>CP126197.1:1200000-2400000 GCA_030272155.1 Tetradesmus obliquus | reverse complement strand
CATGAAATCCTTGCAAAAGCAGCCTGGTGGCCAGCGTACAGGGGTATTGGTGTAACGCCAAGAAGCCCCCTGCAGCCCCTCTGACTGGGCAACTCGCCTATCGCCCCTGGGCCTTACCTCTGGGGTCCAGGAACCCTGCTTGCGCTCCTCCAAGCTGATGAAGTTCTTCCATCTTCGTCGGCACTGCAAGGTGAGCGGAAAGCTGTGAGCCTGTGCACCTTGTTGTGCGGTGGGCTGGTCCATGGATGGACACACTCTGACAGGGGTCTCACCTGCTTGCTGCCCTTCGTGCCAAGGTCGCTAGCAATTTGACTCCATTTCTTTGGTCCGTGAATGTTAACGAGCTGAGCGAGCCTGTCGTCCTCCTGTGTGCAAAGCCAACCCGTCAGCACTGGCTATTGCCTGCTCAGTACTGCTGCCCTCGGTCAGCATTGGAATATAGGCAAGCCAGCAGCTTGGCGCTTGGCCAGTAGAAACTTACTTCCGGTGTCCACATAGCCCCAACCGGCATTTGTGAGCTTTCCAGGAGCCCCGCGGGCAACACGCGCGTAGGCGATTGAACCCGCTACTGCCTCTGCTGAGGGGGCCTGGTGTTTCTCACAGGTATATTAAAACAGCTAAAGTCATCAGATTCTATCACTAAATGCAGCACTCTGTGCTAGTACCGCCAAAAACTGCAAGCGGCAGTAAACACATCAACCTAAACAGCTCGCAGAATGGTTAATGCGCGTGTAATTGCATGCTAAAAGTCATGTTATACACCTGTGCCCATACGTGAATGACCTTTACACATGCTTGCGGTAAGGTGATGTCCAAAAACGAATGTGCAGGGTCTAGGAGGGCTGACTCACACGCGAAAAAAAGATCCTCTCGAAACAGGTCAAAGTTTAAACATCAAATTACCTTTCTTTTGTGACTGAGCATGTTCACACCACCCAGCCTGGAAAAGGCTGGCTGCAACACATGTGCCTGATGAGCTGTCAAGCAACACCATTTCGGCAGGACCGCTGTGCCGCAGCAACACTATTCACAGCTGTCAGATGCCGCCTATGTATGCCGGTATCGGTGCCACCCACTAGGGACGCGGGACTAGGGCAGCGGGGTGACACGCACGAACGACCTGCCGCACACTGTGCATACAGCGCCGCAGGCTGAACAAACTGGAAAACAATAGCATATCCTGAAATATTCTTGACCTTCGATGCAGTTTCGCCAGCTGCTGCTTGTGTAACCGTATTGTAGTAGTGCCGTACATATGTTTACTTATTATGTTTACTTGCAGCAGTTGTGGTGCCTGCGCACAGGCCATAAAAGAATGTGTCCACTTGGCAAGCTGATTTATACTACCACAAGTGGTTAGTATGAAGGCATCATGCTGTGCCAGCAAAACATCCAGTCATCATCGCCATGTTGATGTCAATCAAGACACAGCACTGATGATTGATGATGCAATCGGCTGTGAAAGGACGAAATAGGCAGTACATGCACGTTTCACGCACCTTCAAGCAATGCTGGACGAGGAGGGGCGGCTGTGCGCCCCACCGATGACTCACAGCATTCGATGGTGTGTGCATCCCTGTTCACCAGAAATGCCGGGTAAGAGGCTCACACCATCCCCACGACATATGCATGCCCCTTGCCCCACATGTAACCTAGTCACTGGTCGAAAGATGACAAAGAAGAGCATAGCACCCCCATCACGCATCAACAGCCGAGGCGTCAGGGCTGCCCGACAGCAGCACGAACCTGAGCAGGTCTGCCACCACTGCTACACTCAGGCTGTTACCCAGCAGCTTGTAACACTGCCGTGGCGTCATGTCACCAGGAAAGCCAAACTGCTGGGGGAAGGAATGCAGACGAGCAATTTCAGCTGGCGTGAAGTAGCGCGGGCGCAGCTGCTGCCATGCTGCTGCTAAGCTCTCTCTGTCAAATGCACGCAGGGGCGCTGCAGCAGCAGATATTTTATTAAGATTCACAGCAGGACATGCCTGCTCTGCTTGTGTGGCATCCGCAGCTGTGATGCTGCCATCGGCCTCTGCAGTTGCTGCACCTCCTGTGCCGCTGCTGCCGCTGCTGCTGGTGGTGGAGAAGGCAGTTGGCCTGCAGCAGCTGCTGCTGCTGGCTGCCTCAGGGCAGTTGGGGTAGCCCTCGTATACCAAGCTGCCTGCACAGCACGCAGCACGTGTGATGGAACACACAAACGTTGAGCCTATGCCCACTCTCACAACAGTCAGCAACCCAAACACAATGTTGCTCAGCAAAAACGATCAGCACTATTTGAAAAAAAGATGGCGGCAAGTCCCTTGCTGCATGTCGCACCTGTGCCCCCCAGCAGCCTCCACCTGGGGTCCACACTGCCAGGGTCCTCCACAGTCGCCAGTAGAGAGCCAGCTCCCCTGGCCAGCTTGCCGTATGCCTTGGTGAAGCAGTTGCAGCTGCAGCTGGCGCTGCTCACAACATCCACCACTTCCGCATGCCGCGCCAGCACCGCATCTGGCACCCACATCTCCGCTAGGAGGTCTGGAGCTATAGCAGCAGCTGGCTGAGGGCGGCGACTGCAATCAGATGCTGCCACCGACTGCTGCTGCTGCTGAAGCTGAGGGCTGTGGCTGTGCAAGTGCTGTCCTTGCTGCTGCTGCTGCTGCTGCTGCTGCTGCTGCTGCTGCTGCTGCTGCTGCTGCTGCTGAGCTGGCTGCGCGCCCCAGAGGTACTCGCCAATGGACTGCACATACATGACATGGCTTGCCTGCAGTCCAAGCAAAGCAGCACTGGAAACTGAGCAGACGCAACGCTGCTACAAGGACCGCTGCTGCCACGCAAATAAGCTACATGCAGTAGGCCTGCATGTATGTTGCAGATGACCGCTGCGAGGAATATGCCGTGTGCAACAATGGTGATGCGGCGATGACCAACCTGTAGCAGTCACATTGCTGCGCTGCACAGCTCGAGTGATGTCTCACCATGACTTGCTGGGCAGCTGCTGTCAGCGTCTGCGTGTCTGCCTGCTGCTGCTTCAGCTGCAGCAGCAGCGACGGTGTGCATTGGCAGGGCTGCGCACTGGCTGGCAGCACCACAGGCAGGGGCTGCTTGCTCGCCAGGCAGAAGTACCTGCACAAAGCATACACAGGAGACGTTTGTGTCGCATTGCTTTAGTTTGTGATTGATGGTGATTGCACATACAGCAGGCGGCAGTAAGCTTGCTGTTGACCAGTTGTACATTGCACCATTGAGCTACAATGTTTGTGACCAGGCGAAATGCCTACATGTGTGACAATGCGTCATTGCCTCCAGCGCTGTGCATGCACACGTGGGCCTGCTGTATTAAAGAAGTTCTAGGCTTAGTAAAGTTACAACTGCTGTATGGGATGCCGTACTGCAGAGTGCGCTGCACCGCAGCAACCAGGCAAAGCGCTTACATGCGTGACAGAATGTGACTGCATGCCAGTGCTGCATCAGCGGACTACGCAACACGCACCTGGGCCTGCTTTATGGGATGCCTGCAGCGTGTGCTGCACCTTCGCAACCAGGTGAAGCTTTGCATGCAAGACAATGTGCCACTGCTGCCAGGTGCTGCGTCATCGCACCTGGGCCTGCTGTATGGGATGCCGTACTGCAGCGGCGTCAGCATGAACTCAGCAGCGTGGTAGCCCGCACCAGCCAGGCACTGCATCAGCAGCTGCTGCATGTCTGAGGCCTCAAAGCCCACCACATTTTCCAGCAGCAGGAAGCGAGGGGGGCTGCGCATGGCAGGGATGCGGTCCAGAAGGTTCAAGAAGCTGCAGGGGTACACAAAAACAGACAAACAACAACAGATGGATCAGCAGCGTGGCAGGGATGTGGTCTAGCAGGTTCAGAAAGCTGCGGGGAAGCAAACATCAGACACATATTTGTCAACAGCAGATGGTTCAGCAGCATACCAGTACTGTACGGGATGGTGAGCATAAGAGATGGCAGGCACGCCGCCAAGCTACATGGCAGGAGGCAGGAGGTGATCAAATTGGGTGGCAGGCGGGTGAGCAAGCAAGCACATGGCACATCCACCATAAGCAGGTAGTAGGATTCAGCTAGACGCAGCAGCATTTTCACTCAGCTGCTACTGCCGTCAAGCTAGTGCCAGTGCCAGTGCGAGTATGTAAGTACCTGCGGCTGCGGTTGTCCTGCGCCCCTAGCTGTGCTCCTTGGCGCGTGAAGGGCTGGCAGGGCGGGGCCAGCAGCCACAGGTCAGCAGCATACGCGTCCAGCTGCGCTGCTGTCATGTGCTCGATGTCGACCTGCAGGAGGTAGTGTGTTTGAATGTATCCTGCAGCTGCTCAGAGGGCAGCAGCAGCTGCAGGGAGGGCTGCGTTCACTGACAACCCTTGTCGCCGTAAAACTGCATCCTGGTTTGTTTTGTGGCAGTGCTGTGCAGGGCTTGGGCAAGCTCCATTTCGACGCAGACTGGCGTTACACTTGTGATGATGGCGTTGTTGTTGTGGCTGTGATGCCGCTCTCTCAAGGCAGTAAGGCCTGGACACCCAGCTGCCATGGCCATGCTTGTGGCATGCACATTGCCGGCATCTCAAACTCAGCACGCATCCCAATCACCACATTCACCTGCTTAGGCGCCTTGCCAAAGTTGTGCTCGTAGCATCTGTTTGCTGAGTGGTTGATGTCGAAGGCATCCAGCACTGCTGCTGCTGGCGCTGCCAGCTGGAGGGCGTAGTGCATGCCGCCTATGCCAGAGTAGAACTCCAGGGCAGTGAGGCCCATTCTGACACTCGGAAAACAACTAATCTTGATATTTAGTTTTGATTGGCTGCTGTTCAAATTCAAAGGAATAACTCAGGGACTTAGTGCCTTTGCGGTGACGGCAGCAGCAGCAGCAGTGGCAGCAGTAGTGACTGCACAGTCAGCCAGCAGTAGCCTACGTAGCTCACACAAGATGCGACGCAGACAAACCAAGCAAGACACACTAGATTCATGATTTCAAGCTATTGACAGCATCAGCAGTATTCATCAATGGTGAGAAGGCTCACGGGCCAGGTGTGTTACGGAACAGGGCGCAGGTCTTGACTTTGTCGCCCGGGATGGGCCACAGCAATGCCCCAAACGAAACCAAAGTTTCACGTTTTCCGTCAACTGTGTTGAAGCGTGTTGCAGATCACTCCGGTGTTCACAACAAGTCCTCGGACTCACATCACCATGCTCACAGCAAGTGCGTGTTTGTCAGCAAACCTTTGCCGTGCACCCACCTCGCATTGACGATTGATTGACCCTGTAATACCGTTCTGCTGCAGGCAGGACCAAGGCAGCCTGCCCAGCTGCAAGCAAGGTGATACAGCGTGCATCACCTCAGGCAGCAGCTGTGATCACACCAACAGCAGCCTCACATAGCAGGCGTGGCATTGCAAGCAAATAAGCCTGACAAAAGCCGTAATGGTTTTCCAGCTGCTGCTGTTTCATGTACATTGTCAGCAGATCCGCAGCACTGGCAGCGCACCCGCCTAAAACTGCCACGTGGCAGGTGGGTGCACCCATGTGGTATCTGCCAAAGGAGGCCAATAGCAGTGCGGCACACGTCAATCACGATGTCCTTGTTTCAGCTAACCGAGAGCACAAGCATCAGACATGTTTTTATGCCTGCCGCAGGCGCAGGGTGCAGTCTGCTCACCCAGGCCAGTCAGGCAGCAGCGCTGCACCCCTGCTGTCAGTGTGCAGGCATCATCAGCATCTACACCAGCTGGCAGCTCCAGCAGCAGCAGCAGGCGTGATGCGGTGCTGTCCCTGCTGGCTGCTGCTGGCGCTGTGAGCAGCCTGACGGTGCTGCCTGCAGGCTCTGCTGCTGCTGCTGCCACATGTGACTTCATTACCTCACCAAGTGGGCTGCAGTACTGTGACACCAAGGAGGGGGAGGGGCCTGAGCCAGCCAAGGGTGCCCTCATCAGGTGAGCCTCAACAGCAGTGATCTGCTGACGCATCGCAGTGCAAAGACAATGCATAGATGTGCATCGCGGTGCAAAGATGTTGCGCTTTCTGTAGTAATGCCACAGATGGGATCTTTGAGCAGGTGTTGTTAGCAGTGCTGGCGTGTTGCCTTTGGGGCTACGATGCGGCTGCACGTTATTCATGTTGCATGACAACGCAGCATATCAGCGGGTACCTCGCCGCCAAAATGTGCACATCACGATTGCAGCTGGTTGCGTGCATGCACATATTTCACATTGAAGGAACCATGGCGTAGGAACCATGGCGTGGACGCCAAACCGCCGAAGTGAACGTGTTGTGCTGCACTGCTGCGCAGGTGCCACTACACGGGGCGTCTGGCCAGCAACAACGTGGTGTTTGACTCCAGCTATGAGCGCGGCAGGCCGCTGACCTTCAAGGTGACGCCAGCTTGCTTGCAAGTGTCATGCTCAAGAGTGCTGTGCTGGCATGCAGCAAGCCGCTCTGCCGTTCCAATTGATGCTCAGGGGTGTCTAAACTGGCATCCTGCAGTTCCTGCGCGAGCGGCAAATGCAGACACACAATCCATCTTTTGGCTTTTGGATTGCACTTGCACGATGGCGCAGCTGTTGGCACGCTTATCACATCTGCCGCGGCCGCGGCCGCTGCTGCTGCTGCTGCTGCTGCTGCTGCTGCTGGCTCAGGTTGGTGTGCGTGAGGTGATCCAGGGCTGGGACCTGGGCATACTGGGCACTGAGGTGAGGCCAGCAGTGCTTGAAATGGCGACGTAGTTCTGATAACACAAAGATTGGAAGAAGCAAGTGATGTGGAGCAGTTGGCAAGGGGGTGTAGGCAGACACACAGGGAAAAGAGACCCAGGCATTCTGGGCAGTGAGGTGAGCGCAGCAGCATGAAGATGACGGGGTGTATGTATGGGGGAGGGGGGGGGGGTTCTGGCAAACAAACAGGGACAAGAGCAATGACCTGGCATGCTGGGCACTAAGGTGAGCACAGCAGCATGAAGAGGTGGGGTGTATGTGTGGGAGAGGGGGTCTTGTCTGCTGCTGTGTGTCAATGCTGCTGGATTTTACGGGGCAATCAGTATGCAGCAGGCTGCTACGTCACCCGCAGGTGCCGCCAGGTGTGCTCAGATAACTAAGTGTTGCGCTGCTGCTGCTGCTGCTGCTGCTGCTGCTGCTGCTGCTGCTGCTGCGGCTATGCAGGGCATCCCACCCATGAAGGAAGGCGGCAAGCGCGCGCTGCTCATCCCTGCAGGTACTGACTGGCAGGACCTGCACATCAGCTGTCAAAAGGCAGTTTTAGGCATGGTAAATGCACAACTGCGCACCTTCAAGCAATGCTGGATCAGAAGCCTCAGCTGTGCCTTGTGCCCCTTGCCAAGGCCCTTGGCAGTGCCATGCCTCGGGCTGTTTGGCAGCTCACTGTGGAAGTGCTGCATGCAACCAGAGGCGCTGACATATGCATGCAGCACGTCTACAGCGCGCTGCCGAAAGACAGCGTAGCCTGCACCACAACATGCGCCATGTGCTGCTTGCACGCACCAACGAAACGCATGGACGACCATGCAGCGCGCAAGTTGCCGTGACAGAACAGCTGAGTGCGTAGCCTTGCAGGCATCACAGACACACAGCGATGTGTCCTGCTAGCGGCCGTTGAAAAGGTCAGGAACTATCACTGAACCGCTGCCGATACCTGCTGCTCCAGCGTTGGGCTACGGCGCGAGGGGTGCTGGTGGCGTCATCCCTCCCAACAGTGACCTGCTGTTTGAGGTGGGAGCTGACCTGGCACTCAATGCTTCTGCTTGATCAACAACATACTGTTACAACTAGTCCTTTGAGGGTTCAAGTGTATTGCTCACCTAGGATTGTTTTGCAGATTGCTTTTGTCATAGCTGACAGCTTTCAGGTCAGGTTGCTGGGTTGCTGCTGGGCCGCAGCTCAGCATCCGCCCTCTGCACCCGTTGTACGCAGCCTGCATGATGCAAGCAAGGGTCGTGCGCCTGCAGGCTGCGTGTTTAGATCTGTGCTGTTGCCGCTGCTGCTGCTTCTTGCAGGTGGAGCTGCTGGGGAAGAGGCGGTGATTGAGGCAGTGCACTGCTGGTGCAGCTACGCCTGTAGCAGCAGGAGGTCAGTACTTGATCAAGGCTGGGGCAGCAGCAAGAGCAGCGGCCGTCCATTGCCGTTCAATGGTTGCCTGATGATCAAGTAGTTTTGTTCCAGGGTGATTGTGCTCACCGCACTTGAGTGTGGGAGTGACGGCAGGAGGTGTGTGGAGGCGCGGTCCACCCAGCTGGCTAGCTGCCAGTGGGTGAGATTTACTCAATCAATGCAGTGCTCAACCAGCTTGGCGGTGTGCACTGGCCCTGCTTAAGTTGACTTGCCAGGCCATGTGAGTCATGGCTTGAAGTTACAGGACACAACATTCCTGATCTTCTGCGACTGAATGGAGCTGGTGAAGGCGTGGGCAAGCTGTCTGTGTGGTAAGGTGTTGCGTAAAGGCTGTTTTTTTGGGCAGGCTGTCTGAGCCGGTCATCCAGCAGAGCGTTTCATAGTGAAGTTCGCCGGAGCAATTAGTAGCACATATGTTCACTTGCGTAACAAAACCCAAATATTGTTGCCTGACGCTGCACATGGACACGTCCTGTAGACAGCTGCAGAGACAACCATGCACACTCATGGTTACACAAACTGGTGCCTAGCAAAATCGCAGCAACTTTCATTCCAGGAGCAACTACGCTCAACCTGCATGGTGCTGCATAGATTGATTATAAGGCAAGCCAAGTCTGCTGCAGCCCTGATAATGACCTGTACAGCAAGCAACGAGTAGTTGCAACAGTCGTGCAAAGTGCCCGCCGTTTGAATACAAACATCCGCAAAGCACAACAGCAACGCACCACTCTAATTCTATAGCTGTCAGCTGATCAACAGAGTGCAAGAGCCACTGCCGGACCCTCATATGCAATGGCCGTGCAGCATGCGTTCAGTCTGTTAGCATAATAAGCCCCTATCATTGGGCTGCCAACATGCTGCGATACCAGCACCAGCTGTTGCAACAAGCTGCACAAGGCAGGTTGGTTAGCGGCAACCGGCAGAACAATAAGGGGTCACCTTCAAAGTTCGTAGCTGGCCACTGCTGCAGCAGTATTGCTATTGGCAGTTTTGAAACTCGCTGTGGGGCACGGAGTGCCTGCACAACCGCGAGACAGAAAGACCTACACAATCACAAAACGCCCGGCTCACATGTGTGCTGTCACGACAGCATGATCATTGCGGCGCAGATGCACCTACTGCATGCTGGCGTCTGCTGAGCAGCCAACAGTGCAAGCGGCAATCACAAAAGCAGCAGATTGCAGTGAGAGCAAGCAGCTGGCGGCTGCCGCTTGTAACGAGTAACACGCAGATGTCTTGTCCCGTACAAAGCCCCTCCGCCGCAAGATAGCGCACAGACGCAAGACACCATACACAAACATGCACAGCATCTGCTGCTGTGGTGCTCCAAGGGCTGGCAATGCACCCCATGCACTGTAACGCGCTCAACTGGCCATGCAGCATGCCTGCAGTGAATTATGTGCCGCCACTCCTGTGCCTGTGCAGAAGGTGGTAGCAGCTTGACATGCTATTGTGCCAAAGCAAACGGGGCATCAGCACAACGGCTTGCAAGCTGCTTCTGGTGTGGTGCTCGCTGCGCAACCAGCAGCACGCAACACATAAACTCGCATCAACTTGCAGCAGCACCCCAACCAACCGCAAGCTGCAAGCACGCGGCGCATCAGCAGAAGGATTACTAACAAACACATACAATCAGCCCATGCATGGCTTGTAGTGGTAGTAGTGGTAGGAATACACGTATGTACACGAGGTGCTCCCTGCCAGCCTCAGCTTCAAAACCCCAGCAGATCGAGATCATTGAAACACAAGTCAGCGTTCGTGCGCCCCTTCATCAACACAGCCTGCCAATCCATCCAGCCACAAACATACATGCAAGGCGCAAATACAAGAAGGGAAGCAGCAACAGCCTGCTGCAAGCAGCACCTGGGGCAGTACACGCGCCCAGGTGCTGCCATGGTGCTGGTTACAAACCCCTGGATTGGTTACACACACCGAGATTGGTGCTGTTAAACCCCCGCTTCACCGGAGCCCATGCAAATATAACAATCTTACTGCAGCAGCACGGCAGGCACAGTGTGCACTGCCGGCACCGCCGTGCAGCAGGCGAGCAGCCCTGCTGATGTGTCATTGAGCAGATGGTGCAACGATGCAGCTCACACACACCAAGCAGCAACAGAGCAGCGAAACATGGTACAAAGTGAAGTGAAGTAGCACGGGTGCCACGCGCTTGTGCTGTGGACTGCTGGCTTAGGCTGCGGGCCGTGCCGCGGGTCTTGCGGCCACAGCCGCTTCTGCTGGACAGCCAGCAGCAGCAAGACTTCTTGCATGCCATGCACGCACAGATGCTGCAGCAAACGCCTGAACATGCCACACACAGCCAAGCAAGCATTGAATGCTGCAAGTCGACCCAGAAAGCTGTATCTCCGCTAAAGGCCAAAAAGGTGATATCCAAGCAGTGGCAGGCCGCAAGCATCAGGCACGCGCCCCTCCTGTTCCAAGGGGCTGATCCTGTAAGCGCTGAGAATGCAGTAAGTTGCAAAAACTACATGCTTGGCATAACAACAACAGCAGCACAGAGGTCAACAGGCCAAGGACGCCCAAGGACCACAGAGCACTCACCCTGCCGTGCTGCTGCTGTCGCTGCTCCACAATGCATAATTGCATGCTAGATGCGGCACTCGCAGGTCGCAGCAGCACCAAGCTACACAGTGTACCGAGCACTGTATTGGAAAAACAAATCATACACGTGTGAGATACCCTCGTTCCGCCCGTCCGTGCTAATGCAGCACAACTGTCGCTGACGCAAAAAGGAGGCAGCATGCAAGCTGCTTTCACTTCTTCAATTGTTGGTTGATTATCAATGTGCCCAGCTCTGGCATCCACCACACAGCTAGCTAGCAAACACCAACACATGCAAAGCAGCAGCCAAGCGGCAGCACACCAGCAGCGAGCGCAAGCAGCAGCGGTGTGTCACTAGCATGAAGTGCAGGTTGCGCTGTTTCAAACATTAGCGCACCAGACATGCTTGCAGACAGTTCAACAACATGCAGCAGCAAAGCCCAATCACAGCTGCCACTGCAGCATGCGCAGATGCGCGCATGCTGCTTGACCGTACGGACAGACTAATGCAAGCCGCCGTGATGTTAGCAGTTCCTGCTGCTGGCTGCTGCTGCTCTGCTGCCACATTGCACAATACGCTGCTGCGCCCCGCATAGCTACCGTACCAGCACTTGCTGCTGCTGCACTGCAGCCACTGCCGGCCCCTGCTGCTGCTGCTGCTGGCCCTCCTCCTGCTGCTGCTGCAGCAGCATCATGTTGGGCCCTAAGTACCGCCGCACATCATCTGCTGCCTCCAGCTGCAGCAGGTGTGGCAGCAGCTCCAGCAGCTCCTGGTCATCCATGTCATCGATAAACGTCCCAATCGGCACTGCATTTGCCGGCTGGAAGATGTAGCTGTGTGGGCTGTTATCTACGATGATGGTGGAGGCCAGTTCCCTGCCCAGGCAGTTGAGGTCCTTCACATAGTTGCCCTCATAGGGGCAGCAGCTCTCGCGGAACAGCCGCCAGCGCACCAGGCCCGAGGGGTCCATGAGGTCGAGCAGCGGGTCGGCGTACTTGGCCAGGCTCGCGGTGAAGACCACCACCTCGAAGCGAGGGCCCACCTGCAGGCAGCAGCAGCAGCAGGACGGCAGGCAAGCAGGGATGAGGGGCAAGACAGGCAGCGAGGAGAGGAGTGCAGTCGGTGATTGGCCAGGCTGGCGGTGCAAACACCATTTTGAAGCAAGGGCCCACCTGGGGGCAGGAACAGCAACAGATGCAGCAGCATCAGCAGCATCAGAAGCAGCAGCAGCCTGGCAGGCAGACACGTCCAGATGAGATGGGACAGGCAAGCAGAGGGGGAGCAAAGTCATGTATGGCGGCAAGGCTGCGACGAATGCTCGTGCAAGATGTTTTGCAGGTTGCATGCGCAAGATTATGTACAGTACATCCTGCAGCGGTGTGTCAGCGATTCAACTGCTGCAGCGACTGCTGCAGCGTCTGCTGCTGCTGCTGCTCCTGCTGCTCAGAAACAACAGGCTCAATCTCTTGTTGGGCTGGCGTTGCTGGCTGCGCAACAAGGCAAGCACAACGCTGAACAACAGCAGGCTGCAGCAGCAGCGCACCGTCGCCATGAAGTGGTCCAGCCAGGGCCGCTTGAGCACATACACATCCACCAGCCGCCCGTCAATCTCCACGGGGATGATGTAGTCCGGGTTGGGTATGGGCTTGAAGGAGGAGTGCACCAGCGTCTCGTCCAGGTCCAGCACGAGCGTCTTCTTGTGCATGTCCTCAGGCTTCTTGGTCCCAATCACTGCTTCCCGGTACACACGCGGAGGCTGAGGCGGTAGCTGGTAGATGGTGCTGAGTATCTGTACATCCTGCTTAGCGTACAGGCCGCTGGTGGGAGGCGACAGGCAGCACAGCAGGTTGCGCATTCGGTGTCGCCAACCCTTGCCATTCTGCTGCTCGCCCTCGTGCTCCTGCTGCGGCAGCCACTTCGCTTGAGGTACAGCTGGAACGGTGCTGACCTGGGTGATCACGGACGACACATCGATTGCTGCGTCTGCATCCCGCTGAAGACCATCGCAGGCCTGCTCCGCCTTGACGAGTTCAGCCTTGCGCTGCTGAACGCCACTGCCGCAGTCGTTGTCTGAGGCTATAGTACTGTCTAGGGCTAGCATCGCCGTAAGCATCCTGCTATCGCCCTGCGCCTAGGCCCCCCGAAGCAAATCCGTCTCAGATGCTGGGAGGAACCACCATGGCGTTTGCTCAATATGGAAGCCCACGATCGCAATAACACAACTTATCTGGTAACTGAGGACGGCCTACACCGCAGCCCGACGCAACCAAGAGGCACACGGACTTGTGTGCTGATGAACACAGGGAAACGTGCTGAGGAGTGGCCACCCACAAAGCAGTAGTTGTTCAATTGAGCCGCTCGAAATTCAGTGCATCGCCACTTGGCTGTCGAAGACTTGCCAGGGAGAGTTCGGGCCAAACCCCACCAGGGCAAGTACCATGTTGCGGTTTTGCCTTTGTTCTATGGCCGATCAAGGTAGCTGAAGCTTACCGTTTGCTTTCATCATGTTCACCCCATACAACATAGACACCTCAGCTACTGGACAGTCACAAAGTGTACTGGGGCGCCCACCACACGTAAACGCTAGCTTAATTGATTCGATTTGTTGTTTTTCGATTGCTTATAAGTCGAATTGCAACCACGAGCATTAGTTCCCGCTCGGAAGCAGCAGCCATGCAGTGTCTCCACTCGCAATTGCACAGCCAAGTGCGCAATTCGAATAACAGCAGGCAATGTAGCAGCATACAGGCGCTGGCGCCACGGCCGTTGCGACATGTCTGCCAGCTGCGGCCAGTCAGGCACTTGATAGTGGTGGCATCTACTCAGCCGGACACAGAAGAGGCCAGGTCGCCATTAGACGCTCCTCAGGTGTGTATAGATGTTTGTACCATTACTCAGGGTTTCTGGTCTGAGCAGGTGCAGGTGCTGCTACAAGTAGCATGTTGACGCAATTGCATGTGTGTGCATGTGTGCATCAGCTGTGCATCCAGTGCCATGCAGTTGCTACATATGCTTGAAGCACATGCGGGCTAGCTGCATGATGTGCATGTGTGCTTTGCATGTCAGCCATAGCATGCTATGCTTGCTAGGCATGTGAAAGCGGCCAGCCTGATCACCTTTGCAGGGCAGCAGCAGCAGCAGCAGCAGCATTCGTGACGGGCCAATTTCACTGCACTACGCATGACGCATTTGCATGACATATGCTTTTATGAGTTGCCACACGAAGCAGCGGTGCATGCGAGGCGTGCCAGCAGTCAGCGTGCACGCCCACGGTCTGCGTGACTGTGGCAGCTGGTGCAGGATCTCTGTGCAAGATCCTGACAGGTGGTACGCTACTGTAGGGAAAGTAATAGTTTTGTTGGGCATGACGCTGCATACCCATCACTGCATGTGCATGCTATGGCGCTGATGCCTTGGCCATGGCCGTACTTCGCACCCACTCGCTGCACAATTGCAACTGCAGGAGTGGGAGGCGCCGCAGCCCAGCAAGCGCCCCGACATCTTCCCGGAGTTTGAAAAGCCGGAGCGCGTGTTCCTGCCTAAGCCGCTGCCAGGAGACCCTGAGATGCCAGATGAGGAGGAGGAGGAGAGCAAGAAGCGCACAGAGCCGGGTGACCCCGACCCTGAGGCGCCACCCGGGGAGCCCACAGAGCCTGAGGGTGACCCCAACCAGGACCCTGAGAAGTCACCAAACATCCCCACCATCCCTGAGTAGTGTGGCTAGTGCAGATTTGGCTGGTTGGGTGGGGTTTGGGGTGTTGGGGATGGCGGGCTTGTAGGGTAGATGGGTGGCACCGCGACCAGTGGCAGGAGGCGTGAAGTGTGGCCAGCAGCAGCGGCTGCTGTGCTAAGCAGTAGGAGTGAAGCGGGCTGCCGTGTGTGGGCAGCTTGGCACTGTGGTTGACAGTGAGATTGCAGTGTTGTGGATGCACCTGGTGAATCGACCTGCATCCTTTGTTGGAGTTGCCAGCGGTGGCAACTCAGTACAGGGCTGGGCAGGCGTCGCTGAGGAACACTGTTGTCTGGCAGACTTTTCCTCGGCATGTCTGCTCATCTGGTTTGTTGCTCTCTGTGCTATTTGAGTGTCGATGCAAGGTGCCGCTGATCAGCACAATGCTTCACGCATCAATGCAGTCATGTTTGTCTGTATGTACTCGTGTGGTGCCTTGTGGCTGAGCACCACCTCACAGTGGCATACACCTCCTGCTCCCCTTGTGTGGCTGTAAATCTTGACACAGTATCTTGCTGTGTACCAGGAACGGCATCCTTGTTATCATGTTGCAGGAACCACATGCACGCAGCGCAGCTTGCCGCTATGGTCACTGTTGCCCATCACGGAGATGGGCTTGTTGCATGGTGGCCGTGTAGTGCTTGGTATTTGGTCTAGGTTCGTGGCAGCAATTTGTGGTGTGGCTTTTCCAGCAAGTCCTGGAACCGCGGTAGTGACAGCAAGTCCTGGAACCGCGGTAGTGACGGTGGTTGTACCAAATTGATACGGTGGCTGTGCGTGCAACAGACTGTCTGCATCACGGGGTCTGCATGGCAGGCCGCTGAGTCAGCATTGTTCTTCGCAGGTGTCTCCCGTTGTAGGCGGTACTAGCTGCGGTTGTGCCATTGCAGATCGTTTGCTTTGACCTGAAGCATCGGCCTGCCCAACAGTTGTACTGCTAAGCAGTGCTTTGTTGTGAAGCTTCAGGTGAACTAGGTCTTTGACCACAATGTTGACTCACACTGGTACGTAAGGATAGGCGTGGCTCACCCAGGTTCGCTCAATATCGCTGCCTTAAAATTTTTGCTCAAAACGTGGGGTGGTATGGCTGCTCGAACGACAGACCGCAAGTTGCGACTGTGTAAGCCACCGGCAATCTTCAGATGACGATGCAGTGTTCCTGCTAGCACACCTACTGTTGAGTTTGAAAATGCCTCCCAAATCAAAGAAAGACGTGCAGCCGGTGGTGGCGGAAGACTTCAGCCAAGATGTGCTGCTGCTGACAACTGTGCAAGATGTGCAGCTGAAGCTGGTAGGCAAGGCTGCCTATGTCACCCTGCACTGCTATTTCTGTGTTTGGCAAGTAAAACGACTGATTAGTTGCATGCTGTAGGGCCTGCTGGCAGCTCCAGAGCTGCTGGCACCAGAGCCCCTTGCAGATGCATCTGCAGCGCCTCCAATGTATGTGGAGCTGCTATACACGCATGCCGCACCAGTGGCCTGTCCGCCAGCAGCACTCACGCCAGACTTCATCCTACCAGTCAGCTTAGAGCACAAGTTCAGGCACAAGAAGGGTCCAGATGTCATAGACGCAATGATCAATGCCAGCCTGGAAGTCCGCGTGTGCAGCAGCCAGACAAAGACTGTGCTTGCCAGCGCAGTCATTGACCTTCTGCCTTTTGGCCTGGGCAGCAGTGAGATTGAAGACAGCTCACTGACACTGCAGCCAGCAGACACACGAGAGCCGTTCAAGGTGAGCAACTGATGCGCTTGTTTGCAGTGTAGATTCTGATGTACCCTAAGCAAGTCAGGTGCATGGTAGATGCATGAGCAGTGTTCGGCGTAATCGCGCTGAATTTTTGCCCTCAGCAAAGGACACCAGCTTGTTATGATATTATATATGCTGGCCCCCAGCTTTGCATGTTCGCCATTGTGTCATGCTACGGTGTGGACTGAGCAATTTTGACATGCCCGCAGGTCCTGCAAGGCTCCAAGGTATCACTGCGCATCAGGCTGATGCATCAGCCCGCACCCAGCCCGCCAGTGTCTGCTGTCTCGAACACACAGTCATCAAGTGGCAGCACCACAACAGGGTCAGCGGCAGCGGCAGCAGCAGCGGCAGCAGCAGCAGCAGTGCCTGCAGGGCCTACCCTAGAGCCGTATGCACCCATGAGCACTGAGGAGGCAGCAGCATGCAACGTGATTGAGTTCACGCCGCTTCCTGCAAGCCCCCTACCACAGCAGCTCACTGCAGCTGCTAACAATGCTAATGGGGCATTGAACTTCTCAATGGCCTTGCACTTGCCAGGCAGCAGCAGCGCAAAGGCAGTTGTATGTGGTGGGGGCTGCCTTGGTGACCAGCAGCTGGCATGGAACAAGCGTTGCAGAGCATACCTGCCACCTGGAACGGTGCAAGCGCTCAAGGTGAGCTAGCTCAAGCTTGCAGTGCTCAACCGCTGGCATCGTGGCCATGATGCATGTAGTGCAGATGCGTGTACATGCGCTGCCGTCAGGCACTGCGGATGCATGAGTTATGGTGCTTCCATATGTACGTACTTTGTAAAGCGGAAAAAGTCCCAGCTGCACAGTAGCTCCATGCGTTGTGCTGCCTTCTGCCTTCCTTCCATGTCAGGCGCTGCTGGAGCTGGACCAACCACTGCTGCTGGAGGTGGCGCGCTACCTGCAAGGGCCTGCTGACTCAGCAGCAGACCCAGCCTTTGCCAACTACCATGCCCTGCTGCAGCTAGACTGTGCAGCAGAGCAGCTTCAGGACCCCGGGGCTGTGACTGCCTGCGGCTACGCCATGGCTGTGGGCTGTGCCAGCTGGGCTGTCCAGCCAGGCCAGCTGGCAGCTGCATGCCTGCCGCCTTACACGCCTCCGCCTGCAACGTAAGCTGGCCAGTGCATTGCAGCAGGTTGAATAGATGCTGCATGGCTATATATCTTTGATCGTGCATCCCTCATGTCAGTTGTGGGCCACTGCGTGCCTGATTGCTGCCATAGCACTGTCAAACACTGCATGTGTCCTGCCTGCAGTGCGCGCGTGAAGGCGATTGAGGATGCACCACCAGCTCCTCCAGAAGGCCAGCCGCCACAATGCCCCTGGCAGGCAGCGGGGACACGCTTTGCAGTGCAGATCACGCTGGCGCGGCCGCTGTACGCACCATGGCAGCCGCCAGCAAAGCCAGGCAGGCAGCTGGCAGATGTGTACCCTGCCAAGGCACCAGCCGCGCCCCTGCCAGCGCCCACAGCAGCTGACCGCTTCAGAGCTAAGGTGTGCTTGCATAGGGACAGCATGCGCAGGAACCCAGCAATTTAAGATGATGATTATCAGCATGCTGCATACTGCGGCCTGAAGTCAGAACGGTGCAGCAGCAGGAGAGCCAGTGCAGGGGGCACACTCATTGAAGGGCACGCTCTGTACAAATACTTTGGCAGCTTACACATTAATGGCTGCAGGTGAAACAAGGTACTCTTGTCTGTTGTTTGCAGGTGCAAGAAATTGCCAAGGAGCTCTCACACGAGTATGCAGCTGCAGGCGGCGGCAGCAGCAGCAGCAGTGTCAGCGGCCTTGACGCCCAGCAGCAGCAGTCGCTGGTGTTTGAGCTCAATCGCTCGGGGCGCTACCTTGCCATGAAGAGCCAGCTCAAGCAGATGCTGGTAGAGGTAGTCAGGGAGCGTTACAAAGCAGCAGGCAGCACCCCGACTTCTGCACAGGTGAGAGCGGCCGAGAACAGGCAACACTGTGTTGCTGTCTGTGGCAGGTATGGTCACTAGCAGATGACTGTTTCTCTGCTTGCAAGCTGGCATTATGTAAGTATGCATACATGCAGCATCGGCCGCGTTCGGATGAATGAGCAACCCTGTTGTGGCTTGCTGCAGGTGCAGCAGCTGTACAACGACCTGTATGAGCACCTCATGGACGAGTTGAAGGCTGCCATGGCAGGCTTGGCAGTAGCACAGCAGCAGCCGCAGCAGCAGCAGGCCCAGCAGCAGTCAAGCAGCCAGGTTGATCCAGCCTGCAGCAACAACACTGGCAGCAGGAAAGACCTGCTAGACAGCAGTGAGAAGCTGCTGCAGCTCGCAGCAGAGTGCGAGGCAGCTGGAGACGTCCCCAGGAGCCATGCGCTGCACCAGCGGAGGCTGCTACTGCTGCAGAGTGCAGATGTGAGTGTGCTGGAGTTGTGCATGATGTGCTTTAGTGTGCCCTGCTGTTGATATCCTACAGGTGACAAGGAGTCCTTACTTTATTTCTGTCGCAACTCTCAGGCTTACTCATTCAAGGTGTGACCGTCATTGTGCCTGCAGGCGTGGTACCAGTATGGGACTTTCTGCATGCGCGTCAAGGAGCACACACGCGCACAGGCAGCCTTCAGGGAGGCACTGGGCATCAGCCAGGACTACAGCCCTGCAGCAGTAGCGCTGGCATGCCTGGGGCTGGCTCTTGCACTGGGCAAAGATGTTGAGGGTGGGCCTGAGCCAGCAGCACTGGAATGGGTGGAGGTGCTTGGGCACAGCTTCAAGGACGCTGCAGCTCCTGCTGGTGGCAGTGCAACTACAACAAGTGTGCTGCCATGGGCGCTGCTGGCCCTGCTGTATCGCATGCAAGGTGAGCAGCGACAACTATTCTGGTGCACAGCACATTGTGTGCTGCCAGGTGTAGCCGATGGCTTGGCAGCAGCACCTGTGTCATTGCCTCCACGCATCATCTTCACCTTTTCCAGCACAGCTGATACAGGGAGGTGTAGTCATTGTATAGCCTATTCCAAAACACAAAGTTGATGTTGTCTTTCTGCGCTGCAGGCAAGGCCAAGGAGGCGCAGGCACGCAGCTGCCACCAAGAGGTGGTGCGGCAGTCCAAGGCGGTCCTGGCTGCCAGCAGCTGCAGCATCCCTGTTGCTGGCAGCGGCAGCAGCGGCAGTGTACGCAGCAGCGGCAACGGCTCCATAGAGGATGCGCCGGCAGGTGGCAGCGGCAACATTGCCTGCCCTGTGGCTCTGCTGGGGGCTGCCGCTGCTGCTGCCAATGGCTACCTGGCAGCTGCTGAACTGGTTCTGCACCTGAAGCTGCCAGCACTAGCTGGCCAGCTGCTGGAGCTTGCTGCAGGTAGGTGCTGCATGCAGCTGAGCAGCATATAGTGCAGCCAAGAGGACACTGCCGATGCTACTGAAAGACCTGCCTGGCTTGTTTGCCATGCATGGATGCGCACGGCAGCTGCATGCAGTATGTGTTTCGTCGCCGTCGGCATCAAAAACTTCACAGTGTATGACGCTGTGCTGCAAGCCTGAGCTGCTAGCCGTGAGGTCGAACATGTCCCTGAGGCTTACTTTGCTTGCTGCTGCCACCATCTGCAGGCGTGAAGGACCCTGCCAGCCAGCTGGCCAGCCGCATGAAGCTGGCACACGTGGCCGTGGCGCAGCAGTCAGGCGACACAGAGAGGGCGCTGCAGCTGCTGCGGGAGCTTGCTGAGGTTGGCGGCGAGGACGCCAAGCTGCAAGTTCAGGTGCTGCTGGGAGATGTGCAGTTTGAGGTGAGCAGTGCTGATCATGCATGTGAAAGGACGCGTACCTTGCATACAGAGCAGCTTTTTGGTCAGCATGAGCAGGTGCAGGCGTGGAGGTAACAACAGCTGCAACAGTCAAGTCGCCATCACAGCTTGCCAAGTGCAGTGCTGAGCATGCATGACGGCCCGGCATGTGCTGCTGCTGAGGCGGCTGCTGCTGCTGCTGCAGTCCGGCAACCTCGCTCTTGCAAAGCAGCACTACAGGCGTGCCATGCAGAGGGCGCCAGACACATGTCCGCCCCGTGTGTACCTGCGCCTGGGCACCTGCTTCACGGCCAGTGGGGACGCAGCTGTAGCAGCAGAGGTGTACAGCTCCTGCCTGGAGAGCTGCAGCAGCCCACCCTCAGCAGCGCCGGGCAGCGCAGATGCTGCTGGGCCGCTGTTTGCTGAGGCGGCGGCAGTGGAGGTTGGCGGGCGCTGTGCTACAACATGGATGGGGCTGGGGGTGGCATACCTGCGACTGACCGAGTACAGGTGAGCGCACGGCGCTGTACATGTGCACTGAACCTTGATATTTCAATGGCTCCAGCTGCCAGCTGCAGGGACTCACACCACGAGTAAATGGCATCCTGCTGCATGAGCACATCCATGGGTGTCATTGGCCAATGATAATCTTCGTGCCTGACCTCACCTCAGCCGTGACTACAGTGTTCTGAATGGGGAGTGTTCGCTTGCCGCACCACATGCTTGCCTACAAGTGTACACGTCACTGTCTCACTGCTCTGTTTTTCTTCTGTTTTGCCCCCTGTCCTGGGCGTGTAGGTCTGCCGAGCTGGCACTGTCTGAGGCCAACCTGTGCGACCCGGAGCACCCTGGCGTATGGGGCTACCTGGCGCTGCTGTCGCTGCTGCAAGGCAGGCAGGCGGACGCCGACCAGGCTCTCACGCAGGCGCAGCGGCACGGCCTGGCCTCTCCCACACTACTGGTGGAGCTGGGAGATGCTTACCAGCAGTGCGGGCACTTCAGCACTGCAGCAGCTCTGCTGGGCAAGGCGCTGCTTGCGCAAGACAGCGTGCAGGTGCGCTGCAAGCTTGCTGCAGTGCTGCTGGCGGAGTGTGACTACCAGGGCTGCCAGCAGCAGCTGTCGGCGGCGGCAGCGCTGCCAGCAACGGAGGCAGAGCAGCAGCTGCTCATGTCGGTCTTGCAGAAGCTGCAGGTGGCGTGGCCGCACCTGTGAGGATAGCAGCTGCCTGTGTCCAACAGGTGCTGGCTCAGTGATTGTTTACAGTGTCACACTTGGCAAGAGCATGGGGTGTTGCAGAGCGTGTTCGTCGTCGAAGGCAGGTGTTGGCATGTTCAGTGCTGGATTACTCAAATGCAGTGCCAACGATTTCTGTGTGTGTGACACTGTAGCCTTTTCGGGTGAAAATGCACTGCCCTGCAAGACTGCCGATGCTGGGACACGGGCTGTGCAGATGAGATAGCTGCAGCTGCCAGCTGTGGCAGCGACCGCCGTGTAACGGTTTTGGCGCGTGTGTGCACGTGTACACTGTACTGATACTGTGCTGATGATCAGTTATTGATCGACCACTCGATCGCTGATGATCCTCAATATGAGGAAACCAACATGGCATGTCAGCGCACACACAGCATACTCCACTGCGTGGATCAGCCAACCTGTTGGCTGTACAGTCAGCAGCAAGGATAGCCACCATGCCGGCACGTCAGTTGCCAAAGATCGTCATGTTACCCCCTATGTCACTCGTGTACGAACCAGATCACAATGCAAAGCCTTCCACCAAACAAGCAATTCAGCTTCCATGTTGACAGGATGGCCGAAACTACAACACCACAGCCAACGCATGTTGGCCATGACACACACGCCCCTGGTCATGCACGGCTAGCGGGCTCTTAGTCACGGCACAGAACCCAAGAGAGGAGCCGCAAGCTGCGTAACACATGTGCAGTAACAGCTCGCAGGGCAGCGCCACGTGCATATGGCCCCACACATGCTGACAACAAAGTGTGTGGGTTGAACTTGCGCTGTACCCGCAGCACTGCCATGGTGCTACTGTGCAGCGCTTATGCCACTGCTAGACTTGCGTGCATCGCATGTGCACCACAGCTCTAAATCCCTGAGCAAGAGCTGCATCCCCAGCCGCCTTGCTTGCTGCTCTGCTCCTTGCCCGCCAGGCACCTGCTGCATTTGCATCTGCATCTGCTGCCCCTGCCGTGTTACGCCAGACAGCGCTTGATGTGCTGTTGCTACTCCATTTACGCCAGCAGCCAGTTCATCCACTGCTGCTGTAAAGGGATCTACAGCCAGAACTGCTGCCAGAGCATCCGATACGCTGCCGTTTCTGCTGCAACTGCTGCTGTCATACATACACACCCACCCACAGCAGCAGGAATAGTGTGCCCAGGCCCAGCGCCACTGATGCTGACAGGCCTAGCAGCCCCTCAAACGCGATCTTTCTGCTGTAGCGGGTGGTTGTGACCTGGTAGAGGAAGAAGAGAGCAGCTGCAACAATGCCGACTGTAAGCAGCACTGTGGCCAGCAGGGGGTACATGGCCATAGGCACAGGTGGGTGCACTGGTGCGCCTGCCTCCATCTCGATAGACTGATTAACAAACTAGGATGAAACGATCCGATGAGTGATCGAGCAGAGGGTAACGTTCGCTCAAGGCAGTTGTTGCTGCTCAACCAACCCACTGCAAGTCTGTACAAGTTCAGCTACGGTCTTCGTCACGGGCTGTATGTCGCTATCAGCATGATCGCGTTCGTAGTAGTTGTTTTGCCTGGCTTGCATCCCTGCTTTTGCACTTCGTCATTTTGTCACTCCACTTTGCATTGAACGCCGCATCTTCAGCTCTGACGTGCAGCACAGCCTGGAAATCATTGATGTGATCACCAAGTTGGATCGACGTTGAAACCCTCAGCTACCTGTCACTGGCCGCTGCTTTCAGTGTGTGTTTCGGGCGGCAGCACTCAACCACGCTAGACTTCAAAGCTTGACGTTCACTAATGTCTGTTTGACTGCATGTTACGCCAGTCAGCAAGTGCTTGCGCCTGTTAGGCTTACCCAACTTGGCAGCAGCAGTAGCAGCAGCAGCAGCAGCAGCAGCAGCAGCACTGAGTCCTGCTCGACATGAACTACAAGTTTGCCAACCTACTGGGAGCCCCTTACAGAGGTGGAAACATCCTCTTCCATGGAAACGAGTTGCTGTCTCCTGTAGGGAACAGGGTGTCTCAGGTGCGTGATGTCAGGCTGCTGCCTGACTGTCATGGCAGCAGCTGGGTGTGAAATCAAATATGCAGCCAGCCACCAGGCTAATCGCTCCGTCAGTACTGCAACGGTTGAAAGCATTATACTATTCACTCAGTGCAACTCCTGACTATCCTGGAACGGTTTGTATTTCCTGTTGACAGGTGAATTTGGCTCATTGCACCAGCCAGACTCTGCCGTTTGAGAACCTCAATCAGGTGGGCATGGCAGCAGCAGCAGCATCAACAGCAGCAGCAGCAGCAGCAGTAGCAGCTGTTCAAAATCACTGCAGCAAGGTTGTGCAGCAGTGTTGGGAGCTGGCAGTTCTGTGCCAGGGCCTGTCTGACGATTGCAGGTCCCTGGTCTGGTGTGCCAGCCGCAGCAGCTGCTGCAGGTTGCCGTCAAGCGCAGCATCATTGCCAGACCTCACACTGCACTGCACTAGCTGCCATCAGGTGGCCGTGAGTGGCAGCTGGTGGCGTCGCATGCATGTCGAATAGTCGAGCAAGGCTTTTTGCTGCAACCTGGCCATACTGTCCACAGGCGAACTGCGATCCACCAAGTGTTGTTACTACTTAGATGCAAACTTCATGCCGCACGCACCACCGCAGGTCCGTACACTATGTCTGAGTCCAGATGGCCAGCTGCTGCTGTCCATCGATGAGCAGGGCCGTGCGCTGCTGATAGCCCGCACGCGTCGCGTGCTGCTGCACCACTTCAGCTTCAAGGGCCCAGTGACAGCAGCAGCCTTCAGCCCTGATGGCAAGTGCGTGGCAGTGGCTGTGGGCAAGCTGCTGCAGGTGAGGCGGGGCATGGCAGGGCAGGGAGTGATGTGTGATGCAGGTGGTTATGCAATGGGTCCGGCAAAGGCTGTGGGGTTGAGGGTATGGTTTGTGGCTGTGGGCAAGCTGCTGCAGGTGAGGCAGGGCTGTAGCATGTCTGTAGTTTGTGGGAGGGGAAGGGCAGGGGGTGGTGCATGGCTGGATCAGAGGCCGCAGGGCGGAGGGATTGCGTGAAAATGGCAAGCTTGTAGGTGTACTGCTACAGCATGTAGCGCTTGCTGCTGCTGTAGCTGGCGGACGAGAACTGTGCAGAGCAGCTGGTCATGGCTGAGGGTGCATGCATCAAGCCTTTCATGCAGTGCACACAGTTGAGGCTGTCACGGCACTGTGATGGCAAAACCAGCAACAGCTTGATCAGCCGTGCAGCCATACCACCCTTCATGTGTTGACGACGGAGTCTGAAATTTGTTCAAACTTATGTGCTGCCTGCCTGCCTGCCGCTAGGTGTGGCACTCGCCAGGGTTTGACAAGCAGCTGTCACCCATGCAGCTGCTGCGCACATACGGCACCTGCCACGACACCATCACAGCCATCGACTGGAGTGCTGATGGTCAGTTCATTGCAGCAGCGTCAAAAGACCTAACAGCCAGGGTCTACTCGCTGAACCCCATCCCAGGCTGGACGCCACCCACACTGGCAGGGCATAAGGATGCCCTGGTGGGAGTGTTCTTCACAACAGCGGCAACACAGCAAGCAGCGCAGCTTGCAGGGCAGCAGCCGGTGGTGCTGTACACTGTCTCGAAAGACGGTGCGCTGTTTGGCTGGTCGCTCACTGGTCAAACTGCTCCGCCTGCAGCAGCAGCAGAAGCAGCAGATGATGACGCAGAAGCAGCAGAAGCAGCAGAAGCAGCAGCAGGTAGTGAGCAGCAACAGCAGCAGCAGCAGCTGCCGCCGCTTGCACAGGGCGGCTGGGTGCTGTCCTGCAAGCACTTTTTTATGCAGCGCGGGGCGCGGCTGTCAGCAGCAGACTACCACAGGCCCTCTGGGGTTCTGGTGGTAGGGTTCAGCAACGGCCTGTTTGAACTGTACCAGCTGCCAGAATTCCAAGTCCTGCAAACCCTCAGTGTGAGCCACGAGCGCATCAGCACTGCTGCTTTCAACGCTGGAGGCGATTGGCTGGCGCTGGGCTGTGCAAAACTGGGGCAGCTGCTGGTGTGGGAGTGGCGCAGTGAGGGCTATGTGCTGCGGCAGCAGGGGCACTACTTTGATGTCAGCTGCGCATGCTACAGCCCTGACGGAGCTATCATTGCCACAGGTGGGCGTGGATGTGTTTTTATATGTGCAGCAGCACCGTGTGTGCTTGCAGGACGGTTGCAGCTGCATCTAAGTGGCAGCAGGGGCTCAGCCTGGTGCAATGATGTGTTTGGGCGCTCACTTTTGCTGACAGCATCTCTCAAATGTTCTCCCTCGCATCAGCAGTAGCAGGGACTTTCATCCAGGCTCTTCCCAGCCAAAGTGGGAGCACTGGGTTCCAAACCTTGCAACAGCAAACCACAGCCGCTGCAGCCACAACGGTTGCAGTGGGCTGCCTTAATGTAGGGGCCAGCAGGCATCACAGCATCTGGCTCTTAAGAAGGCAGCAACAGCGCCGCCTAGTTCACCCAGCCATTTCATGCACACTCAACAGATGCGGTTCTTGTGTCCTGCAAGCTGCTGACGGCAGTAAAAGAAGATGCAGCTGCAGCAGCTCCCGCCTTGTTGTTCCATCCCTGCACTTGACAAGCATCACAAACAACCTATTCTGCTGTGTTCTTGCTGTTGTGCTGTTGTTGACTCTCAGGTGCTGATGACAGCAAGGTGAAGCTCTACCAGCTGTCCAGCGGCTTTTGCTATGTCACATTCAGCGAGCACAGCGCGCCAGTGAGCGCTCTGGCGTTCCTGCCCACAGGCGCTGCGGTGGTGTCTGCCAGCCTGGATGGCACAGTGCGGGCCTTTGACCTGCTGCGCTACAGGTGCGTTTGACTTTGACTTTGACCCTGGAGTGATGCTAGTCACACTGCCTGCTAGATGGTGGGTTCAAGTGGAAGCTGTGCATGCACGGCCAGAGAGAGTTTAAGCTGCTGCTATGTGTATGCTTGGTTAGCTGCTGGAATTTGTTTAGAAATTGTGGGACGAACATGTCCGTGAGCTTGCTGGCTAACACTCTGCTGCTGCTGTGGTGGCTTGCAGGAACTTCCGCACCTTCACGGCGCCGTCTGCTGTGCAGTTCATCTCGCTGGCAGTGGAGAACTCTGGCGAGGTGGTGGCAGCAGGCAGCCAGGACGACTTCCAGGTGCCCTGCAGGCAGCTGCACTTGCATTTGCTGCACTCCCTGCATATCATATGCATATCCAGACGGGTGCACATGCATATGCATGTGATGTCAGCGGCTGCCTGTAAACTAGCACAGCTTGAGTGCGCTCTGCTCACACAGCGCAGCGGCGTCTCCGTCACTGCTGGGTCTGTTGGATCTCGCTACCGTCGCAATACACAACAGGGCCGACTCTCTCGCAGTCTGCTGCTGCCAACCTCACTATCTACCGTTTTTTTTCCGCAGTTGTCAGCACATTAACACAAACACGCCGCCGCACTGTTGTGCTGATGCTGCGCAGATCTACGTGTGGTCTGTGAAGACTGGCCGGCTGCTGGATGTGCTGGCAGGGCACGAGGGCCCCGTGTCAGGCCTGGCCTTCTGCCCCACACAGCCGCTGCTGGCCTCATGCAGCTGGGACAAGTGAGCGGCTGCTGCCTAGCGCTCAGTTGGTTGTGATTTTTGTGAGCCCCTGGTGTGTCCCGTGGTGTATAGCTTGTCAGCTCAGCATGGTCGAGCCATATGTTGCTGGCTTTGTGCTTCGACCGATGCAGGTTATAACCGTGCGCTGCGCTATGGCCCAGCTAGGAGGACTGTGCGCACCTGAGACGTGTAATGGCAGATCTCACTGTCAACATCAAGCGTTGACGCCACACTGCTGCTGCTGCTGCTGCCTTGCAGGACGGTGCGCACCTGGGACGTGTACGACAACAAGAGCCAGCTGGAGGTGCTGCAGCACAGCCACGACGTGCTGGCGCTGGCGTGGCGGCCTGACGGCAAGCAGCTGGCCAGCGCCACGCTGGACGGCCAGATCTACTTCTGGAACGCACAGGTGGGCAATTTGGGCATACGGTGGTTGTTTGGATTGTTTGCTTGCGGGCGTGGCAGGTCTGCATGCGCTTTATAGTACTTTCTGCGTGCCTTTGCTTGCCGATTGCGCTGATCGCGCCACAGGATAGTTTTCCAGGCGATTGTTGGGTGACGCCGTGGGAATGTGCCACCCGTTCTGCGATGAGTACTGCTGACTTGGCGCCTCGTCTGTGCGCTGCCGGGCGACTGCTGCTGCTTGCAGGATGGTGTGATAGAAGGCGTGATTGAGGGCAGGAGGGACATCAGGGGAGGCAGGCTGGCAAGCGACAGGTGCGCTGCTGCACAACACAGTGCACAGCAGGGGCGGCAATGTTCAGCTTATGTGCAGCATGTTATGGCAGAGCGTTCAGTGCGCATCGTGCATGCTTTGCTCGAAGCAGCTGACTTTGCCTGTTGCGCGTGCACATATGTACCACCTTGTGCTGTGTCCACAGTGCTGGCTTATCTCGCAGCAGCGGTCATATTCAGCTCCTTGCGCCACCAGGTCATCCATGCATGCTGCTTATAATGTATTTTTCGTCTGTCCCTGCTTGCACCACCACCTGCAGGCGCTCTGCCGGCAACTTGTCGTCAGGCGCTGCGTTCACCTCCCTCACTTTCAGCGCTGACGGCAGCATGCTGTTTGCTGGCGGGCGCAGCAAGTTTGTGTGCGTGTATGATGTGGCAGAGAAGGTGCTGCTGCGGCGCTTCCAGGTGCGCTGTTTGACTGTGTGACTGGTTCTAAACTTGTTGTTGACCAACAGCAGCAGTTTGGGCAGGTTAGTGTTGCACATGTACAGCAGCAGCTGTGGTATCCTCGAGCACCAGCACACACTTGCATCAAAGACAGAAGCAGACCAGGTGTTTGTGGCAGTACCAGTGAATCCTATGTGTTGCCCTTGCTGCCTAACATCATCAGCATGTCTGATGTCCTGCGCAAAGTCTGCAAGGTCTAGTACTTCAGACCCAGCTGCAGCACCTGCAGCAACCAGCTCACACCTCACTCCCGCGCTGCTGTGATATCCTGCTTCCAACTCCTTAAAGGTCACGCACAACCGCTCCCTGGATGGTGTGTTAGACCAGCTCAATTCAAAGCACATGACAGATGCAGGGCCCCTGCAGCTCATCCAGCATGAGGATGCTGACTCAGATGATGAGCTGCTGCCAGCGGGAGGGGACCCAGCAGCAGCAGCAGACGTGCCAGGCACAGCCAGCCGCAAGCGCGCAGTTGCGCGCACGCGCGCGCTCGCCCTCAGCCCCACAGGCGCCACCTGGGCAGCAGCAACAACCGAAGGGCTGCTGCTGTATGCGCTTGATGCTGGCCTGAACTTTGACCCGACAGATTTGACCGAGGCGCTGACACCCCAGGCCTTCCATGCAGCGCTAGCTGGCAGGGCGTATGTGCGCGCGCTGCTGATAGCGCTGCGGCTCGGTGACCCGGTGCTGCTGAAGCATGGGCTCATGAGTGTGCCACCCCAGCAGGTGACGACAGCTGCTGCGCAGCTGCCGGCGCTGTTCCTGCAAGCAGTGCTGAGCTGCGTTGCAGAGTGCCTGGATGAGAGCCCGCACATGGAGTACCTGCTGAGCTGGGTGAAGGCCCTGCTGATTGCACACGGGCCTGCGCTTGCTGCAGCAGCAGGCGGCGGCACTGCGCTGCGGGCGGCGCTTGCAGGAGGAGGCGATGCTGGTGCTGCTGCAGGGGCAGCAGCAGGGCGCGCAGGTGCAGCTGGTGGCGGTGCTAACCTGGCAGCGACGCTGCGCGCGCTGCGGCAGGTTGTGACGCGGCTGCATAAGGACCTGAGCAGTACAGCAGAAGGCAATGTGTATTTGCTGGATTACATCGTGTCTGCTGGGCAGCTGCAGCAGCAGCAGCGGCGGCAGGCAGCAGAGCAGCAGCAGCAGCAGGACGAGGATGGCGGTGCAGCAGCAATGCTGGTAGATGCAGCAGCTGCTGTTGGTGGTCCGGCGAAAACAGCTGCAGCCAAGAAGGCAGGCAAGAAGCAGAGGAAGCAGCAGAAGCAGGTGTTGCAATGATGGCTGGCACTGCATCCTCATCACAGTTACGTGTGTGATGCTGCTGTCCTAGCTTGTGATGCATGGCCAAGCTGTTTAACCAGCTAAGCCACGTGTTGATTCTCAGATGATGTACGCAACGTCTTCGGCTTACATGTGGCCAAAGTTGTCAAGTTGCATTTGAATGCCAAGGGTTGGCTGTCAGCCCAGTCAGCACTTGCTGAGCTGGAGCTGGTGACTCGACTCGAGTAACAGGCTTGGGTGAACAACGTCTGGTTGAATAGCCGAATTTGATCTTGCTCAATTGTGCTGACGTGCTTGCTCGCTCTGCTGATCGTACGGACACAGTGCATTCGTTGCTGGCGTTGGACTGGTGAAGCGGTTGTCTGAGCTAGCCAATCCTCTGCTTCTCAACACTCCAGCCCAGATACGTGTACACGAAATCAGATCGCTCGTGCTGGCCCCTTCCAGCGCTCCTAGGCTGCTGCAAGCTTACTGCCAACTCGGCAAGCATGCTCCTGCAGCAGGTAGCTCGAGGGTGCTGCCAGCTGAAGCAGCTAGCAGCTCCCGCCAGCCTCGGCTCAACATGGAGGCACCTCACAGCCCACACCTATCCAGGCGAGCTGTCTGGTGGCATCCACTTGACAGAAGAGCAGCTGGGCATGCAAGCGCTGGCACATGACTTTGCGCGGGAGCAGATGCTGCCACATGCAGCAAAGTGGGATGAGCAGAAGATCTTCCCTGTGGAGGTGATGAGGGAGGCAGCCAAGCTGGGCTTTGCAGGTGAGACAGGAGGGTTGACGATGGTATGCCCCCTGCTGTGTCAAAGCAGTACATCACAGCAGTACAACAGCCACCTGCGTGCTGGCCTGCTTGATGCTGTGGTGATTAGCAGTCTTGTTGCCACGCCATAAATTTGCCTGCTGCATGCTTCTGTGCCCACTTTCCCGTTCCTGCAAGAGACAGCCAAGCATGTCGCTAGCTGCGCAGCGCAGGCCCTGCAAGCACTCGGACCATGCTTCCATGCTTCCCTCACGCTCTGCGCCCGCCTGCCTAACAACAACTTTCCTGCAAACATTCAAATTCATCCAAAACAGGCCTGTATGTGCCTGAGGAGTATGGCGGCTCAGGGCTTGGCAGGCTTGATGGCAGCCTCATCTTTGAGGGGCTGTCATATGGAGACATCTCCACTGCGGCTTACCTCACCATACACAACATGGTGGCGTACGTGGTGCGGCCCAGCGTGCTGTTGCAGAAATCTTATTTGTAGCACATGCATGCTGTGCGCCAGTCATAGGTGCAGCAGTGGTTGGGTGGAGGATGAGCACGTGCACGCCTTGCATGCAGGTGGCCTTGCTGATGCAGCACTGCGGCAGGGTCCCGGCATGCAAGCAGACACATGCAGGCGCACAGCAACCCGGCGTCTTGCTGCATCTGCACAACAGCTGATGCGTGCATGGCAATCATGTGTGGTTGCTGCGCTTGACGTGCCCGTCCTGGCCACCCAGCAATATTTGCCAGCCATGACACGCATTGCCCGGTCAGCACAACTCATCACCTTGCTTTTTGTACTTGCAGCCAACGCGTCCTCACCTGATGCAACGCACGCTCGTCTCTGCTGCTGCCCTGCCCTCAGGTCAACAAGTTTGGCAGCCAAGCACTCAAAGAGCAGTACCTGCCGCAGCTCGCGTCACTCGACAAGCTCGCCAGCTACTGCCTCACCGAGCCCGGCAGCGGCAGCGATGCAGCCAGCCTGGCAACAGCAGCAGTGCCAGTTGAAGGCGGCTGGCTGCTGTCAGGCAGTAAGGCATTCATCAGCGGCGCAGGGGCGTCTGATGTATATCTAGTCATGGCCCGCTGCCAGGGGCAGATGCTGAGTCAGCAGGAGGTGGATGCAGCAGCAGCAGAGGGAGCCAGCGGCAGCGGCGCCGGCAGCACGGTCGGCGGTGGCAGCAGCAGCACGAATGGAGCTGGGGGCAGCGGCAGCGGCGCGATCACGGCGTTCTTGGTTGAGAAGGAGTGGCCGGGGGTCAGCTTTGGCGCATCCGAGCGTAAGATGGGTGAGGGCATGTATAGCTGTTTGAACAATAGCGAACAATGCGGTGCTGCCACCCAGCTGTTTGATGCCGTTGTTGAGCAGGTCTACATGATTGTGTTTGATGTCTGCAGCAAACCACGGCCTGTCCACTGTCTGCCGCTGTCTAATCAGCAATGTAATGCTGTATTGCTACAGCTGCAGGCTACTTGCACTGACAGCAACCGCGCGTTTCCTGTGCTGCTGCTGCTGCTGCTGCTGCTGCTGCTGCTGCTGCTGCTGCTGCTGCTGCTGTGTGTTGTGCAGGTTGGCGCAGCCAGCCGACAGGCACAGTCAACCTAGACAAGGTGAGGGTACTGTTGCAGCGCCTGCAGCACCCTGCCTTCTGTCGCTTGCACCGCAGCTGCGCAGCATAGGCTGCAGCTGCACATGCCAGCAGCAGCAGCAGCAGAACACACAGAGACGCACATTGCACACCCCATCCAGACCTGCCAACATGCGTCTCCGAACCCTCACTGCCACTGCACCTACCTGTATGCTGCACACGCTTGCGGCAGGTGTTTGTGCCGGCAGCAAACATGCTGGGCCAGCAGGGTTCAGGCTTCAGGATCGCCATGCATGCCCTGGACGGCGGCCGCATCAACATCGCCGCCTGCAGCGTGGGCGGCGCAGCCTACTGCCTTGACTACGCCTGGCAGTACACCTCGGAGCGGCAGCAGTTTGGCCAGCCCATTGGCTCCTTCCAAGCCACTCAGTTTAAGCTAGCTGATATGGCTACAGGATTGGAAGCCAGCCGAGCTATGGTGCGTGGCGCTGCTGTTGCCTTAGATGAGCAGTCGCCGCGGGCCACGCTCGCAGCAGCGATGGCGAAGCGCTTTGCGACGGACACGTGTTATAACGTGGCGAATGACGCGCTGCAGCTGCTGGGGGGCTATGGGTATCTGATGGATCACCCTGTGGAGCGCTATTGCAGGGATTTGCGGGTGCACAGCATCCTGGAGGGCACGAATGAGATCATGCGGCTGATCATCCATAGGCAGCTGCAGCGCCTGGACTACCATCACCTGGTGTAGCGCAATGAAATTGACCTGATGATGGTGAAGCACAAAGGTGTCAGCGGTTGAATGTGGTCGATTAGATGCACGTTGCAAGCTGTATTATGCGGCTAGTTTTCAACTGCCAGCCGCAGCACCTGAACTATCACCACATCGTGTAGCAGCTGTATGTTGACGTCTTTTTATAACAGCCACATTATGTGTGTATGACAGTGGCATCATGTGGCAATTGTATTCATGTCATGCATTCTGCGGGGAGTGGAGTACCTGCTGGTGCAGCAGATGTACACTATACAGTGCACGCATCACAGTGACGTCATCCGTTGAGTGTGATGGTATGATGCTGCATTTGCTGTTGGATCATGCACGTAAAGGAGGCCAGCAGAGGCGTGTCCAGCGGCCAGCTGCCATGCAGATGACATAATTCAGACACCCACCCATATGGCTGCGGCACTTGCTTGCATGTTTGCTGCGTATGGCTTGTTTTGGTGCTGACGCCCCAATGCGCTGCAATGCCTGAGTAGAGGCGTGGCGGCTTGAACGAAGGCACGATGCAGTGTGTTGTTTCTGCTCTTGCAACAGTGCTGAAGCCTTGATGCGCTGCAGCTTGGCAGCGGGCGCAGATTGGCTCAGCTGGAGCACGCGCTGGGCAGTTGCATCTGCAGCTCGTGAGTGGCCGTGCTTGGCAAGACAGGAACACATAGCATACTGTTTAGTGCCAGTGTGCTTATTCTGTAGAGGAGGGTGCAACTCACAGCCACTCTAGCTGTGACCAGTTGGAGAACCTGGATGGGGAGGGTGGCGGATGGGCTGAGAGCGTGGTTGGCAGTTGCTGAGGGAGGCATGGGGAGCTGCTGAGGCAGGCGAGATGGGTCTCCTGTGCCATACCGCGCATTGTATTAATACGTCACGCAGCCTGCAAGTACTGTAGTACAGCCTGCAAGTTCTGCAGTAGCATGTACCAAAGTCTAGCTTGTTTTCCTCAAGCTTGTCGGGGGGTGCACCATCTGTGTGGTACTGTGGCATCAGCGGTGCTGTTGTAAAGGGATAATTTTGTAGTTGGCATGCGGCATTGTCAGAGTCAGGTTGGTCCAGCATTTTCCACCCCCTCACCTGCCAACACACTGCAATGTGTGCCATAACTGCTGTTGCTGCTGCTCGGACTTTGCACCCGTTGGTCACCAGGGAGATGGTCTTCCTGTGGAGTCCCTGCCTCAATCTACTCCTTCCTTCGTTGATTGGGGCATCGAAGCCTTGTGCACACGTTTGTCGATTTTAGATGCTTTTTCAGCCCAGCCACGGGCGGTTGGACCAGGGTTCGAACCTGGGTACTGCACAGGGAGACGGCGCTGCTGCCCATCCCGCAGTGCACCAAGTATGCAGGTGCTCCAAGCATTGCCCGTCAGGCATCTTGTAAGTGTTTACAAACATCCCAGAACAACGTGGAGTGGGTGGATGCTGGCAGTGGTTCAGCTGCAAGTGCCTGCTGTGCTGACACCAGCACGCTCACACAGAGCGCAGCAGTGGCAACGTTAACGCTGCTGTGGATTCAATTTGAAACGGTGGGGACTGCAACTTTGGGTAACGTTGCTGCTGCTTATCACGTTTGTGAGTTCAGTCTGGGCTCAGGGCCAATACATGGGCATGGCATGGCATGCAGCACAGCACCTGCCGGCCAACCAGCCTCGCTCATCGGACTGGCCCGGTTCCATCGCATACGCACTTTCCTAGTGCATCTCTTACGGCTTCTGCGTTCAGCAGGTTGAAGCATTGGTTTTAGGTCTAGGTTTAGGTTAGGACAGAAGTGACCGACCCCGGACCTTCAACTTCCCGGAAGGGTGCGCCAGTACTAGAGCGGTGTGGGCTGGTTGAGCCTTCCATTTCCCGACCAGTTGATCTCCCTGCTAAACTCGTAAATTGTTTCAACACACTCATTTGGGTACAACACGGTTGTTTTTGAGCTCATCTGGTGCTGCTGTGCTTTAAATTTGCTGCGTGCCTCCGGGCTGATGCATACCAGCATATGCTGGTGCAGTTGGAGGCCGTGCAATATTCTTCAAAAAGCAAAGCCAGATGTGGTGTGTGCAGCACATATCGAAGTTGATTTTGTGTCGCAGGCACAGCCACAGCAGCATGGGTGGCTGCAGTTGCATGTACAGGCTTGCGATGGTAACAATATACTATACTTGCTGACTGATGTTCAACGCAAGAGAGCTCTTTTGGCATTGGGTATGCACTGTGAACATGACGTTGTGGAGCAGCCAATGATGTACAGGCAACATTTGATGCAGGCAGCCAGACATGCAGTGTGCAGGCTGTCGGACTGATCCAGCAGAATTTGAATCTGAAACCCTGCCTGTTAGTGAACTGACAGGTAACAAAGCCTGCGTGCAATGCAAGTGCCCGCTCTAGCCCTAACATCAGTGTAATATGCCAGCAAGTGCAACGTATGCCAGGAATAAGTGCAGAGCCCTTGAACAGGTGCAAGTCAGCAGTGCAGAAGCAGTACACACCACCCCTGTATGTACAGATAAGCAGCAAACATGCGCAATAGACTCGGTTTGCTGGCAGGAGCAGCTATGGCTGTGATGCTGCAGCCAGCTGCTGCTGGGCTCCCGATGCTCACGCCAGAGCTCGCAGCAAAGTACGCACCTGAGCTCGTGGGCGTGGCTCTCATTTTGATCTATCTCCTTAATGCGTACTTTGGAGCCCAAAAGAACAAAGAGATCGCCACGAACTGGATCAGGTGCGAAAGGGTGATCAGGCAGGGGGTGACCACCAGCAACAGCAGCAGTAGCAGCAGCAGGAGTGACACCAGCTGCTCCTCTGCTGCATACCTCTGGCACTTGAGCATAGCTGCCTGATTAGAATCTTGTTCAAGTGCGGCTCTGCATCAGTACGATCGACACTTGAGCATCCTGGCAGCCAGCAGAAGCGCTGCCAGCAGCAAGAGGCATGCTTCATACGGCTTAGCACACAAGCACCAGCAGCAGAGACGCAAGTTGCATCTGTGAGCTGCTGCAGCCATATCACACCATGCTTTCAGGTTAAGTGAATGTGAAAGTCTTTAAGTGTGCCGTCCATCACGCTGCGATGCTGACTGCCTTCATCTGTTTGTCCTGCAGGGTGCTTGGGGAGCCAGACAATGTGCTGGCTCGCAACTTTGCTGTGCATGGCAGCATGAGCAGCGACAGCGACAAGGAGCTCTGGTGGAAAGAAAGCAACACCAGCTACAAGGTGGAAGCCTGCTGCTGTAGCAACAGTGGCAGCATTTTCTCTATATGCCGCCTTCATGCCTGTACATCAACTTGGGATCACGAAGTTTGCAATGTGCAGAATCTAGTGAGATGTAGCAACAGCAGCAGAAGCATGGCAATGCATAAGCAGCAGCAGTGCTTGCCTGCCAGCATGCTGGTTCTGGTGCCACACTTGCAACAGCTCTGTCAGCGTTAGGTGGTGGTGCTCTACCTTGAGTGCTTTAGGGCATGTTTTGGGCAGCAGACGAGCCAAACTGACAAAATGCTGCACGTGGAAATCAGCCAGTCAGCAATCACATACCACCACACAGACACGCTTGCCTGCAAGCCAACGCCGCCGCTGCTGCTGCTGCTGCTGCTGCTGCTGCTGTTGCTGCTGCTATCACGGCTGCTGTTGCTGGGCTGTGCTGCACGCTGCATGCTGGGCTGTAGTGCTATGCCAGCGGGCGGCGCTACTGCACTGGCGCTATGATCACATTGAACCTCAAGCCACGACAGGACATGCTCTTCGAGCTGTGGTGCGTGACACAGCAGCAGCAGCAGCAGCGTGTGTGGTGCTATTGCTCTTTTTTCAGCAGTTCATCCACTGGTGACTGTATCAACAGTGGACAAGTGAAAGTAGTGCGCACAGCAGCAGCAGCAGCAGCAGCAGCAGCAGCAGCAGCACGTGGCTCAGCCGTGTGCAACGCTGCTGCAACTGAGTCTGGGACGACTTCTTCAACTCACGGCTGTGTCAGCAGTCGATCAAGGCTGCAGATGCTTGAGGTAGAACACCCCGCCTGCTCACCGCAGCTGTTACTGGCTGTCGCTTACTGTCACTATCAAATTGTCACTTTCCGCAGGCACATGCTGGTGCCGCAGCAGGACACGCTCACGTTTGACGTGTTCCTGGGCGAGGGCGGCATGCCCCTGCAGAGCGTGCTGGCGCTGGGGCAGCCAAAAGCTGTGAGGGCGCTGCTGCGGGATGAAGGCGTGCTGGGGCAGGGCCGGCGGCTGGGCGACTTTGCGAAGCCAATGCAGGTGGGGCGGCGTGTTACTTGATTCTAGATATATTACATGCATGTCATGTTGTTGACGAAGTGCAGCTGGGGCAGGGGTGGCGGCTGGGTGACTTCGCCAAGCCACTGCAGGTGGGGCGGGGCAAGGTGTCTGCACAGTGGAGGACAACAGTTTGGCGTGTCTTTTGCCAAACGCCTCTGGTCGCTGACAATTTGCTTGTACAGACCACCGGTCTGCATTATGCTGCTGCTGGGCTAATGTCAGAACATTAGTATTACTTTCAATGCGTCTGTCACTGCTTCTGTCATCACATATCAAAACCTTGCCATCTCCCTCGCCCTGCTACACAGGTGGCAAGGGAGCGCGTGCCGGGCGGCTGGCCTAATGACAAACTGGCAGTGGCAGCAGAGGCGCCCAGCCTGTTATATGACATCCTGAATGCAGAGCCAGCAATCGCCAAGGGCTTCGTGCAGGGCTGCAGATGGCTGCGCAGCGGGGTGGCCAGCAGCGAGGTGGCGCAGGGTTCGAACCCTGCCGGGCCCAGAGTGACTTTTGAGCTGGCGCTGCCGCCAGTGGAGAAGGCGGATGAGATCAGCATGCTGCTGGTGAGGGAGGGGCGGGTGGCTAGTGTGAAAAAAACTGCATTAGGTATGTACTGCCGTGCGTGTTATCTGGCAGGTGAGATCAGCATGCTGCTGGTGAGGAGGCAGGGGCTAGTGTGAAGGACTTGAGCTTGCAATGGTTACCCTGTTTGAAGTGCATTGAGTGATAGTGGAAGGTGATCTGACCTGGTTCAGCATTATCACAACTGCTGCAAAACACACAGGGCAGGGGTGTGGTGGCTGACGAGCGACTAGTGCATGCATCACCTCCTTACTTCCTGCGCCTAACATGCACCTGCTGTTGCCTCTCCTGCTGCTGCTGCTGCTGCCCAGTCGTGTGTGCTGCTGCTGGTTGACCTGCTGGGCAGCTACAAGCCCTCGGCAGAGATGAAGAAGCGGGCGGCAGACCTGCGCGCAAGCCTGCAGCAAGAGGCAGCAAAGAAGGTGAGCAGTCTGGAGCCTGTGTGTGCATCCGAACATGTAATAGTTGAGCTGGCCGGCCGTGTTGATAGTTGGATGCTCCAGATACAGCAGGCTTCGGCGGCGGCATGCCATTGTGGTGGATGCTGTGTGAGCTGGCAGTGCACAGGAAGCAGGCAGGCGCATGTAGGAGGGGGTCGCCATGTGGCCCTTGGCCTGCGGCCGCTCATGTACTGCCATGCTCTGCCTGCACACCTAGTAGTCTTGCGCCTACCACCTCTCTCATGTAACGTTGTTTGCTGTGTGCTACCATTGCTGCTGCTGCTGCTGCTGCCGCCACTCACAGGGCTCTCAGGACCGGCAGGAGCAGCTGGCGCAGAAGCGCATGGAGAAGCTGGAGGCAGAGCGGGTGCGCAGCAGCAGCAGCAGCAGCAGCAGCCATTGTCGCGTCGGCAGCGTCAGCTGCACTGCCTTTCCCATGCAGCCTGTGCAGTCGTATAGCTCAACTTCATCCGCCTTGCTGTCCCTATCTTGCCGCTGCAACTGGCTCTGGCACTCTCATCATGCTGCTGCTGCTGCTGCTGCAGGCCAAGGCTCGTGCTGCTGGCCCTCTGGCGCTGGCCAAGTTTGACGAGAAGCACCAGGCCAAGATGCGCAACAGGGAGATGCGCAAGCGCACCATGCGCGTAGGATAGGGTGTACAGCAAGTGCTGGCACAGGTAGTTGCGTAACGGCTAAGCGGATCGCGGGCACCAGACTTTTCCACAGACAGTGGACAGCACTGCTGACAGGTGTTTACACTATTGGGAAGAATGTGCAGTTTGATGTTGTTTGCGGCGGGCTTTGGCAGTGGCTGTGTGTGCGCTGGCCAACTTGGAAAGAAGCACCAGGCCAACTTGAAGTTGCGCGCCCGGGAGACGCGCAAGCGCACCATGCGGGTAGGATAGGATGCGCAGCAGCTTGCAGTGCTGCTGCTGCTGCTGCTGCTGCTGCTGCTGCTGCATAGCTGCAAAAGTATTGCGCGCAAGCGCACCCTGTACAACCCTGCGCAACAGATAGAGTGAGTTGCAGATGCGGGTGCTGTTGCATGGTTGGCGACCCATGGGTTCTGCTGCTCAGTCGCTGCGCAGCGCTGAAAATGGTTTCCTTTTTAGACAGGATGGAAGCTGTGTTGCCAGGACGGCAGATGATGCGCAAGCGCACCATATGTGCATGCGCACAGGATGAGCAGCATAGCATAGGATGAGGGGCAGCTAGTGGGGCTGCTGGCTACTGCACTGTGTGTTCAGAATGAGCAGCAGCTGCCAGAACTGCTGGCTTGTGCGCGATGCGTGTTTGTTTAGGCACAGCTGTTTGCACGTGCTGCATGTTTTGCAATGACATGGTTGTGCTGCGCAAGGGCTGAGCAGCATTGGCATGTACAGGCACTCCATCTTCTTTCTACAGCCAGCGGGGCTTCCGCTGCATGGGCCCTGCATCAGGAGCTGTGATGGCGGCACTAAGTTAAAAATGTTGGACGGTGCGCAGTTCAGCATGTTGGGAACTGCAGGTTGTTTTGTGCGGCCAGCATCAGCAGTGATTGTGGACAGATGGTGGGGAGGGCCGCGCCTGGCAACTTTGCATGTGGTTACAACTTGGCTGGGCTGCTGCAAGACAGCCTGCCGTACTATGGTTTGCTGCGATTTGGCACTTTGAACGCCATATGCACCGAAAGACCGACCAGGTACCGGGAGTTTCAGGACAAATTACTACCTCTACTACTATGAGTATGCCTTTATACATCGTATTTATATGCCTTTATACATCGTATTTATATGCCATTATACATCGTATTTATGAAATCATCCGCAACACGCCACCGGTTCCTGGTGGTGAGGTGCACACAACGTTTGGTTTTGAACCTGCACAACAGGGTACCCCAGCATGGGTTACCAGTCGTGTGGAGGCTGCAAGTTTAATGGCAACATGGCCTTGTATGTGCTGGAGCAATTTCGCTTCACTTTCAGGTTTGTGGACGATCTATCAGCGGCATGCAACCCATTTATAAAGCATTTGTTGTACCGTAAGAACAGCATACTGGGAGGCTTGTTGACGGGAATTATCCTGACGACGGCCTGACTCTAGAGCCCACGCATGCAGATATGTGGTCTTTTGCCACGTTGGACTTGCGCGTAGTTACGATTATATACGAGGTGCTGGATGAGCTCACAGGTCTCGTGGAAAGGTGTGTGAAATCACACACTGAGCGTTATGATAAGCGACGAGAGGAATGTTATGACGGTATCCCCATAGCTCATGAGCTATTGATCAAGACACACATGTATCGAGTGATGTTGGGTACAACGTGGGAAATAGTATTGTCGTTGGGCAGTTGCATAGATACAGAGAATTGATACAGGATAGAGATAATTTTGTGTATGAGTGTGGCTTACTACTCGCACGCATGCACCTGAATGGTTACCCACTGCCAGGGTTGCGTCGGAAACTCTTGAATTTCCTACGCTTACACACGGACATGTTCGGTGCGGTACATCCGAAATCCTTGTATGAAGATATCATTCAAAGGTTTTTGACGTTGTTTCCGGAGGAATCGGAAGGCACACACACGTGATACTTTGTTGTAGGACTGCTGTGCACACGTGTTTGCAGGTCTAGACCTGCCACAGATCTGTGGTGTTTGCATGACTATGGTGTTTGCAGGATTGCAGTGTCAGTAGGACTGTTGGTAGGCTGAGTTGTTTGCATGATTCAGTTGCTTGTGTTGAAATAGTCTGCCTAAGGTGCCGGTTAACAACGTTGTTAAGAGAGTTATAATTAACTCTCTGACGTATAACATATACCCTTACAATATTACCTGCCATGAAATACACGTTCAAACACATTCTACAACCAAAACACAAACTGCTTGTTCCACTACTGTACACACGGTGCCTGCATGCATGTTTAGATATTAGTTAAAATCCTGTGAAAAATGACAGCATCAACAACGACAATAGGCTACACTCTACGTTGTGATCTACCAGTGGTACTGTAGAACTGCATGCACGTTATCAACATCGCATGTTGTGCAGTGAACCTACAACATCAACCGACGCACATCATATAATCTGCTACTGAGGGAGGTGACATGTATCCTCATAGACCAAGGAGGTATTCTCAATGCACATAACTCATCTCATTCAGTCACTCGAAGGTGACAATGGGGAGCGCTGAGCGCCCGTTGTCTGATTAAGGACGACAAAATTTACATATGGCCATACATGGTCAATAGGACAGTCAACTTTGAATGACAGCGTTATGAAGCAGTACAGCAGGCATACACACACCCCAATACATGAAATTTACACTACTGCCCCTCCTGCTTCTTGCGAGGAAAATATAAACCACACACAACTGTGTTGAGGTTGACAACCATGGAGTCACTGACAAGGTGTCACTACCAGGACTACGGCTGACTACAAGAGCGCTGAAGACCGTCAGTGCCGTTGCCCCCAAAAGGCATCATGGCCTTTTGGGACGGCGCTGACCAGGTGTTGTTATGAATGCAGGTAATGCAAAAGACACGTAGGAGCAGAAGCAGGAGCTGCACATGCTTGCAATCTGAGGTTCAGCAGCCATGGTGGCCTTTTGGGGGACCACTTCTAGCCATGTGAGTACTCATTATGCTGCATCTACTTGAAATGATTGACCTGCTTGCACGTTGTGCCAATGTTATACATACAGACCCCCTGCCAGGGGCCTGCAGTGCATGCAGTGCAGCCCTGCAGGAGTTTGTGCCGCCGTGGCCCTGGTGAATGTCGCTCAAACATGTCTGTCTCGTTCGTGAAAGACAAACAAACACTGCACACCTTTGGTCCCGCAGCAACGCTGTGCGTGGGGCGCGCACTGGGTACGGTCGAGTGTGACATCGAGTCACGGGTGGGTACCCCTGCCGAGTGAGCGGAACCAAAACTTGGGTCCGTCCTCACTCCGAGCGCTTAACGTGCCAGAAAATTGTTAAAAGTGTACAAATAGGAACCGAGTGGCATTGGAACAGCAACCCGAGCTCACAAGCCACTTTTGACCACCTAAAAGTGACCTGCAAGGACAGCCCAGTGCCTAGTGATCTCTCTCTTAACCTTTAGACATCGTGCCTTGGCTGCCAACGTTCTGCACCACAACAAAATCAGCGTATAAAACATAGATCTCATTACAATGGCACCTGCCAAGGCATCGCGGCCATTGCTGGCTACCTTTGCCAGCTGCCTGCTGCTGCTGCAGCTGGCCATTCCTGCAGTGCAAGGCGCCCGCCTTGCCCCTGCTGCCGCCCTGGGCAGGCGTGCTCTGCTGCAATCCCCGCCCAGCGATGACATCCCCATGGCTCCACTTGATGTGCTGCAGCAGTCGCTAGTTGCTGCCAACCTGTCAGCCTGGGCGTATCCAGGCACGCTGCTGACCAGCAGCTGGGACGTGGAAAACACCTACACCAAGCCATACGTGTTCCAACAGTGAGTGCTCTGGTGAAGTTTGTTGTGCCTTACTTGCAATATTGAGTGCAACTGACAGCCCGTGCACTGCAGTGCTTGGCGCAACAGGGCCCTCTCCAGCAGGCAGTTGTTTGGTAGCACACACTACACATCAAAGCACCCGCTTGCTCAGCAGTCTAGCACATGCTGCTGCACTCTGCATGTGACCAGAAATGTGCCCATAGCATTGCAGACGCCGACTGTCTGCACATGACACTGTAATGGCTGGCAGCATGTTTATGTGACATTGCGACACTGTAATGGCTGGCAGCATGTTTATGAACTGAATGTGCTGCTGCACGCATCAGCAGCACTCCTGATCATGACTCACCCTGCGCCTCCCTGTCCACTGCCTCATGCTCTCTGCAGGTATGCCACTGCCCTGGCAGCAGCCACAGCCAGCCTCAGCAGCCACGCCCCCACCTTTGTGCAGCGCCTCTCAAGGAACCTCACCCACCCCGAGGCCAGTGCCCGCTTCCTGTACGCGTTTGTGCTGCCAACGAATGATGCCATCTATGTGGCGTTCCGCGGCACAGACCTCACAGGCAGCATCTTCGTGAATGCGGCAACCTCCACTGGAGAGGACTTCAACAGCGTGTGAGTGCTGCACAGATAGATAAGTTTGCTGGCATGTAGTGCTGCGTTGAGTAGTGTTGGGTGCTGACTGCTGCTCAAGCTTGCCAGCATGAAGAACATGACACCATGCAAGCTTTGACTGCAGATGAGTGCACGATCTGCAGCCACCAGACTGCAGCTCTGCGCTAAACAAACTGCAATCTGCTGGCTCGGCCACTGAACCTGTTTTCCTGCTCTGTGCTGTGTGTGTGCTTTTGCTGCTGTGCTGCAGTCAGACTCCCTTCAGCTACAGCGGCGCTGCTGCAGGCAACGTGCACAGCGGCTTCCTGCTGAGCCTGACTGATGCTGCTGTTGACAGCTATGACAGCGACTCCTACCCCAACAGCATCAGCGCATACGCAGAGCTGGTGGCAGCAATCAAGGCAGCACAGGCGGCAGTGGGTGCCAGCGTGCCTATCGTGCTGACAGGCCACTCCCTGGTGAGTGTGTTGATTGATTTACCAAACAGGATGTCTGCATAATACAGAGTATAGAAGCATGCAAGCAGCATGTGCTTGGGATGTGCAGGCAGCTGCTGGCAGCAGCAGCATGATGTTTGTTTTTGCGTGTACTTTGGTGCTCTCTTCATCCATACTTTGGTGCTCTCTTCATCCATAGGCACTTTGGTGCTCGCTTCATCCATACTTTGGTGCTCGCTTCATCCATAGGCACTTGGCAGCGGCTGCCGTGCCATAAGCTGTAGCAGGCATTGGACAGGCAACCCAACTCCTCCACAACCGCACCAGCAGCAGCCCATGTCCCCTGCTGCACCTTGCCTGCCAAGCCCGGCAACTAGAGCTCAATCTGTTGCTTCTACCCCTGCTGCTGCTGCTGCTGCTGCTTCAGGGTGCTGCCCAGGCCACCCTTGCAGGCTTCATGCTGTCCCGTGACGGCTTCAGCAACCTGCGCCTGGCCACATTCGGCTGCCCACAGATTGGTGATGCTGACTGGGCTGCAGCCTATAACGCCACGCTGGGCAGCAGCACCATGGCCTGGTGGAACATGGCAGTGAGTGCGGCACTGCCTGCCTGATGTAGCACCAGTTTAGTTAGACGCACCAGCTCGGTTGAGGTGGTGATCGCATGGTTTCAGGTGCTGTAGTGCCTGCACAGTGTTGGGAGTAATGCTGTCAGCCCTGGTGTGAGCACAGTAGTCACCTTCTTGATGCATGGTATGTTCAGTTGCTGACATTGCTTCATCTGCTGCTGCTGCTGCCACTGCTGCTGCCAGGACCCTGTGGTGCAGCTCCCTAACATTGATGAGGACCCAGGCTGCGACAACTTTGGCAGCCACAGCAGCAGCAGCAGCTGCGTGCAGGCCTGGTTCACTGCCGGCTCCCGCTACCGCATTGACACCGTTAACAACAACCTGCGCTGCGGGCAGCCCTCTGGTAGCTTTGCTGTATGTGACAGCAGCAGCGGCTCGACACAGTCGTGTTATACTGACGTGGATTGGAAGACAGCTATGACTGTTGAGGATCATTACATCAGCAACTACGTTGCACACCTGCAGGCATGCGTGACTGCAGCTGGTGGCAACTGAGGTGTTTGTTTGGAGACGAGCAACGGTTCTAGGTCGCGTGTATCATGTAGTGCTGGCAGCTTATCGTGATGCTAAGCTGTATGTTGTTTTAGTTGCTGCAGGGTTCATAATGCACACGCATTTGTACATCAGAAGAGGCAGAAGCATTGCTTGTGCAACAGGCTCAACATAATAAACCGTGACAGGTGCCACCTGTGATATACAGTGTATCATAGCATGGGCTGCAGCTGACGGCTAATAACAGACACCCTTGCACGGGCTCATGTGCAGCAATGCACAGGGTACTGTGACGGCAGCCTGTGCTGCTGGGATGATTACCGTGTGCCGCATTGAGCATGTGACACCTATACACTGATGTGATACAGCATAGGTGCGTGCAACTTGTGCAATGCAGCAGTTTCCTGCTCTGAGGCTTATTGGACTCCAGCGCATTGCTGGGTATTTTCCTCTGCTGAAACAAGGAGGGATGTGAGCTGCATTTGAAGCTGATGGATTGCCATGGCGTTATCAAAAGCATCTGCCAGGCAGCAGCCGATGCAGCTCTGGCAGCATGTTCCTGGCTGTGTTAACAAGTCATTCTGCCTCCACATTGTTGCTAGCTGGCAAGCGTCAGCACCGCACGCTGCGCAACGGCTGTGTTTGCAGACACGTTGTCATCTGCCCGGCTTTCTGCATGTTCAGCAAGCACTCAACTGTTCTTTGCAGTCGTATGTTCAATAAAGACCCTAGATCATACTCCAAGTCTATGCTGTGTCTGACCTGTGCGGAAGTGCTGTGTGTAGCTGATCCTTTGATGCCCCTTACACCTTCATGGCATGTTCTTGCTTTCTGAATAATCAGCATGACAGCATGTCGACTGTTTGTTACTCATGCTTGCAGCACCTGGCTGAAGGCAACAGCAGGCAGTCCAGTGGAATGCCGAGTAGCCTGGGCTAGCACTGCTGCAGCACCTGGCAGGTGCTTGAATCTTCTGGGCTCACAGGCAGCAGCAATGCTGCAAACTGTATGCGGTGCAACTGTCAGTTACACTGTAACAATGCGAAGCACTGTTGGTGGCCATGCTGCAAGATTGTTCAAAGCTGCAGCCGGCTGCTGGCACTGCCATCTGGCACTTCACAAGTCATTTATTAGCCACGGAATATACAGTACTGTGCAAGCTCAATGACTACATGCACAGTAGTACTATGCAAGCTCATTTGCTATGCAAGCTGAGGTAGCTGGTGCCCTGCCATTCTGCATCATGCCCGGCCCTACATGCAACCACCTCTGTCTTGTCACTCCCTAGCCTAGCCAAAAGCCGCCAGTGAGAAACTTTGAGCATTCTGCAGCCCCACAAAGCATGCACGTGTGCAACAAACAAGCAATACACCGCCAACTGCCACAGCTACAAGGCATCCTCATCCTCCAAACAAGCTTCCAGATGCCGCCACATCACCCCCAGATGCCAATCACAGCCATGCTGCCAACACCCGCCACCACAGCCGCTGCCAGCAGTGCCGCAACACCGGGCCGGTAGATCAGATCTGTCTTGCTAAACTCCTCAGCCAGCAACGAATACATTGACACATACAGCAGCATGCCACCTGACACTCCATTCAGCACACCCTGCGCTGCTAGCCATGGCAGCGAATCCGCATCGTGCCCGCCTGCAATCGCCAGGCCCACAGCGATTCCAAACGGCATGCACAGCGCAAACGCAGCAGCCATGGAAAGCTTCTTCAACATTGACAGCTGAGTCAGTGCCAGCACACTGCCGAGAGCTAGGCCCTCCAGTGCCTGGTGGAATATCATGACAGCTGTCAATGTAACAAGCAGCGGTGCATTTGTTGTGACGCCAATGCTAATGCCGATGATCACGCTGTGGAAGACACAGCCCACCTCCATGGAATAACATGTTACAAGGTGCTTGATGGTGGTGATTGCGCAGGCTGGCAGGTGGTGGTGGCTGTGCGCAAACGGGGAGATGCCGGTTGCTGCTGTGCCGATCGCTGCTTCACCTGGCAGGGGTGCTGCTGCTGTGCCCTGCTCAAGATCTGATGCCTTGCTGCCGGTAGCACTGCCAGCAGCAGAAGCAGCAGCGCTGCTGGAGGTGCCGCTGACAGGGCAGCATGCGTGCAGGTTGTTCGCCTGGCTGTGGGCTGCTGCCTTCCTTTGCTGCTGCTGCTGCTGCTGCTGCTTCAGCAGCTGACGACCTGCCAGGAGGTAGGTTGCCAGGTAGTCGATGAACAGCAGCAGCAGCAAGCCTGCAGCACACATGGTGGTAAGAATTTCGGCGGAAACATGGCAGCAGTTGTATTAGCAGCAAAGCAGGGCGACTGCAGACTTCCCACTTGAGCTGTTAGCTGCAAAAGCACAATGTTGTCAAACGGGCAATGCGCAGAGCTGACACACTGTGCTGTAGCACATTTCATTGTGCAAGGAAAGGTTCTGCTGATCACAAGATTTCAAAATGTAGCATCAACGCTGATTAGAGTTATTCTGCAGCGGCATCCTGTTGGCTGCATCAACTGCTGCTACCTGCAGTCCCCTGCAGAAAAGTTGTCGGAGTCAACCACACACACTGGATGTTGAACAACTGCTGCACATGTAGGTGAACCACATCCTGGCTGTTCAAGGGCCACCACTCAACGACTGCTGTAGCTGTAAAACAACAGGTTTAGCTGCTGCTCACCTGCCGCCACTGGCAGGCCTCCTGCGCCGTGGTAGCTGCCTGCCACGTCAGACATCAGCTCCATGCCCTCAGGGATGATGTGGATCTGCAGCCAATAGAGTGGTAACACCTTATCACATGGTTGTTGATGTCAACATGTGATCTATACAATGATTCACAATGTCATAGTTGTGGCAAGCCAATCATTCAAATGCACGGGCAGGTGCATTCAAAGGGGCAGAGGAGATGCAGCAGCATGAGCAGCAACAAACAAGATGGCCAGCCTGGCCCCAGCCGCAAGTTGTCAGCACCAGCATTGCTCGCACACATACTGGCTGGATCTCACACCATCACAGCTCAAAGGCTTTTGCACACTAAACAGGCTTGTCGGTGTCCACTGCTGCTGCAAGGCACCCACCAGGGCCACGCCAAGGATGGCACCGCCTGAGAAGGCCCTCACTGCCCGGCCAGTCACACTGTCAGGGGAGGCCAGCCACTTGCCCAGAAGTGGAAGCAGCACGCCAGCTAAACCACCCACGAGGATAACTGCCATGGCTAGCAGCCTTAGGTCGAGAGATGACAAGCCTCCTGCTGCTGCTGCCTGGTCATGGCCGTGGTCGTGGTCGTGGGCGTGGCCATGATGCGGGTCGTGATCTGCGAGGGATGGGACAGCAGGTCGTGCGGAATGCTGAAGCACCCGCATTGAGGCGGCTTGCATCAGCGGGTGCATCGAAGCGGGTGCACAAGCGTAGTGCGGCGAGTGCTGCTGAAGTTTTGATTTGGGTGCTGCTCGATGTGTTCAGAAACGCAAGATCAACGTAGCAGATCACTTTACATAGCGTCATGTACAGTATTCTTATGTACAACCTCAGGCCAGCATTGTATGTCAGCAGTCACTGGCCACACGCACCCGCATGCGGGTCCTGCGCAGGACGCCGGCAGGTACACGAGCGGTACATCACATGACACTCACTCGCACCTGTAGGAGTCTTGTGCATGCAGCCAATATAATGAGAAGACTAATAAAATCGAAGCAAGTCCTGAACAGTGAAACGTGACGGGCTGCCACAACCTCCTACATTTTCCCTGTTCTCGCAGCCTGGAGCAGGTGGTTGGGCTTCTGCAATTGTGCACGGTTCGAAGAAAGTGGTGAAGAGCGGCAGCATACGAAATGCCCTGTAACCGAGCAGCACTGTCCACCTTGCGCAGTGCAGACTTCATCACTTGCTTCTTAGAACTGCTGAGGCTGCCAGGCCCCACTGCTACTACTGCCGCACCTTGAACAGCGAACATGCCATGATGGTACACAGCAGGCGGACAAATGAGCAAATCGTGAGCTTCAGAATCGTGACAAATCGTGAGCTTCAGAGATACAGAGACGTGACACCAATGCTGCGCATCACCTTGACTGTCATCATGAAAGCGTGTAGGGAGAGCTGGTTACAGATAGGCCCTGCCACCATTCACAAACCCACCCCGAGCAGCACCACAAAGCAAGCACACATCATGTCCCGAGCAGTGACAGCATGCTGTCTTGCGCAATGCTGTACAAACCAGACTGCAGCATACAAGAACGCTGCTTCCCACGTCTACATCACAATGTACATGGAGCATGTTGCAAACAAGTCAGTACAGCAGTACAACCTAGCTTGGGTCGATCGAAAGTACAGATGTTCCTGTGCTATCCACCAACCCTGACGCCGATCAACGGTGCGCACAAGCCCACACACGCATGCATGCAAACACACACAAGCAGCCAATTGCTGTTGCAACAGCAGCACATGCTGCGGTATCTGCTGTCGTACAGTTGGTGCTGAAACGGTCAGGTCAAAGTCAAGACCAAACATGACTCAGCAGTCAAAATGCAACCACAAAACAGCATGTGGGTTTGCTACGTACAGGTAAAGTAATATGCGTAACACGTCAGTTGGCACTTTCAAGTCCAAATTTGGAAAGGTCATCCACATACGCATAAGAACCAACAGCTAACCCACGCGTGTGTATCTGCAGCGCACATCTACATGTAACCGGACAAACCCATGCGAGAAGCAGCAAGCTGGTTGGGCAGCTTGCAGAGCAACATGTGGCTCTATCAGCGCTGACACGGTGATACTAGCGTCATATGCTGCTGCTGCTGCTGCCAGCAGGTGATACTGGCGTCATATGCATGCACCAGGCTGCCACCGCAACTGCACTGCAGTAAGAAAGCCAAGCCAAACAGCTGTGCAGCAGCTGCATGTACCGTGTTGATGACAGGCTGATGCCAGAACAAAAGAGGAGGAGGTACACCTTACACAGCATGCCAAAAGCTGCGGGGATCAAGCTTCTGAACTAAACGCACCGATAGCTTGGCGGTCATAGTCAGCCAACATCCGCCCTGCAGTTTGGCGGGTTGCTTGCATGATACGCACACAAGCTGTCGTCAACCATGGTCCGATAGTGCAAAATTGCAGCGCCCCCAACAGCGCAGCAGTGCACAGCCCGGTGCCCTGCAGCACACAGCCCATAAAGCAGCACACCACGCACAGCAGCCACACCCTTGCTCCCTCAATCAATCAAAGTACAGCAGGTTCTCTGCCACCTTCCACTCCTGACTTGTAGCCAGATCCACTGCCAGCAGCAGTCCATCTCCCTCAACAGCCCCAGCGCCGCTGCCCACAGCCGCAGCGGCAGCAGCAGCAGCAGCAGCCACCGCTGCCACCAGTCGGCTGCTGCCCGGGCTCATGACAGCGCTGCCGCCAGACACTGCCGGCAGCGGCTCCGAAGCAGCAGCCAGCGAGTCAGACAGCGCACGCCACTGCACGCTGCTCCGGTACAGCGCCCGCTCAGCAGAGCCCCGCAGCACCCCACCCTGCTCGCTGCTGCTGCTGGCCCCGACAGTCTCATCCACCTCCCCAGCAATAGTACCAGCTGCTGCACCTAGCCCTGGCTGGCTATCCCACCGCGCCCTGCGCCTGCCGCCGTACCCGCCGCCACTCAACAGCGCAGCTGCAGCGTCAGCCGTAGCAACAGCATCACTGCCACCCCCAGCGCCAGCCACGCTGCCGCTGCTGCTGCCCCAGCCAGGCAGGCCTTGGTCCGATGCACGCTGCCTGCTGCTGTCGCCCTGGCCGGCTGAGAAGCTGCCACTGCCAGCATTCAAAATCTTGAGCGGACTCAGCACCTCACCGCTGCTGCTCACAGCCAGACCTGCAGCAGCACCATCCGGGCTGCCGCCTGGCGAGCCGACAGCAGCATGCTTTGCTCGGAAGCGCTGCGGGCTGCCGCTCGCGCTGCCGTAGCTGCCACTGCCGCTGCTGCGCAGCGCGCCGCCTGCCGCTGCATCCCGTAGCCTGCTCTGCTGCGCCTGCACCAAGTTCTTGATGCTGGAGCAGCTGCTGCGGGTGGGGCTGCCAAAGCGCGGGCTGGCAGTAGCACGAGGGCTGCTGCTGCCCAGCCGGCTGGCAACCGCTGCCACACCAGGCAGCCGCACCTGCTGCTGCTGCTGCTGCTGCGCTGAGGCCACAGCACCAGGGCTGAGAGGCGCTCCAGCCGCCGCAGGGCTGGATGACAGCGGGCTAGTTGCTGCTGCTGCAGCAGGTCGTGGCCGCATCGGGCTGCTGCTGTACCTGCCGCTGGTGCCGGCAGAGCTGCCGCTGGATGCAGCAGCAGCAGCAGCCAGGCCTGCTGCAGCCATGAGCATCATGCCCTTGGGTGGGCTGTCCAGCAGGTCGCGTGTGCCAGGCACATCTTCCCTGCTCTCTTCAGCCTCCAGCAGAGACAGCGAGTCATAGTTCCCGCCGTGAACACTAACGTCAAGCCCAGCTGCAGGAACCCTTTCATCGTGAACAACAAACGAGTCCTCCTGAGAGGGCTCCTGCAGCAGCCAGCTGTCCTGCAGGTGCTGCTGCTGCTGCTGCTGCGGGGCCGCAGCTGCAATGCTGCTGTCAACAGAGGCGTCAACACTTGAGTACATGCCATGCTCGTGGCTGCTGCATATGTCAAGGCTAGCCTGCTGCTGCAGCGTGGCTGTTGCCTGCTTCTTCTGCCGCATGCGCTGTTTCTTCTTCTGATTCTTGCTCAGCTTCTGCTGCTGCTGCTGTGCCTGCAGTTTCTGCAGTTCTGGTGCTGCTTCAGAGGCTGCTGCTGCTGCTGCTGCAGGCGGCTGCAAAGCACCTGCACCTCCGCTGCGCCTGGCCGCCACTGCTGCTGCCTGCGCTGCCAATGCGCCCTGCGGCTGCCGGTGCCGCTGCTGCTGCTGCCGCACGGCGCTGCTGCTGCCGCCCGCCAGGATGCTGCCGCCGCTGTCTGCCACGCTAGCACCCATCATTGCTGCTGCGCCTGGCGAGGCTGGCCGCGGCATGCTCATCCGTGCAAACTCCGATTCAGTGATGCTGCCATACAGCACATCTGCCTCATCATCTGCTAGGTCACTGTGTGTGCCACGGAAGCTGCGCACACTCGGCCCAGGCGAGGAAGCTGCACTGCTGCCAGACCCTGCTGCTGCTGCTGCCAGACTTCCTGCTGCATTACTGCTGCCACTGCCTGCAGGCCTCGGTGTGAAGTACGGCGTAGCGGCAGCAGCAGCAGCCGGCGTGCCGCTGCCTTGCAGCCTCGGCGTGCTGGCGCCACTGCCTTCTGCCTCCATAGCAGCAGCAGCAGCAGCTGCTGCAGCAGGTGCAGGGCTGTTGGAGCCGCAGCTTGACCAGGGGCTGTCTCTGCTGCCTAGCTGAGGCAGCAGAGGGGTGAAGAACACATCCTGCTCTTGCGCAGGGCCTTGTTCATCTGCTGCTGCTGCTTGCGCCGCAGCTGCAGGATGCTTGGCCGATGCTGCGACTGGTGTGGCGGGCAGCAGCTGCTGCTGATCATGAGCCACCGCCAAATCAGCAGCACTGCTCTCCAGCATGAGGCCCGCGCCATCGCCATCACCATCACGAGGAGCAGCAGCAGAAGTGACATCCTTGCTCGTAGCAGAGCGCGGTGTGCTGCCTGCTGCCAGTGACGAGTTGAGGTCTGAGCTGCAGTTCACATCAAAGGGCACTGGTGACAGCGCCAGCGGCCTGCGGTCGCTGCGGCCAGTTTTGCTGCCGCTGCTGCGGATGCTGGGCGATTGTGACGACTCCAGGGGCGGCTCCCGCTGAGGACTGCCCTGCTGCTGCTGCTGCTGCTGAGTTGCCTGTGCTTGCTGAGCCTTGCGCGGTGGGCTCCCCGCCGTGCCGGCAGAACTCTGCTGCTGCTGCTGCAAGCCCTTAGCAGCAGCTGCTGCTGCAGCTGCTGCTGCTGCAGCTGCCGGGGATCCAGTAGCCAGAGGTCCAGCGCTGAAGTTGCGCCGCAAGCCCTCCTCAGCAGCAGCCACGTCAGCGCCACCCTGCTGCTGCTGCTGTCCAGCTTGCGCTGACCGGCTGGCGAAATCATCTCGCTGCTGCTGCTGCTGCACCACGGCCAGCTGCTGCTCCAGAGCCCTTGTCCTCAGAGCAGGCAGGCTTGCTGACTTCCTTAGCGCGCTGCCGCTGCTGCTGCTGCTGCCTGGCACTGCTTCGCCAGCTGCCGCTGCAGCCTCAAACGCCGCTGCCACTGCTTCTGAGGGCGTCGCTGCAGCCGCCGCTGCTGCTGCGATGCTCTGACCCTTCCCGAGCTGCTGCTGCTGCTGTGGCGACGATGGCACCGCAGGGCTGATTGCGGCGCTGATTGCTGCCTCCTGTGCCTCTGCTGCAGCGCTGCGCGGGGTGCAGGGTGCAGAGCTGGACTTGCTGGCATAGCCCAGAGGGCTCAAGCTGCCTGCAGCTGCTGCTGCAGTGGGGCTGGCTGCTGAGGCAGTGGGGCTGCGTGGGCTGTTGTTGGTGCTTGAGGTGCGTGGAGGGCGGTCAGCAATGTTCTGGTGCAGGTAGCCAGCCACAACAGATGGCCTGCAGCAGGACATACGGCATGAGAATGAAAGTTATGATGCGATTTTGCACAACAGTCTGCTGGTCAGATGCACTGCCCACATTGCCACTGCTGCTGCTGGGCTATACTGCCAAGTATAACAGGTCTGCCGGGTGCTGCAGTGCTGCATGCGCAGCCGCTGCGGCACACCAGCTGGCAGCACAACTAGCCATCCAAAGTGGTAGCCATCTACAAAGCAACCGTCTCATGGTAGTGCGCTTTGTTTCACAAGTACATCTCTGCTGGCAGCCAGCACTCACCACTTGCCCTTGCTGCTGGTGCTGCTGTTGTTGCGCAGCAGCTGCCGCTGCGCATCCCCGGCGGATGGCGTGCTGCTGCCGTCCTTGCCATCTGCTGCAGCGCCCTCCTTGCCGCTTGCTGCCCCACCAGGGCTGGGTGTTGCTTGCCTGCACACGAATCACAACACACAGGCAGGCAGCACGACACATCACGTCAGTGCAAGCCAGCCCAAGGCAGAGTGCATGCTTCGTACCCTTACTACAGGACTGCCGGCAGCAGCACAGCGTGCTATGCCATGGTACCAGTACTGCAAGCAGCCCAGGACCTCGCCGCACACACAAAACGCCCTCAACGTCCGCATTAGCGGAGCAGCACACGCACCGCCGCAGCAGCTTTTCCTCTGTCAGCGCCTGCCGCGCCGCGATGGCGTCCTGCGTGGCCAGCGCCTTGGCTGCGCCGTGCTGGTCGCGCGCCACCTCCGCCCAGTACAGCTTCTTGGCCAGCTCGTCGCGCTCAGTGGTGACCGCAGCAAGGCCCGCCTGCAGCAGTACGATCAATCAAGGACAGGTTGTGGTGAGGCTAGGTATGTATTGCTTTCCCAATTTCACCAACACAGTACAGCTTCTTGGCCAGCTCGTCGCGCTCAGTGGTCACCGCAGCCAGCCCAGCCTGCGGCAGTACGAACCAAATCAGGCAGAAGGCAGTGCGGTGGACAGACACACTTTGGAATGGCGTTGTCCACATTACAGCTCCTTGGCCAGCTCATTGCGCTCAGCAGGCACCGCAGCCAGCCCGGCCTGCGGCAGAGCGCACATTTATAACTATCACAGTGTGCGCAGAGCGCGGCGTAGAGCTGAGTTGCTGCTGCGTGCGCGTAGCACCGACTTGTCCCTGAACAGCAAACGCAGTGTGAAGCTTGCTGCGCTCAGCCAACTGTGCACCAAGCATACACTGCCCAGCGCCATGCAAGCACAACCTGACATTTGCCCACCTGTGCCGCGGTGAGCTGCCCGCCCAGTTCCACCAGGCTGTGCCCAAGTTCTGCGCCAGCAGCCCCTCCATCCGGACACCATGACGCAAGCACAAGCACAAGACAGCAAAGCCGCCCACCTTTGCTGCCGTGAGCTGCCCGCCCAGCTCCACCAGGCTGTCCAGATTCTGTGCCAGCAGCCCCTCTGTGCGCGCGTGCATGTCGCCGGCCTCCTGCTCCAGCCGCGTGTGCGCCTCCAGCAGCTCGGCCAGCTCCTCCGCCAGCACTTCACGCGAGGCTTGCACCTCCTCCAGGAACTGCAGCGACACGCAGCAGGACACAGCAGCAGCAAATATGAGGAAATGCCTGCCGCTTTGTTTTGCCCAGCATATCATAGAGAACTTTTGTGCAGCAAAGCAAAGCAAGCAAGGTGTGCAGCTACGCAGGCAGGGCACACTGTTGCTCAGACAACCCAAAAACACACGCACAAGCCACATCCCCAACTGCACGCATGCAAACAGCATTACACCGCACCTTGTCGCTCTGGCGCAGCTCCTCCTGCAGCCGCGTCATGACACAACCTTCTGCGCATCTCCCTCTGCAGGTCATGCTGTCGCGCTTACACACCCCGCAACACACACCGGCCACACCCCACCTTGTCGCTCTGGCGCAGCCGCGTCATCACGCAGCTAGCTGCCGCAAACCACCGGTTGCAGGCCATGCTGCCGCGCGCACACACCCCACAACATGTGCTGTCGCGCTTACACACCGACCACATCCCCTCTTCACCTTGTCGCTCTGGCGCAGCTCCTCCTGCAGCCGCTCCAGCTGCGCCGCCAGGCCCATGTTCTCGCGGCTCAGCTCGCTGTTCTTGTCGTACTCCTCGTGCAGCTTGCCCTCCGTCTCGCTCAGGCTGTCCTGCGCCTCGCGCAGCGTGGCGCCCTTGCTGGCCAGGTTGGCCTTCAGCGCCGTCACCTGGCGCTCCAGATCCTGCAGGGCGAAAGTGCACGACCGCAAGTAAGCCGGCGGGTTACAAACAGTTATTAGTGACAGTGGGCACTGACAATGCTTGAGTACAATGTAGAGCAGCGTGGCGCCCTTGCTGGCCAGGTTGGCCTTGAGCGCAGTCACGTGGCGCTCCAGGTCCTGCAGGGCGAAAGTGCACGACCGCAAGTAAGCCGGCGGGTTACAAACAGATATTAGTGACAGTGGGCACTGACAATTGCTTGAGTACAATGTAGAGTAGCGTGGCGCCCTTGCTGGCCAGGTTGGCCTTGAGCGCAGTCACGTGGCGCTCCAGGTCCTGCAGGGCAGCGGAACACAGCAAGACAGCCGCTTGATCAAATGTTCAGTCACGGTTGGTCATGTACAAGCAGCATGGTACCCCTGCTGGCCAGGTTGGCTTTGAGGGCCGTCATGTGGTGGCCCAGATCCTGTGTGGCCATGGCATGGCATGGCATCACACGGCCGCAACACAGCTGCTTGGTAAGAGGCCAATGCTGAGTGAACACTGAACGATTGGTCACTTACAAGTAGCGCCTGCTGGTGGTTGCTGCAGCGGCCGGGCCTTTGCGCTGCCCATCACGCAGCCCTCCGCGCTGCCCAACACGCAGCCCTCTACGCTGCCCATCACGCAGCCCTCTGCGCTGCCCAACACGCAGCCACAACTTGGGATTAACTGTGCGGCGGGCACAGGCAGTGCTGCTGCTTGCTGCCTTATTGCGTGTTGCACTCAACAAGGTTCAGTCCCTGTACGCTGAGCAGGGTGCTGTTGAACCTGGACACCACCAGGCGAACCCCTACCACAAAAAAAAAACAGCAACAGCTACAACACACAGCCAGCCGAGCCAGCGCCTCACCGCCTTCTCCGCCTGCAGCTCCTGCAGCATGGCCTCGCGCTCCTCCAGCAGCTGCGTGCTCTCCATGAGGTGCTGGTCCAGCAGCTCACACCTGTCCACCACCTCCTCGTGCGTGGAGGTGAGCACCTGCAGCGCCAATCATGCAGCCACAGCAGCAGCCACAGGACCAGCAGCACAGCAGCGTAAGTCAGCCATCTCGAAGCGCTGAATAGGTCCAGCAGCTCACACCTGTCTACCACCTCCTCGTGCGTAGACGTCAGCACCTGCAGCAACAACAGCAGCCACAGGACCAGCAACGCAACAGTGTACGTCGGCCGCCACACAGCGCTGAACAGGTTTGGCAGCTCACACTTGTTTACCGTGCGTGGAGGTGAGCACCTGCAGCGCCAATCATGCAGCCACAACAGCAGCCAGAGGACCAGCACCACAACCGCGTAAGTCAGCCGCCACACAGCGCTGAACAGGTTTGGCAGCTCACACTTGTCCACCATTTGTGGAGGTAAGCACCTGCAGCGCCAACAATGCAGCCACAACGCAAGCACAGGGCCAGCGGCACAGCAGGATGAGTTAGCCATGTCAGGCAGGGCAAAGCAGGCACTACGCTGGCAGCACCATATGCTGCGCACGATGGTGGACGTGTGCTTGCCACACACGCCTCGCTGTGCGACACGCTGCGCGCAATCCATCACATGTACAGTCGCACAGTGCAGGGCAGACCACGGCTGGCGACACCACACAACGCTGCCATGTCCATATGCATGATGCAGAAGATACACATGAACCAGCTTGACAAGCTGCACCCCAGAATAAGTCGGACTTGTGGCGGTTCTCCTCTATACAGTAGCAGCATGTCATGCTGCCGCAAGCCCACCTTGTGTTGCTTCACCACATCTGCCAGCGTGGCCTGCTCCTGCTGCAAGCTGCTGGTCAGCTGCTGCACAGTGCTCTCATGCGCTGCCAGCTGCGCCTGCTGCTCCTGCACCTCCTGCTGCAGCTGCTGCCTAGCCGCCGTCAGCTGCGCAACGGCATCCTGCGAGTGCGCAAGCTCCTGCTGCTCATGCTGCAGCTGCTGCTTCAGCGACGCCAGCTCGCTGCTCTGCTGCTTGCTCTTCGCCTTGGCTGCTGCCAGCTGCTCCTGCAATGTCTGATTAGCCTCCTGGTGCTGCTGCAGCTGGGCCAGCGTGGTAGCTTGCTGGCTCTGCAGCTCAGCCTTCTCGGCAGTTGTTGCTGTCAGCTGCTGCTGCAGGCCGTCTGCCTTCGCTGCAAACTCCGCCTTCTCCTGCCGCAGCTCAGCAATGCTTGCTTCTGCTGCCGCATGCGTGGTCTGCAGGTGCTGCAGGTCGCTGCGCAGCTGTGCAGCGCTGCTGTTTGAAGCTGCCAGGTCAGCCCGCAGATCTGCTGTCCGCTCCTCAGACTGCCGCAGGTGCACCTGCAGCTCAGCGATGCTCGCCCGGCTGTCTGCCACCTGCGCATCTGAAGCAGTCAGCTTGGACTGCAGCTGCGCAATGCTTGCCTCTGCTGCTGTGTGCAGTCCCCGCAGCTGCTGCAGCTGCGACGACAGGTCACCGTTGCATGCCTGCAGTGTCACCAGCTGCTCTTGCTGCCCCTGGCTGCGGTCTTCCAGCTGCTGCAGCTTGCTAGAGTAGTCTGCATTGGCAGCACGTGCCTCGCCCAGCTGCTCCTTGCTGGCAGACAGCTGCTGCTGCAGCTGCTCGCCCTTCTCCTGCAAGGCAATCCTCTCCTGCCGCAGCTCTGCGATGCTTGCCTCTGCTGCTGCATGTGTTGCCTGCAGGTGCTGCAGGTCACTGCTGAACTGCGCATTGCTGCTGCGCGCCTCACTGAGCTGCTGCTGCAGCACATCCACCTTAGTGCTCACAGTCTGCGCCTGGCCCTTGACCTGCAAGCAGCACACAGCAGAGACAGGAGCAGGCAGTTGTCATGAGCAACATGCATGCACGGTTGTCGGATGACAAATAGCAAAATGGCATTGCGCGGGGCCGTAAGCACAAACAAGGCAATCCTGCAACCAGACAGACTGAGAGGTCTGCACATAGACCACTGCGCCATGCAAGTTTGCCCTCAGCAATAATGACTTCCACGCACAACAGCACGGCAGCACCACAGCAGCGGCACCAGCCGCAATGCACGCATCACCAGCGCTCACCTGCTTCTCCTCATGCATCATCACCTCCACCCTGCCGCGCTCCTTGGCCAGCAGCTCCCGCGCCTCACGCAGCTCATGGCTCAAGCTGGCCTTCTCACTCTTCACCTCCACTAGCTGCTTCTCCAAGCTGTTCACATTTGCGCGCTGCTCTGCCAGCACATCTGCCTTGGCCCTCGCGTCTGTCACCAGCTCCTTCTCCCTTGCCAGCAGGTCCCTGATCTGCCCCTGCTGCTCGTCCCGCAGCTTCTGTACCGCCTCCAGCTCTTGCTGCAGCAGCGCCTGCTGCTCAGCATGCTGCTGCGCCTGCTCCTGCAGCAGCTGCTGTGAATCCTGCTTTGCCTGCTGCAGCAGCTGCTGCAGCGCTGCATCATGCGCATCCTGCTGCCGCTGCAGCCGGTTGCGCACATACCGCCGCGCGAAGCGGGCTGCGCCAGCAGCCCTTGCAGCTGCTGCTGCTTTTGCCTGTTCTGATTTGTCAGCCACTGCTACTGCTGCCCCGGCAACGCCCAACAGCCTGAACCACATGTGCTGCTGGCTGGACATGCGGCGCAGTGTGAAGTATGCGTCAATCTTACGAGGGTCTCTGCGCGCTGTCAGCGGCAGCAGCCCTGGTGGCACCTGCAGGAAGAGGTAAAAGCACAGGCCTCAGCAGCAACAACAGCATAGTGGACTTCAAGAACCAGTGCAAGCAAGCAGAAAGTTGCATCGTGCAGCAAAGCGAACGCACACAGGGTGGCTGTGTCAACACGGGCTGCCAAATTGTGTGCACTAACAGTCAGGGCTGGCAGGCAAGGCCAAGGCAACTTCAATAAAAGGCAGGCACTGCTTCAAGTCTACCTCACCTTGCTTGCCACCAAGTTCAGCAGCCAGCTAGCGACAACGTGCAGCGCACACCCTGCGGCAAGCGCTGCTAGCAGCAGCCATAGGCCTGCAAGCAGCAGCAGCAGCAGCATGAATTGTGTTCGAGCGACAAATTTATGCATGTGACGCAGCAGCCACTGCTTGAAAACCGAAAGAGGCAGAGAGGTTGCCTGCAATGCAAGAGGAGTCACCGCTGCAATGCGTGCTGTGGTGCATCTAGTGCCAGCACCAGCTGCTGCAACTCACCCTGCTCGTTCAGCAGCTGAGCCATCTGCGGGGTGAGGTACACGCCAGCCGGCCACACAGGCGGCACAGGTGCTTCTACTTGCACTGCTGTTGCTGCTGCTGCTGTCATTGCAGCGGCCTCTACCGCAGCGCGTGCAGGGCCCGCTGGCACCAGCTGCGCAACCTGCTGCTGCACATCAGACATGCAGCCGCCAGCAAGGTCACACAGCTCAGGTGCCTCCCAGCCTGCCTGCTGCTGCTGCTGCTGCTGTGACACATCTGCCAGCAGGGCTTCCTCAAGCTCCTGCTCAGGGGCTGTGGCTGACCCTGACTCCACTGCTGCAGGGCTGTCAGCAGCCGGAGACGCCAAAGCTGCAGCTTGCACAGCAGCCTCAGCAGCTTCAGCCACATCTGGTGATGTCTCATCAGCAGCTTGCTGTGTGTCGTCGGCTAGTTTCAGTGCTGCTGCTGCTGCTGACCCTGCCTCGGACGCAGGGCTATCTGCCACGTCAACACCTGCTGCTGCTGCTGGCTGCAGCTCCGACCCCAGAGGCTGCAGCGCTTCTGGCTGTGCTGCCACTTCAGCATGACTGGTGTGCACGTCCATTTCACGGCTTTCTGCTGCCGAGCATCCGTCTCCAGTGCAAGCACTGGCGTCGCCAAAAGCACCAGAATCTGCTGTACTCTGGTCCACCTCTGCAGGTGTCAGCAGTGCTTTGGTGCCTGCTGCCACTGCATCTGCTTCTAGGTTTGTAGCTGGTGGTGCTGCCACTCCTATGTTTGATGCAGCTGCTGCAAGTCCGGCACCCTCCACAGCTGGTGAGGTATCATCATCGCCTTGGACAACTGCTTCAGCAGCAGATATACTATCACTGAGAGTGTCACTGCTCATTTCAGTGAAACGGCTAGCGTTGCTGGGAGCAAGCAGACGCTGTGCACTGCTACTGTAATCCAGCATAGAGTGACGGTGCGAAGCTTCATGGCATGTGTCACACACCAGGGTGTTGCAGCCGCTGCAACTGTGGCTCACACAAGACCCCAGTGAAGCAGGCCCCACTCCTTGTGGTGCCAAGGGACAGCCCATCATGGCGTTGCTGCTCATGCTGCTGTTTGCCCTGAGCACTGCAGCCCAAGGTTGCTGCAGCACATAGCATGCTGACCATGCTGGATCCTCCAGGCGCAGCTGTGTTCCGTCAAAGAACGCAGTTGAGTTGAGGCTTTTTGATGACTGAGCGACGCCAGGGACCTGCAGAATGAAGTCGGTTTACTGGCAGCTTGACTAACAACAGCACAATCCCTGCCGGTCCTGTCTGCGCGTGTTGAGGTTGACAGCCTTACCGCATCGTATGGAGGCCAGATGTTGAGTATGATTTCATGGCACAGGAACAGCACCGCGCAGACGGCGATGACTGCCTGGCATGCCCGGACACAGTCGCTTCCAGTCACCATCTGGCTGAACTACGTCGCAATCGTTATCATTATGTTAATGTAGAATCGAAATCGTTTAAAAACGCACGATGGTTGTACTGCACGCTCGTAGACTGTCCTCAATGTGGCAGAGGACCACCGCGTTTGAGTCCATCACTGCAACATGACGCGATATCACAACCCATCAGTGCACCAGTGCAACTTCAGCGTATGAAAGCCGAGCTCACAGCCTGTGGCTAGCTGCGCTCGTGATGTCATTCTGCCATAACACACCTGGCAGCAGTTCAAATCAAGTGCAGCCTACAACAGCACTGGTCAACACTTCAGCTGAAGATCGCTGGCCCTTGCAAACATATGTGGTTCGCTGTGATGCATAACTGTGTGTTAACTCAGCATCAACTCCACATGATGGCAATGTTCGCAAGGGGCAAGCGTGCACTCAGTGACTGCACCATCATGATGTCCATTTATACAGTCGTTTTTGAGGAGTGCAATGTAGCAATACCGACCTGTGCTTAGCCGCTTGCTGCTTGGGATTGACAATCATCACCCAACGCTTGTGAGCAGGCACGTTAACGCTGGAGCCTCTAACTACTTAGTAAGTAGCACCCCGGGTGCCGCACTTGCGGTGCGGCAGGCTGCAGCAGTGCGGGGCATGTTGTGGCTCACGCTTCTGCACAAGCCGGCACACTCAGCTTGTCCATTGTCTATTAGACAACACGTATCGCCCAGAAGACAACGCATTCAAAGGTTGCACTCGTGTGTGGTAGCAGCAGTAGGTGCTGGGCTCAAGTTGTCAGGTTCTGGTTCAGGTTGCCAGGTTTTCCGCAACACGGTAAAAGGTCCGACCTAAGCCACTGACTCAGTGAGTCAGTAAGTCACTGACCTGCTCAGGTCTCCTGTGATCTCCTGGAGAGGTCAGAACCACTGGTTTATGACAATTGCAGCTGGTTCGAACCACTTGAATTCCATTCAGAGTCAAGTTTGCCTGCAAACATTCCACCGCGTGCCATATGTCACAAAAGGCAGCGTTCAAGCATCTCAACTTTAGTTTGTCCAACCTTGATTGGCAGTTTCACTGCAAGGATCTAGCATGGGGCATTTCTGCACTGCCTGGCAGGACCTGCCAGGCGGCCTGGCTGGTGACCAACAGCTGTGTGGCAGCTTGCCTGTTCTCTGCATGGATGCCAGTTGATACACCAGTGGCACAGGGCCATTTTTGCTGCTTCATCGTGTAATTCGCTACGTTATGTCAAGTCGGCCTGCTTGGTGGCTCCACGGCGCCAAGGCCTAGCTAGGCCTGAGCTCGAGGGATGTCCGCCAAAATGCAGCGGCCAGCCCGGGAATACCTAGAGGCAGCTACATACACTTGCACGCACACGTTTCATCGTCGCTGCGAAGTGCGCAGTTGTGCACCTGTTCCCAGTCTACAACGAAATCTAGCCACATATCTCGAGTTACGAGCAGCAGATCCAACGTACAAGCCCTGTACAACCTAGGCTGTGCAAAGGCGAGTACGTTGAAAGCATCGTGCGGTTAGAGAACAACGACTTCTGGGCTATTGCAAGCGCCTATGACGTGGTGGTTGTAGTAACAGGGTAACTGCCGCTTATCCGTGCCAGCGTCCGTGCCAAGATCAGAGTGTGAAGCGCCCCAACAGACCAGGAACCCGACCCGATCTGCAAGATCCAGGTGTTCAAGTTACACCAGATCATCATGAACTCCAGCATCAGCTGTCTCCGTGCACCCCGACCTGCTCACGCTGTGCCTGCAGCTACAGCAGGTCGCAGAGCAGTGCTGGCACATGCTACCCGCCTCAGAAACGAGGGTATTGGTAGTGCCAGGCTGCAGGATGCGCAAGTGCCCAGCGGTTTCACGTTTGGAGTAGAGCTTGAGACGTTCATGCCTTCTTCTGTCAGCAGCGCAGATGTGCAGTCTGCCATGGCAGGCGCAGGCCTCTCAAGCTGGCGCATCAAGTCGGACAACAGCATTGTTTGCAACCCCAACCAGCCATCATGCTACCGTGTGGAGCTCGTGAGCCCCCCATTGTCTGGCACTGCTGGGCTGCAGCAGATCTACAAGATCGCCAAAGCTGTCAAGCCCCTGAACCCCAGTGTCAACAAGTCATGCGGCCTGCACGTGCACGTAAGGCGCCTGGGAGAGAGGGGAGCGACACGCCTCGATAAATCTGCGTAACTATTGATGTCCAATGTATGCTTCCAGGGAGCATCGTCAGCTGCTAGCCTGATGTGCGATGCTGGCCCACAAATGCAGCATCCAATGCACTGCAGCGTGCTCAATGCATTGCAGCATCTAGTGCACAACGACTTGCACCTTTGTGCAGCGCTGTTGATGCCTGATGATGTTATAAATACTGCGCACGCAGGTCAAGCCTGCTCAGGGAAGCTGGGCCCTGCAGCAGCTGAAGACCCTCAGCTACAACTGGTGCCAGCTGGAGTCAGCAATGGACCTGCTGCTGCCAAACAGCAGGCGCTACAGCAACAACAGCTACTGCAAGAGCAACATTGCAGTGCTGAGGCAGAATGGAGCAGCAGCGGGCCAGCGCCGCAAGAAGTTTGAGGCCTTGAAAGACATCACAAGGGCGGTCAGCATCGCAGGCCTCACAGATCTGGTGTGCCCAACAGACAGGTGTGCTGCAAGCTGGCTCGGGGTGTGGGCTCTTGCAAGCAGGGCAGCGTCACAGATGGTGGTGTGCACAGCAGAAACAGGAGCAAGACATGCCTAGGCTTGCGGCTTAGTGCTGCACAATCATTGATGCCTTTTGTGCATGTTGTCAGCGCTCGCATAGCCCATTGCACAGTCTGCTGCGCCCACGCGACAGGATCGCTGGCAGCTAATGTCTGCGGGTTACCTCTGAAAGTCTGTGCCACCCCTTTGCCTGCTGCCCGCAGGTATTACAAGCTCAACCTGCGTGCACTGGAGCGTCACGGCACTGTGGAGTTCCGGGCTGCAGGAGGCACCTCCAACGCAGCAAAGGTGGCGGGCTATGTGCTGCTGTTCCTCAACCTGGCTGATGCGTCCTGCAGGGGCAGCACAGCACCACCCCCGAAGCACAAGGAGTATGTGTTTGAGAACATGGTGAAGTTCTTGGCCAAGCACACCGGCTGCATGGTGCTGCTGCACTGGCTGCCTCGCAGGAAGCTGGAGCTGAACAACCGCAACAGCAGCGGCAGCAGCACTCGTGCCGGTGGTGGCAGCAGCAGTGCTGGTGCTGGGCCTGTAAATGTGACAGGCGGCGGTCGTGGCATGCGTGCACACGCTGCTTCTGGCAGCTGCGGCTGTGCTGAGTGCAGGCAGCGCACCGGCAGCCAGCGTTGAGAGTAGGGCCAGCCAGGAGTCTGTAACTTTACATCACAATCAAGCAAGTGCTTGAAGTAGGGCCCATAAGGGCATAGACGGTGATAGACTGCCTGTGTGCGTCCTGCAGTGTGGATGCCGAACCATTGCCGAAACCATTGCCGCAACTGCGGCACTGTACAGCACCAACTGACAGGTTGCGAACAACCAGAGTTTTTGTTGAAGGATATGCGCGGCAACAGCGCAATGTACAGTCTGTGCTGAGACGTGTTCTAAGGATGTGTCTGTCACGCACACCAACCGTCACAAGTGTGGTATGCTGCTGTGACTAGTACTCTGGTTGTCAGCACGCTGCGAATGTGTGCATTGCTTTGCATGGCATGGCCAGGCCACGTGCACACAGCTACTTCTGCTCAGCAACCAGCATTACATGCATGTCAGTTACACAAACCGCGCTGGCTGCATCTTTTTCAGTGTGTCTATGGCACTTGCGAGCAGCGCATCTTGCAAAAGGAGGGAATTTTGCTATCCAAGTTGATGTCTGCAATGATCAGGGGTAAAACCGCACAAATCAGGATGGGTCGTGCTTGAACTTGATGGCAGTGGTGCTTGTGATGAGATGTGGGTTGTGTGACAGCCTGTGCATTGCAGGTGTGCTTGCTGTTACCTGGGGAGTGTCGATGTATGTAACCTCAAGTTGCCCCCCAACTACTGCTTTTGCATGTAGGTGTTGCAGACACCAGGCTGGCATTTTGAACGACAGGAGCGGCATGTTGGTATGCCGCAAGTGCCTTCTTTTCTGACTAGAACGCCAAGCGCAGTGAACACACAAGGAACAGGCATGATCTTTGTAGCAGCAACTGCTGGTTACCCATGCACGATGTTGCACGACCGTGCAGCGCAGTACGATGCGCAGTGTGCAGTATTGCTGCCAACAACGGGAGCACACACCAAATGTTAAAGCGCATGCTGTGCCTGGCAGCATTGCACTCTGCAAGATGCTGCAGAAGCCACACAGCGGGTTGGTTCCCTCCATCTGGATGGCAGTGTTTGCACAGGTTGTTTGTGCCTTGAAAGCTCAGCCGCGTCAACATAACCTCCTGGCAAACAGCAGCAAGCGTGGCCACTGACACAATGTTGCATTGACTGCCAGGCGAATAGAGGCGTCACCAACTCATCTGCCACAGCGTGGCAGCCTCAGCCAGGAGCTAATTTGCAAGCAGCAGCAAAGAACGGCAACCACTGAGTGTCATCAGCCATGCACCAACCCCCCAGAACTGTTCCGTAACACCCACAGAGCAAGTACGTTGACTCAAGCAGCACGAAGTAATGTACACGCCACTAATGTACAAACCACCCAGAGCAGCACTTCAAACAACTGCGACACGTGCTGCTTTCCAGAAAATCCGACTGCACGGGCCATTGCGCAAGGTGCACGCATGCTTGCAGGCAACAACCAGTGTGACCTGCTGAGCAGCGCAGCACACGGGGGGCCTACTGTGCATGGAGCATCTCCAACTGCATGCCTGCTCAACACAGGCAAACACACACGGACAGCTGCTCTTTACCCTCGCATATCATTGAACGCTCCCTTTCCTCGAGCAACATCCGTCACTCGTCAAAATCATCCTCCTTTGCCATGCTGGCATAATCACCGCCCATGAGCCCCAGCACCTGCGCACGCGACACACACAGCAGCAGCAGCAGCAGCAGCAGCAGCTCAGTTTGTCATCTCTGACGCCACCAGAGCTCAACCGCAGAGCCCCACTGTGACGCAGCCTCCAGCCAGTTGTACAGTGCACCTTGCATGCCTCAACCAATCAACTCAATTAACGACAGTATACGCACCATTCAAGCATCTCTCATGCACAGCGTGGCAGATTCGGCTGAGCCAAACAAAGGTCATTGAAGCGAAGGTGATGCATTGCGTGGCAGTGCACGTGGTGCAGAGCATGGTGTGCACAACATGATCCAGTAGGCCAGCAACACCCTCTCCTCACCTCCCTCCAGAGGGGCTTGGGTAACTGCAGAACCTGCTTCAAGCACAAGTTGCGCGACCCAGCAGCAGTGTACCTGCACGGCAGAGCAAACACAACCGTGCCAAGTCGTGACGTGTGCATTAAGGCTTGTGCAGCTGGCAGCATGTGCATGCAGGCAACAGCTGGGCAAGGCATAGCATACTGCAGCGCGCAACAATCATGCACCAGGTTTATCCCAGCCGCACCAGCTTGAGGCCAATCACAGCAGAGCATGTGCAAGTAGTATTGCACAACGGATGCAAATGCCTGCACGACATCACTGCACTCAGTCGCTCACCATTTGCCCTTGTCAATCTCCTGCTGCAGCTCATTGCCCTCCCACACCATCGCCCCACAGAAGAACTTGAAGTTGTCCGCAGCAATGAGCCCGCCAGCAGCCTGCAGCAGGTGTGAGCAACACAAGCAGGAAGAGGGGCAACTTTGCAAGTACAGCCCATCCCCAAGTTAGGCACACAGCTGCTGGCAGCAACAAACAAGAGGGCTGTGCACCCCAAAGGGCCATCCTGCAGTCAAGCTAGCGAATCAAACAAACAGCAGCACTGTTTTCATGATCCACTGCTCAACATCACCGCGCATGCAGTGCATGCAACAGTTGCTTCCTCAGTGCTGGTAGCCGTGGCGTGCTGTGCCACCCACCGCCTTGACTGCAGCTGCCTCGCCACCCACAAACACGCCAGGGGCAAGCGCCACCGACCCTTCCAAGTTATGGCCGTGCAGAATGTGGAAAACCTGCAGGGCACAGGCAGCAAAGAGCCAAGCAGCACAGACCTCTGTGTCCACGACGGCATTACAGCGATATAACACGCCTGCATTGGGCTGTTACAGGTGCCGCTGGTGGCATGCTGTGATACAGAACAACCTGCTGCCGCGCTGCTGACAAAGTAATTGTGATCACCCGAGCTTTCAACACAAGCGACTTGCGCATACATGCAGCTGATACCCACCCCCAGCTGTGCCGAGCATTCCAAGCAGATGACTGCTGCAACCCTGTAACCGTCCATCTGTCAGCACCCTGCTGCCACCTCCCTTCAAGTTCCTCTCCCCACACTCTCCTTCACCCACGCCACGCTAGCTCACTCACGTCTTGCCGCACCATGCCGCCACAGTACACGCGGCTCTCCGCAAACGTGTCCTGCATGCCTGCAGGCGCCCCTATGATGGCAAACTTGAGCCCTCCCCGCCCTACGCCCAGCTTGAGGCTGCTGGGCCTGTTGAGGATGAGGCCCACGCTGCCTGCAGGGGAGTGCTGCACCAGTAGCACCACAGCCTGCGGACAGGCATTGCAGCAGCATAAATGCAGCCAGCAGGAGAATCAGTGTGCTGGACTATCAGTACACCAGCAGCACCACAACCTGCATAAGGCGGCCAGCAGGCACGTATAATGAGTACAATTGCGCTGGATGTATGAAAACACGCGGAGGCTGCTGGGCCTGTTGAGGATGAGGCCCACGCTGCCTGCAGGGGAGTGCTGACCCAGCAGCACCACTGCCTGCAGGACAGGCAATGCAGCAACATTGAGGCATATCAACTGAGTATGCTGGATGTACCAATCTACATGGGTTGAGAGTCACTTTTCTTTTGCCCAACTCAGCCCCCATGTTGGAAATGCAGCCAGCACAGATAAGTCAAATAAAAGGGACCCGCCACATCAGTGTGTGCACAGCAACAACGCCTGCCAGCCTAGCTGCTGAGCTGCCGGGAGCACTGCCAGCCATCACACTCGACTGCAGCCTGCTGCCATCATCTCCTGTGTGCTGCGCGCTACCCGTCAAGTTGCACAGCTGCTGTACTGCACTGCCACACCTGTTCATACTGACCCTCCAATGCTGCATAACCCTGTCACTGCCCTGACGGCACACTGAACTGGCACATTCCATGCGCTGCTGGCACAGGTACTGTTGGATATATAGGCATGCCATTTCCACACCTGCCAGTACTTGTCTGTATCAGGCACATCCCGTGAGGCCAGCAGCAGGCCGCCCACTTCCGGCTGCGCTGTGGCATGCGCCCACGTCTCCTCGCCAGCCAGCGAGGGGTTCTGCACCTGCAGCAGCCTGCTGTTCTCCTCAGACACGCGGCTGGCCCAGTTCACCTTGCCTGCAAAGGTCAGCACACCGCAGGGCAAAGGAGAGCAGAGCAAAGCAGAGAGGGCAAGCAGGGCGGCATTACTCAAGCGTTTGAGTGGATGAGCAATGCTTCCAGTCCTCTGGGCAGTAGCTAACAACCACATGAACCAAATGAAAAGGGACAGCTGGTATGTATACAATGTCTAATTGATGCTTCTGCTTGTTGGCAGTGTGCTGTTATGCAGGAAACAGTGCCGGTGCTTGCAGGAACAGTGCTGCACATAGCTACGGCCTGAGCTGTGCTTCATTTGCACAGATGCAGCCTGTTGCTGGTGGTGCAGATGCACCACCCACCTGCATCAGCAACAAGCTTTGCCCTGAACTCTCTCCAGTCGCCTGCACAGCAGCAGGAGCAGTTGCAAACCATGTGCAGCAGCATGTGTTGAGCGCTGTACGGCCTGCAGCTACACCTACATGGTGCACCGCATTGTATGCGGCAGAGCCTGCAAGCAGCTTGACCTGGCGAACAGATACACTTGTTTCACAGCATTGGAGAGCATCGGTTGACATTTGCTGCATCTCTACCCACCATAGAGGGTAGGTGTCTCTGCTGCTTCCCCAGTGTCATCTGCTGCTGCTCTAGTGTGGTGCCGCAGTGCCGATCTCGGGGACTGCTGCACACGACGTGCTACTTTGCAACTACGACACGGTTGCACCTGCTGGAGCGCCAGCATGTTCAGTGAACTGCTCTACAGCATGCCCAAGCACGTAAGCTCCAATGGCACAGGCCAGGACTCGCCGCAGCAGATATTAACTCATACAAAAGGTACAGTCCATAAATTGCCGCGAAGTGTAAGTAATTAGACCATTGTACTTGCCCTTGCGTACACCCGTGCCAATTCACCTCACTAAGCGGGTGGTCAAGACGGTGCACCACAGCAGGACCCTAGCGTCTGCTCATGTAACTTGCGATGTACAGCAGCACAACTGTCGGGTGCACGACATGTTACCGTCATACTCAAATCGCGCCTACACATCGGCTTTCTGTGCTGTGCTGCTCGGCAGAAGATAAACCCTGGACAACAGTGGGGCAGAATGCTACTGCTGTGGCACACTGCGCTGCTACCGGTGGACGCCTTCCCTTGCGTGCTGAGCTGTGCGTAGATATTGCGCTGAATTATACTGCCCTAGTGTTCTGCCTGCATGCTACATGTTTTACGTCCATGCGACAGCCTTGCTCAGCTTGATCCATCCATTGCTGCACATCAGCAACATTGAACACATCAGATGCACTGAAGAACAGATGTGTTTGCAGATGTGCGAATCCACTTTAGTTACCCCAGTCTTCCAGCAATGGTCACTACACATGGCTGCAACCAAAGACAGGCGAGCAACCCTTCCGTGCCACACTTCCAAACACAACTTGAGCTGGCACAGATACAACAGCAGCAGGCTGTGAAAATCAACTGCCCAACACCACCGATGCAGCTGCATTACGTTGTAACATGGTGATCTGATTATGCCACATTATGCTGCAGGTTGCCGGGGCTTGCGCAATGTGTCAAAGAACACAGAACCGCACGCATGCATTCAACTTGTGTGCACAGATCTGCCAACGTGTAAAGGATACACGACTGCCACAGCAGCAAGCCACTGCTTATGCCCCCTAGCCAGCACAACTCGCAGCTGCCAATGCATTTGACAGGTCATTAGTTGCCTCGCTGCAGCTTGCATCCTTCCACACCATGCCATGCTAGTGGGCTCTAAATGACTGCGCTGCAGCAACAAACCACCACCACCAACCACCACTCACCACCACCCTCTGTGACAGGCAGCCACATGTTGTGCTGCAGTTGCTTTGTTGATGGTTGCACAAGCCATGCCAGTGCAAGGATGCATGCAGCGGACTGCACGTTCACACTGCAATCCTCATCGCAATGCACAGCACCCTGTTGAGGACTGAGCGCTGTGTCATCTGTGCAAGATGCGCTGCGCAAACTACTCAACGCTACACCAGCAGCACAAACGGCTGGTTGCAAACACTTGAACCGGAGTAATCAACGCTGGCTTATTCTGCTGCCAGCCCATGCAGGAAACGCCCAAACAAACAAGCTTACTTCTAATTGCTGCAATAAGAAAAACAGCTGAAGCCACAGGGCTCCAGCCTCAACATGCTACCCGCCTACATGCAATGCAATGCACACACAAAAGCTCTGCAGCTTCGCGTTTCATACTGCAAACTGCAGCAAGTGCAACATGCTGCACATCACAACTCTGCTTGTGTTACTCAGCAAGGACCTGGGGTGTCCTTCAAGGGGTGTTGGCAACAGTGTTGCCAGCTGCATTGCCAGCGTTGTTGGCGGCGTTGGCAGTGTTGTTGGCAGCGTTGTTGGCGGCGTTGGCAACATTGTTGGCAGCGTTGTTGCCAGCGTTGTTGCCGGCATTGTCGGCAGCATTGTTGCCAGCATTGTTGCCTGCATTGGTGCCAGCGTTGGTGCCAGCGTTGTTGCCAGCGTTGGTGCCAGCGTTGGTGCCTGCTGGCTCTGCGTTGGGTGCGACCGTTGTGTTTGCTCCAACTGCGGGGGACGTCTCAGTGGGTGGCGTGCCGGCGGTGTTGGCAGCTGGGGCGGTAGGGGTGGTGGCGGCTGGGGTGGTGGTCTGCGTGCCTTCAGGGCCAGTGGCGTTGGCGGTTGTGTTGGCGGCGTTGGCAGCGTCCATTCCTGCAGCGGGTGCAGCTGGCGCTGCTGCTGTTCCATTTTCAGCGGGTGCAGGGCTGGTGGCGTTCACGACGACAACAGTCACGTTGGTGGCGTTGGCAGCGAAGGCGTTGGCAGCGCCAGTACCAGGCAGGGTGGCGTTTGCTGGTGGCAGCAGCACGCTGTCAATCACGTGGATGGTGGAGTTCCCGGCAATGATGTCGGGCACGACAACGCTTGCGTTGTTGCTGTCGGCAATGAAGGTGATGTTTGGCGTGCCGGTGGTGTTGTCAACGTTGACAGTCAGGTTGGCACCTGGTAGCGCAGTCTCGACGCTGGCGCCGGTGGTGAGGTTGCTGCTGTTGAGGGCACCGGATGGGATGACGTGGTAGGCGAGGATGGTGGTCAGCTGGGTCTGTGTGGCAGTAGAGACAACAGGGAGAGGCAAGCAGCAATAAGGAAGGCAGGACGCAGCAGGCAGACAGCAAGAAGATGAGGTTAGGTGTCAGCTGCAAAGGCAGATGCAGAAAGGGAGCATGGGCATGTACATGCGTGCAACGACAAGCAGCCAGCAACAGCAGCAAGGGCGCTGGCATGCCGGGGTTTCCGTTTGTTGGGAGTCTGATGCATGCGCAATGTTCTTGCAGTGTCGCCATTTGCATGCGCTGCTGAGGACCCGTGTGCACTGCAGATTGCCAAGGTGCTGCTGTAGCACTGGATTTGTTACCTTGTGACATTCGACGGCCACATCGTCTGCACACGCTTGACAGCGTTGCAACATACTTCCTTTCTCTTCTTCACACCTGCCAACTCACGGCATTTCATAACCTGTAGCTGTAACTGTTACGCTGACTCAGCATAACACTGTTATAACAGCTGAACCTAGAAGCGCAGTGCCTCAGGCTGACTCTTTTATCACAGAAGGTGTACACACAGAAGCTGTAACACCTTTCCATCCTTACTCTGGCTGTGGTAGATCACACCACAAAGCTTCAGTGAAGTCTATCAGTCAGCGCTGTGTGTAGCCTACACCTTCACCCCCTCCCAAAAGAGAAGACTGAGGCACAAGCAAGCCATCACAAGCCAACACTAGCACCAAACAACCGACAGGCAATGCAAACAAAGCGTGCCAACACAAACAATCCCGAACAAATCACAGACTACACTGCTGCTTGTACGGCGACACCAAGCAGTGGCCAATGCAGCAACACATTTTTCTTCACCTGGTTGTCTAGCAGCTGCTCGTCTGTGCATGCATCACACACCCCTGCCCACACGGACGGACAAATACATGCAATGCATGCTGGTGGCCTCCAGAAGGACTCTTGTGGCATGCGGCAGCATAGCACGAACTCTCACCTGGTTGGCCAGCAGCTGCTCAGCCGTGAGGTTTGCGGCTGCGAGGGTCTTGTTGAAGGCAGCATCGTTGGGCGCCAGGATGGTCCAGGAGGTCTCGTTGGTGAGAGCAGAGCCCACGCCAGAGGCGTTGACAGCAGCCATCAGGGTGGTCAGGTTGGCTGCACAGCAAGACGGCAGCAGCAGCAGCAGCAGCAGCAGCAGCAGCGGCAGCAGCAGCGGAGTGCGGCTGTGTGAGAGGTATGAATTAGCAGTAGATACTAAGCAGCAGTTGAGCATCATGCCAGCACATGCGGGATCAGCAGAAATCAGATCTGCAGCACAGCATGATGCCAACAGATGCCAGATCAACAGGGATCTTATCCAACATGAACAAAGGATCTTCAAACTTGCCATCACAATGCCTGGCTGTGATTGTTACCTGCTGCTGTGGTGTTGGCAGCGTTGATGGCATCTGCCAGAGACGGGAAGGTAGCAGTGGCATTGCCTGTGGTGTTAGCGGCTTCAGCACCAGGGGCTGCAGCACCAGCTGCTGGTGCAGTTGCATTGGTTGCGTTGGCAGCAGTGTCGTTCGCAACAATCACAGCAGCAGGCACCACCACAGCATTGGCAACTGCAGGGCTGGGGGATGCCTCAGTTGGTGCGGCGCTTGTCTCATTGGCTGCAGGCGCTGGGGATGCTGCTGCTGTGTTGGCTGCTGCTGCGTTGGGTGCAGTGCCGTTTGCTGTGGCGTTGTCGGGGACTACCGCTGCATTGGGAACCACCACAGCAACTACTGGGCTAGGAGATACTTCGTTTGCTGCCGGTACTACGGGGCTTGGGCTGACCTCCGTGGCTGCAGGGCTAGCGGGCGCTGTTGTTGATGGGGGCACCTCGTTTGCTGCCGGAGAGGGTGGCGTGTTGGCTTCCTGCCTCAGCTGCCTTGCGGAAGCTGAGGATGCTACCAGGCACAGCAATACGCTGGCAGCGAGGCACAGAGCGATCGCACGCATGTTTGCAACTCGGGGGTTTCAGATGCGCCCAGCGCGTAGATGTACTGCTGCTGTGTGCTGAATAATGGAAAAGGAAACAAAGCGATAGATCACGCAATTTGAGAGTGTAGGAGGCTTTATGCTGGTGGATCGACCTGTCATGCATGGCTCCAAGGTTTCCGCGTAACGGCCGTTACATGTGCGTGGAGTTGAGCTGCAGACAGGTGCCGCCCATCCGTCAGCACGAATCATGCTCGAACGGCTGTCTGGCACCTCGATGCCAGTAAAACCACGCAAAACAACATTAATACCACATCAAGTCACGTACCGCAGAACACCAACATGCTTGCTGCCTTGGCAGTCGACCTGCGCACGCATCGTCCGACATGCCAGCCTGGCAGGTCACACGCAGTTGGCAGAGCATCATGTCAGTTTCATGATGGGGTGAGCCACCGATCAGCATGAGATCACCAGGAATCCGTAGAGTTCATTTGTATCACAGCTTTGCACTTGCAGCCTGTTAAACTGTAAAACAGAAGGCACTCAACACCAATGTTCTGAAACAATGAAACTGCGCAAGCTGCACCAATCAGAGATTTGGGTGGAAAGCGCATGAGCCGTCTTTGAAATAAGACTTGTATATCTGCCTGTCCTTTGCTGGCCAGCAGCACCCATAAACCACCCAATAACCACAAAGTAGGCGCAAAGTCAACGTCAGTGGCTGACCTCAGCACCAGAACATTGGACCAACAGTTGTATATCAGAAGTAAGGCATGCCGTGCCGGCATTGACAGCTGCACAAAAGTATGTACAGTGTACATTATTATCAACAAGCTGCGCGAGACTTAAGTTGCAATTGGTGCTTCAGTGACAGCCTGCACACCCTCCACCCCTGCCCACGCACGATGCATGAACTGTAGCTGGCTGCAGCAACCATTGCGTCAAGCTGAATCTCGACAGCACTGCCAGCTGCGGCAGCGTCAGCACCCATCATGCTGTACACTCCTTTGCCTGCTCCTCCTGCTGCTGCTGCTGCGGTCACAATGATGCTGCATTCAGCTGTGCGTGCATTTTCCTGGAGTCACACATGTGCTGGGTCGCTTGCCCTGTGCAGAGCTGTGAGCTTTGAGAACAGACTTTGCCAACAGAAAGCAGCACCACTGCCAAAGAACACAGCACTGCATGCATGCACATCACCGCACACATGTACTACAGCATGCTGCTGCCCAAATGATCACACATTGAGTTGCCAGGCTCTCTCCACTTGCCCAAGCATCACAGCTTTGACCTGATGTTGCTGGTGACAACCTGCACCCCTGCAGCCCCACCACTGGCAGCACCAGGTGCGACAGCACAGCAGCTGCCATCGCCGGCAACGCTAGCGCCAGCCCCACTGCTGCTGCTGCTGCTGCTGCTGCTGTGCTTAGTGTCCTCAGGCGGCACATCCAGTGCTGGGTTGCTTTCAAAAAAGCCAAATGGCTTCATGAGGAACCCAACCTGCGTTGGCACAAGCACAGCAACAGCACGAGAACAAAGAGAACAGGCAGCCGCTGTTAGGGTAGATTACCACCATGCCATGTCCTTTCTACACTCCTAAAATTCCTGATGCAAGCACCATTGTGTCATGCAGCAGCTAAGGCATGACAATGCAGCTGCCGCCACCTGTGGCAGCATTTAAAAGCTGCCATCCATCACACCTGGTCGCAGGGCATCACTGGCGCGTCCTCGGGCCGCACGAAGTGGGTCACGCCAAAGGTCAGCCAGATGACGGGGTCGGCTCCCAGCAGCGAGCGGTCCTGCAGCAGCAGCGGCAGCAGCAGCAGCAGCAGCCAATGTAGGCAGCCGTATTCAACAAAGCAGCAGACAAAACCACACACAGCATACATGGGTAGACGGCATGCCTGATGGATTGAGCTGCTGTTGCGTGGTTGAGTCAGGACTTGCATGCTGCAGCATCCACGTGCTTTGCAATGCCACACCAGCAGGCAACACCCCGCATTCAGCCAGCGCACCCGCTGTAGCTGCTGCTGTTGCTGCATCAGTGCAACCGTGCAGTGCTTGTACTACTGCCATCAAATACTTGTCCAAGCAACAGCTGATGCAAGGCCCCACGCCCGCCCACCTGCTGCGTCCACCGGCGCAGCCCTGCGTCCTGCCAGCTCTGGAACACATACTTGCCAGCAGGGTACAGCTGGCCCTCCTCATACGGCGTCACCCCACTGGTTCTTCGTGGTGAACAGCATGCACACAAGACACACCAACAGCTACAGCTGCTGATGCAGCGCCCCAACACTGAATAGCGCTGTGGTTGTTCACTGCTGCTAGCCATAACCTAACCTCCAGCGCTAGAACCCCAGGCGCACCCACCTGCTGCGTCCACTGGCGCAGCCCAGAATCCTGCCAGCTCTGGAAGACATATTTGCCAGCAGGGTACAGTTGCCCTTCCTGGTAGGGTGTCACCCAAAGGTTCTTGGTGGTGAACAGCGCACGCCGCGCCACTGCGCTGTCAGGCTGCGCCAGCAGGCACGGCCCTGGGGCCGGGTAGATGTGGTAGGCCACCGGCTGGCCGCTGTTTATTTGCAGCAGCAGCAGCAGGGGACAGGCGGCAGCAGTGGTTATGAGCATGACATGTGAGGCTCATCATGAGCCTGCCAGCAGGCAGGGGCCAGGGGCAGGGCAGATGTGGCAGGCCACCTGCTGGCCGCTGTTGGCAGCAGTGGGCAGGTTGCAGCAGCAGAAACAGCACAGCAGAGGGTTTATAGAGGGTACAGTACAGCTGTGCTGCTTGACCTAGAAGATCACAGGCATTTCCGAAGCCGTGCACATGTGAGTGCTGCAAGCAGTGCGCGCCACAGCGCTGTCCGGCTGCGCCAGCAGGCAGGGGCCTGGGGCTGGGTAGATGTGATATGCCACCGGCTGACCGCTGTTGTTGTTTGCAGCACGGTCAACAGGAGGCAGGCGGCAGCAGTAGTTATGAGCACGACATGTGAGGCTCATGAAGAGCCTGCCAGCAGGCAGGGGCCTGGGGCTGGGTAGATATGGTAGGCCTCTGGCTGGCCGCTGTTGGCAGCAGTGGGCAGGTTGCAGCAGCAGCCGCAGCAACAGCAGGGCAGAGGGCTGTTATATATAACTACAGTACAGGGCTGCTGCCTTGCAATCAGTGCATGCCACTGCGCTGTCGGCCTGCGCCAGCAGCACGGCCCTGGGGCCGGGTGGATGTGGCAGCAGGGGGCAGGCTGCAGCAGTGATGACCAACATAGCAGGTTTGTGTGAAGGCTGCCAGCAAGCAGACATCAGCGCCCTCACCTGTGCGGGTGCAGCTTTGCCGGGTTCTTGACGCGCCACACGCGGTTGAGGTCGTGCGCTGCGTTGCGCTGCGCGGCGTGCACGCGCGTGAGGTCTGTCTCTGTGCAGCTGAAGGCATTGCCTTCTGGATTTAAGGCACTGGAGGGCTGCTGCACTGCATTGAGCTGCACGGCAGGAGAGAGCACCACAGCACAAGCATTGCATTGCTGTTTTGCTGCACTGAAGGGATCTCCTGAACATGTTGCTGCCAAAGCAGGTAGCAGTCAACGGACATGGAGACGTGCTCGTGCTTAGGTATGACTGTCTGTCTAGTGTGCGCATACCCTGTTGCTAGGGGTTATGCTACGCCGCAGGGACATTGTGGTAGCCTGGGTGGCTGCAGAGCACACCAGCACCCTCAAAAGTACTGCAGCTGTACATGCAGCAGCAGCATTGAGCTATTTATTTTCACTGCATCAGGCTTTTTGTAGTGAATTTCCCACCTCGCTGACGATGAGGTTCCTGCCGCCGTTTTCATCATCCACAGCCATGTCCAGCCTCGCACTGAACAGGTGCTGGTGGTGTGCCGCATTCACGCCTGCGGAAAGACAAAAGAAAGGTAAGCTTGTCTTTGCAACATTCCCACTACAGCTCGGCAGACTTGAGCACAGTGCCACTGGCAGCAGGCTATGGATGATTAGCGAAAAACTAACTGACAAGTCAAACTTTAATGATAATCATCACCTGCTTGAATCAAAAACCTGATCTGCAAATCGGGTATCAGGTAAAAACAAAATCTGATTTTATTACTTTTTACAATGGTCCAGATTCAAATGTAAATCACCTGCGCCCACCAGGATGCCGTGGCTGGGCTGCTCCTCCCCTGGTGACAGCAGGCTGGTGGACAGGATGCCCGTGAGCTTGATGTCCATGCCGATGGTGCCGTCCTGCAGAAATAACACAACAAATGACAACAAATGACAAGTTGACAACAGGTGACAGCAGGCTTGTGGACAGGATGCATGAGCGATGGTTTGATGGTGCCGTCTCACTCAGTGTCCATGCCGATAGTACCGTGTTGCACGGCATAGATGACAAGATGACATAACGACAACATGAAAACATGACAACAGCAACTTGAAACTAACAGCTCAGCGAGCAAGCTGGAATGCGAGCAGCCAGTGGCTGCATACGGTACCGCACAACCAAAAATGCTGCGGGCATGGCAGGTGCCGGGCGCAAAAGGCAGTTCCCAGCTGCTTGCTATCATCCAAAGGTCACTGAAGTGAGCCTGCACCACACAGGCACAGCAGCACACCTGGTACAGCAGCCAGTAGAAGCAGTACTCGTAACTGCAGCAGCAGCAGCACAGCAACTGGTGAGTAGTGCAGAGACAGCTACCATTGAAGTTCTGCAACACTGCCTGTCAAGCACGCACCAGTTCACCATCTATAGGGACTTTGAACCAACATCCATCAGCACCAGCAGGCAACACACAGAATGTGTCCTGCCTCTAGCCCTGCAACCCTGCACGTGTTCATGGCATGTACCAACTGCTGCGCTGATCTGCCTGCAGCCACATTGATGTTCACGATCAGCTGAACAAGGCTCGCACGTGCACATGCTGGCCCAACACACACTGCAGTCAGTGCACTGCTGCCAGGTCGCTGCCGTGTTGCTGCTGGCCAAGCAGTCGGAATATATCCCGAGTACCGACGTCAACACCCAAATTCCGACAGTGTCTGGTGCCGCTCACTTGACTGCAGTCCTGACGAAGCTGACCACCAGGCAGAGCCCTTTACACACCTACACACCTAAACCATAACACCTGGAGCCTACACCCTGAGACCTAAAACCTAGCATGCCGCTCACTTGACTGCAGTCATGATGAAGCTGATCACCAGCCGGCGGCCACGCCGCACCTCAGCATAGCCAGTCCTGCAGGCACAGCAGCACGGCAGGTGGGGATGGCGCCACACCCATCACACCCAACACACACTGCAGCAACAGCAGCGCTGCCTTGTCGTATCGCATGTGTGTATGCAAGTGCTTGCGGCGTGACCAGGCGTCAACGGGGCAAGCCACTGTGCCGTGGCACACTACACCAGGCAGCACTGAAGCAGCACAGTACACCGTGCAGGCCGCCCCACATGTAGTCCAGGATGGCTGGCTGGCTAGCTGGCTGCCTGGCTGCCTGGCTGCTGCATTTGTGTGTTGTTGGTGTCATCATCATGGATATGTTACAGTTGTGTTATGATTTGTGTGGCCGCCCCACAAGTAGTCCAGGGTGGCTGGCTGGCTGGCTGGCTGACTGGCTGGCTGGCTGCTGCATTTGTGTGTTGTTGTTGGTCATCAACGTGACATGTTACAGTTGTGTTATGATTCGTGTGGCCGCCCCACATGTAGTCTAGGCTGACTGGCTGGCTGGCTGCCTGGCTGCTGCATTTGTGTGTTGTTATCATCATCACGGATATGTTACCGTTATGTTATGATTCGTGTGGCGGCCCCACCTGTAGTCCAGGTGCTTCCACAGCAGCATAAGTGCTGCCTTGCATGTTGACGTCTACGCTGTGAGACAGGCTCTACTAATGCAGCACAGTGCATGAAGGTACGCTGCATGGGACACATATCAGGAGTTTGTTCTCACAGTACAGTATCAAGCAGGGTGCTCCCACCTGTAGTCCAGGTGCTTCCACAGCAGGCCGTGGTCCTCCTCATGCAGGCATACCGCATTCTTGATCACCACAGGCTCGCCTGCAGCAGGCAGCAGACACCCACAGTATACAAAAACCATCAGCATCAAGAAACCAGGCACACAGGTCAAGCCAATGTCTGTTTTGCGTGTGCAGGATGTGTGCAGGGAGATGCAGGGGAGACAAGTTACAGGACCGCTAGCCGCAAGCCCCCAACATCAAGCGGCTGATCTCTTGATGACATGCACAGCAACACAGCTGTAAGAGACCCTCAGACTAAGGTTGTACAGCATGTCTCTGCCGTGTTGCAGCCTCTGCATTCTCACCAGCTGCGTTGTTGACGACAGCGTCGAAGTATGTCACGTCTCCCAGGCAGTCGCAGCCCAGCTCCAAGCTGTTTGCGGCAAAGCCCAGCCCATAGTCACCCGCATCCAGCGCTGCCTTGCGGTTGTACGGAGGCCTGCATGTTCAATTTAGAAAGCAGCCGCAGGTGACAGATGTTGAGAGCATGCCCGGAGTGCTTGGCTGCAAAGCCCAGCCCGTAGTCACCCGCATTCAGCGCCGCCTTGCGAATGTATGGGGGCCTGGCCATGATCACAGTCAGCAGCAGCAGCAGCAGCAGCACTTGAGCGCTAGGCATGCACATAAAGCAGTCTGACGCCGTGCTGCAAACACACAGGCGTGCACATGCACACACATACATACACACCTTACAACACAATGGCCATGACATCATGTGCATGATTGCATACAGCCCAGCGCCACCCACTTGAGGTCAGCGCAGTGCACACACATCAACACCTTTCACAAAAGGACGACTGCACCACGCCTAGCTCAGATGCTTGACATGTGTAACACTGCACTCGTGTGCCTACAGCCCACCGCCTCCCACCTGGGGTCCGCATAGGGCACGCACGTCAAGATATAGCAACGTAACGACTGCACCAGACACAGCTCTGTTACTGATTGTGTAACACTACACACATGTGCCAACACCTTGCAGCCTCCCACCTGGGGTCGGCGTAGGGCACACATATCTCCCCAATGCTGGCGCGGTGCACACAACTACTGCAAGCTGTGATCAACTCACGTTATTCCTCAAGATGCGAGTTGTCTGAGGTGTGTGCAAAGCACCACTCCACGCGTGATGCTGCGCACACACAGCCAAACACACAGCAACCCATCGTGGTAACAACCAACATGCCAAGCATGTGCATACTCTTTTTGACTGCCCACCTGGGGTCAGCGTAGGGCACGCACATCTCGCCGATGCTGGCGCGGTGCAGCACCGGCCGCCGCCGCCCCGCCTGGTCCCCGTCAGCATAGCCCAGGTCGTACAGCACCAGCCCCTCCCTGCCATTGAAGCCTGAGGTAAGTACCAGCAACAGCAGCAGCAGCAGCAGCAGCAGCAGCCATGGTCAAGACATTACGTTGCGCAACATCAGAGTGCAGCAGGTTGTAGAGCACCAGCCCCTCTCTGCTTTTAAATCCTGCGGCAGCAGCAGCAGCAGCCCCCTTGTACGCTAAGCACAGTCACCATGTGCCCCAAAGCAGTAGCCTAGCACAAATGTGCAGCTGCTGCAGGCTGCAGGTGCCTGGCAGGCTGGCGGCTGCTGTGCTGGCCGCACCTATCCTGAAGTCCCACTTCTGCCAGCTGATGTGCCAGCCATCCACCTTGAAGCTGGGGCCCTAGCAGCAGCAGCAGCAGCAGCAGCAGCAGCAGCAGCAGCAGCAGCAGCAGCAACAACAGCAGCAGCAGCAGTATGATCATGGCAGGAAGCAAGGCATACATTAAAGGCAAGGTGCCACCTGATGGGATGCATCCCGCAGCACTCAAACACCGGGCAATGCGGCGGGCTGCTGCTGCACGCTTACATGTCAGCACAAGGAGTGATGCATGTGCCGGCACAGACGAAGCCGCCTTACATTCAGCAGCAAGCAGCTGCCGCACATTAGCGGTGTACAGTTGTGGGGTGTACGTCATCGTAATCTGGGCCACTCACACCCATTGTGGCTCATACCATCAAAGATGGTGCCAGGGCCCACATGTAACTATCCTCTCTCAACAAAAGTAGCAGCAGACAGCCCTGTCACCTGTGGCTGGCTGATGTGCACGAGTTGTACAGAAGTGAGGCATATGCCAACACGGACAACGCCGTCTCAAAAACAGCAGCAAGCAGCTGCCGCACCCTCAGCTGTGTGCAAAGTTTGGGTATGTGCCGACACAACAAGAGCCAATTCAGAAGTAGCAGCTGCCTTACCTGCGGCTGGCTGATGTGCAGCGGTGCCGGCGCCTCCCTGAACGGCTTCTCCAGCAGTGACCTGCAGCAGCCACAGCAGCCACCACACCAGTGTTGTTGCATGCTGTATCATTGCACCGCTCACCACCAGCTTCAGCCTGCTGACACAGCATTTACGTTGCGGCTGCCGCACTCAACACATCAGCCTGTTGCAAGCACTTTGTGCTGTTTGTTTGCTTGCAAAAGCGAAATAAACCCTTGTGCATCAGATTGTTATTGCGCACCTGTGGTAGTTGGCGCTACGCATGGGAATAGCTGGCGGCTGTGGGTAGGCATCAATGTGTATCACTTTGCCTGCGTACAGGTCTACCACCGGGCACAAGTCCATAGGGTGTGCGTACTCGTTGTCATCTGGGCAAGCCTTGTAGTACATGAATACCTGCAGACGCATGTAACACACGACGGCGTTATGCTTTCACCCTTGACGGACCCTTGACGTACGTTAGCACAGCGCAAGAGCCATGTGAAGGCGTATTTGTCAAATGGCTAGTACTGAACATGCTAAGCTGCACGTCAGTGGCTACCGCATTTTACTACGCTGCACAGGGCAACAGCATACCAAACAGGCTCAGCTGCGCAGCAGCCAGTGCTGAATAGAGGCGCAACAAAAGCCTTAGTTTCCGCCTCCTCAGAGGGTGAAGCGCGGTGGCGACGCCGGAAGGTATACTGTATGGCTTACAAAGCGACTATCTATAATAGCAGCCCGCACCCACCTGCATCAGGCGCCGTCCCAGCCACTCCTTGGGGCAGGCGTGGATGGCCCAGGGGTCACAGGCCACCCTGTCTAGGCCGATGCCCCGCGCAGCAACCAGCGCCTGCACCTGCAGGCCGCACATTATAGCCAGATATAGGCATGCAGACAAGCGTCAAAAAGGGTTGATGTGTCACCCTGCCGCCCTGTCTAGCCCGATGCCCCGCGCGCCAACCAGCGCCTGCATCTGCAGGCACATTCATGCAGGCATTTATGGAAATATACATGTCAGCGTGCGGGCTGGCGGGACAGGCAGCGCAGGTGTTAAAGTCAAAGCAAGGCATGCCGCTCTGAAAACAGCGCACGGCAGCCTGTGATGATGGTGATGGTGCTGCGGATGTTTTTGGTGGTTAGGTGCTGGATTACCTGGGGGTCCTTGCGTGCGATGGCTTCTGCCAGCAGGCAGTCGTCAGGTGTGGCCAAGGGCTGGCCCTCCAGCTGGCTTCCATCCAGCTGCATGTCAGTCACATGGCAGACAATGGGAATGGGGGTTGGCGAGTATGGCTAGTTGCGTTGGGGAGCGGAAGCAGCTGTCAGCCCACAAACAAACAAGAGAAAGGCCATCTGCGAAGATGCAGGTGCTGCTTGCAGCGCATCAGGCACTGGCAGCGTTGTGACGTGGATGCCAGCCAGACATTTCTTTAGTGCAGTCCTGAAGCGCAGGCAGCTTGCTATGCTGATGCCGCCATCACTAGGCCCCTGGAGTATGCAGACACTTCACACTGTAAGGACTGCAACTGCTGCTGCTGCTGCTGCTGCTTCATCGCGTCCGCAGGGACAGCAGGGACATTTGACACCACAGCGATAGTGCTGCATACCACTGCATCAAGTGCTGCAGCTGCTACCTGCTCGGCGTTTGTGCACACTTGCTTCCTGCTTTCCTCACCCCACCTTGACCCATGACACCACTGCTGCGGCTGCTGCATGGCTTCGCATGTCCACCAGTGCTTCAATAACTGCCAGCTCTGGGGGTATCTGCAGGATGCAGAAAGCTAGCCGGGGCAGGCTGTGCAGCCGGCCTGACCTGAACAGCAGCTGCTGCTCTTTCGGGGGCTCCTGCAAGCGCAGTTTGCAGTCGGGAGACGTGCGTAAGCAGTGGGACTGTGGCAGGCGCATGGTTTCCTGCAAGGACGCGGCTTGCTGGCACATGCTGCTGCAAGTGATGCAGCACAAACCCACTGCCGGCTCCTCATGAATACCTGACATGCAAGACGGATGTTGAGCTGTTACTACAGGAACTCTTGCTGCACAATCAGCATGATAAATAGGCCAAGCACAATTGGCTCTGCTGCCAGCACCGCCGCTGCTGCACCTGCAGGGTGATGGTGTTGAAGCGCAGCGGAGGTAGCCCCAGGCTGGCTGCATGCTGCCTGCAGGACTCTGCAGCAACCTTCACTTCCTCTTCTGTGAGAGGGTCGAGCGGGTGGATACCTGGCAGAGCGAATGGGACGGTAGATGGAGAGCTTGTGGAGGGTGCAAATGTGTGCAAGCACTAGGGAAAGCTGCACTGAAAGCTGTAGAAGCAGGGTTGTTTCGGCAGTGCCGTCATGCCCGCTGCAGGGCTACGTCAGTTGAGCAAGCTAGCTGGTGTCGTTTTCTGACACCTGCAACGCACTGAGCACGCGGGAGCGAAAGTGGCAGCACCGATCAGGTTCAAAGCCCTACCTCGCATGATGCCAGCCAAACGCCCAAAACCAATAGCTGGTCACGATCGTGGCTGATTGGAGTGCGTGCACGCTTCAGAGTTCGTGTATAAGAGCTTGCGGTGACCACAGCAGTTGCGCAGTTACACTACTGAACATACAAAGCAAAGTCACTGACCAGCAGGCAGCTAAAAGACTTAGGTAAGGACAGCAATTACATCTTGCTACGTCCGGAATGCAGGCATGCACCTGTCAACACACTGTCAGTGACAAGTGTGACCATTGTAGACATGTTGACGCGTCAACACGCGTGTCCCACACATACTCCACGCCATATTGGACGTAGCTTGACACACAACCAAGATACTGTCTTTAACCTGCTTCAACACTGTCCCTTGCTTGGACAAGCTCTTGGTCTGCGTTGCCAGTGGCGCCCTGCTGTCCCATCTTTCCCATTCACGAGCAGTATACTTAACTAAAAGACTTTTGGGCTTCACCAAGGGGCCAAGGATGCTCGCTCACCGGTTGCAGCTGCTCAGCCAGGGTCGTCCTTCCCGGCAATCGCAGGTGGCAGCCCGCCCCTTGCGTGTGCGCACCAGGTGAGCTTACTACGTCCAGACGTACTTTGAGCATTATCTGCGCAGATAAATGATAGGGTTCACGCTCTCCATCTCGCCCAACGTTCTTTTTACAGTACATGGCAACCCTGCTTGCAACGCAAACCATGCAGGCCGTGTCCTGTGCAGCAGCGGGGTCGTGCTGTACTCGCTCGTGTCTCCACTGTCAAGAGGCCTGAGAGGTGAGCAGTGCGCTCCCAGCAGCAGTTGAAGCATGGCAGTGCAGTATGCTGCTGTTTCCAGATGCTTCATGGCAGCATCAGCATCTTCAACAGCAGCTGCATCAACAATCAGCACAACGGCACTACCTCACCGCTGCATCAGCCTAACCAGCTCAACCGTCAGCCCACACATGGCATGATTCTGTGTTCACGCGTCCGCGCTCTGGCGGTCTTCCTGCAGCTTTGCGCCAGACTCTATCAGCTGGGATGAGGATGTCGCTGGCTACAACTTCCTGTCAAAGGAGGAGGAGTACGTGAACAGCGTGGATGAGGAGGACGGCAACTGCCCAGTGTACATCGACAGGGAGGGCAACATCATCAATGTGGGTGGCTCCTGCAAGCAGTAGCAGCAGCAGCAGCAGCAGCAGTGAGGAGCTCCCCGCAAGCGCGCACCCCATGTTGTAGACAGTGGGTGGTGGCTCCTGCAAGCAGCAGCAGCAGCAGCAGTGAGGAGCTTGCCGCCAGCTCACACCATGCAGCCAATTGCTTGGCGAAGTGGCAGCTTCACTGGCTCGCTGCCTCATGTCAGCAGCCGCAAGTAAACGGCAGCAGTACATCCGCATCCTGGAGAGACACTTTGCCGACGCTGCAGTATCCTTGCACGATAGCAGAAGCACTCCTAGTCAGCTGTTTTGATATGCATGGCCGCCTGGCTATGCTCTCCTATGCTTGCTTTTCTTTCCTCCGCAGGTGATGTGCTGCGACTATGGCTTCAGGTCAAATTCGGGCAGGCTGTACCAGGAGGGCTACGGCAAGATCCCACACAGCATGTGGCACCTGGTGAGCAGCAGCAGCAGCGGCAGCAGCAGCATCCACCGTAGCTGTAGTGGCAGCAGATCAGCAGTGGCTGCTGCCATAGCAGCAGTAGGTGGCAGCAGCATCTGCAGCGGCAAGCGAGGCTGGCGGCACCAGCAGTGCACATGTCAGCAAAAGCCAAAGCAGGAGGCGCAGGCAGCAGCACGGATAGCGTGACAAGTAGTAGCAGTCGGTGTGTGGCTGCTGCGGGGGCAGGACAACATAGGTAGTTGCGTCCTGCATGGCGCGACAACGCCTTGGGGGATGCCGACATGTATGTGGACAGCAATGTCGCGTGGTGGCAAGCAGACGCCGCCAGCAATGCACCTGCGTCATGCTGACCATCATGCCACGTCGCAAACATCATGGGTTTTGCTTACTCTGGCTCCATGCTGACCGGCGCCTTTTGCTTGTGCCGCCGCTGTTGACTGCCGCTGTGCAGGCGTGGGCAAACTTTGCACAGGTGCGGGCTGTGGTGGCTTCTGCTTTGGTTACAACTGCCTTGATGCCGCAGCAGCAGCGGCAGCAGCAGCCAGCAACAGCAGCCAGCAGCATCCATGCAACGTTCAGGCACGTTGATCGCCCTCCAACTTGTCCCTCACTGCGTCACACCATCCCCTGCAAGGTGCCAGCTGCATCCGTGCACAGCACATACACATACACATGTAGCGCCCCTCACACACGTTGCTGACGGCTGTACACCCCTGCTGCCGCTGCTGCTCTCTGCCCACTGTAGGAATGGACGCAGCTGCGCCGCAGCTTCAGGTATGATGAGTATGGCAAGATCGCGGCAGTCAACCCGCCACAGGGACCGCTGGGGAAGGTGAGCCGGCAGCAGCAGCAGCAGCAGCTTATAGGTGGCAGTTTCGCGATGCTTCATCTGCATGCGGCTGTCCGCATGCTGGCCTTGCGACATCCTGCAGGCGCGCCTGGCTGTGTGCATGTTTGTGCTTATCAATGTACAGGCCAGCATCAATCTCTACATCATCCTTTGCAAGCCGCAACTGACTCTGCTGCTGAGGACTCAAACACATAGCCGTGCACGTCGTGCCGCTGCTGCCGTGATGTCTGACACACATCCATGCGCATCTGCTGCTGTTCAGGCATCGTATGCTGCGGGCAGCGCGGTGGTGCGGCTGTTCTCACGGCTGGACCGCTGGCTGGAGGAGCGGCGCCTGTTCAGCGCGCTGCTGCCCGAGGCACTGCCCAAGGAGGTGTTTGACACCAAGACGGGCAGCATGACCGAGTCGTGCAAGCAGGTGGGCAGCTTGCTGGGGTCGCGGTTGGATAGTTGGGTGTCGGTTTGAGTGTGTGCAGCTGCTGGTTAGTGTGCTTGCAGTTGCTGGCAGGCTTGCAGTGTGAGTGCTGCTGCCCGAGGCGCTGCCCAAGCAGGTGCTTACACCAAGACGGGCAGCATGACCGAGTCGTGCAAGCAGGTGGCCAGTCGGCTAATGCGACAGATCTAGATTGGGCATCATTTTGAGCGTGCAGCCTCACAGAGTGAGCGTTGCTGCCCGAGGCGCTGCCCAAACAAAGTGTTTGACACCCAGACGGGCAGCATGAGCGAGTCGTGCAAGCAGGTGGGAAGGCTGCTAGCACTAGCTGCTAGCACATGCACATGGTGTGAGTTGAAGGTGCAGCTGGCATTGCCGTGGGCAGCCTCGCTGTTGACAGAGAGAAATTTAATGTAAGCCATTAAGTATCCTGAGTGCGTTGGATCAAAATGCGCTATGTTGTGAAGCAAGGGAGGCGGTGCTTGCAGCCATATTGTGCAGCAGCACGCGAAGATGTAGCTGCACCCATGAGGTAGGCGTACTTTGATATGAAGTCATGCTGCAGCATGCATACTCTCTGTGTGCGTTGCAGCAATGTGTCTTTGGTCTGACAGTCTTTCACAAAGCGCTAGCTACCAATCAAGCCTTCTTACGTTCAACCACGACCCGCTGCCGCCTGCCCCGCAGATCCGCAGCAAGCTAGCGCAGCTCAAGCTGTCCAACAAGGCCGTGTGGGACCCAATGTAACTCCGTCTCCATTTTTCTCCCATGCTTGATGTTGCCGTGCAGATCCGCAGCAAGCTAGCGCAGCTCAAACTGTCCAACAAGGCCGTGTGGGACCCACATGTAACCACCTCTCCCTGTTTTGCTCCCATGCTTGATTTTGCGGCGCAGATCCGCAGCAAGCTGGCGCAGCTGAAGCTCTCCAACAAGGCCGTGTGGGACCGCGAGCACGCGCGCGAGGCTGCGGGCGGCGGCGTAGACACGCCATGGTTTGTCAAGGGCATCTACCTCTCGCTGTGCGTGTTCTTGGATGTGGCGTATGACAACCGGCCGCTGCAGCGCTTCTGGTTCCTGGAGACCGTGGCGCGCATGCCCTACTTCAGCTACATCACCATGCTGCACCTGTACGAGAGCTTCGGCTGGTGGCGCGCAGGTGCTGAGCTGCGCAAGGTGCACTTTGCTGAGGAGTGGAACGAGCTGCACCACCTGCAGGTGAGGAGTGACACAGCTGCTTGTCTCTTGGAATTGAGCGGCAGCTACATGCATGTGTGCTGCGCATGGCGCAGAATTGAAACGAGCTGCCTGTTTTTTTTGCGGTGACACATCAAGGCAGCTTCGCTTGTGCATTGTGTATTCAGCATCGTCAGCCAACAGCATTTCAGCACCTGGCAGCTGCACAGCTCCATTCCACACCACAGTGCAGCATGCTGAAGCGCAAAGAAAGTAAGCTTCCCGCTGCTGCTCGTGCTGCTGCTGCTGCTGCCAGATCATGGAGTCGCTGGGTGGCGACCAGCTGTGGGTGGACCGCTTCATGGCGCAGCACGCCGCCATCGTGTACTACGTCATCCTGGTGGGCCTGTTCACGCTCAGCCCGCAGCTGGCCTACAACTTCAGCGAGCTCATCGAGGCACACGCAGTGGACACCTACGGTGAGTGATCTTGTTCTCAGTTCAAAGCGTTGCTTGCTTGTAGCATCTCCCACAAGGCTCACCGTGTCTGCATGCATCTGCGGCCTACAACTTCAGCGAGCTCATGGAAGCGCACGCAGTGGACACCTACGGTGAGGCTTCACTGAGAAGAGTATCAAGAACTGATGATGTGTTGCTAGAGCTCGAACAGGCTATTGAGCTGGTGAACGTGCATGACCATCTGCGCGGCTGCACAGTGTTGTCGTTCATTCCCCTGACAGGGTGGATTGTATCGCAGCTGGCGTTGGGTTATGACCTGCCAACCTTGCAAGCGTCAGGCCATGGACGCTTTGCATGGCTTGCCTGCTGCTATCATCAACATGCTGCTGCTGCTGCTGCTGCTGCAGGGGAGTTTGCTGAGGCCAACAAGGAGCTGCTGCAGACGCTGCCGCCGCCACTGGTGGCCGCGCAGTACTACCTGAGGTACGCCGCAGCGCTTGACATGCTATAGCTAGTTTGCCTGATATGCAGCGGTTCGTGTTGTCACAAGCCCTCGTCAGTGGTAGTCCCATGGCAGCAGTTGAGGTTCTTATGCAGAGTATGTTACAGCAGCTGGCTTGGACAGAGCTGTGCTGAAGTGCACAGAGCTGTTCACCAGGTTGTGTGCGCAGTTTAGAAGGAACTAATGCACACGTCTTGCGCTGATGTTGTCCAGGTCAGCCGCACAGGTGGTGTTGATACCTGTCACATTACTAATTGCTCCATTTGCACCTGCTCCTGGCAGACATATCAAACATTGCATCCTTGTTCTTCAATCGCCGCACTTGCTCACCCACCCGCAGCGGGGACTACTACCTCTTTGACGAGTTCCAGACCAGCCTGGCAGGCGGGACGCCACGCACAGACCACTATAGCACTGCATGATGCTTTGCTCACCATACTTGCATTTGCTGCCTGCAGCGGCGACTACTACCTCTTTGACGAGTTCCAGACCAGCCTGTCAGGCGGCAGCCTGCGCACCCCAAAGTGTGACACCCTGTACGACGTGTTCATCAACATCCGTGATGACGAGGGCGAGCACGTGAAGACAATGGCGGCCTGCCAGGACTTCAGCATCATGGACGACCTGGAAGTGCGGCGCGAGACCGAGCGCCGCATTTGAGCAGCCAAGGCTGCTATAATTGGCCGGCCATTCACGCTGCTGCTGGTGTCAGCATCATGGACGACCTGGAAGTGCGGCGCGAGACCGAGCGGCGCATCTGATTCTGCAGTTACAGCCTATCAGTGAGCTGTGTTTGAGCAGCTGCGGCTGCTGAAGCAGCATGGCTGAATTGGAAGGAGCATGCACTGAGACAGGTGCGTACGTGACCTCGATTACCCTGCTGCTGTGGGGCAGGTGCTGCAGAGAGTGGTGCAGGCAGCACCTGTGCATGCCCTGCCACAGTTGTGTGATGTACCAGGTGTATATGACAGCATGGGTGAGTGCCTGCTGTGTATAGTTGCGTGGCGTTCGTAGTGTTGTGCAGAAGCAGAGGGATCGCTGCTGTATTTGGCAGATGACCTGCAATTCTTTGGGTCTTCGGCGACTGTGGCTTGTGCCAGCAAAGCTGCTGGCATGTAAGGGTATCTGCCTGCAGAGGCTGCCAGCCAGATGGCTTGCAACAGTCGTATATTCCTACGGTGCCCTGTTGAGCTTGGAGATTGGTGGCTTGGTGGCGACGCTCTAGGGCGCTGGGCATGCATTGCGCTGTGTGCAAAGTGTTCGCAGCATTCACGACATCATTCAAGCGACGTGTGGGGCGTGTGACGTTATGTTACGTCGACAAGGACAGGGCAGCCATACGTTGTTCTGGAGCGCTTCAGCAACGGCGACAGGGGTGCATTTTCTCCCGGCAGAGAACTGTGCTTTGTTGGTTTGGGCGAGCTGCGTGGCTGTCTGCCCTGTCTGTTGGTGCTGTGCATGTCTTATCATTGGTGCAACCACACCGCCACTGCACAATGTACTTCATCTTTGTTACAGGTCACTCAGCTTGGCGTGCAGGGTGGCGATGGTCAGGTATTGAGCAGGGTTTGGATGCTCTCATGCAGCAACACGGGTGCACAGTTGGTTAGGATGTGCAGCCTCTTGTTGCAGCCTTGTCAGCAGCACTTTGGTACAGTACAAGTGCATTGGGAAGTTTGGTTTGCAGGGAAACACAACAACTGGGTTAGTGTGCTGTGTGTGGAGTTTGGTGCATGGCATTCATGTGCAGCAGCAGTTTTCGAGTGGGTGTGAAGTGGCGCGCATTGTCGCTGGTGCAGCTGACTGGCTAATATTGCTGTAGATTTCCCCCTGGGCCGTGTGCTGGAGTCATATCATTGATGTTTGCTGCAACGCCTGTTGAGGCAGCTGCCTAATGTACTGTACAGGCAGCTGCACCGGTGTGGTTGGTTGTCCTGCCTGTGCTTTCGAGTGCGCTAGATGGTTGGTGCACTGAAACAAAAGGCAGCATAACACTGTTGATGGCCGGCAGATCTGGATGCGGCAGTGTCTGGTGGTGTGCTGGTGTGTGTGCCAGCAGCACACTATGCCTGGCTGGAGGCACGCGCAAGGCACCTTGGTTCCTCTTTGTGCCAAGCTACTGCCAGCGATGCTGGCAGCAGGTCGTGTTTGTGCCGCACCCGGCAAGTTTAGCAATGTGTATGAGTTCAAAGGCAGATCAGCAGAATGACCTGCTCTTTGATTTGTGCGCTTGCGACATGCGCAGTGATGACGATTGCATTGTCAGTTCTCAGGAGACGAGAAGAATGAGGTTATACAACATTTCGAAGCACAGGCTCATGCACGAACTAGAAGCAGGTCAGTGTTGTGGAGAATTGTATGCGGCCGCATTTTAGTATTTTCACATGCTGTACGTACAGCACATGTTGTGGTGGAGCTGCATTGAGCTTGCACCATGACATGCTCAGGCTGGCATGTGTGCCATTGAGTTGGTAATGCTTTTGTGCTTGGAAACCGTCCGATCAAAAAATCACCAGGTGGACGCTGGGTTGCGTTGGTGCCGTTGAGAACAGCACTGTGAACTCCACACCGCCACCGCAAGTCACCCAGCCTGGGCAGCACCCAGAACTTGCACGTCCAAGAGAACATGCAAAACCCATTTTTTAGCTGATTTAGAAACTTTTGCCACGTTACTTGGCTGAGCTCGCCTCCCATTTGATACACTTTGGTCTGCGCGACGTGTGCACGTGTACTACTCACACTATTGGATGGCTGCGCAGGTCGCTGCAGCCCGTGCAGAGCGCATCGATGCAAATATCATAAATTTCCCAAGATTTTTTGTTTTTAACTGTGCTGGTAGACTTTCTCCCGTAGCAGATAGCCATCTTTTCAAATCAAGTCACAGCAGTATCAGCGAGCTCCAGCAATAGATGATAGCAAGAACTCGCGACATATTATCGCTTTTTAAAACGCCTTCTACGATTTTATCTGCGGACAGCTGCACACGTACGTGCCTGTATCACAGCAGGTACAGCACCACTAGCATATTTGCTGTTTGGCTGCAGGTGACACATTGCCGGGGACGATGCAATAGTCGCTTTTGCCAGTCATCTGGCTTGCAAGAATGTAGCGCATACGATTATGTCTTGCTGCTGTGGAGCGTTGGACACTGATGAAGCCTGAAACCTGTGGTTCTGTCTTCTTCTGCAGGTGACATGCTCCAGGCACAAACCATGCAAGACATGCAGCTGCAGGACAGTCAACCACAGACATTCGCAGCTTCCTACTTGCGAGCCCTCAGTGCCTCAAGTGCATCTATCAACCTCAGTGCACACAACACTAGATTGAATTATGACCTACGCCACCAACCCAGCGCCATGTCAGCACAGCAGCAGCTGGCGCCAGCAGCACTTCTCAACAACTCTGGCAGCATCACTTCAGCCGGCTGCAGCTTCAGCAGTAGCAGCAGCAGCTCCCTCACACGGTGTGGCTCTGGCGCCTTCGTCAGCCCCTTTGCAGGATCATTCAGCAGCATCCTCAGCCGCGGCAGAGACCAAGCCAAGGTGAGTGCAAGCCACTGGCAGGACAGCTGATCCCGCAGCCCATGCTGCTGTAAGCTGTGATTTGCACTGCTGCACATAAAAGCTGCTGTCAGCTTGCACTAGCTGCCCAATGCTGCCCTGCTGACATTGGTGTTTGTGATGTTGATGTGATGGTGCGAGGACTGGGGCAGTCAAGCTGTCCCTGCTGAACAACAACACCGTGTGACACCTTTCATCTCACCAGCCACAACCCCCATACACTGCTTACGGCTTAACACCTCCCACATTGCAGGAACACAGCTCTAGCCAACCCACTGTGGTGCAATACATACAGCAACAGCAGCAGCAGCAGCAGCAGCAGCAGCAGCACCCTGCGAGCTCCTCGGCCCACCTGGCCTATGCAGACACGAGCTGCAGCCACGATCAAACCCGTGCAGTGCTCATCCCAGCACCCTCCAAGCAGCAGCAGCAGCGGCAGCAGTGGCAGCAGCAACAGCTGACTAGCTCATTCCCGAGCAATGCCTTGGTGTATGGTGCAAGCCCAGAGGAATGTGCCAACAGCTGCGGCAGTACTACTGGCTTCTGGGGTCCCCAAGTTCCTGCAAGTGCTCCTGCAGGGCTGCACCAATTGCAACTGGCAGGCAGCAGCAGCCTTGCGCCTAGTGCCTGGCCCGGCAGCGCTGTGCACACCAGTAGTGTATGTAAATGCATGGGACAGGCAGCAACCTTCTCTGCAGTAGCAGCAACGGCGGCAGCAGCAGCAGCAGCAGCAGCAGCAACAGCAACAGCAGGAGGCTGCTCAGCTGCAGGCAAGGCACCCCGGCAACTGCAACAGCAGCGGCCTTGGCAGGTGCTCGTCCGGCGGCTTGCACTGCCGTTGCTGCACCTACATTGCCTGCTGCAGGGCCACACAGCGGCATCAGCGCTTTGGAGTTAAAGAATATAGTGCATCGCCTGGACCCTGCAGCTCCTGCTGCTGCTGCAACTGTCTATCATGGACAATCGCCTCCGGCTGGTCAAATCATCGCTGCCCTGCTGGGGCCCTTTGAAGCGCGCCGCTGCACACCCGAGGAGAGAGCCGCTACAAGGCAAAGCGAGACAGGCGCAACTATGCGCGCACTGTGCAGTACGCATGCAGGAAGAGCTTAGCTGACTCGCGGCCCCGGGTGAGGGGCAGGTTTGCAAGGGATGGCGAGCCTGGGAGCGTGCTGCCACACCAGACAAAGAAAGCACAGCAGCAGCAGCAGCAGCAGCAGCAGCAGCAGCAGCAGCAGCAGGGTCAGGAAGCAATCCAATCACAGCAGCCTTGGCTGAGTGCAAGCAGCAGCATTGTTGGTCCTCCCGTGCCAGCAGCTGCAGCAGCAGCAGCAGCAGCAGCAGCAGCCTCAGCTCCCCTGCCAACGCTGCTGGCAGCACCACAGCCGCCACCAGCTGCTGCGCTGCAGCTGCTGCTTGGCTCTTCGACTCCAGCTGAGGCTGGCCTGCTGAGGCTTGGCAGCAGCGCAATTGGCAGCAGCAGCGTCGGCGGCAGTGGCGGCTGCAGCTTGCAGGTGGCTTTGACCCAAACAGGTCAAGCTGGCCACCATGCCCCGAGTGCAGCAGCTGCTGTTGCAGGGCAGCCGGCAGCGGCGGCAGCAGCAGCAGCAGCAGCTGAGGAGGCTGACGAGGATGAAGACGATATGTTTGCTGGCTTGGCTGCTACCCTGCTAGGTGATGATGTGTGATGGTGCAAGCATCAGGTGTGCACAGGAAGCTGCTTCACAAAGATTGCTGCACGCTCTCAAGTGACGTGATTGAAAAGCACGTTGTATTGTACAAAAGTGTTTTAGCCGGGCTCAAGGGGATAGTGTGTCTAGAATGCCGTTCCTGCTGCCCTCGGCTGACCATGCTATCTGTTTATGAGTGACAAATGGGTGAAAATTGAGAGCTGCCAGTGTGGTCACTGCTGATCCCTGAGCAGTGGGGCGCCCAAATTGCATAGCTTCACACCAAATTGGGATTTACTGTGCCTTCCCACAAAGCTGCAGCGTGTCTTTGTCAATCTCAAGCAGCTGTACTGCCAGCATGGGGATGCATTGGCTGTGCGCTAGTTGTGTGCAATTGCTTCCGATTGCTTATGAGCTGGCTGGCTCTTGTGCAGAGCTTGCAGCCGCAGGGCTGCCGTCTACATGTATGCAGCAATTTGTTTCAAGTAGTCTGCTTTGTGGCCCTGCATGGTGCAGAGTATGTATCATACGGACAACTCCCATTGTTTGTGTTTGACTGGAATCAGGAAGAGTAGTAGTGTTTCAATGTGCTGTGTTGCAGAAATTCTGCTCTGTCCCAGCAATGCCTTCTTTTGGTAGTGATTTGTATGCCTGGCAGCAGATTGGTGAATGGTGTGACACCTAGTGGCAAATTGCCGAGAGCATTTGGTGCTAATCAACATGCTGCTGCGTCACGTCATCATCAGTGACGGCATGTCTGGCGGATAGCAGATGCAGAGCTGTGATTTCTTGTCTACGCACTTGCTGCTGCACTGCGCTTGCACCAGCGCAGCTGTATTGTACACCATATAGTGTACAATGATATATCATTGTTGACTCAGCGCTAGACATGTGTTTGCATTGGACAGCGTGTGCAGTCTAGCCATTTTTCTCAGATCTGCTCACCGATTTGCCAGCCAGGAGTGCACGTCAGCACTGAATACTTCTGTGACGTCTGGCAGGCAGTGCAGCGCCACCGCTTGATTGATCCAAGCACTGCTGGCAGGATATATGCTGGTATATTTCTTACTGTAGGCTGTGAGGGTGCTGTGAAGCTACGTCAGCAGCTGTCTGCTGCCAGTAGCCAGTATTACTTTGAGGCTAGCTGTACGGAATTGCGTGGCTTGACCACTGGTCGCAGAGTGACTCTGTACATATGTTTTGTGTGGCATATACGGGTTTGGTAGAGGAGCCTGTCGTTCGCTGGAAGTACTGCATTCCTGATGAGTCACATTGAATCTCAATTGGTCCCAACTGGCCATCAAACTGGCAGTGCCGAGTCTGTGCTGCCTAGCAGCTTGGCTCATCTCCCTGCAGTGCTAGTGTGCCATCGTCACAGCTGCTGCAGGTGCTACATGTTCTTTAGATTTTATGCCAGCAATGTACATGCACTTCCACATGCTGGAATGCTCAGTGACCTTGGCAATGTACAACTCACTGTGCACATGGGTGGGCAGTTGTCGCAGCTGATGTGGCTTGCTGTCACTTTGTGCCATTTCCTGCTTTAGCTTCGTCCATGTCTCGCAGCTCTATGATCCTTTGCGACTTCGTATTTGTTGTATCAGGCGCAGTGACTCCCATGTCGCAAGCTTCTGTTGGCAAATCAAACTGAATGTGGTTGTAACACTGGAGACCAGGGTTTTCTGTTTCAAGCTCCCAGATCTACACAAACCCGCGCTATTCAAAGACAGCAGACATGTGCAATTAGATATAGTTTTAAGCATCGGGTGATCTAATCAGTTGGGTACCGAGGCCGCACCAGGACGATTGTGCACGTCAGCAAGCGTACAGTATCAATGCCGAGGCTCACGCTGCGAAAGGTGTGTGTCCAAGGCAGCCCACGTACGAGTATTCATAGAAGTAACATGTTGGACTTTGTGGTGATCTGTGCCGAGGCTGCGTGTGAGAGCTGCTGAAACTGAGTGTTGCTGCTGCTGCTCCTGCTGCTCCTGCTGCTGCTGCTGCTGCTGCTGCTGCTGCTGCTGCTGCTGTGGCGATGTCGTCACACACTGTCACTCACCCTGCAGGTGAATGCCTTCACCACAGGCGGTGTGGCTGCCACAGGCAACCCTGCAGCTGTGTGCCTGCTGGATGCAGCTCTGCTGGGCAGCATGCCAGACAGCCTTCGTCAGAGCATCGCAGCAGACATTGGCCTGTCGGAAACAGCCTACGTAGAACCAGTGAGTGCAAACCCAAGTCAATTGTGTGGCCAGATGCACTGCGTGTTTGCTGACTGGCAGGGCTCTGCACAGACGCGCAGTGCTCCAGGTGGGACAGCCTGCAAGCATTCGTGCTCCAAGGTGGCATCAGATACACAACACATAGCATGTGGTGTGGCTCAAGAACCACAGGCGCCACAAACTCAGCAACAGCTGGCAGCTGTGTCATGTACATGTTATGAACTGCGTGATGCCGCATCCTGCCCACGCTGTACTGCCAGTGCTCCGCTTGCGCATCACATTGCACCTTCTGCCCTTGGTGTGGCTTGCACTTAACACCTTCGGATGGGGTTAGCATCATCCCATTGTTGCTCTGTGTTTCCACATGCGCGCTGCAGCTGGATCCCTCCTCCAGCCCGGGGCCTGATGTCTTCAAGCGGCTGGACACACTCAAACTGCGCCCTCTGCTGCCTGCCTCTTCCGCTTGTGTTGTGGTACTTGCTGCAGCTGGATCCCGCCTCCAGCCCGGGGCCGGATGTCTTCAAGCAGCTCGACACACTCAAACTGCGCTTGCTGCCGCCTGCCTCTTCCGCTTGTGTTGTGGTACTTGCTGCAGCTGGATGCTGCCTCCAGCCCAGGGCCTGATGTCTTCAAGCAGCTCGACACCTTCAGGCTCCGTTGGTTCACGCCCGCAGCAGAGGTGCCGCTGTGCGGCCACGCCACCCTGGCCTCTGCTGCTACCCTCTTCACAGGTGCGGTGCCTGCAGCTGATGCAGCTGAAGCAGCTCAAGCACGGCTGCATGGTGTTCTAAATGATAGAGTGGGGTCCCAGGCTGGGCAATGAGCAGGCGCAGTGCTGATATGTCATGTGAGGCAGTCTTATGCAACGTCATGGCATACTGTGCAGGTCAGAAGCATGGTGAGCTTCACAGCAGCTGCAGGGACCAGTGGCAATCTGTTCACCATCCAGGTAACTGAAAACAGTCCCTAAGCCTTGTTACTGTTGTTGACGCTGCGCAGAATGCGGCAACCCCGCGCCCACGCTGCACTTCCACACCCTTAGCGGCATCCTGTCAGTCACCCGGCAGCAGCACGGCCAGCAGCAGCTGCTGCAGATGAGCCTTCCCCTATCAACAGCAACAGACCCGCTGCCGCTGCAGCTGCAGCCGCCCGCAAGCTGCTCACCTGCAGCAGCAGCTGCAGCAGCAGCAGGCAACGCAGACCCGGCAGACCCGTCTGGCGACAATGCGGCCGCTTTTTCGCAGCTGTTTGCAGAAAGCCCGCGGCTAACAGAGCTGCTGTACACAGCCCTAAGCGCTTTACCTTCATCATCAGCAGCAGTGCCGGCAGCGCCAGATGGTGCAGCAGCAGCAGCAGCAGACAAGGCCGCGTGGCTGTCCCATGTTGTGCAGCATCTGGGGTATGTGGCACCCCTCAAATACATGCTGGTGGCACTGCAGCCAGCGCTGCAGCTGGGCAGGCAGGGGCTGGAGGCGCTGGCACTGGATGCTGCAGCGCTGGAGGCAGCAGGGAGTGCGGACTACATGGGCGGCCTGATTGTCAGCACGCTGCCTAGCACAGGTGGGTGCGAGGACAGGCGCAGGTGTGAAGGGTCGTGAACACAGCAGCGCTGGCGGTGGCAGGTACTTCATGCTGTGAGCTGCATCTACCGCACTGTTACAAATACATGCTGGTGGCCCTGCAGCTAGCACTGCAGCTAGGCAGGCAGGGGCTAGAAGCGCTGGCACCCGATGCTGCTGCGCTGGAGGCGGCAGGGAGCGCGGACTTCATGGGCGGTGTCATCATCAGCACGCTGCCTAGCAAAGGTGGGTGCGAGGGGATGGGTACAGGTGGAAGGGGCGTGAACACAGCAGCGCTGGCGGTGGCAGTTAGTTCATGCTGTGAGCTGCACGCACCGCACTGTTACAAATTCATGCTGGTGGCCCTGCGGCCGGCCCTGCAGCTGGGCAGGCAAGGGCTGGAGGTGCTGGCGCCTGATGCTACTGCACTGGAGGCGGCAGGGAGCTCCGAGTTGATGGGAGGGCTGATTGTCAGCACGCTGCCTAGCCCAGGTGAGATATAGGCACTGGTGTGAAGTGATGGTGGCGGTGGTGGTGGCGGTTGCAGCCTCCTACCTCAGACTGTGAGCTGTTGCGTTCAGCATGCAGTTGTGTTTGTATGAATTTCGGCAGCCAGCGCTGCAGCTGGGCAGGCAGGGGCTAGGGGCAACAGCACCCGATGCTGCAGCGGTGGAGGCGGCAGGGAGTGTGGATGACATGGGGGCATCGTCAGCACGCTGCCCAGCCCAGGTAGGTGCGAGGGGATGGGTACAGCTGGAAGGGGTGTGATGGATAGAGCAGCGCTGGCAGTGGCGCTTATCTGATGCTGTAAATGGTTCGTGTCGCGCAGTTTCAAGCGCGCATATGAAGTAGGGACTGCAGGCGCTGGCGCCCGCAGCTGCAGCGCTGGAGGCAGCAGGGAGCGCAAATTGCTTGGAAGTAACTCAGTCTGAGCAAGCTTCTGCTTGAATGCTATGCGGGCTGTCACGCTGCTGCCGCACTGCACAGGCGAGGTAGGCGGCTATGACCCAGTGCATGCGGGCCCAGCATGTCACCACATCCACGCAACAACATTGGCTCTACCATGAGGAGTGCCTGCCTGACCCACACTGCATGCCCCGCCTGCCTGCATTACTCGCCAATTCCCATAACTGCGCAGGCGAGGCAGGCGGCTATGACTTCCACAGCCGATTCTTCGGCCCATGGCTGGGTGTCCCAGAGGACCCCGTCACTGGCTCAGCGCACGCAGTGCTGGCGCCATACTACGCAGCCGTGCTGCGCAAGCAGCAGCTGTTTGCGCGGCAGTGCTCTGCGCGTGGTGGTGATGTGTGGATGGATGCGGCAGCGCAGCCTGGCCGGGTGCTGGTTGGTGGCGAGGCGGCGATGGAGCAGACATGGGAAGCAGAGTACTAGCCACTGATGGTATCAGCCTGCCCGTCTCGGCATTGCATGCAGCATCACCATGTTTTAGAGAGTCAAGGTCACGTGCGTGAAGCAAAGAGCGCATCCAACCTGCTGTTTGCATAGCAGCTGTTTGCGCGGCAGTGCTGGGCGCGTGGCGGTGACGTGTGGATGGATGTGGCAGCACAACCGGGCCGGGTGCTGGTTAGCGGCGAGGCGGCGATGGAGCAGACATGGGAGGCGGAGTACTAGCCACTGATGGTATCAGCCTGCCCGTTTTGGCATTGCATGTATCATCATGCGATTTCAGAGAGTCGAGGTCACGTGTGTGAAGCAAAGAGCAGACCCAACCTGCCTTTCGCGCAGCAGCTGCTCCGCGCGGGGCGGTGACGAGTGGGTGTATGTAGCAGCGCCGCTGCGGCAGCGGGGGCGGGTGCTGGTTAGTGGCGAGGCGGCGATGGAGCAGACATGCGTGTGGGAAGCAGAGTACTAGGAGCCATGCGGAGCACAGTACCAGCATCTCGCATTCCGTCTAGCTGTGTGAGTACCCATTATGTTGGCTTAAGCTTGTTATGTATGACCTGCATGCACGCTGTAACATTAGGCGGTCGCCAAAGCTCTGTCAAGTCCTTCTGAGGCCCGTGCTGGTTCTGTAATGGTCAGTGGGGAGGCGGCGATGGATTCAAAAAAAAGCTGGTTGCCTTTATTACAAGCACAAGCACAATGCAGCATGATGCGTACTCACATGGAGGAGACATGGGAGGAATAGTGCTAAGTAGTGTGCGAAGCACTCTGTGAAGCGCTAGCACCACATGTGCGGCTGTTGCCATAGCACCGTCGGGCCAGGGATGAAATCATGTAAGCCTGTCCCTTCTGTTACAGGTACTGTAGCACTGAACGGGCTCTTGCGATCTCCTGTTCTGTTGCTTTGGTATTTGAACCACCCCGGCTGCTTCTGCAGCAGCACAAGCAGCACACCCAGGTGCCTGGATACCTGGCACCCCCGACACGCTTGAAAGGTGAAGCAAGACCGGCCAATCTGGCATGCTGCCGTGGATGACTTGCAGTGAATACACCCCAAGCCACAATATCCAGAAACCGGTTCCTGGGTGTCCTGTGCAGAGAGCCCAGCGACAATGCAGCAGCACAAACAAGCATGTTGCATAAACCCGCAGCTGCGCATTTGCTGATCAGGATCATGTTGCTGATGATGATCATGGCAGCATGCCATCGGTGTGCCAACTGTCATGTCCATGCCTTGTCAACGACTTATGTACAACGTCTGCTGCGGCAAACATCCAGAACGCATGGCAGCCTTCAGCGCTCACTGCGATGCACCACACGCAAGGCAGCAAACCAGCAAGGCATGCACTGCATTGCTCTTGTCATGGCACACGCCATGTAGCACAAGCCCAAAGTAGCAAAACACATGCCCATGACAACATTGCCATAGCACACGCTTGGCACTGTCCAATTGCAAGTGACTGTCCAAACACTGCTGTCTGTCCCTTGCGTATGCAGCCACGCAGCTACATTACAACAGTGCTGCTGCGTGCCACGGCTGTCATTGACAGCACAAATACGCATTGCCGACACATTGCGCTGCCTGCACACACACCCATTTCACATGCAACCGTTGCCACTGTCACCGCTGCTGCCTCGACACCATCCTTCAGTGTACGCGCTGCCGCTTCTGGTTGCGCTGCATGCGTAATGACGTCAGCACATTACGCCCCTTGCCCCAGCCCGCCATGTCATCATCTGTTACTGACACACCCTGCTGCCGCCCCTCACCCTCACCCCCACCAGCAGCAGCACCAGCAGCAGCAGCAGCACCTGCTCTAGCAGCAGCTAGTGGAGGCTTGCCGGTTGCTCGAGCTTCCGCGTGCTCCTGCAAACTTTCTGTGTCTGGGTTGAAGTGTCCAAATGACATGCGGCCAAACACACCAGCAGGCAGTGGATCGCGCTCCTGTATCACTATGCAACCCTTGCTGCCGCTGCTGCTGCTGGTTCCGGCTGCCCCACCACCTGCTGCTGCTGCTGCTGCTGGTGGTGCCACCCATTCAGCTTCCTGCTTTGCTGCATCTGGCTGGCCGATTGCTTCGTCAAAGCCTCGCTTCGCGCTGCGCCCCCGCTGCATGAACTTCATGCTCGTGAGCTTGTCTGAAAGCTCATACTTCTTTGTTTGCTGCTGCTTGCTGTCCCCTGCTGCTGCTTGGCCTCCAGGCTCCTGCTGCTGCTGTTGCTGCCGGTCATGCTGCTGCTGCCCATCTCTGCCAGATGAGGATGCAGCTGCATGGCTGTGTGCACGCGCGGCATCTGCTGCTGCAGCTTGTGAGGGAGCTGCTGCTGCCTGCCCTCCTTGACCTCTCCGCATGAAGCCCATCGATTGCAGCCTACTGCTAAGGGCAGCCTTGCCTCCTTGGGCTGCCATGCTGCTTCTGCTGTTCTGCTGCTGCCTTGTGCTGATGTTGCCTGCCTATAACCTAGAAATCCCTTATTGTATGTGGAGACTGTGATGCTTCCTTTGGTTGACGCAGAACCAGAACCAAACGAGCAGCCTACGAAACGGGAAGATGGCTGTGCCGCTGCAGCTTGCAGGAGCTATTAGACGTTGCCAGATTCAAAACATTTTGACGGAAGTGACGAGCCTTGAATGAGCACGGGATACTTGGGACATCGTGCAAGCGATTGTGTTTTGAGGGCAAGCAAGGGCTTGTCATGACAGAGCCCCAAAATGACAAGGAGGATAGAAGCAGCACACAACGCTGGCGGAGCTCTGTCACCGCTCAAACCGTGGGATGAGCTGTGCAAACGTCACTCTGCACGCATTGCTGTCTGGCAATCGCTGCAGTGAACTACAGTGCTACTTGCTGGTGTGCTGTTGCTGCTGTGCACACTGCTGCCACGCTCTTATCCCTTCCTGCAAGCTGTCCTTGACAAGACTGCACTCTGTACGTCTAACATACCTGATCTGCTAGAATGGCAGCAGTGTGCTGTTAGCCTCACACCACCACGTGCCTGGTGCACACATGTAGAGCGCCCAGCACCAGCAGAACCGACAGCCCAGCTGCTAGTTCCATTGACACCTATTGTCATCAAATAGTTCAGCAGCTGTAGCATTAGAAATAGCAGGAGCTGCAGCAGCTGCAGGATTCAGCATGTCTACGGACCTGGCGCTGTATGAGCAGCTGAACAAGGAGCTGGTGTCACTAGTGGAGCACTTCACCACCCTGGTCAAGGCCACGCGCGAAGGTGCGCAGCAGCAGCAGCAGCAGCAGCAGCAGCAGCAGCAGCAGCAGATAGTAGTGGTTTGGTTGCTTCAGCCTTCCTATCATTGTTGTTGGCGGACCTCAGTTTTGCAGGGGGTTCCATTCTGGAGCATTCATGTGAGCTCCGCGTGCGTGAGATGTGGCAACCTGCACCACCAGCCTGCATGATGTCCAAGCAGCACAGACACAGCATGCGGCAGAGGCTTCAAGCAAGCATGCTTCAGCTGCAGCATGTGCGCCCGCCGGCACGCTGAATTGCTGCTGCGCAGAGCTGGCGGTTCACACAGACATGTGCAGGGCTGCTGCTGTCTCTCACTGAAACCGCCTGCTCTGCTGCGTTGCTGCTGCTGCTGCTGCTGCTCCTGCTGCTGCTGCTGCTGCTGCTGCTGCTGCTGCTCCTACTGCTGCTACTGCTCAGGGCTAGAAGCTGACGAGTCGGCAGATCCGAAGGAAAAAGATGACAAAGGCGGCAGCACCGCCGCCGCTGCCGCCCCTGCTGCCGTTTCGCGCAGTGAGCGGCGCGTGCCAGGGGAGCTGCTGGAGGTGGTGGTGGAGAAGCTGCTGGCAGCAGGTGCGTTACATGTTATTGTTATTTGTTATTTTCCAATCTAACATGTGACATGTATTATTTTCAAGCAGTCCTCAGGGCCGGCGGCATTGGCGGCAGCTGTTGGTGCGTTGAGCCGTTGATGCGCAAGTTGAGCAGCCTAGCAGAGTATGCCACCGCCAATGCCGCAGATGCTTGCGAGCATGCTGGTGGCCGCTGACTCGCTGGTGCAGCAGCATTTATTGGTGGCGGCTGCTGTGATTCAACCAATCAACCAACCGCGCACCGCAGGCCAACAATGCATCCACAGAGTGTTGCAGGTCAAGAAGTCGGCCGTGATAAACAGTTGTGCCACATTGCCATGTTGCTGTCGTTCAAATCAACCTTCAGGCCACCAGTGCTTCCACACCGTTTGCAGCTGAAGATGTCAGCCATGGTCAGCGACTTGCCATGCTCGTGCACACTAATGCTGCACATGTGTCTGTTGCCTTTGCGCCTGTTGCTGTATTTCAGCCCATTCCTCTGGCCACCAGTGCATCCACACCGTCTCGCAGCTCAAAGTCGCTGCCATTGCACACCAATGCTGCTCATGTTTCTGCTGTCCGTTCGGCTTGTGCTATGTTGCAACGCACCTTGAAGGCCACCAGTGCATCCATACAGTGTCTCAGCTGAAGCAGTCTGCCATGGTCAGCGACTTTGCCACGCTCATGCACAGCAACGCGTCACATGTGTTTGCTGCCTCTGCGCCTCTTGCTGCAGGCCACCAGTGCATTTACACGGTCCCGCAGCTGAAGATGTCTGCCATGGTCAGCGAATTACCATGCTCATGCACACTAATGCGTGCACTGTCACATTTGTCATGTTGTGGGTGTTGCAGGCCACCAGTGCATCCACACAGTTTCCCAGCTCAAGAAGTCAGCCATGGTCAGCGACTTTGCCACGCTGATGGGCAATTAATTCTGCCCTTCACCAGTATCTGCAGGCCGCCAGTGCATGCGCGCACGGCCTCAAGCAGAAGAAGGGGGCCATGGCACACCATTGCTACAAAAGTTCCTGATGTCTTTGCTGCTGTTGGTGTGTCTCCTCTCGCCTGCAGGCCACCAGTGCATCCACACAGTGTCCCAGCTCAAGAAGTCGGCCATGGTCAGCGACTTTGCCACGCTCATGGGCAACGTGCACGCGGTGCAGCAGCGGCTCACCAGCGACACCTACCACACCACGCGCGGCCTGGAGCACATAAAGCGGGACGCAGGTGCGGAAGAAACAAAGACATTGGAGTTGCTGAAGCAGCCGTGCTGCATGCATTGGCGGTGCGTGCTGCTGCGTGGCACGCTTCAACTCCAAGGGGAACATGACAGGCCTCCGAGCTGCAGCAGCAGCAGCAGCTGTCCACAGATCTGGATCTCCTCTTGCTACTTTGGCACATTATGAGTGAAGCGGCACATGTATGCAGAGCACAAGGTTCCATAAGCATTTGCCTCCGTCGTGCAGCCGCCGCCGTGTGCTCACTCCTCTCAGCTGCTGCCTGAGCGTCATTCTACTTCTTACACACGCACATGAGATGCAAATGCAACTGATCACACTCACCAAATGCGATGATGACTCTGCCAACATGCAGAGAACCTGCTAGCGGAGCTGGAGCAGCACTACTACAGCAGCAGCCACAAGGGGCCCCTGCCCAGCACCCAGCAGCAGGGCGGCGACGCGCAGCCGGGCAAGCTGGCAGAGCTCTGCGCACAGGCGCTGCAGATGACGGGCGGATGAGGCACGCTTAACGCTGTTACCAACAGCTCCGCAGGGGCCATGTCATGGACAACAGCGCTTGAGAGCAGAAATGGGGCGCCATGGTTTGTCCTGCCAGCTTGCAAGCACTTGCCTGCCTCTGGCAGAGCTGCGCGGGCAGTCGCTGCAGATGACCGGCTGAGGGCTGCACAGCAGACAGCGCCTGCGGATTGTGTGTTGTTACAGGCGCAGCCGGGCAAGCTGGAAGAGCTGTGCGTGCAGTTGTTTCTGCATAGCTCAGGGCAGCGCTTCTACATTGCCGAAGCACTGCACAAGTGCCACGGCTGACAGACCAACGGTTTCGACAGTTTTTTTTTTGTTATCAGGGGGGACGGAATCCTACTGGCTCGCTACCACAGCACAATTGGGCAAGCCCAATTGTCGGGAGCGGGAGGCAGTGCCTCACCAGCAGAACACGTCACAACACCCTATACAGGAGGTGCCGACAGTTTGACAGCTATAGATCTGCGGCTGTTTGTTGCAGACATGCACAACTAAATGGGAGTCACAAGTGAAGAGGCATTGCGCCGCTCAAATGTAGCATCGATGCTTGTAAGTTACCTTGCTGAACCCTGCTGCAACAGCAGCCACCGCAGCTGGAGCGCAACCAAAACTGTCCACCACCTTTATGACTGCAACCACTGCCGTCAACCATAGCAGGGCCTCTAAAACCCGCCAAGCAGTGCAGTGTCCATCTGAGCAGCAAAGGCACCAGCAGCAAAGGCACCAGCATCGAACGTAGTACTACTGGTCCTGGTTCTAAATGCACGCCACACGAACCACAGGCAAGCCCGCAGGGGCGCGCATGCCTGTAACTACTTGCAGCAATGCCCTGACAATGCAGCAAGGCAGATGCATATGCTGTGCATCTTGCCCTTAAACTACAACCAATCTCGAATGCAATGCATGTTGCAGCACGCGAGCTGAAATACATGGGGCCTGCTGCATCGTCCGATCAAAGCATAGGAATGCATCCAATGTTATGTTGTTATAACAGCTCGACCTCCAACTGGTGAGCTGCTGGCACCTTGAACACACCAACAGCATCCAAAAGAGCTGCAACGCTGCAATGTGCAGCTGTCAGCATGAACGACTGAACAGCTACAACGACAGGGCAGCGATTGAAGTGGTGAGCAAACAGTGTCACACAAAACATGAGGATGGAAAGATGATGGTCAAACCTGCCGTTGGTATAGTCTGAAACAGTCAAAACACAAAAAAGGCTGCAGGGGCAACCTGTGCTAAGCTGAAGCCTGCAGTCAAAACATGCACGCACATGCACGAGCAGTGGTGCTTGGAAATATATTTGTAACTGCTTGAAGAGCAAAAGCGTGGGCACCAAAAAAGCTGTACCACTGCGCGATGTCCCAAAGCATGCAAGCTGCTGCGCCGACTACATTCGGCATAGAAACAAAAGCCACAAGGGTGGCGGCACACCAACAATCAACCAGATAAGCCGTCCTGGTGCATCGATATCAACAATGTTGTTGAATCACACCTAGAGCTCAAGCTGCAGCAGCCATTACAATCCCTGCTGCTGTATCAACAAGCTGATATCCGGTGACAATAAGCTTTGCACCTGCCATGCCACGAGAACAGCTGCTGCATGGAGGCGCACCAAACTCCCAACCGCCCCAGCCGCTGAACAGCTGGCTCAATGCCAGCAAGGCTGCTGCTTAGGTGCCGTGAGCCAGGCACATGGTGAAGTCCAGGCGCTTGTTCTGTGTTGGGAAGGCCTTATCGGCCTCCAGGCGCCTCTGCAGAGCCCAGTGCTTCCTGCAAGGCAGCAAGCAGCAGGCGAGCAGCAGCAGACAGGTCATCACCAAGATTTGGCCGAGATTGTATCTACAGGACAGCAGTTGCATGCGGCATGCACGCTGAGACGCACGCAATCATAATACTAACGAAGATCAGTAAGTCCGACGCTCGCGCGGCTGCTGCATGGGCGGGACTGAGCTGGCAAGAAGTGTCCATGCTGGCGGTGCTGACTCACAACGGCGCCTTCTTCTCGTCTGCATACTTCATGGCCCCAAAGGTAATCGTCACCGCTGCAAAAAACGGGGAGAACTGCAAGGGCAACGCAACAGATAGCGTCAGGATACGAAAGGGCTTCCGAAAGCAGCGAAAGGTGCACGCACACGATGGCTGCCAAGCTGTGGGTTGAACAATGATCTCACCGTAAGAAGCAGGCTTGAAGCGACCGACATGGCTGCAGCTCTCCCTTCTTGTCTGTTGCGGGCAGTTTTGGCTCAAGTGCTGCTGTTGTTGCTTCTGGTTGCTGTGAAAAGCAAGGAAGTGAAGGCCAATACGGACGCGCAAGACCAGGTGGCGCTATATAGAAGTGCGGGGCCGGTAGTCATGAAACGCTGAAACGATGGCGCGGCACATAGTGACCTAGGTGTCATTCTACTCCGCCCCTAGCGGTACGGCCAGCAAAAACAGTACAATCACTTGCATTCATGAGGATAATCCTCATTTATAGAGAGAAAGCGACCTCGGTCTGCATCTAGGGCCCAAGGCTTCGTCATCACAGTCTAATTCAAATCCTGTTGCACTTTGGGGGTGCAGCACAGCTGCAAAAACACTACAAGCCGTTGCTGTAATGAGTATAAATGGTGATTACAAAGGAAAAACGACTTCGGTCTGCATCTAGGGCCCAAGGCTTCGTAGTCCAAATCTGATTCAAATCCTGCTGCAGCAGGAGCCAGCTGGCAGGCAAGCTCGTGTGTGCACAGCAGGTCCACAAAGACAGTGCACAGTCCCAGTCCCAGTCCCGATCAGTAACCGTGCGCTTCATGACTATTGAACGCAAGCACAGCACAACCTGGTCCTGAGCAGCACCAAAGCTGCGCAGACAGTGCCTGAATTGAGGTTCAATTGTAACACTGCATGCAGTTTGGTGCTTCGTAGTGCACAGAAACAAGGGACCTGTCGGCAGCAGCCTGCTAGCACCCTGGAAGAGGTTCCTGGAGGAGCATTGGGCATGATACCAATGTGCAAAGGAACAACCGCGTCATAACACGTCAGCCTGAGACAGCACATGCATTAACACACAGTTCTGCTCATACTTGCCACACGGCGCTGTCATTGTGCAGGTCAAGCTGACCTGTCACCACACCTGCTGACTCAGGAGTAATGGCTGTGGCAACTGACCACGCCCACACAAGCCTACTGACAACCAGCCCTAGCGTGTGCTGCAGGCACACAGATGCGCTTTAGGTCAGGGCTTTCACAGCAGCAACTTGCTAGTTTCTGAGAACAAGCGTAGCAGCTGGCCACAACTGCAGCGGCATCCTAGCAGGAGCCAACAGCGTGGCTCCTGGTGGGCTTCCAGAGCACTGCCCTGACATACACCCCTCAGCCGCGCATGCCACCACACCCCAGCCCCTCTTCCTCTTTGCATAACATAGTAAGCATTAAATTTGCAGCATGCTGCCCTCCTGCTCAATCCTGCTGGCTCCTGCGGCGGCAGGCAGCTCCATTCCAAGCCACACTCGTACACAGTCAGCAATCGCAGCCCTGTCACCAGCATAGGAGCCACACAGTCACCAAGCAAGACACGCCAAGCTGCAGTGGCAGCAACAGCTGACAAATCCGCAGCCTGTTGCACAGCCTTCAATCGATCACAACCAAAGTAAAACTGCAATACCCAATACCTGCCACCTGCCACCCACAGCCCACAACGCCAGCCCTGCAACACTGCAAGAAGGTTCCAAGTGGGCCGCAGCCTTGCAGGTTCAGCAGCCGGCAGCACACCAAGCGCCAGCTCAGCGCCGCGCCTGCTGCTTTGCCTTGCCCTGCTGCTGCTGCTGCACCATGGCCCAATCCTGCTGGATGTTCAGCTCAGCCACCCACACCCGCAGCTCCTGCGGAAACGGCGATGCTGAACCTCAGCCCTGCACCACAAATCCTGCACACATGTCCACGCCATTGCAATCTCAAGCGGCCACAGTAGTTGCAGGATCAGCAGCCTGCAGGAAAGCCAGCGCCACAGCAGCAGCAAAGCGCCAACTCAGCGCCGCTTCTGCTGCTGCACCATGGCCCGCTTCTGCTGGATGTTCAACTCAGCCACCCACACCTGCAGCTCCTGCGCAATCGCCAGCTGCACGCGCTGCACAAACGCCGCCTTGCTTTCTCCCGGTTCCAACCGCATTGGCGGCAGCGCAACAGCCTCGATCTCTGTCCATGGCTGGAAGCTGAACCAAAACAGGTTTGCTAGAAATGGCGAGTCCAGTGTGTGGCATTTGATTTCTGGGAAGGCTGTTTTGAGCCGCAGTGCCACTGGCACAACAGGCAGCTGGTCTGCAAAGAGCATGAAGCCCCGACTGAAGCGCATCATGCCGCTGCCATTTGTCATGCCGCCTTCGGGAAACACGTGCACTGATGCTGCTGCGGCTGCAGAGTCCGCGGAGCTCCAGCCGGCGCTATGCTGCTGCTGCTGCTGCTGGTGGTGGTGGTGGTGTTCTGGTGAGTCTATGTGGCTGCTGCTGCTGTGGTGGCTGCTGCTGGAGGCAGTACCAAAACTGCCGGCTGCCATTGGATCCACCCGCAGCTGCTGATGGTGCTGCGGCTGCAGCAGCGGCACTTGCTGCTGCTGCTGCTGCTGTGCTGCTATGGCCAGGTACGTCTCCTTGTTTGCAGGCTGCAGGATGGCTGGCAGGTTCTGTGTGCCATACACCTGCCTCGGCAGTGCACTTGTTATGAGGTGCACATATCTTTGTGGCTGCTGGAAGAGCATCAGCAGGTCACCTACGCTGACGTGGTTGCTGACAAGCACATGCCGCTGCTGCGGGATGTTGTGTGTGTTGCGCCAGGTCACCTCGACGCCGAGTAGCGCCATGTACGCATTGATGACTGGCATCTGCCGGAACCAGGGAGCATCCAGCGCAATGCCTGCAGCAGCAGCAACAGCAGACACAGAGAGTTTGAAAGCTTCTGAGCTGTCATCTAACTATTTGATGTTGTTGACTTTGATATTTGCAGCAGCGGTTTCAGTTAGCCATCACAAGAGTGCAATAGGCAGCTTGAGTCACTGCCATGCACAACCTCTGACCCGACTCAATCGCATTGCTGGCAATCCCTGTCTGATGGCGCTGCTTCCTGCAAGCTGTCCTGCAAGTTTTCCTGCAAGCAGCTTCTGACAGCTGTCCTGCAAGCGTTCCTGCAAGCTCACCTGCAATCCACGCCGCGAAGCGCGCTGCTGCCAGTGCACACCCCAGAGGGAAGTAGGCCACCAGCTGAGGGCTCCACTCCTCCACATGTGCAGCATCAAACAGAGCTGCCGGCTGCACCTCCTTGATGTTTGAAGCACGCAAGACATCTGCTGCGCTGGCTTTTGTGGCGTCATCCAGTGAGGATTCCATTGTGGAAGTGACAGAGGGCGGGTCCAGGCTGCTTGCAGAGCCACTGACCTGCAGCAGCATGTGCAGGCAATTGGTGTGACATATGGCAAGCTATGAGACACACTAAAAGAAAAAATAAGTATTTGCTGTTGCTTTGCAGGGTCTGCCATATGTTGATTGCTTGCAGCTGCTGCTGTGTTGTGCTGCCGCAGTACCAAGTGGTTGCTCCCCGCCTGGTGCCTGCTCCCCAGGCCAAAATGTTTGCCACATAGGATCTCATTGCTCAGCTGTGCAGCGCGAATCAATTCAAATCGAAATATCTGCGGGTTGCAGCACTCTGACGCCATCCAGCGACAGTCTGGTTGGACGGTGCTGCCACTGCTGGTGTTACTTGCTGCTGCTGCCACAGCGTTCAGCAACGAACCTGCGCAGCTGCTAGCCGTGGCCATTCGCGATGCCGAAGGTGACTCCTCTGTTTGCTGACGTGCACGTGGCGGCAATTGAACCTCCCTGTGCTATTGGTGATGGACGTGAGGCAAGCCTCATGGTTAGGGGACCGAAGCTGCATGCTGGGCAAGATCCCGGTGCCCACAGATATGAAACACAAAGCAAATTACGATAGTTACGTAGCAGCAGCTGAATGCGTCGAGATTCTAGGATTGTCGGTGTTTGCTGGTCAATGTTACTAATGTTTCGTGCGTGATCCAGTCGCGCAAGCGAACGTGCATGCAACACACAGCTCTAACATTGCACCTGCCATGTGCATTGCAGCTGGTCAACACTGGGGCTGGCCAGAACCCTGGGGAGTTGACACGCTACAGCTGAGGGGTTTATCATCGCTGCGCGTAGCTCTGGGCTGTGCGTAGCATTACGTTCCGTTACTTCACCAGTGGTGATACACCTTCAGATGTGTATGCCATGATGTTGCAGCCACGCACAACGTCTTTGGCAGGGGCTGTAGCAGCACTTGGGCAGCAGCAGCAGCTGCTGCCTTGCTGGCTCGCTAACCTCAGCTGCCTTGCTAGAACCATGCAACAAGCCATAACACAGCCAAATCAGCAGTACACGCAGCAGCTGGTTCAGCATGAGCCTGCCATACTGCCGCTGGCCCCGCAGCAAGCTTGCAGTCAACGCAGGGAGCAGCAGATGCCGCTGCTCCTGCAAGCGAGCTCTGCTGCTCAGCACGTGCAGTGGCCTTCTCTGTATAGCCATACACACAGCAGCTGGGAAGCTGTCCGTTGGTGTAGCAACCAAACACACCAGGCACTGATACGGAGCGGCAGCAGCAGCAGCATGCACTATGCAGCACTACATCAAATGCGCGGCATGCACAGTGCAGCTGCAGATGACCCAGGACAAATCCTGCAAGCAGAGTCACCTGCAGCAGACAGCAAGACCTCTAGCAGCACAAGCAGCACCCGACTTGGAGCAGGTGCCAGCCCCCAACAGCAGCAGCAGCAGCAGCAGCAGCAGCAGCGGCAGCAGCAGCAGCAGCAGCAGCAGCAGCAGCAGCAGGTGGCAACGTTTGAGGACATGGGCCTGCCTGAGCAGCTGCTGGCTGCGCTGAAGGCACAAAACTTTGCAGCTCCCACACCCGTGCAGGCTGCAGCGCAGCAGGCGGTGCTGTCAGGCAGGAACGTGGCGCTGCAGAGCGCAACAGGCACTGGCAAGGTAAGATGCATGCCGCAGCAGAAGAAGGCGTTTCTGTCAGCAGCAGCAGCAGCAGCAGCAGCAGCAGCAGCAGCAGCAGCAGCAGCGGCAGTTGTTGTGGTGGCGGCACCACCAGCTGGAGCTGTTGTGTTCAGCAGCGGCAGCGATACAACTTGTCATTCAGCAGGAGTGCCCCCACCACCTGCAGATGTGCAGCAGCACATGCTGCCAGCACATGCTGTGAGGCATGGCTCACACCCATCGCTACTTGATGTATGTGCTCCAAGCAATCCAAGGCGTCCCTATGGCAGCTTCCGCAGTGTGCTGGCAGAGCTCATGCACCTGCATTACTGCGTGCCTGCTGTGTTGCTGCCTCTGCAGACGCTGGCCTACCTGCTGCCTCTGCTGTCAGAGCTGCAGCCATGGCTGCCTGGCAAGCAGCACCCACCCAGGCACGGCAGGGTGAGCAGTTGATAATCGTTTTCTTTTCCTTTTGTTTTAGCGCTTGCTGCTGGCTGTGTGGCAGCTTATCACCCTCGTCCTGCAAGCACCCCCGTCCTGCAATCACCCTCGTCCTGCAAGCAGCCACCCAGGCACGGCAGGGTGAGTGAAGTTTTGTGTGGTGTGGTGCAGGCATGGCATGGGTGGAGCGGTGGCTGATCAAATGAATGCAGGCTAGAGCAGCTGCTGCTGGCTGTGGTGCAGCTCAGCAGTGCTCACCTGAACACACCAACACACAACACACCAACACACAACACACCAACACACAACACACCAACACACAACCCACCAACACACAACACACCAACACACAACACACCAACACACAACACACCAACACACAACCCACCAACACACAACACACCAACACACAACACACCAACACACAACCCACCAACACACAACACACCAACACACAACACACCAACACACCAACACACCAACACACCAACACACCAACACACCAACACACCAACACACCAACACACAACACACAACACACCAACACACACAACACCAACACACAACACACCAACACACAACACACCAACACACAACACACCAACACACAACACACCAACACACAACACACCAACACACACAACACCAACACACAACACACCAACACACAACACACCAACACACCAACACACCAACACACCAACACACCAACACACCAACACACCAACACACCAACACACAACACACCAACACACAACACACAACACACCAACACACAACACACCAACACACCAACACACAACACACCAACACACAACACACAACACACCAACACACAACACACAACACACCAACACACAACACACCAACACACCAACACACAACACACCAACACACCAACACACCAACACACAACACACCAACACACCAACACATCAACCAACACACCAACACACAACAGGCATGGCAGACTCAGGCCTGATAGGCTGCAGCATTGCTTTGGTGCTAAGGCTGTGGTGGTTTTGTCTTGTCACAAGAGTAGTAGGCAATCAGGCTCCGCAAACTGATTCCGTTAGAGATGCTCATGCTGCTGTGCAGCTGTGCGGCCTTCACACCGGCACGCATTCGCCTGCAATATTTAGGCGCACGTCTGTGTGACGGCCTTGACCGCAACTGTTGCTGCTGCTGCTGCTGCTGCTGCTGCTGCAGGTGCTGGTTTTGTGTCTCACCCAGGAGCTGTGCATACAGGTGCTGCGTGCTGCGTCCCACGGCTGTGCTGCTGTTGATGCTGCTGCTGCTGCTGCTGCTGCTGCAGGTGCTGGTGATATGTCCTACGCAGGAGCTGTGCATGCAGGTGCTGCGTGCTGCGCCCCACGGCTGTGCTGCTGCTGCTGCTGCTGCTGCTGCTGCTGCTGCTGCTGCTGCTGCTGCTGCTGCTGCTGCTGCTGCTGCTGCTGCTGCAGGTGCTGGTGATTTGCCCCACGCAGGAGCTGTGCATGCAGGTGCTGCGTGCTGCGCGTGCCCTGCTGCCGGGCTTCAGCAGCAAAGTGCAGCCCCTCGTGGGTGAGTAGTGACAGCAGCAGCATGAAGGCGCAAACGGCGTGATCTAGCGGCTATTGTTGAGTGCAGTAATACAGAGGCTGTGCGATCTACTGCTGATGTGGCGTGAAGCTGGAGGCCGTCTGTGATAGCCTGTTCTATCTGTCAATTTCATGCATTGTCAGCAGCAGCTGTGCTCGGCATACGAGCCGTGGAGCAGTGGCGAGTGTCAGGTGGAGCCAGTTCAATGCCATGTGGGTGTCCAATTGCGTGTAGCGCTACGCCGTTATGTGACATACAGAAGCAACATACACACACGTTTGCCTTTTGTTATTTGTGCGTTTGTTCCCAGGTGGCGCCAACCCTTTCCGGCAGCTGGAGGCGCTGAAGCAGCACAATCCCTGCATTGTAGTAGCGACACCCGGCCGCCTGCTCAAGGTCAGTCATTGGCAACTGTTAGACATGTGGTATAACATGTTACATGCATGTCGCCATGTGACGTGATACGGTTGCTTTTCATTCTACCAGGGCGTGCAAACAATTTGAGTTCAAAAGAGTTCAAAAGAGTGCAGCAGATTTTGGCAGCATTTCCCTGGTGGCTGCTAGCTATGCCCAGCACTGCATCACCTGCCGTACAACAGACTGACCAAAGTAAAGCATATGACCCTGACCTGACGTGGTGTACACGCTGCTACTGCTGCTGCTGCTGCTGCTGCTGCTGCTGCTGCTGCTGCTGCTGCTGCTGCTGCTGCTGCTGGCAGGTCATCACCAAGGGCCGTGCCTTTGATGCCGCCTTCCCTTACGCTGCCAGCAGCAGCGCCAGCAGCAGCCGGGACGAAAGGATGGTGCTGGTGCTGGAGGAGGTGCGGGCCCCTAGGGTTTGACATGACTTTGCTGTCATCCTGTTCAAAATTGCTATTATGTTTTGAGGTTTATATTGGAAGCAATATCGAACAGGATGACAGCAAAGTCATGTCAAACCTCAAAACAATTTGAGCGGAGGGTGCTGGTGCAGGAAGGGGTGCGGCCCCCTAGGGTTTTGACCTGCACTTGAATCCTTGCTTTCAATATCTGGGTGGTTACCCATGTGGCCGGCATGCCTCGGCAATCATAGTGACTGCACCATGCCCTCGCAGCCCCCTCACACAAAAAACGAAGTTCATACATTGGACTGAGCGGTTGGTGTCGGTGCTAGAGGAGGTGACGCCACCACCACAGTATGGCATGTTGCCCGCTGCTGCTGCTGCTGCTGCTGCTGCCCCTGCCGCCACCACTGAGGCAGACAAGCTACCGATATTACCAGACACACTTTTACTGCCTCACAAACAGCTTACGCCAGGATCAAGGTTCACAACACCTGTCGTGCTGCTGCTGCTGCTGCTGCTGCTGCTGCTGCCACCACGCAGGCAGACAAGCTGCTGGTGATGTCAGACACGATCCAGGTGTTCCGCCTGCTGGCAGCATTGCGGGCCAACGACCAGCGCACACTGCAGAACTACGGCAGCAGGAAGCACAAATCAGCCAGGGGCCAGCACAGCATCGACATGGACTTGGAAAAGCATGCGCGGTACATCAACACAGGCAGCCAGTTTGAGGTATCTGATGATGCGGATGCTGATGTTGATCGTGCTGGTGGTGGCAGTAAGCCAGGGGACCCCATTCGCACTGTGTTGAAAGCGTATCAGGTGCTGCTGGTGTCTGCCGGGCTCAAGCCTAGCACGCTGGCTGCTGCCCCTGCTTGGGCTGCTACACAGCCCATTATGATTGCTGCTGCACCACCAGCAGCAGCAGCAACAGCAGCAGCGGTGATGCCAGCAAGCAGCAGCAGCAGCAGTGGTGATGCCAGCAAGCAGCAGGAGCTTGCAGCAGCGTACGCCTCGGGTGACAGTGAAGTGTACAACCGGGCGGACCGCCATCTCATGCTGCCTGAACATATCCAACACCAGGTGTGTAATGAGCAGGTGGATGCGCATTACCGCAAACATTGTTTTGTTATTTGGTTGTTGCTTGGCCAAGGCCACAGAGCACATTCGTCTGGTGTCGCACAACTGTGCTTGAACATGCGTGTGCTTCTGCGTGCTTTTTTGCATTTCAGCGTCAGTGCGGATGGCTCTGCATGCTGCTCAGGTGCTAGATCTGACGAGCAGCAGTGTTGTAGCATGGGCGTTGCCTGCATGCATTGCCGGAGTTTCATCCGGCAGTTTCAGCCGTCTTTGCGCTGCACAGGAGAACACCCGCAGAACAGCATGTATGTAGCAAAGGCAGCTGTGTTATGCTCCATACCGCTAGAACCACCACATGCTGCAAACACATAAAGCACTGAAACATATGCTGCTGTCCGGTGACTACCATTTTCTTTGTCTGCCCGTGTTTTAACCTGCCTGCAGGTGCTGCTGTACTCTTCAGACAGACACGACGCCGTGGATAAGCATCTCACACGCTGCCTCAATACCTACTTGGACAAAGGCTGCAAGGCACTTGTGTTTGTGGGTCAACGCCAGAACGTGTGGGCGCTGCAACTGCGCCTGCAGCGCAGCAGCCAGCTGCACGCGGAGGTGAGGCTGCTGTGCACACTGTTTGACCCAATGTTTGACCAGACAGATGTTTGACCAGCCAGCAGCTGCATGCAGAGGTGCGGCTGCTGTGTGCAATGTTTGATTGGACGTTCGACCGGACATTTGTTTTACCAGCCAGCAGCTACACGCAGAGGTGAGGCTGCTGTTTGCTCTGTTTAACCAGGTGTTTGACCGGACAGATGTTTGACCAGCCAGCAGCTGCACGCAGAAGTGCGGCTGCTGTGTGCAATGTTTGATTGGACAGTTGACCGGACAGATGTTTGACCAGCCAGCAGCTACACGTGGAGGTGAGGCTGCTGTGTGCTCTGTTTGACCGGTTGTTTGACTAGACAGGTGTTTGACCAGCCAGCAGCTGCACGCAGAGGTGACGCTGCTGTGTCCAATGTTTGACCCAATGTTTGACCAGACAGATGCTTGACCAGCCAGCAGCTGCACGCAGAGGTGACGCTGCTGTGTGCAACATTTGACCCAGTGTTTGACAATACCGATGTTTAACCAGCCAGCAGCTGCACCAGAGGTGAGGCTGCTGTGTGCAACGTTTGACCAGGTGTTTGACCAGACAGATGCTTGACCAGCCAGCAGCTACATGCGGACGTCGGTTTGTGACATTCGTGGACAAGTAGGCTGCATGAAGGATGGGCTGCCTGCAAGGCTGCTGCAGGCATAACAACCGAGCAGCAGTAGCATGCGGATAGTGCTGCTGCTGCTGTGTGTTTGCTTAGTAACCCTAGCGTCATCTTGCTACGGCAACCCCACTGCAACTACTAGCTGATTGAGAACAAGCAATGACCCACCGCTGCACTTAACCCGCCATATGTTTGACCAGCCGTTTGACCGCATGTTTGACCATGTTTGACCTGCCGTTGACCGTGCAGCTGGGCGCGCTGCACTCCAGCCTGGAGCCCCAGCAGAAGGCTAACCTGCTGCGGCGCTTCAACAGCGGGAAGCTGCGGGCGCTGCTGCTGACAGATGCATTTGGCCTGGGACTGGATTTTCAGGAGGTGGATGTGGTGCTCTCGGTGAGTCCGGTTCGTGATTTAACGCCAACATTTGAACTTATCTGGGCCAGTGTAACCCCAGCAGATGCATTTGGCCTGGGGCTGGATTTTCAGGAGGTGGATGTGGCGCTCTCGGTGAGTGATGTATGCAGCTAAACCTGGCTATTGCAATGTGATTCTCTTTGGGCAAGTGCAACCCTAGCAGGTGCATCCGGCTTGGGCTGGACTTCCAGAAAGTGAATTGTGGTGCTCTCAGTGAATGGGGAGGCTCGCTATCAAACACTGTTGCTGTGGGTTTGGGTGCTAGGCATGCACAGCGCCTGTGACCAGCTGACAAGCGCAGAACCTGCTCCACCTGGCTCACAGCAATAGGAAGGCTTCCTGCTCATCTGGCCGAACTGCGCCATTCAGGGCCTCGCAAATCAACAGATCTGTTATGAATGAAACTAGGCGGTGATTTTACGCAAGAGCTGCTCTCGTGCACGTGCTGGCTGCGCTGCATGGCCTGCCTTGTGTTGTGTGGCCTGCCATGTGCAGGTGGAGTCTCTGCCAGCTGGGCAGCAGCAGTACATCCGCAGGGCTGGCCGCACGGGGCGCATGGGCAGGCCCGGCACTGTGCTGAGCGTCATCCCCAAGGAGAGGCTGAGCGCGCTGAAGATCATGGTGAAGCGGCTGAAAGTGGAACTCAAAGTGAGAACATGTGGCTGCGAGGAGATGTGGCAAATGCTTGCATGCGTTGGGGTAGTGTGTGTGTGTGGTGCAGGGGGAGGGGGCGGGGCGGGCAATCACAGTGTCTTGCATGATAGCGTTGTTTCGCTGCGCAAGTGAAGCAGCAGCAGCAGCAGCAGCAGCCATCAACAAGTCCTCGCCATGCACCAAACACTGTGTTTTACTTGTTTTACTTGTAAGCCGGCAAACAGCATATCTGGCAATCCAAGCATGTGGTCATCTGCTGCTGCTGCTGCTGCTGCTGCTGCTGCTGCTGCTGCTGCTGCTGCTGCTGCAGGAGGTGGCCCTCAGGGAGCAGGCCGCCAGCAGCGGCGGCGGCTGGCTGATCGAGCCCAAGCACACAGCAGAAGCCGTGCTTGCAGGCAAGAGACGTGAAAGGCGGCGGCAGCAGCAGCAGCAGCAGGAGCAGTGGAGGCCTTCGGCAGCTAGTGACAGGCGCAGCAGTGGCAGCAGCAGCAGTGGCAGCAGCCCCAGGCTGAGCAGGGCTAGCAGGGAGTCCCTCTTTGGGGGATGGCGGCCGACATGGCGATCAAGCGGAAGCCAAGAATAGCAGCAGCAGCAGCAGCAGCAGCTGCCCCAGCGATAGCGAAGCGTGCTGCAGCTGGTCGTCTGTCACGTGATGGCCCCAGCTGTGGCCTTGCCTGTTGCCAGGGGTGCACACGGCTGCCTCCTGCATGCATGGTAGCATTGGACGGCCTCATGCGCCTGATCGGGCTGGGTTGCTCTCTCCATCTTGTTTGTGGTTGTTTATGTCGTTTCTGCCAAACACTGATTCCAGCGTTTGCAGTTATTGTCAACGATCCTTGCATGCAATTGCTTTATGCATTGTCCTCTGATGTGGTAACGCAGATTGGGAGCACAATTGCCGTGTCACAGGCCTGAGACAGGCCTAGGCCTAGGCCCCTAGGGAGTGAATCGGCGCTGATTGCTGCAGAAGCAAAAGAGACCGAGGCAGTGGCAGAAGCAATTACAAATGTCTGGCGTAGACCCCAAGCTCACCCTGAAATGTAGCAATCTTCCGTGACATCGAGCTTCTCAACATTAGGCCGGCCCCACACATAAAGGCGCGACCACAGATTGCATGAAAAAACAACAACGTCGTGGACAGGCGCCGACAGCTCTGTAGTGCAGTGCAGCCTGGCAACACACTCCATCAGCAATGAATATGGAAAGATTTGGCTAAGCAATTCACCAGCAAGTATGCTTGAAGAAACACAGCGATGATCAATCAGCTGCACCACCTGCCGGACAAACTGTACAGCACATGACCCTTTAAAACAGGTCCGACCTGGCTTTCCAACAGAATCAGGAGTCTCACACCATTCATAGAATGTTGATCTGCAGGTGTGTGAATGCATACAGGAAACTCAGACAAACGCAAACATCAGTAGTTATACACCACAACATGAGGGAAAAACATCAGTGCTGATAACAACCCTGCTACAGGCACACGCGTCTTTGCCGCAGCCGCGGCGTATGCTGTATGTAGCCAACCATTGCCCTGCAAACCCTTGTCTATACTGCATTGCCGGTGCCTGTCTGCACTGCTTGCAATGCATTGCCACACCTGGCCTGTGGCATCAGATCCCTCCGACAAGCATTGCGCGCCACAGCCTTAACGCTTGCTGTGAACGCGTCATCAAAGCAGTGGATTACACCCGCATCATCACAGTTCATCCAATGCTGCTGCTGCTCCTGCTGCTGCCGCTGCACTGCCAGTGCAATCAGTGATTGCTGCGAGAGCTGCTATAGCTACCGCTGCCGCGCGCCCAGCTGCTGCTGCTACTGCCTTCTCTCTTTTGCTGCTGCTACCGCTGCCGCGCACCCAGCTACCGCTGCAGCTTTGTGTCTCCGCTGCTGCTGCTGCCGCTTCTGCACCTAATGCCGCCGCTGCTGCTGCTGTTGCTGCTGCTGCTACCGCTGCCGTGCGCCCAGCTGCTGCCCCTTCTGCATAACACTGCTGCTGCTGCTGCTACCGCTGCCGTGCGCCGAGCTGCTGCCGCTGCAGCTCCGCTGCCTCCGCTGCTGCTGCTGCCCCCGGCAGGCTCTCCCGCAGCTGCTGTGGCGGCCGCAGCAGCGGCGCAGGCCTGGGGGCCAGCTCGGGATTGCCCAGCTGCCCGCATGCTCAATCAGTTGACCGTGTGCTGCTGCTGCCAGCGCTGCCCCATGCAACCGCCACTGCTGGCACCAAAAAGCACCATGACGCACCCATCGTGGATGCTGCCGCCGCTGCACTTCATCCTGCTGCTGCGCCTAATCGTGCTGCTGCAGCTGCTAATCCTGCTGTCTCACGCTTGCTGCAGCTACCCAGCTGCTGCTGCAGCTCTAGCAGATCCACTGCAGCTGCAGCTGCTGCCGTTTCACAGTTGCTGCTACCGCTGCCGTGCACCCAGCTGCTGCTGCTGCAGCTCCGCTGCCTCCGCTGCCTCCGCTGCTGCTGCTGCTGCCGCTGCTGCACCTAATCTTGCTGCTGCTGCTGCTGCTGCTGCTGCTGCTGCCGCTACCGCTACCGCTGCCGCAGCCGTGCGCCGAGCTGCTGCCGCTGCAGCTCCGCTGCCTCCGCTGCTGCTGCTGCCCCCGGCAGGCTCTCCCGCAGCTGCTGTGGCGGCCGCAGCAGCGGCGCAGGCCTCGGCGCGAGCTCAGGATTGCCCAGCTGCCCGCATGCTGCCATTTCATCATCGCCTTTGCTCATGCGCAGAGTGCACACTTTGCCGCCTTGCATGAGGATCTGCCTGAAGCGCGTGACCTGCGGGTGGGGCGCATGCGGCGGCACAACAAGACAAGGCAGCAAAGTTCGGCAGAGGACCAGTGCCAGTTGTGCTGTAAAAACAATCTGTGCATCAATCTGCCTGTGAGGCACCTGGTGTGCCACCATCAGATCCTCACGTAGCAGAGACAAGTGCTGTACCAGGTCCACAACCATCACTGTGCCAGCATGGCCTGATTTGCTACAGCTGAACACCCACTAACCCTGCTCTTCACTGCTGTCACGTGTTCTGAAGGTTGGAGAGAAGCAGCTGCATGTAAGCCATGTAGGGTAATGTAACCCTCCTTCCCACCTGCTCATCGTCGGAGCGCTGGAAGCGTGTGCCCCCATGAGGGTTGAACACGATGAGGTTCACCATGCAGTACACGTCAGACAGCAGCACCAGCAGCCGCCGGGCATCCTCCTCTGCAGCACAGCAGAACAGCAGCCAGCAGTAAATGCTTGAGCAGTCTCAAAATGCACGACACGATAAGGTTCACCATGCAGTACACCTTTGAAATTAGGACCAGCAGCCGCCGCGCATCGGCCTCTGCAGTACTGCAGAACAGCAGCACCAATGATCAGGGCGGCAGTACATCAGTACACATCACGCAGCAGCACCAGCAGCAGCCGCGCATCATCCTCTGCAGTACAGAGAACAGCAGTATCAATGATCAGGGCGGCAGTACATCAGTACACATCACGCAGCAGCACCAGCAGCAGCCGCGCATCATCCTCTGCAGTACAGAGAACAGCAGTATCAATGATCAGGGCGGCAGTACAGCAGCGCACATAATGCAGCAGCACCAGCAGCCGCCGCGCATCATCCTCTGCAGTACAGCAGCGTACCATGGCAGCAGTACAGCAGTGCACACAGGTTGTAAGTGCGCAGTCAGCCCCAGCGTGCATGGCACCTAAGCCTGGGTGTGTGGTCAACAAGCACGGGTTGCTTGATTGATGCTACAACCAGTGCTCAACTGGTATAGCAGTGCGCTGAGTCCTGAAGCTTACCCAGCTCACATGCTCACCTGTCACACCGCTGCACTGCTGCTCCTGCTGCTGCCACCAGCACTCCATTGCCGCCAACGCAATATTGCAATCAATCCTAATCAGCCATCCACCAACCACCAAACCTTCCACCCCACACTTGGCCCCACTTGTGTCGATCACGTCCTGCGGAGGCCTGCAGCTTGCATCATGCCATGCACACTGCACGTTTGCATATGCAAACCAATGCATTTACAGTGCACGTCAGCCAATCCCACCCATCAGACAGCCCACCTGTGTCATTCACGTCCTGCAGAGGCCTGCAGCTTGCATCATGCCTTCCACACTGCACGCTTGCAGATGCAAACCAAGCATTTACAATGCACGTCAGACACCCCACCCATCAGACAGCCCACCTGTGTCATTCACGTCCTGCAGAGGCCTGCAGCTTGCATCATGCCTTCCACACTGCACGTTTGCAGATGCAAACCAATGCATCTACAATGCACGTCAGCCACCCCACCCATCAGACAGCCCACCTGTGTCATTCACGTCCTTCAGCAGCACATACTCAATAACCACAAAGTCATCAGACCTGGTGGACGACTGCCGCTGCCGCTGCTGCTGCCGCTGCTGCTGCCGCTGCTGCTGCCGCTGCTGCTGCCGCTGCTGCTGCCGCTGCTGCCGCTGCTGCTGCCTCTGCTGCTGCAGTACTGCCTCACCACTGCTGCTGCTGCTGCCAGCCTCACTGCTGCTGCTGCCAGCCTCACCACTGCTGCTGCTGCCAGCCTCACCACTGCTGCTACAGCCGGCCTCAATGCTGCTGCTGCCGCTGCTGCTGCTACCAGCCTCACTGCTGCTGCTGCTGCCACTGCTGCTGCTGCTGCTTCTGCTGCGCCTGGCGCTCTCAGGCAGCGGGTACAGCTCCCGCAGCGCCCCAATCAGCTCCTCCAGCGGATACTTCCGATTCGTAGGCACGATCCAGCTACGGACCTCATCCGTGGTTGCATGCAGGCTCACTGCCAGCTTGGCCTTGCCACTGGCCCTCAGCTGCCGCAGCTGAGGGACGAGGCCCACTGTGGATACGATGACTTTGGATCTGCTGAGGGCTAGGCCTTGGGGGTGGCAGATGATGTCTAGGGCGGGCATGAGCGCTTCCATGTTGTGCAGCGGCTCACCCATGCCTGTTGATTGCAGCAGCAGTAGCAGCAGCAGCAGCAGCAGCAGCAGCAGCAGCAGCAGCAGCAGACAGCAGGCAAATCTCATGAATCAGCCGTTCAGTGGCGGCCCCTGCATGCTGTGCATCCATGAAGCAGCGCAAGAACACTCAAGTTATGCAGTATGACAACACAACACAAACGGCTAATAGAATGCAGCATCATTGCCCTGCAACACATTGCTGTACCGACCACTCACCCATGAACACGATGTTGTTTATCCGTGGCGGCGCCTCTGGCCAGCTGCTGCCACTCCGTGTCTTCTTGCCACTGCTGCTGCTGCTGCTGCTGCTGCTGGCGCCATGCAACTGAGCCTCCTCAGGCTGCTGCTGCTGCTGCTGCTGCTGCTGGGTGTAGTGGCGCAGCCATCGCCGTGCCTCCACCAGCTGCTCCACCATCTGAGCTGTGGTCAGGTTGCCCAGCAGGCCCATGCGGCCCGTGTAGCAAAACTGCAGCAGCAGCAAAGGCACAAGCACAGCAAACACCAACAGCCTAAATGACAGGTGGCAGTGCTGCTAGTATCTGATTCAAGCTCTTCATCTGACATGTATGCTGCAGATCAGGCGTATGCAAAAGCTTCGCAACAGCCGCTGTGGATGGTGCCAGCTTGTCAAGGGCTGTGCTGGCAGCCGCCCCACCTGGCAGTTCATGGCGCACACAACGTGTGGCTGCTGCTGCTGCTGCTGCTGCTGCTGCTGCTCTTCCATGCCACTGACGCTGCTGATGCAGATGCTGCTGTTGCAGATGCTGCCTTCTGCAGCAAGCAGCCGCCCCACCTGGCAGTTCATGGCGCAGCCGACCTGTGAGGACAGGCAGGCCGTGTAGCGCAGCTGGCTGCCATCCCTGCAGGAGGCGGCAGCAGCAGCAGCAGCAGCAGCAAGGGAAGCATCAGCACAGCCAGTCACAGAGGCTCATGCAGGTTACTGCCACAAGTTGACTGCCGATTCCAGGTCAAACGTTTGTTCTCGGCTGCGTATATGCCAACAAGGCATAACACAACCCAGCTGGGGTTGCTAAAACGCCTGCAGACAGCTGCGCTGCGTCATTGCTGCCACACAAGCAACACAACAACACATAACAATTCTTTGAAACTTTAAAAGTGGACATCCTCCAGCGTGTTCCACACACATCTTGCCATCACAGAAGCAAGTCAGCAGCTCCAGCCGCACCTGTTTGTCATAGGGATCAGCACCGTCTCCACATTGCCGCCAGCAGGGCCGCCATGCAGCGCAAACACCAGCTTGTGCGTGCCATCCCGTGCTGTGTTGACGCTCTGCAGCGTCAGGCCCCCGCACAGGCTGCCTGCTGCTGCCACTGCTGCCTTGAAGGATGCTGCAAAGCGGTGTGCTGTTGCGTCGGCCTCATCCAAGCTGCGGACCCAGGACTTATCACCATACATGGCCCGCCACAGCTGCCCGGAGCGCTTGGCGTCATGGCCTGGAGATGACGAGCATCAAAATGAAGATGGGGATGACGCATACTCAGCAGACTTCGACATTGCTGATGACCGTATTGTTATGCATGTGTGGCAGACCTGGAGACCTCAGAGTGAGAAGAAACTACATAACCATCTGCACACATCTGCTGCTCTGACAGGGTGCTGGGTGAGCACTGCCACATGCACGAGCCTATGCTCTTGGCACGGCACCAGCCCATGCATCGTCCTGCCACCAAGGCTTAAGACACCAGATCTTTGAGTGTAATTATGAAAAAAAACCTGCAGCGCACCTGCTGCCTCACACCACTCCTGCACCTCCTCAAAAGTGAGGTTTTTCAGCATCAGCTTGCCATCAGCGTCCCAAATGCCAGGCCTGTCTGCACATGACAGCGGCAACGCAGGGACATCCAGTGCTGCGCAATCTACTGCTGCTGCTGCAGCTGCTGCAGATGCAGCTGGCCGTGTTGACCTGGCTGTGACCTGCAGCAGACACAGGTTTAGTGAAGTGGGTGGGTGTGTTTGCCTGAAACAGAAGAAATCAGCTTGCAGGACAGCAAAATTGGCGCATGCAGGCGTTCAAAACAGAGTACAAGTCTCTTTAAACTGTCAGGAAAGCTCACCTGAGTCCTTAACCTGCTGCTGCTTGTGTGCAATTGCATGCTGGCTGCACGTGCGGCTCCTGCCCCATGGGCTGCTGCCACTGCCACCACAGCATTGCTGCAAGGCCTGGCAACACTGCTGCGTGACGCTGCAAGCAATCGCAGACCAGACCGTGAACTGCAAAGCATACTCGCTCTATGCATCAGCATTTCAGCAGATTGATTTCGATGCTGAGCTCAACACTTGTTGCTGGTGTAGTAATTGGGCAGTTGGTGGTGCCTGCAACTGCAGGTTGACACGCCAACAGTGCCGCACTTGAAACAACTAAATGTTTTTCAGAGACACCATCAGCGGACGCAGCAATGAGAGGTCCTGTGTACACCAGGCAGCAGACAGAACGGCACTGTTACCCCAGAGATGTCATTGCGGCAAAAGCAACCTGGCTGTTTCGCTGTACTCTATGGTGTTGTACGTATTTGGAAGGACCATTGATATTGTCATAAAGGGTTAAGGACCGTACCTAGCTCCTTGCCGTCGCCATCAAATTCCAACCTGTCACCTTACCATATCCTGCAGCTGTTTGTCTTATCCATAACGTTCCAAACTATTGTTACAGTTCCCTGAGTGCATGTGCTTTTCCATGGAGCTGCACGGGCCAGTACTGTGACAGCAGCAGTAGCAGCAGCAAGCCCACCAGCATGGAGTACGAAGCAGGGGACTATCGCAAACTTGCAGTCAAGCAGTTCCCAGCTAGGTCTATCAGAGAGACAGCTGAGGGCAAGTATTGGAAGCAGTTCAAGGCGCCAGTCTTTGCCAAGCAGGTGAGTGCCAGGGCTCTGCCAGGCTCTGGCGGCAGTGGCAGTGGCGGCAGCAGCAGCAGCAGCAGCAGCAGCAGTGGCAGCAGCAGCAGCAGCAGCAGGCCGGCAACCCAGCAAACAACATACAAAACTTAGCCTTTTGTTGCCTTTGAACACCAAGCACTGTATTACAGGCAGCCGCAGTTGTGCAGACGACCAGCTTCTCTGTTAAGCTGGCATGCATCTGAAGCCACTGCCAAGCAATGCTGTATGTTTGCATCGTTTTGTAGAATGTGCGATGCTGTTTAGTGTCAACCCTTTTGGCCCCAATCACGTGCTCATCCCAGTATGGCTGACTCTATCCGCAGATGGTGCCAGGACCACCAAGTAAGCACGCCAACACCACGCTCTCGCCAAGCGAGCGCTCACCTTACATTGTGCTCCGCTGTGCTGCTGCTGCTGCTGCCGCCGTTGCTGCTGCTGCGCAGTTTGGCCCTGTCACCAATGTAGATTTCTGCCAGGAGTACCCATACAACTTTGCAGTCACCGCCTCCACTAGGGTGAGCGCCAGCACCTGTGCAGCAGGGGGCACGCTTGGGGTCTTGGCTGCTCTTGCTTTGCTCAAACAGCGTTGAAGACAGACAGGAAGCAGCAGCAGCAGCAGCAGCAAAAACACGGGAGGGCAGCGGCTTATGCAGCTGCCAGCTGATGCCAGGTGTGGCAGTTGAGCCTCACGGCTTCTGTTAGCCTTTGCGAAAGCAATATGAAGCCGACAACCCCACACATGTAGCTTGTCTGCCTGAAATCGTGCCTGTGCTTACGTGTTGTCATGTGTTCCGCAGGTCATAGTGTATGATGGCCTGACGCCAGCCTCTGCAGTGCAGCAGCAAAACACACTTGATTGTAGTCTCTCTCTCAGTAACATAACATCTGTGGGCTGTCTGTGTGCACTTGTGCCTCTGTGTCGCAGGTCATCGTGTATGATGGTCTAACAAGGCAGGTGCGGCGCACCTTCTCCCGCTTCAAGGATGTGGCCTACAGCGGCTGCTTCAGGCAGGACGGCAAGCTGCTGGTGGCTGGCGGGCAAAACGGCATCGTGCAGGTGCGTTACAATTGTGTTATTGATATGTTATCTGGGGGTTGAATTGCGTTACTTCTGTCATATGTTGCACAGCAGCTGCTTCAGGCAGGACGGCAAGCTGCTGGTGGCTGGTGGGCAGAACGGCATCGTGCAGGTGCGTTGCAATGATGCTGTATATGTGTTACTTTGGGATGGATTGCGTTAGTTATGTCACATGGTACACAGCGGCTGCTTCAGGCAGGACGGCAGGCTGCTGGTGCAAGGGATGACAGTGCATCACACTGCTTTGTGACTACGAACGTTGTGTTATCACTTGTTGGACTTGTTTTACATGGCCTGCAACACGTTCATGTTGCCAAGGGTGCAGGCTTGCGTGCTGATGCTGCGTTGCTCAGCCTCAGAGCATTGAGAAGCAACAAGCTGCAAGCAAGCATGTATGCAGATCTCGCACACATGCCTACAGCTGTGCGCTCACCGTACGTCGCAAAATCAAGAAGCTCTTGACACATATCGACGCGCCGCATCTTCTGCTGACCCCTATTTCAGGTCTTTGACGCCAACAGCTGCTCAGTGCTGCGTCAAATGCACCTTCAATGCGCCTTGCAGGTCTTTGACGCCAGCAGCCGCTCAGTGCTGCGTCAGCTCAAGGGCCACCAGCGGCCAGTACACGTGGCACGCTTTGCCCCCGACAAGACGCACGTGCTCAGCGGCAGCGACGACGTCACGCTGCGCTGGTGGGACATCTCAGCCGGCAAGCAGCTGCTGCGGCTGACGGGGCACGAGGACTACGTGAGGGCGGCAGCAGTCAGCCCCAGCAGCAGCGACACCTGGGCATCAGGTGGGTGAAGATTGGTGAAATCAAACCAGGCTTGGCAGCAGCAGCAGCAGCAGCAGCAGCAGCAGGAGCAGCTGGCCCCAGCAGCAGCAGGTGCAGCTGGCCCCAGCAGCAGCAGGTGCAGCTGGCCCCAGCAGCAGCAGGAGCAGCTGGCCCCAGCAGCAGCAGGTGCAGCTGGCCCCAGCAGCAGCGACACCTGGGCGTCAGGTGCGTGCCGATTGCTGATGATGAATAGGCATTGCGCTAGCAGCAGCAGCAGTAGAAGCAGCTGCAGCAGCAGCGACACGGGCGTCAGGTGAGTGCTGTTGCTGATGATGACCAGGCCAGCAGCGCAGCAGCAACAGCAGCAGCAGTTGCAGGGGCACCAGCAGCTCTGCTAGCAGTAGTGCAGCTGCAGTGGGGGCTGAGTGCAAGCGCGTCAAGTGCCGTTTGCTTGCCATAAAGGTTGTTGGAGCTGCGCACACCGCGCAGCAGTTGTGAGTGCAGTTGTGAGTGTGTTTGGACGTGAATGGGGTGTGTGCGTGCTGCGTGCAGCACTCAGTCGCATCAACCTGCCATCCTTGATTAACCTTTGTTTTTTTCATTTCATGAACCTGCAGGCGGCTACGACCACTATGTGAAGCTGTGGGATGAGCGCATCAAGGAGCAAGCAACAGACAGCAGTCTTATGTAAACAATATCAAACATGTCCGCATATTGCTGCACTGCAGGCGGCTACGACCACACTGTCAAGCTGTGGGATGTGCGCAGCGGCAAGGCCAGCATGAGCTGCGATCATGGGGCACCTGTGGAGGACTTGGCTTTCTTCGCGTCAGGCGGGCTGCTGGTCACAGCGGGGGGCACCAACCTGTGCATCTGGGATCTGCTGAGGTGGGTGTGTTCGCTTGCAGGACATGGGGCTTTTGCTGCTGCTCTGTGGTGTCCTTGCTCTGCTACATTGATGTGTTTAAGCAGATCTAGCGGATGCGTGATTTTGGTGTGCCCGTGGAGGACTTGGCTTTCTGTGCGTCAGGCGGGCTGCTGGTCACAGCGGGGGGCGCCAACCTGTGCATCTGGGACCTGCTGAGGTGGGTGGGCAGCTTGCATGTCTGGGTGTAAGGATGTACTGGCAACGTCTTTTAAACTGTTGTCTGTAACTGCATTCCGCATACAGCATGATATGCTGACACTTCTCGCCCCTTCCTCTCCGTCTGCACATCTGTCATGCTGCAGCCTCGGCAAGCTGCTGCGGCGGCTGGCAAACTTCCAGAACAGCCTGTTTTGCCCTTCTTTTCAACTCTGTTGCTCCGCTGTCTCTCTGCCTCGCTGCCTTGTTTCACACTCTGCTGCTGCAGTGGTGGCAAGCTGCTGCGGCGGCTGTCCAACTTCCAGAAGACCGTCACCTGCGTGAAGCTCTCACCCTACTCTGCCTTTCTTGTGTGCTGCTGCTGCTGCTGGTGCTGCTGCTGCTGCTGCTGGTGCTGCTGCTGCTGCTGCTGCTCCTGCAATATCGGGTGTAAGCGGGTCGTGCGAAGGCCTGATTAGCGTGTATCTGCACCCAAGCAACTCCTGACACAGCGTTGCTGCCTGTTCTATCCCCGCCTCCATATCCGTCTGCACACGCTGCTGCTGCAGCGGCGGCAAGCTGCTGCGGCGGCTGTCCAACTTCCAGAAGACAGTCACCTGCGTGAAGCTCTCACCATACGCCGGCCCTGACTCAGCAGCAGCACCCCGCATGCTGGCCGGCTCACTAGACGGCCACGTGAAGATATTTGAGCTGGATGACTTCAAAGTAACACATGCTTCAAAATATCCGGCGCCGGTGACAGGGCTGGGCCTAAGTGCAGACTGCTCGCTGCTTGCTGTGGGTATGGCAGATGGCATGCTGTCGGTGCGCAAGCACGCGAAGCCAAAAGTGGTGCAGGTGAGGGCTGGTCGGGATTTGATCTTGTTGGGGTTTGGAAGGGTTTGGAAGTGAGGGTTTTGGCCCCTGCACGGTATTGGGAAAGGCGCAGCATGTTCTGGTGGGGTCAGGCCACTGCATGCGTGCTCCGCATGGTTACCTGCTGGTGCGTCATGGCAGCACCAGGACTAGCGCAGCAAGCAGCAAGCAAGCTGTATGTTAAGGCGGCTGTGGGTATGGCTGACTGCATGCTGTCGGTGCGCAAGCTTGCAAAGCCAAAGGTGGTGCGGGTGAGGGCTGGTGCGGTAGTGAACTTGAAGGGTGTGTTGGTAGTTTTAGGTTGGGGCCCCTGCAGGATGTTGGCTGGGCACTTGTGGAGGATCAGCTTGTGCAATTGTGTTGCATGGTTGGTGCTGCTGGTGTTTCAGTTGCCTTTGAAGGAGCAACCGCAGAACGGCTGCAGCAAGTAATGGCTGGTGCTGTCACTTTTCGCGTACCTGCAGGGCGGTGCAGCAGCAGCAGCGCAGCGGCGGCGGCGCGCGCCGCGCCTCACTGCAGCCAACTTCCGCTTCTTCTTGCGGGGCCGCAACGCCAAGGCGGGCAGCGGGGACGTGGTCGTGGCGGCGCGGCGGCGCGTGCATCTGGCCCCATACGATAGGGCGCTGCGCGCGTTCCGATACAGGTGAGACTGCACCAGATGTTCATGTGATGCAGCATTGTGTGCTTTTGAAATGCTTTGTGCATGCTCGTTTCATGTGGGTGTCGTTTGGAAGTCTCTGCAGCGTTGTTTTGCCTTGCGAAGTGTTGTGTGCATGCTGGTTTTGTGTGAAGGCCGTGTGAGTTGTTTTGTGTTTGGCAGCGTCAAGGCAGGCAGCAGGGATGTGGCGGCGCGGCGGCGGGTGCAAGTGGCGCAGTACGATAGGGCGCTGCGCACATTCTGATACAGGTGGGAAGCGTATCGCGGAATGAAACTTGGTCTTGTGCTCATACGGGTTGTGCTTGGTTTGGGTGTTTGCCGCCGCTTCACCCCAGTCGATGTAGTGGGAAATTTTCGCAGCTGAGATTTGAGGATCTCTGCTTCATTCATTACTGGTGTGGCCTGTGGGAAGCACTGGGATGTGCCCTGTCAATGAAGCACAGCGTAACTTTGTTGTGTCTGTGCTGCAACATGCTCTGTCCTGCAGGGATGCGCTGGACTCAGCGCTGTCAACGAAGCGTGCTGACGTCATCCACAGCCTGCTGCATGACACAACATAGCATCGCTGCATCACCCTGTATCCTATGTTGTGACCTGCAGGGATGCGCTGGAATCTGCGCTGTAAACGCGCGCTGACGTCATCCACAGCCTGCAGATGAGCTGGCAGCGTTGCCACTGCAACACAAATCATTCATCATTTATCATCGCGTGTGCAATCCTGCTGCTACATGCTCTGGCCCGCAAGGGTGCACGAGACTATGCGCTGTCAACACAACACAGCACCCCTGAACAAACACAATAATCACAGTCCTGCGTCTGCGGTTGTGTGTGCTTCTGTCCTGCAGGGATGCGCTGGACTCAGCACTATCAACGCAGCGCGCTGACGTCATCCACAGCCTGCTAGATGAGCTGGCAGCGCGCGGCGGGCTGCACTCAGCACTGGCCGGCAGGGATGCGGCCTCGCTGCTGCCGCTGCTGCGGCACCTCTCAAAGCACATCACGGACCCCCGGCACAGTGCGAGCTTGGCTGGCGTGGCTGCACGGGTGCTGGATCTGTATGCGCCTGTGGTGCACACAGACGAGCAGGTGCGTGCTGCGCGCTGCTTCAATGTGCTTGCAACGGTGTTGCAACTGCACGTCTGTTTTGTGCGATGTAATCCTTTGCGTGTTGGAGCGCCTGCGCCTGCTGATGTTGCATGTAGTGCCTTTGTGCTTGCCTTCGGGTGTTTGTCACAGCGCTGACAGAAACTGCCGGCACAGAAACCAGCACGTTAACACTGCCTGCTTCCTAAGCTCTTTCTGCTTACCTGTTGTCAGAGTCATATACATCGGCCTTGCTGCTGCGCTGCATCGCTGCCTCTTGCCTGTGCTGCTCAGGTCGACGCCGCGCTGGCTCAGCTGCGCGACGCGCTGCGCCAGGAGGTGGCGCTGCAGGAGAGCCTGCTGCGGCTGGCAGGCTGCCTGGAGCCGCTGCTGGCGGCGGCGCTGCTGTCAGGGGCCAGCATAGCTTAAACATAGCGGCAGGCCAGTGCAGCCATGACAACATCTGGGGCTCAGCCGCTGCTGGCTGCAGCGCTGCTGTCAGGGGCCGGTGGCTTGAGTGTAGGCCTGTGCAGCCGTTTTGGGTGAAGCTGGCTCAGCGGCTGCCTGGAGCCGCTGTTGGCTGCCGCGCTGCGGCCAGGGGCCAGCATAGCTTGAAATGAGGGCTTTACATCTGGGATCCATCAAGGTGTGCTTAGGGTGCTGACATCAGCCAAAGGAGCAGCTGGCTGGCTGCTCGGAGCCGCTGCCAGTGCCGCCGGCAGGGGCCAGCGTGGCGTGACAGCAGGCTTGGCATTAGTGGAGCAACACAAACAGCGTGTTATGTTGTTGGACGTGGAGTGAGTGTGGCTTGATGGCAGGCTTCAATAGTATTGGTGTGCTGGCTGCTGCGAGCAGCCCTGGCAGCACGGCTGGGGCATTTGCTGGCGTTGGAACAGCGTGCTGGGCAGCTTACAATGCGTATGCAGCTGCAGAAGCAGCTGCACGAGCCATGCCGCTGCAGATGCTGGGCAAGTGCCCCAGGCCCGTCCCAGCAGCAGCAGCAGCAGCAGCAGCAGGGCTGTCATTAGGGTCCGCACACCATTCAGGGCAGTGGCTTGTGTATGCAACGATGGTTGAGGCAACGAACCTGGATGCCAGTAAAAGCAGGCCGCGCAGAGTCAATCTGCAATGCATTGCCCCACCCGGGTCGCTCACACTTCCTGGCACTTTGAATGGCATGTCGATCAGGCACCTTGTTTGGCGCTTGCCTTGCTGTAGCTGTGGCTGCAGTCACGACTCGTCTTCTTGGAACCGTTGCTGTTGGGTTGTGGCAGGTGCATGGCCTTGTCATGACAGAATTAAGATGTCGTCTTGCGATGGCGATAATGGCAGCAGGTATGCGTCACGCTTGTTGTAGTATGGCACTGTTGTCGTTTTCAGAGTCGACCGGTGTTCCAGCGGCATGTGGGAAGTTTGGTGTATGGGCATGCTCGCATTTGGGTGCAAGGCCTGGCATGACTGTAGTGCTAGTGCTGCTGCACAACAAGTTGCAGCACCAGAAGCAGCAGCAGCTGTGTCAGCTGTGCCATGGAGCTAGCAAGGGACTCCCGGCAACATGATGATGACCATGTGCAGCCAAGTGGCATTGTTTCTTGCAACTCCTGACATTTTTGGTACCGTTTCCCGCGCCCATGTAACCATGTCACCCGACTCTCTCGACAACCCAGGTGCATGTACGACCGTCAGTGACTGCTCTTGTTCGCACCCACAACAGATATTCCGTCGAGCAGCGTTCCGTTATGTTTCCTAAACTTCACGTTCGCCCGCTACTTCTCACCAGCCGTGAAGATTTTTACTCCGGAGCCCAAAGCCAACGGGTCAGTCAGTGCTATACAGTTTCAAAGCCCCGGACAAGCACTGCCTCACGCTGGTAACTTCATTCCAGAGCCTGTTTTTTTGTCGTCCGTCGTTTAGGCGCCATGGCTTCTCCTGTCAGGAATGGTGCTGACCAGACAGCAGCAGCAGCAGCAGTGGATGCGAAGGTGACAGTACCGAGCGAGGCAGAGCTTGTCTTGGACATGTGCACGGCGCACTGGAAGCAGCAGGGTAAGATTCATTCAACGCATGCCGGTTTGCGCCTGCTCGCACCACATCACCATGCCAGCACAGCAGCAACTTTTGCACTTGCAAGCTGCTTGAAGCTGCGAGCTCTGCTGCCTTCGTCGCACCCTACAACAAAGTATCACTCACCTCCAAGCAAACCGTACACTATCCTGCATCTCCCCATGTCATAGCTCTCCGTGCTGCTGTCAGGCTGGGTGTCATGGATGCTCCTGGCATGGCTGACTCTGCTGTGCCCATCAGCCAGCTGGCATCACACACCAGCAGCAGCGAAGACCACCTGTACCGCCTGCTGCGCTACCTCGCACAGTTTGGAATATTTGAAGAGCTGCCAGGCCAAGCCTTCAAGTTGACATCTATGGGGCAGCACCTGCGGTCTGACCACCCGTCAGGGCTGTGTTGTGCTGCTGCTGCCTTTGGAGACGCCGGGCACTACATACCCTGGATGCACCTGGACAATACAGTCAAAGAAGGTGATGAGGGCTTTGGGAGAGTTTCTGAAAACAATAGGACATCGTCAGCCTCCTTGTGCTGCATGCACTGCCTGTGACCTGCCACGTCAGCGCCTGCTGCTTTTATGCAGCCTGCTGAGCCCAGTTTGCCCTGGATGCATCTGGATCAGGCAGTCAAGGAGGTGACCCGGTCATAAATATCACCTTGCACGTCGAGTGACCATGGCGTCACCCCGAACCGCACGCACCGCGGGGCACAAACAAACCTCTCCACCTGCCACTTGACCTCACAGCTGCTTGCAGCAGCCTGCTGAGCAGCGCTTAGCTAGCCCAGAGTGTCCTGCATACTCTATGGCTGGCCAAAAGCCGAGCACTGAAGTCTGGTGTCGTGTTCACACGCAGCTGTCCTGCTGCTGCTTGCGTTACGCTTGCAGGCAAGGCTGCCTTTGAGTTCTTCCAGCCAGGCCTGCCAGGCGGTGCCTTCCAGTACCTGACTCTGCCTGAGAACAAGGAGGAGGAAGACACATTCAACCGGCTCATGACGATGTTCACGAAAACAATGGACACTGGCGTCGCCAAGCTTCATGTGAGGATGCACCCTAGAGTGTTCTGCTGCTGTGCTTTCCAGCATCATGTTGCACCGAAGCGAGTTGCCTGCCTTCCTGCCTGCCTGTCTGTGGTGGAACTACCTTGTTAACACCAGTTCAGCACGTTGCAGTCCAGAGGAGTCAGCTGGCAACTTGCACATGTGCCGGTGGAGCAGCATTCCTAATGCAGTACAGTGTGCAGGTGCCAGATGCTGCACCATCAGATGCATGAATGGGCCTTGAAGTGCACAGTACATGTTGCGCAGACTGCAAAGATCTACATTGATAACTTTTCTACAAGTAACTCTTATATTACTTGTCAAAAATTTGTGCTCCACAAACCTGCAGAACTTCAGCGGCTACCGCGTGGTGGCTGACATTGGGGGCGGCTACGGTAGGCTGCTGATGGACATCATGGACGCACACCCAGGTGGGGCCGCAGGCAGTACTGGCCTGCATGTACACGCAACCAAACAGCTGGAAGCTGGATAGCAGCATCACCCCCGGCAGCAGCGGCAGCAGCAGCAGCAGCAGCAGCGGCAGCGGCAGCGGCAGCACAAAGAGAGCCAAACTCAGCCAAAAGTTGCTGTTGGTGCAGCACCCTCAGGCTGTGGTTCACTGGCTGAGCAGCAAGCTGACAGCGCAGAGTACACAGACCAACGATTGATCATCCAGGACTATTGTTGATGGTACACAGGATGACAGCCCAGCGCTGACAGCACCTGCCGCCAGCGGCCACAGCAGCGGCACACGCCAATGATTCTCCGCCGCTGCCGCCACCGCCGCTGCTGCTGCTGCTGCTGCTGCTGTTGCTGTCGTGCAGGTGTCCAGCAGGGCATTGTGTTGGAGCTGGCCTCTGTGGTGGACATGGTGCCTGATGTGCCTAACAGGTTCAAGGGCAAGATTGGCTGGGTGAAGGTGCGGTTCAAACCACAACATTGGCTTTGCTGCTGACAAGTTATCCTGTCACTGGTGACCTGCATTTGTGGCCGTGGTTTGGCCTGCAAGCAAACAATCTCACGCAACTTTGCTTGTGAATCATGCTGTGCTGCCGACTTTACCTTGACCTGTGCTGCACGCAGGGTGACTTCTTTGAGTCCATTGGCGTCAAGGCCGACTGCTACGTGATGAAGAGCATCCTGCACGACTGGTGAGCTGCACCAAACCTCCTGTTGCTGACACATACAGTATCACCTCCCAACTTGTTCTGTGAACAGCATCTGCTGGTCAGCATGCCAGCTGAGCTGCCCGCCAGGTCCACCACCTAAGAAACCTGGACTGCATGTGAAGCAATGTTGTCAATGTGTGCATAATCTTAATGTATAATACAACATGCCTCTGAAGAGGCACTGGGCGCATTGTCTTAGCGCGCCACATGGACACCCACACCATGCCTACAATAACCACTGTCATCCACACTTCATTAACTTGTGCTGCGTGCTGCTGCGCCAGGTCTGACGAGCGCTGCGTGACCATCCTGACCAACCTGCGGGCCAGCATGGCCCCTGGTTCTGTGCTGGTCAACTTTGACCGGCTGATGCCGTGCTTCGGCACGCCAGGCTTCCACCCAGCTAAGGGCATGGACATCAACATGATGGTGAGGGGAAAGTAAATTATGGTACACTGGGAAGCACTATTAGTACTTGATAGTGGTGCAATCATTGAGTGTCAACTCAAGTTCCTCGCCTGGCTGAGGCATGCAATCTCATTAGCAGTTACTGCTGCTGTTAAGGAAGGTGTCATGCCCAGGAGTCTGCTGACCTTACCGCCTGTCGCAGCTGGTGTGTCGCCAAAGCCGTTGTCATTCACTTTGTGGGCTGCACCCCCCAAGCTGTTGTCGACCTGTGCTGATACCCCGCTTCGCCCCACCCCCTCCCGCCGCCCTGTGCGCTGCTGCAGACCATGGTTGGTGGCAAGGAGCGCACCACGCAGCAGTGGCATGACCTGCTGGGCAAGGCTGGGTTCACCATCACCAGCATCAGCCAGGGTCCCAGCATGGCGGCTATCCTGGCAGTGCCCTCGCCACCTAACTGAGCCTATCTGAAAGGGATTGTATGGCTGCGAACAAGTAGTTTACTGCGACGGCAGCAGCAGCAGCGGCAGCAGCAGCAGCAGAAGCAGCAGCAAGCAGCTGTTCGGCGCTGACTTGCCTCCATGTGAGTCCAGCGTCAAGGACATCAGCCAGGGCCCTAGCATGGCAGCTATCCTGGCAGTGCCATCACAGCTGAACTGAGCCTGCTCGCCGTGAGCGATTCGACGCAGGTGGATGGCTTAGCGCTGCTGCTGCTGAACACTGCAGCACCAGCAGCAGTAACAGCTGTGAGGTGTTGCCAAACACCCAACTGTGATGGCCAGGGAAGTAAAGGGTGTACAGCTGAGGTGGCAGCAGAAGGAGTTGCAGAGCCATCAAGCAACTGGCGCGCAGCTGCACCTGTCGCAAGAGACGATTGTTGCGCCATAGTGCTGCACGCCTGTTGGCTTTGCTGCTGCGTGTACAGTATGGGCTGCCTGACTGCGGTGGCTGTTCCTGCAACTCTGGCCAGCACGGTGCCCTAGGGCAGGCCTGCCAGCTGTGCTGTGCTGTGGTGCTTGCACTTCAGACAAACTATCCCTGATCATCATGTCACCGACGAACTTCGTTTGAAATGTTTTGAAAGCATATTTGTTGTTTATTCAGCAGGAGCTTCTCTCTGCCGATCTGCAGCACTGCTGTGTCCTTGCAAACGAACAGCCTGGGCACTTGGAGTGCCAGGAGACTTTGGCGGGGGTCTTCTAGTCCAGCATTGCTTGAAGGTGCGCAGCTGTGCATAACCAGCGTCCTTCGGGATCCTGGCTTTGTCTAGAATTCGTAATGGTACATGTGCCGCTGAACAGCAACTGCAGAAGCGCTGCTCAGCAGCACTGCACAGTGTCACAATGCAGTGTCGCAATGCAGTGCACTGCCAGCAATGTCAATTGTTGTTGTGGCCTGTGAACGGAGAACTGAAAAGTTTCGAATTGAGTGTCACATTTTCAGTTATCATCAGGCTCAAGCTGCGGGTTTGGGCCGACAGTGCATTGAGCACTGCTGCAGTTTTGTGGAAACTACACCACTGTCCCAGCGCCAGCTGGCGCTGGGACAGTGGTGTAGTTTCCACAAAACTGGATATTTTGTTCTTTTGAGCGCGATACTCATGCTGATCCGAGGCAAATCCTAGGATTCAGGGCCTTCTTCAGGAGCCAGGCTTACACGTAGCTGAATTTGTGGTCACCTGCTCGGCAGGGGAGGAAGGTGCCGAAGGTACAGCAGGGTTGATCGATCACGGTTATACTTGTAAGAGAGACGACGCTGACTCAAATTCACATGTAAATTAAATCTGGAAAGAATCAATTTATTCTCCAGAGCTTGGAGCCTAGCGTAGCGTGCTTTCGACAAGCACTGTGTTGCAAGTATACAACGTAGTAGGCATTCCCGCCCCTGTTAGCATCGAGGCAAGAAGATTCCATGTGTGGTTTGCAACTATAGGAAGCATGCGACGCCTGGGGCTCAGGGGTTTCCAAGCTTCCGTGGTCGTCTCTTCACGTGCACGCATAGGTGGTAATTGGCGGGTTCTAGCGCCAAATCTTACGTGAGGTGTGACCTGCTCCTGATCGTCAGATCCAGATCCATCACCATGTCTGCCGCAGCGATGCCCGAGTATCTGTGGCTGGTCGTAGCGGGGGCTTTCGCTGCCTTCTGCTATGGCTGGGCGACAGGTGCGTTCCACATGTTCGGAGCAGTCATGTGTTCCTACCATCCTCTACGCACCACGTGTTGAACACCTCAATTTTGAGCCTTGCAGGTGCAAACGATGTTGCTAACGCTTTTGGAACCTCGGTAAGAGCAGCCGCAAGCAGTACAGCCTGCTGGCATCAGCGTGATGCTGCAACCCAGCAAAATGCATGACATGACTAATCTCAGCCACTCACAACAAGCGCCGTCAGCAGGAGGGGCAGCATTGACTGCACAATCCTTACCAAACGTCCTCTAGCATTCTATCAAGTTCAACTTTTTATTCCTATCAATATGTGTTACTGATGAATCGATGCTCCTGCTGGCCAGCACCTGTGCTGTGTTGCTGCTCAACCACAGCACCAAGTCCTGGATCATGCTGACTACATTGCTGCAAATCTGTGTGCAACGTCTGTTGCTGCTACCTGCGCTGTGTCCCCCAGGTGGGGTCCAAGTCCATCACCCTGCGCCAAGCTACTGTGGTGAGCAACAACCCTGCCCCATCCTGCAGTCACTGCGCCCCTGCGACTGGCAGCAACCAATAACGCGTGTTGTATGCAAGCTGCTCAAGGGCTCATGCGTATGAGTCAATCTCTCTGAAGCAGCAGGCTACATGATATGTCTGTTGGTTTTGAATGCGATGCCAGCACATGCGCACATGCCCAAAACCCGCATGCACAGGCCAAACCTGCTGCTGCTGCTGCTGCTGCTGCTGCCATTGCCGCAGCTTGCCGCCATCTTTGAGTTTGGCGGCGCCATGCTGCTGGGCCGCGTGGTGACCAACACCATCGCGGGAGGCATCGCAGACCCACGCATGTTTGCGCGCACGCCCGAGGTGTATGCCTGGGGCATGGTGAGTGGAGTGGCGTGCAGTATGCTTTGTGCTGCGCCTGCCAGCTGTATGAGTAGGCCGCTTGGTGTTTGCACGCACATCTGAGGTGCACGCCTGGGGCATGGTGAGTGGAGGCGCGTGCCGTGTGCTGCACCTGCCAGCTGTATGAGTGGGCCTCTTACTGTTTGCGCGCACACCCGAGGTGTACGCCTGGGGCATGGTGAGTGGCGCAAGCCACATATCCGATGTAAAAACAATCATGGTTTTGAGTGTGCTGCGCCTGCCAGCTGCAATACACTTGAACGCAAGATGGTTGCCATATGGACATGTCTCTGCTGCTCCACTGGCCATGATGATTGTGATTAGCGTCTGCACATCGCCGCATCACATCGGCTAGTACTCTGCAACTGCCTAGCACAGCTGCTGCTGTAGCCTACACTGCCACAGGCTGCAGGCTTCATACAGAACACCGTTGGTTCTGCCCTGCTTGTCTCTGGCTGTCGTGCTGCGTGCAGGTGTGCGCCCTGTTTGTGGCGTTCGTGTGGCAGGGCTGGGCGTCCGGCAAGGGATACAACGTGTCTGCCACACACTCCATCAGTGAGTAAAAACCAGTCAACAACAGATGGCCTGTGTATCAGATGTGATTCTAACGTGCATACGTACAGGATGTGCAAACTGTCTTGTTGCCCCGCCAGCGCCTGCATGGGGTGCAGTGCCTGCTGCCGTTGATCGCAGTGAGGGTGTGACAATGTTCATGCTCTGCACTCACCACCTGCAACACACCTGTCTGCTGCCGCTGCTGCTGCTGTTCATAGTCGGCAGCATCATCGGCTTTGCTCTCGCCTTTGGCGGCACCGGTGCTGTCCAATGGGCCATGCCTGACCAACGCTCCGCCCCATCGGTACATTGTTTGACTGCTGCTGCTGTTGCTGCTGCTGCTGCTTCTTGCAGTCGGCAGTATCATCGGCTTTGCCCTCGCATTTGGCGGCACCGGCGCCGTGCAGTGGGCGCGCCCCGACCCCCGCTCCTTCCCGCCCTACCGAGGCATTGTGCCCATTGTGCTGTCTTGGGTGGTCAGCCCCATCTTGACTGGCGCGGTAGCTGCTGCTGTGTTTGGCCTGACGCGCTGGCTGGTGCTGCGGAGGGAGAGGGCTGCCAAGCTGGCGTTCTGGGTGCTGCCGCCGGCTGTGCTCATCACCGTGATGATCAACGTCTTCTTTGTATGTGAGTACAAGTGCGGCTTAGGGGTGTGTTATATCTGATGTGCATGTTCACCAGGATCAGTGGAGATAGATACTACCGTGTGCTCGCCTGCTCTATGTAATCAGACATGATGTGTGGGTACCTCTTGGCGCAGGGCTGAGCTGACACGACACCAGACACAGCGATAGTGGAGGCAGCGATTGCTGTGCTAGCCTGCCGTGGTGTGATCAGCACTGAGCAGCTAGTAATGTATATAAACACGGGCCCCGTGCCGAGTTATTGCAACCCCAACGTCAGCGCCAAGCCCCTCGCCCAAGATGACCCTGCATCCCCTCCACCAAACATGCGTGTTTCTGCTGTGGCCTTGCTGTATGCGCTGTATGCAGTCACTTGTGTTGCGCTCCGGTCCCTGGGTAACGACTGGTGTTTTGACCATGCATCCCCTCTGCTGCACATGTGTTTCTGCTGTGGCCCTGCTGAGTGCGCTGCAGTCACTCGTGGTGCGCTGAGGTCCCTGGGTGACGAGTGGTCTGTGGACAAGGCAGCCTGGGTGTCAGCACTCATCGCTGCCGGCACGGCAGGGTTCACGGCGGTTGTGATACTGCCGCTGATCAAGTGGCGGATGGCAAAGCAGGATGCAGAGGCAGCTGAAAAGGCGAAGGACGCCGAGTGAGCACATGCCTGCGTCAAAGACTGCTGCTGCTGCTGCTGCTGCTGTAATTGCTGCAATCGGCTAGGTGCCTGCATGTGCGGACTTGACAATCTTTTCGCTAGCTGTCTCTTTGCAGCTACGCCCCACAAACAGCACCTGCTACTTTCAACACCACCAATCTCTCACTTGTCATTTGCAGGGCTCAGGGCGACCTGGCCGTGGAGGTGGCAACACACAGTGACCTGGCCCTAGCCAAGGATGGTGCAGAGCCCCCCAGCTCCAACCCCTTCATGCGCCTATTCCGCTCAGCCTCGAGGGCAGCGCTGTACGGCACCTCCGTGGATGTGCACCAGGTGAGAGCTGCTGCTGCTGCTGCTGCTTCAACTAAGGAGGAGTTCTGTGCAGAGTTGGAGGATGTCAGCTGCTGTGGTGACCGCGCTCAGTGCAGTTTGCTTCACAGTCCTGCCACTGCAGCTGCAGCCTGCCCGATATAGCTTAGTGTCGCCTTGCAGCAGTCATTTGCACATCCTCCTGACCACACTACCCCAGCGCCACAAGCAGCAACTTCATGCACTCCTGAGCTAGTGCTGCTGCTGGTGCTGCTGCAGAGGCCCGAGTTCATGCTGCTGCTCTCTGCATTGCATGTCGATGCATTTCTTGCAGGTCGTGGTAAAGGACGAGTACATCGACCTGCTGCTGCTGCTGCTGCTGCAGCCGCTGCTGCCGACTTCTCTGTTGCTGCTGCCCTTCTGCCTCTGCATGTGCTGATGATCTGCATGCAGGTCGTGGTGGAGGATGAGTACATTGCGGCGCTGCACGCGCGTGCTGAGAAGTTTGACCCCCAGGCTGAGCGCACCTTCGGGTACTTGCAGGTGGGCTGCCGGCTGACACAACTGTCATGGGATGAGCATTTGTCAGGGGATGAGCAGTTGTTACAGGGTCCCTCAATCTCCACCATAAAGATTAGCTTCCATGAAAGCACGGGGTGTTCAAGCTCGTAATCGCAGACGCGTGTGTAGGGGTTGGGTGTATCCAGATACTTTTCACTTTTTCACACAAAGGCGGCCAGACTGAATTCGACAAGGACGTGCCCCAACAACTTGGGCTTTAATCTAACACCCAACAGTGTTTCACTGCGAGTGTGCTGGCTATAGGCAAGCACCGAGCATGGCATGTGTTACTCAGGGTTCTGCAACCACAGAGCAGTGCACAGCAACAGCAGAGCGCTGCAAATCACAGACTACAACCGTTTGTCATGGGATTTGCAATCGATGATTGCACCTTTGGCTACCTGCAGGTGGGTGGTGGGGTGCGGCCTGACATGTTGGCTGCACGAGTGCTCCAGGCCTTTATGCAAGTCCTCCCTTGGCAGGACATGCGCATGCGTGCTTTGGTTACGTCGTGCAACCAAGCTCCCTAATACCCTGCAATGTGGTGTGCGTTGGCATGGGTGTTTACTGCAGTGCTGGTTTTCTTGCAGCTCACTCACCGGCCTAAATCCTAAGATTGCTCATCAGCACAAACAACTGGATGCTGCCTGTGCTCGAGGTCGGCCAGATGGCGGGCCCCCTGGCGGCCTTCAACAACTCAAACACCCAATCAACCACGTCATGCTTCCTTTGCTGTGCCTGCAGGTCTCTGCTGGGCTCTGTGTCAACCTGCACGCCTCAGAATCAAGTGCTGCTTCGACTGATTGCAGTTTTATGCTGTGTGTGTGTGTGTGTGTGTGTGTGTGTGTGTGTGTGTGTGTGTGTGTGTGTGTGTGTGTGTGTGTGTGTGTGTGTGTGTGTGTGTGTGTGTGTGTGTGTGTGTGTGTGTGTGTGTGTGTGTGTGTGTGTGTGTGTGTGTGTGTGTGTGTGTGTGTGTGTGTGTGTGTGTGTGTGTGTGTGTGTGTGTGTGTGTGTGTGTGTGTGTGTGTGTGTGTGTGTGTGTGTGTGTGTGTGTGTGTGTGTGTGTGTGTGTGTGTGTGTGTGTGTGTGTGTGTGTGTGTGTGTGTGTGTGTGTGTGTGTGTGTGTGTGTGTGTGTGTGTGTGTGTGTGTGTGTGTGTGTGTGTGTGTGTGTGTGTGTGTGTGTGTGTGTGTGTGTGTGTGTGTGTGTGTGTGTGTGTGTGTGTGTGTGTGTGTGTGTGTGTGTGTGTGTGTGTGTGTGTGTGTGTGTGTGTGTGTGTGTGTGTGTGTGTGTGTGTGTGTGTGTGTGTGTGTGTGTGTGTGTGTGTGTGTGTGTGTGTGTGTGTGTGTGTGTGTGTGTGTGTGTGTGTGTGTGTGTGTGTGTGTGTGTGTGTGTGTGTGTGTGTGTGTGTGTGTGTGTGTGTGTGTGTGTGTGTGTGTGTGTGTGTGTGTGTGTGTGTGTGTGTGTGTGTGTGTGTGTGTGTGTGTGTGTGTGTGTGTGTGTGTGTGTGTGTGTGTGTGTGTGTGTGTGTGTGTGTGTGTGTGTGTGTGTGTGTGTGTGTGTGTGTGTGTGTGTGTGTGTGTGTGTGTGTGTGTGTGTGTGTGTGTGTGTGTGTGTGTGTGTGTGTGTGTGTGTGTGTGTGTGTGTGTGTGTGTGTGTGTGTGTGTGTGTGTGTGTGTGTGTGTGTGTGTGTGTGTGTGTGTGTGTGTGTGTGTGTGTGTGTGTGTGTGTGTGTGTGTGTGTGTGTGTGTGTGTGTGTGTGTGTGTGTGTGTGTGTGTGTGTGTGTGTATATGCAGGTCTTCTCCGCAATCTGCGTCATCTTTGCTCACGGCGCTGGCGAGGTGGGCCAGATGGCAGGCCCCCTGGCAGCAATCTATGACATCTACAGGAATGGCTCCCTCAGCAGCAGCCTGTCGCCCGACATCTGGTGTGTGCTGGTGGGCGCTTTTGCGCTGGTGGTGGGCCTGGCGACGTATGGCTACCACGTGACGAGGACAACGGGTGTCATGCTGGCCAAGCTGAGCCCTTCAAGGTGAGCGAGTCAGGGAGGTGGATGGGTGCGTGCTTCAGCCGAACGCGCTTGTCAAAACGTCAGTGTACACTCGTTATGAAGTGCCGGAGGAGCCAATGGCTGCTGCTGTGCACCGTTGAGTCCAGAACGCCGCATGCTGTGACAATGTTGTAACGCCCGTGCACACGCGCCCATGTGTCCAGCTGACATGTCATAACTGACATGGCGCCAACCCCTTGCCTGCTGCTGCTGCTGCTGCTGCTGTGCAGGGGCTTTGCTGCTGAGCTGGCCACAGCCCTGGTCATCATGGTGGCTTCACAGTGAGTGGCTTTTGCACAGCAGCTGACGCAGCAGCATGTTACTTGTCACTTGTTACTTGTGCACAGCCCTGTTCATCATTGTGGCCTCGCAGTGAGTGGCACAGCAACCAACCGCTGCGCAGTAATAGCGTTAAAACAGTGCCTTTGCAGCATTAGAGCTGGCTGTGAACCCTGCCTCCTGAAACACGCTGCTCGCGCTCCTGTCAGCTTGCAGCAGCAGCCTGCTTGCAACCAGCCATGGGCGGCAGCAACGCAGCTGCAACTCCGCAACTTGAGGGCACCTTTGACCAGCATGCTGGAAGCGGGTTGCTGAATAGTCGCCAGCTGCGGCTGGCTGCTGCTGTGCTGCTTTGGCTGTACAGCATGCTTACCTCCTGCTGCTGCTGCTGTTGCTGCTCAGGCTGGGCCTGCCCACTTCCTCCAGCCAGTGCATCACCGGCGGCATTGTGGGCGTGGGCATGATGGACGGCTGGAAGAGCGGAGTCAACTGGAAGCTCTTCGGCAAGCAGGTGAGCATGAATCTGCTGCATGCTACTTGCAGTTATTGTGGGCTGCTGCCTGTAGAGGGCCTGTGTCCCAATGGCCTGGGGCTGCATGACGGACGGCTGGAAGAACGGAGTCAACTGGAAGCTCTTCGGCAAGCAGGTGGGCATGAGCAGAGCTCGCAGCATGCCAGGAGTTGTGGTAGCATGCCAGGAGTTGTGTTTGCCTCTGTAGACGGCCTTTGGCCCGGTTCTATTTGTTGCATGAGGGACGGCTGCAGGAGTAGCTTGGAATGGAAGCTGTTTGGCAAGCAGGTCATGACCTGCTGCATGACAGAGCTGAGTGTTGCTTGGTACCGTGGAGCAGAACGTGTTACTGGCAGCCCAGCTTTCTTGCTTGATGGGCACGGAAAGCTGATATGCTGTATGGGTTTCAACCTACTCAACAACAACCCAACATGTGCTGCCTGCTGACCTGCAGTTCATCTCCTGGGTCGCCACCCTGTTCATCTGTGTGCTGGGCACAGCTGCTCTCTTCGCCATCGTGAGTGCAAAACATACCGGGCACAAGCAGCACAGACGAACCCCCTACATGTGCATTTTGTGACTTGAGCAAAATAGTGCAGCGTGCTTAGCTGCGTGGTCACCATGTTGTCTGCTATTCCTGCCATTCATGAGTGCACATGACGCTGCAGACTTTCGTGTGGCAGACATATCCCTCTCTCCTGGCGCTGTGTGTATCCTCCTCCTCTGCTGCATTTAACTAATACATCCGGTATGTCCACCTTCCATGTTCAAACCACGCAGGGAATCTACACACCTTCCAAGATCGATGGAGGCCACGTCATCGCCTACGAGAACGGCCTCTCCAACACCACTGGGACTCTGCTCAAGGGCTTCAATGAGTCGCTGCTGTCTTTTGAAGAAGCCTCAAGTGCACGCGTGCTGGCAAACCTCAACCCTGCGCAGTGGCAGGAGCTCAACGAGACAGTGACCAGCATTGCAGGCGACAACAGGGATGTCACCGCCACGCGCGGCAACACCGCAAGTGAGTGAGGCCTGCACTCTATGAGAGACGCAACATTGTTTGTGTTGATGTGTTGGCCTTTGAGGCGCTTTGCAGGCGCAGGGAGACGGTGCCTGCTAAGGCGATTATTGTTAGCGCGGCGCAGTTTAAGTTAATAGTGCTGCAGCAGCAGCAGCTGGCGGCAGTTGCCATTGTAGGTGCTAATTTAGCGTGAAGCATGCCAGTCATTGCTTGCCTGGCGCAGCCACTGCAATCTGTTGCACTACACACAACACAGCTGCCACCCTGTTACGTTTGCTGACAACCCTTTCACCTCTTTGTGTGGTTCTGCTGCCTGATTGCTGCTGCAGTCCAACCCGCCTTCGTGATGGACACCCTTGCCCAGGCCATGGGTCTGTTCCAGAACAACAGCGTGTTCACACTCGGCCAGAACAGCGTCTTCCCGGGGGCCAACCTCTGCAACAACAACGTCACAGCCGACATTACTGCTGGGATCAACGCGACATGCATAACCCTGATTCTGACCAAGTAACTGAGGCGTGCGCGACTTAGGAATTGGTGTGTGGATTGACGCGTGAAAATGACAGGAGCGTATGCTTTGGTGGCTCACGGCTGCTGCTGCTGTAGCTGAGCACTGGCAGCAGTTGAGCATCTGAAGGACCAAAACACGTGTGAAGCATGCAAACCTATTTGTTGCTGTCAACACAACCCAGGCAACTAAACCCAATCGCTTCAGGTGTGTTTTCGTGCATACTTGTATCTGGCTGAAGGTAGAGCATGCTTTGCAGTGCAATGCATGTGCCTCTTGGCATCAGATATTGCATTGCTGGTGGCAACCGGCACCACTGTGAGAGACGTGCAGCAGATTCTGCGCAGGACATTCGGCTGTCGAGAGAGGTGAAACACAACCCAGCCTCTGCTGTCCTGACGAGACAGCTTGATTGAGAAAATGCATCATATTTTCAGCTGGTTGGGTTGAGTTGTGCACAGAGTGCTGCGTTGTTTGCAGTACACATATTACAAGAGAGATGAAAAACCCAACCAGTGGCTGCAATGTCAGCCCACTTCTGCAGACAGCATCATATTGTCAGCTGGGATCTGGGATGTGTTGCGCATACAGTGTTGTGTTTGGCAAAACAGTTGTCGAGGGCTGAAAACACAACCAGTGGCTGCTGTCCTGACAGGTCGGCCCACTTATTAGACAGCGGAGATGTAGTATTCTGTTCTTGGGAGCGTCACCACTCAGTGCTGCAAAATTACACTACTATATACTATACTATGTACTACACTACTATATACTATACTTCTTGCATTGGCTGTGGAGAGTTTAGACAACCCAACATCTGCTGCCCTGCACAGGCAGCTCATTATCAGATGCAGCATCAACGGTCTGATGGACTTGAGAATGCTGCCCACAGGGTGCTGAGTGCTGCGCATGCGGCAGTGTGTTTTGTACAGTTTGGCTGGCAGAGCTAAACACAACCATAGTCTGCGGTCCTGCAGGCCAGAATACAGACACAATCAGCGTATGTCCTGGCATCTTAGTTTCAGCCGAGAGCCAAAGTGTTGTGCACAGCGTGCTACGCATCCAGCAGAGCAGATATTGATACGTGAAGTGTTGTGCGATGCAATGTATTCATCCGTGATGTGCATGTTTGAGCCTCCAATGCACAGAGTGTGGCAGCCGTGTACAGTTTGTACGAGGCCGTGAGCTCTTATGGAGCAAGCAAACAGCAGCTGCTGGCAGCCGGTACGGCAATTGCCTTGCACGGCGCCTCCATCAGCACCTGTGCGCCTGCTGTTGCACAGTCAATGGTTTGTAGTATGGCCCATCGCACAGTATATGCCGCCCTCGATTGTGGTGATGTACATCTCACCTTCCAATTGGCTGTAGTCGGCTGTGCATGCCACTGTCGTTTACCAGCTGAGTAATGATGGCTTGTCTGCTCACACTGTGTTTCATTGGCTGCCCGCTTGCGCTGCGGTGGTGGCTGCTAGTACCAGCGAAGCGCTTGCAGCATTCCATCGCAGCACCTCAGTGCATTGCTTGACAAACTAGAGGGGAGGACGGAGTGCCGCACTGGCAGGCTGCCTGAATGGTTTGCAAGAAATTATTGATGCTGTCAAGTGGCACCCGGATTCCTGCTAAGTTTAGTTTGCTACCAGCCTGCGTTTGCCTGCCTACTTCCGAGTTTGCGCATGCGGTGCCAGCAGTTGCTGGCAGTCAGGATGGAGACATGTGTGCTGCAAGCAGGCTGCTTACAGTGCCACTTGAGTGAGAGGATGCATGTGGAAATCAGTTCGATGTAGTGACCTGGCACATCCCAGTTCATGCGGGATGCGGCCACTTCAGGGCGACGTTGTGAGGTCAGCATCATCAGCTGCGGCACCTGCACGCACGAGGGTGCTGCAGGAAACGAGGCTTTGCTGCACAGCTGCAGTTGCATGTGGACAGAGGTGTGAGGGCATTCAGTGTGTGCAAGCACATCGTCATAGTATTGGTGTGGGAGTTGGGTTGTTTGTTGGTCCAACTTTACACTCAATAGGCAATCCTGAGGGGTCGAAGTTTGCTGCAGCTGCTGCAACGGTTGAATGAGTGGTGTTGCAAGAAGCCCACGGCTGGCTGGGAACATCCAGGCTATGCTCATTTCAGCCTGGCTGGCACCAATGCGGGCCTTGTCTGTGCATGCAGCTGTCGACAACACGACGTGCTCGTAAGTGCAGCGTTCTGTGCCTGCATGGCCGTGGGCCACGTCTTGTCAAGGTGCACATTTTAATGAGGGGGGGGGTGAGGGGTGGCTGCATGTCCACTGGATTGATTGTTGCACGGCACACCATCATGGTGCAGGCCGACTGGGCCATCCAACTGTGTAACCTAGTGGTACACCACAATGCCGATGCTGATGCCGGTCTTCGAGTCAATGACGCAGGCTCACTGATGCTGCAGCCAGCAGCATCGTATTGTCGGGGTTCCTTGATAAGTAACAGCTCAAAAACTGCAGCCAGTGCCCACTGTACATGGCACAGCACGGACGTGTCATCATTATTAAACCACCAATAAAGCACAGCCGCGTGTCACGGTAACACTATAAAAAAAGACAGACAGCTGGCTATCCGCCAGCACGAAGCGCTGCCCCATACTCCCGCCGCTGCTTCACATAGTGCCGCAGCTGCAACACAAACCCTTGCAGTAGCGGAATCGACACAGGCAGGAACAGCGGCATGTACACTCCCAGCTTGTGGCTATCAGGGAAGTTCAGCTGCGCCAGCACCGAGGGGTGCAGGAAAGCTGCCTCAGCAGCAGCTCGTGCAGCAGCTGCTGCTGCGCCTGCTGCATGGTAGTCGCCTGCTGCGATGTGCTGCCACGCGCTGCGGATGTCTGAGAGAGCTTGCTCCACCTGCACAGCGGCAGCAGCAGCAGCGGCGGCGGCGGCGGCAGCAGCAGCGGCAACGACAGCGGCAGCAGCAGGGGCGGCAGCGGTGGTGTTTGATGAGTGCTGCGGCAGCTGCTTGAAGGCTGGCCCAACCAAGCACAGCCGGCGCACGTGTTGCAGGAATCAATGCAATACAATGCAGAACCTGTATATATCATGACAACACAACAGATTGCAATCTCTCTGTCAACAACATCAACTGCTGCAAGGCAGGGCTGCAGCTTCTGCACCATGCATAACAGAATTGCGCAGCACTGAAGCTCTCAAAGCCCCTGAAGCACTGAGCAGAGCTGCATACAGCATGCACCTGCTACATCGCCTCAACAAAAAGCGCACCTGCTGCCCGATAAGGTCCGGCATCTCCAGATTTGGAAGCTGCTGCACCAGCCGCGACAGAGAGCCTAGCACCCGAGCAGCCTCCCGCACGTCTGCACCAGCACGCTGCCGCAGCAGTGCATCTACCTGCCACTGACTAAAGCCTGCGGCTCCTGCAGGCAGCTGCTGCAGCTGTACTGCCTCTGTACTGCTGCTGCTGCTGGTGCCTGGTGCCACGCCAAACAGCGCCTGCAGCTGTGCGATGACCACGGCTGCGATGTGCCGGTAGTGCTGCTGCTGCAGCGGCAGCGGCTGCCATGGTAACCTCGGCTCTCCTTCACTGTCCACCTCATCATCACAATCAATTTCTGCAGTATCTGTTGATGCAGCAGCTGTCTCATTTGCAAGGTTGAGGACCAGCAGACCTCCCCATGAGGGGATCCAGAAGCTGTTACTGCCCCTGAGCTTGCCTTTCGGCCCCAGCAGCAGCAGCGGGCTCTTGTCTGCTGCTGGCACATACACCAGGAAGTGCAGCACATGGCTTTCCAGCACTGCTGCTGCCCCTGCTGTGTTAGCAGAGGACGGCAGCATACCAGCTGTTCCACTGCTGCTGCTGGTCCTGTCGTGCTGCATGACAGCCCTCCCTGACTCGACTGCCCAATCGCTATCCACAAAGAAAGGCAGCTGCGACTGCTTCACCACGAATGCGCCGTGCTTGCTGCTCCAGCTGCCTTGTGTGCGTGCTGGTGTGAAGTACAGCTGCTGGCTCTCTATGCTGATGTGGCTCACAGGAGCTAAACTGGCAGCAATAGGCGCCAGGTGCTGCTGTTCGAACGCATCAAAGTCCCAAATGTAGTGCAGCGGCTGCTGCGCTGCGGTTTCAGCTGCTGATGATGTTGAGTCCTTGTTCCTGCTGCTCCTGCTAGCCGGGGCTAGAGGGTCCGCATGTAGCAGCGAGAATGACAGCTGTGTGTGGCCAGCAGCTGATACCGGCAGGCTATTTGCTGCTGCTAATGCCGCTGCATTGCTGTGCAGTCCAAAGCAGCAAGACAGCACCCGCACTGCTGCAGCTGCGGTTGCTTGCAGCAGCTGCTGTGGCTGCTGCGAGGCGCTGCTTGGCTGATAAGTTAGCCAGGCATGCCGGCTGCGGCCCACCACAACAGTGCTGCTGCTGCTGCTGCTGCTGGTGTCAGGCAGTACAAAGAGGGTGTACTGCCCAGGAGTCCCAAGTGACTGCAGCTGCTGCTGCTGCAGCCATGCGTCCAGCTGCTGTTGCTGCTGCCGCCTGCTGCCGCCGGCAACAGGAGCAGCTGACAGGTCTGGGCATGCCTGCTGTTGCACTTGCTGTGTGCAAGCGCTGCTGCTGCTGCTGCTGCTGTCTTGGCTGCTGCACACACCTGGATGCCGTGGTAGCACCTGGCTGCAGCTCCCGGCTGTATTTACTGTTATGCTCAGCTGCAGGAGGCCCTGCAGCGCAAGGCGGACGGTGGGCAATGCCAAGCAGGCTGATTGCAACACGATCAGCTGCGTTGTGCAGCAGCGCCATCTGCTTGGACACAAACATGCATATGTTGCTGGCTGTGTGGCTGCCAGCACGCCTACTGTGATATATGGTAGCTGGGACAGAGGACGATTTGTCATTGCTGCTGTGGTGCTGCGACTTCCTCAACTGTACAAGAACTAGGCCCACCAAGCAGTGTTTGCTCAACCAGGTTGGTGCAAACACACAGCAAAAGTAAAACAACGCTGGATAAACGGGTGGCCAGGCACCCAGGCCTCACTCACCTGAAGGGGCTGCGCCGCAGCAACAGCAGCTTGAACAGCTGCCAGAATCCTGTCTGGCTGCAGATCATCTGGCAGCTCTGAGCCTGCGTGCAGCAAGTTGGGGTTTTGACCGCTGGTGCTTGGTGCTGCAAGTGCATGTGGCATGATGCGTGCAAGTTCTGCCAGGGCAGCATCACACAGCGATGCAGTGTGCAGTGTGCAGTTCATGCATCAAGCATGTAGTACACCGTGATCGTGTACCTGCCGTCCGTTCTAGCCAGCGTTGCTACACCGTCCATACACCAAGTGTCATCTGCCGGAAAATACCGTGTGCTGTCCACTGTACCGCTTGCAGGCGGCCTAGCGCTGTTGCTTGCCACAGTACACGCACCTGCTGGCACCACCAGCACCAGCTGCAGGGCCACCGGCAGCAGCGCTGACCGGTTGCCAGCATCTGTCTCAGCTGCTGCTATTGCTTCATGCGGCAGCGGTGGGCGGTGGAGGCTTGTGGTGGCCCACCAAATGGGTACGCCAGCTGCAGTTGATCCAGGTGCAGCAAATCACAACTGCTTTGTGAGGGGCAACAGAGTAGATAGCATGGGCATGATCGCTTTGTACAGGCAGCTAGAGATGTTGAAGGTATGTTGAGGGGGTGCAGTCTCTTACCAAACAACACGTAGGCAACAACGCTGCTGATCACGCAGAGACGTTTGGTCCCAGGGGGCCTGCTGCTGTTGGCCATTGCTGCCGCTGATCCCGCGCTTCACGGATAGTCAGGCGCCATACACAGCCGGCATGCGATCGATATCTTTCTGCTGTGGTGTGCAGTGGTGCTGGCCCTTAGGCAGCTCACGACAATATGGAACGTTGAAAGACGCAGCAGTAGCAGAAACCGCGTGCCTATGTATGCGCACTTGCCCTTCTGCAATCAAATGTGTTCGGTTTTTCTTATTCTCTGGCTGGTCAAGTTGCCCACCAGGCTCGTGACCTTCGCCAGGGCTTTGCAACCCCTGCTGTAATTTTGTACTTGACTACGCCGCTCGTAAGGTGGTGCTCAACATCCAAAAGTTTGAATGCAGTTGCAACATTTTGATTCCTCCTGACACCTCCCGTACCAGTTAGCATCTGTGCATGTTGCGGCTGGGAGTAATGCCAGGCTGCAGCCTGCCAGGCTGGCGCCAGCTTACCCTGATGCAGGTCATGCTGTCAAGGCTCTGCAAATGGATGGGAGGTGGTTTTGAAAAACACGTTCGTACGCACCACGAGCAGAGTACCGCCCCTAGGCCACCTGCATATGGACGCAAGCATGCATTTTGGCCATGTGCCAGACATGCATGTGCCCAGACATGCACACGGACTGCTGCACACAAGGCTGAAGGATGCTCGTCGACTGCATAGTTTTTATGCAAAGAAGTTTAGGGCACCTACATAGCAGCTGCAGGTTGCCATGCTGGCAGCTGTCCTGCTGTGCCGCAGTGCTGGCACACCTGTCGTCAGCCCAGCACTGCACCCTAGCGGTTCTGGAGCTCAGCAGCGAGACCTGAGGTTCTGAATGCCCCACCATATGCTGCCATGCAGTATTACCACAAACACAGGGAAGACTTTTGCTGGGACAGCGTGGCCTGCTGCACAATCACGGTCCATGCACCTGGTGCCACCGTCCGATACTGTCCTTGCCGTGCATCGTGTAAGCCAGCGCCACCCAAACCAGCACAAACCGCTCTTAACCCTCGACTCAAATCATGGTGGACCTAAGCTTACCGCCAGCAGTGAATGCGCGGTTGCAATCGCTGCTTCACAGCTTCGACTTCGCGTTCGTGGTCAGCGACTGTTCACAGCCCGATATGCCAATCGTCTTCGCCTCCTCTAAGTTCTATGAAATGACGGGTTACTCTCCGGATGAGGTAAGCCCCGTGCCCCGTGCCTACTGCTGCTGCCTGCTGCTGCTGTTCAAGCCCTGCATGCTGCTGCTGCTCCGGTATCTGTCTTAATGACATGCCTGATGACAAGAAATGTCAATTCAACGTCTTTTATATTGAGTATTCATGCTTGCTGCATGCCTGCAGGTGCTGAACAACAATTGCCGCTTCCTGCAAGGACCAGAGACAGAGCGGCGCAAGGTTATGGAGATTAGGGATGCTATCCGTGAGGACAGATGCTGCCAGGTGAGCAGCAAGCACTTTTTAAAGTGTCTGTGTCACAGCAATGCTATGATGCTGGCACGCAATTGACGTTGGGGAGGGTTGAGGAGTGTTAGTGTGGAGCCCGCTACTGCTGTTGCTGCAGCTGCTTGACAGCATGCACCAGGCAGCGCATGCTTACTGCTACACCCCTGAAGCAATTCATCTTCTCTGTGCCTCCATGCCGCTGTTGCTGCTGCTGCTGCTGCTGCCGCTGTGCCCTAGGTGTGCCTGCTCAACTACCGCAAGGACGGCAGCAAGTTCCTCAACCAGTTCTTCCTGTCACCCATCAAGGTGCGCAGCAGCAGCAGCAGCAGCAGCCAGCTGCCATGAGCAACGATAATATCCAGCTGTTGCATCTGGTTTTGCCATTCTCATTGTATCGGCCCAGCTGGCGTGTACTGCTGGTGTACTCTGCTGTGCTCGAGGGCTTCCTGTCAATTCGCCATGCTGCACACTGGGCCAATGGCAGCTGCCATGCTCAAGTACAGCTGCCGCGATGCTTTCTATACCATGCCTTTCGGCTTCCTGCAAAGCCTGCCTGCCTGCTGCCAGGCAGCATCAGCAGCTGATGCCCTCATCCCCTGCATGGTGTTGCGGGACATGAGGTGCAGTGCTGTGCTGCAACTCTCACCACTGCTATTTGGTGGTGTCGCTGCTGCTGCCTGCAGGATGACCAGGGGATTGTCACACACTGTGTGTGCGCTACTGTGCTGTAACCACTGCTGTGCTGTGTTCGTGGCTGCTGCTGCTTGCAGGACGACCAGGGGATTGTCACACACTATGTGGGCATCCAGACAGACGTCAGCAAGGCAGCAGACATGCTGCAGACACCAGGGGCGCTGCAGGAGCAGCAGGCAGCGGGTGAGCGGGCGGCAGCTGTGCAAAGCACAGGGACTGTTGACAGTTTGTTATCCTGCAGGAAACAACAGCTGGTCGCTTGTGTAAAGCTATGAGGCAGGGTTTGCAGCAGCTGCCAAGGGCAGGGTTTCTTGAAATTGCCTGTGGGCTTGCCTCCGGCATGTGGCAGCTGCACCTGTGACAACATATATGTGACCCATTATTTGCTCTGTTTCCACTGCATATGCTGACGTGCTTGTGTTTGTGTGTGCCTGCTTGTCCTGCTGCGTGTGCAGTGGCGTTTGGCCAGGCTGCTGGCTGCAGGATGTGCGATGTGCTGATGCAGCAGCAAGATGTTGCCGCACAGCTGCAGCAGCAGCAGCAGGCTGCTACACAGCAGCCGCAAGAGCAGCAGCAGCAGCCAGCTGGAGCAGCAGCGCAGCAGCAGCAGCAGCATGTGTTGTCCGAGGACGAAGATGTGGTGCAGCAGGAGGTGCAGCACGCATGTGCTATTCACGATGCAGTGCAGCAATGTGAGTGGCAAGCTGCAGGAGGAGCTGTATGCAGTTGTGGATTGCCTTTATTTGGTCTGCTGTGCAAAACACAAAAGTACTGGCTGTATGTCCTCTGCCTCCATGCGGTGCAGCAGCAGCAGCAGCAGCAGCAGCTGCCCGCAGTGTGAGCGATACTGAACACACGATACAGCAATCCAGTGCGCTCCCTACCCTTGTCGCTGCCCTCCTTCTTTTCCTCCCTTGTTATACCCTCCTCAACTCACCCTCGCTTGTCCGCTGGCACGACGCGAAATATCCTCACAGTGATATGGTGTACTGCTGCCTTTCGCAGGCCACCCTCAGGCGGCGTGCGCCCTGCCCAGCAGCCTGCTGCAGCCGCTGATGCGCATCCAGCAGGCCTTCGTGCTGGCTGACCCGCGGCTGCCAGACTGCCCCATCATACACGCCAGCCCGCAGTTCCTGCGCCTGACGGAATACAGCAGGTGCGGCGGAAGCACAGTCCCAATGTAACGCAACGTAGCCTAGTCGCATCACAGTAGTACCTGGCTGGTGAGGATGCATCGTGGCGATTGTGTTGGGAGGCTGATGTGGCAGCGCAGAAGGTGTTGGTGGGTTATAACGGGCTGGCAGTGGCAATTGCATCCAGCAGGCCTTCGTGCTGGCTGACAGTGCTGCGGCTGGTGTGCATGCACGTGCGTCTATGTGTGGTGCATGGGGGTTGGCCTCCCTAGAACCTCTTGAAGTAGGGCGCTGTTGGCAGAGCAGCGGTATGGGTTTGTGTTGCATTCTCGAGTTGCAGTGCAGTGGCAGTACAGCAAGCTGCCTTAAAAGTGTATCTCAGCTGACTCCGTATGCAACTAGCCAGCATGCGTGCCTGCGCTTATGCTGGGATGCTTGTGCTGCCGGCCATTGCCTACAGATCATGCTTATCATTACTGTCTTGCTCTGCCTCTACTGCTGCTGCTGCTGCAGGGAGGAGGTGGTGGGTCGCAACTGCCGCTTCCTGCAAGGCCCCGCCACCAACCCGGAGCACGTGCAGCAGCTGCGCACCGCCCTCACCGCAGACCCACCCCAGGCAGTGACAGTCACGCTGCTCAACTACAGCAAGAGTGGCCGGCCCTTTTGGAATGCGCTGCATGTGGCGCCCATGCGGGATGCAGAGGGAAAGCTGGAGTACTTCATTGGCATTCAGCTGGATGTGAGTGAGGCAGCACTGCAGGAGGAGAATGGGCCTGCTGCTGCAGACGGCGTGCCGACAGGTGCGTGGCGGGGGCTACCTCTGCCGTGTGTTTGCTTCTGCATTGGTTGTCTGTCTGTCGTTGTGCCTCTTTACTTCATCGGCATCTCCTGGTGGCTAGCTTTGCCTGATGTTGCTGCTGCTTTGTTTTGACTGCCCATCTTGTATGATATTCACGTATATATCAGGGTTGCACGAAACACGTAACTGGCAATTTCGGGAACGTTCAGAACGCGTTCGGAACGCACAATACGAAACGTGAACGAAACGTTGCGTGCAAGCCTGGTATTTATGATGTCTGTCTGTAGTGCTGCACCCTCTGCTGCCTGCTGCCTTTTGTTGCTTCTGCACCCGACCTGTGTCACTGCTCCACCCCTGCTGCCTTCAACTGTGCCTGTACCCGCAGCGCCCCGCAAGCTGCACCTGAGCAGCCACATGTCGCACTACAGCGTCACACAGTAATCTCAATCTGCTGTGTTGCTGAACAATCCCTGCTGTCCGCACTTTTGCCCTTTTTCTGCACCCGCAGCGCCAGGCAAGGTGCACCTGAGCACGCGCATGGCGCACTACAGCGTCACACAGTGCTGACATTTTCCCTGGTGTCCGCTGTTTTGCGTTTTCTTGTACCTGCAGCGCCAGGCAAGGTGCACCTGAGCACGCGCATGGCGCACTACAGCGTCACAGGCGCGGTGCGCGTGGCCTGTCGCGGCCTCAGCGGCCAAGCCGGCGGCCTGCGCCGCTCCATGGATTGCGCGGGCCTGCCCCGCCGCGGCTACTCACGCAGCTTGTCAATCGATGGCGGCTCTGCTGCTGCTGCTGCTGCTGGAAGGGGCGGCAGTGTGGATGGAGGCAGCAGGCGCACCAGCTCTGGCAGTGGCTTGTTGCCAGTGGCTGGGACGAGTGGCGCGAGCGCGACGGAGCTGCCTGGCAGGCGGCAGCGCAGCGCGCCGGGTGTGGATGGCCTCGGGGCGACGTGAGCTGCGCTGCTGTGGGTTCTTATGTGCAGCTGTGTTAAGGATGGGCGCTGCTGCTGCTATTGGGGTCCTGCTGGATGCCTTTGCTGTGGTGTTGCGTTCTGCCGGCGCCTGGTGGTGGTTTGCAGTGAGCACGCACTGGCTGCCTTGTGTGGTGTGCCACTGGCGGGTGAGTGTGCAGCGCGGCACGGGTCATGGTGTGTGCGGGCCTGCGGGCATGCTTCAGTCGTGGGCCGGTTGGCTGCCTGCACTCTGAAATGCTTTGTGATGTTGCTCACTGCAGGTAAATGCCTCTGTGCTGGTGGACATGATGCTGCTGTTGAGTGGACTGCAGTTGCTGCTCACATTGCGGCTGCCGCTGCTTAAATTGCAGCTGCAGCTGGAACATTCAGTGACAACATAAAGTGTGTTTGTTGGCTGTTCTTTTTCAGTGAGTCTTTGTGTGTTGTGGGCAATGCACTGCTGTTTTGTGCCAGTGATGTGTGCTGCGCATACCGACAGCAGTGATGCTGGAACCATGCACTGAGCATGGCATGGCAGCAGCACAGGCACCCCAGCACGTGGGGCTGAAGCAGTGTTTGACCATGGTCAACACCTGGCCGCACAACAACAGCAGGATGGTGCTTGACACCGTGCATCCTGTCGCGTATGCAGCTCGGACGTGTGTGAGGCCGCAGGCTGCCGCCTCACACAAGTTCGATCTGCCTGCGCAACAAGAAGCACTGTGATAAGCACCATCCTGCTGCTGTTGGGTAACCAGTGGTTGCAGCTGGTGTGATGTGTGCAAGTTGTGTGCTGGCGTGTTTGCTGTTGGTTACCAGGCGAGCATGCCACATGCGGGCCGCACAGTTGTAAGAGAATGTGTCCCTGATACAGCCGTGACAGCAGTGACACAACCACCTGCTGCCTCAGCACCAATGGCATTTTGGTGCGTGTGAGGTGTTGATGGGCGTAACACTTGCCAGCTTCAACAGCCTGTGGCATGTTCTCCGACTGTATTTGTGTTCAATATGTATCTGTGTATGTGGGGAGTGCCACTGCTGTGGTGTACAGCAGGAGGTTGAAATGCCGTCATGCACTGCACTTACGGCTGCGGGCACTTTACAGCAGGCACTGCACGGGTGCTGTGGGTTCGGGCGAAGGTGCACTGGGTCGAAGCAGTTGTTGCCCCATGCATGTTGTAGCTATAATGCCCCGGCTTCTGTATGGATGGTGACATTGTCCACACAGCTGAGCTGCATGTGTGGCTCATGGCATTTTTTAAATTAAGTCATGGGGGGTAGTTTCCCTCCAGGGCTTGGGCCGCATCAAATGGGCGTGCGGGTTGTTGATGTATTGTCCTATGTACCCATGGCTCCTGCACCACACCTCGTTCACAGCGTGCCTCCTGTGCCTTGAAGCAGTGCTGAAATGTGTGCTGCTTGCTGTAGAGTCTGCTTCTTCTGTCAGGATGGTGGCAACTGCTGCAACTGCATAAACTGGGGTAGCATTTCACTCTGCTACGGTATGTGTGCATGAAATCTCGAGCATGGCTGGCTGCTGATTGCACATGTTGCGCGCTGCTGGGGCTGCACATGTAACATTTGAATGTATATGGCTCCTGGATTGCGAGGAACTGAGGACATGTCTCTTCTCTGAAGTGCTGCTGTGCCAGGCGCCGTCTATGATAGCTGACGATGCAGGGACGCCTGACTAACCATGGAGGTGCATTGCTGCCGGAGAATATGAAAGTGATCAGTAGGCTTCATGTCTATACCTGACGTGCAAATCACACGGGTGCATCAGCCTGAGTTTTGATGCTGTGAAGTTGCAGATGGTGTGTCAGCTTGGGGTGGTGGCGGGGCTTTGGTGTGGCAGCACACAACACATCAAAAGGTGGCGCAAGGATTGCGTTTAAGAAGCCGTTTCCTGTAGGTCACCAACGTGTTAGGCTGACTGGCGGTAAGCTGTGAGAGGAAATCCTTTAAAGCAGGTGGGCTGTGTTGCTGTCTCGGCTGCAGCACCAGCTGGTGCCCCCCGGCGCATTGACCGAGTGACCCCCTTCAACAAAGCAGCATCAGCAGCTTGTTCGTGAAGCAACAATGAGGTATCGTCTTCAAATGCTATCTTTCACGTCATTTATGTAGTGCAACAAAGCAGATAATGCAGCTGATTGAGTACGACGATAGACAAGTTCCTGCGGCTCCTTCAGTTCGTCGCAAGCAGTGACCATACTGCACGAGCTCTACGCAAACACGCACAGCCTTAGCAAGTTATTTCAGGAAGCGGCGATGCTGGGTTCTGGCTAGACAAATGAGATGAGCAGGGCAACGGGGAGAGCAGTACGGGGAGCGCCTCCTGCTGTGCCGTGCACGTGCGCTGTGCTGTACATTTTGCTGCTTTGCAACTCGTACGCTTTTGAATTGTCGGCTGGTGAGTCCTCATTCGGCGCCAGCAAGCAGCACGGGTCCTTGCGGGGTTTGGCGCAGCTGCCCAACCCAAACGAGCAGCTGGGGACAAAGATACTGACGCCAGGTGAACCTGGTTGAACAATAAAAAGATTTGTAGTCTGGATGCCTAAACAGAGCACGCCGCATCAGCATCAGCATCACTGCTGGTGCTGCCAGCAGCAGCAGCAGCAGCAGCAGCAGCCAGCAACTATTTGCCCAATCCCTACATTGTTTACCATCGCCATTTGGCATGTTGAAAGCACCCAATGCCTCAAGCTTTCTCCAATCATGCTTTCGCGGTTGCTGATGCTGTCTGCTATGCTGTCTGCTATGCTGTCTGCTATGCTGGTGCAGATGCTGGCCGGGTGCTGAATGGCCGCCTTGTGGTTGTCTTCACAGCAGCAGCTGGAGATGCAGCAGCAGCAGCAGATGCCCTCGTGCAGCAGCTGCACACTACCATGGCAGCAGCAGCAGCAGCAGCGCCAGCAGCAAGTATTGCTCAGCAGCAGCTGCACCAGCAGGCAGCTGGGCAAAGCATGTCTGATGATGCAGCGCAGGCTGCAACCGTCACGAGCAACCAGAGCATAAGAGTGCTGCGGACACTGGGCAGCAGCAGATTGCCACGTCTGCAGACGTTCCATGAGTTGCCACACGATACAGCGCCTGACAACAGCAGCAGCAGCGGCAATGTCCATGCTGATGGTGGCAGCGACAGCACTGGCGGCCTGCAGGCTGCTGTGCTGGCTGCACCTGCAGCAGCAATGCAAGCCATTCGGCAGACAGGCCTTGTGAGAGCTGTCTTCAGGGACCGTGTGATTGTCCCACAGCACCAAATAACAGGCAGCAGCAGCAGCAGTAAGTGTGTAGGCAGTGCTCAGCTGCAGGCAGGTGTGTCGAGACCAGCCAGCCCCAAAATGCAGTGGCCAGGGTGCCGCACAGGCGCAGAAACGCTTGTCTGGGTGGGTAGCACCTGCAGCCGCAACGCTGCTGATGTAGCCGGAAGCAGTGCTGGGGTAGATGCTGCAGCACCAGCAGCTGCAGCTGCTGCTGCTGCTGCTGTTTATAGTGTGGTGTACACAGCTGTGAAGGCAGTGGATGCAGCTACAGGGCAGCTGCTGGTGAGCAGTAGCGGCACACCATGCATTGCTTATGCAAATGCTGGTGGGCTCAGCCGCGGGCGCAGCAGGCAGTGGTTTGGCAGCTGCGGCAGGGCTCCAAGGTTTGCCCCAGGCCTACCCACCGCCATCTGCAGCTCTGGCAGCAGCAGCAGCAGCAGCAGCACTAGCCAGGCCGCTGCAGATGCAGATGCTGCTGCAGTGGCAGGAGGGGAGAGCCCGAGCAGCCCCGGACAGGAGCAGCAGCAGCAAGAGTCTGGTCAGCAGCGGTCAGCTGGAGGTGGCCAGCAGCAGACCAATATTGACAAACAGCAGCAGCAGCAGCAGCAGCAGCAGCAGCCAGAGTTGGCGTACGATCAGCCATACGATGATCAGTATAACGACAATGATGATGAGCTGCAGATGCTTCCACAAGATGACGGCGGCAGCAGCAGCAGCAGGAGCTCGTTTGACCAGCCCGCACATGGTGCAGTTGTAAAGGAGACCAGTGGCGGTCTGGTCAAACCCTACACCACCAGCAGCCCTACCAGCCCTGATGCAGTCTTGCAAAGCCCTAGCCCTAGCCCTGCTAGGCGCAGAAGGCGGCGGCGACAAACTGTTGGGGACAACCGGGTGGCGCCCCCGCCAGCTTCAAACGATCCAAGCAATTTGAATTCAAATTTGAATTCAAATTTTGATTTGCCGCCGGCAGCGGGGCTGCTGGGTAGGGAAGCCCTGGCTGCAGGCGAGCAGGTGCCAGTGGGTGTGGCTTTCATCGAAGGAGCTACTGCAAATGCGGTGCCAGTTACTGGCGGCCCGGCAGTTGACAAGATGCAGCAGGTGGGCTACAGAATCATAATGCCCACCTCTTTGAAGCAGAACAGCACATATATATTTAATGCTGGTGATTGTAAGTTTCTCTGTGTCTCCTGGGTTGTGGCTGGTTGAGCTGGTGAGCAGCGTGCACATGACATGGGATGGCAGCCAACTGCAAGGACAGCTGTCTTTCTGCTGCAGACTGCTGCTTATACGCTGCACGCCTGACCAGCGCTGCTGCTTCCTCTGATTGCTGCTGCTGCTGTTGCTGCTGTTGCTGCCGGTTTATCCAGGTGACTGTGGCAGTCGTCGACTCCGGGGTCGACTCGACGCACCCGGACTTGGCGTACGCGGGAGGGCAGACGTGGGTGCGCGAGCCCTCGGAGGGCCGGCCCGGCGACATGGTCGATGCCGGCGTCGACTTTTACGGCCATGGTGCGTGCGCCAGTTGATACCTGAAGCATTACTGTTCAGGGAGCGAAGTTACAGAAGGGCAAAGGACAGGGCCATGGTGTGTATGCCAGACATGGCCGCTTTACAAGCTTGCTGCAGCACCACCAGCTGGTGGCCTTTTCAGAACATCTGAGCGTGAGTGCTGCTGGCTACATGTTCTCATGGACTGCTGGTGTCCTGCAAGTAACTGGTGTATGCTGTGCCTGTTTGCTGCCCGCAGGCACACACATTGCAGGCATCATTGGGGCACGCAACAACGGAGCAGGTGAGCACACAGCACAATGCTGCAGTGGAGACCATCTCCAGCATCGGCCAATTCACATTGACTGCCGCAGTGTGCTGTGTACAAGCAAGTGAAGCTTGTGCAGCCAGCCAAGAGTGTGGTGCAGAGGCTTCTGCAAAGCCCCAGCGGCTATGCACAGATACAACCATGCTTGGCTGTGCTGCACAGATGCTTTAACTGCAGAGCCACTTGTTGCTGGCAATGTTTACAGCGACTGCTGGCCAGATGATGAACGCGCAACACTCAGACTCACCCTGCTGCTTCTGCTGGGTGTGCTTACTACCCAACTTTGATGGCTGTGTACCAGGTGTTGTGGGCGTTGCTCCAAGCGTGCCAATCTACTCTCTTAAAGTGCTAGATGGCGCCGGGCAAGGTATGCATGCTGCTGCTGTTGTTTTGCAGCTGCTGTTGCTGCGGCTGCTCCTTCTCCTGCTGCTGCTGCTGCTGCTACATGCCAGCTTCGCCGCCTGTTGATCATATTGCCAGGTTGCAACGCCCATTGGAGCTACGCTTTGACATTGTTCACAGTGTGCCCTTGTGAAGATTTGACATTGTTCACAGTGTGCCCTTGTGAAGATTTGACATTGTCACAGTGTGCCCTTGTGAAGATTTGACATTGTCACAGTGTGCCCTTGTGAAGATTTGACATTGTCACAGTGTGCCCTTGTGAAGATTTGACATTGTCACAGTGTGCCCTTGTGAAGATTTGACATTGTCACAGTGTGCCCTTGTGAAGATTTGACATTGTCACAGTGTGCCCTTGTGAAGATTTGACATTGTCACAGTGTGCCCTTGTGAAGATTTGACATTGTCACAGTGTGCCCTTGTGAAGATTTGACATTGTCACAGTGTGCCCTTGTGAAGATTTGACATTGTCACAGTGTGCCCTTGTGAAGATTTGACATTGTCACAGTGTGCCCTTGTGAAGATTTCAAAGCATGACTGAGCCAGCCTACAGCAGACATGTCACAGCAAACCTACTGACTGACTCCCGCCAAGCAGAGTGTCAGGTGCATGACGAACGTGTTGTAATCAGCTGCTGATCAGCTGCTGCCGCGTATGCCAACCCTTGCTGCGGCTGCAGGCGCACTGTCAGATGCGCTGGATGCAGTCAAGTGGGCTGCCAGCAATGAAGGACATGCCCTCAACATCAAGGTGCGCTGGTGCTGACCATCTGGCTGTCATGGTCTGGCATGCCATGGCTGCTGCTGCGGTGGTAGGGTAGCGTGCATGCAAGGGCCAGCATCAAGCATTGAGCGGATCAGCGGGTTGCACATATAGCAGTTATCTGCTGCTCTGCTTTGCCAAATTTACTGCACGTTGGTCGCCACAGCGTTCCAGTTGAATTGCTTTTGCTAAACTGGTGTGGCCATGTTGTTGCTGCTGCTGCTGCTGCTGCTGCCGCCAGGTCATCAACCTGAGCATCGCCAGCTACGTGTCACCTGCGGAAGATGACTACAGCGACGCGCTGGAGGTGGTGTGCGACGTCTTCCAGGAGGCCTCAGATGCGGGTGGGTGCTGCGCGCTGATGCACCGTTGCTGTTGTTGATGTTGTGTTCATGCCTGCCTGCCTGCCTGCCTGCCTGCCTGCCTGCCTGCCTGCCTGCCTGCCTGCCTGCCTGCCTGCCTGCCTGCCGTGGCAGAGTGTTGCAACAGTGCCGCAGTGCCAGAACGATGGCATCAAAAAATGGCGCAGTGTACGCAGCTGGACGTATGCTGCTGTATCCCACCCACTCACTCTAACTTAGTGAACGCAGGCATCCTGGTGGTATGTCAAAATGCAGTTACTGCAGATCCTTGCTCAGATGCTGTGTCTGACCTACGTGTGTCCCCTTGTGTCCCATCCACGACGTTTCTTTCTGTTCAAAACAGGCATTCTGGTGGTGACGTCAGCAGGCAACTACCAAGAGTCCCTGCTCAACTACCTGCCAGCAGCCTGCCCCACCGTAGCAGCAGTCACGTCAATCGACCCAGCTGCAGGCACCCCCTCAGCCTACAGCAACTGGCTACCAGCTAATGCATCTGATGCTGCGCAGGCACGTGTGATTGCGGCACCTGGCAATGGAGTGCTGAGCACAATGTCGATCCAACGGGAGGCCTCGCGCTACAGGTGAGACAGTGTTGCAGCAGCCATACCAGCACGTGTCATGTGACCTGCCACAGTTATGGCTGGCCACTCAAAGCTGAGTCTTGTTGGTCACATACTCCACTTACCAAGGGAGTGGGACAGGCTTGCCAGCATGCATGCTGCGCTTTGCATCCATCACTTTGACATAACTTCTTCTTTAACCCTCCCAAGTGTTCTTGCTATGTTCGTGCCTGCGCAACTGCCTGCCTGAATGCATCTGAATGAATGAATGAGCTACGCGTGGTGTGTTCACACTTAACACCTGCGTAAGTTAAGGAAGGGGACGTGTGTGGCGATGAGCATACCTCATGCGCCTCCACGCCTCCTACCATCTGAATGCATCTTGTTTACTGCTGCTGCACCACAGGGAGCTCTCCGGCACCAGCCAAGCAGCGCCGCATGTGGCTGGCATTGCTGCCACATGCATTCTGTCAGGTGCCTGCGCCTCAAACTCCACTGGCCTGCAGAAGCTGGCAGTGCTGCAGGCAGCAGCCAGGGAGCGGCTGACACAGCAGCAGCAGCAGCAGCAGCAGCAGCAGCAGTATGGCTTTGCAGGCGACCCTGCTACGCCAAGGGGGCTAGGCAGCCAGAAATATTATGGGTACCTAGCTTGGTCAAAGTTCTGGCAGCGGTAGCATGCGCTATGCAGTGCTGCTTATAGCGTGATTACACGCAGTCCAGTGCTTGAGTTGCAATGTATTATATTGCTAGCGTATTTACGCGCATGTGCCAGGTTGTGCTATATGCTTGCAGCGAATGCCTGTGGAACGGGGCTTATTGAGAGCTGCTTCTGCATTTTTTTTCTTTAATCCAGGTTGGCAGGCGTCTGGCAAGGGACTTGCGCCGACATGACCGTTTTGTGAGTACGCAGCAGCTTGCAGCCAATTGCAGTGCGCACAAGCATGCATCATATGATGTGCTGCCTTGCTGATGGCAGCGCCATGTTGCCGTGGTTTTGACTGAGATAGTTGCAGCTCTGAGCTGTCTGAGGCTTGCTGCACACACGTGATTAAGAAAGTAACAGGTTCCACCTGTCAGGTACTTCGTATGGTTATATCATATGGTATTGTGCAAGCTTACACCAGAGCGCTCCGCCTGGTACCCAAAAACCAGCTGGCACCTTTTTGTGCAGTCAAGTCACAAACACACAGCTGAATCAACAAAACCGACCCAAAGCTGTCGCCACTGGCTGCACACAACCTGCAAGTAAGATAGACGCTGGCCTTGTGATAGATTCTTTTCTGGCCAATAGCGTCAACCAGGGCCATGACACAGCAGGTGACAAGTTTTGTTTAGTCCTCACACAAACAACCAAGCATGCAGGGCTCTTGCATTGGAAGGAACAGCAGCACCCTCACCGCCTCCCCTTGGTGCACAAACACGCTGCTCCGGCACCACAGCAGCTGCCTGAAGCCCCTTCTGCGCTGCCCATTGCACCGCCGCTGCTCCTGCCGCCGCTCGCATTCCAAGAACCGCCGCGGGATTGGTCGACTTGTGCAGTCGCTCAGCTGCTGCGCAACTCTGCACCCCTACTGCTGGGCTGCCGCCATTCCACCGCCGCTGCTCCTGCCGCCGCTCACATTGACAGCGCCGCCGCTGGGTCGATTGACTCGTGCAGCCGCGCAGCTGTTGTGACACCGCTGCGCCGCTTCTGCGCTCGTGTGCCTCGCCATCACAACCGCGCCGCCGCCGCTGCTCATGCCCCCGCTCGCTCATGCGGCTCAGAATGCCAGCGGTGCTGCTGGGTTGGGGCTCTTGTGCAGGCGGTCCAGCAGCAGGTGCAGCAGCCGTGAGAACTCACCCTTGTCGAGCCGCTGGTCGGAGCCCGCCACCTTGTTGAACACGCCCTCAATGTGTGTGTGGTGTGGCCGATCAATGCCAGCGAGATGCAGCACTTTGTCTACGCAGGCCATGATTTCGTGTGACTCGATGAATCCGGAGTGGTCTGCATCAAAGTGCTCGAAGCCCTTGCTGATGAAGGCCTCCATGCCTGTCGGATTGCTCAGCAGCAAGCTCACCTGCAGGAAAGTTTGCAGAAAAGCGGGCGGGTTTGCAGAAAGGGTTGCAGGACGGCATGCAGAAGCGCAGGAGCAGCAAAGGACAACACGAGCAGAACAGTTCGGGATGCTGGTCAGTGGCAGCATGTGCAAAGGGCGTGCTTCCACACAAAACAAGCAGTGAAACTTCTGCTGTGCAAGTAGCATGCAGATGCGCTGGTCCGACCTGAGTCAGTTGCGTGTGGATGGGCAGCACCTAGGAGGTCACGACATGTGCCATGCACAGGACTGCCATCGCAGAATGCTACAGCTTGTAGCTGCTCTTACAATGCCGCCGCTGCTGCTACTGCTGGCAACATACTGCTGCTGCTGCTGCTGCTGCTGCTGCTGCTGCTGCTGCCAGCCGGCAACATGCTGCTCCTGCTCCTGCAGCTGGTATTGCAGCTCCTGCTGCTGGGAGAACCACATTGGAAGCCCTCATCCTCATGTACATGAACATTCGATCACGTGCTCTGTCGACGTAAGCCGCTGAGCACCCAGAACGTGTCTGCTCACCTTCCTGACGATGCTAGCCATTTGATCTGCTGGCACAGGAGTGACACGCGCAACAAAGCCGCTACTTATCGGTTTATGGAATAAGTAATTAAGTAAGAGTAGAGGTCGGGAGCTGGGCTGCATGTTCCTGCAGCGATCGTTGCGCCAGGGCCGACGGACTGTACGTCCCGTCAAGGTTGACTCACCCGCCAGCACGTGTTGTCGTATGACACTCGGGCAGCACAAGCATATGAATTTGAAAACTGAGTTTCATTTTTCAAGGTTATGAAAGGTCGGACGAAGGACAGGGCTGATCCGGCCATGTGATATGCTGCATTGGAGAGATCCTCCATTGGAGAGATCCTCCTGCCAGGCTCGTTTGGCTCAGTGATCAGGCTCGTTTGGTTATTCGAGTGTTGGCATTTGGGCAATGCAAACTTGCAAAGACAAAGAGTAAATATGTCTGGTAATGTTATATTCGTGTGGCATGCTGGTCAATGCTTGCTAAGAATGGCGCACTGACTGGTTGGGTACTGCTGGCAGCATGGGATTTCCCTTACAGAAATTTCCTATACCTAAGCAACTGTATCGATACAGATTACGCAAAAAAAATTCAATCCCATATTCTTACAACTAAACAGACGCGCCTGCTCTGTTCGGACAAGTAAACGAATAGAACGTGTGACAAAGAACCCCAAACCGCTTTTCAATGGCGCTGCTGATCAATACAGGCGTCGCTGTCGGCACAATACAGTCATCGATTACAGCTGTAATTACAGAAAATTGCTTAGGTTTAGGTATCGAATATTGGCGGAAGGGAAATCCCATGGTACTTTTGCACTGCTGCTGTACCACAGTTAGACTGGTGACCATCACCAGTCAACACTGCTGCCACGTCAGCTGGCAATTGAAGCAGTCAGGTTACTCGGCTTGATGGTGCAGACCCTAAGTCAAAGCATTAGCATTTACCATGCATACGCCACAATAAGCACCCACGCCGCGGCCGCCCGACCCCTGCCACAGCATGCTTCTTCAGCACGCAGAGCCACATGTTCCAACTGTATGCCAGCTGCTGCCACTGCACACAATTGCATTCAACCTGCTGTTACATGTCATAGCTGCACACATTCCGGCAGCATTTGAGCGGCATACTGGGTGCACCGCTTGCCGTCACTGCTGACTATGAAGGGTACGTGGTGACGACAACCTTACCAGGCACAACACTGTGAAGAAGGCCCCAGCAAGGACTTCTTGCACTCTGGTGCAACACCAGACATCATACATTGAAAGACAAAACACACAGAACTGTCAAGCAGCTGGCTCAGAGCTGCGTGCTAGCTGCAGCAGGCCATAACACTGGCAGCTATGCACTTCAACACTGGCAGCTGTGAGTGAACAGAGACAGGGCTACTAGTACCAAAAGGCTGGACACGTGAGTCCCAACTTCACCTACACATATAACACGTTATATTATGTATGGCAGAACCATGGGATGCATGTGCCAGCCATGCGCTAGGCAATTGTCAGCAAATTGCCAAACTGCGTGATACTCAAACACCTCGTGTCAAGGTCCCATAGGCGCATGCGTATATAATCACAAACAAGCCGTAGCACTGGTGGGTGCTAACTCAAAAGCATATAGGAAACAACCTCTGGGGCAGCCGGACAATGCGGTTTGGTACTGGAAAGAGTACTCCATACACGTTGCTGCTGCTGCTGCCGCAGTTCAGGGCAACTTTGCTGGCAGTACACCAGCATAAAGTAAAGTACATAACAATAGGAAACACGATTAGATTAAGCAGAGGTCTCAAGTGTTGCCTAGTCAGCGCCACGCTACATAGGCCTAACAAAAGGTGCCTAGAGTGCAAGCAGTGCACATGTAAAAGATCTCGCAAGAGCGCAAGCACAGCATGCTATGCTGCTGTATAACGGTGTCACTGACGTGCAACACACGCATACAACGGCTAGAACAGGTAAGGCAGATATTCTGCATGACGAAAAGCAACTTCAAACCGCAGGGTGAAAGCTATCGTATTGGTATTGAGTACAGTAGATTTGACATGCGCTGAAGATGATGTGAAGTGCTGGCTAGGAAACGCCAGCAATCGCAACACCTCTATGATGTAATTTCTCAAGCAGACCTACAGCACAGGAACCTGTGGAAGGCGCATTGTCTGATAGCTGAAAATGCCTGCTGCCGCAACTGCTACGCCTTAGTAGCAGCTGAGGCTACAGCTGCTACGCACGCCGTCACCTCTGAACCGCAACATGCAAGCAGCGTATGTCTTTGCAGTGCCAATGCGAAAATGCTCAGGTTTCATGCACCACTGATGCATGTCGTGGCCCACAATCTGCAATGCAGAGCAGCAAGGCAGTGCCCCGGTGCTGCAAGTATGCAGACCACCACACACATACTGTGGTGCACACTCTGCAGGTGTATATTCAAACGCATGAAACCCCGCAACTTGTTAAACCACGACGCCTAAAACCCCACAACGCCTAAAACCCCACAACTCGGGGCTCAGGCTTCCCTCAGAATATCGTAACAAGCTGCACTTCTAAACCACAGTTTCATCCACGCTTTGAAACATGCTGACTGATGTGCTGACACCACATATGATATCCTGGGAGCCCTTTGGCTCACAACCCCAGATGGCGAGCCAGTGGCCCATTGGTTGTCGATTGCTGATGATGGCATGTACCATATATATAAGACGGTGTTGCTGCAAACTGGCTGCACCCACGGCACCCAAAATGCGGCGGTGCTGCACTCCAGACAGGTGCACATAGCAACTGCGGTCAGAAGTAGATTGGTTGGTAAAGAAACTGTATCTCCTAATTGCTCAGCAGAGATGGCTACATCTTGTGAAACCGGCAACTGACAAGACCTAACAGTAGCACGTCTCAGCCCTCATGCAGCACCATAAAAAATAATGCAGTACTACCTAAATCTGCCCACACCCACTTGCATGCATTTGCAGCTGCGTGCCAACTGCAGCAGGGGGACAACTAGGCAAGACCAACAGGTTTTGAAAGAATGTGCGCACTGCGCATTTGATGCACCTGGTGTGCTGTCTTGAGCATGCTCTTTGCATGCTATCATAGCGCCTGACCCAGCACATAACTGTTCCCCAGCCATGCAGCAGCTCTGTAGTTTAGCTCACAACACAACACACAAACCACGAATGCTTTTCATCTGTTGATGTGCACAGTCACAGCCAGGGACGCCTTTTAAGACTGCAGCAGGCGAGCACCCAACAGCGTACAGCATATTGCAAATCAGCTGACAGCTGCCTACTGCGGCCACATGACTTGCAAAATGCGCCCGCAGCGCCATGCTACAGAAACAGCATCTGCTGAGTGTGGCCATCACATCGTTTGACTTAATATATCTTAACATAACATAACGGTAGCATCATAACAGAACACAAGCTGACATCGTCATTGTAACAGCCGTAACTTCCTGGCTTTTGTCTCTGGAAAATGTGCGTGTTTGTTTAGGGGCGGCGGGGTGATGGCGGCAGTGCTGATGCGTAGCCCAGCACTGGCAGCTCCACGCCTTGGGCCCTGTACTCACGGATCACACGCCTCTGCACCAGCAGCAGCAGCAGCAGTGGCAGCAGCAGCCTTGTAGAATAACACCTGCCAGTCTGTCAGGCATGCTGGTGATGTCAAATGGTGGTGATTTGCCTGCCCGATGCCACATTCATGTGCAATGGTGCTTGTGCAGGTGTCTGCTGCAGTTTAAACCAAGGTGTGCAAAGGAACAGGGGTGCTGGATGCGCCAGTCAACTTCATGCCTCGCGTCATGCAGTTGGTGCATCCTGCTTTTGGTGTATCCTGCTGTTGCTGCATCCTGCTTTTGGTGTATCCTGCAGTTGCTGCATCCTGCTTTTGGTGTATCGTGCTGTTGCTGCAACCTCTGATCTTCTGCAATTATGTAGTCACTGCTGAGCAGAGCACCAGCGCGCCAAAGCAAGTACAAGCAGATCACATGGTAGCAGGTGTGAAGGCGCATGGGGTATCCTCATCGTCACACACACACACCCTCCCTTGACTTACGCGGGTGGCGAGCTCTAACACACCACGCGTAGCTCATTCATTCACTCAGCAGGTAACATGCTACTGCATGTCGCAAATCAGCTCACCGGCGCTCCGTGCGGGTACATTGCAATCAGCTCCTCCTCCCTCCTCACAACCTCATCATATGCAGCCACAGCAGCCGCTGCCATCTCCTGGCGCGCCTCCCGCTGCTGCTGCTGCTCTTCATCTTCCTCCTCCTCTTCAACCAGCAGCGAGCCACACATCAGCTGGCCCCTCAGAGCCATCCTGGTGCGTGCATTTGCACCAACCTCAGGGCTAGCTGGCCTGCTGCCGGGCCTGCTGCCGCTGGGGTTGTAGCTGCTGCAGCTGCGGGCTGAGTTGGGGACTGTGGATGCTGCTGTACGTGGTGTGGGGTAGGCAGCTGCGGCCCTGCTGGGGGGCCGGGAGCGGGCAATGCTGAGGCCGTCGGAGAGGAAGTTGTCGTGGGAGGTCATGTGCTCGGGTGACGCGTGCAGCATGGCTGTCAGGTGGTCCAGCTGCATGTTCCAATACCCAGCAGCAACAGCAGCAGCAGCAGCAGCAGCAGCAGCAGCAGGGAGGGTGTAGTGAGGCGAGTGTGCGCTTGCAATGAGGTTTGTGATGACAGCATGGCAGTCAGCTACTCCAGCTGCGATTGCAGGCCAGCGGCAAAAGCAGCAGCAGCAGCAGCAGGGATGCAGCAAGGCGACCATGTGCGCGTGCAGATGTCCTCTGATGCATGATTTCACGTGCTGCAGCAGCAGCAGCAGCAGCCGCAGGGCGCCTCTGGCAAGCTGAGCTGTTCATAGCCGATCTGGCAAGCGGCTGATTGCCAAGGACAGCACCAAGGCCTGGCACTGGCAACCTGCACATACCGCATGCAGTGATGATCGTGTCACAAAGGTGTGCTGCTGCTGCACAGCAGAGACACACTGAGCTGCTGCTGCTGCTGCTGCTGCTGCTGCTGCTGCTGCTGCTGCTGCTGCTGCTGCTGCTCGCACCTTGCGCTGCTCCTCCTGCTGCTCCTCGCGCGCCTGCCGCTGCTGCAGCAGCTCCTTGTGCTCAGCCGCTGCAGCAAAGCGCTGCGGCTGCTGCTGGGGCAGCGGCTGCTCCTGCAGCTGCAGGCGCTGCAAGGCCTCCGCTGCTTTCTGTGCCTCAAATCCAGGCCTGGGCAGGGCAGCAGTGTGGCAGTGAACAAGGTTGATGTTGCTGTGATTGTGGATTGAAGTTGCTGCTGCTGCTGCTGCCACAGCAGCTGCAACGGGGCAGCGTTACGTTGGCAGGAAGCTGACCCTCATACCCAACTGGTTGCAAAGCTACCCCAAAAGGTTGATGAGTGATTACAAGCAAACTGCAACGCTGCCGGCGCCTTACCCATTGATGCGGCGCCCCGGCTTCTCTCCTAATCCAATGGCTACAACGCCTGCAGCATAATGACCAACAAAAGTGCCTATGTGAGGCCATAGACAGCACTGCATACTATGGTGCGGCTGCGGGTGGTAGCGGCGCTGCAGCTGGCAGCCAGAGATCCACCAGCAAGTGCTGCTACAAACAGTTATGCTCTCTGCGTCAGCTGCAGGTGCCAAGTCTAGGTTGCTGGAGGGTAGCAACATGAGAGTAGCACTGTACTGCAGAGGCATTCATGTGCTGCGAGGCATGGGGAAGGCAGGAGCTTACCATTTGCGTTCTTGATCAGACCAGCTTGAGGCATGCGGAAGCGAGCCTGCGGATCAACACAAGACAGGTGTGAAGAGAAGCACGTGTGGCAAGGGAGCGGCAAGCACATGTGAAGAGGCACTAAGCGCTTGCAGCATGCAGCGACACCATGTGCCTCTTGCTCCCACTGTTGCAGAGCATCGGTCAGTTGTATTTGTCTACAGCTATTTTGCCATTGCTGCTGTGGTTGCAGCATCTGCTGCTGCTGCTGCTGCTGCTGCTGCTGCTGCTGCTGCTGCTGCTTCTAGCAGTGGCAGTGTTGCTGCTGCTAAGCTTACTGGTGTGACGTCTGCCCTGATGGCACTGGATGGCTGCCAGTCGGCCTGCTGCTGATATTGCGACTGCTGAGAGTTCTCTCCTAGCAGATACTCTGGCCGCCACATCAAGCTGCCAGGCTCTACTGTGGAGTCTGTCCACGTAGTGGTCGAAGCCCAGGTGGCATCGGACTCCAGCGTACTGAGAGAACATATCGGCTCCATAACAGCTATATAGTTTTTGAATATGATAAAAAGGCTTATGTGTATGCCAAGCCTACAGATGGAAGCTTCAGGAGCCTCAAGAGCAGGAGCAGTACATCAGGTAAAGCTACTCGCGCGCACCCAGCACAGTATTTCTACGACAACAATTCAACGCCTACATTTTGAAATAATCCTACATGAGTGTTATGATGCGCGTGCAAGAACAGGCCATATAGCATCAAGAGGCATACCGCCCGCCTCGCGGCGTTTCGCGCGGACTGACAACCGCGATGGCGCCATCCACCACGCACCAGCTATGAAGCAGTTTCCGCTGCTGAACGTGTTACTTATAAACTATTTGCACTAGTTCTAGCTTAAAGCGCTCTTGCTGCAGCTGTGGGAGTGGCTGATCCGTGCAGCTGCAGCAGCAGCAGGCTGCCATACACTGCTGCCAGCAGTGACCGCAGGCTGTAATGACCGCCACAGATGCTGCTGCTTCATGATCAGCGGCTGTACGTCTTGAATATATATATATATATTTTTAATTCCCATTACTTTTGGTCCTTTGGTGCTCCCATAACGAATGGCTCTCGCTTCCCAGCTCCCTGAGGGTTTTTTCGTACCGTCCCAGCTCCCTGAGTTGGACGTTGCGCTGCTGCTGAGGCTGCAGAACAGCTCCCTGACCTGTACCTGATTCACCAGTGCAAACAATGACCTTAATTTTCATTAGATTAGAGTGATTGCTTGTACCTAATTATTGATAACCACAAAAATGGGTCGCTGCTGCTATATGATCAATGTAAAACACACTGCAGTATGGCGGAGGCAGACATGACTGCATCAAATCAAACACCCAAGCCTGGCTGAAAAGCGGCTGCAGCAAGGCAGGCAATCGTGTGATCTGTAATCACCCAGAAAGACAGAAATGTGTTAATGTTGCAGATCACCTACAGTGCTGCAGATCAGCTCACAGCAGTGCATGCGTTGGCCAAGACATGAACAGAGGACAGCAGCTGCATGCGCTGCACTGGACGCTGAAAGGAGCAACGTCCAGTGCTGCAGCAGCTGCTACATTAACATGATGGCTTTCTGGACCCCAAATGTGGTTGGTTGCATTCAAAAAAAAAAGTTTACTCAATCAACAACTTGGATCCAAACTGGATACAAACTTGGATCACAGATTGACAGGAGCGTGTGCTAGGCACCAGGCACAGCCGCAGCAACAGCAACATGAAAAGCACTGGTTTTTTAATCCTGTGCCGCGCGCTGCAGTGGGCGGTGCCTATGCACTAGGCGCAATGACAGCCAGCTTGCTTTAAGTTAGCATGGCCTGCGCTGCTCAACAATCAGTTGCTCATCCACAGCCTTTATGCATCAGCTGCGTGACCAGGAGCCTCCTCAAGAAAACTAAACAGTGACGCACACAAGCAGTGCATACCGCATATCTGCTCCTGGTGCTGGGTTGCAACAATTATGGGTAAACAAGCACATAGTTTCATGTACGCAGCAGCACAGCCGCATCCAACGGTAGCCAGGTCTGCCACCAGGCATCCACCCAAAGCAGCAGTAGTACTGCTAGTAGTACGCTGCTTGGCCAAATTGGCAGTGCATGATGCTATACCACTGCCGTCATGTATGCTGGCAAGCTGCTTTGCTACATGCAGCTACATGCAGCAACATGCAGCTACAGCTGTGTGTCTCTGCCGGCAAGTCCTCAAGAGCAGGCATTGTTGCCTGATTCATGCGTATGCTTGTGTTAGCGTGATATAAACAGTATTCAGGCACTTGAAAAGCTGCTGACATGGTCGGCCGCATCTGCTGTAGTATGCTATGCTGGCTCACGAGTAAATCACGCCACCAGTGCTACCAGTGAAAACTGTCAGCACTGCTAGATGCTCCTCAAATTGCTTGCGCAATCCCAGCTCATACATGCAAGCAATAATAAAAAGACAATGGCAAATAGCACATGCAGGAGTGTGTTGAATGTGCGAGCTGCTTGCAAAGAAGCCAACGCGCCGCAACAGTGTCAAGACGTGCCTGGTGCAATGCTTGCAGCACTGTGACAACATACTGAACACAGCACACATGCCTTATATGGTGCTGTGCAGCAGGATGGCTATATGGTGCAGGCTTACCCAGCTCTGTACCCAAGCAAAGCTGCTGCCTCATCTGCATTGTAATGCAATGCTGCAAGAGTTAGCAGCTGTGCTTATGGTGCCGATTGACGTCTGACACTGTCTGCAAGAGCAACATTGCTCCTTGATGCAAAGAAATGGCACATATGGTAAATCACTGCTAAATCAAAGGTATGCGTATGCATATAAAATGACGCTGCACATGTGATCAGACATTCTACAGTACATAACTGATGTTTTGTTAGCATAATGAGTATGATAATGCTATGAAAGTGCTTTGAAAACAGGTTGAGGTTGTGCTTGCAGAACTGCACTTTTGGTCGACATGATTACCAACCAAAAAGACAATGCTCCGCAGATACACCTGCCAATTTTGTGGCACTACAACAAGCCTTGAGATTTTAAATTTTAAACACACCGCCTGCATGGCAGGATATCAGCTGAGCACATAGCCACTGTGAGGTCTGCACCCTGAGAGGACCAGTGTGCTTGGCATGACAGCAAAAAGCCACACAAAACACCTCACTGCCCGCACAACACTGGCAGTCACACATAGATACCGTGTGCATCAATCTGGCAGCAGCTGTGTGCAGCAGCAGCAGCAGCAGCAGCAGCAGCAGCAGCGCCTGCAGGAATGCAGAGCACAGACAGCCGCGCCTCACAACAGCATGCCAGCAACTGAGGGACCTCTGGTCCAACCCACTAGGCACCAAAATCTCATGGTAACGAATGGCATGACATGACACAAGGTCAAACATGCCCAAAGCAGTGTGTCCACCAACTGACCCTCACTGGCCCAGCTTTGACCAATTGCTCATCATGTGCTGCCACCCCTTGACACTTCTGCCCAAATCCTCACCAGCCCAGGTGTCACACATGCATGCATAATACAGCTCGGTGCAAGAATTGCTGCTATGTAACGCCAGTAACTCTGTCCAGAGATTCGTTTGGAAGGGGTCGTTTGGTTTGATTAGCACTGACCTAGCCTGCAGTCACCACCGCTTGTTGAAGGAGCGGCGGGGGACAGGCGGCAGCAGCGAGGCATGGCCTAGGCTGGGCAGAGTGACGCCTTGCGCCTTGGCCTCGTTAACAACAGACCTCTGCGGCAGCAGCAGCAGCAGCAGCAGCAGCAGCAAATGCAAATGCAAAAGATGGTGCCAGGACCCACATGTAACTATCCTCTCTCAAAAGCAAAAGCTTGGCAACATGTACAGCAGCAGGCGCATACTATCTGCACATTTTCTGCCATCACTGGGAGTTGTTCACAAGCTGCTCCAAGCCACAGCTGTGTTATACGTGTATGACATGATTGCAATGAGAGGACAGCGCAAGTACGCTCCAGTGCATATGACACCAGCAATGTAACATTTCCCCATAATTTAACACTCACCGGTGCACCGTGTGGGTACAGATCTATCATCTGCTCCTTCAGGCGCATGGCTTCTTCATTCACATAGCCAGCAGCAGCCATCACAACCGACCCCAGCTGCCACTGCTGCTGTGGCGGCTGCTGCTGCTGCTGCTGCGCCTGGCTTTCATCTTCCAAAGGCAACAGCGAGCCAACTGCAAGGTGCCCTCTAAGTGCCAAACGGGCCCTTGCAGCCACACCATCAGGGCTCTGGGACCTGTCAGTTTTGCTGCTGCTGCTGCTGCTGCTGCTGCTGCCGCTGCGGGCAGAGCTTGGCACAGAGGAATCGGCCGTGCGCGGCGTGCACCTGCTACTGCTGCCACTGCTGTAGCAGCTGCGTGGTGTGTACCTGCTGCTGCTGGGTCGGGATGATGTGGAGGTGAGACAGTCTGCAAGAGGGTTGTCATCTGACGTCATGTATTCTGGCCGCTGCAGCAGGCCTGCCAGTAGATCGGCCTGCACGTGGTGAGCAGCAGCAGCAGCAGTGGATGCAGCAGTTATGAGGCAGCCAACGTCAGCTGTAGAGCAACAACAGTGTAAGCAACCCGGCAATTTATTGCAGCTGTGTGCGTCATCAGCGCATGCTGATTCATGCATTGCTCTCAAAACCACCTTCTGCCCACACAGTAACAACATGACACACACAAAAGCGCGCTGATGACACATTAGAAACCAGTAGGATAACATGCCAACTGCTTTGCTTGCTTACCTTGCGCTGCCGCTCCTGTGCCTCTTCTTGTGCACGCCGCTGCTGCACCTGCTGCTCAAACTCTGCAGCAGCGGCGTGGCGCTGCCGCTGCTGCTGCATGCACTGCGGCTCAGATGATGTGCTGTATGTCTCTTTTAAGGCTTCATATGGAGGGCTTAGGACAGGCAGCAGCAAGCATGAGCATACACACAAAACAACAAGCCGTTTTGCAGCTTCTTCAGGGAGCAAGCGCATGTAGTGCGGTTTGTTGATGTGCATTCGTTGTTGTACTTGTCAAACTTGTGACTGCGGCAATCCATCAAACCTCGTGCGTGCATGATCACCACATTGCAGTACCTCATATGTACTGCCAGTCCTCAGTGAGGAACACACAGAGTCGCAAAAACTACTTGTGGTGTGTGCACATAGTCATGCTCAGTCGGCGGCTGACGTGCTTTGATGTATACAGCAGGTTATGGTGATTGCGCAGCGCAGCATTTGTGACTGCAGTGATATGAATGTAAGGTAGTTTGCATAGCTGCATAATCTCGGTATCAATTTGACCAGGGCTGTCAGATGCAGAGCAGCGTAGTGCCGTCATAGCATTGGTGTCACAGCCGCCGCAACAAGCACGTGTTTTGCAAAGCAGCGCTCACTGTATCATGCGCCGTGTGAACTTGCTGTCCAGCATCCTTGTTATGGCCCCTGCATAGCAGCAGCAGCAGATGTTGATTGCCCAATGAGAGAGTGTAAGTGAAGCTGGAGGCCAATAACTTGACCTGTTAAGTCTTGCTCTGCAGCTTTGAAAGCAGCGCAATACCGCTGGGCAGCATCCACAAGCTGCATGCAACCAGCAGCAGACACAGCGTAACGAGAAAACACGCAACCAGGTCTGGTATGGAATGGCCTCACCACTCTCTGTGGTGAGAATGTTGGCCTTAGGCAGCTGAAAGCGATCCTGCAGAGAACACGGAACATGCAGCAGGCTTACGTGAAACAAAATTCGATTCAAGAAAGCAGAGGTGTTTGGCAGCTGTCTGATGTACCCCTTGGACTTGTACAGAATGGAACTGCAGCATCACCTTGCATACATGGCTGCTAACATAGGTTGCAAGCGGCTGTATCTGCTGCTGCTGCTGCTGCTGCTGCTGCTGCTGCTGCTGCTGCTGCTGCTGTGCCCCCTCACCAGCGTAGCATCTCCCCTGAGGGAGCTGACTGGCTCCCATGTCATTGCGTGCAGCTGAGGCTGCGCATGCAGCATGGGTCTAGTGATTCGCTGCGTGTAGTGTTGCGGGCATTCTCCGATGCTGCTGCCTGCACCCCACAGCATGCTGCCTGAAGAGCAGGAGTGGGTGAAGTAAGAGTTGCTGCTGGGGGCGCAGGTCACAACAGTGTCTAGGGAGCTACGTATCGAAGCAGGCTCCATTGCGCTGGTACTTTAAGAAAGCTTTCGTGCTACGAGAGCGGGCTTTATAGGTGCGTGCAGCGACGAAAAGTATGAAGCAAGCAGGACAAGTGTAACTAGTGAGCTAGTGCGAATTACAGGTCCAGGCGCTATGCTGATTATCTAATTTTGTTTGTTTCCTGCCATTCGTTGCTTTGGAAGACCCTCTTGGAGCGAACGCCTTGTTGGCATGGTACCGCCCGCCAAAACGCTCGCGCCGCGGGCTCGGCGCCAGTACGGGTGTATCACTGAATGGTCGCGAGTGCCATTGATGATTTTCATTCCTACCCGATTGAGTTTTATGTAACGTTTTTTATTGGTTTTCAGCGTTGCTGAAACTATGCTGGATATGCTTCACACTGACAATGCATGCCTGGCAGTCTGGCAGAGTTCGCAGAGCCTGACGACAAAAAAGGCACTAAAGCTAGTGTTGTGCGTGGAATAAATATCGCCTATCTTCACCATGTACGGCTCTTCTGCTTTTGCGTAAGGGGCTTTGCCAAAGCTTTGCCAGCTGTTGCAGCATCATAGTGCGGCCTCGCCGCGCGGCAAGGTGGTTGTTGTGCTTGCAAGTGCTGGCTGCACTTGCAACTGCGCGCAGTGGTCGTCGCGATGAGTGCGCTAAGTACAACCTGCCAGGCAGCTGCCTGCAGTTGCAAGTGCTGCCAGCACTTGCAAGCACAACAACCACCTTGCACCGTACCTGGAGATTTCACCCATGAAAGCTCATATCTCCTTAAATACCGATACAGATCCTACTATTTTCGGCCTACTACACGTCACAGACGGCGGTGTAACCCCTACAGCTTGGGCGCAAACGTTTTGCACAACTTGCTAGTTGAGTGCTGCAAAACCACAGCCACCATGTTGCACTCATCACTGGTAAACATGGACCAGCAGATACCATTTTGATTGATCTTTGTTTATTCAAGCATCACACGTATGAGGTCAGCATCACAGGTAAAGGTTTGGTATGTGTTGCTCGCACACCACAAGGGCAGTTGCGCCAAATCAGCTTCTCCAGATATCAACTATGTTCCAAGTATACCATGTGAAGGTGCACCTTCACGTATCAATTGGTTAGCATTCAACACCTTCACAACAGGCTGCGCTCGACCATTTAATGCTCAACCACAAACGCATGCATTGCAAAACCACCTTAGCATGCTTGCAGAATGGCACAGCCATATGGCTGTGCCATTTTGCTTGTAGATGCGGCTGCCGTACTAACACCATAGCCTAACAAAAACATGCGCTTTTGTGTGACGTCACCCTAGTACCTACAAATGAGACTTCCTATTTTGAACTGCTTGCAGCTCAACTCAGCACATTTGGGCCGGCTGTTTGTTGCGACCAGCTGACATTGCTAAGCGTAAAGCATTGAAGCAGTGATAACCAATAGCTGTGGTGGTAGCCTGAATACAACAAAAATATTTAAGTATGTGCAAGTTATACAGTAAATACAGTAACAAAATCACGCACCGCACTGCTGTGCAGTGTGTTCAGTAACAGTATCAGTATGAAATGTGCTTAATGATGCAGCCTGGCCAACCGCAGTATACACAAACATGCATTGCCAAAAACGCGGCCAGTAGGATACAGTGCAGCAGTGCAATGCTGCCTTATTATTAAAGTCCCGCCCATTCAGCCCTTGACTGCATCTGTGCTGTGAGCAAATCCACGCTGTCGACACTCTTGCAGCTTCATCCAAGCCCGCTTGCTGCTCTGCAGCTGTGGCTGCAGCTGCAGCAGCCACAGCAGCACAGCGCCGCCACACCCCAAAACTCACTGGCGCGGCACATCAACAGCATACATATAAGCAGGTTGCAGTACACGACAGTACATAGGCCTGCTCTGCAGGATTAACAGGAGACGATGAAGCTCACTGCATACAAATCAGCACCCACCCAATGCCTTTTAGGAAGGCCCTCACACTCCCCACACTTTGCCCTGCAGGCACAAACAGCCACACCGCGGTTTATCTTGGGCTCAATTGCCATTTAAATAGTGGCAAAGCCGCTCCGTTTCCGCAGGCCGTGCGCATCTGCCTCAGGCTGAAACACACAATACTTGCGCGCTAAGCAGCACATGTACTGCTTCACGTGTACTGCTTCAGGTGTACTGCCTGGAGCGTACTGCCTCAAGTGTACTGCCTCATGCATTCAGCCCCAAAGGTGTACTGCCACAGAGGTGTACTGCCTCAAGTGTACTGCCTCCAGTGTACTGCCTCACGTGTACTGCCTCAACGTGTAGTGCCGCATCTGTACTGCCTTGCAGGCCTCAGTGGGTCACGTCAAAGGTGGCCCTGGAAGTGAAACCAAGGCCTGGCAGGGTGATGCCCTGCTGCTGCAGCTCCTTGCGGGTGCGCTTCTGCAGCAGCAGCAGCAGCAGCAGCAGCAGCAGCAGCAGTAGCAGCAGCAGCAGCAGGTCACACAATGTCACTTAGAACATGATCGAAAACGCATCAGCAGTGTGTGTGTAGACATCACCAGGACATTGTCAAGCCTGGCCACTATCACCCGCGACTACAAATCATACCACCGCAGGGTCATCGCCTTGGAACACACATGTCCAATGTATCAGAGCTGCAGTATCTGATCTGATCAGCCGCTCACCGGTGCACCATGCGGGTAGTCGGCCATGATCTCGCCCTCCCTGGCATACGCCTGCATGTACGCAGCCTCTGCAGCAGCCATCGCGCCCAACTGCCGCACATTTTCTTCCTCTCCTTCCTGCTGCTCCTCATCCTCACTCTCGCTCTCATCTTCCGGCAGCAGCGAGCCGATTGCCAAATGCCCTCGCAGCGCCTTTTGGGCTTTTGCAGCGACCTCGGGGCTGTGTGGGCGCGAGGCGGGGCGGCTGCCGGCCGGTGAGGGCGGGTTGTGGGAGAGCGTGTCAGCCAGTATGTTGTCGCCTGAGGTGAGGTACTTGGGCAGCCTGTTGAGTGCAGCGGTCAGGCCGTCAACCTGCACACAAAGACAGAAACAGGATCAGGGGCAGCAGGTGAGCGTGTCAGCCAGTATGTTGTCGTCGGAGGTGAGGTACTTGGGCAGCCTGTTGAGGGCAGCGGTCAGGCCGTCGGCCTGCAAACAAAAACAAGGGCAGCAGCTCAAGTTGAGACTGGAGTGAGTTGGTGAAAGGGCAACACTGCAACAGCACCAGCACGCTTGTCATACAACAAGGCAAGCCAGAAAAATATGTTTTTACATTCTAGCAGCAGCAGCAGCAGCAGCAGCAGCAGCAGCAGCGCACCCTCTTCTTGGCTGCCTCCTCCTCCTGCCTTGCACGCTGCTGCTGCACATGCTGCTGGAACTCTGCTGCAGCAGCGAAGCGCTGCCCCTTGTGCTGCCCTGCCAGCAGCGCCACCTCAGCCTCGTAGTTCTCCTGAGCCTTGGCCTGCTCAAATGCCGGGCTGCAGCAGCAGATCATCAATGCAGCAAACAGACGGGTTACATCAATGTCTGCTTGAATTGATGTCATAATGCTGCAGCAGCAGATTAGCAATGAAGCAAACAGATGGGTTACACCAATGTCTGTTTGGGTTGATGTCATAATGCCCAGAAGCTGCCAGCGTGTGTTTGTCCATGAGGCGTGGCTGCATTGGAATAAGTAGGCAGATGTGGGGCTCATGCAGTTTTGGATTTTGGACATAATTGAGCTTGCAACACGCGGCAATGTGGTGTCGATGCTGCACCAGGCACTACAGAAGCCAGAGGCCTCTATGCAGCATGTACAAGCATCAAATATGTGTTACATTTCAGGTGCTGCATGGCACTGTGTTCAAATCTCACCCCATGATGCGCAGGTGGGGCTTCTTGCTTAGGCCAATCCTGGCAACACCTGCAGCAACCGTGCAGGAGCTGTGTAGGTCAGCACACACGCATAAGCAACAAGGGAACTAGGCAGTACAATGAACAGCACAACTTGAGCCGATACTGTGACATGCTTGGTATACACAGCTCTGTTTGAGTAGCCACCCAAAGGGACTCAGCATGCTCCCAACAGTGGTGCTTGCAAAAGATGTTCATGGCTGTGGCTGTGTCAGTGCTGGTGACGTTACTGTACTGCAATGAAGCCCCCAGTTGCATAAGGAAGGCAAGCAGCTGGATGAACCTAAATAAACAATTCTCTGTTTCTGGGCTAGTTCATCAACCTCACCTCTGCCATCAACAGCCACACTTGCCTTAGGCATTGTGAACCTGTCCTGCAAGCACAAACCAGCAGAACCACAAACAAGGTGGGCCATTTGCAGGCACCTCTGCCTTGTTGATTATGGCACGACCTAAATATCAATGCTCATACTTTCTGTGGTGCTCATGCCAGCGGTCCAGTCGTAACACAACCTGCACCCTCCACCTGGGTGCTGCCCCTGCCCTGTGCCACTGCTGCTCCCTCTGCCTGCTGCTGCTGCTGCTGCTGCTGTTGCTGCATCGTATTGTGCTGCTGTCACATCCCACTTCCACGTCAGTACCTGTGTAGCATCGGCCCTCAGGGAGCTAGTAGGTGCCCACGTCGACTGCTGTGGCTGTCTATCTGCGTAGAGGTTTCCTTGCCACTGCAGGCACCCCGCCATTGAGGCCGAGGAGGACTGTGTGTAGTAAGTAGGCGAAGCTCCAGCCCCAGAAGACCATGAGCTGCCAGAAAACGTGTTTTCCATTGCGTCGTGCTCGCGGGAATCAGGCCACAGGTGTGCGCGCAGGTAGGTAGAGGAAAGGAAACTCTCGGTTTGAAGCCAGAAAATATCAAACGTTCATCAAACGATAATGAAATATAAGTCAATCATGTTGTATGCTGTGTACGGTGTACACCTTTCCATGGTGCCCGCCATGTACCGCTCAACCCGCCAACGTGTCGCCTCGAAGCTCGATGCTCGCATGGACGGACACTGCGATTTACGACCACGTTTATGCTCAGTCCACGGATTAGTATAAGTTTATACGTTTTCGCTTGAAATTCCAACATCTGGATGTGTGCTGTGTGACTGCACTTCACACTGCTGGCGCTGACACGCACATGTGTGCCGGGAGGACAGGAATTTCACAAAGAAAGTGAAACTTTGATACCATACATGCTATCTAGGCCTTTCTGTCAGGCCGGGCACACCCCGGAGACAGCTGCCCAGAAGACAGCGCCTCAATCTGTTTTTTTGGCACCGCCGCCTACACCGCCTCTGCAAAAGGTTTCGTGGTGCTGCGACTGCATCTGAGCAACGTGCTGTGGCTCGAACATAACTGCAGCCTTGGCATAAAGCCTTGAACGTCTTGCTCACAGACCCAACACAGGTGCGACGACATTCCAAACACAGAGAAGGCCAAGCCAGCTCTCAAGGGATCACTGTACATCACACCAGTGGTAGTACATGGACAGCAGCACCTGCCTGGTGTATACGTTGAATAGACAAACGAGGATGTCAATCGTTGTCAATCGTAAATCAATCGTTGCACAGACGTCACGAGGAGGCTCTGCTGGCCTTGCCTGTGCGCCGGACTCAGTCAGACTCAGGGGCAGGCCTGACATTCAAGATGACCCTGCGGCAATAGTACTGTACAGCCTGCCCCACAAGATACATGTAGCACACACTGATTGATGGCCGCGCCCTGCTCACCCTTGACATCAGCCCACTCAGGCACGGCTGCAGCTGATGTGGGCAAACAAGGCATTTCATGCCACAGGATGCAGCCTCTGCAGCAAACCACCTGCTGCTGCTGCTGTAGCTGCCGCTGCTGCTGATTTTTGTGACGCTGCTGCTGCTGCTGCCGCACCTCACAATGCACGGCAACTCAGCCGCGTCGATTGAGTTTTACATTATCATGCCAAAAAAACACGGCTGTTTGCCGGACTGCTCCGCTGTGTACCAAGCCCAGACACTGCGCAAGCAGTGCTCAGCGTGTCGAAGTGTATGCTGTCTCGCGGGAGGGCACGGTGTGAGCACAGCCAAAGCCCAGGCTCGGCAGCTGAACACCCTTCTGCTGCAACTCCTTCTGAAGGCGCTTCTGTAGCAGCAAAGGCAGCATCAGCACCAGCAGCGGCAGCAGATGAGCAACTGCCAGAAACACACAAGCGCATACAGCAAGCAACATCCCAGAACGATTGGCCAACGTCATTGTGAGTGATTACGTCTGCTGTTGCTTGCTGCAAGGCCCATGGCTGCCAATACTTGCAGCAAGTACAGTGCAGCTCCTGAACCGCCATCAGCATTGCGATGCATAGCCACTCACAGGCAGGCCGTGTGGGTATTCCAGCAGCAGCTGCCGCTCCAGCTGCTCCACCTGCTGCTGCTTCCTGCACTCCTCCGCCAGCGCTGCAGCTAGCAGCGCGCGCGCCTTCCTCAGCCTCTCTTCCTCCTCTTCATCAGCCTGGCCAGGCGACGGCTCAAGGCTGCCTGTGGTGAGGTGGCTGTGCAGGTCGTGTGCATGCTGGGCCTTCTCACACAGCTCAGGGCTCTGGGGCTGTGAGATGCCTGCGTCGTTTGCAGCGCTGCTGGTGGCGGCGTCAGCGTCGGCGTCTGCAGCTGCTGCTGTCTGCGGCCGGGTGGCTAGTGGATTTGCGCTCGATGTGTGGTACTCTGGCAGCTGGTGCAGGATGCCTGCAAGGCTGTCCAGCGCGTGCTGTGCCTGCAGGAGCCGCACAGGAGCATTGACCAGCGAGCAGAGGCTTGATAGGGGTCTAAACAACAAATCCTGTCACCCTGGCTGTTAGCCAATGAGGCGTTTGTGCAGGTGACTTTGGCCTGGTGCCTGCTGCTTTGCACCTTCAAGCATCGGCTTATTGAGCATGTTGGCAAGCAGCGTGCATTCCATCATGCGGGCTGCATCTGCGGCTGTGCTGGATGTGCAACGCATTGCCGAGCCGCACCTGCTTCTCATCTTCCTCTGCTGCCTGCTGGCTGCGCCGCCGCTGGTGTTGCTGCTGCCACTCTGCTGATGCAGCAAAGCGCTGCCCCTGCGGCTTGCTGCACTGGCGGTCTTGGCTGGCACTGTTCTCCCACTTCTTATGCTGCTCAAAGTCGTGGCTGCAGCAAAGCGCCAAGCATGCAGTTGCAGGAATCAGCACCACCAAGATAGGAAGTAGGCGTCCAGCGCATGCTTGCCGGCATTCAGCTGCAGCTTGCAGAGCATGTGTTTGCTGCAAAGTTTGAGCACAGTTCTGCTGCAGCACAAAGGAAGGCTGCCAAACTTTAGAAGCAGGCTGTCATGTGCACACACCTGATGATGCGACGCGTAGGCTTTTCGTCTATACCAAATATGGCAGAGCCTGCAGAGCAACGTGTCTTGCATGTCGTGATACAGTCTGTGGATGCTACTCATGCTTCACCATGCAGTGGTGCAGCTGGCAGTCACTTGCGGTGCGATGCACTGTGGCAGACATGCTCGTCCCTGGCACTGCTTCCTTCCTGATGGCTCACCGTTTGCACTGAGGGCTATATTTGACTTTGGGAGCTCGAAGCGCCTCTGCATGTTGTGAGACACGTACAATCATAAGCCACATGTCACAGCCTGGTACAGCATTCACTGCAGGCAGCTGCCCTGACTGCTGCTGTCTTGTTGCTGCAGCCAAGCTTGCTCTGCTACCCTGCGTGGCATGCCGCGACAGACGCCTCTTACAGTGGTAGTTTCGCCCCTTAGGCAGCTGCTTGGCTTCCAAGGTGGCTTTTCCGGCGAGCTGGCACTGCTCGGTGGTGACAGGGGCAGCACTGGCATCGTCTGCGTCTCGCACTGAGCCATTGTCGCTGCTGTTGGTGTGCGCGAGAAGGAAAAAGTACAGAATTGTTTCAACCCGCAGCGACAATGAAGGATTGCATCCCAAGCTTGTGAGCCACACCAAGCAAAGGTCAACGTTTTGCTGTACAACTTTACATGCTCGCTGGAGTCAGACATTATAATGTGCTGCGATATATAGCCTGACATCAGCAGCATGTGCCACTCGGACAGCTACAACCTAGTCATTACCCGCTACAGCCTGGCAGCAACTCCCGCCAATTCGTCGGGGCTTGCAATTGCACTGCAATGCAGGCTACCTCGCAGCAGTGCTACACACTGCCAGCCACCGAAGTCATTGCAGTGCCAACGTTCATGTCTGCTACACCATCTAAGCACGTTGGCGGTGCTTCTTCTTCACCGGCTGTTGCTGCTCCTGCTTGCTTGGCTGCGTGTGCTGCTCCTGCTGTTGTTGCTCTTCCTGCTGCCGCTTCTGGATCAGGTGTTCCCTGAATAGCTCTACCCTCTTTGCTGACACCGCCAGCTCCAGCCGCAGCTCATTGTTGCGCCTGTACAGCTTGCTGAGCCGATACTGCTCCTGCAGCGCCTGCTCAGCCCCTTGCACATCCACAGCATCCGCAGCTGCCACTGCAGCTGCAACCACAGCAGCTTGCTGCTGCTGCCGCTGCTGCGGCTGCTGCTGCTTCCGCTTGCCATGCTGCTGCACATGCTGCTGCGGCTGCTGCTCCTCCGGCGCATCTGCTGCTGCGATCGCGTGCTGCAGGTCCAGGCACCATGGCCGGCCAGCTGCTGCCTGCCTTGCTGCCATACCTGCTTTGCTGCTGCCAGCAACAGCCCCATTCACCCGCCCTTTACCCCTGCCTCCTGCACCGGCAGGCATCGGCGGCGCCGGCCTAAACCCTCCCAGCTTCACTGGCCCATAAACCGCTGCCACGTCCTGCGGCCCTGAAGCGCCAGCTATCACAGCAGCTCCAACAGCAGTGCCAGAGCCAGCTGCTGCGTCAGCATCCCCACTGCCACCGGCAGCAGCACTGCCAGCAGCAGCAGCAGCAGACCCTGATCCTGAGCCTGGTGTGAGCGTGAGCAGCATGCGCGCTGCTGCTGCAATGTGTGGGTGGTAGTGCTGGGCCAGCAGCGGCAGCTCCCACAGTGCTGCAGCCATCGCACCTGCACAGGCAGCGGTGACAGTGACAGTGACGGATAGGGGAAAGGATGCTTGTGGAAGGTCTCTGGTAAGAGCAGATGATATGCACATGTGCTCGCCAGCAGCAGATACGCACAAGCAACTGCGTAACAAAACTCAACCGCTCTGGCATAGTGAGTGCAGGGTGCTTTGCAAGCACACGTCTAGCTGTCAAAACATGCCTTCAAACTAACCATCACAGGCTGCTGAGCACTGCACCTGCCATGAACCTCATTCCAAGGCTATGGCAACTGCAGCATGCACACGGACACCTTTTGAACAGGCACCCTTTCCTGAGCTGTGCACACAGCAGCACCTCGACCCACCTGCTTCCGAAGGGTCCGAGCAATCCGCATCAAACTGCCGCCCGCCAACAGGAGCGCCACCCTCCCATTCAAACAGGCACGTCAGCTTGGGATACCGCCGCATCAGGCGGTACAGTAGGCAGCCACAGCCCAGCGCTTCAGGCGTACTGCTGGTGAGCATCAGCAGCGCCAGTCGCTTTGCATATGCTGCCAGCCGCCCCATGTCTGTCTGCTTCACTCCCAGCAGCTGCTGCTCCAGGCAGCGCAGCAGCAGCACTGGCGTAGGCGCTACGTCTCTGCTGCTGCTGCTGCTGCTGCTGCTGGCTCCGGCTGCAGCGCCCTTTTGCTGCTGCTGCTGCTGCTGCTGCTGCTCGGCTGCAGCAACTTCCAGCCCCAGTATGCTTGCACGCACCGCCTGCAGTGCCTGCAAGTCCTCCTGATCCAGCCACTGCTCATCTTCATCGGCAGTACCGTTCGCTGCTGCTGCAGTGCTTCCTGCAAGCTTTCCTGCAAGCTTTCCTGCAAGCCTTGCAGGAAAGTCGCCCGCCTCGTGCAGCAGCTGCAGTGGCACCAGCAGCAGCGCCTGGTACAGCTGGTTGTAGAAGGCCCGCCTGTCGATTGTGAGTGCCTCGCCTTGCCCTTTCAAGATGTCCAGCGCAGCCAGCAGCACTCCCAGCCGCTCACGCAGCGGCAGCGCACCAGCAGCCAGCAGCTGTGAGGGGCAGGCACGACAACACACGACCGCAGCGACAGCAGCACAACGCAACGGACCAGGTTAAGTGAGCAGGCATCGGAGGACTAGGCCCATGCGGTGCCGTCAATGCAACCCAAACACGGACTAGTTTGCTGTCCACACATCAGCTGCCAGCTCGCTGTATGCTGCATGAGCAGCACACCTGGAGTAATGAGGATGCGGCAATATTCACGCATACGGCTGCGAGCTACTGGCGACTCTGCACACCGTTCAAACATCCCACAGTCAATCTCACAAAATCTCACAAGCAAACCAAAATAATTATGATCCTTGGCAGCCTGCGCACCTCCTGCAGCACAGCCATGAGGTCATTGAAGTACTCCACACTGATGAGGTGGCTGTAGCGCCCCAGGCCCTCCAGCGCCGGCTGTAGCAGCGGGAACTTGCGCGCAACCTTGGACGCCTGCCACGGCTGCTGCAGGACGCCCTTGCTGCTGCTGTTGTCGTCTGCGGCGGCCGCTTGCGCTGCTGCTGCTGCTGCCTGGTTGGAGGTTGCTGTGCTGCAGTGCTTCAGCACGCGGAAGAACACCTCAAATAGCGCCTGCAGCATACACAGTCAACGCAGGTAAATCCACTCATCAGCATGTACCGCTTCGTGGGATCATGGAATGAGCTGCGGCATACACAATCCCTTGCATGAAATCAGGCACAGCATGTCTTCAGGCACCAAATAGTTGACATTATCAGCAAGCGTAACATGTCAAACAAACACCAAACCAAACAAAACCAGGCAAACCAGGCACTACCACCCCACAGCGCCGCACCTCAAGCATCTGGCTCTGCAGCAGCTCCAGCTCAGCCAGGTCGAGCCCCGCCTCAGCCTCTGCCCGCTCAATTTAGAGCGGATTCATAAAAATCCAAACACACACAATGCCGCACCTCCAGCATCTGGCTCTGCAGCAGTGCCGGCTCAGCCAGCTCACGCCCTGCCTCTGCCTTGCAGGTGGAACAATCAGCAGCATGCAGCCTGCATAGATGCCAAAACAAGCATATCACCCACGCACCTCCAGCATCTGGCTCTGCAGCAGCGCCAGTTCAGCCAGGTCAGGCCCTGCCTCCGCTTCCTCAAACTCCTTGTCCAGGTCAGTCTTGCGCTTGGCACGGCGCGCTGCCTTCTTGCCCAGCTGCAGCAGCAGCAGCAGCAGCAGCAGCAGCAGCAGCAGCAGCAGCAGCAGCAGCAGCAGCAGCAGCAGCACGATAGCTCACATGAACGAACAGTTGGCGATGAGGAGCACTATTACTGTTCCACCGCTTCTCAGAAGCCTTATGTTGGCTGCTGACTGAAGTCCACTAGACAAAACACATGCCAGCCTGACATACTAATTGCTTTCTCCTCACCTTCTTGGCTTCATATTGTTTCGCCACTTCGTAGGAGCCTATGGTTGGCTGCTGCCTGAATCACAATAGGACAAGGCACATGACAGCATTGCATCTATCTCCTCCTCACCTTCTTGGCCTTGCCGCCGCCCGCGCCCTCGCCGCCTGCGCTGACAGGCGTCACCTGCTCGAAGCGCAGCACCAGCAGGCAGCTGACCACCACGGGGGGCACGCTGCACCTGCGCGTCTTCACCAGGTCTGCCACCAGCTGCACAGCCTCAAGGGAGGACTTGCCCTGCAGGATCGAGCAGTGAAAAGGCAAACATGATACAGTAAAGCGATGATCAGGTTGCGCCATCTTCACCAGGTCAGCAACCAGCTGCACAGCCTCAAGGGAAGACTTTCCCTGCAGCAGTAGACATGGCATAACAGTTGCGGAATTCAGTTTGCAGTGCTTGCTGTTAGGGCAGGTCAGCCACCAGCTGCACGGCCTCCAGCGAGGACTTGCCCTGCAGGAGTGTGCGTTTGAGAGGCAGGCGGGGTGCAGTGCGAACAGTGAGATGTGCACCCCAATTGACCAGGTGAGCCACCAGCTGCACAGCCTCACAGCGAAAAGTTGTTCTGCAGGAGTCGGCAGTGACAAGGCATGTGAGATGCAGTAAGGTGACCATTGTTTTAAGCCGTCTTCACAAGGTCGACCACCAGCAGTACAGCCCTGTGCCAACATACGTGCCCCACCCACCTGCACGTCCTCCTGCAGCAGCTGCCGCAGCGCATCACACGCAGCCCCCTGCACCTGCGCATCAGGCCCCAGCATCATCGGCACCAGCGCCTGCAGCAGGTCGCTGCAGTAATTAAACCCCGGCCGTGCCACTAGCAACTGGCCCATGCAGCGCACAGCCACACGCTTTGTAGCCAGTACACTGCTGCTGCTGCTGCTGCTGCTGTGGCCAGCTGTAGGTGCGGCGTTGGGTTTTGCGGTTGCTGCTGCCAGTAGGGTTTTGAGGTAGGCTTGGTAGCCTTTGAGCAGCGCTTGCTCGTAGTCACGCAGTGCCTGCACCTCCTTGCTGACCCGCATCTGCAACCGAGAGAGAAACAGCAAGCGGCCAAACACACATATGAAGATGCTAGGCCAACCGGCAACAGCAGATTGTGTTTTGCCATGTTGACAAGCAAGAGTGACAGGCAATACACAACCCTACAGAGGCTCTAGCCCAGCTGCTGTTGATTCTGCAATGCAGTGCACAACAGGGCAGCAAACCCGCTTTACAAGCAAGCAAACCCTGTGAACCCTGCCCACCTCCTGCAGCACGATCAACAAGGCAGCAAAACCGCTTTGCAAGCAAGCATTCTATCTAAACCCCGCCCACCTCCTGCTCCTCCTCGGTCAAGCTGCGTATCCTGTAGCCAGGCAGCAGGTCCTTAAACACAGCCAGCAGCGACAGTAGTGCCAGCCGCACCACCACCCCATCCCTGTCAGCAGCACATCCCAGCAGCAGCCGCAGCCCAGGCACTACATGCTTTTCAGGCTCTGCCAGCAAGTGCTGCGCTGCCAGGGCCATCTGCTGCTTTAGGGCTTCTCGGCGCTGCTGGCTGTCCTGCAAGGACATGAGGCTGAGCAGAGCAGGAGAGAGGCCGCCCTCAGAGGGCAGTCCTGCAGCATTCAAACAACGAAACAGACGTCAACAACAAGCAGCAAAGTCAGCAGGTGCTGCGTGTGCATGTTGTAGTTCTACGACCTTGTTGTGGCTGTGTGCTGGCCAAGGGTTGGCAACATCACAGACCACCACAGAGAAGGTGATCCTTTAGCACTCTGTCTTGACATAGCAGCACTGGTTCTGTTGACACAGAACACGTAACCTCACATGACGCCTGTAGCTGAGCTGCATGCCAAGGCAGTGAGAGCAGCATATTTGCAGCAGCCGAACCTCACCTTTCTTGGCTGCAACTTCTGCAGCAGCTGCTGCCTTCGCCGCCGCCTGCCTCTCCGCTGCTGCAGCCGCTCGGCGCTCCGCTGCCTCTGCAGCTGCCGCTTCCTTTTCCGCTGCTTTCTGCGCCTTCTCGCTCTGCAGCGTGTCTTCAACTTGAATGCCCTCCACCTGCACCTTAGCTGCTATTAGCTGCTGCTTGCGGCTAGGCTGGAAGAGCACCTCTCCTGCTGCTGTCTTCACAGGAAGACCATACTTGCTGGCCTTGGAGACCTGCGGGGGAGCACAAAACCAAGAGATGTCAAGCAGCACCAAGTGACAGATGCACAAAGTCAGCACCGAGCTAAGCCAATCAACGATGCAAAGTACGCCTCAAGGTGACCTTAGAGCACTCTTCGCAACCAAACACAGCCAGAAGATTCTACACTGCGCACCTGCTCGGCTGCTCTTGGCTTGCGCTCATACTCTGCTGCGCCCTCATCCTCAGAGCCGCCACCAGCCTCTGCATCACCACCATCATTGCCAGCTGCTGCTGCTGCTGCTGCTGCTGCTGTGGCGGCGGCGGCGGCCGCTGCTTTCTGCTTGTCTTTCACGGCCCTGAGCAGCAGATGCAAATGGCGGGGTGACAGTTTGGGTGCGTGCATGCACATGAAAGTCTGCTGTGCTGCAGCACTGTCAGCAGGAAAGCACTGGTCCGGTGTGATAGACAAGCAACGACAGCGCACTGACACGCTGTGATTTGTATCTGCAAGGCTGAGCAGCAGCTTCCAAAAGATACAGCAGCGCAAGCTGCGACTTTCAACCACACTAACACTGTCACGCTCACTTGTCCAGCTGCTGTGCATCCAGGTCTCGCAGGAAGCCCAGCTGAGAGCCATACTGCTGCACAAACTGCAAGTCCTCCTCGCCCACATCAAGGCCCTGCTCATCTTCATCATCTGAGCCTGGCAGCGGCACATCCTGCTGCTTGCTGGAATGCGGCTTGCCCTGCAAAGGTGCAGAAGATATACCTCTAAAAGATAGTAACATGATGCTGCAGTCATGGCAGCAGCTATTGGCCAGGCTGGCTCATTGCTGAGCAGAGAATCTTCAAACCGCACCCGTACATCTTTATATGACATACTGGTGACCATACACGCCATTGATGATTGCAGCCACTTACCTTTGGCCCCTTGCTGAACTTCTTCTTCTTGCTGCTGCTGCCGCTGCTGCTGCCAGCCTGGGCTGTCGGGGGCTTCCGCTTGTTGCCCATCCTGCTGATAATATAGTCGAACTATAATTATTGCTGCGGTTGCTGCTCGTTTAGCAGCTGCAATAGAGGAGGACGAAGTACCGCCGTCGGTATGCACTGATCAAAACCTGTGCAGGATGCAGCTACGAAAGCTTGCAACTCAGGCATTGAGTTAGTCAGCAGAGACCGCGGCACCATTGCTGTGACTGTCAGTCACTCCCTGATAACACCCGGTACAAACTGTTTGTTTTTCCTGGCTCGCTTGTGCAATTGGACAGTGAGCAAATGCTTATTCGCTGTTTCTTCGACTGTTTTGCCATCCGCTTGACTGTGGTACATGCAGTCTGGGGACACTACGGACACCATGGACCTCAGCAGTAGCCAGGTTGGAGTGGGAATGCTGCCCACCTTGTATTACTTTCCCGATTTTATAGCTGAAGACGAAGAGCAGAGGATCATGGCAGAGGTGCATGCCTCTCAGGCCAAGTGGGTGCAGGTCAGGACCCTGCACGCTCACACATCTGCGCAACTGCACTGCAGCCTGCAACACACTGAACTGTTGCTGCCACAACCCCTACTGTGCCTACTGTGCATGCATGCATGCATGCATTATCAAATCCAACTTGGTGGCCAAATTTTTGCCAAACCTACGGAGCTTAGCACAACACCATGCCCCCAAACCAGCGTGTGTACAGTGAAGGAGCTGCCAGTTTTAGTTACACCTCATCACTCTTGCTCAGCAGCACCCATCATCTCCACCAGTCATCCCACGTTCTTCTGCAAGCAAAAATACCCCCTACATTGTATTCTTTGTGCTGCAGCTGTCAGGCAGGCGGCTGCAAAACCACGGAGGCATCGTGCACAGCAAAGGCCTCATCCCCGCACCCATGCCACGCTGGCTGCAGCAGCTATGCAGCCGCGTGCACAGCCAGCTGCTGCCACTGTTTGGGGAGCAGCCGCCTAACCACGTGCTGATCAACTCGTACCAGCCGGGATGCGGCATTATGGTAAGCCGGCACAAGCAGCTGCTGTTTTGTGCTGCGCATCGCTGGCCGCTCTGTGCAGCTGCATGCAAGCTCTGTAGAGCTGCCAGGTCTGCAGCAGTGTGAGTTCCACTTGGTTGGGTTTGTTCTGCAAGTGTGTGCTCAGAAAGGCCCAACCCTGTTGCCGGCATCTGTCAGGCAGCTCTGGTAATAACTTAACACCTACCATGTGTTTGACTCACGGTTTGACTGCTGCCATGTTCGACAACTGCAGCCGCACCAGGACGGCCCGCTGTACCACACCATGGTGCTCATCATGGCCGCCTGTGCTGCAAGCTCACAATAGCCTGCATAGCCATGATCCCAGCAGCTGTCTTTCTATTTTTGTACGTTTTTGAATGTGATTCCCACTGCTGCCTTGTGTGGGCTGCAGCCGCACCAGGACGGCCCGCTGTACCACCCCGTGGTGCTCATCATGGCCGGCCTGTACTGCAAGCTCACAATAGCCTGCATAGCCATGATGCCAGCAGCAGTCTTTCTACTTTTGTACGTTTTTGAAGTTTCAATTTTACTGCTGCATTATGCATGCTGCAGCCTCACCAGGATGGCCCGCTGTACCACCCCGTGGTGCTCATCCTGTCGCTGGGCTCACCCGCAGTGCTGCGCTTCTGGCGCAAGCAGGACGAAGGTGCGCGGCCTGCAGGGTCTATGGGCCAAAACCTAGACATGTGCGACCTCAGCTTAGCTCAACTCAGCTGAGCTGAGCTGGCTTGAGTGATGCTGAGTTGAGTTCAGTGCAGGCTGCTTGCATCAAGGTGTGTATGCGGCTTGTGCGGAGCAGAGCAAGGGGGTCAGCAACAGGGCTTTAGGGAGAATCTGCTGCTCCGTGCATCCTTCCACGTTGAACTCTTGGACAGTGCGTGCATTTGCATCGCAATACGGCTAGCGAGCAAGGTGCATGCGGCCATTGATGCAATGCTGCTGCTGCTTTGGCCGTTGCCTCGCCTCAATTTGCTGTGCTGCAGGTGGCACTGGTTATGCGCCTCCAGTTGCCTCTCTGCTGGCAATGCCTCGCAGCCTGCTGGTGTTCCGCGATGAGGCCTACCACAGCTGCCTGCATGGCATAGAAGAGGTAAGGGCATGAAGCGGCATGCAATGCGATGATGCACGCCACAGCCGCCTGCATGGCATTGAGGAGGTGGGGGGGCCCAGCCGCAACATGCACAACCCATTGCGCGCATGTCTGCTGCAAACAATATGCTGGATTGTGTGTGCTGCCTGCACTTGTCAAACAATCGACAGGTCACATGGGTGCATTGCCAGCAGCCGTGAGTGTGAACTGCCGTTCTGCTCTGGCAGCTGTTGCACGTATATGCTGCGGCACTGTAGCTGCTCAGAAGGCGTGCTGCTTACAGTTTGGCCAGTGCATGCATGCGAGTGCCTTTTTGAGGTAGCAGAGCTTGCCGCTAGAGGTCCAAAGAGTTTCAAAGATTGTTTGCGTCTGTGTGTCTGGCTGTGTTTGTGTACCAGGTGACTGAGGAGGTCTTAGATGCATCAGTAGTCAACCCCGAAGCTATAGAGCAGCAGCAGCAGCAGCAGCATCCACAGAAGCAGCAGGAGCAACGGCAGCAGCTGCAAGCAGAGCGGCAAGAAGCACAGCATCAGCAAGAAGATCCGCAGCAAGCACAGCATCAGCAAGAAGTGCCGCAGCAAGCACTGCAGCAGCAAGCAGAGCAGCAACAACATCAACAGCAGCAGTCAGGGCAGGCACATGCTGCAGAGGTGTGCAGCCAACCTGCTGCTGCAGCGCAACATGCAGACAGCAGCGGCAAGGCGAGCAGCAGCAACGGCAGCAGCAGATGCGACAGCGGCACTGTGCCGTGCAGCGTGCCGCGTCAGGGTGAGCGCATATCCCTCACCATCCGCCGGGTGCTGAAAGTGCACAAGGCGCTGGGGCTGCTCAGGCGGTGATGCTGCCTGCTGGCGGCTTCGTAAGCTACCATGTTGATGAGATCAGGCTTTCAGGGCTTGTTGCGAAGGCACTTCTGTTCACACTTCTGTTCACACTTGTGTCCACAGGCACGGCAGGAGTGGGGTTGGGGCTGCTCGCGAGTGCGGTGCTGAGCTATAGCTGCTGTGGCCTCAGCTGCCTGGCCATGCCGGCACAGTCACGTGGGCGAAGCGAGCGCTGGCAACACCACATTTACTCAAGCCCTGGGTTCAAAATGTGTTGGGGCCAGTGGCCACTGGGTGTACTGTTTGCACTGGTTCAGGGGGATTGGCCGTTTGCTGGCATGCATGCTATCATCTGATGGTATGGCACATATTTCCTGCATGCTAGTGCGCCGTGCTCTGGACATTATGTATAGCAGTTTGGGCAGGTGGCCTTCACACAAGATGTACATTACATATGTAAAAACGACGAATGTAGATGTATGACACCCCCGGGGCCAAGGACACAGTGGATTGTTTGGTTACACGACTGCCCAGATAAGCTGCTTGCAGCTGATGCGTGAAGTAACATGCAGCAGCCATGCTCTCAGGTGGTGCCTGGTGCCCATCACAAACCGAGCAGGCCCTAATCAGGGCTTTGCTGCAGGTTCTGCTGCAATGTGCCTGCAAAACAAGCATCCAACTGCTGCGTCGCATATGCAGCCAACTGCTCAGCGAAAACCATGCATCTCAAGGGAACAGTGTACACATCAGGTATGAAGTACAGATTCGCAAAAAGCTGATGTCTGAGGCACAGCACTACGGACGGTAGCGCACACAGAGTGCGGCCACAACAGGCGTGCATGCAGCGCTAAACACGCACAGCTGGAATGCACAACACAGCTGTAGCATCAGCTGTGTGGCTACCATGCTGCTGCCAGACAAATGTGTCACAACACTAAGCACCGGTGAATATCAAGCCAAGCAAGCAACACGCAGCACACCTTGCTAGCAGCACGCACAGGAGCGCAGCACAGCCCGCTGCACTTTCTCTCCATATGCAAATCACAGCAGATTGTCATATTGCTCAGGATGGCGCAATGATCGCCAGCGTTCCAGCGCCAAACAGCCTCCGATCGAAACCGACAAGCTTGCTCCAGCTGCAACACTGAAAAGTGTGCACTGACTCCCTCCAGCTGTCTTCTGCCTGGCACTGGCAAGCCGCAGCTGCAACTGCAGCTGCTGCTGCTACTGCAGCTGCTGCTGCTACTGCTGCTGCTGCCGCCTCAGCCTGTACTATGCCAGCCAGCTGAGTGCTGCTGCTGCTGTTCCTGCTGTCGAGGTGGGGAGCGTTTAGCCGCTCAGCTTGCTCTGCTGCCACCACACTGCAAACAGGGGGATGCCCACGCCAGTGGTCATGATGCCGCCGATCCAGGCAGCCACCTTCCACCTACGGCCAGGCCACTGCAGTAGCAGCCATGCAGGAGACAGCAGTACAAAGAAGGGCAGAAGAAGCTCAGCAGACATACAAGGCCTGGCTGTGGCTACTGGCAGCCCAAGAGAAAACGGTCAGCTAGTGTACTGTGCAGCAGCAGCTTGTGTCGACTAAGCGCTGCAGAAGGAGAGCGCCTGTGTACACACATATAGTGCAACGCCTGGCCCCCATTGCAAGGTATGGTATTACGCAACACCTGCAGGCAACTGCTGCAAATGCACCGTCCTGATTGCAGAAAGTGTACATGCCACACCCAGGAGCAGCAGCAAGTGCTGCTGCTGCTGCTGCAGTGCTGGTGGCCTTGCTGCTGTGGCAAGCTGCTGCTACTGCACTGGATCTGTGCAGGTAACTAATGATGCTTCCAAAGAACTCACGTCCTGGAAGTTCAGGTAGTTTGGGCCGTGCTCATAATCCTGCAGGCACGACAAGCAACTCATCAGCTGCTGCGCTCAGCACTCCTCTAGCTTCCATCCAGACATCCTGATTGCGTTAAAGGGCTTCAGATAAGTCGTTATGAAGACACTCGCTGCTCTAGACCAGCTGCACTTCAGCTAGCTCGCAAAGGCAGCACTCACGTAGTGGTAGCGAGGAGCAGCACTGGTGCGGATGCTCCTGGCAAACTTTGGTGCCTCCCTCTGCACCTCGCGGGCGACTTGCCGCAGAGCAGCGGACATCCTGGCACGCTAGCGAGTCAGGCACTTCAGACGTGATCTGTGGCAAGAAGCTGGCAAAGCGCCTTAACACAAAGCAAACGCTGATGATCAGGCCCTTGGTGGTGTCGAAGAGTGTAGCAGCGGTCCTTTGCGTTGTCAGCACAATAACATAGGGTGGGGTTTGCGCCAGGGCACCGTCTTCGGGCTACCAGATGGCTTTCATGACATCTCAGTACCTTTATAAAGCCACTCACGATGTGAAGGCCTTCCTGTAGACTGCGCAGCACGTGGTGACACAAGCTACCCAGAGGCAGGCCTGCTACACAAGCAGCACTGCTCTGTCTGCAGCGTTTTCCTCAAAAACCCTAGCAGGCATATCCCATACGACTTTAAAAACTTAAAACTTTCAAAAGAACAGCCCGTCAGCTGCACTGATTTGGAGCTGCCTCTACAGCGCCCGCCAGCTGCTGCTGCTCCAGCTGCTGAAAGTGCTGCTGCACTGCATCCAGCATCTGCTCTGTGCCCCCGGTCCACTTCACGTCAGCCACCACGAAGCGATCCGGGTGGGCGGCAACTGCTGCCTCCACAGACGGCTGCAACAACAGACAGAGGCAGCAGCCGGAGCAGCAGCAGTGCAGATCAGGTTGGTTTGAAGAGGGCAGGCAGTAGCAACACACGCGCCACGCACTTGTGGAGGGTGCGGCAAATGCAGCATGTATTGCTGTCTTACGTTCAATAAGTGCACACGGTCAATGATACTGTCTCAGTGATGCCATGTGAGGGCCGAGTGGACATCCAAACAGCTCTGTGCAAACTCACCGCGCCAATGCTGGGCAGGAACACCTTTCCCACAGCTGCAGCCAGCTGCATTTGCTTGACCATCATGTGAGTGATACCATATGTCAGTGCCATCAGTCAGTGCTGCCGCACCATTTGGATGACACTATACGGCAGGAGAAGGTCAGTGATACTTGAAACAGCTCTGTGCATGCTCACCGCGCCAATGCTGGGCAAGAACGCCTTGCCCACAATCGCAGCCAGCTCCAGGTCATTGTCATCATCACACAGCAGCGCACAGCGGCCAGCAGGCACGCCAAACTTCTGCATCAGGTAAGCTGCTGCACCCTCCTTGCCACTTGCTTTGGGGTAGAAGTCAACCACACCCAGGTTGGTGCTGCTGGCAAGGCAGGCGGGCCGCGCTGCAACTGCAGCTGCCAGCTGCTCCTCTGACTTGTTTGGCGTCTTGGTCAGCCTGTGACGTCAAATCGGCCGAGGTGCACAAGCAGCAGCATATCAAGGCGTGTGTTGGCTTGGCGTGTGTTGACACAGCTTTTAAGGCATCCCTATGGCTGACCAGTACGCCAACCAAGTCGGATGAACAGCTGGCATGGAATCGCTGCCAATGTGTGCTCATGCTCCGCCTTCTTGCAGTGCAGGAAGGCTGAGTGTGACCATACATCGGCGGTCGTTTCATGCCAGCTGCTCGTCTGACTTGTTTGGCGCCTTCGTCAGCCTGTGAGATGCACGGGGCACGTCGCAATGATAAATATGTGCACACAGCAGCAAGCCAGCAAGCATGCAGTTGTGACAGGCGCCGGGCGCCTACTGGCATAACAGTGCGCAGCAGCCGCTACGGTAATGACAGTACAAGCGCTTGCACCTGCTGCCCAGAATGCGCTGACTTTCTCAAAAGTCAAGGGCCATGCCAGCAGCTGCAGCTGCAGCACCGCGGTGCCACGCACATGACCGCGAGCTGTAGCTGTTGGCGCCTAGGCTCCACCTGCATAAACACTTGTTGAGGCTAGAACGTCCCCACCCTACACCAGCAGCTGCAGCTGTTGCTTTACCTGAAGGCGGTGCTGTAGCTGTTGACGTCCAGGACCCTTCTGCATCGTTCTCTTCTACCCTGTCATGCCCTGTTGGGCCCTCTGCCTGACACTGCCATCATACAACCCCCCCACCCCACCCCAAACCAGCAGCCGCAGCCGTAACCCCACCCAAGCCTCGGAGGTGCTGCAGCTATTGGAGTCGAGGCTCCCATCTGCACGCGCTTGATTCCACCCAATACCAACCCCACCCTATACCAGCAGCTGCTGTTGCTTTAACAAGCATTACAAAATCACCTGAAGGCGGTGCTGTAGCTGTTGGCGTCCAGGTTCCAGCCCTCCCGGTACAGCTGGCGGTACCAGTCCCACAGCGCACCCTGCGGTAGCAGCAGCAGCAGCAGCTGGAGTCTGCAATCCCTGCATGATGACGTCAATCAGATTCATAACTTGCTGCACACTGCTGGGACCCTCTGAAGGGTCCCAGCCTGTTGGCCGGGCTTGCACCAAGCTCATGAGCTTCACCCGAACATCATTCTTGAACATGCAGCACACTAATGCGCAAGCTGGGCCTAGCCTACAATGCATCGAGAGCAGCCGGCTTGTAACACAGCGTGCTGCTGCCGCACCTTTCTGTCCAGTGGTGGCAGTGCGTCCTGGTCAGGCGGCCCAGCCACATCTGCCAGCTGCTGCCTCCACTGCAGGTCTTCCTGCAGCGGGCACACTGCAACAGCATTGCACACATGCGTGCACATATCAGCAGGCAATTTTGGTGACTGCTGCATGGGGAGCAGCACTGCAAGTGCTAGCAAGCGCTCCAAGTGCTGCCAGGCACTGCAAGGGGAGCAGAGCATGGCATGCGCATGGCTGCCTGCACAGGGACGCTGGAACTGCAATACAGTTATTAGTAACACTTCACAACGAGGAGGTTGCTGAACCTGAGCAGGCACAAACAATGTCTGCATGAATGTACTTTGATCTGCAGTGTGTTGCTGCTTGCTCACTTGTGAGGCCTGAAGGGTCAGGGTACCAGATGCGACCGCCTGCACCAGCAAGCGCAGCAAGCATGCTTCAGCTGAGCTTGCATACAGGTGGCGGATGTCCTGCTGCCTTGCATGCAAGTGCTTGGCTGTACCAAAGATAAGAGCGGTGCTTGCATCATTATGGCGTTGAGAAAGCGCTACCGTAAAACCATGTCCAACACCGCACGTGCTTTGCCTCATGTACATGCAGCGCTGCTGCTAGCTGTGCCTACACGTCGTCTGCAGGGACCCTACCATTGACCACCAGAGATGCTGCATTTGCAGCTGAGCTGCTCACCGTTTTCTGCAATGATGGCGTCTGCTGCCGGCAGGTAGGGCAGCCTCTGCAGCACGGTTGATGTGCGTGCACCGGAGATGATGACCAGCGCTGCTCCTGCCTTGCGCAGCTGTGCTGCCTTTGCCAGGCTGGCCTGAGAGATGATGCCCTGTGGGATCCAACACACAAGCCATTCAGCACTTAGTGTTTGTTATTTTTTGCCGTCCCAAGGGGCAACATTTTGTTTTGGCCTGAGAGGTGATGCCCTGCAGGATGCAGCACACCAATGATTTGACGCTTGCTGTTGCATGCATGCATGCAAGCAGCTATGGTTACTCAAGGCAGTTGCAGCTTGTTGTGACACATTTCTGAGCAAAATTTTGATGACAGTAGCATTACAGCTTGCATGCATTATGCAGCTGGTGTGCCTTGATATGTGTGAGGCGTGCAGGGTGTGCACCTGCTGCTGGGCACACAAGGCAGTGGCCAACTCACCAGCCTGCCAGTGCTAGACTGTGGCAGCATCAGAATGTCTCCGACAACCTGCATTCCAATGAGTCAATGAGCTATGTATACAAGCTGAGCTATGCTGCTGCTGCTTCTGCTTTTGCTGATGACGGTGATGATGTTGGGGCTGGGACCTGACAGTGCATTTCAACTGATCACACCTCCTGCAGCTGTGCTGGGTCATCCAGGTAGTGAACTAGCGTGCCATCTATGTCCGAAAAGCATATGTTTCGAAAAGAAGCGGATGACATCGCGAGACAGGCAGGAAGAAGTTGTAGAACAAGGAGAACTTGGAGCCAGTGGGGTTGCAGCATTCAACTGTTCGCCAAACCCAGTGCAGCGTGGTGTGCACCTGCTAAAAGCACGATCCAATAGGTTTTATTGTACGCTGAAGTCGTGTATTTCGGCGACTCATACTTCCTGCAGGTGGTAAAGTGACACCTGGTTACACAGGGCTCAGGTGCTGCTTGGATGAACGAACTGCCGCACACTGAAACAATTCGCCACCATCGTCACATCGTGTTGAACCAAAAAACGCAGCAATTGCTTGGTTCCATTCAAGCTGCTGCTCGGCTGCACTCAAACCCTTACTTGCAACCAATTTAAACCCAGCTGCTGTGCGGGGCTAGAAACACTGCTGCTGTCTGCAGCAGAACGGTATGATGCTGCAAACTCAATTATACGAGCAGCACAACGTGCTCAGCCCTAGGCTGCGTGCACACCCTCAGCGGCACTCTATCAGGCAGCAACAGCAGCACAGGACAGCAAAGCACCAGCACCAGCAGCAGCGCCACCAGAACAGGTGCAGGCCGCCACGCAGCTTCTTGGACGATGCAATAGAAGCAGCACCTCCCTCGTCGCCTGATCCGTCACTGGTCAATGAAGGTGAACAAGCAACGCAGCAGCTGGCACACAGCAGATGCGAAACCCTAGTCGCCCACCTGGCCTGTGTGCTGCGATCGTGCTGCCTAAGCACAAAACCCATGTGATACCGCAGCACCACTGTAGCTTTACACTATGTAGTGGAGCTGCAAGGGCCGTATGTGTGTGTTGTTGTACATGTGTGTGTCTGCAGACCTGCTGCCCACACCTGCCAGCAAGCGCACGTTTGCTGCCGCCGACTTTGCCGCGCTATGGGTGACGCTGGTCATCAGCATCACCACTTACTACCTGGCAGCAAGCCTGGTGGATATGGGTGAGCGGCAGCAGCAGCAGCAGCAGCAGCAGAAGTATGCCGTGGTTTCATTTGGCACGTTCCTAGCTCTGCGGATCATGGAGGTTACATGCGGTACGATGCAAGCCCAGAGCAACCGCAGAATGTAGGATCACACATCTCCATGTTGCAGCATACACACACAAACAGCAGCCATCGCAAGTATCAAACTTTGCGGCATGCAGGCTGCGAGCTCAGCACAGGCTTAGCACGGTCCTTTCTGCTGCTGCTGCTGCTGCTGCCGCTGCTGCTGCTGCTGCCGCTGCTGCTGCTGCTGCTGCTGCTGGTGTAGGCATGAGCTGGTGGCAGGGCGTGCTGACTGTGTTCTTTGGCAACCTGCTGACACTGGTGCCCATGGTGCTCAATGCACACCCGGGGACCAAGTATGGGGTGCGTACACACAACAGCGCAGCAACGCAGCTGCAATGCAGCAAGCATTGCGGCGATGCCTGGCTGATGTGGCAGATATACATGTGGAGGATGTAACGCTTGGCACAAGTGGGCCATGACTGATCGTACTTTGGCAGCAAGTGTAAGCGTGTGATGCCAAGCAATGTGTTTGTCACCTGCACCTGCTGCTGCTGCTGCTGCTGCTGCTGCTGCAGATCCCCTTCCCAGTGCTCGCCAGGGCCAGCTTCGGCATCAAGGGATCCAATCTGCCCTCCCTGTCACGCGCCTTAGTGGCATGCGGCTGGTTCGGCATCCAAACCTGGATCGGCGGCAGCAGCATCCACCAGATGCTGCAGTCCTTGGCGGGCAGCAGCAGCATTATCAGCAGCAGCAGTGTGATCCCCTGGCTGGGCATCACAGGAGTGCAGCTGGGCTGCTTTTTGGCTTTTTGGGTGCTGCAGGTGGCGATTATCGTGAGGGGGATTGACTGCATAAAGGAGGTGGAGAAGCTGTCTGCACCAATTCTGGTGGGGCTGGCTGCTGCACTGCTGGTCTGGTGAGTGCTGCTGCTGCTGTGGCTGCTGCTGCTGCTGCTGTGCCTGCTGCTGTCGTGCAATACATCGTGTTCTGGTTGCCTGCAAGTTCTGCTAGGTGGGTGTTATGAGGGGGCTGATGACAGCGCACTGCATGCTGTACAACCCAATCATTACACTACATTCAAATGCCTCGCAGGGCTGTCACCACTGCTGGTGGCCTTGGCCCCATGCTGTCTGCACCCTCACAGTTTGGGCCTGGCATGCCGCTGGAGGGCAGGTTCTGGCAGGTGGCGGTGCCTGCAGTGACTGCCAATGTGGGATACTGGGCCACACTGTCGCTCAACATCCCAGACTTCAGCAGGTGCGTGCATCAGCAATGTTGAACATAATCACGTGCTAGCCACAAGGCGCAACCAACATAAGTTCCGCAGTTGCTTGTTTGAGCCACACTGTCCCTCGACATCCCAGATTTCATCAGATGCGTTTGCTGCTTGTGGTATTCCATTTTTGTGCATTTGTATGTTAAGTCGTGTACGGCAGTGACCGCCAATGTGGGCTATTGGGCCAGACTGTCACTGAACATCCCAGACTTCAGCAGGTGCGGGACATGTGATGGTTATGCATGCTAATGGTGTTGGGGTGGCAGCTACGTTGCCACATGATACACCTTAGCTCGGCAGGTGCACGTGCTGGCTCCGCTGTTGCTGTACATACCACACGCTACCAGGTAAGCCTGCTGCCTGTGGGATGTTGGTCTAGATCTGTGTATCGCTATGTGCAGTTAAGCACCGCAGTGACAGCCAATGTCGGCTACTGGGCCACGCTGTCACTAGTTAACGGCAAAGGTTGAGTAAACATAGCCATTGCAGGCACCTGCTGAACTCTGGGTCATTCAGTACTGAACATCCCAGACTTCAGCAGGTGCGTGCAATGGCTATGTCAACGCAACCTTTGCCGCTGCAATCAAGTCCTTAACATCTTCCCTACCGCTCTGATGCATACATGCATCTGCATGAGCATCAGGAACTTGTCCAGTTCAAGTGCGCTACCCCGTACAGCTGCTTTGATGCGCGAGCTCGCTGCATACGTTGAGCGCCGCACATGATGCTATATGTGCTGTACTATTGCTCTTGTGCTGTGGTTAGGATTCACCTAAGGTGGTGTGGGAGTGGCTCCCTCCTCTGGGTTCACCTCTTGCTGGAATAACGTGTGGTTGATTGAATGTGGTGGCCCGCTGTGCAGGTATGCGGTCAGCCAGCGTGCGCAGCTGCTGGGCCAGGCTGCGGGCCTGCCGCCCTTCATGGCGCTCTTCTCCTTCATAGGTGCGTGGCCGCCCTGTGCATACCCCTTCAGACAGCAGATGGTGTTCAGATACAATAATTATTGGATTTTTTTATTGCTTTACTCATTTAGTAGAATAAGCTACTTATACCTTGGTCTATTATGCAAACAATGTGCAGCTATGCCCTTCATTGCGCTCTTCTCGTTCACAAGTGCAGCGCCGCCCCTGATGGCGGCTTTCGCCCTTTGTGGATGTGGTTGCGCGCTGTCTGCGCTGCCCTGCTTCCCGTACATTTGCTGCAACCAGCTACGGTTCCTTTTCCTACAGGCATAATGTGTTTTGTAAGACGGAAGGACAGCCAGGGTTGCACACAGCTGGGTGTTAGGGGCGTGCACCAATCACACGCCGGCTCAACATGCATGTCAAGCAGCAGCCCGGCACGCATGCAGAACGCTGCCGTGCTTCCCGTACATTCGCTGCAACCGGCTACGGTTCCTTTTCCTGCAGGCATAATGTGTTTTGTAAGATGGAATGACAGCCAGGGTCGCACACAGCTGGGTGTTAGGGGCGTGCACCAATCACACGCCGGCTCAACATGCATGTCAAGCAGCAGCCCGGCACGCATGCAGAACGTTGCCGTGCTTCCCGTACATTTGCTGCAACCAGACATGATGCTTTTTTCTCTTCACTCCTTGCCGTGACCAGCGCCACTGTGTCCATCATGCACAGCGTCGTGATACCACGCTACGCTGTCGCACCGGTTGTGTATTGGTCTTGCTGCAGCTGCTCCCTGCAGGCTGTAGGCCTAGCCGTGGCCAGTGCCACTGTGGTCATCTACAGGGAGCTTGACGTCACGCTGCCATGCTGATGCACTTTTTTGTGTAGCAATGTGCAGGCCTAGCGGTGACCAGTGCTACTGTGGTCATCTGCAGGGTGCATTACATCACGCTGCTATGCTGAAGCACCTTTTTGTGTATGCGTGTGCAGGCCTGGTTGTCACCAGTGCTACTGTGGTCATCTACAGGGCACTTGACATCACGCTGCTATGCTGATGCGCCTCTTTGTGTATCATTGTGCAGGCCTGGTTGTCACCAGTGCTACTGTGGTCATCTACAGCGCGCATTACATCACGCTGCCATGCTGATGCACCTTTTTGTGTATCATTGTGCAGGCCTAGCCGTGACCAGTGCTACTGTGGTCATCTACAGTGCGCGTTACATCACGCTGATATGCTGCCGCACCTTGTTGTGTATCATCGTGCAGGCCTTGCCGTGACCAGTGCTACTGTGGTCATTTACAACGCACATTACACCACGCTGCTATGCTGATGCACCTTTTTGTGTATCATTGTGCAGGCCTAGCCGTGACGAGTGCCACTGTGGTCATCTATGGCGCGCCCGTGGTAGACCCGGTGCAGCTGCTGAGCCACATGACGCAGCCGCTGGCAGTGTGCGTGTCACTCTTTGGTGAGTACAGTGTCAATCTTTGGTTAAGTGCAGTGTCACTCTTCTGTGAGCAGTGTTACTCTTTGGTGAATTCAGCTGCTAAGCCACATGACGCAGCCGCTGGCAGTGTGCGTGTCACTCTTTGGTGAGTAATGTGTCACTCTTCTGTGAGCAGTGTCACTCTTTGGTGATGTCAGCTGCTGAGCCACATGACGCAGCCGCTGGCAGTGTGTGTGTCACTCTTTGGTGAGTGCAGTGTCACTCTTTGGTGGGTGCAGTGTCACTCTTTGGTGAGCGGGCGATGCTGGGCGATGCACGGGGATGCCTGGTGCTGTGCTATGGTCTGGTGTGCTGTGCTGTGGTCTGGTGTGCTGTGCTGTGGTCTGGTGTGCTGTGCTGTGTTGTGCTGTGGTCTGGTGTGCTGTGCTGTGCTGTGGTCTGGTGTGCTGTGCTGTGTTGTGCTGTGGTCTGGTGTGCTGTGCTGTGCTGTGCTGTGGTCTGCTGTGCTGTGCTGTGATGTGCTGTGCTGTGCTGTGCTGTGGCCTGCTGTGCTGTGCTGCGCTGTGCTGTGCTGTGCTGTGCTGTGGCCTGGTGTGCTGTGCTGTGGTCTGGTGTGCTGTGCTGTGCTGGGGTAGGGGATGGCAGCGCAGCAGTGACAGTGTATGCCTTCAACAGCGTAAGCCGCACGCCATGCAGAACGAAACATGTTACGCGTAAACACACAAGCTGCTTGCAATATGCCTATCTGCAGGGTTCATCCTGGCCACGCTGACCACCAACATCGCTGCCAATTCAAGAGTTGACATGCAGGTGCCGACACATGCTGCTGCTGCTGCTGCTGCTGCTGCTGCTGCTGCTGCTGCTGCTGCTGCACCTGCAGGGCTCATCCTGGCCACGCTGACCACCAACATCGCAGCCAATGTCGTAGCGCCCGCCAACGCCATTGTCAACCTGGCACCAAGGGTCATCAGCTTCACCACGGGAGGACTCATCACTGGTGCGGCTGGGCAGTACATTGCACGTCGTGGCGTACACAGCATACATCAAAACCACCACCAGTTACTGTATTGTCCAACATGCTTCATCGCGCATCTTGAATGAAAACACGGGGGGACTCACCTCTGGTGCGGCTGGGCGCTGCAGCAGCAACACTCGGCTTGTCTCATCTTACATATGCTTCATCAGCGTGCCTGTTCCATGCTGCCTTGATTTGTCGCAGCGCTGGTGGGTCTGTGTGTGATGCTTTGAACAGTCATGGCCCGCAGCGGCAGCTCGCGCATTGGGGCTTTCCATGGCGCAGACCATCACCAGTTTAGCTACCAAAGTAGGGCCACAGGCCCACCCACAAAGGAGCCAGACAAGGCTCATGGGGTCCAGCACGAATCCAACTAAACGCAATGCTGTGACTCTGCCTTTCCCTTGCTTCATACAACACACAATGCTGTGACAATCACACAATGCTGTGACTCTGCCTTCCCCTTGCTTCCCTTGCTGCTGCCGCAGCTCTCTTAGGGCTGTGTGTGATGCCCTGGAAGCTCATGGCCAGCATCACGCTACAGCCCACCGACCGCCTTTGGCAGCCGGCTCAACACTTCTATAATGCGGCTGTTTTGCTTCCGCCTTGCTGCTGCCGCAGCTCTCCTAGGGCTGTGTGTCCTGCCCTGAAAGCTCATGGCTAGTAGTAGCTGCACAGGTAGAGGGTGTGGAGCCCAGGGGCGACGCCCCTGGCCACACACACCCTCTAAGCTGCAGAGCTGCCTGGGTAGCCACTCACTCAGCAGCTGCAGCCCACCAGCCGGCTGAGGAAGTCGGCCCGACACTTGCATGATGTTACTGCTTGCTTCCTTGCTGCTCTGCAGCGCTGCTGGGGCTTTGTGTGATGCCTTGGCAGCTCATGGCCAGCATCCTTATGCATACTCGCACCACCACTGCGGTTACACTGCCTGCTGTGTTTCTTCTCTTGCTGCTGCAGCGCTGCTGGGGCTGTGCGTGATGCCTTGGAAGCTCGCAAGTCGCCGTGCACCGGGACCAAAGTAGCGCATCATATCGATACCTGCCTGTTTGCTGCTGCTGCAGCTCTCTTAGGGCTGTGTGTGATGCCCTGGAAGCTCATGGCCAGCAGCTTAACTATATGCATTTGCTGGACTGCAGTCACCCTGCCTGCTGTGTCATTTCCCTTGCTGCCGCAGCGCTGCTGGGGCTGTGTGTGATGCCCTGGAAGCTCATGGCCAGCAGCGGCGGCTTCGTCAACTGGCGGATCGGCTACACATGGCACAGACAATCACACAAGCCAATGACTCTGACTGCTTCCCTGCCACCTTATCGCTTCAGTGCTGCAGCGCTGCTGAGGCTGTGCGTGATACCCTGGAAGCTCGCAACCCGCCGTGCACGGGGACCAAAATAACGCATCGTGTCGATGCCTGCCTGTTTGCTGCTGCCGCAGCGCTGCTGGGGCTGTGTGTGATGCCCTGGAAGCTCATGGCCAGCAGCGGCGGCTTTGTCAACTGACTGGTGGGCTACACACGGCGTAGAAAATACACAAGCCACCAGTCTTTACTGCCCCGGGGCGCCTTGCTTTCCTTACTGCTGCCGCGGCTCTCCTATGTCTTTGCATGATGCCGTCAAACAGCACGGCCAGCATAGTCTTGTGCATTTTACAAAACGTTGCTGTGCCATCCCTTGCTGCCGCAGCTCTCTTAGGTCTTTGCGTGATGCCCTGGAAGCTCATGGCCAGCAGTGGCGGCTTTGTCAACTGGCTGGTGGGCTACAGCGCACTGCTGGGGCCGGTGGTGGGCGTGGTGCTGGCTGACTACTACTTGATTCGAAAACGGGTGCTGGCTATTGATGACCTGTACTCCATGGACCCTGCCGGGCGCTACTGGTACCAGGTTAGCTACGCGCTAGGTTGCAAAAGCAGTTATGCGGTTGCCAGGCTAGCAGCCATCAGACATGATACAGGGGACCAACTGTTTGGGGGCATTGTTGATGGCTGGTGGGCTACAGCGCACTGCTGGGCCCGGTTGTTGGTGTGGTGCTGGCTGATTACTACCTTGTGCGCGGGAGGCAGCTGGATGTGGATGACCTGTACTCCATGGACCCTGGCGGACGCTACTGGTACCAGGTGAGCGCCGTGCTGGGTTACATCAAGAGCAGTTTGGCATGGCAGGAGGCGTAGAGGCGCATGAGGTATCCTCATCGCCACACACGTCCCCTTCATTAAATTACGCAGGTGTCAAGTGTGAACACACCACGCGTAGCTCATTCATTCATTCATTCAGAGCAGTTTGGCGGCTGCCTGCCGTAAAAGATGAGGCATCGTCGGAAGTGTGCCCTTGCTGTCAACGCCCTGCACGTGTCAGCAAGCATTGCCGCATTCCTGCGCTGTCTGCTGGCTGCCTGGCTGCCTGGCTGCCCGGCGGCTACAACGCCTCTAGTTGCTGTCACCAAGCCCTTTGTACCTCGCTCACGCTACCGTATCGTGCCAACTGCTGTGCTGCTCTGCTGCAGGGCGGTTACAATGTTGCAGCACTGTTGGCGGTGGCTGCCGGCGTGCTGCCCTGCCTGCTGCATGCTTCAACAAGCCTTGCTGCGCTGTCTGCTTGGATGCAGGGCGGTTACAACGTTGCAGCGCTGCTGGCGGTGGCTGCCGGCGTGCTGCCCTGCCTGCTGCATGCTTCAACAAGCCTTGCTGCGCTTTCTGCTTGTCTGTAGGGCGGCTACAACATTGCAGCACTGTTGGCGGTGGCTGCTGGCGTGCTGCCCTGCCTTCCGGGGCTGCTGGCATCGATGGGGCTGGCTGGCAGCCCTGGCCCGCTGTTAGAATCTTGCTGCTTGACGCAAGCAAAACTTGAGTTTGCCTGACATTTGAGGATTGATCAATTCACCCTGTGCCCCTTGTGTGCCGGCTGCTGTGCTGCTCTGCTGTAGGGTGGTTGCAACGTTGCAGCGCTGCTGGCGGTGGCTGCCGGCGTGCTGCCCTGCCTGCCTGGCCTGCTGGCTTCGGTGGGGCTAGCCGCAAGCCCTGGCCCTGTGTTTGGGGCCATCTATGACTGTGCTTGGTTTGTGGGGGTGGCTGTGTCCATGCTGGTGTACTGTGGCTGCATGCGGATGAGCGGGGCAGGTGCTGCAGCTGGGACGGGTGGTGAGCCTGGCTTAGCAGCATCTTGACTGGTGTACACTAGTTTTTTGCTGGACTGCTGGCGGTGTTTGTCATCGTATGGTGACTTAGGAGTCCTTGTGCGTGCTTGCTTTGCCCCAAGGCTACCGCCGCCAGCGAGCGTGCTGTGTCCCTGCTGTGTGCATCACAGCCTTGAAGCTTTTGTCGGTATAGGATGTAACAGCTGCAGGCATGCAACTTACAGGGTGTTACAAAATCAGCGCCTCTGTGCATGTGCCACCTCGAGCTTCAGTCACATAATCATCATCCGATGATCCGTCAGAGCATGGCAGCGCATTCAAACGGCGCTGCGCTAGTCATATGGCACGTCACAAGCTCATGCATGAGCCCTCTTGAGGCCTTCACGGGTACTATGCGGCCAGCCAACCGCTAACAACCGCAGCGCAGAACAAAAATGACCGCATAGCGCTGCATGCATGCATCAATCAGCGCTATTCATGTTGGTATACGTCATACAATCAAAAGCTGGCAGCAATCAAACAATCATTGTGTCCATCGCATGGATTTGGCATCATGGCAGATTCAGCAATTCATACATGCTTGTGAAATGACTGCAGTATCCTCTTCCAGCCACTGTTGAACTCAGCAACGCTTCCAGCCAGACGGCTCGCCAGCTCTGCTGTCAGCTAGCATACAGCAAAACGCCTGACTATGGCTTCAGGCGGGAAGGGCCAGACAGGGCGGGAAGGATGGCATTAGTGCTGAGGCAGCAGCAAGTGGCGCCTGCAGCAGTTGCCGCCTGCATTTGGCATGATGACCGTCTGCTGCCCAGGCGCCGGCGTCAGCACCACCACACGAGGTGCAGCAGCAGCATTTGCAGCAGATGGCGTGTATACCACTGTGTTGGGTGTGGGCGCAGAGCCTTGTGAAGCTGCTGCTGCTGCTGGTGCCACCACCAATGGGGCCCGCCCTGGATTGATGATGACAATAGAAGGCCCTGGCGCTGAAGCCGCCGGCACTGCTGCTGCTGCTGGTGCCGGTGCTGCTGGTGCCGGTGCTGCTGGTGCTGGCGCTGGTGGTGCTGGTGCTGCTGCTGATGCAGGTGTAAGTGCTGGCGGTGTTGCTGGCGCTGGTGCTGACGCTGGTGCTGATGATGATGCAGGTACAGGTGCAGGTGTTGACGGAGATGCTGCTGGGGACACCGGAGCCAGCTTTCGTGATGGTGATGGCGATGGCGGGGATGATGTGGTTGCTGCTGGTGATGAAGATGGTGATATTGCTGTTGCTGGTGATGGTGATGTCGCAACCTTGGAGCCAGCCTGCTGTGTGCTTGTGCAGAGCTCCTGGAACTCCGCTGCATTGTACGTCACAGCATTCGCACTCTCACACCCCACCTGCTGCTGTTGTGCCACAATTCCTCCCAGTTGGTTGTTACGCCGCGTAAGCCGGCAGACTGCTGTGCCACCGGCGCTGCAGGGGCCTTGTGTTGTCCATGCTGCACTGTCTGCTGGAGCAGCACCAAACGTTCCGCTACGGTCCGTTACAGCTGCTGGTCCTGCTGCACCCTGCTGCAGCACCCGGTGGGAGAATATCCAAGGTGGTGCAGGCCTTGCCTGCAAGCCTCTTGGGCACAGCAGCAGGTGCAGTACCATGCTTGCTGATTGCAGCAGCAGCTGACGGTGCATCGTCGCCGAGGCTTATCAGGTAATGATCGACGTTGTGGAGAAAAGAAACAACATTTAAATGAGAATTTGTGCTATCAGTACAGCAAAGCGCTCCTTGATCGCCAGCCGTGAATGTCCAATGTGACCAGTTGCGCCACTGCCGACTGGCCGGCAAAGTCCGTCGCGGCTCACCAAGGAAATGAATTCATCTGGAAAGCTACCTCGCTTTTGTGTACATATCGCAGACCGTGCATCTTGAAGCAACAATTTCGAGAGAAGTCGGCGGTTGTCATTCTGCGATGGTCAACCAGCCAGTGCAACACTGGCAGTTCTACAGGAGGTTGGATCCTGGCCTCGGGCTTATCAAATAAGTGTTCACCAGCTATGCCGTGATGTCCTGTACCTGAATAAATACAAACCTCTCATGCGTGAGGACCATCTTGAGGCAATGGTATGCACAGGTGACACACAAGGCAATGGTATGCACAGGTGACACACAAGGCAATGGTATGCACAGGTGACACACAAGGCAATGGTATGCACAGGTGACACACAAGGCAATGGTATGCACAGGTGACACACAAGGCCGCCTTGTGGGCCACAGCCTGCACCACTGGACACTGCCTTATCATGCCCACACATAGAACTGTGTCATGTGGGACCATCTGCACGACACTGAAGTATTTCCATGCCAGTGCTTGGCCAACGCCAAGTACCAATGTGACTACATCCACAAACAACAGCAGTACAGCTCATTCGCTACTGCTCTTGCTGCTGCGCCGCGCCCCACCACGCGCTGCACGACCAGCCGCTGGCCTCGCATCCTGCCGCTGCCGCTGTTGCTGCTGCTGCGGCCGCCGCTGCTTCGGCTTCTGCTCGCCTGCAGCTGCAGCGTTGTCCCCGCCCATCGCCTCCAGCACCTCAGCAGGCAGCTTTGACTTTGACTTTTTCGCCTTCTCATCTGCCATGATCAGCGCCATAGCCATAGCAGCAGCTTCAGCAGGCGACCCTTTCGGCCTCGGCCCGCTCCACTTGCGGCTGCTGCTGCTGCTGCTGACTTGCCGCGGCTGCCGGCTGCCGCCGTCTGCCTGCTGCTGCCGCTCGTAGCGCGCCGCGCGAGCTGCTGCCTTTTCAGCCTTGATTTCATCAAGCTCCGATTGGAGATCCCGCTTGATACGCTGCTTCATAACCTCAACTGGCTCATCTCCCTCCACCTCCACATCATCATCTTCATCAACAACATAATCCCCATCGTCTGAGTCATCAGCTGCAGGCGAGTCGAGCTTTGCTGCTGCTGCTGCCGCTGCGGCCGCTGCCGCTGCGGCGGCTGGCGTCAGCCGGTTGCGCTCTGCGCCTGTTACCTGTGGGGCTGCTGCTGCTGGTGATTTAGCGGGCTTCTTGCTGCTGCTGCTGCTGCTGCTGCTGCTGCTGGCCTGGCTGCTGCTACTGCTGCTGCTGCTCCTTTTGTCACTGCTGCTTTTGTCACTGCTGCTGGAAGGCTGCTGCTGCTGCTCTGGCTGCTGCTGCTCCTTAAGCACCTTCTTTTTCTTCTTTTCCTTGACTGGCGGCGGCCCCAGCACCACCTCACCAGCAGCAAGGTGGCACTCCTACACGAGCGCATGCAGAAGCAGTGGCATGTAAAGTGAGCTGGCACACCAAGACAACTGCAGTGTTTGAATTGCATGCCAACTCCCCATACATGAAGTGTACCTGCAGCATGTTCTGCTTGCCTCCTGTCATGATCCAAAGCTGGGTGCTTGTTGGCCAGCACCAACCGCCAGATGCCGACACAACACCAAGCCTTCCTCATCTTGTACAGACTGACGTCCTGTACCAATAACAATACAGATAGCTGCAGTAACACTCACCATGATGGGCACACCAAGCTTCTTGCTCAGCCGCTGCACCACGAAGCGCTCCCCGGGCGCAACCAGGCTCAGCACCAGCCCTGGGCCCCCATGCGGCCCTCGCAGCCAACTTGCTGATAACCCCGAACCCCACAAACCTGTGGCCATCTGAGCTGATGCCAGACGCCGCCTATTCAACCTTACATTTAGATCAACAGACGGCCCACAAAGTGTGCATCCGCACGCGCCACAAACCCAGAAAAACACCTACCTTAATTGGCACGCCCAGCTTCTTGCTCAGCCGCTGCACCACGAAGCGCTCCCCGGTGCCACCAGGCTCAGCACCAGCCCTGGGCCCCCATGCGCCCCACAGCTGACTTGCTGATAACCCCAACCCCCACCAACCTGCGGCCATCTGAGCTGATGCCAGATGCCGCCTATTCAACCTTGCTTTTAAATCAACAGGCGGCCCACAAAGTGTAAATCCGCACTCCCCACAAAACCAGAAAACACCCACCATGATGGGCACGCCCAGCTTCTTGCTCAGCCGCTGCACCACGAAGCGTTCTCCCGGTGCCACCAGGCTCAGCACCAGCCCTGGGGCCCCCATGCGCCCCGTGCGGCCCGCGCGGTGCGCGTAGTGCGCCGCGTTGCTGGGCATCTCGATGTTGAACACCACCTCAACCTGCAGCAGCAGCAGCAGCAGCAGCAGCAGCAGCAGCAGCAGCAGCAGCAGCAGAAGCAGCAGCAGCGGCAGCAGCAGCGGCAGCAGCAGGGAGCGACTTTGAGATCGAACTTGAACGAGCTGGGCATCTCGATGTTGAACACCACCTCAACCTGCAGCAGCAGCAGCAGCAACAGCAGCAGCAGCAGCGGCAACAGCGTCAGAAGCAGCGGGCAGCGACGAAAGGAGTGAGGTTAGCTGAGCTCAAGGGGTGCTGCAGCCTCCCACAGATACATGAGGTGCCACAAACTGTAGCTGTACAGCTCCACAGGCAAGCTGCTGTTTTGCGTCACAGCCGACTGCAGCTGCATAACCCACTGCCAGGCACACTGACAGCGGACTCTGACACTATCAAGGTCGACAGAACACAACTCCCCTGATCCTGACAGAACACAACTCCCCTGATCCTGACAGAACACACAACCCCAGACCCACCTGAGGCATGTCGATGCCACGTGCCGCCACGTCGCTGACCAGCAGCAGCTGGAAGGCGCCCTTGCGCGCAGCATCCAGCACGGCGGCACGCTCCAGGGGGGTCATGTCACCATGCAGCTGCCCCACCTGCGGGTGTGAGGGACAACGACAATAAATCATTGTGAACTGATATGCTCACCAATTGCGTCCAACAATCAAGCTTGGCTGCTGCCAGCATGACATGGGTGACACTCTTGCCGTTCTGGTACTAGTTGTCAAGCATCAGCGGGCAGTACAAGCATACCCACTAATCGTACTACACACACATGCATTAGCACGCACACCCCGACACCCAGCAGCCAAACACACCATATATCCGACCCAGCGCCACCCACCTCAATCTTCTTCGCCGCCACCTTGCCAGCCACGTCCTTCAGCCGCTGCTGCCAGTTCATGAACCCTAAGCCCATGCCGATCTCCAGCGCATACATAGCCCGCCGCATTGCATCAGCCTTATGCTGCGGATTCACCACCATGTAACGATGCTCCAAATTCGGCGGCATCGTCGGCACCAGCCCTGAACCCTCCGCCCCCCCGGCCATGCCCTGGGTTTTAGGGCCCGCCTGAACCACAGACGCCGGACCCTCCCAGCCCTTTGCGCCCCAGCCCCAGGTTTTGCTGCCCTCTGAACCCTTGTTATTTGCGCCGTCATCCTCGTCATCATTCGACCAAGTGGGAGCATTGCCCATGGTCAGGAATTGCGGCTCTGGGCACCACTTGGCAAAGCGGCCCAGCACACCGTCCCAAAGCGTAGCACTCACAAGCACCGTCTGCCGCTTGACTGGCAGCAGCAAGCTGCCTTTATCCCCTTCACTGCTGCTGCTGCTGCTGCTGCTGCTGCTGCTGGGTGCGGCTGCATCAGCTGCATTGCCTGCAGCACGGCTGCCCTTGCCCTTGCCGCCCTGCTGCTGCTGCTGCTGCTGCTGGCCCAGCTTCTTGCCGCAGTGCTCGCTGATGTGGGCCATGTCAGCTGCATACACATCTCCCAGCAGCTGGTCAGCCTCGTCCATGATGAGCACGGGGCAGCGGTGCAGCCGCAGCGCACCCATGCTGCAACAACAGCAGCAGCAGCAACAGCAGCGGCAGCAGCAGCAGCAGAATATGATCAGACTTAGGCCATGTCGCTGCTAGTCTACCGACATGCCTCCAGGCAAGCAAACCATCAGATGCTGGTAGACATACAGCATGCACTGTAGTTGTCAACAGCTGCTGCCGCCGTGACCGCCTCAAACTGCCTCTTACAGCCTCAGTACCAGCTGGTTTCTTTGCGTCCTCACCACATCAGGTTAGCCAGCCTCCCAGGCGTGCCCACCACCCCCAGCGGCTGCTTCTCAGCCTACACAAACACAGCAACATGCTCTCCTATACAGGCAGCGCGACGTTGTGCTGCCCACAGCCAACCATCTGCTGCCGCTGCTGCTGCTGCAGCAGCCTGGACCGCGCCTAATACCACATGCTGCCAGGCACACATGATGCAACTAACTACACTATCCCCTGCTCACCGCATCAAATCAGCCAGCCGCCCAGGTGTGCCCACCACCACCAGCGGCTGCTTCTCAGCCAATGTCGCCACTGCGAAATGGGCTTCCATATATACATGCATCGCAACGTTGTGCTACCTGATGCCAACCAGCTGCTGCAACCAGTACCGCGCCTGCTACCACATACTGACAGACACACAAGTTACAACGTGCATCCTGCTCACCGCATCAGGTCAGCCAGCCGCCCAGGCGTGCCCACCACCACCAGCGGCTGCTTCTCAGCAAGCGCCTCAGCCTGCCTCCGCATATTCGCCCCGCCAATGGCCTGCTGCACTGCGCTGCGGCCCTCAGGGGGCAGCAGCCCAGCAGCCACCCTGCAGATCTGCATTGCAAGCTCCTGGCTTGGTGCTACAACAAGCACTTGCACGCTGTATTGGTCTTGTTCCGCGAGGGATGAGGCACCAGATGATGCGGCGGCTTGCTGGCGGCGGTATGTGGCCTCAGCGCGCCGCAGCGCGAGGGTCATCGCTGGCAGCAGGTACGCCAGCGTCTGCGAGAGTGTGACATGTAGGAGGTTGACGCGGAAAGAGGGTGTCAGCAGGGGTGGCAGTGCCTTGAAAGCCTGTGTTGAGACCCCGGCAGGAAGGCTAAGGTCACAGGTGGACACCAATGGGCAGCAGCTGCGGCTCCATGGTGCACATGATCGTGACCTTGGTTTGCGGCACAGATGCTGGCACCCCCTTTTGGCGCATAACAGCTGCCCCGTGTGACCCTGAAACAATACCATGAAGTGCCTCTACAACATGACCTATGTCTGAAAAGCTGAATTCATCACTGTTACATCTGCTCAAGCCAGGCATGCGCCCCCTCGCACCTTGCCGGAGCCGGTGTAGCTCTGCACTGCTGCGTTGTGCGCCGCCAGCAGCTGCGGGATGGCTGCCTCCTGGATGGGTGAGGGCAGCTCGATGCCTGACTCAGCGAGGCAGGACTGCAGCAGCAGCAGCAGCAGCAGGCAGTTGCGTGACCACCGTCAGAGTAGCTTGAGCATGCATGCTTGGGTGCGGTGTGAAAACATCTGCCAGTGTGGCAACAGCAGCAGTGCTGCCAAAGAGAAGCTTGCACGAAGCTGGAACACAGCAACGGGATGAGATTGCAACAGCCCAGGGGCGCTAACAGCTTGCTGACCATGCTGACCAGCCACAGCCCACCACACATGCATGCTGACGCCGGCTGGTGCACAGCGTTCACTTGAATTGCAAATGCTCACCACCAGTAGCTTGTCAATGCCCAGCTCCTCGAATGTTGGCGGGTCCTCCACTGACATGTCGCTCAGCGTGATGCTGCCGTCTGTTGGCTGCTCAGCGGCAAATGCCTCCAGAGTCTGCTGCTGCTGCTCACTGCTGCCAGCCTCCACGACATCAGGCTGCAGCTGTTGGGCGCTTTCTGGTCGAGCCGACTGGGTGTTGACTAAAGAATATCTGGACAGTCCGTTTTGTGGAGTGCGAAACGAGCTGGAGCTGCAGGGGCTCAGACCGTAATGCGACTGGCTACGAGACCTGGACCGTATGCCCATGCAGCCTTGCAGGACCGATTTGTGGTGTAAGGAATGCATTGCAGTGGATGAAACCAGGGTAGGCAGCGGCAAAGCCAAAGTACCGTTGTCTCGCTTGTCCGCAACTTTACAAACGGTAACTCTGCAGCAGAATACTCAAACATAGTGAAATAAACCTACAAACTGATTAAAGGTGTAATTTGGCAACCCTAGTGTAGTAACAGTTACACCAACCACCTGATAACATCTGCTTCGAAAGCAAGTGCATGTTGTGTTTCACTCGACGTCATGCGTGTATCCTTGCTATCAAGTTGAAGCAGTTGCTAATTGAAGTGAAAACGCTAGTTGGAAAGCAATGCTCAGCTCTGCCTAATCCAGAGTCACCATCTACTTGGTGCGCTTTGCCGCGTTCTGTAGTTCAGAGCTTTCAGATCGGATTATAGGTTGTCGGAGGCGGAGCAGCATGTTGCGGTCGGCTTGCAGCGTGTGCAGGTCCCTCCTACTGTCCAGCACCGTGGATGAGGCAGCTGGAGCAATAGGGATGCAGTATGCAGCGTGCAGCTTTGTAAAAGCAGTGACTCGCAATAACCCACACTTGGCATTCGCAGCTACCCGACAAGCAGCCACCCAAGGGGGTGGAGCAGGCATCGTCATAGACGATTCTGCAGTGCGGGTGAGTGGCCGTGACGGCCTCATGCAACAGTCACAATACACTATTTTGTTTTTGCACATGTTGAAACTTCCTTGCGAGTGAGGCTGTGTGACCTGCACACAGTAGCAGCAGTGAAACAGTACATAGGTCAGGGGCAGCTTGGGTAGGTGGACAGGGTGCATGCTAGCACTTCACCTGCCGCCCTGCCTCAGTACCTGCTGCCTCTCCTATTTGGCTGCATGCTGTACTGCCAGTGGTATATGCCAGTTTGCACACCATGCGGCACGGCAGTTGAGCTGCCACCTGTTCATGCCATCGCTGCCCGTGGTAGCAGTTGCCGCTGTGCTGCGCTCACATGCCAACTGCGCTGCCACCACTAGCATGCTTCACGCTTCCATGCAATCCTCCATTGCTCTTAACTGTGCACATGCGGCACTGCAACGCCTGCTCCTGCAGAGACTTAGAGAGCTGCAAGCAGAGACGCCAGACAAGCCAGTCATGCTGCGGGTAGAGGTTGAGGGAGGCGGCTGCTCAGGGTTCCAGTACAAATTCAAACTGGACGACAGCAGAGCGCAAGCAGAGGACCTGTGAGTACAGCCGGTGTGGGGGCAGCAGTGGGGCTTGTGTTGCAGTTATCGGGGGCGGCAGTGGGGCGTCAGGGCAGCCAGCGTGGGGGCAGCAGTTGTGCGTGCTGTGAAGCGTGCCATGGAGCGTGCAGTGCACACAGGAGGTGCTGCAATTCAGTGTGCAGCAGTGAAGCATTCAGGTGCTGTGCGCAGCAGCAGGCCCAGCAGCAGTCCTGTGTGAGTTGGTGTGTGGGGTGAGACAGCGCTCTTTCACACACCGGACAGCTGGCATGCAATGTTCGCCCTGCTGCTGAGCATGCGTCCATGCCGCCCGCTGATTATGATGATGATGATCCTGCGCAGGGTGTTTGAGCGTGACGGCGTGCGCGTGGTGTGCGACACCGTGTCAATAGACTTCCTGCGCGGCGCGGTGCTGGAGTATGAGGACAGCCTCATGCGCTCAGCTTTCCAGGTGAGTCTAGGTAGCGCCTGGCAATGTTGTAGCTGCACACTAGCACAACCTGCCATCTCACTGTCAACAACAGTCCATGCATCCAGCCTGTCGGTTCAGGCGTGGCGTGACCTTAAGCTCTGCAGGATGGCAGCTGCAGACTGACACTACCTTGCTGAGCCACATGGTGTGGGCACTGCAGGTGCTGGCCAGCAGCTGGTAGCGGCAGCAGCTTCAGACAGCGTCAGACAGCATCAGACAGAGGAATGAGGCCATGCAGCAGCATGCGTTGCGTGAACTTTGGCATGCAGTAGCTGTCACGCCACATGCTGCATGCTGTTGTGGTGCTGCTGATGCGCATCTGTGACATGTGGTTGCGCTGCTGCTGCTGCTGCCGCCTGCTGCTGCAGATTGCCGCAAACCCCAACGCAGAGTCTGCATGTGGCTGCGGCACGTCGTTTGCAGCAAAGATGTGAACACACAGCAGCCGCTTGGTTCAGTTCAAGGGCTCAGCAGTACAAGAGACAGCCATGACAGCAGAGTTTGTGTGCACAGGCATTGCCTGGTTGTACTTTCCAGTGTGAGGCCGGCCATCAGGTTGCAGTGCAGCTGCTTTCCTTGCCATGCCGCAGCGGCACTGCAGCTTTAGTGTGATGAGTGGTTAAATGCAGCTACATGCACAGGCGTGGCTGCATCACCGGCTGCATGTTCTGGTGTGCGCATCAGGCTGAGTTAGTAGTATGTGTGCCACACGGTGGTTCTTGATGTGAGGATAGGCAGGCAGGAGTGGAGTTGGCAGCAGGGAGGTGAAGCCTGACGTAAGGGCTGTACAGCACACATGCGTTTGTGTCCGCGTCTGATGTGTCAACTGTTGCTGCGGGCTGCTCATTCAAATGCTGCCAGGAGTGCGGCAGCATAAATGTGCAATGGACTTGTTCATTGCGGTTAATGCAGCGTAGCTGTATCCCTGCTTGCCTGGTCAAAGGCAAGCAGTGGGTGAGGTGACAGTCATAACACGTCATTACCTCACTGCTGCCGAAGGCCACTTAGCATGCGCAGGCGTCTAGCCCTGCACGTTTCGTTGCTGTTCATGCGAACTGCAACTCGACTCGCTACTTCGGTAGCGTTTGGAGTGTTGCACACGTCCTATTTTTCATCACTTTTCTGAAATCGATCCATTAATACCTCCGAATATCTCCAGATCGTTCTTACGTATATCTGAGAACAAACTAAGGACCTGCTTTAGGTCGGCCAGAGGCAGCTGAACGCACGGCTACCTGCGGCCGTCGCGTGCTCTTTCAGCCCTTTTGGCACGCTGGGCTTGAGTTAATGCGCTTTCCGCAGTTTCTTAAGCTCAGCTATCTCCGCTTAGGGGTGTAGATAAGTGACACAAGCAGCAGGCGCCGCAGCAGCACCAGCGTCAGGCAGGAGCACCAGCGGCTGGAGCTTGTCTTCACAGTGCAGTCCCGACAGACCGGCATTTTGCTGCACGTCAGCACGCAGCTACGTATGGCTGCTTACCTCCTCAGCATGAGGGGTTGTTTGGGCCCCAGCAACAGCAGCTGGAGCTCAGCAGGTGAAGCGCTGGCGCTGAGTGGCTGCTTTGACAGCCCCAGAAGCCACAGCAGCAGCAGCAATGGCGAGAACAGCAGCCTCATTGGCAGTGTGCGCCGTCGCAGCAGCAGCAGCAGCACACACCTGATTGCGCGCCGCCAGTTCGGCAGCGCGCTGCGCATGGGCGCCACAACAGGCGGCTGGAGCAGCTTGCAGGCTTTCACAGCCAGCAGCAGCACTGGCAACGGAGGCATGGGCTCTGGCAGCACATCTGCTGGAGCAGCAGTGCAGTAAGCGCCCTGCGCACACAGCAGGCGAGTGTGGGGCGGCTCCCACGTAACGGCCAGTCATTAGGCTACTCGTCTGAACACCCAGCTGTTGTGTCATTAAGCAGCTGTGTGGGGCACATCATTGTGGTGCCTTTTCTTGACATCTGAGCATGGTTACCGTGCACAGCTTTCCTGCAAGCACGCCGCTGCACAGGCGCTTAGGATTGTGCGGCAAGCAGTGGCGTGCCATTGGTGCATCTTCGCATGTGCTCAGCTGGCTGCAGCATGGTGTTCCTGTAGAGTGGCTGGGTGGCCGCGCGCCGCCCCCCTTTTACAAGAACCCTTTGCCATCTACCAACGCCCAAAAGCAATGGTGGTTGTGCACTGAAGCGCCCCGCCTCAGCAAGTTGGGTGTGCTTACCAAGCTTGCCTCCCGCCCTGCATACTGCTCTAATGCATTTTGTGTGCCCAAGGGCAGTTCTTGGCGTCTGGTGATTAATTACAAGTATGTCAACACCTTCAATGTCGCCCGCAAGTGCAGGTTTGAGACGCTGCGGTTTTTGCAGCGTTACGACTTGAGCAATGCCTTTGCTGTCAAGGCTGACATGGCAGACGCATTCTATCAGGTGCCTCTGCACGCTAGCGCAGTCGATTACTTTTGCTTTGAGTTTGCTGGCGAGTTTTATCAGATCAACTGCTTGCCTTTCGGCTGGAATAACTCGCCATACTACTTCACCAAGGTGACTAGGCCTTTTGTTGCACATCTGCGCTCCCCTGCGCATACCCGTGTGCCGTCAGGCACCATGTACCCTGCAGCGCCTGGCAGCCGTGGCAGTGTAGCGCAGGTTGGCTGCAAGGTACTGCCCTACTTGGATGACTTTTTGTTTGTGTTCCCTGACCAGGAGACAGCAGCAGCCGGTGCTGAGTGGATCCAATCCATAATGTACTGGCTTGGCTTTACGCCCCACCCCACCAAGTCTGTGTGGGAGCCCACCCAGCGGCTGGAGCATTTGGGCCTGGTTGTGGACCTGGCCCAAGGCACCTTCTGTGTGCCCCTAGCCAAGGTTGCCCGCCTCACCCGCCTGGCGCGCGGCATTGCTATTGCTGCCAAGCAGAACAAGCGCCGCGTGCCAAAGCGAGAGCTAGCTGCATTTTGTGGATATGCGCAGTCTGTGCGGCTGGCTGTCATGCCGGCCAACCTGTTTCTGCGTAGTTTGTATGACGATTGTGCGTCTGTTTCTGGCTGGAATGGGACTGTCAGCATCTCCCGCCAGTCCTTCCGTGATCTTGAGTGGTGGGCGAGCATCCCTGTGCAGCATTTGTCGTCGCCTATTCGGTTGCGCCCGGCTACTGTTGATTTGTTTGTTGATGCATGTCCCACAGGCTGGGGCGCTGTGCTGCCTGTCCTGGGCGACCGCCCCGAAGGGGTTGCTCACGGCGCCTGGTCTGCTGTTGAAGCGTGCATGCACATCAACCAGCAGGAGATGCGAGCTGTGCGCATGGCTCTGCTGTCTTTTGAGCCTGTGGTGCGCGATCGTGTAGTGAGGCTGCATGAAGATAACACGGTGACAGAGTCTGTTTTGGGGCGCTTTGCTTCACGGTCCGCTGCTCTCATGGACGAGTACAGGTTGTTGTGGTCTGTGCTTGAAGATCTGCATGTTCAGCTGCAGGTGGTCAGGGTGAAATCAGAACTTAATAGAGCTGATGCACCTTCTCGCTTTGTTGACCATGGGGACTACCGCCTGGATTCTGAGATGTTTAGTTGGCTGGATCTTATGTGGGGCCCGCACAAAATAGACCTGTTTGCTTCGGCGGAAAACACGCACTGTCACTGCTTCTACAGTTTGTTCCAGTGCCCTGGCAGCAGGGGCGTTGATGCCCTGCTGCAGCCATGGGCTGCTTGGGGCAATGCCTTTGCTTTCCCGCCTGTCACCACCTCAATGTTGCTGCAGGTTGTGCAGAAAGTGCGCGAAGAGCGTGCAAATGTTACGGTGGTGGTGCCGTTGTGGCCGGCTCAGCCTTGGTTTCATGAGCTGATGCTGCTTGCGGTTGACAGCTTCCAGCTGCCTTGTTCGACGCTCACCGGCCCTATGGCTCGGCGCCACAGTTCCTGGCCCTTGCTAGCTGTTCGCATCGAGCACTAGCTTGCAGTTGGTCCCGCAGCTAGGTGTTTGCTGCGCAAAGGCTGCTGCTCAGCATTTGATTTGCTGTTGCTGCTGCTTGCAGCAGTTGTCGGCCCCAGCACTACATTCAGAGGTTTGAAGGTTGGCAGCATGTATGCTTGCTGCAGTGGCGGTTTGTGCTGGTGGTTGTGTGTTTTTGGTTTGCGTTTGCTTCTGCTGCTGCTTCTCGCAGCAGTTAACGGCCCCAGCCCTGGATTCAGCGGTGTAGGTTTGGCAGCGTGAGTGTTTGCTGCGTTAGTGGTGTGCGCTGGGGTTCGTCTGTTTGTTTGCCTGCCACATGTGTTGTGGCTTCTATCTGCGCGCCGTGTTGCGGCGGGCCAGGTGGGCTGCAAGCCTTGCTGCTTGCAGCCCTCCCCCTCCATTGTCTTTTCAATGTGGCTATTGGCTGAGGCTACCTGACCAGCAGTTTGCTCTGCTGACAGCTGGCAGCTCCTGCATGCATTGCAGCGGGCTCGCACCTGGCTGTGTCCTTGCAGCCCTTGCATTTTCCTGCCAGCTGTTACAGCAGCCTCAGCCATGCCTTCCCACTATCTATATCGTCATGGCGAAAGCAGTATTAATGTGCAATGGACTTGTTCATTGCGGTTAATGCAGCGTAGCTGTATCCCTGCTTGCCTGGTCAAAGGCAAGCAGTGGGTGAGGTGACAGTCATAACACGTCATTACCTCACTGCTGCCGAAGGCCACTTAGCATGCGCAGGCGTCTAGCCCTGCACGTTTCGTTGCTGTTCATGCGAACTGCAACTCGCCCGCCCTTCCCGCCCCCTTTTTTTTGTGGCTACTGTTCGGCATTGTGCACTGGGTGGTGGCGCTGCAGTGGCTGTGTTGCTAGCGGTGCCTCTGGTTTCAGGTGACTGACCACTGGTTGTCAGTTGCCGCAGAGTAGTTGCGCAACATGCACAACGTGCCGCGCTACCTGCCGAACCTGTGCCGCTCGCTGGGTTTCATGGTTTTATGCTGCCTTGCAGCAACGCGATGGTGTTGCCCGCTGCAGCCCCTACATTACAGTGTCATGTCCGCTGCCATGCAGCGTCTGACAGTGGTGCGCTGTCGTGCAGCTTTAATAGCTGTGCTGATGCTGCTTGCTTCCCATAGTGTGTGGTGCTTTGCAGCTCTTGCAGTGTTTCTGCTGCAGGCCTGCGTTGCCTGTTTCTGCGTTGTGCGCCCTTGCGCCAGGCTTGTTTGGGGACCTGTTCGTTGCTGGTCCCCTGCCTTCCCTTTGCTGCCGGTGCCTGCACCTGTCTGCTGCTTTCGCCTTTCCTCTGTCTTGCCTCTTGTTGAATTGTGCCGCTCTCGGTGCTTGAAAGTGTGTAACCCCTCAAACGGCTATTGGCTGAGGCTACCTGACCAGCAGTTTGCTCTGCTGACAGCTGGCAGCTCCTGCATGCATTGCAGCGGGCTCGCACCTGGCTGTGTCCTTGCAGCCCTTGCATTTTCCTGCCAGCTGTTACAGCAGCCTCAGCCATGCCTTCCCACTATCTATATCGTCATGGCGAAAGCAGTATTAAAGCGTGGAGAGGTAGCTTTCAGCAGTGCTTCGGTATGTGGGCTGCCGGTGTGTCCGCAAGGGGCGCGTGATACAGTGGCATGTGCAGTGGCATTTGGGGCTGGAGGTGGCTGTGCACGCAGCGCCTGGGTCTGTTGACGGAATGAATGCATTCGGATGCATGCCGGCTGGTCCAGCCTGGCTAGCAGTGTACTCTTTGTGTGTGCCGCCACCTTCTGTTCTGTGCGTGTACTGCTTGTTTTTTGAGTGTTGCTGCGCTGTTCAATCTCAGTTGTACAGCAGCCTGAGGGTCCTACTCTCGTTGTTGACAGATTTATTGGCTTTAATACTGTGCGCGCACACACGCATGTGACGTGCTTCCCAGCTGCATTGCAGGAACCAGTGACCACCCTCCCAGCCTGCTAGTGTGTGGCGCTGCCTGCCAGTGCAGCTGCCAGCAGCATGTGCACTGGCTCTTCCGTATGATGCATGTGCACAATTGGACAGCTGCAGGTTTGCCGCAGCCCCATGGTCTGTGCTGCAAGATGCACATGCCACCGCGCATACATGTTGGATGGTAAAATACCTGACTAACAAGATGCTGCATCGCAGCAGGCGTCATCCCCTAAGCTAGAGATCAAGTGATACCCCTTCCACTGCACTGATGGTACTCTGAAACTGTCATATTATACCCTAACCCATGGCTATGACACCCACTTCATCCCATGCACTGCTAGTAGCACTCAAGGGCAGGAGACGGCTAATTGTTAAGCTGCAGCAATGCGGTTGGCATGTGCAGAACCTGCCTGTAAAAATGCACCAAGTGCAAAGATGATAGGGCAGCTCAGCTGCGGTGCAATGTGTGCTTGCTGCTGCTGTACCAGCAGCCGTTGCACAGTCTTTGCAGCTCAGAATGCACCACAATATGGCGTGCGCACTGCTGATGCAAACAGCTTTTGCTGATGCTGCACAGAATGACATGCGTGCTAGCATACTAGATGCCCCAGCCCTGTGTAATATGCACAGGTGGTGCAGCCCTCAACACAGGCATCAGCGCAGAACACATGTTCCAGTGCTGCTTAGTAACCCTCCTATGCTGACCCAGTCAACATGCATATGTGTAAATGCACTGCAGGTATGCTATCTGCAACGACCTTTGAAAAGAACATCACATGACTGCACGCACTGCGACTACCTAAGCTGGTAAAACATCGCTTGAAAGGAAGCAGCACCTCTGGATTGCACTACTACTCTGGATGCCTCTGGACACTGCTGCCTAAAATGCCTAGCTCATATGCCTACTAGAAACACACTCCAACACTTCAACATGCACGAAGGCTTTGGTACTCAACATGCTGCACACATCTACACTGTCCGCCCACCGCCAACTAAGCACACACAAACCCAACACAGCTGGAGCCACCCCTGCCAAACGGCGACACCAGCTCGTTCCCCAGCGCAGTAGCAGCAGCAAACGCGCGCTGTACACTACAGCTTGCGTCAGCACCGCAGGTGACTGGGCCGCCAGGCCGAGCAGGCACCGCGAGCTGCTCTAGCACTGTCTCTGCGCGCTGCGTGCATGCGTTGCACAGCACAGACTGTACGCGCGGATCAGTCGCCAGGTTCGAGCCCCTGCTTGCAGCGTAGCCTCGCCTCCAGGCATCAAAATAGCTTCCCAGCTGGTGTGTAGCGCCAGATGCATCCACTTCGTCTGCTGTTGCCGTGCAATCCACAACTTCGGAGCCACGAGGGAACATCCTGAAGTCTGTGAGGCCTGTTCGAGGGTCTGGGCACATCAGCACAGCCCGGCCGACATGCGCAAACTCAAAGCGTGCTGTGCTCGCAAACAGCGAGTTGAGGTTGAACAGGGCAGCTGGTCCGGCAGCTATGTTGTCTATGTTGCAGTCTTGAACTGGGTAGGGCATGCGGCTGGCAAAGTCTTGGTTGTTGCTCATGCGCAGGGTCCTGGACATCAGGATGCTGTTGTATGCCTGGAAGAATGCAGCGTTGCCTGCAGCAGCAGCAGCAGCAGCAGCAGCAGCAGCAGCAGCAGCAGCAGCAGCATCATTAGCAACAGAGCAAGCTGCGAAGGCAGCCGTTGCCAGAAAACGGCACAAGCAGCAGCACAGTCTTCATGTTTTGCGCCTGCAATCGTCTATGCAAGTGGTTTGTCAGGCTGCATGTGGCACCTGCCTGCGCAGCATGTGCTGCTCTCTGCATCCTGCAATGCCAACACTTGCTGGCATCAGCCAGTCAGTCAGCAGCAACAAGTCATGCCTGGTCTGGTGCGTCCAAACCACACACCACCCCACAGCGTGGCACTTATAAAACAACACCGACCACACAGCACACTCACTGGCCACGAATCACCTAAGGTGGTTTGGGAGTGGCTCCCTTCTCTGTGTTCACCTCTTGCTAGAAAAACATGTAATTGATTGATTGATGGATTGATTTACCACACAGCACGCTTGATGCTGCCACCTGCATGCCAGCAGCCAGCCAGCCACAACATAAAATCGCTCTCACCTGGCCTGGGGCTCGCGATCAGCCACACACCAGCCACAGTGCCCCTGCTGCCTTGCGCAGCGCCGAGCACTGCATTGAGCCGCAGTGCCGCAATAGATGCCACCGCAGCTCCCAGGCTGTGCCCCACCACATACACTTCTCCAGAAGGCACCTTCTTCAAATATGCCTGCACAGCTGCAGTTACGCCAGGTTCTAGCACCTGCCAGGCGCGGTAGAAGCCTCTGTGCAGCCTGATGTCGCTGCCAGGTGTTCCAAAGGTGTTCTCTGGTGGCTGGACATGTCGGCAGGCCATGTTGATTGTGACGTCGCGCGTGAGTGCGTCTCTTGTCACTACAGAGCCCCTGCATGTGCCACAGAACACGGCAGGCAGTGCAAGACGTGTGGCTGCAAGCTGGCATGTTGAAGGTGACGTCAGGCGTGAGTGTGTCCCTGGTTACTACGGAGCCCCTGCATGCACAACAGAACACGGCAGGCAGTGCGCGACGTGTAGCTGCAAGCTGGCATGTTGACGGTGACGTCATGCGTGAGTGTGTCCCTGGTTACTACGGAGCTCCTGCATGCACAACAGAACACGGCAGGCAGTGCACGGCGTGTGGTTGCAAGCTGGCATTTTGCTTGTGACGTCATGCGTGAGTGTGTCCCTTGTCACTACGGAGCCCCTGCGTGCACAGCGAGACACCACATGGTGCATGCATTGTACCTAGGAGACTCGGTATGTTTGCAAGCCGGCATCAGTAGCAGGCGGTGCATGACGTGTAGCTGCATGCTGGCATGCTGACGATGCATAGGCAGGGGCATCTCAGTCAACACATGAGTGCACGTAAGAGGTGTCTTACGCTTTCCATCACAGGTGCGGTGCACACCGCCTGCTCACCGTAACAGCACAAAGATGCGCTGGTTGGCAGCCATCATCACGTAGGCTGTGCGCACTGTGTCATACTCTGGCACATTTGCCTCCACCACCTTGATGCTGTTGGGCACGATGCCCATGGCCTGCAAGCAGCCCGTCAGGGCATCTGGCGGTTGGTACACTGCATACGCCAGCTGCATCATCACGAGGTTGATGGGGTGCAGCACCTGTGCGTTTTGTAGGCAGCAGTGGCAGCAAGGGATGAACGTGAGTGTGGAAGCAATGGCGTGCAGGGTGGCAAAGGGCTGGAAGCTGCAAGCTCACTGTGTCCCAATGAGTCTCACAAACTCATTGGCAGTCAGCAAGTCGAATGATGACACAGCTGTCTTGGGTAACTTGCACGCTCAGCTGGCTAGAGGTGGATGAAGTTGTTTGCCATTGCAGCAGGCAGGTGTGCTTGTAAAGGTTTGGGTGAGCTGTGTCACTTGTCTGCTTGGCAGCAAGTGACAGCAGTCCTAGGCTGCACGGTTCTGTGCGTCACTGCACCCCTTCCCACCTGTTCCTGAGGTTGCAACCTAGCCCAATCTTTGGGGAAGCCTCCGTTGTTGAGCAACACGTCTGTTGTTTTGCACTGAGGCAGGGTAAAGTTGTACTGGGCCGGCCTTGCTGACAGGCGTGCCAGGTTGACAGCACCCCGCTGCACACTGCCTTGATTGCCGCGCCATAGGCCGGTGAGAGCATCTAATACCGTCTGTCCGCTAGCTAGATTCAGAAAAGATAGGAAAACAACCAGCAGAACGGCTAAGGAGCCGCGCATGGCTATCGAGCTGCAGCAGCACTGCTGAGCAGGCTAGAGGAAGGTGAGTTGGGCAGCAACCGCCAAAAGGCGGATCCACGCGCCTACTTAACAATATGTTTTACGTATATATGGAGCGAGTTATCGATGCTGCTGCTTGTGTGAACCGTACGGCAGGAACGAAGTGAAGTGGGACACGAGACAGGGTAGCGAGGTGCGGGAGCGCTCGTGACCTACGTGAAGCTTTTGGAATGAATGCGATCGTGGTTTTACACCGCACAGTTGACGCACCAGCAGACAGAAGTACTGGCCCAAAAGTGACCAGCTGCTCGCCAGTGCAGAGCAGAACCCCACGGTGACCAAACAACCTACACGTTCCTTCTGCTGCACTGCTCAGCACCTGGTCCCGGATTTCCTCTTCAAAACTTCAGATTCAGCGATAGCTCTGTTTCGGGACTTTGGCAATAGGGCCAAAAGGATAGCAACCAGCCTCACGTGTACACTCAACGGTACTCCAAACTCTTGACAAGCTGAACTGCAAGGTGGCCCGTGCGAGGTCAGTACTTTAAGACACTAGTTCGGGTCTGCAGTCTCATAATACGCTGTTATGTTTACATATGTTTACATGTGTGCCCAAGTGATGGCCATGAAGGACTGAAGCAGCACAACAACCCAGGACATGCCGTGAGGACTCGGAGGATGTGTAAATTTGTTCTTAAACATGCAGCACAGCAGTGACATTCGGCTAACGCAGCTGATTGCTGTTGATGTGGTAAGTTACAACTGCAAAGGAGCAGTTCTGCCTTGCCATCTACAATAGGCAGCATGCGCCCGACAGCAGTGCCCACACACGGAGCGACTGTGCTGCTGATGAAACCAAAAACACTGAGTGGCATTTGCTGAGCGCAGCTCAATATGTTGCTCAAGAATGTGCAATGCTTGCATGGCACCACATGGGAACCTCTCCTGAGTGCGTGAATTGCTTCCCTTGCTTGACACAAACCCGTCTGCATGCAGCTTGCATGCAAGCCTTTGTCACCACCACTCAGCAATTAGCAGTGACTAGAGTGCCAGCAGCCTGCAAATACTCAACACACTTCCAACCACTACTGCCTGCCACATACACCCAACCAACTACCTTCCAGCACTGCTACCTTCATCACACAAAAACACTCACAGTGGCAACACTCCCCTACTACAGCGGCGAAACCGCCCCTGCAGGATCTATACTCGTCACCGCCAGCCGCAGCAAATCATACGCCACAAACTGCACCGCTGCGCCAGGCGCCGTTTTCAAGCAGTTGATGCCCCAGCCCCGGAACAGCTGCCGCAGCAGCCCCTCCTTATGCTGCGCCATGTGCCGCAGGCAGTGCAGGTAGCCTTTGTACTGCAGGCTAGTGCCAGGGGCGCCGTTCACCTGCAGCCGCCGCCGCAGCGTGTCTAGCGGGTAGCTCGCGGTCTGCGCTGCGATACCTGCCGCTGCGCCGCAGCCGATCTTGGCGAAGGGGTACCACCACTGCTCCTTGGACGCCTTGTCTGCCGGCAGCTGCTGCTGCAGGTGACAACAGCGTGGGGAGGCGCATGACGCGGCGGGTGACAGGCAGGGGAGTAAGCAAGAACGGGTAAAGTAGGCTGGCGCGGTGCAGCATTGCAGGCAGAGGAGCGTGTGCAGGCAGTCACGATAATAACAGACAGTGACGTGTTGCCGATGCGCCATCCAGAGGCGCCCACAAGACATCAAGCCCCAGCACATCACCCAAATTCCCGCCCAGCTACACAGCCGACCAGCCATGCAGCTACACCGTTGTCACGCACAATAGCCATGCAGCTACACCGTTGTCACGCACAATAGCCATGCAGCCCTGGGCGGTATGCAGCTACATCGCCCGCCACCCACCTTGAGTGAGTCATATGCGGTGAAGCTGATGCTGGTGTACACCACCACCCCCGGCAGTGACATGCCCATGCCCTGATACCAGGCCCGCAGCCCGCGCTGGTGCCACGCGTGCCGCAGGCAGGAGGCCACGCCAGCAAAGGGCCGCTGCTGGCCTGCTGGCGTGGTGTCTGCGGTGAGGCGCGTGCGGCTGAAGTCCAGCGGGTAGAACATGAGCGTGCGCAGGATGCCTGCAGTGGAAAGGGTGCGGCAGCGGGTGAAAAATGGCAGGCCCGTGCTTGGTATGGTGCTGTAGGAGGTTGCTTATGGCACAGCAAGTCTGCATGAGAGACGATGTGCCAGTCGCTAGGATGGATGGCGTCGTGCTTTTGCTTGAGTGGTGAAGTCCAGCAAGTACAGCTTGTTTGTGCGCAGCATGCCTTGCAGCCACAGCTGAGCATCATCATAGAACAGTTGTGACTCAGCAATTTTTGCCGATGCCCAGAGCAGTGCAGTGCACTGCAGCAGCCGCCCTCACCAGTGGCTGCTCCTGCCGCCATCTTCTCCTGCACACCAAGCGGGCTGCCGTCTGGTGGCGTGAACATGAGCTTGAACTGGTCGTGCACCGCAAACTTGAAGCCCACGTCAGGCAGCAGCCGCGCCACGTTAGCACCGTTGCCGCGGTACAGCGCCTGCAGAAACACACAACACACGGACATGCCGCATGAACATGAGCTTGAACTGATGCAGAGCAAAGGCAAGGCCCTTGTCAGGCAGCAGCCGCGCCATGTTAGCCCAGTTGCAAGGCAGGCAGCACATACCAACATTTGATGTGGCGTGTTGCGCTGCTGCAGACCTGCTGCTGCTGCTGCTGCTGCTGCTGCTGCTGCTGCTGCCAGCCCTTCAAGATCATAACCCTTTCATCTCTGTGCTCAATGCCACCTGCAGTTTATGTGCACCAACTGCTGTGGCAAGTGCACTGCTCTTCTCAGCAGCACAGCATCAACGCCTGCATGCAGCACCATGCCTTGAGCTCTGCCGGCTATCGTGCACAGCACATCCCAGAAACTCTGGTGCTGCAGCCATTGGAGCAGCCCATTTATCCTGCTATACGCGTTGCTGCGGTTGCGGCTTTCAGCGGCTACCCGCCACCAGTGCTGCTGCTGCTGCTGCTGCTGCCAGCCCCAGTGTAAGCCCGCTGCTCACCGCAATGCCGCCTTCTCTGCTGGGTATCCGCCGCAGTGCATCCCACAGGCCCTTGTACTGCTGCTGCTGCGGCAGGCTGCTCATCTGCTGCACCTGCAGCAGGATCTGCAAGCAGGCAGGCGCAAGCAGGACACCACAACAGGGTTTTAGGTGAAGGTTGTCCTAAACATGCGCAGCAGCTGATTACGGCAGAACAACAACTGTAAGTGGTGCTGCACCACAGATATCATTGTTTGCGTTGCTGCCTCTACAGGCGCCAGCATCAGCAGCTACAAGTTGTGGGTCCGCTGCGAGCGCTGCCATGCACGTATGTGCCGCTGCGTAGCAACTCACAACAGGGCAGCCCTCAACTGTGTACTGCGCAGCGTGCACTGCGCATTCAGCCTGCACTGCCGAACCACTGCCGCACACCCTGCTACGCTGCTGTGCAGCGTTGCTTGTAACGGACCTTGACTCGCTCCAGTGGTGCTACTGCTGTCTTTGCAATGGCACCTGAGCCTCCCGCACACGCCAGCTGGATGGCAAAGCCGTGAAGGTTGTCTAGTGCAAGCGCTGTCCATGGCTCCTGGTGGCGGTAGTTGGTGTGCGGGTTGTTGTCTGCAGATGACAATTGACAGTGACAAGTGACAAGTGACAAGTGACAAGGTGGGATGGTAGCGCACCGGCAGAGGTAGAAAGGACGGGGCGGGAGGGATACTTGAGCCGGTGAGGCGTGCAAGCTTACTGGCATTGCACAACTGCCTTGAGCCGCTTCAGCCCCTCTATGACGGAATAACAGGACATACACATGTGCTGTACGCATTAACCATTGTGACTTTCCTGCAGGTACAATGCTGCATGCTGTTGCTGCTGCTGCTGCTGCCAATGAGTGCTGTCGCGCTGCTTCAGGGTGCTCGTGCAGCAAGTGTCTGCAGCAGCAACTGCGCCAAGCGGCTGCTGCTTGGCGAGCTGCTGCCGCTACAGCATACTGCTGTTAAGCTAAACATGCATTCGAGGCACCTTGCTCACCTATTGGGAACTCAAACTCTGCCTTAGCGTCCTGCTGCTTGCCTGCGCTACTGTCTGGCATGTTTTTGGCGGTGTGCCTGATGATCTAAGGCACGTGTGTGCCACAGCATGCCCTCAATTCTGGTCTGTCAGCTTGTATAAGCACCTATGTTCGCTAATGAAGGCAGTTGAGTGCACGGTGAAGTCGATACTGCTGTTGCCTCAGGCTGCTGATGAGAATAGATGGCGGCAAGCAATCAAAGCGAATCTCGGGTTTTCTGCGCGTTCGAGGCTGATCAGCACATGCGTGTTGGCACCTGGAGTTGTGTGTTGCCCCACTTGTCAAGTGAGTAGGTGTTATTGGCCTGGTTCGAGTAGCCCGCCACTTATCCTTCAGGCTGCGCCAGGCACAACCGCTCGATCCCAATCTGTTCTGCTCTTGCAATCAACCTGCGCCGTTTCAAACGTTCAGAAACTGTCCTCGGAACAGGCAGCAGCTGGGCGCCATACAGCAGGACAATATCAGGCCTGCTAGCAGGGCCCTGGGGCTGCCTGACCCCGCAGGATGGAAAAGGTAAGCCATTTAAGCATCTATGCAAGCGCTGGGCAGCTGCATCCTGCCCAAGCAGCAGCCATCAACCCGTGTCTGTACAGGTGTACTGCTCTTCTGCTTCTCTCACTTGGCAACCGACATCTGGTGCTGTGTGCAGTATGAGCGCTTGGATCGTGTGGGTGAGGGCACCTATGGTGTGGTGTATAAGGCCAGGGACACGCGCACCGGCATGATTGTGGCCCTCAAAAAGATCAGGCTTGAGCAAGAGGAGGAAGGTGTGCCCAGCACAGCAATCCGGGAGATTGCTCTGCTCAAGGAGCTGAACCACCCAAACGTAGTCAGGTGTGTTGGCCTCCTGGCCTTGCCAACTGGTGTGTTTTGCAGCGTATGCTGCAGCAGCCAGAGTCAGCTACACAGGAAGCACCAGCTGCATGTAGTGCATTGCTGGCAATGCTGCACAGCAGCAGCAGTTTGCAGCAGTGCTACTCAAGCCACGAGCTGCTGGCGCCGACAAAGCGTAGCGTTTGACCAATGACAAGGCATGCTGCAGCAGTCATGCTGTTGGTTCATGCAGCCTGGCACAGGCCGGGCGAACCAGCCCAATGCTGTGCGTGCACACTACTCGCCTTTGCTGGGGGATGGTTCACACCGCATGCGCTGCACTTGGGGCCTGGTGATGGTGGTGGGGTGTGCAGGTGCTACTATCTTTGATGGCAGCAGCTGCAGCAACAAGCGTGCCATGCAGTCACTTACATACGGCTGCTGTGTGCGGCTCGGGACCTTCACTGCTGTCTGCACTACATACAGCGGCGCACCCATGTCGTGTCGCTGGCGAGGCTACTGTCTGGTGCTTCTACAGTGCGAATACCCAGTATTATTACCTCTAGTAACGATTGCCTGCGGCTGCTGCTGCCGCTGCTGCTGCTGCTGCCAGGCTGTATGACGTGATCCACGCGGACAAGCGGCTGTACCTGGTGTTTGAGTACCTGGACCTAGACCTCAAGAAGCTGATGGATGCACTGCCAGGCTTCAGCAGCGACCACAGGCTCATCAAGGTGGGAACTTCAGACTGTGAAGAGCAGGAAGTTCACACAGGATGCATACAAACTTCATAGTGCACGCTGTGATGACTGCGGGGGAGTAGCTTGCTGCCTGTGTGCTCAGCGTTTGTAGGAACAGCATGACTGTGCAACCAGCTGTTAGGCGGCAAATTGGTGCTACCTGCGGTGTGATTGTATGGTGGTTTGATGCATTTTGTAACTCTGGTGCCGTCCGCTGTTTACTTTTCTTGTGTGCTGCAGCTGTACCTGTGGCAGATGCTTTCAGGCATAGCCTACTGCCACTCGAGACGGTGAGGGCTGGCAGCAGTAGCAGCAGCAGCAGCAGCAGCAGCAGGGAAAGAGCAGCAGCGCTCAGCAGCAGACCATCCAGGACCATCTGCTGCATATGCAAACACCCGGGGACAGGATCAGCAGCAGCAGTGGGCACTTGAGCGATGGCACTTGATCTCTGACGTAGATTGATCTAGTCGCAGCTGACATCAGCACGTGCACAGCCAACCGCATTGTCTGGTGCATAACTTGCACTGTCACACTACTATCACCTAGCGCTGATCTTACTGTTGATCATTGCTGCCTTGCATGCTTGTTTCGTCGTGTCTCTGCAGCATCCTGCACCGTGACCTCAAGCCTCAGAACCTCCTCATAGACAGGCAGCACAACCAGCTCAAGCTGGCAGACTTCGGCCTAGCGCGCGCATTTGGCATCCCCGTGCGCGCATACACACACGAGGTGCGCAGGAGACGCAGCCATTGCTGCAGCTCTGCCTGCAGTGCTGTTGCTGCGCTGCCAGTCCAACTGGTGCCTGCTGCCGCAGTCGCCTTGCTGGCATGAGAGCCAGTCTCAGCCGGGTCGTGCTCTGTTGCAGAATGCAGTCATACGCCACCTATCTGCCGTCTGCCTTTGTGCCTGTTTGTCTTGTACTGCCGCACTATTCTCGTCTGGCCCTGCCGGCAAGATGCACCACCTCGTGACACGTGTGTGCCCTGCAAATGTGTCACTTGTTGTCACTTTGCCACACACTCTTGCAGGTGGTGACGCTGCTGTACCGCTCGCTGGAGATTCTGCTGGGCTGCTCTGGCTGTGTGTCTGCCGGCAAGAAAGACTACCACACATACGTGTGTGTTTTCAAACCTGTCATTTCGCACGCTGTGTTATCTTGTGCAGGTGGTGACGCTGTGGTACCGCTCGCCGGAGATCCTGCTGGGCGCCAAGACCTACTCCACGCCCGTGGACATCTGGTCCATCGGCTGCATCTTCGTGGAGATGATCAACCACAGGCCGCTCTTCCCTGGGGACTCGGTGCGTTCGTGGTGTCATGTGGTGTGCTGCTGGTGACGTACATGATGCGATGCACAGACACCGGGACATGCCAATCACCGAGTTGAGTGGAATGAATAACTACAGGCATCTCCTCCTGTCGGACTTGGTGAGCATCATGTGTTCATCATTGCAGCAGGGCCCCTGTCACCCCTGTCACTTATGCCACAGCAGCAGGAAACTCAAAGCATATTGTCTTGTTTGCTGCTGCCGTGTGCAACTGCTGGAGACTGACGAGCTGTACAAGATCTGGGCACCCCCGATGGATGTGGGCATAGCAGTGTAGAGTTCAAACCCCACATCTTGCTTGTTTTTTCGCTGCCATTTGCTGCTGCAGGAGATTGACGAGCTGTACAAGATCTTCATGAAGCTGGGCACCCCCGATGAGTCGGTGTGGCCGGGCGTGCGCAACCTGCCGGACTACAAGGACACCTTCCCGCGCTGGCGGCCGCAGCCGCTGCAGGTGCGGCGCCGCTGCTGCTGCTGCCGCTGCGCTTGATTGGGTTGTCAGCTGCACTCTGTTCACATCGCCTGCTTGTTGCTTGCCTGTATCGCGCCAACGCAGCATATTACAAGCAAGTATATGTGCACGTGAAATTGCATTTCTCCCACTTTCTTTCCTTCACGGCTGGCTGCTTGCAGGACATGTGCCCCGCGCTGGATCCTCCCGGGCTGGACCTGCTGGGGCGCATGCTGGTGTATGACCCGCAGATGCGCATCACCGCACGCCAGGCGCTGGCGCACCCCTTCTTCAACGACATAGCAGATCTGGTGAGGGCGCGTGCTGTCATATCATAGGTTGCGTCTTTGGTCTCTGGCTGTGTGGTGCACAGCAACGAGTATCAGAAGGAGCATGCAGCACAATTGTTTGCTTGCATGGAAGACCCTTCTTCAATGAAAATAGCAGACCTGGTGAGGGTGGCTTGCTGGCTGCTGCCATGGTGGTTTGCTGGTCGCTGGCAGTGCAGCGATGTGAACACATGTTGGGAGGGCGTGCAGTGCAGGAGATCTGTGGCATGGCAGATGCGTCTGGCTACTATGCATCTGCAGCGCAGCTACAGCACTGGCCATATCTTGCGCACGGAGCGAAGTTATGGCAGCCGCGTAACATGAATTTGTTACTGGAGTCGGATTTTTCAATCAGCGATTACTTTGGTCGCCCACTTGCAAGTTGAATGCAGTCTGTTTGTCAACAACTGTCTGACCTGCCGCTGCCTGCCTGCTGGTGTTGCTGCAGGTGGCTGGGCCGCTGCCTCGGATAGTGTAGGTCGCAGGTGCAGCAGCAGCAGCAGCAGCAGCACTGTCTAGGCATGGGCAGCTGGCAGATGAGCAGCGCGCTGCGGCAGCAGCGTCGTTGGCATAGCAGGTCAGGAAGCCCAGACGGCTGCAGCTTCCAGACCTTTCAACTACGAATGGGCAAACCCGCTCAGTCAACCGCTTAGTATGTAGTGTATCAGTTGCATTGCGGATGGGTTTGCAGTGCTGTGCACATCTTGCGCTGCAGCGTTGCTGCATGTCATGCACCTGGCCTGCACGTGCCATGGATTAGATATAGTTGGTGTCGGCAGATGCTCGGTGGGAGCCATTTTCTGCTGCACTTTCGCATATGGTGGCATGGCAGAGCACCGCTCAAGGTGGTTTGAAAGCAAGCAGTGCTTGCAGCTTGGGGTGGTCATGTGAGCACCACTGCTTTTCAGCTGGTGCAGCTGGGCGCCCTGTCAGTCACAAGCTAGTTGCATGCCAGCCAAGCTGCCGGCTTTAGGCCGTCAAAATATGGTGTGGGATGCGCAAAGGGTAGCTGTGGTCAGGCATGGAACCCATGCCAACAAGGGGCTGTGTTTGTATGTGAAGCACCCTGCAGTCTGCTGTCAGCAGTTTTGGGTAGCCAACATTTGCTGCTCCTGGCCCCATCAACAGCATGCATATGTGCGGCTGGCCGTTGTCCCCTTGCGCTCATGCAACGCCGGTAATGGGTCCATCTTCCCTTGGTCCGAAAGCTTCAGGCTGTTTTTAGTCAACAAACGCTGCTGTTGTTCCAGCTGTTTTGGCTCCAGTTCGGATCTTACCGGTACTGCGTTTGACCAGATGGCATTTAAATCGACTTAAGCCTCTCTCTGTGCTACAATGCTCAAAACGTTTTTCATAGGTAACAAAAATGACGTCTTGAGTCGTCTGATAGAGATCACGAGTGCAGAGAGCTTCGTAACAAAAAAACCCTAAACGTCCGCCACCCACTTGCTCAGTTGGCCAGACGGTTTGATGAGGTGATAATTGCTTATATCGTCGATTCTTTAACGTGGACGAGTTACGGCTTTGGACCTCCACATCTCGAAATCATTAGAGGTGGCTGTTTACTGTGATTTTGTACAGCAGGAAGATTGAACTAAGCATGCAGCAATAGCAGCTGTAGTACACAGATGGAGGACACCAGGGAACCTCTGGAGGGCCCTGCGTACAATCCGTTTCAGCACCCACTGGTCTGGTGCTTGCAAGACTTCCTGGCCCAGCGGAACAGCAACTGCTCTGGCGATGTGAGCCTGCTGGCAGCACAGGTTTCCCTCAACTTTCAGCTACGAGAACGTCTTTGATGACCTTGCCTGATGCTGCAGGGCGCCAGCGATGCAGCTGGCGGCAATTTGGAGGACAGCTTTGTGTGCAACCAGCAGCATGCTGCTGCACTGAAGGTGTGTTTGCATTCACGAGGCTGGATGCAAGTAGTGGATGGAAAGCCAGATGCAGCAGCTCATGCCCTTTGTTTTGATTATCCATGTAGCAGCTGAGCTGGTGTAAACCATGTGCAGCAGCACATTGCAGCAGCGGTTATATATCCACGCCAGGTGACTGCAGGCATGTCTGCTTTCTGCGCCGCTCCTGCACATGAGACAACACAAGCCTGCAGCGCAAACCCTGCTTCCAGTATAGTTGCGCTTTGTAACTCATGTGTGTCTGCATGGTGTGTTTGTAGGTTGTGGAGCAGAGGCGCAAGCTGCCGCCAGTGCTGAATGACAAGGCACTGTTCACACGTGCAGCGCCATTTGGCGACAGGGCAGATCAGGCATACCATGCCCCGTCCAACCGCATCGGCGTGTACTACTCGCCTGGCTCCATGGCAGCTGCTGCTCAACTGTTTGAGGAGTTCCCACAGGTACCTCAGTGTAGCAGCTTGCAGCTGTTGCTGGCAGCAGTTCAGCCCTGGCAGTTGAGAGCACAGTGCCAGGCACACCAGCAGATGTGGTTGCAACGGGGGCGGCAGCCAGAGCAACGCAGCAGCTGTGTTGCTCACGCCAACCTATGTGCAGTGGCAGTGACGCAACACAGTGCTGGATCTGCAGAAGCAGTGGCTGGTTTCTCGTCATGCAGCACTTGCGCTTTTGCTGCTGTACGCGCTTCTTGGGCTGCTCTAACCAATGCTTGTGTGTGCCTCCTTGCAGGACCCTCATGCCCCGAGGACTAGAGCAGGCGCTAAGCCACTAGGGGATATCCGCAGCCCGTATAGCAGCAGCAGGCCACTGAGCCCCAGCCATGCAGGCGAGCTGTCACCAACAGCTGCAGCTGTTGCAGCAATGGGCAGGCCCCTCAGCCCATCCCATAGCCCCAAAGTGCAGGCAGCAGCATTGCTGGCAAGCAAGGCAGCAGGGCTACACCAGCAGCCGCCACAGCAGCAGCAGCATGGCACAGGTAAGTCAGCAGAGCACGGCTGGCCCCACATACGCTGTGCCTCCTGCAGCCTCCTGGCCAGTAACTGCTAACATCTGCGCTCACAGCAAGGTGTATAGGCTAGTGCAGGACCACGTGCATGGCCGACACGAGGTTTGGATTTTGCCTTGGATATCTTGCCTGCAGGCCTTTCCAGCAGTACTGGAGCTGCACCACCAGCAGCAGCAGCAGCAGTGGACGAGGCTAGTTTAGTGGATGCGCTGCTGCGCTACTGCTACTACCAGGAGGTTGGCATAGATGCCAGGCATGTGGCGCCATTCAGGGAGGAGTGGGTGGGCAATGCTCTGTCGATGGTGCCAAACCAGCCGCCACCAAACGTCAGTGACGTGAGTAGCAGCGCGGGGAAGCCGGGCACAACTATTAGGCAGGAGACGCATATACTGCTTGCTGGCAGCAGCTGGGCAATGTGACGGTGCCTGTTGCTTCACAAGTGGCTCTAATCAGTTGCTTGACAACCCCTTCTGCTGTTCCTGCAAGCAACATCTTCCACACCCAACAGTGTTTGACCAGCGGTGATTTGGAGAAGTGTATGCATCGACCGGCAACTGCATACGCAGGCCTTTTTCGACCATTTCATCAGCAGCGCCATGCAAGAGGTGCGCACAGACTACAGCAAGGCCATGCAGCGTGCCATGCTGGATTACGTGCTGTCGAACGCTCTGGAGCGGCAGCGGTTGGGCCTGCAGGGCCTTGAGCCGCTGCTGGTGCCCAGGCATGGCTTGCGTGGGCCGCTGGGGCCGCCGCTTGGATCAGATTCACAGCAGCGCCTGGTGCAGCGGCAGTTGCCCCAGGAATGGCACGAGCACGTGGCGCTTGCCAGGTGCGCGGTGGTTCCCTTGGCTGGCACTCGCGCAGCAGCTGCAACACACATTGCAGGACATGCAGCATTAAATTGCAGCAGCGTATTGCTTGTCAGCGGCCCAGATGGGCGTGCGGGCTGTGGCAACGCTAGTTCAGAGAAGAAGCAGATGTGCTTTGTAGCTCACCAGCGTTCATGCCTGCACTGGCTTGCAGGGAGGACATTGCGTGGACGCTGCAGACGCTGAGCCCCAATGCCCTGGAGCTGAGTAGGCTGTGGCTCGACAGCGGGTACATCTCTGCACGGCTGCTGGATGTGGCAAGCAGGGAGCTGCAGGACAGGCTGCCTGTCAAGGTACCCGGCGGCCTGGCTTGCAGCGCCTTGCTCTTGCTGTGGAAGGCCTGCAGCTGTGTTCTTGTGCACCTGGTGGTGCTTTCCTTGCAGCTGTGTGTTGATTGTGCCTGCCGCGCTGTAGCACTTGACGCACTCTGTGTGCATGATGGGATGCTGATATGTATATGACTAGTGCCATATGCGTAGGCACGGCATGCAACAGCCACACCAGGTCAGGGTGCTGTCTGCGGCGGTTGCCTCTCTGCCACCAGCTGGCGATGGTACTGATGCAGCGTTTGTTGTGGTTGCTCCTGCTACTGCTGCTACAGGCTGACTGGTTCAAGCAGTACCAGCAGTCGGCAACAGAGCAGGTGAAGGGGCAGCTGTGGAGCCACTGGCTGCCCAAGTGTGTGGATGTCTTCAGGCGCCTGCCGCCAGTGCCGATCAACGGAGACACCGAGGCATACTTCAGGCAAGCAATGCAGCTGCACCAGCACAAGCAGCTCGCAGATTCAGCATACCAGCACTGCCTCGCCGCACGTTCCTTGCACCTTCCTCACAAGTGTTGTGGTTGCGGTTGCTGCTGGTGTGTCTGCCTGCAGGGCTGTTGCAACGCTGCAGAGCAACCAGCTGCGTGGGCTGGTGGCTGCGTCGCTGTCTGACTATATGGCATTCTTCAAGCAGCACAAGGCAGTGCAGCAGCTGGACCCGCAGCAAGACAGCTGCATGTGGAGCTGCAGGCCTGTGTTTGAGACAGAGCTGGTGGCAGTACAAGGTGGGATACAGATATGTCATTTTATGTGTTGCATGGTGCTGCATTCTGCTATGTTTTCAATGCGTGTGCAGGGGGATGCAGATTGACGCTGCAAAAGCACAACAGTACCTGTGCAGTGCTTTTGAAGCATCAAGAGCATGGATACACGGTGCTCATGGGTGCGCGGTGTGTGTGCTAATTGCTGCAGGCCAAGTGACGTTTGAGCCCTCTTTTCAAGACACGCAGGCGGCAGCGCTGTCTGCGCTTGAGGGCGCTGTGGTGGCAGCAATGGGCCTTCCGAAGATTACTCCTAGCAGCATAAGCAGCAGCAGCCTGGCCGCGCCTCCTGCCAGCACTAATGCAGCATCCATGGCTAGCAACCCCACTGTCATACCATCAACTGGCCTGACTGAGGAGCTTGTGCAGCAGACAGCGCAGGTGAGCGTGGTTGAGTGCCACCCGATTGCAAACCGTGTTGCAGCTGGCTGCAAAAGACTGCTGCGCACATCACAAAGTACCAGCTAGCAGCTCACACAGCAGCAGCCCGACATCACCGGCTGCACAAAATGGCGGCAATGCCTCCGCTGCTGTGCTTCTCTGCTGCTGACTATTGCAGGAGATCTTGAGTATCCTGCAGGCCAACAGTGCAGCACCGCTGCAGCTGGCAGCGCTGTTTGGTCCCTATCTGTACCTGCTGCAGCTTGACCCAGTGGAGCACGCACAGAGCTTTGCTGCAGGTGAGCTGTTACGCCTGGGATGCTTTGTTTCCGTTGGAATATATATGTGTCGTTGTGATAGTTGCCATATGCGATGGAGCATGCGGCTTTGCAGATCTGTGTTCTGTCCTGCATGGACGGGCTTGCAGGAAACCGCAGGCAGTTGATGCTGCCGTCAGCCATAGCTGATCGCTGTTTCTGCTTGCGCAATGTGTGACATGTGCAGGTGCTGGTGGGGCGGAGTCGCCTGACCTGACACAGTTCAAGGAGGAGATTGAGCGGCTGCAGGCAGCAGCACAGGCTGTGCGGTTGCTGTGCACTGACACAGTCCGAGCAGGTGGGTGCATGCACGGCCTGGCTGTACATGGATGCAGCTGTTGCATAATGAAATGTATTCCCACATGACATGGACTGCGATTGGCTGCCTGCACGGATTTGCACTGAAGATGCCATTGTGATGATATGCCTGCGCGGGCTTCTTCGGCAGCAGTGCTGTCCTGCTGCTCAATACCAAGATACGTCGCTTGCATGTGCGTTGCCGCAGGGCTGTATCATGTGCAGTGCCGGAAGTTCAAGGACCAGCTCATCGCTGCTGCTGATGCCGCAGTGCACAACCTGCTGGACATTGTCTGTACTGCAGCAGCCCACAGCAACCTGCGCGTGTTTGACGAGTACCAGGTGCGAGGCTAATTCACAGCAGCTTTCAAAAGCATCCAACGAGCCAGACGACGCCCTTGTGCACATGGCCACGAGCACAAGCAGCACACATCCAGCTGATCTTTTGAGATGTGCGCTGCCTCCTCTTCAGCAGTAAGTAGCGGGCGCTGCCATGCAAATAGTGCTGTTGGACGTGTAGTGATCTTTGTGTGTTGCTGTGATGCAAGCGTTGGCCTGCTCACACTGTAAGCAGCACACTGTAAGCAGCCTGCCGCCACCTGTCAGACATGACTTTACCTCTCGTTGTTGTCTTGCATATATGCTACAGGTGATGACTGCAGAGGTGGGCAAGGCCAGCAACAACGGCGAGGAGGTGCTGGCACTCAAGAAGTTCATCAGCAAGTGCAACCTGGACAATGAGAAGCTCAAGGATGTTATCGCGGTCAACAAGAGCAGGGATGACTTCCTGCTGAAGTTCAGGTGTGCGCTGCTTCGTGCTATGTCTGCTGCGATGTCATGTGCTGCACTGGCGCCCGGCAAATCTCCTCAGCCGCTGTCAGTCTTCTCACAGCAGAGTTCCGCCTTGGCTACTGCTGTGACAGCTTGCTGTACCCTGATGGCTTAGAGCACATATGTGCACTGCCACTTCTGTTCCTATTTGCACAGGTTTCCAGTGCCAGATGAGGACATTGACTCAGCCCGCAAGGCGTACGAATGGCCCAAGCGCTTTGCTGACGTGCTGCGCGAGGCCGGCACCAAGGCGGCTGCGGAGCACCGGCAGTTTGAGGCGGCGCTCAAGGCGCGTCGCAAGGAGTTTGACAAGCGCGTGGAGCAGTATGCTGCTGAGCTGGCGCTGGTGGAGGGCAGGAACGATATCGTAAAGCGGGAGGTTGTGGCGTCGGAGGTGAGCTGGCGGCGGACAGCGATTGTACAGGTGTTGGCGGCGAGTATTGTGTGGCACTGCTTGGACACAGCTCCTGCCATGATGCAAGTGGCTTGCTACCAGCACTGGCTGAACAGCAAACACAGCCTGAAGGACTCGCACTCACGGAGAGGTGTTGTCTGTTGTGGCCTGCAGGTGGCTGACTTGCAAGCCAAGCTGCAGGCTGCTGTGGCTGAAGCTGAGGAGATCAACAACCAGGAGAAGATGTTTGGCTGGGCCCTAACCAAGTGCGCTGCAGCATGCAGATGATTATCCAGCATGCAGCTGCTATGAGCATGTACAATATATGCGGGTTGCAGACTCCAGCCCTCTGCTACATTCGCTGTGGCTGCTAGGCTGCCAGCAGGTGAAGAATGTTTGCACGTTACTGACTGGTGGGGTGCTGCATGTGTAGGTATGCACATGTCTCCAAGCTGCTGGCCACAGTCGAGCCGTATGTGGGCTTGTGGACCACGATCAACGACTTCTACAACAGCTACTCTGTCTGGATGAACGGGCCATTCTGGAAACTCAGCCCAGAGCAAGTGGAGGCAGAGGCAGCAGATGCATACAGGTGGGTGGTCCGGGCCAGCTCAAATACAATTAAGAAGCATATTGGTTGATGCAGGGCGGCAACTGGCAGCTGATCTGCCGGCACTGCTACAGCCCTGTCTTCTCTACTGGCCTGCTGCTGAACTGCTGAGGGCTACGCACTGACCTGGCTGCTGCCATAACACTTGCAGGAAGCTTTTCAAGCTGACAAAGGTGTTCAGCGCTGGCGCTGCTGGCGAGGCGCGGGAGCTGCCACTTGCAGTGGCTGAGGAGGGCCGCAGCAAGGTGTCTGGCTTCCAGGCGTACACACCGCTCATTGCGGCTGTGTGCAACCCCGGGCTGCGGGAGCGCCACTGGGCAGCCATGGCAGAGATCGTGGGCTTTGAGATCAAGCAGGATGAGGTGGGCGCTGCCAGGCTTGCAGACTGTCTTTAATGTCACCAGCGCTCAACAAGAAGTTGTGAATGGATGTGCACTCGGGCATGCTAGCAGACATATCCCATGCCAACGCTGCTGCGGTAAATGTGGCTTGCAGCTGTGCGCATGGTAGTAGGCTGGGTCACATCTACCCAGCACATGCTGTTTTGCCCATCTCGCCCAGGACCTCGCTGCCGCGGCTTCTGGGAAACGACATTCGAGAGCTGTGTGCATGATTCTGGCCGGCTAAAATATACCACTGCAATGCCCTTTCCGCACACTCTTCCAGGTCACCTCGCTGCGGCGGCTGCTGGACATTGACATCCTGGAGCTGCGCAGGTTGCTGGCTGGCTCACACACAACACTACACCGCCCTGCCCGCTCACTCCTGCAGGTCACTTCTCTGCGGCGGCTGCTGGACAACGACATCCTAGAGCACCTGGAGCGCATCGGCGAGCTGAGCGACAGCGCCAGTCGCGAGTTCAGCATCGAGAAGGCGCTGGACAAGATGGCAGCTGACTGGGAGGGCCTGGCCTTTGAGCTGGGTACATGGAAGGCCACCGGCACACACATCCTGAAAGGTGCGCGTGCTGGGACTGGAAGAGTGTGTAAAGGGTTGAGGTGACCGCTGATGCCATTCTTTGTTACTGGTTACTTGCATGGGAGTGTCTGGTGGTTCGTGTGCAGGATGTGTGCACAAGCTGAGAATGTCAATGCCTGGCATGCACGCTGCAGGTGGCCCTGTCGAGGAGGCCCAGATGCTGCTGGATGATCATGTGGTGAAGAGCCAGGCCATGGCAGCAAGCCCCTTCAGCAAGCCCTTTGAGGAGCGGCTGGTGCCATGGGAACGCAAGCTGCGCCGCTTCCAGGTGTGCAACTAGCACTTAGAAGTTATAGTCGGCACCCGGAAACAATGTAGCCCAGCTAGACTGCACATGTCACCAGGGCTCCTGCAGCGTGGATGGGCAACATGCTGCTGTGTCACGGGCACACCTTCGTCTGCAAACGCATAAGCATGTTGCATGGTGTTGTGGCCTGCAGGAGATGCTTGACGAGTGGCTGACCTGCCAGGGCAAGTGGCTGTACCTGGAGCCCATCTTTGGCGCAGAGGAGATCATGAAGCAGATACCCAAGGAGGGCAGCGCCTTCAGAGCCATGGACGCAAGCTGGAGGAGGATCATGGCGCAGGTGGGTGGTAGTGCCTTGTATAGTTCTGTAGATGGCGGTGCTGGTTGACTGTGAGGGCCTAGAGTGGATGGCTGAGGTTTTCCCCTCCTTAGACTTCTGCAGCAGCTGTACTGTGCTGCGGGTTTGTGTAGCCAGTTGCACCTGACTTGTATCTGTACATGGGTTGCGTGTATTCTCAGAATATTCAGTGAATGTCTTCTTTGCAGGTGCACGAGCAGCCGCTGATGATGGCGGTTGCGGACACCCCAGACCTGCTGGAGCAGCTCAAGGAGTGCAACCAACAGGTGAGCTGTGCTGGTGCTGCTACCAGCCTGCTGCTACTGCTGTTGGCAGGACTTGTGCCTTGCCATGGCGGCACTTCCCACAACTGTTAGGATGTAAAACACGCCTCAAACATCGCCAGTGATGGCACCTTGCAGCAACGTGAGTGGCCTGCTAGCGACTGCCAAGGTTGCCTCAATGATGCGCGGCACTCACCGGAGTTTGCAGGCGCGCATCTACAATCATAAACTCACTTCAGCTGCAAATTTGCTTGCTGCTGCAGCTTGATGTCGTGGAGAAGGGCCTTAATGACTTCCTGGAGACCAAGAAGATGGCCTTCCCAAGGTGGGTGCTGGTGTGGCTACTGATGTGCCGCAGCTACTGTAGGCGCATGTCATGTTGCCATGCACAGCACACTCTAGCAGGCACCGTCCATCACCACCGCATTGCAGCTTCGTGATTCTCTTGCAGCAGCGCTGTTTGCTGTCCAGCAATCCCTCAACCACATAGTCTGCTGATGCCCTGCTCCCCCACTGCGCTGTACAACCTCTCAGGTTCTACTTCCTGTCCAACGATGAGCTACTTGAGATCCTTTCAGAGGCCAAGGACCCACTGGCAGTGCAGCCCTTTGTCAAGAAGTGCTTTGAGGCTGTCAAGGAGCTCGTGTTTGAGGCCAATGGGGAGATCAGCGGCATGGTGTCACAGGAAGGAGAAAAGATCACTTTCACAGAGCGCGTCAACCCAGCAACCTCAGGTGTGAGGCCACAGGATCCTGTCAGTGCTTGCCGCACAGACACCAGTTCTTTTGTTGAAGTAGTTTCCAGCCTGCATGCTGTTACATAGGAAGTGCTTGGTACTGCAGCATACACAACATGCCCTTTCAATAGTGGTTGTGGGCAGGTGCTGGCTGCAGGAGGTGCCAGCAGCCATGTTATATACATTCTGAGAGAGGGAAGTTACATGTGGGTCCTGGCACCATCTTCATGCATATGGTGCGCTATCCGCTGCTGTGACCCTGTGACTTGGATACTGCGTGCTGCACGCTGCCTGCTGCCAGGTGCTGTGGAGTGCTGGCTGCTGGAGGTGCAGGCTGCCATGAAGCGCACCATGCACAGCATCATGCGCGAGGCGCTGGCAGCATACCCCAAGGCGCCGCGCACCAGCTGGATCCTGCAGTGGCCAGGGCAGCTGGTGCTCAATGGCTCGCAGGTGAGCTGAGCAGTGTAGGTCTCCTGCACGTGACCAATCCAGTGTTGCTGAAGTCGTTCTGAAAATTGTGCATTGCAGGCCCTTGCCGCGGGCTACAGCGAACGTGTGAATGTCACTGCAGCGCTCACCATCCTGCGCTCTTGATTCTGCTGTCAGGTGTTCTGGACACGGGAGGTTGCAGATGCCATCCAGAGCGGCGGCGCCAAGGGTCTGTCTCTCTATGCACACAAGTAAGTGGTCAAAACAGACGTCTGTTCAGCGATCGATACTCAAATGTAATGCTAGTACAACTGCCGTGCGTGAACTACCTGTAGCAAGCACACAATGTAAAGTACGGCCATGGCAACATAGGACATGTAGCTGAGCAAAGCTTCCTGCCTGGTGTGGACGTGCTTGTGCTGTGCAGGTGCAGCCAGGAGCTTGCTAAGCTAGTGAGCCTGGTGCGTGGCAGCCTCAGCAATCTGGAGCGGGCCACGTGTGGTGCGCTGGTGGTCATTGACGTGCACGCCAGGTAGGTTGCTGGTGGCTGCAGCATGATAGCGCCGCAGTTTACGCACACTTGTTGCCATGACACATTGCACCTACCTGGGCACAGTTCAAGCAATGGATGCTAGTTTCCACTCCATACGCCTGCAGAACAGGAGTCTAGTTGGTCCACTTGTGGTCGTCAGCTGTTGTTCATGGCAGCTGCTGTGCATATCCACTGCTGCAGGGACGTGACGTCGCACATGGCTGCAGAGGGTGTGGAGGATGTGCGGGACTTCAAGTGGGAGAGCCAGCTGCGCTACTACTGGGAGCACAACGAGGCACCGCCCTCGGGTGTCAAGCCACAAGTGGGTGCATGCACACCTGCTGCCGCTGTTGCTGCTGCTCAGCATTGTGCATAGCTGTTGCCAAGCTGTGCTGTGTTGCATTGCTTGGGTTCCACGCAACTGTGCTTTATAACATCACCATAATAGGTACTGAGTTTGCAAGAGTTTGTCGTGCTGCTGCCGCAGGAGACGATCATGGTGCGCATGATCAATGCCGAGGCGCTGTACGGCTACGAGTACCTGGGCAACAGCGGGCGCCTGGTCATCACGCCGCTGACTGACAGGTGCTACCGCACGCTGATGGGGGCTATCCACATGAACCTGGGTGGGGCGCCAGCTGGGCCTGCCGGTGAGCAGCTCACAATGCATTGCTTGCAGTAAACCGTGCAATACACATAACACAGCACATCCTCACACACCAGAACCTGACCCAGGCACTCCGCTGCTACTGCGCCGCTAATGTGCCACCTGCTTTCAGCACTGTGCACGTGACGCCTGGTGAAATGAAACTGGCTGTGTCTATAGTGGTTGCAGATATCCTTGCTGTGGCAGTGCTGCAAGCTGTGCCTGAGGGGCTTGTTGAGATGATCGTTTTGTGTATGCCACGTGTGCAGGCACTGGCAAGACAGAGACCACCAAGGACCTGTCCAAGGCACTGGCTATCCAGTGCGTGGTGTTCAACTGCAGCGATGGCCTGGACTACAAGGCAATGGTGCGCAAGCTGCACAGCCTGCCGTCATTGTGTGTTGCAGCTTTGTTGATGCCCTCCAGCTCACAAATTCCTCCGTCATAGCCTGCTCCTGGTGCTTGATGCTGATATGACTGCACTGTCTAATCATGCCGACACGCTGCTGTGCTGTGTGCTGCGCAGGGCAAGTTCTTCAAGGGCCTGGCCTGCAGCGGCGCCTGGGCCTGCTTCGACGAGTTCAACCGCATCGAGCTGGAGGTGCTGAGCGTGGTGGCGCAGCAGGTGCTGACCATAATCCGCGCCAAGGCGGCCAAGGTGGCGACGTTCCTGTTTGAAGGTGGGGATGCTGGGCGTGCTGCGGCAGCCGGCATATGGTGCTTGCAGCAAATGTGCAAGTGCAACGCGACGGATAGCTAGCCTCGCTCAAAGCAACTGCAAGGGTGTGGCTACTGTTCATGTGCAGGAAAGTGCTGACTTGGTTGCCGCTGCCTGCTGCTTTGGTGCGCTGCAGGTGTGGAAATTCCCATCAAGATGACGTGCAACTGCTTCATCACCATGAACCCAGTGAGTGGTGCACTGCTTGAGCATTTGTACGGTTGCTGCAAATCCGCAGCATAGCCTGCCCAGACACACTGTAACCTGATGCAGCTTTGTTGCTCAGTGACTAGCAGGATTGTGTCATCGCCATCAGTTGCTGCGTGTAAGGCTGCAACACGTACTGCGGGGCAAACCGTCAAGCTTGGCTCCTCGGTGCCTGCGTGCAGGGATATGCTGGTCGCTCGGAGCTGCCAGACAACCTGAAGGCACTGTTTAGGTGAGAAGCACCATGGCACCAGTATGTCACTTCATCCAGCTGTACCTCGAGTTGTAGCGCCTGCCGCTTGCTCCATGCTGTGCGCATGTAACAAGAGCTGGAAAGCAGGCTGTAGGGCTGGCTGGCATCCCTGGAAACACGGTTGTCTGAACACCTGGTTGTGCTGTTTCCTACAGGGATGTGGCAATGATGGTGCCTGACTATGCCATGATCGCGGAGATCATGCTCTACTCCTATGGCTACCTGGATGCCCGTGCGCTGGCGCGCAAGCTGGTGCAAACATACAGGTACGTGTACCTTTGGCTACTGGCTGATTGCAAAGCTGCACTGTTTGGCGTATCATTTGCAACAATCTGCACTACATCTGCAAGCATGCATACACGTGCCTGGTCTGCGGCGCAACCTGCCGGCGTTGGCCCAGTTGCCTGGGACAGCACCGTCCTGCCATGGGTGTTTTGCTGTAGTCGTCACAGCATCATTCTGTTTACTGTGTACGTTGCTGCAGGCTCTGCAGTGAGCAGCTGTCAAGTCAAGACCACTACGACTATGGTGAGGCAGGCCCGGTTGCAGCGCCTTGGCTTGTCCAATTGCTGAGCAGCATCACACAAACACGCATCCTGCAGCACATATGTGCAGTGTGACCAGCACGCATGACACCATCACGCTGCTGCATAGCAGCCTGTTTTGTACACGCCAGTGCCGCTCCTCAAACAAGTGCTCCTGGACACTGCATCGCTTTCTCTGCAGGCATGCGTGCTGTGATGAGCGTGCTGCGTGCTGCCGGCAACCTCAAGCGCTCCTTCGCGTCAGCGCCCGAGGATGTGCTGATGCTGCGCGCCATCAACGATGTTAACCTGCCAAAGTTCCTGGACCAGGACGTGCCACTGTTCAACGGCATCCTCAGCGACCTCTTCCCAGGTACATAAACACCACAAGCTCGGCCTGTGCAATATTGTGTGCTCTATGCTTGGTGTAGGCGCTGCAACTTGCATATGTCAAAATTTTTCTTTTGCAATGCCGCTTTTGTGGACGGTGTGACACAATGGCAGCAGGCGCAACACAGCATGAAATGCCCCGTAGATCAGCAGCGCTGCTTGTTTTTCTGCAGGTGTGGAGCTGCCCAGTGTTGACTATGACAACCTGCGCAACGCCTTGATTGACAACTGTGTCAAGTGAGTGGCACTTGCTGGTCAGTACGCTGTTAATCGGTCAGTGTCCGCAAAGGGCTGCATGCTGATTGGGAAAAACACTATGTTAACCAATGGTGCTGTGCTCACTCGTGACAAGTCTAGTTTCTCCACACGTCTTTGTTGTGCACGCCCGTTGCTGCTGCTCAGCAACTGTGCCCACCTCTATGCTCAGGAACTCAAGTCACGATCTCTGATTGTGTGATTGTTGCAGGGCTGGGCTGCAGCCGCTGGAGTCCTTCCTCACCAAGGCCATCCAGCTGTACGAGATGATCGTGGTGCGCCACGGCCTCATGCTGGTGGGCCAGAGCTACGGCATGAAGACAGCCGCCTACCGCATGCTGGCAGGAGCGCTCACTGGTGCGTGTGCTTGCGTGTTCATGCTGTTCATGCGCTGCCAGCAGGGGCAGCTGCCTACCGCACGCGGGACGCTCAAATGGCGAGCGTGCCTGCTTTGCAGAGCGTGTGCTGCAAGAGTGGCAAACGTCAGCTGACCGTGCTGATACGTGCATGCGCGCTTTGCTGCATTTTGCAGATCTAAATGCCAAGGGCCTCAACAACGAGTTTGCCACCAAGATGTATGTGCTCAACCCGAAGTCCATCAGCATGGGGCAGCTGTATGGCCAGGAGGACCCAATCAGCAAGGAGTGGACGGATGGCGTGCTGCCGACGCTGTTCAGGAGTGCAGCGCGGGACATCAGCCCTGACCGCAAGTGGCTGGTGTTTGATGGGCCTGTGGATGCGCTGTGGATTGAGAACATGAACACGGTGCTGGATGACAATAAGAAGCTCTGCCTCAACAGCGGAGAGATCATTGCCATGCAGGTGGGTGCTTTGTGCACAGCGCACATGCGCGGGCTTGACTATGTCAGCACATTGCCGGCAGGCGTTCTGCATGTGAAACTGCTGACAGTTCCTGCTATGTGTGCTGCTGTGCCTGTGATCGTGCCAATGCCCACACGCACAATGTGCATGGTTGTTGCTGGCGTTGGTGATTGGCAAACAACTTGTTATCTTTGCTGTGCCTGACATATGGGACTGTTTTCCTCCATGCTGCCCATTCATTGCTTGCCAGGGCTTGATGAACATGATCTTTGAAGTCGCCGACTTGGCGGTTGCATCCCCAGCCACAGTCTCCCGCTGCGGCATGGTCTACGTGCAGCCAGACCTGCTCGGCTGGCGGCCCGTGATGCTGTCATGGCTCGCTGCACTGCCGGCTGGCATCACAGAGGCGCAAAAAGCACAGATGCTGGCACTGGCTGACTGGCTGGTGCCTCCTTGCTTGAGGGCTGCCACCAAGCTGATGAAAGCGGTGCTGCCGATGGTGGATATTAACTTGGTGTGCAGTTTGATGAGGCTGCTGGAATCCCACTTGGATGAGTTCAGGTGGGTGGGCCAGGGGCTTGTGCTGCAGCTGACAGGCAGTACAGCAGAGCGCTCGTGTTATTCAGGTGCACGGTTGTGTGTGGTAAGCAAGATGCGTGCCGCTGAAGACAGCAAGCTTCTGCTCTGCCTCTGAGGTCCTCCTTTACTGGTTAGCGGAGGTTGTCAGCTCTATCTCAAATGTTGTTCCAGAAGTGAAGGAGTTGTGTGTAATTGCTGCTGCAGCAATGGCAGCGCTGCGCTGGCAGAGCTGCCTGAGCAGCAGCAGGCGGCGCTGCTGCAGTGCCATTTCCTGTTCAGCCTCGTATGGTCCATTGGCGCAAATACAGATGATGAAGGCCGCAAGACGTTTGATGGGCTGCTGCGTAAGCTGCTGGCTGGAGATGCGCCACCACAGCTGGCTGAATTCATCACTGCACCCGAGGTGAGCAGCTGCGGGGACACAAGCACAGCAGAACCTGCTAGGGCACCGCAGGATGCACCTCACCATCATTGTTGGTTCAGTGGCCAGCTAGTTAAGTGTATATTTTGCCAAAGCTGCAAGGAACGCAGCAAGGCAACTGCTGATCATCTCCTGTGACATCGTATCTCTTGTGCCACCTGCAGGTGCCCATCTTTGTGCAGTTTTCTAAGGGCAGGCTGGTGTATGACTTTGTGCTGGACCGCTCTAAGCTGAAGTGGGTGCCTTGGCTGGACCGGCTCGAGTCCAAGGCACTTGATACAGATGCAGAGTACAGCTCCATCATCGTGCCCACAATGGACACGCTGCGCTACACATACCTGCTAGATGCGCTGGTGCAGCACAAGCACCACTGCCTGTTTGTGGGCCCCACAGGCACTGGCAAGACGGTGAGGCCAGGCTTGTGCAAAGTAGCTGCTATCTGGTGCTGTTAGTCCGCCCCACCCGGTGTGAGGGGCGTCTTCTCAAGGTGAGTGACCAGCCGACAGCTGCATGAACGCATAGCTGCTAGGGTAGCTTGCTGCAACAGCTGTGAGGGGGAGGAGCATTTGGAACAAGCATGGGTGCAGAGAAATGCCATATTCTTTCCTGGATGCCCAGCACGACCTGCCTTGATGCTGCGCAGGTGTATGTGAAGCGCCACTTGCAGACAGGTCTACCTGCTGCCAGTTTCACTTCCATGCTGATGACCTTCAGCGCCCAGACCAGCGCAAACATGACACAGGTAGGACACGTGCGGCAGCCGCTGTGCTTGCAGCGGCAGCTTTTGAACATACAGCATAAGGGACATGTTCACGCTGCATGCTGGGCTGGCGTTGCACAGTTAGCCAGCCGGCGCATGTTGCCCAGCTGCATAGATTTGGCATCTAGCACCTTCTTGGCATCTAGCACTTTCTGCATGCACCGCTGCCGCTGCTTCCAACACCCATTTCTTGCACGCTCTTCTGCCAGGACATCATCGATGGCAAGCTTGAGAAGCGGCGCAGGGGTGTGTATGGGCCCCCTGCTGGAAAGTCCATGGTGGTGTTTGTAGATGACCTCAACATGCCACAGGTGAGCCCCAGCATCAGGCCAGCAGCTGCACTGCCAGATTCAAACCCACTGCATTTTTGTTGCATGGCGCTTGCATGGGTTGCTGCCCTTTTTAACACCTGTATCCTGCATCTTGAATCGCCATAATCTTTAGTGCTGTCTCATTCCTCCTGCTCATGCTGCTGCTGCTGCTTGTTGTTGCTGCAGGTTGAGGTGTACGGGGCGCAGCCTCCCATTGAGCTGCTGCGCCATGGCATTGACCACAACGCATGGTATGATCGGAAGGAGCTGGCCCTGCGCAAGCTGGAAGGCCTGCAGTACGTTGCAGCAATGGGGCCACCAGGCGGCGGCCGGAACAATGTGACACATAGATACCTGCGGCACTTCAGCATTGTCAGGTGAGCTGCAGATGCCGATGCTGTTGCTGCCAAGCACTGAATAGCCTTCATGTATGGAATAAACTGCACTGCAGTTCTGCTGTAGCGCTTGCCTGCCTTTGAGTGTTGCCGGCTGCAACGTAGCGCAGCTACTGATGGGCGTGCTGTATACAAAAGCCTGAGCTGTCACTTTCTGTGTTCTGCATGCCGTCTGCACTGCAGCATGACGGCGTTCGATCGCGACAATCTGCAGCTGATCTTCAGTGCCCTGGTGGACTGGTGGCTGCGCAAGTTCAGCTACAGCCAGAACATCGGCAAACTGGCCAAGGGGCTGGTGGGTGCCTGGCAAGACTTGATGCTGTTTATGCTGCTTTCCCTTCAGCCGCCTGTGCTGTCTAACATGAGCTGCGTTTGCTTTGTGCCTGCAGCTTGCTGCAAGCTTTTTCACCATGTCCAATGCACAGCGCATTATCAATAAGGCGTGGCTGCATGACATGCTTTGGACTACTGCTTGCAGGTTGGTGCTACACTGGACGTGTATGAGTCTGTTCAGAAGCAGCTGCTGCCCACACCCACCAAAAGCCACTACATGTTCAATCTGAGGGACGTGTCCAAGGTGTTTCAGGTAAGCTGCCGCTGCTCAGCAAGCATTCACAGCCTGTTGTGCTCACCTGTGTCGGGGGGCAACAGCAATACCTTTGGCTGCAATGCTGTCAAGAGCATGCTGTAACGTCCGTTTCCACTTTCAAGCGCAACCATGCCGCAACAGCACTGCAAATTGTCTGCCATGGCACACTTGCAACAGGGCATGACAAAGGCAGCTGGTTCTGTCGAGGACAGCCACAGCGGCGTGCGGCTTGGGCGCACGAGGTCCTGCGAGTCTTCTACGACCGCCTGATTGATGAGCCGGACCGGCTGCGGGTGGGACGGTTGTTGGAGGAGCTGACAGAGAAGCACTTCAAGCAGCAGCTGGGGCGGCTGCTGGGCCTGGCTGGTGCTGGCGGTGCTGCTGTGGCCGATGATGAGCTGCTGGGAGGGCTGCGGGGGCTGATCTTTGGCGACTTCATGGTCCCTGGTGCAGGTGAGGCTTGCTTACCAGGCAGGCGTAAATATCAATGCACTGTTTGTGATGAGCTATGCCTGGGTTTGATTGAGTTTGGTGGTGCATGCAATGTTACTGTGGATGGCAGCCTCAGCTTGAAATGGTGGTCAGGTGCTGATGATGTGTGCAGCAGTCACAGGCTGCTGTGGCAACACATGAACTGCTGTGAATGCAGCCATGGTTGCCGGCAGTTGCTGTGAATTGCGACCTCTGGTTGCTGCATGTATGTGTACACCCCGAATGTTGACGGCGCCCCAGCCTTTCATGCTTGTGTGTGCTTGCATGTTCCCCTGCAGATGTCAAGGTGTACAAGGACATAACTGACCAGGACAAGATGCTGCACGTGGTTGGGGAGAACCTGGCTGACATGAATGCAGGCAGCAAGAAGCCACAGAACCTGGTGCTGTTCCAGTTTGCGCTGGAGCATGTGGCACGCATCAGCCGCATCATCACATCACCAGGTAGGATAATAGCCATTCCCAAAAGGCTGCACGCAGAGTGTGCGAGCATATGCGTGATGCGCATGTGTACTGAGCAACAGATTATGCGATGCAAGAGCCAACAGCACACGCAACTGAGCTCCAGCCACGTGTGCCCTCTAACGTGTGCTCATGTGCACATTGATATTGTGTGCAGGTGGTAATGCGCTGCTGGTTGGTCTTGGCGGCAGTGGCAGGCAGAGCCTGACACGGCTCGCCGCATACATGCAAGACATGGAGGTCTTCCAGGTGAGCAGTCTGCTGTAGAAGGTAACGCAGCAGGGCCCTACCTCTACTTAAGGTGGCTGCTGTGATACCAGTACATCAGTGATGTATCGTGTGGATGCACATCCCATGCATATCCCATGCGTGGCAGCAGGCACAGCTGTATGCAGCTGGAACCACGAAGCAAATGTGGTACTGTCTATCGTCAGCCAATGCCAGCATGCTAAGGTACAAGTTTTGGGATGCAGCCGCACAACTGCAAACTGCAATCTGCGTTTGTGCGCGCAGATTGAGATTAGCAAGACCTACGGGCAGAATGAGTGGCATGATGACCTGCGCAAGGTGTTGAAGCTGGCAGGAGAGGCCAACAAGAAGGTGGGTGGCACACGCCAGGCATGATGCTTGCTGTGTTCAGGCTGGGCAACAGCGCTCTTGTAATGCGAACTCCGTAAATACAAGTGCGGTTGAAGGCCGCTGCTTTGCAGTGTGCTAGCAACATCCTACACATCTGGATAGCACCAGTGCCGTAACATAAAAGCTGTACATGATGTTGTGGTGAACTCTTGCTTGCTTTTCTGATGTCCTGCAGGTGGTCTTCCTGTTCAGTGACACCCAAATCAAGGATGAATCCTTTGTTGAGGACTTGTCCAACCTGCTCAACACGTATGAGGTACCTAACCTGATTGGCTCCGGTGATCTGGCTGGCATATTTGAGAATATCCGGCCACGCGCAAAGCAGGCTGGCATGGATGGCAGCAGGGACCAGCTGTACAACTTTTTTGTGCAAGAGGTGAGGATACAGTCAGCACCATGGGCACCTTTTCGTTTCAACTGCTATCCACACCCATCTACCCTCAGAAGTATGAGCTTCTGCTGTTTGTTGCTGCCACCTAGTGCTAACATTCAGGAGATATGGTCAGTATCTTGTGCTTTTGTCTTTTGCTAGCATATTACGTGCATGCTGTGCTGCATCTGACCCTCCCGGTTCTGTTTCCCTTTTATCCCCCAGGTGCGCCGCAACCTGCACATTGTGCTGAGCTTCAGCCCTGTTGGCGACGCCTTCCGTGAGCGGCTGCGCAAGTTCCCATCCCTTGTCAACTGCACCACGCTGGACTGGTTCACTGCTTGGCCGCGCGATGCACTGGCGACAGTGGCCACCAACTTCCTGGCAGGGCTGCCTGGCGCAGACGACAAGGTGGCCTTCTGTGTAGCGCACATCCACGTCCTGTTGTTGACATAATCGCCCCTGCTGCAGTGTTCTCAGTTGCAAGCAACTCAGCAGCTTGGACTGCTGCTCATCAGGTTGAGACCCATCATGCATCTGTGTTACATCACAACATGAGTGCTCGTGCTGATTATGCAATTGCAGGTGGCGCGGGCGCTGCCAGTGCTGTGTGTGAAGTTCCACGAGGACGTGCAGGCGCTGTCGGCGCGCTTCCTGGCTGAGCAGCGGCGGCACTACTACGTGACGCCCACCAGCTACCTGGAGCTGCTGGGCAGCTACAAGAAGCTGCTGGCCAAGCGCCAGGACGAGGTGCGTGCGGGGCCGCTTTGCAGCTGTGGTGTGCACTCTCAAAGCCACCCTTTGCAGAGGGGACACGCTATGCAGGATGTTCAGTCCATTGCAGGCGTTGGCATGGCAGCTGCAGCTAGCATGAGCATGCTGTCCCAGTGTGCGTTGGTATGACGGGCGTTTGCTTATGTGCCTTGTGGGATCTGTGCAGGTGATGACGGCCAAGAAGCGCTATGAGGTCGGCCTGAGCAAACTGGCCACAACAGAGTCGAGCGTGACAGGCATGCAGGTGAGCTGGTTTACGCCATATGAGTTTAGGCATGCCGATGATCACATTAGCTTTGTGATATTGGAGAACCATGAGCTGCATCACAGCTGCCGCATGCTTACTTCTGTTATTGCCTGCTGCACTGGCGTGAGTTTGCATAGGTCGAACGGTGCTGCTTGTGTAGAGGCACACGTCGCTGCCGGCCAACGTGCTGTGTGTCTGTCCTGCAGGAGGAGCTGATTGCGCTTCAGCCACAGCTGGAAGACAGCACCCGCCAGACAGAGGCGGCGATGGTGGTGATTGCGCGGGAGACAGCAGAGGCCGACAAAGTGAAAAAGGTGTGTGCAAGCGCGGCGCCGTACCGCTGTGTGCTGCCACTGTGTGCTGCCACTGCACTGACAGGTGGTGGTGTTGCTGTGTGACGTCCTTGGCCGCACTGTAAATCGCTCAATTCAAGGACAACTGTGCAGCGCAAGAGTAGCTGGAACAGTATGTTTACAAATCGTATTACTTGTGGATGCTCTGTTCACAGCGCGCACAAACCGCACATACACATCAACATGCATGTACCCACGCCCGATGCTTGCCTGCGCAGGTTGTGAGCCAGGAGGAGGCCTCTGCCTCTGCCGAGGCCGCCAAGGTGCAGGCCATCAAGGACGAGTGCGAGGCTGACCTGGCGGAGGCCATGCCGGCACTGCAGGCAGCCGTGCGCGCGCTGGACACGCTGACCAAGAATGACATCACGGAGGTGAAGGGCATGAAGAGCCCGCCAGCAGGTGAGCTGATCACAAGCACACATTTGCATGTGCTGCAAGCTTGTCCACATTGTGCGGGCCTGCACTTGCTTTTTTGACAATTGAAGGGCTTGATGAGCTTGCCAGCAGGTGCGCCGACTGGCAGAAAGGCAGAAAAGACCACATGCATTGCGTGCATTAACTACCGCCAGAGTTTTACCAATGTCGATAGCGGCATGTGCACCTCACAATGCTGTTGCTGACATGTGCTGTTGCTGCTGCTGCTGCTGCTGCTGCTGCTGCCAGCCGTGCGCGTGGTGCTGGAGGCTGTGTGCATCCTGAAGGGCATCAAGCCGGTGCGCTTCAAGGACCCGCAGTCTGGCCAGATGGTGGACAGCTACTGGGAGGCCAGCAAGAAGATGCTCATGGACGAGGAGTTCCTCCTCAGCCTGAGGTGGGGCTGGCTTGAGAATTTTGTCACTTGTTGTGCAGTGTATCCATCACCGCTGCTTATCTGTGCCCTGTGCCGGCGTGCAGAAATGTATGATGGCTTTAGATGAGAGGTGCAATTACTATCTAGTAAGCACGCTGTTCTATGCTGCAAGGCATCCGGCTGCAACACATTGATGTGTGTGGCTGGTGGCTGCTGTGCTGGGGCCTGCAGGCAATTCGACAAGGACCACATTGATGCGGGCATCATGAAGAAGATCACGGGCTACACGGTGCTGCCCGAGTTCCAACCCGACAAGATTGAAAAGGTGGGCAAGAGGCCAAGGGGTGTGTGGCGGGGCTCAGCTGCTCAGCCCCACAACTTGAAGGGCAGCCATACAGCAAGTATTTCAACCAGAGAACGTTGCACTGGTGGCAACTGCAGTTTGCGCAAGGTTGCAGAGGATGAACACGCTTGGTGGCTGGTGTGTGCTGCAGGTGTCCAAGGCTGCGTACGGGCTGTGCTGCTGGGTGCGCGCCATGGAGGTTTATGACCGCGTGGCTAAGGTGGTGGGGCCCAAGAAGGAGGCGCTCAAGCAGGCACAGGGAGAGCTGGAGGTGAGCAATAGTGCGCAAAAAGAAGTAGCCAGTTGGTGCCTGACACTGAGGCGTACGGCGTCGACAGCAAGCTGCTGGTGTGGTATGTCGAACGACAATTGCACCCAGCGTCTATGGCTGACGCAGGTCTGCGCTGTCTCTCTGCTGCGCCACAAATACGCTCCAGGTGGTGATGACGGCGCTACGGGCGAAGCAGGCGGAGCCGCAGGTGGCGCTTGACTGCACATGGCCCTGATGCGTATGTGTGAGTACACATTTTGACATGTGCTGCTTCATTCTGCTGTGCCGCATTGCAGGTAGTGATGACGGCGCTGCGGGCCAAGCAGGCGGAGCTGCAGGCTGTGCTGGACAAGCTGGCAGCACTAGATGCTGACCTGGCTGAGAAGACTGCTCGAAAGGAGAGCCTGGAGGCCGAGGTGGAGCTGTGCAAGGTCAAGCTGGACAGGTGTGGATGTGCTGGATGCTGATTGTACACAACGATGAGCTGAAGCACCAGCACATGATAACAGCAGGAAAAGGGGCTGCCTTTCTTGCTGCGTGGACTTGCCTGGCTTCTGAAACGGCAAAAACCCATATCGTGCCGCCGAGTCTGCAGCTTTTTGTTTTGACCTGAGGCTGAGGTGGAGCTGTGCAAGGTCAAGCTGGACAGGTGAGTGCGGCAACAGCATAGTCACTGGCAAGCAGGTGCAGCTGACACGCATTCAAGCCTGTTGGCTTCATCCCAAGCATACTGTGGTGCACGTGATGCAAGCTTGTGTCTCAGCATGTGCTGTTGTGGCCTGGCTGTTTTGTGCACTGCAGGGCCCAGAAGCTGATTGCTGGCCTGGGTGGGGAGAAAAGCCGCTGGACTGCTGCAGCAGCACGCCTGGGCCAGGAATACCAGCAGCTGACAGGAGACGTGCTGCTGGCGGCTGCGTCGATTGCTTACCTAGGGGCCTTCACATCTACGTACAGGTGCGGCCGTCATATTTTTCGGACAAAACAGATGAAAACGTGCTTTGTGTGTTCTAATGTTTCATACCATGCAGTACGGCATGTGGAAATACTGTACTTGCGGGCACATGCAAAACACACCACACAAAGATGGTGCACATATTTTTGAGTACGAAGCAGTCAAACTCTGCTTGTTTGATGCGCTGTGCCTGCAGGTCTGACTGCCTGCACGGCTGGGTGAAAGCCTGTAAGGCACATGGCGTGGCCTGCAGTGAGAAGTTCAAGCTGGGTGTAGTGCTGTCAGATCCAGTCAAGGTGAGCGACTGACTGGCTCTTGAACAGAACAATGCACGCAGCCAGGTGTGTTGCGCAGCTGACTGCTATAGATGCCACAATGCCTGGAAACAACGCCGCGCGCACAATGACATTTGTTTGTTGCATGTCTGCTGGCAACCTGGGTGTCAATGCCTTGTGGCTGCTGGTTGTGAATGTGCTGCTGTGCTTTCTGTTGCAGGTCCGCCAATGGAATATCTGGGGCCTGCCCAAAGACGACTTTTCAACAGAAAACGCCATAGCCATTGATGCAGGTGAGCAGCGCACTGGCACTGGCTTCTGCTGCCTCATGTGCATCTAGCAGCTGCCTTGCTAATCAGCAGTTGTTGCACCGATCACCACACGGGGAGCCAGCAGAGTATGCACAATGCAGGTTATCCGATACTTGGCAGCTGCCAAGCAGCAGGTTTAAGCTGTGATCTATCTGCTGCTACGTGTTCAACATGACCCCTGCTGTGCACAGGGCGCCGCTGGCCACTGTGCATTGATCCTCAGGGCCTGGCCAACAAGTGGATCAGGGCTATGGAGAAGGATGCAGGGCTGCTGGTCATCAAGCTCACCGATGCAAACTTCCTGCGGACACTTGAGAACGCCATACAGTTTGGTGGGTGTGACCAATGTGCTGAACGCAGCCTGGCTGCAATGGAACATTAGGAGGTTGCTTGCCTGTGTCATGATAGCATGCTGCTTTGTACTTTTAGCTGCACCAAATTTTGCAACAAGAGTACACATGGGACGTGGGTCCAATGCAGCTGTGGTGTGCGGTGGCTGTTGCTGCTCCCGCTGTGCAGGCAAGCCTGTCCTGCTTGAGAATGTGGGTGAGGTGCTAGATGCCTCGCTTGAGCCGCTGCTTGCGCGGCAGACGTTCAAGCAGGCTGGCAGCCTGTGCATGAAGCTGGGAGATGCTGTTGTGGAGTACAGTGATGGCTTCAAGTTCTACATCACCACCAAGTGAGTACAGCAACGCTGCAGCCCTGTTTGACTGAGGTTTGGTGTCAGCCTGTAGCTGTATTGCCCGCATGATGAACTGCCTATGCTGAGTCTGTATGTCACACTTGTAATGCAAACGCACTGTGTGCTGCATGCCTGCAGGTTGCGCAACCCGCATTACGCACCTGAGTTGTGTACCAAGGTGAGCAGAACTATGGGTGCTGGGCTTTGGGTATCCGCATTGCAGCTGACGTAAATCATGCGGCACTTGATTACAGCAAGCAGCGGGCATTACATGCACGTGCCTCAGAACGTAGGAAATGTTCGTATGAGGCCTGGCGTAACTGATGGATGCGTGCTGTAGCATGCTGAGGGTTACTAACCCGGCTGCTGTCGCTGAACGCCAGGTGTCGCTGCTCAACTTCATGACGACCCCTGAGGGCCTGGGCAGCCTCTGTCCCACCCACCAGGGCCCTTAGCGTCAGGGTGCTTGCCTTAGCATCTCACTGTTTGGGTTGCTGCCCTGCTTATGTTGTGTTGCCGCTGTGGTCAGGTGTCGCTGCTCAACTTCATGACCACCCCTGAGGGCCAGGGGGACCAGCTGCTGGGCATCATGGTGGCTCTGTCTCCCTCAGAGCCTTAGTTTGCAAGCCAATGCTGTTGCTGTTGGCTGCAGGTGTCTCTTCTCAACTTCATGACCACCCCTGAGGGTCTGGAAGATCAGCTGCTGGGCATTGTGGTGGCTGCTGAGCGGCCCGACCTCGAGGAAGAGAAGGCCAAGCTGATCATCAGCGGAGCTGCTAATAAGCGCAAGCTGAAGGAGACGGAGGACGAGATCCTGCGCGTGCTGAGCAGCAGCAGCGGCAACATCCTGGAGGATGAGGCGGCAGTCAACATCCTGCAGGTGGGCTGTGGTTAGACATGTGGCAGATGCTGGTGTGTATGCAACCCAGTTATCATGACAGGGTGTGACTCGGCAGCAGCAGCAGCTACATCTTGGGGGACGAGGCGGCAGTCAACGTTCTGCAGGCCGGCTGTATGGCAGACATGATGAGACAGAGTGTCCATCTGGCAGGCCCTGCGCCGTGTGCTGAGAGGGTGTGGGTGGCTGGCGGTGATGTGCATGCATTGCTGGTGACATGGCAGAGGGGTGTGGCCCAGCAGCAGCAGCAGCACCCTGGAGGATGCGGCGGCAGTCAACATCCTGCAGGTTCGTTTCCTCCTGCCTTTCATCTGGGGCGCCCTGCTCAGCATGCTCAGAGGCCTCACTGCACACAGGCGTGACTTGCAACCGCCAGCTGCGCATGCTGGCAAGCCGCATGCACTGATGATGGTTATTTGCCCTGCTGTGTTTTTGCTGCTTGCAGTCAAGCAAGATCCTTGCTGATGAGATTAGCAGCAAGCAGAAGATTGCAGATGAGACCGAGCAGAAGATTGACCAGGCGCGAGAAGGTGAGGCACTTCTTGCCATGCAGGCGGAAGTTGCGCATGCACTTGATGCACACCCTGAACTGTCCGGGTATCATCCTATCAGCACCTGTCTTGGACACAGCTATGTCATGTATGTCAGCACTCCTGGCATGGGCATCACTCATGAGTACAGCAAACCTGCTTGAAAAACAATCCGAGCACACGCATGCCTCATCATATGGAGTGTCACGCCTTCTGGTGTCATACCACATGTGTGTACACACACAAATCTCCACATGCTCTGCCTCCGCAGAGTACAAGCCAGTGGCGCACCACGCCAGCCTGCTGTACTTCAGCGTGACCGATCTGGCTGCCATCGACCCCATGTACCAGTACAGCCTTCGCTGGTTCGTGGAGCTCTTCACGCGCGCCATCGCAGACAGCATGCGCAGCCCCGACCTGCCCACGCGGCTGCAGCTGCTCAACGACCACTTCACGTACTTCCTGTACCAGAACGTGTGCAGGTGGGCAGCCCAGCGTTTGCTGGCACAACCCGCGAGCTGTCAATTCAACTCCACAGCTACGCCTGCATGCCTCGGGTGTCAGAAATCGGCTGTGTCTGTTACCAGCAGCAGCGCGTATGTTCTGGCGCAGGAGTTGGTGAGGTGGAGCATTGCTGCTGCTGCTGCTGCTGCTGCTGCTGCTGTCCTGGCGGCCCCCTGGTGCTGTGCTGCGCTGCGCTGCGCTGCGCAGATCGCGTGGGGGTGCCGTAGGATTCCAGGGATGGGCTGCATCCTTGCATCGATGTGGCTGTCTGCCAGCTGGGCATTGTTCCGGCTGCGGCTGTCGTGAGGTGTAGCATTGCTGCTGCTCTGATTCTCTGGCCCACCGCGCAGGTCGCTGTTTGAGAAGGACAAGCTGCTGTTTGCGTTCACGCTGGCGCTGAAGCTGCGGCTGGATGCGGGCGCGGTGGGGCAGCAGGAGCTGCGCTTCCTCATGACAGGTGCGCGGCAGTGATGCAACTCATTGCTGCTGCAGCGCTGCCACACCTGCTGTCACCACTGCTGTCCCCACACATCATCTGCAGTCACTTGCCCGCACTTGGCGAGCCCTTATCATTGTGTGTTACTGCGGCGATCGTCCAACTAGCTTGAACTGCGCTTCATGATCTTGCAGGCGGCGTTGCTGTGGGAGACCTGCCGTTGCCCAATCCAGCGCCCGACTGGATCGCAGACAAGTGCTGGGGGGAGCTGTGCAGGGCGTCAGACTTGGGGCCAGCATGGCAAGGCCTGGCTGCGCACGTGGCAGGTGCGGCTGCTGCAGCTTCTTTGTTGCTGCTGCTGCTGCTGCATGCTTGTTGCAAGGCTGGCAAGTAGGTCCTGAGATGGACATATTTTCACATGCCCATACTCCTTGGAGGCACTTGATCCTGCATGCACTTGGGCTGCTCGCAGCACACGGCGCTGCCACACTGCCTGCTGCTGATGATGACGTCGCTGTTCTTGCCGCCGCCTGCAGAGCACCTCGACGAGTGGCGCGTGCTGTATGACAGCGCAGCGCCGCAGTCCGAGCCGCTGCCAGGAGACTGGCAGGGCCGCCTGGACGCGTTCCAGCGGCTGCTGCTGCTGCGCGCCATGCGGCAGGACAAGCTGACGCCAGCCATCATGGCGTATGTGGCTGAAGTCATGGGCGGGTGCGTTGCTGGTAATTTGTATCTTCTTACGCCAAACCTCGGGCCCGTGATGTGCTCAGTCCAGACAGTCACACACCCACGTGATGCACAGAGCCATGCAGATCTTTGTTGAACTGCTCACCTGGCCTGTTTCATACAGTGCCTCATACATTCCTTATAATACGAAAATGCTGTCGCAGGCGCTTTGTGGAGCCGCAGCCATTTGCGCTGGAGCCCTCCTTTGCCGACAGCAGCGCCGCCACGCCGCTCATCTTTGTGCTGTCCCCGGGCAGCGACCCCATGGCAGCACTGCTCAAGTTTGCAGATGACCGTGGCGTGCGGGTTGAGTCTGTGAGCCTGGGGCAGGGCCAGGGGCCTGTGGCTACCAAGCTGATTGAGGAGGGCAGCACGGCAGGCTTCTGGGTGGTGCTGCAGGTGAGTGTGGCCCTGCTGCATTGCCGCATTGCTGCTGTGAAATCGGCTGCTTTGTTAGCGGCTGTGGGGTTGGCTTGCACACACAGGGACCTGCTTGCAGCAGTGTTGCTTGCATGCTACACGGCAGTCCAATGTGTTGTTGCATTGGGGGCAGAGCCGCCTGCTAATGCACATGGCGCGCAAAGTGTAGCTTGTTAGCTGCGAAACCTCAACTCAAGCCAGAAAACTGGATTGCTGCACACGTTCCCCGTCTGCTGCTGCTGCTGCTGCTGCTGCTACTGCTCCAACACAACTCGGCTGCAGAACTGCCACCTGGCCAAGAGCTTCATGACCACGCTGGAGCTGCTGTGCGAGTCGCTGCTGGCTGAGGGCCGCTGCCACAGCAGCTTCAGGCTGTGGCTGACCAGCTACCCCAGCCCCGAGTTCCCCATCAGCGTGCTGGAGAACAGCATCAAGATGACCAACGAGCCCCCCAAGGGCCTGCGCGCAGGTGCGCTGCTGCTTTTTGGTCATGCCGCTCTGGGCAGCGTGGCTGGTGCATTGATCACAACCCAGCGAATTATGCACCCTGCACCTGCGTTTGTTTTGCTTGACTGGCTGCTTCCGATGATCAACGCCTGCATGCTCTCGCGCCTGCGCACATTGGCCAATCCCTGCAATACTGTGTGCTGTACATTGTCATGTGCACATCCCGCCGCAGGCCTGCTGCGCACGTACGCGAGCGACCCCTTCTGCAGCAGCGACTTTCTGGAGGGCTGCGTGCATGATGCGCCCTTCAGGCGGCTGCTGCTGGGCCTGGCCTTCTTCCACAGCGTGCTGCAGGAGCGGCGCAAGTTCGGGCCCATCGGCTTCAACATCCCTTACGAGTTCAACGAGAACGACCTGCGCATCAGGTGGGGGCGCTTGAGGGGCGCTGCGTGTTTGACCATTCCCTTGCGCTGCGCAGGGTGACAACGCTGGTAGAACGCTGCGTGCAGCTGCCTCAGCATGGCAGCCTAGAGTACTGTGTCACTTCATGAAGTGCATACACGCCCCAAGTAGTTTGCTTACCGAGGCCATGTGCGCTGTCATTTGCTGCGTGCAGCTGCCGCCAGCTACGCATGTTCCTTGATGAGTACCCAGACATACCGTACGACACACTGGCATATACAGCAGGTGAGAAACACACGTACTGCACACAGTTAAGATGGCTGAGCAGATTGTGACGTATAAGCTGCTGCATGTTGCGCAACAGCGTGCAGCCTCCTGCCACCAGGACTGTGTTCATAGCACAGGTTGTGAGCCCCGTATGCATGGCTGTGTGCTGTTGTCTACAACCTGTCATAAGCAGCCGGATGGCAAAACATCGCACCAGCTTCTTGCAAACTCTCATGTTCTATGCGCAGGCGAGTGCAACTATGGCGGCAAGGTGACGGATGGCCATGACCGCCACACGCTGATGACCCTGCTGAGCACCTACTACAGCCCTGCACTGGTCTCCACTGCCGGCTACAGCCTGGCAGGGACACCCACAGACGGCTATGCTGTGCCGGAGCACACAAACTATAAGGTGAATAGTTATGGCACCACCATGGGTGCCGTGTTTTTAAGGCCGCACTTGCCAAACCATACTTTGACTGGACGATACGGCTGCTGACGTTGCTTGCATGCCGACCCTTGTTATGCTGCAAGTTAATTGCACAGCTATCCCCAGCATCGTCCTGGAAGTCAGCCTGTTGTTTGCACCCAAGTAAAACAGGGCAGCGCGCTGAACCATCTGCTGCAAACCATACTGTTGGTTTTGCAGGGCTATCTGGACTACATCAACAGCCTGCCGCTGTCCACAGCGCCAGCAGTGTTTGGCCTGCATGACAACGCAGACATTGCAAAGGACCTGCAGGAGTCACAGCTGCTGCTGGACAGCCTGCTGCTCACCCAGAGCAGCAGCAGTACCCCTGCACCAGCTGCACCCAAGCCTGCTGCCGGCCCCCGCAGCAGCACAGCAGCAAGCTCAACCGGCGCTGCAGCAGCAGCAGATGCTCAGGACAGCAGCGCCTCAGGCACAGCAGCAGCAGCAGCAGCAGCAGCAGTGCCGGCAATACGCAGTGCTGAGGACGTCATTGCCGAGGTTGCTGCTGACATCCTGGGGCGGCTGCCGCCCAACTTTGACCTCGAGGCTGCTGAGCGGGCTTACCCTCAGGACTACTACAACAGCATGAACACAGTGCTGGTGCAGGTGCGATGCCTGCAGTGATGCTGTGACAGCAATGCGTACAGGGCGGTTGCTGTGCTGAACTTGCTGCAAAACCACAGGCGGCAACAGTGTGCAGACACAGCGCACGCGCTGCCGAGTGCTTCCAGCATCAATCATGCTATCTGCAGGGCAGCTCAAACAGTACAGGAGCAAGCTGGCAAGCAATATGTATGCCCAGGTCCAACGCACGTATGTTTAAGGGCCTGATGTTGCTGCTGCTGCTGTTGGTGCTGCTTGGGACTATTGCGCATGCAGGAGCTTGGCCGCTTCAACAGCCTGCTGAGCGTGATGCGCAGCACGTTGCTGGCGCTGGACCAGGCGTGCAAGGGCCTGGCACTGATGAGCGCAGAGCTGGACGCACTCGGCCGCTCGCTGTTTGATGGCAAGGTGCGCTACCGGGCACCTCGGATGCAGCATGTTACATGAGTCATGGCTGCGTATGCTGCAGCGGTTTGCTGCAGATGGGTATCTTTGCTGGAAAGCCAGTGGATCGGCCCGCAAACAGCACTTGCATTGCGCATGCGCTGCTGTCAAGGGATACCAACTGCACACAGCTGCAACTGCAGCTGTAGCTTTCGCAGCGTGTTTGCGGTCTGCACATGCGCTGGCTGCCGCCTTGTGGTTTGCCGTGCCTCCCTGGTCCTCGCTTGTCCTCAACTTGCCTCACCTGGCCTCGCAACAACCCCTGCTGCTGCTGCCGCTTTGTCGTCCTGCCATGTGCCCGGGCTGTGGCTGCGCGGTCCTTTCCCCAGCTATGAACACCAACAGCAGTTGCATGAAACAGTTGGCCTGCTGCTGTGCGCGATGCAGGTGCCCGGCCTGTGGCTGCGCAAGTCCTTCCCCAGCCTCAAGCCGCTGGGCGGCTACGTGCGCGAGGTGCTGGAGCGCGTGGCCTTCTTCAGCGGCTGGCTGCAGCACGGCGCGCCACCCGTGTACTGGATCAGCGGCTTCTTCTTCACTCAGGTGCGGCTCTTGGGGCTGCTTTGCTTGAGGTGCATAGCTTGCTACCAGCACTGGCAGTATGCACGATCGTCGCGATACACAGGTGCAGCAGGTGCATCTGTTGTGTACTGTACTGATCAGCGGCCTCTGCTCACACCAGTGCATGATCACTGCCAATTGCGTGTTGTCTGCAGGCGTTCCTGACTGGTGCGAAGCAGAACTATGCGCGCAAGCTCAAGCTGCCCATCGACACCATTGACTTTGACTTTGAGATCATGGACGGCCTGCCAGAAGCAGCAGCAACGGGCGCGGCAGCAGCAGCAGGCGCAGACGGGGAGGCTGTGGCAGCGCCAGCTGATGGTGTGTACTGCAGGGGGCTCTTTCTGGAGGGTGCCAGATGGGACAGCAGCAGCCATGAACTGGTGGAGTCGCATCCAAAGGTAAGCAGCCAGGCAGTGTCGTTGTGCTTGCACGCAGGGCAGCACTTGCAGGTCTGATCAGTCCTGCCTGCAACTCAGCGCAGGATGGTGTTGCGAACGCCCCTGCATAGTTTTGCGCGTGTGCTGCTTGCTCGAGTCCACTGCCTGCTGCAAGTGGTGTCAGGCGGCGCATGCACCTAGCAGCTGTCTGTGTGACTGCGCTTCATTGGGCGCCCTGCTGGTGATTACCATCCTGTCCCCAGCTGCTAACACAGCTTGTCAAATAACAGTTTATTGCTTCTGATACTTGGTACCCGCCCGCGCCCTGCTTGCCGTGCAGGTGCTGTTCACGCAGATGCCGGTCATCTGGATGGTGCCCAAGGACTTGTCCAGCTTCAGCCCGTACCCGCACTACAACTGCCCGCTGTACAAAACAGCGGAGCGGCGCGGCGTGCTGAGCACCACCGGGCACAGCACAAACTTCGTGCTGGACATCCGGCTGCCCAGTAGCAAGGATGCAGCACACTGGACCAAGCGGGGTGTGGCGCTGCTGACGAGCCTGTCTAGCTAACTGCCGGCCTGCTTGCTGGTTGATTCTTACTGGATTGATGTTTTGGACCTCTAGATTGTAGAGGGTTGGGAGCTAGGGGTTCGATGAATGCGTGTGGTTGGACAAGTGGTGTGCAGTGCCGGTTGTCCAGAGTTGTTGTGCTGCGCGTGCGACTCTTTGCAAGTGGCAGCCATGGCAGTACAGATAACCATGTTATCGCACCTGAAATCATGGTGATTGCTCTGTTGATTGAAGCAGCTGTCATGTTCTCTGGGAGTGTTCAGTCTCAGATTGCAGGTGATCATTGATCTGGCAGGCACAGCCTGCAAGTGGCACTTGCAGCTCTGATTGACGTAGTTGACTGGCTTGAGGAGATGTAGGTAGTGGGTGTAAAACGCATGTTGTGTACCTTCTATCCATCCATTACTAAAAAGAAATACGGTCCGTCAGTCAGTCAGTCAGTCAGTCAGTCAGTCAGAAGCCTGGCTTAGGACCTGGCCGTTGAACCCCGGGGCGATTCGAAAAATTGCAGAGGACGCAAATGAAGGCGCGAGAGCAGCCGATCAGAGTTAGATTGGGCACTTGAAATCGATTCGAGGCCGTGGGCTGGGTGAGGCGGTGTTCTGTTGCGGGGTGCTACTGCAAAACATCACGGGCTACAGCAGACACAGAAGGCAGTGCAGCGAAATTTTCTGAAAAGCGATGGCTCGAGACGAATTCTACAAGCGAAAGGCGCCCGGGGTAGGGATGATCATGGTTGGCTTCTGAAATTGCAGGTGTTGCAGTTGCTGTCTTGAGGACAGCACCAGCAAGCACGGGTGCCTCCCATCCTTACTAGAAAAGGAGTGACGTAGTCACGGGAAACTGCTAGGTAGTGGGTGTAGGTAGTGGGTGTAAAACGCATGTTGTGTACCTTCTATTGATGTTTAATTCTGCACTGCCAAAACTGCTCATGCTCCTGCCACTGCTTCTGCTGATGGTACAGGTCCCTGTACCTCAAACCCCTGTCACATCAAACCCCGTCGACACCAGCAGCAGCGCACTGCCTGAGACGTTGACCGACTTTTGTGCATTGTTTTGATGGTTATCTGCCATGCACACTGTGCAGGAAGGTGCAGCATTGTTCGTGACGCTAGCTCGAGTTTGAACCAGTTTCGACAGTTCAGCTGCATCAGTTGCTTCGAAGATGCTTGATCGAACAGATGATTGGGTTCAATCAGTTCAATCAGCGTGTAGTGTGCTAGGTCTTAGCCCCGTGAGTGCATTCAGCAGCAACAGCACCAGCAGTAGCAAAGGACGACACAGCAGACGATCGCATTTAGCAGCACACTGGCCTCAAAGTTTGCGTGCATACACGCAGGAGGACGCCAGGAAGCAAACACAGTCGCTGATACTCAAGCCAAAGAAGGAGCGCTCACAGTTCTCAACTGTGGCAGAGGGTGTGGTGGGTGACTTGTTTCTGCTTGCAGCAGTGCAGGCCTAGCAGCCCAGTGCATCCACGCTATGGGCTTTCTGTGCAGCATAAGGCTAAGTGTAATTTATGTGGTGTGCAGAGCCGGTCAATACACGACCTCAGGGAGTTCATAGCAGCGAACAAGCGGGACTACTTGTCCACTGGTAAGCAGCAGTTGGCCTGATGCTTGTTGCATGCTCACGCAGCATATGGTCCAGCGTATGATTGACATTGTAGCAAGTTCTCGTTGTAATGCTAGAACAGTTGACGTGCAGCAATGGAGTAGGTGTGTGCGCCCTACAGCAACCCACTTACTGCATCCAGCATTCCACATCTCCGCAGCAGCTGCATACAGCCACAGCATGTACCACCCACACGGCGGCGCTCAACCGCATTGCTCCAGCTGTCACCGCATACGAGCCCTGCACACCACCACCTACAATTTGGCTGCTTGCAGGAAAGCTCACTGAGCAAGGCAAAGACAAAGTAGAGGAGCAAGTAGGCCAGGCAGTGCGGGCCATCACGCAGCACCTAGATGCGCTAAAGGATGGAGTGGTAGCAGCGCAGCAGCCAGCAGATGGGCGGCAGCCACTGATTAACGAGCACTCTGCAGCACACCTACACGGCGCGGTGAGCTTGCGTGGCAGGGATGTGCATGCAGTAGGGCGCCGGCCGCGTGCTTGAAATGCAGCTGCAGCAGCAGCAGTGACAGCCGGCAACTACACCTGCGTGGCGCGGCGGCAGCTGCGCCTGCCAGGCCGCTGCTGTGCGCAGCGCTGCATGATTGGGGTGCCTGATGCATGTCTGAGAGCCAAACCAGCAGCGACACCAGCAGCAGCACAGGTTGCACGCCACGCTGCCCATGCACTGCTGTCATGCAAAGCAGCTGCGCACAGGAGCCACTGCGCAAACGGCAAGGAGCTGAAAAGGCACACTTTGCAGGAGCAACTATCAGGGACAGCAGAAACTCATACACCGCATGCAGAACAAGCGCAGTGCTGCAATGTGCCTCATCTTTGCGCTGTTGCTATCTGCAGATACACTGTGCATGTCGCCTGCTGCCTAACCATGTGTGAACCTGCAGGTGCTGGTGCTTGTGGAGCAGCTGCACAGCGTGACAGCGAGCTTTGACAAGTGCAGGGCGGTGCGCTACCAGCAGTCGCTGGCAAAGGAGCTGCGGCAGCACCGCAAGGTGCCGCACTCAGCGGTGAGCAGCCAGCAGGAGTGATGCAGCAGCGGCAGCAGCAGCAGCAGCAGAACAGATGACGTTGCCGAGCAAGTGCTGTCGCTGTGCTGTCCTTGCAGCAGATGCTATGGGGCCTTTACACTGGCAGTGATCAGGCAGTTCCATCAACATGCGTATGCTGTTTGCACGCTTCTCTGCACATAAATGTCTATCGCTGCTGCTGTTATCATTCTGTGACCTGGCAGTGGCTGCCTCTGGTCTTGCCCCTCTCTTCATAAGCTTATCTGTTATGCACGTGTCTGAGTGCTGCGTGCGCGTCACACTCTACTTGCGATGCAGCTGCTCAACAGCCAAGCAGATCGGAAGGAGCGGCATTCATCAGACGGCGGCGGCAGCGATGCAGGCAACGGCAGCATGCAGCAGCAGGTGCAGCAGCAGGACCCCACACGGCAGTTGCTGGTGAGTGATGCTTCTGCAGTTTTGCTGAGCACTGTGCAGGCGGTTCCGGAGCAACTGATGCGGTGCCGCAGCACGCTTGCTGGCAGGGGTATGTGCGGCTCAGGGGTGGTGCACACGCAGAGCTGTCCTGTGCATGCTGATCCCTGCAGCAGCTGCTGGAGGCGCACACGGCATATATATATGCCGCATGCAGCGCTGTTGCATCTGCGCCGGCCCCTCCGCTGCTGCTCTGCTTGGAGCAGTGTGTCGCGTCTTGGAGCACACGTTACAGCACAGTTGATCGACTTGCCTGGCTACTGCCTTACTGCCTAGTGCTGCTTGTCGCTGCATTGCAATGGCTGGGCACCGTGTGTGTTGCAGGAGGAGCTGTCGTCTGCTGTGCAGCAGGCGCAGGGCATTGAGCGCACCATGCGGGAGATCACCACCATCAACCAGATGATCAGCACGGCCGTCATGCAGCAGGCGGAGATGATAGAGACGCTGTACAACAACGCAGTAGACGCCACGCAGGTGTGTTGCGTGCACGGCTATTACGCGATAATGGGATGATGCACGTGTGTGTTGTGCTGTTGGTGCATCGTCTGCTGGAAGCTTTTGTTCAGCCATCTTTGTGGACTGTCATCCTTCACAATGCTGATCTACCCAGCAGGTTTTCAACTGTTGCAATGTGCTCAAACAGTCGAATCCCACAGTGTAATGCTTTGGTTTCATCACCAGCGTGTTACTCGCAGCTGCTGCGCTCGCTTTGCTGCGCCCTGCACGCGCATCCACTGCAACATTGCGCAGCAACACGGACCTGAAGAAGACCATCCATCTCTGTTCTCATTGCTGCTGCTGATGCTTTGCTGCGCTCTCTTTTCTGTGTCCTGCGTGTGTGCGCTGCAACACCGTGCAGCACATAAAGCGCGGCAACGCGGACCTGAAGAAGACCATCGTGCTCAACCGCAGCAGCCGCTACTACCTGCTGGTGCTCATGGTCACGCTGAGCCTGCTGCTGCTCTTCTTCGACTGGTTCAACAGCTAGCTGTGACTGGCCCAGCAGTCAGCTATTACTGGTTTGACGTGTGTAGATGTTAGTGATTCGTCAGCTAGCTGCAGCGGCGCAGATCAGGCAGAGGCAGGCGGATGCAGCAGTTACTCAGGGCGCAGCCTCAAGCTGTGCATCTTTGCAGTTGAACAAGGCGAGCAGTTCCCCATTTGTGGATCAGCCGTCATGGCTGCCAATTTGTGTGTACGTAGCAGCGCACAGCACCTTTAGGCTGCTGTGTGTGTTTTCCATGTGGTCCGACCGGTCAGATGATGGCCAGCACGCATCTTTGCTTGATGGTCGTGTTGTTTTGGGCTGTTCTGTAGACCACCCGGCTGGGCCGCAGGTGTCAGTATGTCTGAATCAAGCAGCCGTGGCAGCTGGCTGGCTCCCGACTTCAGAAACTGTCCTGGATCTTGATGGATGCTCTGCTTGCTGTGTTTGCCCACAGAGTCATATGACGCGCTCTGTGCAGGAGTGCTCACAACACGTTGCAGGAGCCAATGCATTGGCTCCTGCAACGTGTTATGTAACCCGTGTAACCTCTGACAATGTGTGCACTGACGTGAGCTTCGGCCTGTTGGGACTCCACATCCAACCTGGCTTGAGACTCTGCTTGGCCATGCCAAACAAGGCTAGCTAACCCGGCACCGCCAGTCACTGTGACGGTCACACGGAGCTGCAGCCTGCCAACGGTTGGCATTCTAAGGTGCTGAATCTGTGCCTCAACAGGGCTGCCTGATTTGACCCGGAGTGCATGCACACGCAGCTTGCACTTCAGCCTTAGGCTGTTGTGAGCAGCGCCGCTGCTCAGGCAGCTGCAGCGGCTGCAGCCTCCAAAACTAGTCACGCTGTCAAGCACGCAGACAGTACTACAATGGCAGGTAGTACCCGCCATTGTGTGGGCAGGGAACAGCATGTCAACAAGCAATATCCCTGGTGAAAAACAACCCAAACCGAAGCCTTGGCGGTTGCACCACTTTGTTACACGTGTACGCACCTGTTTACATCAAGCAGGTGTTGAAACAACTACCATCAGACACAACCACCCCTAACATTCTTCCCTAACCCAGCCCCAGCTTGCTCGCCCCAACTAAAGTGATCACCCCCCGCTCAGCCAGCAGCCGTGCCAGCTGCAGCCTTGCGCTGCTGCTGCTGCTGCCTCCCTCGTAGGCACAAACTGCCTGGCGCGCAGTGAGCATCACAGGCGGGTACTGCGCTGCTTGCGCTGCCAGCAGCTGCGCTTGCAGCTGCCACCTGTGCCACCTGTGCTGTGCCGTGCTGCTGTGCTTGCTTGTGCTGCAGCACCTGCTGCTGCTCCTGCTGCTGTCACTTCCAATGTAGCATGAAAATCGTGATGCTGTATGATCATCCGATGTAGTTCCAAGCTGCCAGGAACAGCACCATGTTGGCAAGCACATAGTCTGCATAGGCCCGCTCCGGTGACAGGCCCTCAAAGTCTTTATTGGCTGGGTCTGACTGCATGCGCAGTGAGGCTGCAATCGCACGGACAAGGAATTGCAGAAGCAAATTTTGGTGCATAGTTGGTTGAAAATATGGGTGACAGATGGTGTTGTATCGCATGGCGACGGAGTAAAAGGATGGCAGTGTTGTGGAGATGTTCTCAAGCAGACACCATACACGTGCAAGGCTGTTGCTGTGTTGCACTATGTCATGGACTGGTCCTCAGTCGCATTAGATGCGCGTTGCTTGGCCATGCTTGGTGTGCAGGGCCGGCCCAGATGGCAAATGAAGCGTGCATGGAGAAGCATGCATTATGGGGCAGGTGCCCCAGAGCAGGGGTGCGCCACTGCTGTCCAGCTGCTGCTGTTGACCAGCTGCTTCGGCAGCAGTTGGCCTGCCAGACTGTGCCATGCTGACATGCTGATCTGCTGCTGTTTCTTTCAACTGGCTTCATCGTGCAGCCTGCTGCAGCACACCTGTGAGTGAGAAGAAGGCTAGTGAGCACAGCAGGCCTGCCAGGAAGGAGTTGAAAGGGAATGTGCCTACAAGCATCATGTAGGCAAACTGCAGCGCAAGCAGTGCAGATAGTAAGTCCTGTGATGTTTGAGTAGCACAGTGCACGGCGGAGCCGGTGGTATTCACAGTGTCATATGCTGCTGGTCGTTTGTCATGCTCCTCGCTGTCTTGCAGGCAGCTGATGAGAGGTCTGGCAATGTTGCTGCATGTATCCTTGCCTGCCGCAGCTGCAAAAGCCTACTGCATGCACGGCTCAACAAGCGGCTGCCTATGTTGGCTGATGATAGTCATGGCAATGAGCCGCACATACAGCACGATCACACAGCAGATAAAGCTGGTTGGCTGATGCCAGGGTCGTCAAGGGCACGGCACTGCTCTTACCTGTGCTGCTGCTGTAAGCAGCGCGTACATCATGAATGCATCAATGATCTGCATAGTCAAGTCAATCCAGTATGTCAGAGATTGTCCGCTGCTGAGCTTTGATCACAAGCGGTTGAGGCACAGCTGCTGCAACCGCTCCTGTGCTGCCTCTGCTCCTTGCACCTTGCTGTGGCTGAGCAGGCGGAGGCCTGGGGGCATACCTTGAGCTTAGCAGGTGTCTTCTTATACTCCGTGACAAAAGTGTTGATCAGCTCGGTGATGCCCGACATCCTGGTGAGTCTGCTGTCTGTTGTGCTGCTGATCAGTGCGTAGCACCGCCTTCAAGCACTGGAAGCGACACCCTCCAAGATATATTACGAAACAGTCACAACAAATAGCACAGCGTCTGCAGCAAGGGCGGTACAGGCGAACCTGTGCTCAGTGACAGCAGTAGCAGCGTAATGTGTTAAACAAGCAAAGAATAAATGTTGACCGATTGGTAGTCAGAGAGCCACGACAGGATGCAACCACCTGGGTACAGGATGCAGTGAACCGCAAATATGAAAATAAGTCATCCCTCATGCTCTCTGTTCCTCTCGGTTACCATCAAGCAGCTTTAAACGTGTGGTTATGGGGTTCCTGGCTGTTGACGCCTACGTTTCGTGAGCTTCGGCCCATCAGTTCACACAGTGCAGGCATCACTGAAGTTGCTGCTGTGCTATTCTGCGCACAAAAAGCTTTATTTCGATTTTTTCCACCAGCATACGGTGTATTTGCAGACGGCTGGGCCAGCAACAACAAACCTGCACAACGAGCAAAGCTCGAAGTAGGGCTTGGAGACCGGTCTAGCAGTCGCTGTATGCAACTTTTTGTGCCTGACTCACACCTGACTGCAGCGAACAGAGGGCGCTGAGAGGCTGCAGGCACCAATGCAGTGAGACAGCGTCAGGTAGAACCGGAGACAGCTGGTGATGGCTAAGTTCGAAGAACACATGGGAGAGGATCATTACCCTATAACAGGCTCGGATGCCATCTGCAGCGAGCTGGCCAACAACAGCCCCAGGCACCTGCTCAAGGTGGGTTGACTGCCATCACCTGCATTGGCTGTTACCTGCACCAAGCTGCACTTGACTGCTGAATGCCTTCATGTCAGCAAGTAATCGTCGTATATTTTGCTGCTCAGCTGCATACACGCTCATGCTGCCCCTCTCCCTGCAGGAGCAACACAGTGAGGAACAGTTTGAAGTGGCTTGCACCACGCCACTGCAGACCATGGCTCCTGGCCCAGTCGCCACAGCGCTGAGCCCTGCAGCCAAGCGCAAGGCGGCATCTGAATTCGTTCAAGCCACCACAGGAGTGTTTGTGCCATTTTCTTCGGATCAGTCGTTCAGAGGAGCACTGAAGGATGGGGTGCTGCTGTGTCGCATGGTCAACACTCTCTGGCCAGGCATCAATGCACAGGTGGGTTACTGCAGGCTTCACATTCGTGTTTTGTATACTGATGGTATACATCAGTAGTGCCCACAGAATGTGCTGTTGAATGCCTGTTCCTTAGGTCCATTTTGCGCAGGAGTGAAGCTGGTGGTTGTCGATACACACACTCCCTTGAGCCCGTATGCTTGTACGTTTATGTGTCGGTCTGCGTGCACAGCATGCCGCTGTGTATCCCACCCACCCTGTTGTGCCTTTTCATACGCAGTGCCTGGAGGCAACAGATGTGGAGCACAGCCCACACGGCGTGCAGCAGCAGATGGCGCACAACCTGGCTGAGTTCTTCAGCGCAGTGGAGCAGCAGCTGCAGGGCTTGCCGCTAGACTGCAGGTTCAGCGTGGCAGATGTGGGCAGCGTTGAGCACGCAGAGGAGCGGCCCCAGGTTGCCAACTGCATCCTGTACATCAGGGCTGCATGCAGCGCGCAGCATCCACAGCAGCAGCAGATGCTGCCAGTTGCCAACCTGCAGTTCGAGCAGATGCCAATGACGCCACCAGCTCCGCGCAGCGCAGGCAACAGCTCAAGTGGCGCGATGCACATGCAGCAGCAGTACACACAGCAGCAGTACATCAGCCCACAGCCGCCGCAGCCTGTGCACATGGCGCTTGCGCCAGGTGCCATGAGCCCCGGACTGCCAGTGTCTTCATACATGACGCCCACGCAGGCTGGTCCCTCAATGCACCCTGCGCTTGTCAGCCCTCAGCCGCCAGGCAGCTACGGCTACCTCCAGCCTGGCAGCGGCATGCAGCAGCACCACATGCAGCGCGCATCGCCCGGGCATGGCGATGGTGTGCCTCCGGGGGCGCTTGTGGCATCAAGCCCTCTGATGGCTGCACACAGCAGCCTCAGCCATGGCGGTGCGCACGGGCATCAGCACGCACACAGCGGCAGCCTCGTGGCAGTGCGCAGCAGCAGCAACATGTACAGCAACTCCATCTCTGCGGCAACGCACAAGTCTGTGCAGGCGGCCGCAGGCGTGACCAAGCTCATGCAGCAGTGCACCAACATGCTGAAGGAGCGCATGTTCCCTGGCGAGCAGGCTGGCGGCAGCCGCTACGGCAGTCCTGCAGGCCCAGACTCTGCCATGAAGGCGCTGGGCCCGGTGCTGGAGGGTGTGCTGGGGCACTTGACGGAGGAGTATGAGAAGCGGCTGCTGCTCAAGGACCACCAGCTGAGTGCCATCAGCGAAGCAAAGGCCAAGGCAGAGAAGGAGGTGGAGCGGCTGCAGGTAAGGACAGTGGCTGGCGCGCTGTGCTGGGGCACCATCAACAGCATGTGCACACAGTGGCATCTGCCATGCATGCCTCATTTGGTGCTAGCAACTGGCAGCTGCTACCTGAACATCAGATGCAGCTGCATATAGACTGGATGGAGAAATGTGTGTGTTGCAGCAGCTTGCCAGTGGTGTTTCCACGGAAAAAGCCACTTCTTGACCTTTGGTGCGTTGCGCCAGCAACAGCGCTTTCTTTGCATCATCTGCTGACCTGCTCAGATGGTTGAACAGCTTAGCTGCTGTTTCCGCTGCTGCATGTCTGGCCATACTTGCAGGAGGAGGTGGCGCAGCTGAGGGATGCTGCTGATTCACAGCAAGCAGAAGTGGAGCGTGCAGCTGCAGGCGCTGCGGAGGCCAAGGTGCAGCAGCTGCAGGAGCAGCTGGAGCAGGCACATGCAGCGCTGCAGGCCAAGGAGGCTGAGCTGGTCTCAGCACACACCATGCTGGACTCTGCTGGCAGGAAAGAGCACGAGGAGCTGCTGCGGCTGCAGGTGCGTGTGCGCCAGACCCTGGTGTTGGTGCAGCATGTGTTCTACTGCTGGGGCAAGGCTGCAGGTTGCACTGTGGCATTCTCACATGAGCATGGCATCGCCCTTGCAGCAGTCTCACCTGACCTTGCCCCGCAGCTGGTTCAGCTCTTGCCTGGCAGGTTCCTCACCAGCACTCATTGACCAGGCAAGCACTGCTCTGCGCTGATAATGTTGTACTGTTGCTGCAACCTCTGTGTGCTCAGGTTGACACGCTGCGGATGCGTGAGGAGCTGGATGGGCTGAGGGACCTGGAGGACCGCTACAAGCGCGTGGTGGAGGAGAACAGGACGCTGTACAACACAGTGCAGGACCTGCGCGGCAACATCAGGGTGTTCTGCAGGTCAGCAAGCTGCAGGCAGGGTAACCCGGGTTTGCAGCGATGCAACATGGGCAGTGTTGCACTGTACGGCGGCTTTTCAGCAGCACCAGCACCAGGCTGGCGGCTTTGCAGACCCATTAGCAACAGAACTTGCATGCCTGGTGTCTTCGCCTTTTCGCTCAACAACTGTATGCGTGTGCTTGCAGGATCCGCCCTGCTGGCGCTACAGGCGACATGAGCCCCAACTGTGTTGATGTGGGCATGGACGGTGACCTGGCGATCTATGATGCACAGCACGGCTCGCGGCGTGTGTTCAAGGTTGACCGCATCTTTGACCAGCATATGTCCCAGCAGCAGGTGTACGAGGACACGCAGCCACTCATCCGCTCTGTGCTGGATGGTAGGTGGCTGGGCGAAGGCCTATATGCAGGATGCAAACACAGCAGAGCACTACATACAGCAGCTTGCAGCTTGTTGTGTCTGCTGCAACCATCCTGCAAGCATTGCAAAGCATACGTGCTAAGCATTGGGCTTCTCACCATCTGTTGATGGGCGCTGAATGCTAATGCTGCTGTCTGCTGCCGCACTGTTGCAGGCTACAACGTGTGCATTTTCGCATATGGCCAGACTGGCAGCGGCAAGACGCACACGATGTCTGGCACAGACACCATACACACCGAGGGGCGCGGCATCAACTACAGGGCGCTGGACGACCTGTTCTCAATCAGGGACGGGCGCGAAGATGAGGTGAGCTGGCAGCTTGTTCATGCACGCAGGACTTCGAACCTGGCATAGCTTGGGGATGCTCCGCGCCAGCAGCTGACATATGCTCTAATTTGGACCAAAAGAAGACGTATGCTTTGCGGTGAAGGATTCTGGACCAGTGCATGGCTGCTTTCCTGACGCAGCAGCTGCCTGCAAGCCTTGTCTGCGCAGCCACTTGCATTCAAAGAGCACATAGCGGTCAGCAAACACTTGCAGTACTGACCCGTGACCTGCCGCTGTCGCCTGCAGTACGAGTACACCTTCCGGGTACAGATGCTGGAGATCTACAACGAGAACCTGAGGGACCTGCTGGCTGACGGCCGATCACATGCCAACGCACGCCTGGACATCTTGGCAACACAGGCCAGCGGCTGCAACGTGCCTGGCGCTACGCAGGTGAGCACACATGTCCCATGCTGGCTGCTTGGCCGAAGCTACACAAACGAGCAATACTGTGGTGTGCGCATGTATCTCATGTACTGTCCTGTGCAGCGGCTTGCCCCATGCCACTGCACGCAAAGACCCTCATGCTTGGCGTGCACAGTCTCATTATGTTCCTGTATGGTGCCGTTGCTGCTGTAGGTGGACGTGTGTGGTGCTGATGATGTTGCTGCGCTGATGAGCAAGGGAGCCAGCCAGCGCGCCACCAGCGAGACCAAGATGAACGACCGCAGCAGCCGCAGCCACCAGATCCTGACCGTGATTGTGGACGGCGTGCACAAGCTCACGCGTGCACGCAGCCACGGCTGCCTGCACCTCATCGACCTGGCAGGCAGCGAGCGCGTCAGCAAGTCGGAGGCATCAGGTGAGCCGCTGCTTACAACTGGGGCTGGCTCTGCGCATGCCGCTGCCTGTTTGACGTGAAAGGTGTGCGCTCTGTGAATGTGTGGAAGCAAGCTGCTTGTGTCTGTTATAGTGGTCGGCTGGCCGTTTCAACTACTGCACAACCAGGAGCAATGCTTCATGCCAAGCGCCTGCTACTTACTTTCTTTCTTGCCATCCTGGCGCATGTGCTGTGCTGCAGGTGACCGCCTAGTGGAGGCGCAGCACATCAACAAGAGCCTCAGCGCCCTGGGAGACGTGATGGCAGCACTGGCCTCCAAGGACCGCCACATCCCCTACCGCAACAGCAAGCTCACGCAGCTGCTGCAGGACTCGCTGCAGGGCCAGGCCAAGGTCATGATGTTCATGCACGTGTCGCCGGAGGCCAACATGCACGGAGAGAGCGTCAGCACGCTCAAGTTTGCGGCGCGCGTGTCAGAGATCACTCTGGGCCAGGTGGGCGGCCAGCAGCAATGTGGTGCTTTGCAGTGCAGCTGCAGTTGTCCCAAGTTGCGTAGTGACAGGAGTTACATGGGCTGTTGTTAGGTGCTTACTACTTTAATCGACGGCAGTGTGCGAGGCACGCAAGGCAGCCCTGCTTCACTGCAAGAATTGGGGCCAGGGTGCACATGTGCTGCATGCAGCTTTGCTGTGTGCTGTACGAGCCTGTGAAAAGGCTGCAACAGCTGCGAAACAGGCACGCCGCCTTATATCATGTGTCAATTGTGCCTGCGCGCCTGCTCCTGTGCTGCCGCAGGCCAAGAAGAACGTAGTGAGCGGCAAGGTGTTTGAGGCGCACGAGGAGGTGCTCAAGCACCAGCGGACCATGGAGTCCAAGGAGCAGCAGCTGCAACAGCTGCAGGCAGCGCTGCACCAGCGGGACCAGCAGCATGCGCGGGAGCTGCTGCAGCGGGACCAGGAGAATGAGCAGCTGCGCCGGCTGCTGGAGGAGGCGCGGTCTGGTGCAGGCGGCTCACCAGCAACAGTGCATGCGCCTGCAGCAGCAGCAGCAGCCAAGCAGCGCACGCGGCTGCAGCTGCCGATTCAGCAGATGCTGGCACAGCAGGCAGCAGAGGCAGAGGCATTTGCCAAGGCGGAGCGAGAGGCGGCGGCAGCAGCAGCAGCAGAGGAAGCAGCTGATGCTGGCGAGTCTGCAGCTGCAAGGTCTAGGGAGGCCAGCAGCAGCGGGGCCGCCCGAGAAGTCAGCAGCGGTGGGGTGGCTGACGAGCCCAGCAGCACCGCTGTGTTTGCACAAGAAGAGGAGGGCACAGACAGCCCAGCTGCTGCTGCGGGTGCTGGGCTCAGCCGAGTGGACAAGAGCCCACTGCGGGACCAGGACGAGTGCACACCACTGCCGGTGAGCAGCGACGTAACGTGCTTGCTACACCATATGGTTGCACACGCACGTGCTTGGGCAGTTCCGCTGCTTGCGCCTTTACCTTGGGAACATTGCCTGCAATGCTGGACTGCGTATGCAGAGCCAGCCAGCTGGGTGCTGCTTGACATCATGCTCATTGTCTAAGTGTATGAAACAGCCTCAATCTCTGACCGGCTGCTTGCCCTGCCTGCTACTGTCCCTGCTTTGCAGTCGTCGCGCTTCATGCAGGCTGAGTCAAGCAGCCATTTTGGCTACGACTACAGCAGCAGTGTGGAGCCAACGCCGCGCGCCACACCACGCGCAACTCCACGCAGCGGCCGCAAGGTCAGCACAACAGGCTACCTGCCACCCCGGGAGTCGCAATCATCACAGAAGCACATGGAGCGGCTGCAGTCTGCACGCCAGTACGGCAGCTACAGGCCCACCAGCAGCAGCAGCGCGGCTGCACCTGCAGCAAGCAGCGGCGGGCTGAGCTTTAGGCAGTCGCTTGCAGCTGAGGGCTCGTGCTCCAACCTGAAGGAGCAGGTCAGCAGGCTGACATCAGCAGCCAGCAGCAGCAGCGCACGCGTGTCAGCATCTCACGGCGGCATCCCATCAAGCAGGTGTGTGCGATGCGCCGTTGATTGCGCATCCTTGGGTGCTAACAGTTACTTGAGTGTGCGCGAACTGCGTGTACAGCAGCGCACACACCATTACAATACCTGTGCACTAACATGTTTTGCTGCACCACCACAGATCGTTTGCTGCCATGAATCATACAAGCAGCACGCAAGCAATTTCGTCCGCACAGAAGTTATACTTTGGCAGCTTACCCGGCTGCTGCTTTTGCGTTGCGCATGGCCCTGCTGTTGTCACTTGCAGGAGCAGCGCCAGGGCTGATGCTGCCATGCCGATGACTGTCCGCACCAGCGGCGTCATCAAGAGCCGCGTGACAGAGGTGGGCTCATCCACCATGTCTATGAGGCAGAGTGGTGTGTTCTCGCGCAGCGGCAGCAGCACAGCAGCAGCCGCTGCTGCAGCAGGTGCCACCACCGCGCGGGGTGGCGCAGCTGCATCAGGAGCAGCCACCAGCAGGGGTGGGTCTCGCTGGAAGTGAGGCAGGCAGGCGTGATCGACCAGCAGCTTGAGTAGTCATAGTCTGCTGGGTGCAGGGTAGACAACAAACCGGGTGTTCCACTATGTTTCAAAGGCAGGCATATTGTGTGTTTGACAATGTGTTTTTGACAGTCTGCATCGCTTGATGCTTAGATGGTTTGGACGTTTCCACAGGTGTCCCACAGATGGACTGCATGCAGCACTTCATAAATGCTTAGGGGGTGCTCCAGGCAGGCTGCTCCACAGCAGGAGTGTTTGCAGGACAGCAGGGCAGTGCTGCACTCTGATGTGCACCCGGTAGCATGGAGTACAAAATGGATAAGATCTGGGTGAGTGTGCTGTCCGCAGTGACTGGGTTAACTTGACGGGTCTGGCGTGATCATATACAGCATTGGGCAGCGTGCAAGGCAGGCCTGTGCACACTGCAATTCGGTGTAGCCGCTGTGGGTTAGTAACAGTCACAAAACTGTGTGGGTGCATGGTGTAGCCTGAGCAAGGGGCTTGTGTGATGCCAGCACTACTGGCTCCAAACCCTACGCTGCAGTTTACCTGCTGCAAGGCTGCTGTCTTCATGCAACAGTGTTGATTGTGCTCCAGTTCAGCATGGCCGCCAGGCACAAGGAGCCCTTCACTGTGAAGCTGTGACAGCAGGTGTTTGTAGGCGTGTCATTGGCGTCACTCGTGAGCATGTTCAGCGCATTTCGCTGGCAGCCTGACAGGGGGTATGTATGGTGTGAGAATCACCAAGCAGGTGCGGCGATTGCACGAGCCAGCTGCAGCTTGTGCTGTACAAGTTTGTCGTGACTGTCTCCAGCAACGGCATGCAGGGCATGACAACTGCAGACACGTCTGCCGGTGGGCATGTGCATGCTATCTGCGCAGTGGTCAAAAATGGAGGCCATGCCGTGCATGCATTCTCTGGGGCTGTGGTTGGTAGCCTGCCAGCAGGGTTACAAGACAATTATTGGTGTGGCAAGCTGAATAGCAGCCCTGGGCTGATTTGCAAGTCAAGACGTTTAGGTCAAGGGTCTGACCAGGCCTGCCTGTGCAACATCATCACATGTCTCAGGCCAGCAATGCGCCATTGTTTCCACCTGTGCTGCCTGCTGTTGATTCAAGTTCGGTACTGACCTGGCTGAGCCCCAGGCCCGGCCTGGCAGAGCTTGACACAGAGCTGTGTTGCTGCGCATGCGCTGTTGGCCCATGGCCCTCTACAGGCCAAGTGCTTGGCATTCTCACCGACATGCGTTGACAGGTGGCGCACTTGAGCTGTCAACAGTCTGCTACACATTTGTGCACCTGCCGCTGCAACACCACCTGTGTGTCATCACGGTCGTGTGGCTACCTTGGCGCTTTGATAAGATAGTGGCCGTATTTGGGCAGAGTGAACAGCGCAAAGAAAGAAAAAAGAAAGAACTCCAAAGCACAGCAGGAACAACCAGCAGGGCCATCGAGTTTATATGAATCATGCCACATAGCAGTACGTACAAAAGTTGTCGAAAGCTGTTAAAACCGCGAGTTTTGGTCCGCTCGATCAGTGAGCTCAGTGAGCTGAGATTTTGTCTCCCGGCATGCCAGGGACAACAGTTGTCCCCCCGGGCATGTTATGCATCCCTTGCTGGCTGCCTGCATTCGTACGGTGCAAATTGCAGGAGCAGTCACATACTCTGTACGTGCCGCTGTTTGGGTACTTCATCAGAGTTAGGGTGGTCACGGCAGCGTCTGTCCGACGCCATTCAGGCAGAGGCACTGCTACCCTTTGAGGCTGCATCTTTCTGGAGCAATTTGTGCAGCTTATTATGTCATCCAAAAGCATTTCAGGTGACTCGTGGCAGAGCTCATCCAGCACGTGCTGATTGTGAACCACACGGGCGCTAGTCACCACGGATTCGGCGTGGATGGGGCACGAGCTGCCAACGCTACGGACAAATAAACAGGAAACACTAGTTGCTAGGCAATGGCAGCAGCATCACTGCAACTAGTGCTGAGTTGAGCTGCTGGTGCTGCAGGGGCACTGCTGCTGGCAGCAGCGCTGCTGCTTTTTGCCAACAGCTGTTCGGCGCAATTCTCAAGCATTCAAGACCTTGAGGGCCGCCTTGACAGCCTGCCTTACGAATCACGTGCTGCAGCACTGCAAGCCCTGCAAAAGCAGCACCCTGAGCTGTATGCACGCCACCTGGAGTACTCCTCAGATGATGCTGTGTCATCAGCAGGTGGGTGACGACAGTCCAAGCTGCATCATATGTAACCACATCAAGTGCTGCTGCTTGATCTGCTGCTTTGCTTTAGGCAGGTGCTCACAGGCATGCGCCGTTGTGGCAGCCGCACATTGTGCTGCGCAATGCGAGCGTTGCAACACACATTTGCAGAATCACTGGAGCTGCTGTGCTGCCCATGTTTCAACTGCAGCCTGCAGGTTGTAAAAACAGACATGAATGCACAGCAACACTCCAATTAGTGCTTCCTTCCACTTGCTGCCAAACACACACCTGCTGCACCTGCTGCCATTGTCCTGGTGCAGCCGCTCCAAGCCCTGGCGTCTGCGCCATTGGCCGTCACTGGTGCTCAGCGCCAACCAGATGCGTCAGCAGCAGCAGCGTTCGAAGCTGCGGCAAGCGCTGCAGCCCCTGCCCTGCTCCCCTCGCCAATGGCCGCCCCACGTGAGTGCCACCCAGTGTGTTGCTTTGACACAAAACAGCATCCTGCAGCATGTGCTGCAAGCGATAGCAGCTCCTGATTTGTAGTAGGTGTGCGCAGATTACGCGACTACGACGTCACCAGCGATGGGCTACTGGAATGTGGCCCATCAGCGCAGCCAGGTCTGGTGATAAACCGACAGCTGGCACGGAAATACACGTTATCCCTGCTGCAGTACGTGCACATAGCTTCGTCCGGCAACCTAGCCCCAGTGGTGCTGTGGCAGCTAATTAGCTTAGCATTAAAAATGCCGGCACAGCTCCTGCGCTGCTGCTGAGCAACAGCTGAGCGACCCGCCCACTCGGTCGCAGCTGTGTTAACCAGATTGTGTCTTGCCTTGCTCTCAGGTGCCGCGGTGGGGTCTGCGGCATGGCCTGCAACAAGGGCTTCCGCATGGTCAATGTGCCAGGAGGCAAGGCGAAGACCTGCACAAGCATCAATTCCCAGAGCCCGAGCCCTAAACCCAGCCCTAAGCCCAGCCCTAAGCCCTCACCCAGCCCCAGTCCCAACCCTGCGCCTTGCGCGCCGCTGCAGGGCCTGGTGAACGGCACATGTGCCAACTGCACTGAAGGTGCGCTGCTGCTGCTGCTTGTGGCAATCATGGCGGTTGCATGGCTGCTGCTGCTGCTGCTGCTGCTGCTGCTGCTGTGCTTAGCAGTGACCGCATTAGCCCTTCCTTGTCAGCATGTCAAAGGCACCGTGGATGCGTGCTGCTGCAGTCAGCATCAGTAGCAACAGGCGGTGTCTGTTCAAAGGCTGGCGGATGTTGCTGATCTGGCAGTCACCATGCCCGTGTGTCTATCCTGCTGCTGCCAAGCTGATGCCTGTCAAGCCAGTGTGCCCATGCTGCTGCTGCTGCTGCTGCTGCTGCTGCTGCAGGCCACCCTGGGGACGGCTTCACCTGCCCCACCCCGCCCTGCTCGCCTGGCGGCGCGTTCAGCCCCAACGCAACAGCTCCTACTGAGGATGGGTGCAAGCCTTGTTTCTATGGAAGCAACGGGTGGGTGCTGTGGTCTTGTTTCAGCCGGCTGTCAGCACCCGGCTGCGGTGTTGTGCCCTGGAGCAGTCGCTGCTGTGCCAAGCACAGCCTTGCGGATACGGCTTTGGGGCAGTAGCTAGCTTGGGACTGCTGGGTTGCATAACTGTGACAGCTGTTGCTGTACGTGCAAAAGCACTGTACGTGCAAAAGCACCGACCTCCAAGGCAAACAAAGAAACCTGCGAGCCCAACACACTGTGCTACGATGATGTTGCGTGTGCTTGTAGTTACACCTTTAGGTGTGTGGCACCTGCTTTTCCAGGCATGCAGGGTGTGGTGCACTGTAGTACAGCATTTGGAAGCCATCCAGCAGACCATGTTGCATGCGACTACCTTGCACCTCAAACGAGGGAAAGGAATGAGCGGGTGCTGCAGCGTGGTGTGTCTGGCAGTGCCTTCGCCCCCTAGTGCTGCCCCGCCCGTATATATTAGTCTTCAGGTGGTCTAAATGTGTCTTCAAGTGGTACTGCTGTAACTGACATTCATCAACTGTTTTGTGCGGTGCTGCCAGGTTTGAGTGCTTCGAGACACTCTGCCCCTGGGGTCATGCCCAGACAGCAGCAGGCACCTGCAAAATTTGCCCCCCTGGCAGCAGCAGCATTGGCAACAGCACCGCCTGCGACATATGCATCCCTGGCACATACCAGCCGTTGCCCGGGCAGGACACCTGCAACCGCTGCATCACGGCAGACAGAGTTATGTTCGATTACACAGAGCTGTATACGGTGCAGGTGCTGGACAGCACGATTGGCAAGATGGCTCCTGTGAATGGCAGTCTCTCATGCAACCTCACATGGTGAGCAGGCCGTCAGCAGGTCACGCTGATGATCACTGTGTCAATAACATTATAACATTATCTGACTTATTGACAATGTGTCATGATCAAGGCCAAAGCTGCTGTCTGCTGCTGCCCTTGCTTTGCCATTCCGCAGCCCATTTGGTCAAGCATCCGCCAACGGTGCCAACTGCACAGCCTGTGCCAACGTACCTGGCTTTGGGCTCGACAAGGATGGGGCATGCGTCCTGTGTGGGCCGGGCACCTACGCAAGCAACAACATGACAACATGCGAGAAGTGGTGGGTGAAAACAACTGCAGCAGATCCTGGCAGGCGGACTCAAACGGCTTGCATGCAGGTGCACAAACATTGTTTGGTCGTGTTCTGCTTTGTGCTGCAGCGCTGCTGGCACCAGCTCCAACCACTTGACACAGTGTGGCATGTGTTGTGTGCTGTCTGCCGCTGCAGCGAATGGCTTGCTATCCTGTGCTGCAGCCCTGATGGGACCAGCTCCAACCCCTTCATAGACTTGCTGAAATGTGTCGTGTGCTGTTGTGGCATCTGTTGTTCTATCCTGCCCTGCAGCCCAGCTTGCACCAGCTGAAAACAATAAACACTGAGTGCACGAGTCGTGTTGACGGGTGGTGTGTGCTGTTGCAACACCTTGTTTTTGTATCTGTGCACGGCAGCCCTGCTGGCACCAGCTCCAAGTGATTCACACACGTGGTGACTTGTGCTGTGTGCTGTTGCACGGCTTTTGCTATCCTGCCCTGCAGCCCTGCTAGAACCAGCTCAAAGTTATACACACACGTGTTGACATGTGGTGTGTGCTGTTGCAACATCTGATTTGGTATCCTGTGCGGCAGCCCTGCTGGCAGAAGCGTATTGATTTCACACACGTGTTGACTCGTGCTGCGTGCTGTTGCAACACGTTTCTTGATGCCCCTGTGCTGCAGCCCTGCTGGAACCAGCTCCAACCCCTTCACAGGTGGCAACCCACCTCTGCCGGCTGGGGAGCAGCTCAACTGGTTCTGTGCGCCATGCCGGCCCATGTACGGTCTCTTCTTTGGTGTCAGGGACATCAAGCCTGGCGGCATCACAGTTGAGGCTGGTGCCTCCCAATGCGCTCCTTGCAATGCCACAGGCACCACTGGATGGTCCTGGAGGGGCCTGGCTTGTAACGCTACGTAAGTGACACCACAGAGCAGCAGCAGCAGCAGCCAGCAGCAGCAGCAGCAACAGCAGCAGTGGCTGTACTACAGCTAGTCGCGCGCAAAGCTATGGAAGCGTGAAGGTGGTTTGCAAAGGCGCGACAGGCTTGCAGAACATGTAGCGCTCGTTATGCCGCTGACATTCCCACTGGTACTTGCACAGCCCCCATCAGGATGAGCAGGACTGCTGCTGGAACATGCTGCTGCTGCTGCTGCTGCTGCTGCTGCAAGCTGCACACTGGGCCCTGTTGCTTGAAACCGGCCAGCTTCACCACAAGCACAACCAAGCTGCTGCTGCTGCTGCCGCCGCCGCTGCTGCTGCTGCCGCTGCTGCTGCTGCTGCTGCTGCTGCTGCTGCTGCTGCTGCTGCTGCTGCTGCTGCTGCTGCTGCTGCTTTCCCCTCTGCAGGTGTGCGGACATCCCTGGCTGGGGCGTTGCAAATGAAACAGACTTCCTTGGGCGCCCAACCGGCAACCTCACATGTGCGCCATGCCCTGAGAACTTCACATCATCCGGCAACGGCACTGCACAGTGCACGGCGTGCACAACTTTCGAGTCGCTGCCAGTCAGGCCTGGCAGCACGCAGTGCAATAACGCATCAATCACAGGCAACTGGTGAGCTGCTGGGTACAGGCCTGCCTGTGTAATGACGATGAAAGAAATACGCCAGACAGCGCCCAGATCTGAGGCGCGGTCCTGTAGGTGTGAACTGCAGCATTACAGCACATGCATAAGTTGCGTGCCAGTCTGCAGCACTCGCCTGCCTGGCCCGACTGAACGCCAGCAATAATGTCACGACATTGCGGCAGCAAACCATGCTCAGATCTGCGCATCTTGTTTTGCCGCTGCCGCTGCCGCTGCTGCTGCTGCTGCTGCTGCTGCTGCTGCTGCTGCTGCTGCTGCTGCTGCTGCTGCTGCTGCTGCTGCACAGCTTCCCTGGCCATGCGCGTGTGTGGAGGCAGCCCAGCAGCGGAGCTGCCCTAGAGCAGGTTGAGGTGGCTGCTGTGCGCGTGGGTGACACCATACAGGTGAGGGCTTGTTGCACACTTGCATGCTGCTGCGACAACTGCGGTTCGGGGAATAGGCGTCAGCAGCGTGGTTTCAGGAGCGTTGGTGGCAACAGACGCGGTTGATGAGGACATTCGGTTGCTGAGTGAGCATCCCTTGCGACACATCCCAACAACATACATGTTGCCTGCAGAGTGCATGCAACTTGCTATGCTTTCGATGCATCAAAGTGCCTAGCAAATGCAGCTCGACGCGGTAAATAACAGAATTCAAATGCTGTATCGCCTGCTGCCGCAGGTGGTGCGTGATGACGGCTCTCTGGGCCTCAGCAAGGTCTTCGCCATGCCCCACTATCAGCACACAGGTGCGCATTGCGACGGCATAACATGCACACCGTCCGTTCTGTTTCATTCGACAGGCCCCACTACCAGCACACAGGTGCGCGCTGTCAAGTAGGCGATCAGGCTCAGAAGAGCATTTGCTGCAGCAGGCTCGCATGCTTTTGATGTGCCCAGCTTGCTAGTCACATCACACACAGGTTACAGCTGGCATACACGTTACTTCAGGCAGTAAAACGTGTAGCTTGAAAACTTGCCAGTGGAAGAAGTTGCCTGCAACCACCCCAGATGCTGTATACATGTGTGTGTGCAGAGGCTGAAATCCCAGATGTATGCCAGGCCGGGTGATGATTGTTGTGCAGCCATGCCCTGCGCCATGTTGCTGCTGCTGCTGTTTTTGGCAGTGTTGCGGGTGTGTGTGCTGTATTTGGAGCTGGCCAAGCAGCCTTACATGCTCAACAAACACACACGAGCTGAAGGCTGGGGGTGCTGTTGCCAGGCGTTACCGAACAAAAGGCATTTTTCTACAATTACCAAGCTCGCCTGCTTCCTGTTTTGCTAATTCCACCATGCTCTGCGCCTGCCTGCCGTCGTTTGCTGCCCATAGGTCATGTGCGCTACTTCACTCTCACCACAGCCAGTGGCCACCGCCTGCAGCTCTCCTCATCCCACTACGCCTACACAGCACCCTCCCCATCCTCAACCTGGAGCCAGCGCATTGCAGTGGAAGGCAAAGCCATCCAGCCAGGCCATGTGCTGTGGGTGGTGGACAGTGAGACAGGCAGCCTTGTGCAGAGTGAGGTGACCGATGTCAAAATTCGTGCCGAAGCTGGCGCGTTTGTGGTGTGGACGCTGGAGGGCCATGCTGTGGTGGATGGAGTTGCCCCCAGCAGCTACAGCAGCAGCTTCGGCTCCGATGAGGCAATGCGCAAGGTGAGGTCCTCATGTATCATTTGCACAGCAGCAGCAGCAGCAGCAGCAGCAGCAGCAGCAGCAGCAGCAGCAAACATCGCTGTATGAGGACATGCCGCGTGCTGTATGAGGACATCGCTGTATGAGGACATGCAGCGTGCTGTATGAGGACATCGCTGTATGAGGACATGCAGCGTGCTGTATGAGGACATCGCTGTATGAGGACATGCAGCGTGCTGTATGAGGACATCGCTGTATGAGGACATGCAGCGTGCTGTATGAGGACATCGCTGTATGAGGACATGCAGCGTGCTGTGATCATGAAGCTGTTACCGGCCTTGTTTGTCAGGTGGTTTCCAGTTTCTGAGCAGCTCCTCTGCTGCCGAACTTGCTGCCGCAGGTTGCCCAGGTTGCCGAGCTGGTGTACAGCGTTGTGGGTGACAGGGCAGCACGCTGGCTGCATGAGAGTGGTGCCATCAATGCCTTGGCGGCTGGCATGAAAGCGGCCTTCCGCGCACACTCAGCAGTGAAGCATGCAGTGGCCTCAGAGCTAACCCAGGCACTGCTGCCGGCTGGCAGCATCATGTGATATTTAGAAGTTTTTCTAGAGTACACACCCCCGTCACATTGGAAAAATTGTATGGACTAGAAAAGGGAAGAGGCTTTTTTTATTGTTTGGCACTTTTTTATTATGCTCCAAACAAACAAGCGCCAACGGCACCAGCAATGAGACAATGAAAGGAGAGTTTCCGCATCAGGTGCCACTGGTGCATGTCATCTTGGATGATCTGTTGTGTTCATGATCTTTTCAAGTATCCGTGCATGCATGGACAGGCCTTTTGGGCAGGGTTGAAACAGAGTGTAGCCACATGATGCATGGCGTTGCTGCTGTGCCCAGCGAACCTGTGGATCTCTCAGTGATATGCTGTTGTCAATGGCGGCATGCACAAATGATCGGTTTGCTGCATGAACTGGCGCCTGACGTTATCTGCAAGGCAGCCTCAAAGCACATCCGCATGACGGGTCTGCATAAAGTATTTTTGCCTAATGTGAAGCTCCACTAAAAATAATAGCTTTAGTGGAAGTTACCAATTCGGCCTTACCAATCGCATATAATTAATATATATATTTTATAAATACTATTGCAATATTTTGCAGGGGTACACGGCCGCCCGCTGCCTGACTAATGACACTTGTCATTTTTGGCTGACCTCCCCCGGAACCCCCCAGGATGCACTATTTCAGCACCCATCGCAACATAATAATGTACAACTGACACAAACAGTGATGTTTGGCAGCGGTGACAAGTGTGCTAGCCCCCTCCCCGCACCACAGTGACAAACGCCGTTTTCTGCTGACCCCAACCAACACGCCTCAGAATGCACTATGTTAGCAGCCATCGCAACACAATAGCGTACAACCGACTCAAACAGTAATGTTTGGCAGTAGTGGCGACTGCCACAGCCCCCTCCCGGCAGCAGCCCCCACGGTTAAGTGTGCTGCTGCCATACAGAACGGCCCGCACACTACACCAGCGGGATGTAGTCCTGTGTGGTGACGTCCACACGGCTGCCAGCCTGCTGCTGCTGCTCCTGCGGCCACACCCAGCCGCATGCCCATGCTGTTGTGTTCTGCTGCTGCTGCTGCTGCTGCTGCGGCGCGGCCCCGCTGCCTGCTGCTGCCGGGGCCGTCTGCTCAGGTGCACTGCCTGTTGCCCGCTCGTACGCCACATCAAAGCAGTCAACGAACACGCGGTCAACAGTGGCAGAGTCTGAGTATGCAATGCGCAGCACTTGCAGGCACTTGCGCACGTCTGCGCAGACCATTAGTGTTGTTTCAATCTCGTATGCATGCCTGAAAAACAGCTGCTCGGATGCCAGCTGCCCCTTAGTCAGCAATGAGTCAGCGCCATCCGGCGCTGCGGTGATGAAGTAGCGGAACTTGCCGCCAGGCTGTGACAAGTGTGTGCCCCAGAACAAAATGCCTATGTGCTCAAGCTGCACATCATGCGGGCGCGTGACCATCATGTGCCAAGCTCTGTGCATGTGCTGGTCAACGGGCTTGCCCTGCGAGCTGGTGGTCCACGTGCCGCAAGGAAAGTACTTGCGGCTGCGAATCATGTGCAGCAAGATGACATCAACGGGAGCCCAAAATGGCTTGAAGTGTGCGTTCCAAAAAGACCACACCCTGTCAGCCAGGCCGGACTTGCCGATGGGGATGCAACCAATCTTGTAGTCGCCGCTGACCTCACTATATGCTACCCTGCCCTCCTCCAGCTCTGCTGCTGTAACATTGTGGGACACCAGCTGGTAGTGCGGCAGGCCAGAGTCCTTCTGCACATACCCCAGCATGTGACCAAAGGTCTGGCCCTCAGCCAGGGGCTTGCAGGTGAGCTTGCTACCGTCCTCCTTCTTAATTGGCATAAAGGTCTTGTAGTGCTCCTTGAAGCGTGCCTCGCCGGCTTTGGTGGCTGGGAAGGGTGCATCCACCACCATCTGGACGTGCAGCACTTGCTTCCTGCCACCACGCTCCAGGGAAGCGGCACCACGCAGGTTGTAATGCTGCATGTATGCTTCAGTGCGCCGCAGCCACCATGTCGGCACGTCGCTGCCCCCTGCACCAATTGTGCAAGACCAGCTGGTCATCTCCTCATCTTCAACTGGTGGCGGCGGCACTGCTGCCCCAGCGCCGCCGCCGTCACTGTCTTCAGCTGCACCTGCTGCGGCAGCCGCCCCACGGCCACGCCCACGGCCGCGCCCCCTGCCCCTGCCCCTGCCCCTGCCGCGGCCCCTGCCTGTACCAGCAGTGCCTTGGTCCTCGTCCGCCTCCTGAGGTGGCTGGCCACGCCGCCTGCGGGTGCCATGGTCTGGCCCACGCTGGCCGACGCCGCGCCGGTTGGTCACGGGCCTGGCGGCTTCGCTCTCTGATGCTGAAGCTGCAGCGGCTTCAGCTGCCGCTGCCGCGCGCACGTCGTCGAAGTCTGAATCCGCATACTCGGAGGCCAGATCCTCGTCGTGTACGACACGGGTGCCGCGCTGCCGGAAGTTGTAGCGCTGGACGACTGCTGCAGCATCGTCATCTTCGAGGTCGGACTGGGCCAGGCACGGCCTACTCTTCAGGATCAGTAGGATCGTCAGGGCTGTGACGGCGAGGGTCATTGTTGCTGAGGCCGTCCATGGACGGGTACAGTGGTGGTGCCTGCAAGCAGCAAGACATGCGCGTTGATGGTTAGGAGCCGGAAGGATGTTGGGTGGCACTGCAGGCTGTACACATTGTGGTGCTGGGCAGGGTGCAGGCTGCAGGTTTGCTGGGTACAATGCGGCACTCGGGCTGCAGACATTGTGGTTGTAGCACTACATCTGCATGTCTCAGCCACACACAACGCTGCAATGCACATGTAATTGCCGCATGCGCAGCGCACCTGGCCATTGGCGGGTGTTGCCGTGGATCCCGCTGCAGCCGCTGCCTGCACAGCCGCCTGCAGCTTGCCGTCTGAAGGGAACAGCTCCTTGGGGTTGAGCAGCAGCTGCTTCACCTTGTCCACCACGATGGAGCCGGGGCTGAGGCCGTCGCTGTCGCTCTGCAGGCGCTTGAGCGGGGAGCCCTGCAGCAGCAGCAGCAGCAGCAGTGGCAGCAGCGCAGGGACGACACAGTCAGGCTGCAGTGAGCGGCAAGCAAGGCACATGCATGGCTGTCGGCAAAGCAGCACCTGGTTGTTGTACAGGCTGTGTCTGGGTGGAGTTGTGAAGACACTGCCGCATGCTCGGACTGTGCATATGCTGTGGCATGTTGCTGTTGCATTCCATGCAACTGGCAAGCAACACGGCTGCTCACCTCGGACTGCAGCGAGCCAAGGCTGCCACCCAGCTGCCCTGGGGCCAGCGGCCGCTTGACGGCGGAGGCCTGCAAGCAGTGCAGTGAAACAGGCTGGTTATGGTGAAGTGCAGCACCATGCGGTGCAAGCAGTGCAGCACACTGCTCGGCATTCCTGACATGGCCCATACAATGCAATTGTGCAACAGTTTGCTGAGGACTGCTTCCTGCTGATTGTATTGCACTTTTGCTGCGAGCGGCAGCCTGCAGCAACCAGGCAGCAACGTGTTGCAGCACTCTCTCTGCCCAGCATGCATGCTGCCATGACGCCAGCCAACACTACCAGACAGCTGCCTGTGAACCAGCATACCTGCGCTGCGCGCTGTGCAATCTCCCTGGCCTTTGTCACAAACTGCAGTCCGCCTCCTGCGGCTGCAGCTGCTGCTGCTGCTGCTGAGGAGGAGGAGGGTGCTGCAGGGAACACGCCTGCCCCACTGGGCACTGCAGGCGTCACGCCTGGCTCCTGCTAGACGTAGATGCTGCTGTAGTCGAAGGGCCGGCCTGGCTTCTCGCTGACGAAGATGACGTCGTCGTCCTCGCCTGCTGCTGCTGCTGCGGGCTGCTGTGGCTCGCTCTTGACCTCTGCGGGGATGGTGATGCTGCACTGGAAGCACAGGTGGTCCCCAGGGGTGAAGACAGCCAGCGGGCGGAGGTCGCCTGCAAATAGCAACAAAACAGCAGAACATTGCATATGTGATGTTAGCGATGGGCGACAGCAAGCACAGCTGCCCCTGAGTGCAGAAACGGAAAGTTGTTGGCGCACCATCAGTAGGAAACGCGACTCCCACGTCCCTGTTGCACTGCACACACGTGCGGAACAGCATGCCTCGTGCCTTGGCTGCATTCTGCTTGATGAACGTGGGCTGGGCGCGCTTGCGCATGCAGTTGTCGCAGCTGCCCCCCTCATCGTATGCCTGCTGAGCCTGTGGGCTGACTGCCAGCTGACACACTCTCTCACAGAAGAAGCAATTATATCTATATATCACGCCGGGCTGCCAATTCGCGTTGACAAACATGGTGGAGTTGCTGCGGTTGCTGCGGGGTACGGGGGCCTTCTAATACGCTGCAGCGCACAAATAGTCTCACCTCTAATGCACAGTCTCGAATGAAGAACGTAGCCTGCGTTGCCCACACCATTCCATATAACGATGTCACCAGGACTCCGGTCCGGCATGTGACAGCCATCCATTCGAGAACGGGGTGCTGCTGGCGTCATTTTAGAATGTTTTGGTGTCTTCTGCCTCATTTTCGAGGGCAGACGAGCTCACAGCGCCGACTTCAAAACTATTTTTAGCACTGCAGTGGCAGCAGCTGGTGACAGGGCTGCCACAGGCAACTTGCAGCGAGCAGGCCGATTCTGGGGCTGCACAATAAATTTGTGTTGATAACGTAGCACTTTGAGGCGCTTTGCAGGCGCGGGGAGGCGGTGCCTGCTAAAGCTATTATTTTTAGTGGTGCGCCGTTTACCCTAATATTAAGCAAATAGAAAGGTGCACAGTGACAGGACTGCTGTACAGGAGACCAATCGTAGTTTCAAGCACGAATTGTCCTAGCATGCATGTTGCTGATTCCTGAATATCTGGAGATCTGTCCAGCACGCTGGCTGCCAACCTAGCTGTCAAAGCAGGTTGGCTAGCTATACATTTGAACGATGTTTGTGCATTGTTGGGCATGCTGTGTGCAGCATTGCATAGCTGCGGGTTGATCCCCACATGTGGGAGCTGTACAGCTTCTTCAAAGCTCCATTTCCATGGAGCGTGAGTATCATGAGAAGTACAATTGCAAGCGACTTATAGGATTGCATTATCATGTGAGCACTATCTGAGGACGGTGTGTCAGCTGCAGATAGGCAAAATGATCATGGCAATGCATCAAGCGCAGAATATTCACACATGCTTTGGGCGGCTTTAAATGCGCTGCAGTGCATGTGCGAGGCGCAACCCTTGCCATTCCTGCGACATCCTCACACAGCTGTGGCAGAAGCAGATTGTTTTAAATGCCCTGCATTTCCAACTCAAGTGGCCTGGCGCCGCCACCAGATGTTTTGTGACGCCATGCGGCTATGCAGGATCCCAAGTGGTTGCATGCAAACATAGTTGTTGTGCTGCGCTAGCATGGTCTGTGATGTGCGTGAAGCACACGGTGTGATTTCACACCATTGACGAGCAGTCAACGTGAGTAGACGTTTAAATTTGGTGATGTAGATTGTAATTCCTGGCACAATCTTGGATCAGTGATGTGACACATGTGTGCCAATGCCTGTGCCTCTTCCATTTTAAGAACACAACTTGTGACAAGGGTTTGCTGGCTCGCGTTGATATATAGGAAAGGAACAGGCGGCTGGATTGATGCTGCAACCTCCTTTGGCTTAACAGTTTCCTAGCAACAGTAATTGGAGGGAGACGCAGCACTGTGAGCTGACCCCCCCTGTTTCAGCAGACATTAGGCAGAATTCAGCGCCTGCACCACTGAATTTTGCTGACTGCGGTGAATTTTTCAGCTGGCCTCTGAATTCGGGTGAAAACAAGTTGATTTTTAGGTGCACACTTTCAGCATTTCTCACTGCTGAGTATCCCTGAATTTCTCATCACCCGCCCAATTTTTTCAGTGTTTCTAGTCCTGGCTAGCTCTCAAGAGCGCCCTCAAGCTCTATGTGTCAACACTATGATGCATTCTAAGAATATTAAGTTGAATGGTCGCGAATATGGAGAGCCTTGCAGTCATCGACCGAGACAGGTAGGTTCAAATCCCTGGGAGCATATGTTAAGCCCCAAGCGCTCACGCAACGCACATGACGTGCAAATAAGGAGATCCTATATACCAGTATAATGGCTTACAAGAGCTTGAATTCAGTCGTCTGTGACCGTCCGGCACTGAGAGCAAGTGCAAACGCAATTGCTCTCAGGCGTCGGGTCTCTTGCTGGTCGCATTTCTTGCGCTGAACATATTTGATAGTCATTTATACTTGATTGTGATGTGCACGACACATCTAGCAGGCACACAGGCCAACCTGCTCTCAACCACCGGCCTTGACTGTCGGTCAGCAGCGTGCGAGTGCTGCGAGTGCTGGGCGCAGGCAACGCAGGCCTAGCGAAACATAACGGCAGGCACATCCAGCCTCTGCTGCTGGCCGTTGGAGAAAGGGACGTGACAGAGCTGGTCAACGGGTTGCAGTGCACTTGGGTACCTCTGCATATCATGCCATCCAGGCATGTTGCGTGGCATGCACAAGAAGCAAGACTTGCAGGATGCAGCTGTGAAGAGGTTTTAGTCATTGTGATGTCCCACTGGCTGATGGTTGTGCCTTCAACTGGCTGATAAGCAAGGCTGCTGCTGCTGCTTCTACTGCAACTGCTGCTGCTTCTGCTGTTTGTTGCCGCAGGTAGTGCCCTGCATCTCAGAAAGCGCTCTGACTGTTTTCTGATGGCTGCCTGCTGGTGTACGACCTGCAACAGACCACGATGCATGCAGTAGCAAGCTGTACCAGCTTGGCAAGGCTGTCTGCTGCTGCTACAACAGTGCTGCCCAACTGCGGTTGAAAAGAGATGAAACATTACTTGACACTCGATTATTCAGCGTCTTTCGCTGCTGAAACACGCCGCTGAATTATCGCGCGCTTTTACTCGCGGTGAATTTTTCAGCGCCAGCGAGCGAATATTGCTGAAAAGCACTTAAAAAGCGTCGCTATTACGCGCTTTCAGCGTTTTCAGCAGCATTAACTGCACAGGATTCAGCACTGAATGTTGCTGAAATCATAAGCTGGCAGTGGCTGAACATTGTATGGAAAGTTGCTGAAACAGGGAGGGTCAGCTCACAGTGCAGGCAGTCACTGACTCAGTGAGTGCACACGTGTGCAGAGATGCACTGAGTGATCAAGGAATCTGGCGACGGCAACACACAGACATGATGCTGGATAAGAAACTCAGACATAGTTGCACTAAACGTGGGGTCAGGCTGTTTATGAAACGAAACGAAACGTTTAAAACGCGCGTTTTAAACGCTTTCAGTGTGAAACGCTGTATCTAAACGGCAGCTCTAGTGGGGCTCAGGCGTTTGAATGCAGAACCCCTTGTTACTCGGCCTAGCAGCCCGTTCAGGTACTCGGGGATATTCGTAACATTTACTTTATATCGTTGATGTTGTTTGAACACCTTTTGTTGTCCCATCAGTCACCAGTATGGGCAAGCCCTCCAGCTGCTGTGCAGTGGTGCCTCGCGGCACGTGGTCCGTGACCATCAACACACTCACACGATATCATGTGCAATCAGTAGATCACGCACTGACACGTTGATTCATCGTGACTTTGTGAAGATGTGTCACGCGACAATCGCCAAGTATGTTCAAGTGTTATAGCCGTACTGCTGTCAACTACCTTGACAGCCCTCAAAGCCCGGCAGGCACAGTTCTGGGGTCAAGTATTGACTATAAAGACTGGAAACAATGATATAAAAGCATTTAAAAGGCAAAGCATAGGTGTACCTGGCCTCTACATGCCTCTACAGTGCATACTGTGACATGGCGTTTCAGCAGCGTTTCAGCAGCGTTTCAGTCAAGGCACTGGCGTTTTAAACGCGTTTAGAAACGAAACGTTTCGTTTCAATTGAAACGTTTAGTGCAACTATGAACTCAGACATCCACCAACACACAGACAAGAAGCTGTTCGGTAGATTAGAAGAAGGCGGAGAGACTGCCCGATTCAAGTAACAGACAGACGGCACAGCAGCAGACACAGCTGTCCCTCAAACGGGCGAAAAACTTTCTGAACACAGGACAGATCAACACACAACCAGGCGTTAACGAATGCAGAAACACAAAAACCATATATATATATATAGACAGCACGAGAGGCCAACGCACACTTGCACGAGGGGAGTCACCTGTTCATCATCCCTTTCATCGCTCACCTTGGACCAAATGGGCAAGAGAAGGCAGCACGTATCATTTGTCAACTAGCTGGGCACTCGCGACAGCTGACTGCCTGAGCATTAATATTAGTACATAACTGATACAGCCAGGCCCCTTGGGATTTCTGTGCACAGCCACCAACAGCTGCAGCTGCTGGTGCATGTTACAGTTGTGTCCTGAAAACAAGTTCTCTTATATAGAGTACATAACTGATACAGCCAGGCCCTTGGGATTTCTGTGCACAGCCAACAACAGCTGCAGCTGCTGGTGCATGTTACAGTTGTGTCCTGAAAACCCAAGTTCTCTTTTATAGAGTACATAACTGATACAGCCAGGCCCTTGGGATTTCTGTGCACAGCCAACAACAGCTGCAGCTGCTGGTGCTGTGTAACAGTACAGTTAGCTGCTCAGCAGCAGTGCTGGTTCGTCGTAACACTTGTGTGCTGTAGACACATGTTCTTTACTATAAACTACACAACTGTTACACCTTGAGACCCTCCAGCACAGAGGACCCAGCAGCATGACTCACGCTGCTTTCAGCTGCTGTCACATGCCATGGAGGTGCCCAAGACGCCCACCTGGTGTTGCACAGTGGCCTCTTGAACATCTGCGCTGCACCCCTCCTGGAAGCTGCTGATGATAAAGGCCTCCCATTCTGCCACGCTGCCTGACACGATCAGTTCAAACAGGTCCGTCCCAGTGGCCTTTGCCCTCTCCTTGAGCCTGCGCAGGGCCGCCTGGGCCTCGCTGTCACCCTCCAGGTACACTGGCACCAGCTGCTGGTTTGGCAGGGGGGATATAGGGAGCCCCAGTGCTCTTGCAAGCGCAAAGAAGCCTGCTGTTGCTTTCTGCGCAGCGTGTGCTACATCCTGGCTGTCAGCTGCATCTGTTGTGTGCTGTTCCCACACTGCAGCAGCAGCAGCAGAGAAGCAGCAGAGAAGCAGCAGAGGATCAAGTGATCTTGTAAAAGTAAATTTAGCATGTATATGGCTTGCAAGATCTTATTGCATGCAAGCAAACTGCTGGCTTCCTGCATTAGGGTTGTTCCAACGTGGAAACTGCAGAGACGCACCCTGGTTTCCAGGCAGATTGACTCTTCGCACCGCCATCAAACTTTCGTTCCGCTTTGCTACTGACTGTGTGGCCACATGGGCTTCGTCGGGACCTGCACTACTGCTAAAGAGACGCAGGCCACCACGCCGTGCTTTGCTGCGCCCTCAAGAGAACCTACAACGCTTCTAAGGTTAATTAAAGTAAGATTGTGGTCCGAGTACGGTCATGAGTTCACGCTGGCTCGTGAGGCTACTGCTGCTGCTGCTGTTCAGTGTGGCAGCCGCATTGGTCCTACGCGCGTTTCCATAAGCATACTAAGGCGTTCAGTATATCTTTCAGACACATTCTGAAGAGATCTGCGACAGCCGCAATTGTGGAAGAGTGAGGCTGCACCCCACGCGGCAACGCTTAAACCCAGAACCATGGAGATGCTACAGGCCCATTCAAGTCCAAGTTGCTTGTAAAGCGGACCGTTTGGCAGCAGCTCAACACTTCGTCATTTATTACTATATGTATGGCGTCTCACTCTTGTGCTGAGCCTGACTTGTGTTACATGTCATTATGGATGAGTCACAGCACACCAGTGTAAACCACAACAAGTCGAACTGATACATGCGCCGGGGCCTGTTATGCTGCAAGGACGATCAGGAATATGTTCTTCCTGTCATGCAACCGCGCCCTTTCGTTCAACTCGGTTAAGTGCGAATACAACGCATCAAACTTCCTCCATTACGCTCAAATGCTTGGCCGCACATCGGCTGCATTATGTACAATTGTACAGACAACAGCGTTGTGAACAATGCAAGGCTAGTCAGCTTGAGTCTGAAACACAGCGCTGACGCAATACTATCAAAATACAGTGGTGGCTAACACGCTGATAAGGGATTAATACACCAGCAAGTTGTTGTCAGCGGCTCAGGCAGCAATGTGTCTATGCAAACACCTTGCTGTACAGGTTCTATTCCTCTTGTACAACTGCTGCCTGGGTATGCTGCCTGGGTTGCTGACAACAACATGCTTTTGTACAAGCTGCTGGCATTTACCTTGTCCAGGCTATGCCCGGCCATCCCTGCTGCTCATTAACATCATCAAACACCAATGTGACGCTCGTAAGAAGGGCATGCGTGCTGTTGATGTCACCAACAAGGCAACAGCACACTCTACAGCTCACAACCTGCAGCTGCAGCTGCATGCTGCCAAACAGTGTGCAGCATGCAGCTGCAGCTGCAGCTGCACAAACCGTTTGCAGCTGCAGCTGTGGCGGGCTGCACCACCGCGTTGCCTCTAAGCCATGTACAGGAGCACACTGCAGCACTGGAAAGGCACGGGTCCTGCAGGCAAGCGGCGCAGAAACATCAGTCGGCAACCACAGCACAAACTGTGGCACACCTGGGTTTCCCAACAAAGAGCCAACGAACAATATAGTTCCTTGGCCCCCCCTTGTATCGATGCAGTAATCACAACAGAGCGCATCATCAACAGAGCAGGCATGCAGTTGCTGCACTTGCCACTGCTGCTGTAGCTGTACTGTTTGTGCTGCTGCTGCTGCTGCTGCTGCTGCTGCTGCTGCTGCTGCTGCTGCTGCCACTCAGGGAGGAATCAGGGATCAACCATCATCACACCTGCAGACATACAGCAAACGGAGCTGTGTTTACTCCGCTTCGCTCCTCAGCTTTTTTGCTACTTCCTCCAGCTGCTTTCTGAGTGCCGCTTTCCTAGCCGGTTCTTCTTCTGTACGGTACTGCTCTTTCAGCTTGTCGCCTCTTTCAATAAGCTGTTGCAACCGGGCTTGCTTGGCCAGCTCGGCTGCTTTTGGCACCCCCAATGAGAACATGCCTGCTTTGGCAGCAGAGTACAACGACAAACGTGTAAGATTTGCGCCTCAAGTAAGGAAAAAAGTAAACATATGCAAGTGCATGTGTGTACGGCTGGTATCCTCGTGCTGTCACTGACGAGGACAGTTGGATCATTTTCGTGCAAGCTCCTCTTAGGCTGCCGTCCGCTTGCAGACTGACATGGCTATTCAGTACTTCATTTAACATTGTTCGTGGCCGTTTTTTTTCTTGCTGGTGCGCCCATGGACGGGCAGAAAATGCCTGTAGACACCCTCTCGTTCGCTTTATTCGTACCAGTTCTGACAACTTTAACTGAGGTTTTTGTGTATTTGATAAGAAAGACTTCACTGAAGGGTGGCGATGCCTGGCTGACGTGCATGATCATAGGCAGCGGGCTGGGACTGACTGCCCTGACCGTGCTGGTCGCAAACCGGCTGCTGTCTAGCCTTGATCACAACACAAGAGTAACAGGAAGCATAGGAATAGTCCTCCAGGCATTGGTGCACTTATTGGGTCAGCTGAAGCTACTGGAAAATGAAAAATGGCTCGTCACTGCCAAGAACGCTGCCGCAGCTGCGGCGGCCCGCAAGGCAGCCGAGTACGAACAGTTCCTGGAAGCAACAGCACCAAACGGTGAGTTGTGCTGCAGACGGGCACCCCCTCAGCAGAGCAGACACAACTCATGTTCTCGTTGCTCTCACGGTGTTTTGTGTGTTTCAAGCCACATGGGCTATAGCCCAGGTAGCTACCTAGTTCCCAACTACTGAGTCGGTGACATTTCCGACACAGCCAGTTCAGTGAGATATTTGGCAAACATGGTGACGCCTTGTGCACCTGACGCTGTGTGGTACACAGCTTGGAATGACTCACGGTTCCATGATGCTATGAAACTTCAATTGCGCATGCAAGCATGCGAAGCAAACTGAACGCAACATGGCATCAGATTGATGTGGTATGGTATATTCATAACAATGGCTGCTACGTGCCCATCTTAGAAGGTTCTGCTGCATTGAAGAATCTGCACTTCATTGCGCTAAAAAAGAGCTGCTCAACTTTAGAACCATCGCCACCGTTGTCTGATGGCAGAACAGGGTTTTGATGGGTGCAGCCACAAAACACTGAAAGGGTTTCTGGTAATAGTTTCATTTCATCGCTGCTGACTGTGGTGTGCTGCTTCGCAGCGGCAGGCGGCAGCAGTGCCAGGAGCGGCAGCAGTGCCAGGAGCTGGCATAGTGCCAGGAGCGGCAGCAGTGCCAGGAGCGGCAGCAGTGACGTACAACATCTATCTATAGGCGCTTGCCATATTAGCGCTGAGACTGCACAAGCATGTTGTGCTGAACAAAGCTTTGCAGATGATTGGCTGCTTAGACAGCAGTATACGCGTGCTGATGCAGTGGGCTGAGGCACAGGCAACCACAGATGAGGTGCACAGCTATGCATTTGCCATGTATAGATTGTGTCTTCACACAGTCATGTCTTCAGCCTATCTTGTTTACATATCATAGCATATGGGTCTTCTTCTTCGTTCTGGGAACCCAGTTGAATCCTGAACATTTAAAAGATGACCGGGACAGCGGCAGTAGTAGGTTTGGCATTAAAGAGGGGTTCGCTATCAATGTGTACCTTGCTGTTACATAACGGCTGACAATGTGACAGCTTTGATGAGACTGCTAGTGCGCCATCTGTTGTTGTATGATCATACGTTTGCCATTCAATCACCCATAGCAAGACTCCGGCATCTTTTGTTGTAACTTGCAACATCTCGTTGTAACTTGCAACACCTTGAAGAATCTTGCTGCATCTTGTTGTAACTTACGACTATTAAAAAAAAATTGGTGAGGCGTCATTGACCCCCGGGGGCGGTTGCTGTGTGGAAGGCCCTTCCACACGGTTTGTCTGCAGCTGCGCAGCTGCATCCCCTGCAATGTCTTGGAATGCTGTTGCAGGCAGCCCAACCAGGATGCTTGCCAGCTGGCTTCAACATCGGCAACATACTTTGCTGTATGCCACACATGTACATGTAACAGTGTTGCATGGCTCGCAACACTGTTTACTCCCGGGGAGTGTGGGTATCCCCATGCCGGCCACTGCCTTGCAGATGTCCAGTGTGACACATGTTGATTGTACCCTGTACAATACTCTTGAAAAGTATTCTGTCCACCACGTGTGTCCATTGTTACCTCCGTGCCCGCCATGCTTATTAATTATTTTTGTTGTTACCAGGGGGAGCAAAACCCTACTGGCTTATTGAAAAAGGTGAATACAGCATGATTGCAAAAGCATAGTGCAACATAGTGCATACTCACATGGCAAGGCGGGGCCCCCAAGGCACCGTGGCTGCTTGAACATCAGACGGCACGTAATGCTGCTGCTCCTCCTCTACGTGTCCTAGCATCACCTGCAGTCAGAGGAAAACCTGGTCAGTGCCTGACCCCACGAGCCACGGTGGCTTGGGGGCCAACGACACTGACGGCCTCCAGCGCTCTTGTAGGGTGAGGTAGTCCTGGTGATGGCATGTTGTCAGTGACATTCGCCAGCTCTGAATCGGAACGTCGATGTTTTCCTCGCAAAGAAGCAGGAGAAGCAGCAGTAGTGTTTTTTACAAGTGCGGGCCTGGGGGCATGCATGTATGCCTGCTTTACACTGAGTTCAGTTCAGACTGAGTTACGTGGCTGCAGATGAAAGATTGCTTTCACAAACTCTACTGTGTGAAACTGTTATTGATAAACACAAAACCAGGGGTGCAGGATGCTGCGGACTACCGCACGGCCTGTCAGTAGCGCCAGTTTGCTGATGTTGAAGACATAGTTGACGTCAGTTGCATGCAAGGAGGTATAAGCATCCGACCGTGGGCTGAATCAGGCACCAGGTTCGAACAAACAGGTAGCATAAGATATGTTACACACCATATACTTCTGTGAGGCAACAAGCCATACGTGGTCAGTCAAACTGCAGACTGCAGTGCAGCCACAGTATCACTCTCATCAACAACTGCTGCACCGCCATGCGGCGCCTGCATGCAGTTTTCAACACAGCAAGTGATCAACACAGCAGGTAATCAAGCTCAGCACTGGTGCCAGAAATCCTACACCATCTGTGCTGTCAACGCCTCGTCTTCGATGCCACTGCCTGCGTTGCCAAGCCTTGGCCTGAGTTGCAGTATAGGCGGCTTCAAGTTGTTTGCAAGCTGTGTTGCGATAAACCCACAGCTGCATCAGTGCAACTGCCCAGATCAACGTGCAGCTGCTTGATGTTGCCTTACAGCTGATGAGGACATTTCATAGGTGTACTAAACATGCACAGAACATGTGCAGGTGAGCTGTGCCACCATCGGCATGCTGCAGCAGGCTACAGAACACTCAGACTCTCGGAGGCAAAATACTAAACCAAAAGGCGACACACTGAAGTGTCAGCGCTAAGACCTCACAAGCGAGATAGATAACCCAGCTCAAAACATGAAAATGTACGGGGAGAAGTTTGAAGGCCAGACCTGAACCAACTGCAGGACAAAGCACATCAAGATGTGAAAGAACATGAGTATAGACATTGGGTGGCCAACTTGGCACCACAGGGAAAACACTGAGCGCTCAACAGTGCACTCTCGCACGAAGTTGCTGCAGCACACAACCAAGCATTGGATGCATCATGCTTTGACAGAGTACGCAGTGTGTCAGCCGACAACACATGCATGGCAGCTGCCAAAGGGCAAACACAGTGCATGCTCACTTTGCTGTTGCGTAGACACCAAAAGACCTGGACATCGAAGGGGAGCCATGTACTGCACAGCCAAAATCTCCAAAGACACTGCCTCAAGCAACACCAGATACGACACCTGCCTCTTGGCTCAAATGGCAAGCAGTCGCCATCCAAAACGACAACCCTTGCCGGCCTCGTTATACACACCCTGCAGTCCCATGCTGCTATGCTACACTGTTTTGATTTGTTTGTTTTTTCTATGCAGGCACCACCTAGGCGCCAGCACAACAGCAGGCGCCTGCAGGCAATCACCTGCTGCATCCAGAAATATAATACACGCGCCCAAAGTTCCAGAGACAAGACTACTTCCAACCTTTGACATATCGGCGATAAAAGCTCTCCACACGCTGCTGCAGTGTACTTCATCTTCTATGCAGTTGCACCTGTTAATCACACACACAAAGAAGCCAAAAGCTCTATTCTCAGGCTTGGCAACCAGTGCACAACACATGCATGGGCACTCACCCCACCTGCTCACTCCACCTGCACAACCTGTCTGTCAACCTAAAAAGTCCAATGTTACTGTCAGCAACCAAATCTGACCTGGAGGCTCACCACCAAGCATAGTTCAGCATAAGCACACACTCATGGCCGCATCAAGCTGGCCACATCATGCTGCAACTCCCTGCCACAATGTATGTACCTGACTGTAAGTTACTTTTTAATGCGCAGCACACCATCCAGCACCCCACAAGCCACAACCTCGCAACCGCCTCACACAGCACCAGCAAACTGCTGCTGCTGCTGCTGCTGGCCTGCCATACCGCTCGCCAGCTGCTGCAGCAGGTTGCTGCGCATCACATCGAGCCTCAGGAACACCGTGCTGCGGCCGATGCTGCTGCTGGTGTCCTCATTAGCAAAGCTAGCAGTAGCAACGATGTCAGCACCAAACTTGCGCTGCAGCCTGCTGCGGGCCTTAATCAGTGCCTTCATTGCAACGTGGCAAGCAGCAGCACCTGCCAGCTGTAAAGCCACATGGTTGCAGCCAAGTACGCCGTGGATGATGGCGTTTGAGAGCTTGTTGACATCTGTGTTGGCTCCAGCCTTCAGCAGCGGTGCTGCTGACACTGCTGCTGAGATGTTGGAGCTGCTGCTGCTGCTGGCGGCGGCAGTGGATGGGGCACTCCTGCAGCAGCTGCTGCTTGGCTGCGTCTGCTGCACAGCCTGGGCACAGCCACATGCCCTCAGGCACAGCTGTCAGGGGCAGCTGCAGGCAGTCAAGGTGCCATGTGCCCTGACACCAGTCGCAAACGATCTGCTCGCCAGAGCTGTCGCTGCAGCCCCCGCAGGCCTGGCTGTCCAGGCAGGGCTTCTTGGGCTCCTGCTCAACCAGCAGTGCCACTGGCTGGCGCTTGCTGCCGCTCACCCTGCTGCTGCCCTGCTCTACAGCCAATGCTTGGTGCACTGCTGCTGCTGCTGCTGGGGCTGGGTCTGCTGCTGCTGCTGCTGCTGCTGCTGCTGCTGGGGCGCCGCTGCCTGCCAGCTGGGTCAGGCCGTCCAGCACTCCTTCCAGAACGCCCTCTGCTGGCGCAGCACCTGCCCTGGCTGATGTACAGAGCTGTCGCAGGCCCAGGGTCACAACTGAGACAGCTGCTGCTGCTGCTGCTGCTGCTGCCCCAGACGCCACTCCCAGCCGCAGCACTGGCTTGGCTGTGCTCATCACACGCTCGCATGCTGCTGCCACCTCAGCTGTGTCAAGCACAAGCACCAGGTCAGTCACAGCATACCTGGCTGCAACCAGCAGCTGCTGGGGGCTCCTGCAGGCTGCTTCAGCTCCAAGTGCGCTGCTGGCAGCTGGGCTGGGCACAACAGCAGGTGCCGGCTGCTGCTCTGGCTGCTGCTGCTGCTGCTGCTGTGCTGCTGCCCGCCGAGTCCGCTGCTGTGTCACTGTCTGCTGCAGCTGCAGGCGTCCTGCAGGCCACCAAGAACAAAACTATGTCAGCACATGATACCACGCAAACATGCTCAGGGAACAGCCACAACTGGCCCCATATGCCTTTCCATTGATGTTGGCAGCCAGAATGCTGGCATCTGCCTGTTTGATGCTGGAGCACAGCAGGTGGTGTACATGAATAAGCACAAGCTGCTTGAAGTGCATCAAACGTTTGTGACGGACACAGCAGAGGTGCAGGGATACCTTGCAGACATCACAGCTGTTGTGGAAACGCTGCTGCAGGGCAGAGACTACTGGGTGCTGGTAGAGCAGCAGTTCATGGATGCAGATGCAGCAGCAGGGCTGTACTTCAACATCCAGCTGCAGCAGTGCATTGCCATGTACTACCTACAGAAAGGGAAACAGGTGCAAACAATACATCCAAGAAAGCGCTATCCATTCCTGGGCATACACGGCTGGCGGCAGGACCCAAGAGCGACACGCAAGGCCAAGGTGGTGCGTGTGGTCAGCAGGCTGCTGCATCCCAGCAGCACGCTGGCTGGCAACCAGTTTGCTTTGAAACATCACAACCTGCTCGACTGGGAGACACACGCACAGAAGCACGACATGGCAGATGCACTGGCACAATGCCTCAGCTACTTCTACAGGCACCTGACAGATGTGCTGGAGTGCCGCACCGTCAGGCTGGACCCTGCAGGAACCCCTGCTGCAGCTTCGACGCTCACACAGACACCACGCAGCACAAGCAAGCGCCACAAGCCAGCCCAACAGGAAGCGTCACCTGCCACAAAGCTGAGGGCGCAGCTGCAGCGCACCCTGTCTCAGCTGCAGATAAGCCAATATGATGCAATCAAGGGCCTGAGCAGCAACGCAGAACGGTTGCATGCCGTCTGGCGCAGGGACCCAGCAGAGAGACACATCACTGCCTTCCTGCAAGCCCTCGACAGATACAACGGCCAAGGCACCAACCTAGGCAACCCAGACGCCACACCACTCTCAGGGAGGCTCTCTTACCTAGCGCAGCAGTGATGGCAGCTGGCGTCCAGCCAAACAGGGCTTCATGCGTGTGCGTGCAGGCGGCACTGTAGCTTTTGAACTTCCCGCCCACTGGCTTGGGCGGCTGGCAGTGCAGCAGCAGCGTCCCCTCTGGCCACACAGCCACCTTGAAGGTCTGCTTGCTCCAGGCTCCAACCACAGCAGCCCTGCCAGACCCCAGGAACTCTGCAGCCACACGCACGCTCACTGTCTGCTGCTGACCTGGGTGCAGCAGCAGCCCATCATGACTCATCAGCTGCACGATGCTGTAGCAGCTGTACGGCAACCCCCGTATCACCAGGCTGCCATTGAGCAGCCTCGCTTTGCCGCGCCAGCCATTGCGCAGCAGCACCAGCAAGCCTGCACCACGCCTGAGAGTGCTGCTGAAGGGCTGGCTGGCGGCTGCTAGGGCTTCTGCTGCTGCTGCGAACCCTGCTGCTTGCTCCAGCTGCTCTGCGGCAGGGCTGTAAGTGACCTGTGTTGGTGTTGCTGGTGGCTGGCTGGCTGCGCCTGAAGACAGGGACTCTGCAGCATGCTCTGGCTGGCTAAATCCACCTGCAGCAACATCATCAGGTGGCTCACTGTCACAGCCTGCTTCTGGTGTGGCTGCTGCTTCTGCTGCTGCTGCCCCTACTGCTGCCACAGCACTCCCACCCAGCTCCCCAAAAACCTGCACAGCATTCACTGCAGCTGCTGCTGCACCTGCCGCTGCTGCCGCTGCTGCAGCTGCTGCTTGGTCATCTCCCCTGCCAGTGGCTGCTGCAACAGCAGCTGCAGAGCTGATTGCTGACATCACAGCTGCTGTGGCTGCCTGCAGGGCAGTGCCTTGCTGCACAGCTGGAGCAGCCAGTGACCGCTGCAGCTGCTCCCAGTCGGCACACAGCAGGTCAGGAGCGCACTGCAGCAGCACTGGCCTGCTGGGTGCCTCTGGCAGCGCGCCCCACAGCTGCTGGCTGCCTGCATGCACCCTCAGCACCAGCTGGGCCATCAGCAGCTGCGCACCTGCGCCTGTCAGGCCCACGTGCTGCAGGTCGCAGCCGTCTGCAGGGGCTGCCAGCCGGTAGCCGCTGTGGACAAGCGGGCCAGCCTTCAGCAGCAGCATGCCTGCCAGGCTGCCCTGCTGCTGCACAGTGTCCACCAGGTGCTGCCACACGTCTGGCGTGCACTTGTTGTACTGGTACACAGCTGCCAGCTTCTGAGCTGCCTTCAGGCCAGCTGCCTTGCTGCTGCTGGGCGCCAGGCTGCTGACGAGAGCCTGGTTGACCTTGGTGGGCAGCCTGCAGGCACGCAGTGAAACAAGAGACACAGCGTAGGTACCGTGACAATACGGACAGGGGGGGTTGTGCCCTAAAACGCCCCTTCAAGTGCTTTTCCACCACCCAGGTGCGCCCCACAGTGCTTCCTGCAAGCAAGCTGGGTCAGAATCTCGACCCAGGTGCGCCCCACAGTGCTTCCTGCAAGCAAGCTGGGTCAGAATCTCGACCCAGGTGCGCCACACAGTGCTTCCTGCAAGCAATCTGGGTCAGAATCTCGACCTAGGTGCGCCCCACAGTGCTTCCTGCAAGCAAGCTGGGTCAGAATCTCGACCTAGGTGCGCCCCACAGTGCTTCCTGCAAGCAAGCTGGGTCAAAATCTTGACCCAGGTGCGCCCCACAGTGCTTCCTGCAAGCAAGCTGGGTCAAAATCTCGACCCAGGTGCGCCCCACAGTGCTTCCTGCAAGCAAAGCTGGGTCAGAATCTCGACCCAGGTGCGCCCCACAGTGCTTCCTGCAAGCAAAGCTGGGTCGGAATCCCGACCTAGGTCCGCCCCACAGTGCTTCCTGCAAGCAAATCTGGGTCGGAATCTCGACCCAGGTGCGCCCCACAGTGCTTCCTGCAAGCAAAGCTGGGTCGGAATCCCGACCTAGGTGCGCCCCACAGTGCTTCCTGCAAGCAAAGCTGGGTCGGAATCCCAACCTAGGTGCGCCCCACAGTGCTTCCTGCAAGCCCTCTGCACCACCGCCACCAAACGCAAAGGCAGCCACACGCTCACCAGCTCAGCAGCGATGACTTGAAGGCCACAGCAAGCAGCGAGCGGCCAGCCTCACGCACGTAGGGCAGGCGGGAGCCAAAGGCCTTGCAGTAGTTGTTGAAGTACGTCTGCCAGCTAATGCTGGCCTGGCTGCGCCCCGCGCGCACCATGTACCAGTCCCACAGGTCTGCCGGCAGGAGGCTGGTGTGCAGCTGGCACATCAGCAGCTTCAGCTCGCCAGCCAGCGTGGACCGGTGGCTGTAGTAGCTGGGGTTGTTGTGCTGCTGCTTGGGGCGCTGCGCAGGGCTGGCAGGGACAGCGGGGGCAGCTGCTTGAGCCAGGGAAGCACCTGCGTGGCATCCAAGACACATGCCTATTAGTCAACAGCCGACCAAAAGCCGATCTGGCACTGCAGCAGGCCCTGCCACAGCTTGCTGTCAAGCCACTAAATATAAGTAGCCATAGCAGCTGAGCATGCTGCCAGAGTGCTTGCCTGCTGCCACGAGGCAACTGGGCCCACCCCAACCAACAGAGTGGGCAATCCAAAAGTGCCCGCTCCCCCACAGTAGAAAGTTTCTACTCTGGGGAAGCGGGCACTTTCGGGTGGCACGGGGCGTTACATGCACGATCAGCAGTGCATCGATGAGGAAACACAAGCCGACTGCATTCAATTTCAATTCATCACCCAGCAGGCCCTGCCACAGCTTGCATCTAAAGCCCCGCTCAGCACCCAGCCTCACCTGCAGCCTTCAGCTTTCCCCAGCAGCTCCCCAGGAAGCCAGATGCGCCGCTGATGGCAGCGTTGACCACGTCTGCAAGCCCATCGCCAACCACGCCGCGCATGGCAGGCTGAGCATCTGCGCCAGCGTCTTCGTCATCAGCATCTGCTGCTGGCACGTGCTGCAGGCCGCCATACGGGCCCCACACAAAACCATTGGGGTTGTTCAGGGTCTGCTGCGGCTGCGCTGCGCTCCTGCCACCACGCCCACGCGGCACCACAGCCCTGGCAGGCGACTGCGGCTGAAGGTATGTCAGCACCACAAAGCACAGGGTGATCACTGCTGCCAGGCACAGGCCGCTGCAGCTCGGCGGCAGGATGTCCACGTAGTCTGGGGAGCGGTAGTCGTAGCCGTTCTGCAAGCAGGCAGCAGTAGCAGCAGCATGCGTGGTGAGGGAGCCAAATCAAGTGTGTTTGTTGGCGCACTTAAAGCCAGAGTTAGTAATGTAATTTATCTCAAACATGGAACAGCCAACACAAAGCCACAAGGAGGCTGGCAGCCGCTACTACAGGAACAGGTACAACACAGATCCTGAGTTCCGCGAGAGAGAGCGCAAAAGGGCTGCTGCTTATATTGACAGCAGGCACGAACATTACAAGAAGCTGTGGCAAGCGAGGTATGCTGCAAAAAAGGCTGCTGCAGCAGTGGCAGCGGCTGGCGTGCCTAAGACCAGCACATGCATTACTGTCGGCATGTGTAGAGAGGAGCAACTGCTGAAGTGAACACTACGGCCTTCCAAGGTGGTTTGTGGGCACATCGTGTGCTCCAAGCCCCTCATCATGTACGCGCATGCCACTTAAGGCCACAGGAATGCTGGTGAGCTAGGATAGGACAGAACCCGACAGCAATGGCACAGAATACCACTGCTGTCGTCAGGCGCCGCGGAATCGACTGGCATGGCTTCGCCGGCTTCAGGGCAGCAAAAGCACCCATGCAGGCCTACGCAGCTGAGGTTGGAGCACCCATGCAGCTGCAGGCGACGCTGCAGTGTGGCCAGCTGGGCCCAGAAGGCAACGTGGAGCAGCACACATACCTGAGGTACTTTGTGGCCATTGACGACCCCCTCCGCCTCCTGAAGCTGCTCACCGGGCTGCCAGCTGACAAGAACCACACCTACGAAATCATCCTTGCAGACAAGCCCTGCAAGCTTTGCATGGACTTTGATGGCAGCGTCGGCCTGCCAGAATGCTTTGCCAGCAAGAAGGACTTCACCAGCAGGGTGCAGGCGGCCCTCACAGACATTTCTGCCAAAGACTTCAGCGTGCAGCTGCAGGCTGAGTCATTCCTGTGGGTCTTCACAGACTACCCTGTCAAGTTCAGCGCGCACCTGGTCCTGCACCACACGATGCCAGACGGCAGCATACTGTGCCTGCCACACCACCACCCAGCTCAGGCAACACACGACGGGCCCAAGCACTTTTACAACAGGCTGGTGCAGGCCATGCCTGAGCTGCTGCAACACGAGCTCATCGATGGCTCCATCTACACACGAGACAGGGAGATGCGGCTGCCTGGCGCCACCAAACCCCCCAAGCCAGGAGTGCACATGGCAGCATGGACCCCAAACACCGCCTACATCGCCACCAACCACAGCCTGGAAGAAGCCATGGTCAGCTACCTGGGCGGCCGGTCACCCCATGTGCTGCAGCTGCCCACAGTGGAGCGCCAGCAGGCCAGCTTGCGCAGGACCAGGAACCAGGGCAGTGAAAGCAGCGCTGCAGCAAGGGCACCGCCGTCAAGTGTGAGCTACTCTGACGCTGAGGAGCGCATGCTGGAGCTCATCCTGCAGCAGCACCCTACAGCCTACATGCTGAGGCTCAGCGGCAAGAACGTCTGGGACAGGGACAACGCACCAAGGTTCAACCACACAGACAGGACAGAGCAGTGCTGGTGCGGCAAGGCACACAACAGCAACAACTACGCCGCCTGGTTTGCTGGCAGCGAGGCCTTTGTGCACGCTTTTGGGTGCAACCGCACCTTCAGGATCGGCAGCCTCACCGACAACTTCAGCGCAGCAGGAGACGTGGAGGTGCACTGCAGATACCTGGCAAGGAGGCGGCGGGATTATATGGCACCAATAGCAGCAGGCCAGCAGACAGTCCACAGGTACATGCAACCGGCACAGCCAGCAGATGCTGACATCACCTTGCTCAACACAAAGCTGGACAAGCTCATGCACATGCGCACCCATGTGCTGGGCATTCAGAGCCCCATGGGCTCTGGCAAGACCTGCCTGCTGTCAACCCTGGTGCAGGAGCTGGAGGAGGGGCGAAGCGGGTGCTGATCATAACCTACAGGCAGACACTCAGCCTCAACATGCTCAGCGACCTGCAGGCGCTGGGCTTTGAGAACTACATGGATGCAAAGGAGCACAGCAGGGACCTCTCAGCAGCAGACCGCGCCATCGTGCAGCTGGACAGCATCGCCATGGTGTGCCGCAGGGGCAGGATCATCCCTCGCTACGACCTGGTGGTGCTAGATGAGGTCGAGAGCCTGGCCACACACACCCTCTTAGCCTTAACTTACCCAGGAGCTGCAGAGCGGCCTGGGTAGTCACTCACTCACTCACTCAGGTCGAGAGCACCCTGCACCACGCAACAGCCAAGACACACAAGGAGCGCCAGGCGGCCACCTTTGACACATTCTGCAGCATCATCAAGGCAAGCAGGCGGGTGCTGGCAATGGATGCATTCCTTGGCGCAGAGACGCGGGCCTTCTTCAGGAGCCTGCAGCTGGACATGCGCGTGGTGCGCAACACCTGGAGGCCCCAGCCACGCACCATGGTGTTCACAAACGATCAGCAGGATTGGGTAGCAAGGCTGGTGCAGGCACTGGCAGCAGGGCAGAACGTGGCAGTGGCCAGCATGAGCGCCAACGTGCTGCACAGCCTCAAGAAGCACCTGGTGGAAGAGCTGGCACTGCTCAGGGAGGATGAGGTGCTGCTGTACGACTCAGCAGCAGACGACGCACTGAAGAAGAGGGTGCAGTTTGTCAACAGCGACTGGATCATCAAGCGGCTGGTGATGTGGTCACTATGCATCGAAGCTGGAGTCAACTTTGACCGGAAGCACTTCCACGCCATGTTCCTGCACCTGTGCAGCAGCACCGCCACTGGGGCTCATGCAGATGTCTGGCAGGATCAGGCAGCTGGAGGACTCCACCGTGCACTGCATGTGCAAGGGCCTCAGCTGGCACGGAGCGCCTGAGGAGTTCACACCTGCAGACGCAGTCAACCACATACGCTGGCAGGAGAACCTCACCTGGCCTGAGGGCTTCCACGCGGAGCTGCCGCGCGATGACGAGACCCTGGAGACTGGAGAGGTGGCCAGGCTGCCCAGCGCCACGCACCCAGCCATGGTGGTGGCCAGCCACAACTATGCCCGAATCATCAACGGCAGGGCGCGCTTCCTGCGTGAGACAATCAAGCTGATCGAGCACGCTGGCCACAAATGGAGCAGGGGCACCTGGCACGAGAAGAAGCAAGCAGCAGACGACAAGGCCCTGCCGCAGCACAACAAGCAAACCGTGCTGCTGGGCGCACGCGTGATTGACAGCAGCGAGGCTGATGTGCTCACAGCACTGCAGCTGTGCAACCAGCTCAAGAGGGAGCAGAAGGAGTCACTGGAGCGCTACTTCTACTGCAGGGCCTGGGGCATCAGCAACCAAGCACTCGACGCAGCCTTCTTTGAGCAGCACAGCGCTGCAGACAGCAGCGCAGCCCCCCTGAGGGTGCTGCAGGCAGTCCTCACCTGCGGCAGGACACTGGACACAGCAGCAGCGTCACTGGCAGATGACGGGGGCGAGATGACACTGCCGGTGCAAGCACGCGCCAAGGTCACTGCAGAGCTGCTGCGTGCCTTGCGGGTCGCCAACGTGCTTGACGCAACACAGCCCATCACCCTCACAGGTGAAAAGCTGGACTCCCTGAGGACCTGCCAGGCCTTCAGCACACCAGAGAGCAGCCGCCGCACAGCGCGCGTGTTCAACATCCGCAGCAGCGCCAGCGGCGACTTCAGCAAAGTGGGCAGCATCACCAAGCGCATGGCGGCCCTCATCAAGGTGGGCACAGGCATCAAGGTGGTCACCAGCAGCCAGCTGCGCAGGCAGGAGGGCGTTGCAAGCAGAGCTTACACCATCCGCTTTGATGCCACTAGCGTGTCAGGCATGGCACAGCTGCTCAAGCTCAAGTACGGGCGGCTGCACCGCAGCGCGTGGGCCTGTAGCGAGCTTGCAGACTACTTGGAGCAGCTGCAGCTGAGCGAGCCGTACAGCGGGTACGCAGCACAGGCGGCTGGTGGTGCCGGCAGCATTGGTTGATACACAGTCGCTCCACGCACCCAACAGCCTCTGACTCTGACATGTTTACAAGTGCCCAGTTACATGGGGCCAACTGGCAACCCAGCAGCAGCTTCAACTGAAGGCAGACTTTTGTATGCTGACAGATGGGCGAGTTAGCCCCTTATTATATACAAAACATGTGTTGATTGGGACCGATTCGCCCACCAACAGCAGCAACAGACACGGCAGGGCAGTTTTGTGAACAGATTGAACACGCTGGTGCAGCAGTCCACTCATGCGGTGTGCTTGAGCTTTGTGGGCAAGTCCCGCATCCTCCCCTTCCTATTCAGACGCCCTTGAGATTTGCCGCCTGGACCTGGCCAAGGCTATGCAGCCAGCGGAGCCAGCAACGCTGCCTAGCGATGAGCCAGCATCGGCCGCGGTGCACGCCAAGTACAAGTACACAGAGCTGCTGCCCCTGCTGGAGCTGGATGAGCATGAGCTGCTGCGCTCTACCAGCGATGTTCAGACACACCACATCACCTGCAGGGGCGAGCGCGACCCAAGGGGCGGCTTTTTCAAAGTCGCAGAGGTAGCCAGGGTGCTCAACAGGAGCAACCTGAGGAACAGTATCACCAAAGAGGAGAGCAGCTTCAAGGCAGGAGAGGACTACATCTACATGCCGCGCAAGGGCCAGCCGATGCTGAACGGCGTCCAGCATGAGCCCCAAATTGGGGGTCATGCTGCACGGCACGTGCAGGACGCGATCAAGAGCAGCATGGACCTCTACTTCACATCAGGGCAGGGTGCCCATGTGGGCTGCAAAACATAAAGGTGCCCATGTGGGCTGCAAAACAGCACTTCCTCTGCCCATGCCACAAAGACGCGGGCAATGGCCTTGCGCGATGTGAACAGGCAGCGCAGCCAGCCCCTGTAGGTGAAGTACAGCTCCACTGCACTGTCCGCTTCGGGGCAACTCTCGCCCCCCCCCCCCCCCAATGCGTGTATGAGAGTGACACTGCAGGGGCAGCAGAGGAGGAACAGGGCAGCTGCAACCCTCTCAGGAACCGGTCAGGCTGCTGCTGGTGGAGGCAGCGCCGTCCCCCCCGGGAATTTCCCGGGGGAGGGGGGGGGGCGGCAGGGCTGGAAACGGGTGAGGTGGACCAGGGATTAATATGAGAGTGAAGCTAGAGCATTTACAGCCATGCACATTACAGGTGAAGCCTCTTGCGGAGGGAGAACAGAAACACACCCCTCATCAGATGCATCACAAGGTCAAAACCACCTGCAAGCCTGTCCCCCCCTATGAACATATGCATCTCACCTTGCAGTGGTAGTTGACCATGTAGAAGCCCGTGCCAGGCGCCTCCTGGAAGTCCTGCAGCAGCCCCGCCAGTCCCAGGGCCCACACGGGCACGTTGCCAGCACCAGGCACTCCAGTGTCGCCCCAGCGCAGCCGGAAGCACTCTGCAGGCCTGCCCCCAGTGTACAGGTGCCAGGCAGCAGCCAGGGTGCCGTACGCAGCCTGCCTGGCCAGCAACAGTTGTGTCCTTTTGACACATGTTTTTTTATATATAGTACAGAACTGTAACAGCCAGCTGCACCAGGCCACCCACCTGCCACTCCAGCTACAGCTGCTGGTTTCGCTGGCCATGTTTGAGCATGAGGGGACCTCGCTGGGCTATGCAGCTGCTCTGGCAGCTCAGGCATGGCCACCGCAGCCACGCCTGGCACCCACGCAATCCCGTTGAAACTCACTTAAGCTGCGTGAGGGCTGCCATGAGCTGCGCCTGCCAGTACAGCAGCAGCAGGACGTTGGCGAAGAAGCGTGTGGGCATCGCCTTGTGCTCTGGTGCCTCCCTGGCAGCTGCAGCCTGGCGCTTGCTCGGCTTGCCACCCTGTGAATGAAGCAGCAGTTGCAGTGCAGGTGAGTTTCAATCAAGATGCTTGCAGGGACACTGGACGAACTGGTTGCATGTGCGACCAGTCAGGGCTTGCAGGAAACACTTGGGGCAACTGGTTGCATGTGCGACCAGTCAGGGCTTGCAAGAAACACTTGGGGCAACTGGTTGCATGTGCGACCAGTCAGGGCTTGCAGGAAACACTTGGAGCAACTGGTTGCATGTGCGACCAGTCAGGGCTTGCAGGAAACACTTGGGGCAACTGGTTGCATGTGCGACCAGTCAGGGCTTGCAGGAAACACTTGGGGCAACTGGTTGCATGTGCGGCCAGTCAGGGCTTGCAGGAAACACTTGGGGCAACTGGTTGCATGTGCGGCCAGTCAGGGCTTGCAGGAAACACTTGGGGCAACTGGTTGCATGTGCGACCAGTCAGGGCTTGCAGGAAACACTTGGAGCAACTGCTTGCATGTGCGACCAGTCAGGGCTTGCAGGAAACACTTGGGGCAACTGGTTGCATGTGCGACCAGTCAGGGCTTGCAGGAAACACTTGGGGCAACTGGTTGCATGTGCGACCAGTCAGGGCTTGCAGGAAACACTTGGGGCAACTGGTTGCATGTGCGACCAGTCAGGGCTTGCAGGAAACACTTGGAGCAACTGCTTGCATGTGCGACCAGTCAGGGCTTGCAGGAAACACTTGGAGCAACTGGTTGCATGTGCGACCAGTCAGGGCTTGCAGGAAACACATGGAGCAACTGCTTGCATGTGCGACCAGTCAGGGCTTGCAGGAAGCACTTGGGGCAACTGGTTGCATGTGCGACCAGTCAGGGCTTGCAGGAAACACTTGGGGCAACTGGTTGCATGTGCGACCAGTCAGGGCTTGCAGGAAACACTTGGGGCAACTGGTTGCATGTGCGACCAGTCAGGGCTTGCAGGAAACACTTGGGGCAACTGGTTGCATGTGCGACCAGTCAGGGCTTGCAGGAAACACTTGGAGCAACTGGTTGCATGTGCGACCAGTCAGGGCTTGCAGGGAACACTTGGGGCAACTGGTTGCATGTGCGACCAGTCAGGGCTTGCAGGAAACACTTGGGGCAACTGGTTGCATGTGCGACCAGTCAGGGCTTGCAGGAAACACTTGGGGCAACTGGTTGCATGTGCGACCAGTCAGGGCTTGCAGGAAACACTTGGAGCAACTGGTTGCATGTGCGACCAGTCAGGGCTTGCAGGAAACACTTGGGGCAACTGGTTGCATGTGCGACCAGTCAGGGCTTGCAGGAAACACTTGGGGCAACTGGTTGCATGTGCGGCCAGTCAGGGCTTGCAGGAAACACTTGGGGCAACTGGTTGCATGTGCGGCCAGTCAGGGCTTGCAGGAAACACTTGGGGCAACTGGTTGCATGTGCGACCAGTCAGGGCTTGCAGGAAACACTTGGAGCAACTGCTTGCATGTGCGACCAGTCAGGGCTTGCAGGAAACACTTGGAGCAACTGCTTGCATGTGCGACCAGTCAGGGCTTGCAGGAAACACTTGGGGAACACACTTTTGGCAAAACAAACACGTATCCACTGGGTTATGAGTGTATTGGGGGGGGGGGGGAACAATGTTCCCCCCCCCCCCCAAATGTATCGCACAGAGATGTACCTGGTCTTGCCAGCAACTGACACCTGACTGCAAGACCCAGATGCGGTTTCAGGGGGTTGAGTGATCCTTAATATACATATATACATGACAGGGATGTACGGTGTCTGGCAGTTGTAACCACGCTAGCTTGCATGATAGGCAATGGGACATGGTTGCAGTTGCTGCTTGTTCGTTGCCTGTTTATGCTGCTGGAGGCCTTACACAAAACATTACTGCCTGCAGTTGATGCAGCAATCCTGCAAGGCTCCCTGCAGCACGCTGAGCACCCATCAGGCATCATGCAAGGCCCCTGGCAACTTGCTTTGAAAGCATCAGCATCCCGCTGGCTTGTAAATGAAACCAAGGGGCACTGGTCACATGCGCAACAAACGTGCATGAACATGCTGCTGGGCCTGTGGGCCCTGCGCAAAATGCTGGTGCCATTCACGAACAAAGCAACCATCCTGCAAAGGCTGCATGAACCACACAGTATCCTGCAAGGCCCCCGCTGGCCTGGCAAGGCTCCTGGTTGGTTGGCTAGCATGGTTGGCTAGCATGGTTGGCTAGCAGCATGTGGCCGAAACCCCTTTAAACAGCAAGCCACCCACCTTGCGATCCCACCATGCCTGCAGGAGCCGCAGCAAGGCCCCATGCAGCACGCTTAGCACCACTTGGTTTTCTGCAAGGCCGCATGAACCACATAGTATCCACATAGTATCCTGCAAGGCCCCCGCTGGCCTGGCAAGGCTCTTGCCGCCTTCCCTGTGGTTTTGTTGAAAGTGGCGTCCCCCCTATGGTTTTGTTCAAAGTGCCCCCCCCCCCCCCCCCCCCCCCCCCCCCGTGAAATTCACGGGGGGGGGGGGGGGGGGGACGGCACTTCCTTGGCCAGCAGCATGTTACCTGTATACCTTTAAACAGCAAGCCACCCACCTTGCGATCCCACCATGCCTGCATGAGCCGCAGCAAGGCCCCATGCAGCACGCTCAGCACCACTTGGTTTTCTGCAAAGGCCACATGAACCACACAGTATCCTGCAAGGCCCCCGCTGGCCTGGCAAGGCTCCTGCCGCCCTCCCTGTGGATTAAGTCCAAAGTGCCGCCCCCCCCCCCCCCCCCCCCCCAATGAGTACTTGGGGGGGGCAGCACTTTTCTTGGCTAGCAGCATGTGACCAAACCCCTTTGAACAGCAAGCCACCCACCTTGCGTTCCCACCATGCCTGCATGAGGCGCAGCACTGTTCGCTCCGTCGCAGGGAACATGAGGTCCACCTGGCGCTCGCTGATGCTGCCATCGGCCGCGCGGTGCTGCACGAGGCGCGTGCAGGTCATGCTGACACCTGGCTGCTTGTGGCACAGCGTGCGGCCCAGCAACAGCAGCAGCCTGAACTCCTGAACCAACTGCAGTGGCGGCAGAAGCAGCAGCGGCGGCGGCGGCGGCGGCATGGTAATCAAGTGGCGCAGGCACCGGCAGACGGGGCAAGGGAGTGACAAAGGGCTTGCTGGTGGAAAAGCAACAGCAACTTGGCAGTGCTGCAACTGGCTATGTGCCCCCTTATAACACACATGCTGTCTATAATATTAGTACATAACTGATACAGCCAGGCCCCTTGGGATTTCTGTGCACAGCCAACAACAGCTGCAGCTGCTGGCGCATGTTACAGTTGTGTCCTGAAAACACAAGTTCTCTTTATATAGAGTACATAACTGATACAGCCAGGCCCTTGGGATTTCTGTGCACAGCCAAAAACAGCTGCAGCTGCTGGTGCATGTTACAGTTGTGTCCTGAAAACACAAGTTCTCTTATATAGAGTACATAACTGATACAGCCAGGCCCTTGGGATTTCTGTGCACAGCCAACAACAGCTGCAGCTGCTGGTGCTGTGTAACAGTACAGTTAGCTGCTCAGCAGCAGTGCTGGTTCGTCGTAACACTTGTGTGCTGTAGACACATGTTCTTTACTATAAACTACACAACTGTTACACCTTGAGACCCTCCAGCACAGAGGACCCAGCAGCATGACTCACGCTGCTTTTAGCTGCTGTCACATGCCGTGCAGGTACCCAAGACGCCCACCTGGTGTTGCGCAGTGGCCTCTAGAACATCTTCGCTGCACCCCTCCTGGAAGCTGCTGATGATGAAGGCCTCCCATTCTGCCACGCTGCCTGACACGATCAGTTCAAACAGGTCCGTCCCAGTGGCCTTTGCCCTCTCCTTGAGCCTGCGCAGGGCCGCCTGGGCCTCGCTGTCACCCTCCAGGTACACTGGCACCAGCTGCTGGTTTGGCAGGAGGGATATGGGGAGCCCCAGTGCTCTTGCAAGCGCAAAGAAGCCTGCTGTTGCTTTCTGCGCAGCGTGCGCTACATCCTGGCTGTCAGCTGCATCTGTTGTGTGCTGTTCCCACACTGCAGCAGCAGCAGAGAAGCAGCAGAGAAGCAGCAGAGGATCAAGTGATCTTTCAAAAGTAAATTTAGCATGTATATGGCTTGCAGGATCCTATTGCATGCAAGCAAACTGCTGGCTTCCTGCATTAGGGTTGTTCCAACGTGGAAACTGCAGAGACGCACCCTGGTTTCCAGGCAGATTGACTCTTCGCACCGCCATCAAACTTTCGTTCCGCTTTGCTACTGACTGTGTGGCCACATGGGCTTCGTCGGGACCTGCACTACTGCTAAAGAGACGCAGGCCACCACGCCGTGCTTTGCTGCGCCCTCAAGAGAACCTACAACGCTTTTAAGGTTACTTAAAGTAAGATTGTGGTCCGAGTACGGTCATGAGTTCACGCTGGCTCGTGAGGCTACTGCTGCTGCTGCTGTTCAGTGTGGCAGCCGCATTGGTCCTACGCGCGTTTCCATAAGCATACTAAGGCGTTCAGTATATCTTTCAGACACATTCTGAAGAGATCTGCGACAGCCGCAATTGGGGAAATGTGAGGCTGCACCCCACGCAGGAACGCTTAAACCCAGAACCATGGAGATGCTACAGGCTCATTCAAGTCCAAGTTGCTTGTAAAGCGGACCGTTTGGCAGCAGCTCAACACTTCGTCATTTATTACTAAATGTATGGCGTCTCACTCTTGTGCTGAGCCTGACTTGTGTTACATGTCATTATGGATGAGTCACAGCACACCAGTGTAAACCACAACAAGTCGAACTGATACATGCGCCGGGGCCTGTTATGCTGCAAGGACGATCAGGAATATGTTCTTCCTGTCATGCAACCGCGCCCTTTCGTGCAACTCGGTTAAGTGCGAATACAACGCATCAAACTTCCTCCATCACGCTCAAATGCTTGGCCGCACATCGGCTGCATTATGCTGCTGCTGCAGCTGGTATTTGAAGAGGGTATATGACAGTTTGTAACAGGCCCTTGGGCCCAATGGACTTGATTGGGCTAACTGGATACTAGGGCTCATGGGACAAATGGACACCTGTTAAGGACAAGTGTGCATGGCAGGGATCAATTGCATTTGAGGGTTTGATATGTAGTTTTTTGTATCTCAGCTGGGCCAATTGACGCCGTGATAGAATATTTGTACATCAGTCAAGGCCCAGAATTGACTATGGGCCACAGGGGCCCTAGGGGGCTGCAGCTGGCCTTTAAGTCACCTTATAGCCCCTGGGGACTTAAAGCAAGGTTAGGGGCCACTGCAGCCTTGCCAGATTGTGCCAGCAGCTGTGTCTGCGCCTGCAGCAGCAGTTACAAGGTGACCTTAACAGTATCAGGCCACCATCATGCACACACACTTTCACAAAGCAATTTCACAATGCACTTACAGCTTCAACAATGCCCGCTTGCGTCCATGAAGGTATGGCGTGGCCAACGCACCTGTCTTTAAGTCATATTGTGGCATTGCTGCGCCGACGTGCACGTCACTGTGTACCTGCTGCTTCTCAACGATTCAATTGCATGTCATAGATATGTTACAATTTCATCTGCGGCCATTAAGGCCCTCTTTGGCTCAATGTGTTGATCCAGCTCCAGGGTTCTAGGCTTAAGACACGGCGATTGTGCTCGAGTATCTCATGCTTTGATCTGTGATGCTTCTGTCCCACAGAGGATTGGTTAATGCTTGCAATCCAGCAATTGTTTGCTGCTGTCATGCTTGCACAACATAACTTCGACAGCTCTTGCATGGTGGTGATGTACTACATGGTGGTGGTAGCACAGGCTGATGCAGCAACGCAAGCAACATCGCAGCTCTGTGCTGCCTTGCTGATGGTCTTACCAGCCTCACAGCGCAAAAGCTTTGTAACGTGGCAGAGGACGTTGCATAACATCACACGCATGCAAGATCTAGTACCTTCAGTAGCAGAGAGCGACCTACTAACAGTCCGACTGGCATATATCACAGTGTACGCCAGGCACCTGCAGCCGCTTGCGTGCTGCTGAATGCACATGGTGTATCAGCAGTGCGTGTGGCATACGCAATGTGGGAAGTGCAGCAGCAGTGGCAGCTCTTCCAGGCACACAACCACACGCACAGCCAGCCTATAGGCCTACTAGTAGCTAGGCCACCAACAAGATGCACCGGCCGGTCCCCAGGAGCTGTTGGTTTGATGAGCGAGCCACCTTGGCCAAAGCATTCTGCGCAGAATGCACGGATTTCAAGTGGCTTGTGCCAGCTGCCGCCCAACTCAGCTGCAGGCCATACTACTGGTGGTGCCACGAGCTGGTTAGTGCCACTGACTGGTCACAGTGATCAGCTGCAGCTGGTACGTGAAGGTTCTTAAGCTGCACAGTGGTGGGAAGTCTGGGCGTAAAGCTTTTTTAGACAGGACAGCGGTGATTGCCGCGCATCAGACATTGTCACAGCTACATGTACGTCATGTGCTTAGGGTATGCGATGACTAATCCGTCACGGATTCTCAGTGACTGAGCAGATGTTGTCTGAGTGGCCCACTCACCCACTAACAGCGGCTGTTACATCAGTTCCAGTTTCTGGCAGCATTGCTGACAGTGGCGACAGCTGCGTGACTCACGCACTGCGGCAGTGCAGCAGCAAAGGGAAGACAATTACAACCGATCAATAGTTGACTGAAGGCAGACACAGCAATGTAACCGATAGCCATGGGATCGCCATGATCACTGACCGATTTGCTGCCATTTCCTGCAACCTCCACTTGCCAGGCGAGCCAGCACAGTCGGATTCAAAGCATCGACGTAAGACCGACTTATGTCGTATGTAAAAAGCGATTTTGCAACGAGCGTTGTTAAGCGTATCTGTGGCAGCGTGATTATGCTACTTAGAAGCCCTAGCTCACTCTTGATTTGATGCACGTGTCGGCTGTTTTGCCTGTCTGGCAAATAGTGTTGTAGCAAGCTGTAGGCTGCATATATGTAGCGCGCTGTCTGTACAGACAGCCTAGCAGCACATATCACCTTGACATTCCACATCAATTTGCGTGGCGAAGCAGGCGCCACTATTCAGAACGTCAATCAACCACAGGAACGCTGCAATTATTCACAAGTGTGTCTTGTTTGACTCATCTGGTGCTGAGAGAGCGAGCCACCCGCCTATGGCAACGACTTCTTCTCACGTTCTTCCTACGACGCCTATGTAGAACGCGGGCATCGCTGGCTGCATACAAACACACGTGTAAATGATGCAGCTCCTTGCGATCTTGCTTGCATGGGCAGTGGCATCAGCAGTGGCAGCAGCTGGTGCTGCTGCTGCTCCTCAGGTGCCAGCAGCAGGTGCCAAAGCAGCTGCAGTGACAGGCCTACCGCCGTTGATACCAATGCCGCTGCTCATGGGCACCGCTAACTACACGAACCCATCGGTAAGCTGCAGCTGGACGTGTGAGAACCTGTGGGTGACACCAGCAGCTGGTGACGCCACTAGACGGCAACAACAGCAACAACACCAGCAGCAGCAGCAGCAGGGGCAGTTCCGCAGGCTTGGCCATGCCATACGCAGCATTGCCTAGTGCTGTCAGCATTGACGTAGGCGCTAACACTGAAAGCGATTTTTGATGCCTGGAAGACCAGCTCGCATGGACAGACAGCATTCTGCGCAATCGCGTGCAACGTGGCTGCTTCTTTCTGGCATGCCTTTCAGTCATGCACCATGCATGTGGATCAATGTCCTTGCCGTTGTAACAGCAATCAATGCTGTTTCATTACCGCTTTTTGCTGGTACCTTTTATTCTGCACCTTCTATTTCACCTGTCTGCACTGCTTCATCTGCGCAGCTGAGCCCAGATGGCAAGTATCTGGCATATGTCGGCCCCTCGAAAGGCAGCAGCGTCTACAATGTGTTCATAAAGCAGCTGCCGCCAGCCAGCAGGTTTGCCAGCTTGGCAGGCAAGCACCAGGGCCTGTTTGAAACGGAGGGCACTGCAGGCGACAAGCAGGTCACATTTGACAAAAAGCGCGGCGTCACATGTGAGACACGTTTTTGTACAGGACGCTGCAGCTGCGTTGCTAAATTTGCTGAATCTGCATGGCGCTCTGTCACGACTTTGAAAGGACAAGGAGCAGCAAGTGTATGCCAGTGGCCTCACAGCAGCCGCTTGCGCAATGCATAGCAGCCACGCTCGACCGATCGCAGTACCACATGTTGTCTGCCACACGTACATCTGTTGCCCGGCTCCCTATTGAAGTTGCTACATTCTGCCTGCTTTGCATTGTGCGCTGTGCGTGCTTGTGCCCTGCAGCCTGCTTCTGGCTGTGGGACGGCAGCGCCATCATCTACCAGCATCTCACCCGAAATGCCTGTCTGTGTGTTGCGTTATGTGTCTGCCACCTGCCTGCTGCAACCAGCTCCATCCGAGCCAGTCACGTCATCATCCCACATCTGCGTGCAGAAAGCTGGTGGTGCTTTGCTTTGTTTTCCTGCGCAGCAGCCTACTTCTGGCTGTTGGACGCGGTTGGACGGCTCCATCATCATCTACCAGCAATGCAATTTAAGCACCTGTCTGGTTGCTGCTATCTGACGTGCATTCTGCTGGTTGTGCGCTGCAGCCTACTTCTGGCTGTGGGACGGCAGCGGCATCATCTACCAGCAGGATGCTGACGGGGACGAGAAGTACCACCTGTACCTGGTGCCACTGCAAAGCCTGATGGCAGGGCAGCGGCCAAAGGTGAAGGACCTGACATCTTTCAAAGGTGAGCTCACGCAGCCACACACAGCAAGACAGTAGTTTGGCAGTGTCAGAGGCAAATGCAGCAGCAGCAGGCAGCAGTGCATTTGGTTGGTGCTTCCGCTGGACGGGCTTCATATGCAGCACTTCTAACAGGCCTCTCATAGCTGCTGTTATCTGCCTTGCCAACTGCTGCCTGTGTAGCTGCAGGCAAGCCCGCAACGGAATGCATGCGGACCGCGAGCATTTGTGGCGGGTGCATGTGGCCCTGAATATGTGCCCTTGACTGTTGCCAACCTGTTGCACTTGTCAGGTGTGCGTGGCCGCAGGCGTGCGCGTCGACAAAGTGTTCAGGGACAAAGAGCACCCGCGGCGGTTGTACGTCACAGTGCACGGTGTGTTTGCCCACTGCTGCCAACCGCTGCACTTTCTTGTGCTTGTGGTTGCAGGCGTGCGCACCGCCAAGGTGTTTGAAGAGCGCGAGCTCCATGCACAATGCGTTGCCCACGGCTGCCAACAACTGCACTTTTTCTTGTGTTGTGGCTGCAGGTGTGCGCGTCGACGAGGTGTTCAGGGACAAAGAGCACCGGCGGCAGGTGTTCGTGCCCTTGCACAAAGCATTGCCTACCGCTGCCAACCGCTGCACTTTCTTGTGCTTGTAGTTGCAGGCGTGCGCACCGTCAAGGTGTTTGAAGAGCGCGAGCTCCATGCACAATGCGTTGCCTACGGCTGCCAACAACTTGCACTTTTTCTTGTGTTGTGGCTGCAGGTGTGCGGGTCGACGAGGTGTTCAGGGACAAAGATCACCCGCGGCAGGTGTATGTCACCATGAATAAAGACAACCCAGCCCGCTTTGACCTGCACCGCATCGATCTTGACAGTGGCAAGGTTGAGCGCATGCTGGTCAACCCTGGTCCCATCATCTACTGGTACTTTGACTCCAACTTCACGCTGAAGGTGCTGCTGTCATTTTGGTATGTTATCTGTTACTTTCTCTGTTGTACATGTACAGCAAAGCAACATTAGAAGTGCAGGGCGCATCATCTGCTTGTTTTTTTGACGCCAACTTTACGCTGCAGGTGCGGCAATTCGAATTGTTGTGGTATATTGACCGTGTTTTATGTGACATACAAAAGATGAAATGGAGGGCATGTGAGCTACACAGGTAACACAATAAACTGGAAATGCTGCTGCTGCTGCCGCACCTCAATACGGCCTCCTTTGGTCTGAGCAGCTGCGCTTGAGCTGACGTAGCACTTTACATGTTGCAGCGGGCAGCTGCTGCGGCACCATGTAGCGCCTCGTCGCACCGTATCGACTTTTATTTGCTGCACTGCCTCGTGATGCGCATGCACGTGCCGCCGCTGTTGCTGCTGCTGCTGCTGCTCCTGCAACCTCTCCCTCTGTGGGAGCAGGGCGCGCTGAGTTACATCAACAGCGATGGCAGCAATCAAATTCTGCGTTCCTGCACTTACGCATCTGCTCTTCCCACATTGCTGTGCGTGCAGGGCGTGCTGAGCTACAACAACAGCGATGGCAGCAAGTACATGCTGGTGCGTGACAAGCCCGGCAACTACAACACCTCCAGCTGGCGCCGGCTCTTCACTTGGAGCTTTGGGGATGATGGCCAGGTCTTAGGGTTCAACAAGGCTGGCGATCAGCTGTTTGTGGCCAGCTCAGTGGGCAGGTGAGTGCCGATACTTGTCATGTTATTTTGTTGCTTTTGGTTTGAAGATGACGGCCAGGTCCTAGATTTCAACAAGGCTGGCGACCAGCTGTTTGTGGCCAGCTCAGTCGGCAGGTGAGGCCAGTTTCTGGGATGGTTCTGTACAAATTGGGCTGCTTGTGATCTTTGAAGATGGACGCAGGTGCAGCAGCAGCAGCAGCAGGGCAGGAGACCAACAGATTGTGCTGCTTTGATTTGACGGCAGCTTGTCTTGGACGCAACTGTCTCACTCGCATTCCTTCCCTCCACACTGATTCCAGCAGCACGGATGCAGCTATGGAACCAGTGCTCGATCATCTGCTACCTTTGGTTCTTCGTCATCACCTTGGCGCCAACTGACTGCAAACCATTTAACCTATTTACAGGGATACCACGGAGGTGCAAGCCATCAGCATCCAACCAGGTGCCAAAGTGCTGCGCCGCATTGCCAGCAACCCCTACGCTGACATGGACGACGTTATTTTTGACCCCGATACTTGGGAGCCGCAAATGGTGGCCTTCAACTACCATAAATCTCAGTGGACCGTCATAGACCCCGCGCTCAAAGCCCTCGGGACGCGGCTCGAAGAGTTCAAACCCGGGTTCGAAGTCGAGCTGGCCGGGCGGAGCAAGGACCGCCAAACCCTACTGCTGCGCTACAGCAACAGCAACAGCAGCCCGAGTTGGTATTTGTACAGGCAAGGCATGTGGCCGCCAGTGCTGCTGCTAGAAGATCGGCCTGAGCTGCGGCCTTACTCTCTGGCTGCTTCCCGGCCCGTTGTTATAACAGCCAGGGACGGCTTGCAGCTGCCGGCATACCTGACGCTGCCGATTCTGCCAGCTGTGCCAAAGGATTTGCCTGCCTGCATTGCTGGGCCGGTGCCGGACCTGCGCGGGGCGGGAACGGCTGCTAAGCCACCGGCACAGATCACGACCGAGCGCAGCAGCAGCAGCAGCAGCAGCAGCAGCAGCAGCAGCAGCAGCAGTGGGAAGCCGTCTTGTAAGCCGCTGCAGCTGCAGCTGCCTATGGTGCTGCTGGTGCATGGTGGGCCGTGGGCGCGGGACTACTGGGATACGAATTCACAGGTGCAGATGGCATCCAACAGGGGCTATGCTGTGCTGCAGGTCAACTTCAGGGGCAGCACAGGGTTTGGCAAGAGGTGGGTGGCTTGTGGTTTGAGTGAATGCTGTTTGACTGCCTTGTGTAGCTCTGCCGGTGAGAGCATGGGGTGTGTATCACAGTAACAGCGGGTGCAGTGCATATGGAGCTTTGTGCAGCCGGTCAAGGTGTGTCCAAGGTTCCTGCGGTTCACAGGATCTGACGGCTGCAACTGGCTGCAGCTGCGAACCTGCAGCATGCATTGCGCCCACATGATCTGACAACGGCAGCTGGCTACGTGTGTCACTTTTCATACTTAGCTTGGTGTGGTCCTCAACCTGTCACGCCTTGCTGTGCTTCTGTGCATGCTGCTGCAGGTTCCTCAACTTGGGCAATGGCCAGTGGGGAGTGGGCACCATGCAGCAGGACCTGACCGATGCTGTGCAGTGGGCCATCAAGAATGGCATAGCAGACCCAAAGCGGATCTGCATTGCTGGTGAGTGGTTTTGTGGGACATTTGCGCAGTTGATGAGCTTAGGTTGGCACGGGGTTGACTTGAAGCATTCAACCCATACAATGCGCAAGGCTGGCGGCTGGCGCTGCTGTGCGCTGTGCATTTGAACACTAGTATGCCGTGTCAGTTATGGCTCAGGAGTTACTCGCACACACTCTGCATCGCACGTCGGCTAGATGCTTGGCTGGTGGCTGGCGTAGCTACACTCACCTGCTGTTACACATATCCTGGAGACAGTGACGCCTTACAATTACGTGTAAATATGCGGTGTTTGCCGCCCTCATAATCACCATCATCATTATCTTCACCTGCACCGCAGGCGGCTCCTACGGAGGCTACGCAGCACTCGCGGGCCTTACTTTCACCCCTAACCTGTACAAGTGCGGCATCGACATGTACGGCATCTCAAATGTGGCCACCACGATGAAAGCCATGCCGCCCTACTGGGGCGTCATACGATTCCGGTTCTACAAACGAATCGGCGATCCTGTCAGCAACGCGACGTACAACCAGCAGATCAGCCCGCTGTTCCACGTGGACAAGATTCGATCTCCGCTGATGATCGGACAAGGCGCAAACGACCCGCGTGTTGTAAAGCGCGAGGCCGATCAGATTTACAAGGCAGTGAAGCAGCGGCATCCAAAGATGGATGTGCAGTATGTGTTGTATCCGGATGAGGGGCACGGCTGGATGCGGCCAGATAACAAGCTGGATTGGGCGTTGCGTATGGAGAGGTTTTATGCGCGGCATTTGGGCGGCAGGGTGGGGCCGGATGTAAAGGTCCAGGGCAGCAGTGCGCAGCTGATCACAAAGGTATGATGCAGCTGCACGCAAGGTGATCAGAGGTGCGCATGTGTTTGCTCTGAACCCTGCGACAATTGCTGTCAGGTATGACAGCTGCTGGCATGTCAACTGCCGCAGCTGCAGATCCAAGGATGGACTCTTTTCTTAAGGTTCTTCCACTCTGAAATCTGTGTAGGATGTCCGATGTTTCTTCTTTCTACACTGTGGTGCGGCATGCGCAGCCGCCGCGCATCGCCTGATGCATGCAATGTGCTTGCTAGTCCATCAAAGCTTGGCCTTTCAGTGCCAGCAGCGCCACTGCACTAGTGATGTGTTTGCTCTGAAGAATTTGCACAGTCTCTGCTACTGTGCAGCTTACATTGTGCGGCACGGCAGTTAGCAATTTGTGCGGCGCGGCAGTTTGCACTTTGTGCCGGACGGCAGTTTGCACTTTTGTGCTGCACGGCAGTTTGCACTTTGTGCACCATGGCAATTTGCACTTTGTGCGGCACGGCAGTTCGCACTTTGTGCGGCACGGCAGTTGGCACCTCATGCAGGGGCAAGTGACCCCACTGCATGCACAGCGATCCGATTGCAAGGATACAAGGAGCCCTTGTAAATGAAAGGGTGCGTTGCTGCTACACGCTGAACGGTGCACGTGCAACGTTTGCAACGCAGCAGTGGTGGCCACCTTATACATCTGAATGTTGTTTTGTACTGCTGGCTGTGGATAGGTAGCAGGCGGCAATGGAAGGATGCTGCTGCAAGTGCAGCATGTGCTGTGGCAGGATCATGCATTGCATACTTTCCACCCAGCAGCATCGTGACACTATGCATGTTTGCAAGCTCGTTTGCTAGTGGGCGTTCTGTGTCGCATTTGAATTTGAAGTTCACAGCAGCAATGCTATGGCAGGCGCCAGGGCTGTACATGCCTGGGCCCCAGCTACGTATACTGTAGCTACGCATCTTACACGACAGTTATGATATTCTAATTCATTAGGCTCAGCCACAGGTTGTGGGTGCCAGGGCTGTATAAGCCAGGACCACAGCTACGTATACAGTAGCTACGCAACCTATGGGATGTTTCTCATATCCTGATTCATCAGGCTGTGGGTGCAGGTAAGCTACTACTAAAGGAATTGCGTACAGATGGCTGATTGATTGAGCAGTGTTTAGTGATCAGAGCTCATCATCAGCTGTGATGTGGTCGCCAGGCATCTCGGTATCTGCTGGCCCAGTCAGGCGGTAATTACATAGTATGCAGCTGCGCAGTTTTGGCTCTGGTGTCTACTCATGCAGTGTGCATATCATCATGCTGACAATGAAGTGCTGTTGGGTGCATGCAAGCAAATTTATTTTGCATGTAGCATCAGCACAGAGAGAAAGCGCAGTCCCTTCTATGTACGGCATCATTGCAACATGGAGAAGCAAAGAGTCGCTGGTGCTGCTGCATCTCTTTGTGTTTGTGGCCCACATTTAACCAGAGCGTCATGAGCTCAGCAGATCCTCTCAGACTCTTACGTCGGCCCCCAGGGAAGCTTTTACCAGACGATGATTGTCAGCATGGTGTTGCTGAGACAGCTTGTGGTGCCACCGCAGCAGCAGCTGCTGCAGTGGCGCAATCATTGCTGTGCATGTATGTATGCTGCCGCAGTGCGGCATTGTGCCACTGCAATGTGTCTTACCTGCGATTCCTGGTACAGCTTGAGGGCCAGGGCTGCTGTCAGCTACAGCAAGCGTGCCGCCATGTTGGCTTTCAGGTCCTTGCAGTAGCCACCCTCTGCTGTTCAGCACAGGAACCAGGCCAGGCTGACCTCAAATCAGATCGTCAATCACCTTGACCAGTTACACAGCAGTAAAACTATTGCATTATACAGCAGGGGAGGCCTGCCAGACCTTCCTGGTGCAAATCTTGTTAAATATGAGCCAACTCTACACTGACCCTAGACACCGCCTCAATGCACTCAATGTGTGTCACGAGCAGGCTGCTGCAACAAATATGCCATGCTTGCAAGCATGCCATGCGGCACATGCTGGCATCCAACATGTTGTAGACACGCCTCCAATTACGCTGCTTGTTGACCTAACCCAGCTCAACTTGTCCTGGTAGAAGCCACCACCGACATACCCCAAGCCCCACCCATCTGCAATCACAAACGCATACAAAGCTGCGGTCCTTTACTATACACTAATGCACAATAGACCAAAATGTCGGGCCTAACATGCTTCAATGCGCAAGCACAGCCTGCAACAGAAGTCAGCCGCCACCAGCAAAGCAGCAGCAGCAGCAGCAGCAGCAGGCTATCACCTCGCCTTCTGCTCGCGCGGCGCCTGCTGCTGCTGCTGCTGCTGCAGCGCGGCACCCGCCTGCTGCATCTCCCGCATGCGCTGCTGCTGCAGCTGCTGCTGCCGCATCAACTCCTGCTCCTGCTCCTCCTCGTACTGCTGCTGCTGCTGCAACAGCCGCCCCTTAGCTGCACCGGCTGCAGCAGCATCAGCATACACATAACCTGACTCAGCCTGCTGCATCATCTGCTGCACAGCCGGCTGCATTCCGCACTCTCCAGCAGCAGCAAGCAGCCTGTCCCATCCCTGCTCATCTGGCTGCACGCCTTCTTTCTGCATGGCAGCATATAGCTGCTTGAAGGCAGCACCCTGGCCTTGCTCTAAAAGGAAGCACAGCATCATCACATAGCTGTTGCTGGTTGCGAGCTTAGTGTCCTGCAAGCCACGAAGCACTTGCCGCGCAGCATGCAATGAGGCAGCAACAACTGGCCGCACATCACGCAGCGGAGTGCCGCCTGTTGCTGCCAGCAGCGCAAGCTCCTGCTGCTCCTGCTGCTGCTGTGCAGCATGCGCGGCTGCCGCCGCTGCTGCTGCGGCTGCAGCAGCATGTGCATCGTCCTCATCGGACAGATCGACATCACCAGCAGCAGCAGCAGCAGCAGCGGCAGCTTCTGCTGCTGCTTGTGCTCTGAGGCTCTTCCTCCCCTTCTGCTTCTGCTGCAGCTGCGCAATGTTGCTGCTACTGCGGCCGGCATCCTGCTGCTGCTGCTGCGGCCGCTGCCACACGCGCACCCTCCTGTATGAGTTTATCAGTGCCGTGCCCAGCTGCGTTGTCAGCGGGATGTTATAACGCTGCATCAGCCCGACGATCTGCTGCACATCCTCCCAGCTTAGCTGCAGGTTTGCCACTCGGGAGGCAGCTGTCAGCAGAGCTGTGCAGGTATAGGCATCTGGCTGCAAGCCCCTGCCTAGCAGCTCCTGCTGAAAGACCGATACTGCGCTCTGGAAAGCACCCACTTGCGCGTGCGCAAACAGCAGAGCATTGACCATGGTCAGCATGTTGGGCGCAACCGCTGCTGCACCCCTGCCGTTGCCGCTGTGCTGCTGCTGCTGCCGCACTGGGTGCTGCAAGCTGCCCTGCTGCTGCTGCTGCTCCTGATCCTCTTCTTCGCTGCTGCTGGCTGGGCTGCTTGCCGCACTGCTGCTGCTGCTGCTGCTGGCTGCTGCCAGGTTCAGGCTTAGGATCATGTGCTGGTAGAGGTAGCGGGCCAGTCCCAGGTTTCCTGCCCTGCCTGCTGCGTTGATGAAGTTGCAGTACAGCGGAGGGTCTGCTGCCACGCCATCCTCAAGCATGTTCTCAAACAGCTGCAGCACAGCAAGAGCCGGGAGGCAGCAGCACAGGCAACAGCGGCATCCCAGTGAGTGATTGATGAACCAGGGGCGCAAGGACAGAAGTGGAGTGTCTGAGAACAGCATCAAGCAGGCCTCAGCACACCGTGCTGCGCTGCAGCAACTGCTGCAAACAGTGTGCAACATGATGCGCAGCGCAGCGCCTGCACATTCTACGAGCCCGCACACAACACATGCATGGCATCATGGTGCATGTGCATGTTCTGTTGCTAAACCCTTCGACCACAAACTTAAAATCTGGAGACCTAAGCCCCAAGCCCCCTCACCTGCTGTGTGAGCTCCACGCTGCCTGACACACACGACTGCAGTTTAGGTTTCGCTTCATCCTCAACAACTAATTCCATTTGAACCTGAACCCTAAGCCCAAGCCCTCTCACCTGCTGTGTGAGCTCCACGCTGCCTGACACCAGCACGCCACGCATGAGGGCGGTGTAGGTGAAGGCATCGGGAAGGTTGGCCGGCTCAGTCTCCAGCCGCTGCAGCACACAGGCAGTGACACAGCGGGCGGCAGGTGAGCGAGAGATAGCAGCCACAACTGCTGAGCCGACGAACACACCACGCAGCCGCCGTCACAACCAGCATGCACGCATGCAAGCAAGCGTGTGCTTGTGATGGTTCTCTCTGTCCATGTTGTCCATGTTGTCAACTATCCCGATACTTAGAGCAGATTGGGTTGTCGCTGGTTCAGCCTCCCAAAAGAAGCCAAGCCGCCGCGCCTGCAGTGTGTGTACAGCCGGTGCGTCATCCATCTGCACATCCATCCAACTACACGCACGCTGCAGTAGAAGCGTCTAAACAATACAGGGAAGCCAACACCCGTTGCAGCGCACCTGCAAGTTGTACACTGCCAGGGCGTCGTCATGCAGTGACACACACCTTGCCATCAATAATCAAACTATCTTGAACCTTGCATTTGACAATTGACACAGCACGTTCAGACACAGCACCTCAGCGCACCTGCAGGTTGTACACTGCCAGGGCGTCGTCCATGCGGCCCGCCGAGCAGCACAGCTGCAGCAGGCAGTTGTAGGTGTAGGCGTTGAAGCTCACACGCCGCCGCAGCAGCTGGTCAAACACCTGCAGTCAAACGGTCAACGGCAGCAGCAGGATATGACATGAGTCAATTGCTATCAGCAGCAGCTGGTCAAACACCTGCGGTCATACAATCAATCGCAGCAGGACGCATTGCAGCCAGAACGGTAGAGTACGCGACAAACAAGCAAGGCACACGATCATGATTCATCAAACATGCATGCACGCACGCAAGTAGGCAGGCAAACAAGCATGCACGCCGTCGGGCCAGCAACAAACCTGCAGCGCTGCTCCGATGTTGCGTGCCCGGGCGCAGGCTTTGATCAGTGCACTGCTGCCAAAGGGCCCAATGTCAAAGCCTCTGTTTGCGAGCTCATTCCAGGTTGCCAGTGCAAGGTCCAGCCTGTTGGCCAGCGCGTAGGCGTTGAAGATGGCCCCACAGGTGTGGTGGTTCATGTCTGGGCGCCCCAGCAGATACCTGCAGAATTTAAAGTAATATTTAGTTAGTTGATAACATTTGATGATAGTGATGGTGAAGATGCGGCAGGTGTGCTTGTTCATGTCGGGGCGCGCCAGCAGGTACCTGCAGGAACACAGATACAGTGTAAATGATGCGACAGGCAAGAAGCAGGATGGCACTCAACAGCAAGGATGGCATTCAACAGCTGACTGTGCACAAGTAGCATTTGCTGGGTCCAATGCTCAAGTTTGTTGTCGCATGCGACCCTGCTGAGGACTACAGGACAACTTGCAAGCCCTAGGTTATCTTCTCCATGTCATTCCGAGTATGTAAACCCTGTCAACGGCACTCACTCGACAAGCGTAGGCAGCAGGTGGTACTGCTGCCACTCCACAAGCCTCGGCAGTGCCAGGTGCAGGAACACAATCTCCAGCTTATCCAGTGCCTCTTTATCAACAGGCTGCTGACTCAGCGCCTTCAGCACCAGTGTGGCACCCACAACCTGGTTGCTGTAGCGCTGCACCTCTGCTGCCCGAGTTGCTGCAGCTGCCGAGGCCGCAACAAGGTCAGGCGTGTCGTCAGGTATGTCAAAGACAGACGGCCGGCGAGACCTGGCGGTACTGCGGCTGCTGCTGCTGCTGCTGTGGCGCGCAGGCGCCGGCCGCTGCTGCAGCTGCTGTTGAGGCCTGCCTGCATCGCTGCCAGTGAACAGCTGCCGCTTGCTGCCATTGCTGCTGCCAGGCTTGCTGCTGCTCTGCTGCTGATTCTGCTGCTGCTGCTTGCGCGGCTGCGCCGCCTGCAGCAGCTGTGTGCGTGCCACAGGCGGGCCCCACTGCTGCTGCCATTTGCTGGTCAGGTGCTGCTGCTGCCGCTGCTGCCGGGCCTCTTGCTGCAGCAGCTCCTGCTGCGAAGCACCTGTGGCTAGAAGCTGCAGGAATTCCTGCTCCTGCTTATGCAGCCAGTCGGTGTGCTCTGCTTCGTACTGCTCAAGCACTGAGGTATACTGCTTCATCAGTCTGCCGCGTGTCTTGGTGTTGAGTTTGCCTCTGGAGGGCTTGCGAGGCTTGCTGCTGCTGCTGCTGCTGCTGCTGCTGCTGCTGCTGCTGCTGCTGCTGCTGCTGCTGCTGCTGCTGGTGTTGGCTGCCTGGCCTGTGGAAGACAGCCCATAGACACCTAGGTAATGCCCCTGAGTGTCACGCACACTGCTGAGCTGCTGCTCAGCTGCCTGCGCTGCTGCTGCTGCTGCTGCTGCTGCTGCTTGGTCAACTTCGTCCTGCAAGTCTTCAAGCCACAGCGAAGGGTCTGCTGCATGCAGCGCTGCTTCTGCTGCTGAGGCGCTGCCAGTCGGTCCGAGCACAGCTGCAGCACCTGCCACTGCTGCTGTACGCCTGGCTGTTACAGCTGTGTGTGCGTTACTGCTATGTGCTCTGTTTGAGGCAGTGGGTGCCCTCCTAATGCTGCCGGCAGCAGCTGAAGGTGTGCTTGCTGTTGCAGCGCATGAGGTGGATGCGCAGCTGATCGGAGTGTACAGCAGCGTGCCCCTGCTGCATCCTGTGGTCAGCAGCAGCACATACATTTCATCAACGGTCAACTAAAGAAAATTGTAGACGCGCGCAAGGCGGAACATAGGTGCAGCATTGTTGTAGCAGCCTGCTGCTGCCACATATCCTTGCTGGTGGCTGCTGCTCACCTGCTGATGCAGCAAGGCTACTCCCGTGCGCGCCAGCTGCACTGAGCATGCTACTAGTGAACATAGGTGTTCGACTAATGTTTAGAAGCAACGATGCCTGCCACCAGCCGATAGCCACGAAAGGCCTGCGACAGGATGGCGTGCTGCCGGAGCACGAGTTTTGCTGTTTTTGCGTCAAGCTTTTGCACTGCTGTAAAGCGTCAAATTAGACTAAGAATCAGCAGATGCCTGAGCCCACAAGCAAAATAATTGTGCGAGCGAGTGCCTGCAGCTGGTCCGCCACAAACGAGTAGAGCTTGATACATTGGCCAGCACATGCAAAGATGATGTGTCACGGGGCCTTAAGGCTGCTATGTGTTTGTGCACACCGGCGCTCCCGGGCATGTGGTGGGCTTCAGCGGTGAATCAACCCCTGCATTGCTGAAAGACGCTTTTGTGTAGGCACATCTGTTTGTAGCTTCAACAACAGACGAAATGAACGCCAACAGCTACTCCGGAGGCCCTTGAGTATCCACGGGCCAAACATTGGTTCACCACGGGCCTGCACCGCACAGCACCGCCAGCGCTGGACTGTAGCTACCACGCACGAACGCATTGCAGGCAGTCCCCAAAATCAACAGGCAGCAGCGCCCGTCCATCAAACAGCAGTCCACACGCTGGCAGCTCAACTCCGTCCCCTGCTGCTGCTGCAGCAGCAGCGCGCCAGCCAGGTGGCAGCTCTACCTGCATAGCGCCACCACCACTTGCTGCTGCTGCTGCTGCTGCTGCTGCTGCTGGCTGCTTGTTGCCTAGCCCTACTGCTTTGCTGCTGCTGCTGCCGCTGCCTGCGCCAAACTGTCCCACCAGCTGCCAGAGCTGCTGCTGCAGCTGCAACTGCGCTGCCCGCCATGCTGACCTGCCGCTTGGTGTGAGGCACTGCGCAGCGCTCATGTTGCTGCAAACTTGCTGGCACAGCGTGGGGCAGAATAGCGGCACCCCGAGGTTTAGGGACAGAGGCACCCAGCCAGACCCTGCAGGCAGCAGCATATGGAATAGATGTGAGAGTTACATTTTTTCACATCGTCATGGCACAGTGTGGGGCAGAACAGCGGGACCCGGAGGTTGAGGGACAGAGGCACCCAGCCGCCCCCTGCAGGCAGCAGCAAGTTCGAATATTCTCATGCAGCGTGAGAGTACGACTAGTAGTTGCAAGCAGGGCTCGCGGCGCGACACTTCAGTTGGTGGTTGCCCAGTTGAATAGCGTAGCTGCGTTTCACTGGTTGGTGCTAAACGTACAGTATAACACTTGCAGCGATGGCAGCGACGCTGCACATCCAGCCTTCAGCAACATGCGGGGTGGTACTCAGCACTGCGCTTGCGTGTGCTGTCAGCATACACGGCAAGCTACGCCACCCAGGCAGCATGCAACACTATCACTGTCCTTAAGCATCAATGCACATGACTGTACTGTGTGTCCCACCTGCAGAGGCTGCAGCCCTGCTGCTGCTGCTGCCGCTGGGGCCTGCAGGGGGCAGCTTCACCAGCCGCAGCCAGCCCACGGCTGATGTCAGCTGCAGCTGCTGCAGCGCAGCCACGATGTTGCCAGGCAGCAGCAGCCGCCGCAGCTGCCCACCCTGCTGGCGATCAACGGCCAGCACAGTGATGCTGCCATCTTCGTGCTGCTGCTGCTGCTGCTGCTGCTGCTGGGGGTGAGGCGTGCTGCTGCTGCGGGGAGTGCTGTCGGCGGCTTTTGCTGTTCCAGGCTGCTGATCCACTGGCAGCAGCTCCTCACCAGCACCTGCTGCTGCTGCTGCTGCGGTGTCAGCATCTCCTTGGTTACTGCTGCTACTGCCGCCCATCTGCAGCAAGTCAGCAAAAGGATCGCTTACCGCTGCTGCAGCAGCAGCATCTGCAGCTGCCGCTGGTGTTGCTGCTGAAACTGCAGCTGCCACCCCTTGCTGCTGCTGCTGCTGCTGCTGCTGCTGGTCTGCTGCACGCAACGGCAGCGGCACATCCATGAACGCCACTAGCGGCACATCATCACTGCTGCTGCTGCTACTGTTGCTGCTGGGCAGCTGCTGCAGGTGCACCAGTGGCTGCACCAGCACTGCTGTCCTGGCCAGCAACTCATTGAGGCTGCACAGCAGGCTGCTGCCTGCAGCAGTGGAGCGGGAGGAGGAAGCACAGAAGCCGAGGGAGTGTGCAGGAGGAGGTGAAGAGGTCAAGCAAACTGGGTGAACCAGGGTGGGAACATGGCATGCTATCTGGGCATCAACGTGTGCAAAGGGCATTGCCGTGCGGTGCATGCACAGCTGGAGCACCACAGTATAGCACGAAATGCTGTGGCTGCAGTCCTGGCCAGCAGCTCGTTGAGGCTGCACAGCAGGCTGCTGCCTGCAGTTTTGCAGCAGTGGAGCGCGGGTAGTGCAGCACAGGGTGCAGGGGGAAGCAAAAGCAGCAGTCGACGCAGGGGGCAGGAGAAGGCAGAAGGAGTGAGGCAACATGAGTGGGGCGCTTAGAAGAGTGAGGCCAAAACACTGGCACTGAGACAGCTGAACTCCGCTGCATCCTGCTGCTGAAACCACACACCTGCCAGCTCGCGGCACGAACACTCGCCGTGCTGGAAGCACTCAAGACCTGCACTTGCGCGGCCCTTGTGACACAAACAACATTACACACAATACAACACAACACTGACAAGCCATGACAGTTATGTAAGAGTTACAAAGCCGCCGCACCTTCCACCAGCAGTGGCGACGCTGCCCAGCCGTCAGCAGCAGCAGCCCACCCCCACAGAAGCGCACGCGTACAACCCTCCAGCTGCCCTGACAATACTAACATAACACTGTCAAGTAATAATGGTTACATAACAGTTACAAAGCCACCGCACCTTCCACCAGCAGCGGAGAAGCCGCCCAGCCATCAGCAGCAGCAGCCCACAGCAGCGCATGCGTACAACCTTCCAGCTGCCCTGACGATACCAACACTGCCAAATTATAACAGTTGCGTAACAGTTACAAGCCATCGCACCTTCCACCAGCAGCGGCGATGCCGCCCAGCCGTCAGCAGCAGCAGCCCACCCCCACAGCAGCGCGTGCGTACAACCCTCCAGCTGCCCAGGCAGCCGCCACACCCGCTGGCCCGCCACAAACACCAGACTCAGCGGCCCAGCAGCAGCAGCAGCATACAGCGCAAGCTGTAGCCATGGGGAGTCTGCCTCAGCACTGGGGCCATATAGGGTAGGGGAGCTGGGAGAAAACGGGCTGAGGGGGAGGGAGGGTCCGCGTAATGGTGCTGTTGGGATGATGCAGGTGTAGGCGTGGGACAGCACCTTGGCTGCGCTCTCCGGGTCCAGGCCTGGCGGCAGCAGCAGCAGCAGCAGCAGCAGCAGCAGCAGCAGCAGCAGCAGCAGCAGCAGCAGCAGCAGCAGCAGCAGCATGAGTGTATTCGTGCACAGAGTCATCAGTGGCAGAGCGTGCGGAAAGCCTGCATGCACATTGCTAATGAACTGAAACAGCAGTGGCAGCTGTTGCCAGCATCTGCATGCGATTGGCAGCAGAACATGCGGCTGGCATTGTGTGTGCCTGCTTGCATGCGTACATGCGATGCAAGCAAGCAGCAGCAGCAGCAGCAGCAGCAGTGCCATATCCTACTCACCCTCAAGGCTCTCCTTTCGCAGCAGCTCCAGCGCCTGGCCCTGGCCTGCTGCTGCTGACCGCGCCACGCCCAGCAGGATGCCTAGGCTCTGAATGTGACGCATCAGCTGTTTGTGGGTTATTGAGCAGCAGCAGCAGCAGCAGCAGCAGCAGCAGCAGCGGCAGCAGCAGCAGGTTGGTTGGTGCATAACAGCAGAGTGCTCAGGCTCTGGATGTGGCACATCAGCTGTTTTGTGGGCATCAGCACAGACGCAGCACAGCAGCGACAGCACAGCAGCGACAGCACGGCAACAAGAGGGCCTATCACATCCAGGCTTGCTGCGTATTAGAGCAGCTCACCTGCACCATGTCTCCCTCAAAGAACCACCCCAGTGCTGCTGCTGCCAACAGCAGTGCTGCCGCTGTGCTGGAAAAGTTGCCGGAAGCTTATGTACGTGTTGGGTTGTGGTCTTCAACAGCTCGCATCCAACGCTCACCTGCACCATGTCTCCCTCAAAGAACTCGCCTGCTGCCGCTGATGCAGCCAGCTCAGTAATGAGCTCATCCATAACGGCAGCACCGCCTACGCGGCCGCCCTCAAACAGCGTCACAGAGTGCCGCTTCAACCCTGCGGCACAGCACAGGCGGCAGCACCAGCAGCAGCAGCAGCAGCAGCAGCAGCAGCAACAGAGAGCAGCAGTTGGTGACATGCCGGCTCACTGATGAGCTCATCATCACGGCAGCGCCACCCACGCGGCCACCCTCAAACAGCGTGACGGAGTGCCGCTTGAGCCCTGCGACACATGGCACAGCGCATGGAGGGCAGCAAGCGTCAACGTCAGCAGTGCGGCCGCCTTCAAAAGATGAGAGCGTGGTGCCTGAGCCCTGCAGACTGCAGTACCAAAGGTAGACGGCGAAAAACGAGGGGCATTGCAGCGCTGTGATGAGCTCATCCAACACAGCAGACTCACAAACCATGCGGCCGCCCTCAAACAGCGTTACAAAGTGCCGCTTCAGCTCTGGCCCAAGCAGCGCAAAAAGAGCAGCAGCCGGAACTCTTATATCTCTTCCATATAGATGGCAGCACGGTATTAGTGACTGTCCATGTATCCCACCTGGCGACAGCGCGCCCATCATCAGGTAGGAAGTTGTCTCCGCATCCACCACCACCGCCCACAGACAGGTGAAAGCACAGGACACTGCTCGAAGCACACTAGCCAGCAGGCAAGAATTGATTTAACAGCCGCACCTAGCGACAGCGCGCCTATCATCAGGTAAACAGACACGCATACTCAAGTCACTCCTTAGAGTTCAAACGCGAGCAGGCAACACACATTATGTGCTATCACTATGGACCGCTCACCTGGCGACAGCGCACCCATCATCAGGTATGAGGTTGTCTCCGCATCCACCACCACCGCCACGCCCCCACTGTCCGCAGCGCCATTCCACACCCCGCCAGCAGCAGCAGCAGCAGCAGCAGCGCCGGCAGCAGCAGCAGCAACGGGGGAGCCTCCAGAGGCCTCTTCGGTGCTGTCAGGGACTGACAGCACCTGGCTGCCCATGGCTTGGCTGCTGCTGGTGAGGCCGGCACGGGCTGGCAGGCCAGGGGTGGCTGACAATCATTGTTGCCAAAGGTAACGGCAGCAGCAGCAGCGGCAGCAGCAGCAGCAGCAGCAGCAGCAGCAGCAGCAGCAGCAGCAGCAGCAGCAGCAAAAGTTGAGTCAGAGCATGTGCCTCATCTGTGTTGTCAGGGACTGACAGCACCTGGCTGCCCATGCCTTGGCTGCTGCTGGTGAGGTTCCTGCGGGGTGGCAGGCCAGGGGTGGCTGCAGCAGGTGCATTTTGTTGAAGTACTTCAGACCAGCAGCGGCAGCAGCAACAGCAGCAGCAACAGCAGCAGCAGCGGCAGCAGCAGCAGCAGCAGCAGCAGCAGCAGCAGCAGCAGCTAAAGATCAGACAGAGGAAGAAGCCAGAGCATGTGATACTTGTGTACTGTTACTCTACCAGTGCGTGTGCAGCAACACCAATACACCAACGTGTGTATTCACATCACGTCATTCACCTGCTGCTGCTGCTGCTGCTGCTGCTGCTGTGGCCCACCTGGCTCCTCGCCGCTGCTGCCAGGGCTCAGCTTGCTGGCAAACCCTAGCCGTATCGCCAAGCTCGTCACCAGCAGCAGCTGCCGCAGCTCCACCCCAAGGACGCTTTGAGCCATGTGCAGTGCCGTACGCTTGCGTTACAGACCCTGTTTTGCTACACCGGCCGCATTTTGCTATTCACAGACAATGACGACAAAGCATATACCTCAACAAGGCGTCAGAAACAGCAGTTGCTGCACGTTGTCGCCGCACCTGGCTCCTCCCCGCTGCTGCCGGGGCTCAACTTGCCGGCAAACTCCAGCCGTGTCGCCAAGCTTGTCACCAGCAGCAGCTGCCGCAGCTCCACCCCAAGAATGCTTTGATCTATGTGCAGTGCCGCACGCTTGAGTCACAGATCCTGTTTGCTGCATCGGCCGCATTTTGCTATGCGCACACAATGACGACAAAGCATCTACCTCAACAAAGCATCAGAAACAGCAGTTGCTGCCGCTGTCGCCCCACCTGGCTCCTCGCCGCTGCTGCCAGGGCTCAGCTTGCTCGCAAACCCCAGCCGTATTGCCAAGCTCGTCACCAGCAGCAGCTGCCGCAGCTCCACCCCAAGGATGTCTGCCAGGCGGGCTTGATCCAGCCTGCTGCTGTTGGCTAGAAACAGGCTGTACAACAGCGGTTCAAACGGGTCCACTGACTCGTCGCCAGCCTCCGAGGTTTTGTTTGACACAAAGCCCTGGCCGCGACACAGCAGCAGCAGCAGCAGCAGCAGCAGCAGCAGCAGCAGATGTTTGCAAGAACAAAGCTATACAGCAGCGGTTCAAAAGGGTCCACTGACTCATCACCAGCCTCCGAGGTTTTGTTGGACTCGAAACCCTGGGCAGCAGCAGCAGCAGCAGCAGCAGATGTTTGCAAGAAACAGGCTGTACAGCAGCGGTTCAAACGGGTCCACTGACTCATCGCCAGCCTCCGAGGTTTTGTTGGACACAAAGCCCTGGCATGACACAGCAGCAGCAGCAGCAGCAGTGGCAGCAGCAGCAGCAGCAGATGTTGGACAGGAACAGGCTGTACAGCAGCGGTTCAAATGGGTCCACTGACTCGTCGCCAGCCTCCGAGGTTTTGTTGGACACAAAGCCCTGGCCATGACACAGCAGCAGAAGCAGCAGCGGCAGAAGCAGGAGTAGCAGCAGCAGGCCTTTTGGACAGGCCAAGCATGGCGACACATTGCAACTCTGAACAGTTGCTTTGAAACCTGCACGCCCTGCAGCCCCTGAAGTGCACCACTCGAGAGTTTGCAAGCCAGACACAACTCTTCAGGTGCTCAAGACACACAACGCCAACAAACAGCCGCGCTGATCAGGCACCATGCCATGTAGTGCACGCAATCACAGCGCACAACACCATGCACTCTCTCTTGTGTCACACCAGTTGATCTAACCCCTCCGCTCTGATTCTCTTCGGCATCACACGTGGCCCTCAGCCTCACCTCGAGTGGCGGCAAGTTAATCCTGTCATAAGCAGCAACAGGCACCTCCAAATATTCAAACAAACACGCCAGACTGTGCCCAAACATCATGCGCAGCAAGCAACCGGAATGCTAAGAATACACGGTGCGTGAGACATTTGTCTGGTATCACTCGTGTGCCTCAGCCTCACCTCGAGTGGCGGCAAGCTGATCCTGTCATCAGCAGCAACAGGCACCTCCAGGTATATCAGCCCCCGCTTGTACAAGCCCTGCAGCAGGCCTGCATCAAAACTCGACACGGGGTGCGCTGCCACACTGCTGCTGCTGCTGCTGCTGCTGCTGCTGCTGCCGGCTGGCATAGGCTCGCAGGCCTGCCGCAGCAGCTGAGCCTCTGCAGGAGTGAGCTCGCGGAACTCGGCTTCGCCTGCAATGTAGCAGCCACAGCAGCAGCAGCAGGGTAGGCATTCAGAGTGTACTCTGCTCATGATGCCAGCCACTCCTCGTTATAGGAGAAACATTTAGCGCTGTCATCCGCAGAATGCACCCAGCATGTAGTAAGATGCAACACGCGTGCAGAATGCCTTGCCTACATGTCAATCGTGAGAACTCACCCACGTTGACCACCTGCACGCCCCACCAAGGCTCCATCTTCACATCCAGCGGGGCAGCAGGCAGCAGGTCTCGTGCGATGCCCTTGTTCACGCGCCACAGCAGCCGCTTGGCCTTGCAGGCGTTCATCAGAGCAATGTACTCGTTGCGGCCAATGCCCGTCACGCGCAGCATGTCGGCGGCCTGCGGGGGTATAATGTACGATGTTACTTTTGGTGAAGCAACACAGATGACCATCACATTCCAAGCCGCAGACGCAGCACATAAGTAGCATGCACCTATGGTGATGCCCACTTACACCCAGCCAACCTGAAGTTCACACCAGCATGTTCACCGTGAAGTTCGGAATTCTGTCGTAGCTCTTCTCCTCCTTGAGTGTGAGGAACAACACTTCACTGTAGTAGCGAAACGGCGTCACCCGCACCACACGGCACACGTAGTCCGACAAGTGGTAGGGGTACACCTGACACAGCCGCAGCAGCATGTGACAGCAGCGGCACAGCACAAAAACATCAGCAGCTTGACCACACGCAGTGCTGTAGCACATTTGGTGCGGCTAACTGCTGCAAGCCTCTGCTCAATCTTTGCGACCAGTCGAACTGCAGCCCACACACATCAACAACACGGTCGTGGCAGTGACAGCAGCAAAACAGCTGCCCTGACCCTGCCACTGAACAGCAGAAAGGCAACTGCAGATGCCGTTGACAATGTGTTTTGCGTCTCACCCGGGCCCAGGCCTGGTACGTGGCCAGCAGCTGCTCGTAGTAGTCCTGCTCGCTGCAGGCTGACCTGGCCAGGCTGCCGCCCCACGCCTCACCTCGCTGGATGCACAGCTCGCGCACCCTGGCCAGCAGCAGCAGCAGCAGCAGCAGCGGCAGCAGCAGCAGCGGCAGCAGTAACAGCAGCAGCAGGGGTGAGTAGAAAGAGACTGTGGAAGTAGCTGACTGTGCGCTTGCAGCAGCGCCAGATACAGGGTTGGAAATGCTAGCACTACCACTTGGACGATTCAGCACAAGGCAGGGCTGCGCCGGCTATGTGTAAGCTGTACAGCTGCTGCTTTTTCTGCATGACCATACACCAGCAACTGTGTCTTGGCTGCCAAACAATGCTTTGCTCTGTCATCTGCTTCCGTCCCCCAGTCTGCGGCACAAGCTACAGCTAGCTAGCTAGTAAACTGGCTGCCTGAGGCAAGCCAGCCAGCTGACAGCAGCAGTGTGCCACACAAACCTGCCCCTCCATTCGTTTTGTGTCACTCTTTGCCTCACTGGCTCCGGCAGATCATCATATGGCCTGCCAGTTATGATCGCCTTGCGCACATACTCCTCATATGCCATGCTGCTGGAGGTGTTGCCTGCTGAGCTGGGCTTTAGCCCTGTGCTGGCGTACTGAACCGCTCCTGCTCTATGCTGTTGCTGGTGCTAACAAAAGGAGTGGTGCTGGCATGGCTGCTGCAGTGTGTGTGGCAGGGCTAGAGCTGCTGCTGTCTACTCAGCAGATGCAGTATGAATGCTGTGATGGAGCTGCTACGCTGCACCTTGGTCCCTGCTCCAGGTGGTTTGAGTGTTTGAAATTAATTTATCATCATCAGCCTGCAAAGCTCGCACACATCGCAACTGGTTGGTAGTTCACGGGCAGAGACAGTACAGCAGTTGTAGCAAGCAGAACCGCCTCAAGCTCAGTTTAGCTGTCTCGCAGCACTCTTTACTCGGGTTATAAACTGGTTGAAAAGACGGCTGCACGAAGATCGCGGTGTGCAAGAGGTCGTACGTAGGACAGGCCTGATTCAAGCCAGCAAGTGGATCATCACCCAGGCTGAACCGTTTATCCAGGCTTATGCTTGAAGCGGACGGAAAACCTCACCACACATGGGATGTTGCAGACTCAGACATCGCGCAGAACCACAGGTGGTGTCCTTACCTTGGAAAACAGGTGCAGGTCTTGGCCTGACAATATTCAAACCCCCAAATGACACAGTTCACCAATGGCTGACCACACAGGTCACAACGATGCTCCATTACTTTACTTTGAGCAGCTGCACCTACTTTTATCAATGCTCTGCGGCACACCTGAACATCCAGATTCACGATTTGTGTGTTACACGACGGGAACACAGCCCGTTTCCGAGCCAATGACAGGCTCATTGGGCAACCACTTGATCCATCAGCCATCCACTGGATTCGGCCAGTGACTCTAGCGCACTAGCAAGCTGCACTATGGCAAGCAGCCCCTAATCCTGACTATACATTCAATATCGGCTGTATGGGCCTCTACAGTACAGGTGACAGCAAATCAAGCACAAGCTTGCGTTGCCATACATACACACGTCTTTTCAAGCATTGCTTGTGGGTCCTTCACAAATCATGTGGGCATCCGTGCAAGAACGCACTAAACCACACCGAAGCGGCTCTAGTCGTCACTCAGCGTCCATTGCTGCAGGCGCCTGCTGCTCCTGTGCTTCTTGCTGCTGCTGCTGCTCTTCCCGCTGCTTTGCAGGCTGAGATGCTGCTCCAGTGTCACCCGCTGCTCCATCAGCTGCTGCATCCGCACCAGCTGCGCTCTTGCCAGGCCTGCGGGGACAAGCAGCAGAGCATACAAGCTCAGCTTCCAAACAGGAGCGCAGACTGATTGAAGCTGATGTCCACAAAACCCACACAATTGGCTGTCTTACAACGCACGCAGCAGACATCATGCAAGCCCGTTGTGTCATAGCATGTGCCATTCGCAATCAACTGCAAATCACACTGCTAGTACCACCATATCTTTCAAAGTTCGCAACACGTAATCACAGATACCAGCAACCCCAGCTGACAGCACCACAGCAGCAGCGTCCCTCACCTGGCCCTCCTGCTGCTGCCGCCTTCCAGAACATCACTGCTGCTGCTGCCCCGGCAGCGACTAACCGCACAGATCTGGACAGAATAATGAGCCACAAATAGCACCACAGCCAGTCCCGCTCACCTGGCCCTCCTGCTGCTGCCGCCCTCCTGACCGTCACTGCTGCTGCAACCGCCGCCACCGCCGCAGCTGCCGCTGCCGCCATCCCCAGACTCCGCAGCTGCAGCACTCGCGCCAGCCGTCGCCTCCTCATCCTGCTGCTGCTGCTGCTGCTGGGTCTTTTCGCCGCCCGAGTTGGTGGCATCGCCGCCCTCTGCTGCTGTTGCTGCTGCACTGCTGGCGCCTGCGGGCTTTGCCCCGTCCGGCTCGCCTCCCTTTTTGAGGGACAGGCGGTACTTCTGCAGGTGGCTGGCCACATTCTCTCTCGTGAGGCCCTCCACGTTCATCATCTGCAAGACAGTGAAACACGGCGCATTGCAAGGCTGCGTTTTACTTACAGAACCTGCCTCAGGGAAAGAACAACAATCTGTGTGAGACCTTCCATGTTCATCATCTGCAGCAGTTATAGTCCGATATAGTGTGATGAAGTACAACTCATTGATTTGGCACAGTCACCTGCATGATGGTCTTTGGCACGGCTCTATCAAGCCCCAGCTTGCCCACTGCCTCCTCAAACAGCCCAAACCATTAACAAACCACACTTCATGCCACATAACATAATAACATAACATAATAACATAGCACCATTCACCTGCATGATGGTCTTGGGAACGGCCTTATCAAGCCCCAGCTTGCCCACAGCCTCCTCAAACAGCGCGTGCAGCGCAGGCGTCCACACCAGGCGCGGCCGCTTCAGCGCGCGAGCCTGACACAGCAGCAGCAGCAGCAGCAGCAGCAGCAGCAGCAGTGAGGCCAGCTGCCGATAGAAAGCTTGTTGCAGCACAGGTATATGGTCTGCAGACCACCTGTCCACGGACAGCCGCTTGCATGCGCGCAGCAGCACAAATCTTGCAGCGACACTGTCGCAGTACATCTCGAACTCACGGCGTAACCTGGCTGTCAAAAGTAGCAACAAGCAGCACCACCATGCTGCTGCCTGCCAATGCTGCCCTCTCCCCCATCCTACCTGGTTGTCATCCGCGTCATCCTGCTGCTGCTGCACCATCTGGCTGTAGTCTGCAGGGCCGCTGTAGCAGCTCATTGGGGGACAGCCCATGGAGCCTGCAGCACACGACGAACAAAATAACAGCAGCAGCAGCAGCAGCAGCAGCAGCAGCAGCAGCAGAGATCAGCTGACACCAGCTGAACGCACACGTGGATGTCACTGCGCCTGGTGCTTCATAGCCTGGTCCTGCTAGCTACGGAAGTTGTGCAGGGACAGCACAACACCGCATGCATGCGCAGCGCAACAACAATCGGACCGAGGACAACGGCACACCTGATAGCACATATGTGCTGCCACAAAGCCTGAACTGACAATGGTGAACACGCTGTCGCAGTCAAAACCATGCAGTAGACATACGCTGTTGCCGCACCTGTCATGCTTGACACTGCCATAGCTTGAGGAGCAGCACCCATGTACGGCAGCAGTGACGCAGCATGCGGCGTGTAGCCGTACGCTGCTGCTGCAGGATAGCCGTGCAGCGGGTGCATCACTGCTGCATTCACTGATGCTGCCTGCGCTGCTGCTGCATGGTGTGCTGCGGCCATGTGGGCAGCAGCTGCATGGTGAGCAGCTGCTGCATGGTGCGAGTGGGGGTACCCTCCGGCACTTAGACTTGAAGTGGCTTGCGTGGATGGGCCCGCTGCTGCAGCAGCTGCTGAAGCGATGGATTGCTGCAGTGCTAATGGCATAGATGTGGCTGCAGCTTGCTGCTGCGAGGTAGCTGCTGCAGCCGCTGCTTGGGCTGCGCTGACTTCAGGCTGCTGCTGCACCTCCAGCTGCGAGAACTGCTGCTGCACATCAACAGGCTCGCTAGCTGACGATACGATAGGCTGCTGTTGCCGGGCTGCTGCTGCTTCAAGCGCCCTGGCAGGGGGCTGTTGGGCCCCTGCTGCTGTGGCTGCTGCATCAGCTGTATGCTGACTTGCAGCTGCATGCCGGTGCTCCCGCTCGCGTCTATGTGGCGAAGGATGCCTTCTGTCTTGAGTTTGCTGCTTGTAGGCACCTATCCTTGCGTGAGCAGCCTGGCTTTCACTGTCGTAATTTTCATCCGTGGCAATGCCGAATGCTAGCGCTAGAGGCGCAGAAATTAGTCTCTGGTTGATGGAAACTAAAGGTTCAGATGGTTGTTTGAGCTGCATCATCATGATCGGCTCCGCCAGCGACGCGCAGGTTGGACAGCAGTGGGATGCAATGGGTGGCCAAATCCGACCTTAAATACAGCTACCTAAACTTCAGGTACTTGTGTGACTCAGCTGTGACAGCGACGCTGCTAACTTGGCGCCGAACCGAATCCAGAGATACTTGTTTGCTGCGATCTTTGAAGGATACGGGTGGCAGCACGAAACCACAATAGCCGCAGCTGAACATTCAAGAGATACGCAGGCGTTCAAGTCGCAGAGCTGGCAATTGTACTAGTCACACCGGCAAAAAAAACAGAGCAACTGTATGTTACAATGCAGCACCACAGTCAGAACACAGCGTTCTCCTTCTACTTCCAGAGCTTCTTAACACTCATGTTCTTGTCGCTGTCCTTCTTCATGACCTGCAAGCACGGCAGAACCAAGCACGACAGGGGCCAGCGTCAGCAGCTGTACAGCGTCATGAAATGGCAGGCCTTGCAGGAATGATGACGACAGCTGGGTGGTGCAACCCCATCAACGCAATGATTTTGTTTGTTTGAACCCCTGAGTGCACAGCATAGCCAACTGCTAACCCAACGCACGTGCAACAGCGCCACCAACCACATGCAAACCCTAACACGATTCATATTTATTCAAGCCGCTTTGGTGTTTGTTTGCACTACGATTGTGCAGCGCCACAAGCCCTCTCGACATGCCATACCACCACTGCCACCAGCACCAGCACACGCAATCCCCACAGACACACCTGCAGCCAGCAATCCCAAACAACACAACCACACAGCCCACCTTTGCCACCGCCACCTCAAAGTCCTCCTGCATCACCTGCTGCGCAACCCCAAGCACAAGCAAGCCCCACAGACACCCCTCCCCTGCCCCTCCACATACACACAACAACAAAACCCACCTTTGCCACCGCCATCTCAAAGTCCTCCTGCGTCACGTGCTACACGCCCCAAGCAGAGGCAAGCTACACACAACACCCATACAGACACACCCACAGCTGACAACCTCAAATCTTGTGACACAACCCACCTTCGCCACTGCCATCTCAAAGTCCTCCTGCGTCACGTGCACGCGCCGCTCGCGCAGCGCAAACATGCCCGCCTCCGTGCAGCACGCCTTGAGCTCCGCGCCACTGGCCCCGCTCATCTTGTCTGCGATGCGCTTCAGGTCAATGCCGCGCGTCAGGTTCATCTTGCGGCTGTGGATGCGCAGGATGTCCACGCGGGACGACTCGGAGGGGTTGGGGAACTCGATCTTGCGGTCGATGCGCCCCGGGCGCAGCAGCGCGCTGTCGAGGATGTCAATGCGGTTGGTGGCCATCAGCACCTGCAGGGATGCGGCAAACCAACAGAACAGCACAGCATGAGACATAGGGTTTGGGGATTCAAAGTTGGTTTTCAGAAGCACCCCGGGCGCAGCAGCGCAGAATCAAGGATGTCGATGCGGTTGGTGGCCATCAGCACCTGTGCACCGTGCAGCAGCGTGCGACAGTCAACAAATGGTGGTCAATTTCAAAGACGAAGGCAGCAGCAAGCAGCGCGCGACTCATTCCATCCTTGCACTTGGTGGCCATCAGGAAGGCACCAACGCGAATTGTGCAAGCACAGCTCAGTGTAAGAAAAGGATTGGGGAACTCAATCTTGCGGTCGATGCGCCCCGGGCGCAGCAGCGCGCTGTCCAAGATGTCGATGCGGTTTGTGGCCATCAGCACCTGCAACAATGCGGTTGGTGCACAGCAACGCAGCATGAGACATGCGGTTGAGGATTTGGGAGTCTGCGATCAGAAGCATCACGCGCGCAGCAGCGCACTGTCCAAAATGTTGATGCGGTTGGTGGCCATCAACAACTGCGGGGGTGCGGCAAACCAACAGAACAGCGCAGCATGAGACGTGGGGTTAAGGGTTTGGAAGTCTGTGATCAGAAGTGTCCCGGGCGCAGCAGCGCGGAGTCAAGGATGCCGATGTAGTTGATGGCCATCAACACCTGCGGCGACGCGGCAGCGCCATCACAGCGCAGCAGCAAACGTCAGGCTTGGGGCTTGAGTGCCGGGACTCAGAGCGCCCAAGCGCCGCAGCGCGGAAATAAGGGCGTCCAGCATGCTGCGCTGCACCTCAACGTCACCACCGGCACAGTCAAACAAGTCAAAGTAACATAGTAACGCATTTCAAACCGCCCACCTTGATCTTGTTGCTCACCTCAAAGCCGTCCAGCTAATTGAGCAGCTCCAGCATGGTGCGCTGCACCTCCGCATCACCACCAGCACAGTCAAACGAGTCAAAGTAACATAATAACACGATTCAAACCGCCCACCTTGATCTTGTTGCTCGCCTCAAAGCCGTCCAGCTGGTTGAGCAGCTCCAGCATGGTGCGCTGCACCGCCATTTCACCACCACCACAGTCAAATGAGTCAAAGTAACATAACAACACGATTCAAACCGCCCACCTTGATCTTGTTACTGGCCTCAAAGCCGTCCAGCTGGTTGAGCAGCTCCAGCATGGTGCGCTGCACCGCCATTTCACCACCACCACAGTCAAACGAGTCAAAGTAACTAATAACACGATTCAAACCGCCCACCTTGATCTTGTTGCTCGCCTCAAAGCCGTCCAGCTGGTTGAGCAGCTCCAGCATGGTGCGCTGCACCTCGCTGTCGCCGCCGCCGCCGCTGTTCTCTGTGCGCGCTGAGCCGATGCTGTCGACCTCGTCCATGAAGATGATGGACGGCGCGTGCTCCCTGCAAAGAGGCGGCGAAAGGCGAATGGTGCTCAAAACCATGAAATATCTGTAAGGTTACAATAATGCCGATGCTGTCAGCCTCATCCATGAAGATGATGGACGGAGCGTGCTCCCTGCAAAGAGGCGGCAAAAAGCAATTGATGGTCGTTACGATACAATTTACGAACAATGTTTGCAGAGTTGTGAGGATGCAGATGCTTTCGACCTCGTTGAAGAAAATGGAGGGTGCGTGCTCCATGCGCAAAACAGGAGTACATCATATATGCTATATAGTACTTTTGATGCCAGTACTTGATACTGCCGCTGGCAACCGCACTCCTGCAAGTGCCGGTGCTGCTGCAGCAGCAGCGCTACAGTACTGTCACTAAGCGGATTGACATCATGCTTACTCACCTGGCCATCACGAAGAGCTCGCGCACCATGCGGCTGCCCTCGCCGATGTACTTCTGCACCAGCTCGCTGCCGCTGACACGGATGAACGTGCAGTCCGTGTGGTGCGCCACGGCGCGCGCCAGCAGCGTCTTGCCGGTGCCTGGCGGCCCATACAGCAGCACACCCTGCAGGCAGTGACCGCAACAGCAAGACATGTGTGTGCAAGTTAAAAGCACTACTACAAGTGGTCGTGTAAGTTGGCCAGCAGCGTCTTGCCGGTGCCTGGCGGCCCGTACAGTAGCACACCCTACAGGCAGCGACCCAGCAGCAAGACATGTGTGTGCAAGTGACAGCACTACTACAAGTGGTCGTGTACGTTGGCCAGCAGCGTTGTGCCGGTGCTTGGCAGCCCGTGCAGCAGCGCATCATGCATACCACCACGAACAAACACGGCGCAGCGCAGCTCATTGCATTGCAATAGAGAGACATACACAGTGACACCCCTCTGACAACAAGCTTCCTGCATGGACATCAGCGGGGAACAGGGAGGACCAGCTGCGCAATTCCTCCAGCTGCACTCAAGCGCATAGAGCGCCCTGCTGCACTGCAGCAAACAGTTGCGCTGCGCCGAGGCTGTCAAACGCTGCTGCAGTGTGCCCCTGCATGTGCTGCTGCTTCCCGCCCCACTGCTGCTGCTGCCTCATTGCTGCTGCTGCTGTTGCCGCGCTGCGCGTGCGCACCTTTGGCTGTGCAATGCCCAAGCTCTCAAACAGCTCTGGGTGCTTCAGCGGCAGCTCAATCACCTGCGCAGCGGCGCCAGCAGCAGCGAAAGCAGCACGAGTTCAGCGGCCAAGTCAGCAGCTTGAACCCGCACATACAACATTCAAAACAGCCTCAGCAAGCCTAAACGCAGCACATGCACACCTCATCTGTCCAATTATCACGCTGCGAGAAGTTTCAGGATTTTCATCGACCAGAATTTAGCACTGCAGCGCCAGCCAATATTCGAAAAAAATGCACTGTCCTGTAACTAGTTGATGGTTGTCCTGACGCTCACGCTGACGATCAACACTGATGTGTCACCAGTCCCCGACCCGAACTGCTGTGCCGCAGCTGCTGCCACTGCTGCTGCTGCAGCTGATGCTGTTGCTGCCACCACCACTGCTGCTGCGGTGCCTGCAGCGCTGCTTCTGCTGCCACTGCTGCTGCTGCTCCCTCCTACAAGCACCTCCTTCATCTGCTGGCTGCAGCCGGCAAAAAATACCCTGCTGCTGCTGCTGGCGGCCACACACCATCCTCTGCTGCCGCGCCCTCACCTCCTTGATCTCCTTGATCTGCTGGTCGCAGCCGCCGATCATGTCGTAGGTGGAGTCCGGCACCTTCTCCACCTTCATCAGGCTCACCAGCGGGTCAATCTTGCTGGGCAGCAGGATGTGCAGCGCGTAGCTGTCGTTGCGCAGCGCCACGCGCGCGCCTGCAACGATGACAGCACAGAAATGGTAGAGTGTTGGGCGCAGCATACCATGTTTTGCCGGCTGCAATGCTGCTTCTAGTGTTTGCAAGCACCCACCACAACCACAGACAGCGCCGCTGTCTCACTCAACTTAAGGCCTACTGTTCTTGAATACACCTGACGGCTTGCTGCCTCTGCTTCACAGCATGCTGCTTCTCCTGCTGCTTGCTGCTCGCTGTGTCTCCTGGCTGCTGACCGCTGTCCTGGCGCACCAGGCGTGAACGCCGCTTGCTGCTCAGATGCGTGCTTCAAGCTGCTCAGAACGGCTGCTTTGTCATACCTGGTCAGCGTGCTGCTTGCTGCTCGGGTTGCTGCATGTTTCTCCGCCTGCTGCTCAGCTTGCTGCTACCCTTGCAGAAACATGCCGCACCTGGCGTGAGTGCTGCGATGTCAATCTTCTTGTCAATGTCCACCACTCACCTACTGACTGCTGCTTAGACTGCTGTGTCCTGCTCAGCTTGCTGCTTCCTGCGCAGCTTGCTGCCTGCTTCTCAGCTTCCTGCGCAGCTTGCTGATTGCTACTCAGAGGGTTGTCCTGGCGGCCACCAGCCACAAGCTACGAACACAAACAACAAAACACTTGAGACACGCTGTGAAGGCCGCGCCGCACCTGGTGTGAGTGCTGCGATGTCGATCTCCTTGTCAATGTCCACCACGTACTTGCCCTCGGGGTGCACCTTGACCAACACCTTGCTCTTGCCCATCACCTGCAGCAGCAGCAGCAGCAGCGGGGTGCAGTGCAATATCATGATATTATCATGCCTGCAGGAGGTATGTCAGCATGCACTGCCTGGCTGCAGGCAGGTTTGCGGGAATTTGGGCTCCAAAAAACTGCTGCTGCGAGCGTGGCTGCAGAGCCTAGGCAGCAGCACCAACGTGCTGCAGCAGTGAATGTAGCGTCCTGCAAAGTCCCAAGTGTGCTTACATTGCTGCCCATGGCAAGAAGTCCTGCTGGCACACCGCTGCTGCCAAGAAGTGCCAATGAAGCACGGCAACACCACTGTGTGCCCACTTGCACCCATACAAAGGGCACCCAAGGGGGACTGGCAACCATAAGACGTGCATGACTGAGAGATCACTGCTTCCTGCTTCTGATTTCAGCCACATGCGGGTCTCTGAAGCAGCTGCAGGCTTCAACTCCCGCTGCTGCTGTAGCTGCGCCAACAGAACTTGCCTTGATGACCTCTCCCACGTATGAGCCAGGCTCCTGCAACAGCTGTAGCTCCTCCCGTAGCATACGCACTGCCAGACAGACGCATGCACGTCAGACATTGCGCGAGAGCTGCGTTGGTTGGCCAGCACAACCCCCTTCCTACCTGATGTGTTCAACTCATTTCGCTGTGCTTCGAGACGCCTCAAGTTGTGGCTCTTATCTTTAATCATCAGCTCTAGCTCCTCTATCTTTCCCTTGTAGTAGTTGCGAAGCCCCACACCGGGCTCTGCTGCTTGCTTGCCCATGATGTTCGAGCTGCTCGCTGCCACAGGCAGCGTCCGACTTCTTGTTCTGGTTTATAAGAGCTCAGATCAATTAATCAAGCAACTTGTTTCGATCAGGCAAGCACCCAACGATGCAGGGAATGCCTTACGTTGCACCACGTCTCTCAACAGCTAGTCTGAAATCAGCCAACACACCAGTGAACGTGCTATCAACGCTGTTGAATACCTCAGCAGCTCCCAGGAGCCTCAATATGACAGGGGCAGGAACACCACATACCAGGGTTTGGGGTTACACGTTTCCGCTGGCACAGGGTTTTAGGGTGTCTTTGAGGCTTGCTGACTACAAGTCCCACCTTCCCATCCCACTCGTAAGAAATTACAATCGCACGCAAGCTTTCTGCCTCACAGCGCTCGCTAAAACCAAGCTGCTACGCACCAGGCCTTGCGACCGCAGTAGCCTCCTGCTGCTGCTGGCTGTGCGGCTGTAGCACGGGCTATGTTGCCGCTGCATCTGCCGGACAGGCAAGCTGCTGCCACTGCATGACTGCATTGCACCGCAAGCCTGCCGTAGCACCAGCAGTCCTCGCACTGCGCTGCTGCCGCTGCTGCTAGCTGCAGGAACTGCCTCTGCAGCCCCATCAGGTGGCACCCCATCCCCGACATGCCTAACCGCCCCATCACTGCTGCTGCTGCTACTGCTCAATCCAGTATTGCTGACACTGCTGCCACTCAGCCAGTCCCGCGGGAAAGCACTCGCTTCAAACCCTGCCGCCTGCAGCAGCGCGTGCTTTGCTGCTGCCTGCTGCAGCAGCGGCGCCCACAGCATCTCTGCAGGAGGCACCCCCTGCCACTCTGCCATGATGCTGCCCGCCACACAGCCCCAGCGAGCAGCATCCAGCATAGACAGCCCTGCGTGCAGGCCTGTTACAAATCCACCACAGAATGCATTGCCGCAGCCTGTAACATCCACGACGCGCGTGCCTGGCACGGCAGGGACCTGCGTGCAGCAAAGGCATGAAGCAAGGCGTGCAGGCGTGTGACCAGCTTTGCACCGGTCTGCTGAGCTGAGCGTGAGCAGCTGCGGCTTTGATGCATCAGCTGCCGCGTAATAAACACAACTATTGCAGAGCTATGTTTGCTGCCGCCACGGCTCTGTTCGCTGCCGCCAAATAACAAGCAACTGTCCCAACAGCAAGCTGCGCTATCAGCCAGCCAACAAGCCCTCTTGTATTCCACCAGAGCTGCAGCTGTTTCCGTGGATATGTCGCTGCTTCTGCATGCCTCAAACAGCACAGCACTGACGTGCCACATGGTTCTGCTGGGCGCATCTGCCACAAGCACCCCTTCCGGCCCCATCCTGAGGCTGACTGTGCCAGCCCTAGCCATGCTGATGTGAAGCAACGTATGATGCAGTCCAATTCAAACCGCCATACACTTACGTGCCACATGGTGCGGCTGGGCCCATCTGCCACCAGCACCCCTTCAGGCCCCATCCTTAAGCTGACTGTGCGGGCCCCAGCAGCCAGCAGCCGCTGCACCAGCTGCTGCGGGCTGCCTGGCCCCACAATGGAGGCAGCCTCTGCCTCGTTGGGTGAGAAGATGTCGACTGCCTGCAGCAGTGCTGCCAGCTGTTGATCTGGGGGAGGGCTGTCGCAGGCGGTGTAGGTCTCAACAGACAGCAGGCCTGCAGGACAGCGGCACAGGACAAGACATGACGGTGAAGCTGTTGTTGCGTTGTGAACTGGCTGCATTGGTTATGCGGTGCAGGTGGTGCGGGTGCATGAGAGAGAGTGATGCGCCACCCACTGCTGACAGCGCCGCACTGCAGCAGGTGCGTCAATGACCAATGATGCTTGCGCCCGCTGCGCTGCAGCTGCCAGCTGTGTATCAGTACCGTTACTAGCGTCGTCGCCGACAGCTGCTGCAGTCTCACCTCCGTGCGCATGTGCTGCTTCTATCAGCAGCCTCAGCAGCCTCACAAGCAGCCCGGCCTACAGCTGTTGCAAGCAGTACGCTCTGCTTTACTATCGCGGTCACTGTTGAATACAACAAACTGCTGCCGTCGCCTCACCTCCGCGCGCGTGTGATGCTTCTCTCAGCGCCCTCAGCAGCTTCATGGGAGCGTGCCCTGCATGAATGCCCAGGTGGTAGTGCCGCGAGGCCTGGAAAGCAGCCGGCAGCTGCGCGAATGACGGCCGCAGCTGCTGGTACAGCTCATCGCACTCCCTCACGCGCCAGATCTACAAGCAACAGATAGATAGAGAGATGGGTGGTGAGTTTTCAAAGACAGTTTGCAGGAACACACACACTGCAAGACAGAGTCATAGGCAATAACGCATAGCTGCAAGCTCCGCAAAGTCAGCTGTGCCGCTGTTGTACATGCACAGTAGACTTCCTGCAAGCAGTTTTCAGCCCCGGCTGCGTGTGCTATTGCATCAGCCAGCAGTGTCACCTGCCTGGGTGCGCCGCCCATCCTCTTCAAACACCTGCCATGCCCTGGGAGTGGGCTGCTGGCCCACAAGCAGGCCAGCGGTGTTGCATCCGATGCTGCGCAGCCACTCCTGCAAGCAAAGCCAGCATGAGCGCAGTGCACAGCGTTGTTTCACGTGATAGCATTGTAGATAGCGTCAGGCCAGTGGGGTGGCCAGCTGGCTTGCACACATACAACTGAGTTACACACGGTATGCAGGACACCTCACCTTCACACTGCTTGTTGCTAGGTTTTCAGGTTAACAGTGCAATGTTCAGCACACACTTGCAGGCTGGTAGCACAGCAGCAGCAGCACCAGCAGCAGCACCAGCAGCAGCAGCTGGAGTAGTGTGTTCAATGCTGGCAGCCGATGGCTGAAGCAGCTGGACTTACCTTACAGGGCTCAGGCAGATCCTTTCCCACTCCTGCAGCTAGCCCTACGTTGCAGGGCTTATTTTCAGCTGACAGGGCAGCGGACACCAACTGGAAGCCAAAGAGTGTCTGGGGTCCGCCCCCGCCCAGCTGAGCCATGCACGTCTGGCCATCTGGAAGCACGATATCATCGATGATAAGCGTAAAGCCGACTAGTTCCATACTGCAGGCGCGCAAGGCACGTTCGTCACGAGAAGCAGAGGGGCAAAAGCGCCAACGCGTGTGGGACGCCTACAGCACTGCCATGGCCTGCTATCTCCAGGCGAAAGGCTTGATGAAGTTAACTTTCAAGGTCACAAACGAACACGACTACCAAAGCCTTCGATCAGACATCACACCAGCTGCCCCAGCCCAAAACCCTCAGGGCGCAGGTCACAGTGAGTGTTCAAAATGTACCCAAGCCTCTTACAGAGAGGCTCCCACTCAGGGCACTGAGCAGCTGCTTTGAGCCTACAATTGTCCTGCTGAAGCTCCCGGTCAGCAACACCATCACATACAGGCTACACTCGTTGAACCCATAGATTGCAGTCATCAGACACACCGTGCTGACCACGATGCTGTGTCAAACGTCAGCAGGAGCGTTGGTGCGGCACAGACACAGCAACCAACGTCAGGTGCAATTTATAGCACATGACAGCACATGGAAATGATGGCAGCATGTTGATGCGCGCAGCTACGATGCACGGCACCATGGCACTGTCATGAGAGTGGCACTCCTTCCGTCGAAACAACATTGGCAGCCGCTGCTTGTTCACAAAATCTTGAGCCACAGTCTCTGCATCTTATGCGTCTTATGCTGAATGCTCCCTAACAGACGGCTGGCGACAGCAGCGCTGTAGACCATGCAAGTGAATGGCAGCTGCAGGCTAGCTTGGCGACACACCTACAATGTCAGCGACTGGCCTGCCACTCCTCAAGACACTGCTAGCTGCCGCCGCCACCACTGCTGCTGCTGCTGCTGCTACTACTGCTAGCGCCCTTGCTGCTGCTGCTACTCCCCTTGCTGCTGCGGCGTGGCACCGCCAGGCATTCGTTGGTTGGCCCCAAGTATGCTTCAAGCCTGGGGCTGAAAACTTCGTGGATGAGTGTGAGGGGCGCGCCGCCGTGCCAGAAGTAGTACTGCCTGCTCCAGAAGGGCCCGGGGCAGCCAAAATGGGCCTCCAGCTCTGGATGATGCCCCAGAGACACCTGCATTTCACAATCATAATTGACATCGGTGTCAGGATTCAACTATATGGGTTGGACTTGGTGTAGGCGGAGTGAGGTGCCGTGCCAGAAGCAGTACTGCCTGCTCCAGGAGGGCCTCGGGCAGCCAAAATGTGCCTCCAGCTCGGGATGATGGCCCAGCGACACCTGCATCAAACAATATGTCATGTCACAGTTGGAGTGTGCTGTAGTTAGGGCATGCGGGGTGCGCCGCCGTGCCAGAAGTAGTACTGCGCAACAGCAGCACCTGACAGCTTTCAGCTCCAGGTGTCCTTCTGCCAGGCTGACCCAGATGGGCAGCGCTCTGTCAGTCAGGTAGCAGTCAACAACCAACACAAAAGTAACAACCTCACCGTTTGAATCTCACGGAACAGCTCCAGGTGTCCCTTCGCCAGGCTGACCCAGATCGGCAGCGCCCTGTCAGACAGATAGCGGTCAATGCTGGCACTCGCCCACCAGCTGCTTGCATACACCAATGGCACTTGCTGCGCGCCTTGGGACCACAGCAGCACCTGACAAAGGGCAGAAAGAGAAAGACACAGTGCAAAGGTGTAAGACGGCAGTGATCGTGTCAAGCTCAAGCATCCGCTTGTACTGGCCCACCGCTGCTTGCTTACACCAATGGCACTTGCTGCGCGCCCTGGGACCACAGCAGCACCTAATCAAGGGCAGAAAGAAGGAGGCACAGAGCTAATTTGTAAGAGGGCAGTGCGTGTTTTTATGCTGGTACTGGCCCACCAGCTGCTCGCATACACCAATGGTGATTGATGCGCGCCCTGGGACCACAGCAGCACCTGACAGGAGAAAGGGGGGTGGCATGCGGACAACACACATGGTTCAATCCCTGCACGGCTTCTAATGGTGCCTACAGTCACAGCAATGCCTGCCGAACAAGGCAAGTTGTACAACAGGATGGGTGCAAAGACCGGCTTCTGGGCAAGCATTCTGCCCACTCATCATAGCAGCACATGCACATCACTCTGCTGGCTGCACTGTTCTGCAGCCTGGCACACACACAGCACAGCAGATGTATGGCCCAGCCCCTGCCACTTGCACAAAAAAGAAAAACAGTAAGACACCACCCGCAGGTGTAACAGCAGCGCACCTGCCGCTGCACCAGAGGCCCTGGGATCTCCAGCGCCTTAGCTGGCGGCGGGTGATGCTGCTGCTGCTGCTGCGCTTGCTGCTGTCTTTGGTGCTGCTGCTGCTGCTGCTGCTGTGATGGCTGCTGCGTCTGCTGCTGCTGCAGCTCAGGAAGCTTGTCCATTGAGAGGCACTCCTGCAGCACATGAAGAGACATGCACCACTGTTGTTTGGCGGGGCAATGGCTGCTGCATCTGCAAAGCACTGCACAGCCAAACAATGTCCTGCTGGCACTGCTGAGCCAAAGCAACTGCGACGCGCGAGCAGCAGTGTGCTATGAGTCAACTGCGCAACGCACAACTGCTGCCACAATGACCCTGCATCAGAGCTGCAGTGCTGCCAGTTGCTGCAACAGTGCGCCCCGCGCAGTGCAGTGCAGCGTTCTGCACTCTGCTGCCTCACCACTGACACTTGCTGCCCAGTGAGCAGCTGTAGGTGGCGCGTGACTGAACCATCACTCAGCAGCATCATCTGCAAGGGTAGGGCGGCAGGCAGGCAGCCGTAGAGATAGAAGCCAGCACACAGCTGTCACCCTTCCTGCAGGGACATGCTCAGATTCTCTTGGGGGCGGTTTATTTGAGACTGAGACACCCAGTTAATATGTGGAGGGGTACAACCGCTTACTGGGGGTCAAGCTCTTGCCTACATGCTGATCAAAGTCGCTTGCCGCTTACCCCCCCTCCCTCCCCTGGTAGGCTTTCCCCACATGTTCAGTGTGCTGACTGGCAGTGACCACTTTGCTTCCCGCTTACCCCCCCTGGAGCACATTAGAATCGACCTCGCTTGTCGCTTGCCCCCCCCCTTCATATTAACTCGGTGTCTCAGTCTCAAATAAACCGCCCCCCTTCCAGATGGGTTCATATCATCAGTTGAACCGCAGCCCCGGCTGCCAACCAGCGGCTGTGTACTGCATGGCGTGCTCATTTTATTACAGCAGCAGCTGCTTGGCTGGTGACCAGCGTGTGCGCTGGCTGCTGTCTGCTCTGCAGCTGCTGCCTGCTCTACTGCTGTTGCTGCTGCTGCTGCTGTTGGCCCACCTTCCATGGTGCTGGCAGGTTGCTTGCGGGCGAGCCTGGCGCCAGTGCAGCATCCGCATTGCCCTGCTTGCATCCAAGGTAAAGTGTAATAGGATTTCAGACATAAGTTACCATCAACATTGATGCCATGGTGCCAGTTTGCCGCTGCTGTCCCTGCTGCTCTGCCACAACGCATGCTGCTGCAACGTGCAGCCAAACGTCTCGATTGCTGCCAGGTGGCAGGTGCTGAGCTAGGCAAGCGCCTTGGCTTCTGCTTCTGCATTTCAATACGTACCTGCCACAGCAGCGGCTGATCTACGTCCAACCAGTCCCTCAGCTGCTGTTCTACTGCCTTTGTCCCATTGCTGCTGCTGCTGCTGCTGCTGGCCAACAAACGCGTGCGCAGGTAACGTTGCCGTCTGGCAGAAAGTACTACTACGTCAGTGAAACGGTAAACGAAGTTATTGCTGCTATTAGCTCTTGCCCCTTTGCTGCTGATCATTCGTCTGTGCAGAGGAAGGCGATTCTGCTCGCAAACGTGCGTGCTTGAAGCAATGAACTCGATTTGGAAAAACGCAACCAATCCGGCACGTATGTTACAATACTGCAAACCAGTCGAGATAGACGTATCGGCGCCGAACACACAACACAAACCGTCAAAACCCTCAGGGCCAGCCTGGTGACAGCTGGGCGTAGTGCTGGCACAGCAGCATAGCTTGTGCCGTGCACGTTGCCTTCAGTTGCAACAAAACCCTCCCATGTATTCTGCGCCCATAACAGACCGCATATGTGTTGCAATGCATGACTGTCGAAGCAGTGCAAATGTTCTAGCCCCAAAGGGGTTCTCCATTCACCATCTGCCAGGCGCCGCGTTTCGTGGTGGCAGCGCCAGAGGCAGGGAAGCAAGGACCGCGGCATCCACCGCACGCTTCTCTCCCTGACATCATCAGCATGTCTTGTGCAGAAGCAGGAAACGCTGCTGCCCATAACGCATCCCCTGGTTGCCCCTTTGTCATCATACCAGCATGTTGGCGAGCTGGTGCTCCAGGTCTTTGATCTCTTCCTGCCTGCAATGCATGATGCAGCAGCATAGCACAAGTCAGCTGCAGCAGTTTTAAACTCTAGCTGCTGCCCCTGCCTTGTTTGCTGCAGCTGCTGCCCCTGCCTGCTGATGATGCTATTTCCAATGATCCTCACTTACGACCACCAAGCCATGGTTCCAGTCAGCAACACGCATCACTATTGGAAACCGTTGTTCCTGCTGCGCATAACAATGCACCCTTGGGTGCTGCTGCCGCTGTTGCTGCCGCCGCCGCAACGCTGCCACTGATGCTGCTACTGCTGCCGCCGCTGTTGGTGATTGTTGAGAGACGGTGATAACTGTTAACAACTGCCCGTGACTTACAAAACGAATAACAGATGACCCCGCTTACCAGCCCGCCATTTCACAAACCTTTCCTGCTCCTGCTCCTGCTTGTGCTGCTGCTGCTGCTGCTGCTGCTGCTGTGCAACCAACTCACCAGCCCGGCATCTTTCCTAGCTTCTCCTGCTCCTGTGCACTCAGCGCCTCGCCAGCAGCAGCCCGCATGTTTAACGCCTGCCACTCGAATCAGATAGATATAACACATGTCACATGTTATAACAATATAACACATGTTACAAATCCAACTCACCAGCCTGGCATCTTTCCCAGCTTTTCCTGTTCCTGTGCACTCAGCGCCTCGCCAGCAGCAGCCCGTGTATTGAGCGCCTGGCACTGCCGCACCTTCTTGCTGAGTGCCTTGATCTGCCGGTCCAGCACGGCTGCAGGGCCCTCCGCTGCTGCTGCTGCTGCTGGCGCTGCTGCTGCTGTGGATGAGGCTGCACTAGATGAGGCTGCTGTTGCTGCTGCTGCTGGTTTGGGGGCTGCCGCTTGGGTGCTACTGCTGCAGAGAAGCACCAGCAGTAGAGCACACGCCCACAACAGTGACCACAGGAGCATGATATCAATAATTGATGTTGATTCCACAAGCCAAAGAAGGCGAGCACAATTTACAGCAGATGTGTTTTGGCTAGCTGAAGAGTGTGCAAGCTGGAACGAACCCCAGGAGCTATGGATCCGAGCCTAGGGGGCAGAAGTACTGGCGGTTGCTGTTGACAGCTGCAAAGCACCACCAGCACACCACAAGGAGGTGCACTGCTGGGGTGATGCTCGCCTCTGCACAGCAGAGGCAGCACACCACCACCTGCTGCGCCCCAAGGGGTGCAAGCAAGCAGCTGCAGCCGGCGCGCACGCAATAATGCAATGAAACCAGACACAATGCAGAGTTGAGCATCAGCAGTACTACTGTATGGCCTGCTGCAGAGTTATATTGTGAGCACTACGCTCCAACGCGGAATCTTTACTTAGCAGTTTAGCAATTAGCCCACACCAACGTGACCTCAACCAACGTAATCAGCTCACCTTGAAGGTGCTGCTGCACCATCACCACCAGCTGGCCCGTCTGCCTTTTTGGCCTTGCGCTTCTCATTCTTTTTTGCTGCTTTGCTCTTTGCTGATGCTGAGGCAGCTGCTGCGGCTGCAAATACGCAGATTACAGCATGCTCAGCACACTTGGTTTTGACACTGAACTGGAGGAGTAGCATTGAATGCAAGCAGAGTGACATCCTGTCTACTGCAAAGCTGTTTCAAGCTGTTGGTTGATGCTGTCATGCAGCAGCGGGGCCCAGCAGCACATGCCATTGCAGCTGCAGGTTATTAATTTGTTGCTATGTACCTGAAGATTCCAGCCCTGGGCACTTTGGCACGCCTTGTTTCCACTGCAGCAGCACAGACAGCACCGCAGCGGAAGCAGAAGCAGCAAAGCAAATTGCAGGGGATTACAGCACCTGCAAGGCATGCTGGGCATCCAAAACTACTGATCATGCAATACATAACCAATGTTAAGCTACAAATGGGGTTGCAGACGCACCATTGCTCCAGTGGACTGGTATGTTGGCTGCTCGTCCTGCGGGGTGTAGCCTGCTCTTATCCGCCGCTCCTTGCGAATCGTTCCATCTGGCCGTCTGCTTCCAGCAAGAACCTTCTCTCCGTTTTCGTTTATCACGTACTGCTCCATCGGGTAGCAGAACAGCAGATAGATGCAGAAGTAGAGTGAGCACCAGGCCGATCCACGCTTGATGTTACTGCTGCAAAGCAAACATAAGTTGCTGTTTGTTAGTAAACACAAACGACCGGAAGCCGTACATGACCAGCTCCTGACCGGCGGTCAAACTGTCACAAGTGTTCCTGGGGCTTTGTGTGTCATCTGTTGGCAGAGTGACCTGCTGACGCACTTCAAGCATGCAAGCAAGCAGTTCAATCCGTGGCCTGCAGAACAGCTTACGTATATAACTAATAGTCCCATTGATACGCGTGGCATTGCTAGAGCATGGCAACAGAGACATTCACCTTCACCAACAGTAGGGGCCAGGCACTTCATGCAGTTGCCTGCCTGCCTGCAGGAGGAGCCCCTGCCTGCAGAGCAGCACTTGTGTTCTTGCACGGATATGCTGAGCACACAGGACGCAAGCTGCATGGTGAGTGTGCCGGAGGGCATTGGATCATGCTCTGTTGCTAAACCTTGGCAAGACAAGTTGGTCGCAGGCTGGAGTGCTGCTCAGCCGCAGCTGTTGTTGTTCAAGTCATCAGACTCACACATGTACTGTAGTTGGTATTGATTCACAAATGTCTAAACCTGACTGAGCAGGTTGGATTAGCTGCACCTGCCACAGCACCAGCGCTGCATGCAGCCTGCAGGACTATGTCAATCCAAGGCAGCACTGCAGTTTGGCAGCCATCTTGTCTGTTCAACTACTTGTCATTGTTAATCTGGGCGTGTTATTTTTACTGTGCATGCAGTGTTTGAGCAGCTGGCTGCTGCAGGTGTGGCTGTGTATGCATATGACATGCACGGCCATGGGCAGTCGGAGCCAAAGGAGGGGCCTGGAAGAGCCCTGCTGCTGGACTGGCGCCACATGGTGAGCTGCGCAAGCATCATGCGAAAGCATTTCTAAAGCATGTGTTGAATGTATGTGTCTTTGGTTTTTGACGCCAGTATAGAGATGCTGGTGCAGGCTGATGCATAGTACCTGATGGTAGTAGCAGAGGGATGATGAGTTTCTTGGTTGCTGGTGTGGCTTGCTGCTCTCTTCTGGCACGTGAATTAATGATGAGATGCTGGTTGCGGGTGTGGCTTGTTGCTTTGCAGGTGGACGACGCCTGCGATTTTGCAGAGCTCGCCAGGCAGCGGCACGCAGCAGCCACCACCACCACCACCACCAGCAGCAGCAGCAGCAGCAACCGCAGTCACACCTGTACATCTTCCGCCGCCGCAGCGGCAGATGTGCTTTGGTACCTAGGAGGCTACAGCGTTGGCGGCCTGACTGCAGCGCATGCTGTGCTGCGGGAGCAGGGGCAGTGGGCGGGGCTGCTGCTGGTGTCGGCAGCACTGGGGCTGCACACACGTGGCTTACTGACCAGGTCAGCACTATGAGCACCTCAGCGGTTTTGCGTGCTGCCATAACTCTACCTTCACTGCGGCACCACGGCACGGACTAAACTACTTTCATGTTGCGGTGACATATGGCATGTGTGCGTGTGTGTCCTGGTGTGTGCTGTGTGCAGCAGCATCCCCAAAATGCCGTTCAAGCTGCAGCCACAATGCCTTGATTGCGCCACGCTGTGTGTGCACGATGCAGGGTGCAGGCTGCGTTAGGTGGGCTCCTGAATGCTGCACTGCCACAGCGCAAGCTTGTGAAGGGGCTGGTCACGCAGCAGCTCAACCCCGACCCTAAATGGGTGAGTTTGTATTGCTCTTAGTAGTAATTGTCACCACAAAGCATGGTTTGGTGAGTGTGCTGCTGCTGCCTGAGTGCAGAGCATGTCGCCAGTGCGTTTCCACGTGTGGCTGACTCTTGCCGTGTGGTGCTGAGTTGACAGGATGCTGGTGGCTGGGATAATCTGCCTGCATGATCTCTGCACACAACGCCAGCCAGCGCCTGGGATATCTCGTGAGGCCGCCTGCTGCCCTTCATCCTGCACTCAGTGGCTGTCCCCTGCAAGGTGAGAAGGCATGAAGTTTACAACCAGCTGCGCACACCACATGTTAGCGGAACTCTAGCAGTCTGCTGCTGCTGCTGCTGCTGCTGCTCTGCAGGTGTCACAGTATGATGCTGACCCTTTAGTGTACCATGGCAAGGCTCGCGTGTGCACGGTCTACCAGTTTGGCAAGGTGGGTGCGTGGCTGAGCAGTGCTCACCTCTCAAATAGTATGCTGCTTTCCGCAGGTGCTCATGCCGCAGCATACAGGCTCGCTGGTTGTTGGCAGATGTCAATCACAACAGAGCTGCAAAAGAGCGTGCTCTGCCACATCACAGGCATTGCCAGCATGGTGTGTGCTCAGTCTGATGCTGTCGTCAATCGCCGCCGGCATGCGTGTCAGCAGTGTCCACTACCAATCATCGTCTATAAACTTTGGTATGGATGAACAGCAAGACTTGAACACAAACGTGCTGCGTGCTGATTCCAACGGACATGCCAGCAGGCGATTAAGGAGCTGCAGTGCACCCGGCAGCAGCTGCGGCTGCCTACCTACGTGCTGCATGCAACAGGCGACAAGGTGACGCAGTACGAGGTGAGCTGCTTGTAATGCTGCTGTAAAAGCTGCATGCTGTGCAGCATGTAAATGCCAGTGCTTTGGTGGCGCCATGACGCCGCGTGAGGTAATGCAGCAACTGACTGTTGCAGGGGCTGAGCAATGATGCCCTTCAATGTTCAGTGCAATTCACTCAACCCATTCTTAGGCGTGCGGCGTGCGGCATGTCGACAGCATGCCACTGTGGCGCTCCTACGCACACCACTCAGGCCTGCCTGTGCCTTGCCACCTGCCTGCCTTTATATTGGTGCACGGCATTTCTTTGCCTGGCAGGCTGCGCGCGAGTTTGCTGCTAGCCTGCCTGCAGCTGAGATGCACACAGTTGAAGGCGGCTACCATGACCTGCTGTCTGGTGCTGAGGTGCAGCAGTACGAGGCTGGCATGGCTGGCTGGATCAGCAGGAGTTGCAGCATGCTGAACTAGGCGGCAGTGCTGCCAGGCTAGCAGCAGTAGCAGTAGCAGCAGCAGCAGCAGCAGCGACAGCGGTGCAGAGGGGTGTCCCGACGCTGCTTGTCGCTGGGCAACTCTTCAGCTGTCACAGCTGAGCACAGTGTGGCACACACTTGCCAACTTGGCTGGTGAGAGCGTACTGATTGCTAGGCTTGGCTCTTGCATTACTTAAACTTGCTGGTGATTGTTCGCCGTGCTTGCATGGCCGTTCACGGCGAGGTGCACGGGCAAGTCACTGCCTCTGGCCAGGGTCAGCAGTACAACTCATGGTGACATACCGACCGCCCAAACCTTATAAGCAGATGTATAGAGTGACTGTGATTGTGTGCAGACTGTTCGTGTGGGCTGGCGTGCAACACGCTGTGCTTCACAGTGCAGTGCAGCCTGTTGTTCTCAAAACGTGACTGACACCTTACGCGGCGCACAACACCGGGGATGTATGATTTTTGGTTGTACAACAATCTTGACATGTTTTGCTGCCATTTACATGGACACAGTCAAAGCTATGAGTGGAAGCTCTGCGGTGTGGCGTACAACGGAGTTGAATCAGCAGCTTGACAAGTAAGACATGATGATCATGAGCTCTAGTGTCTTCGGTAGCCATTAGGAAGCACAATCCGGCAGCAAGGGAGGCACGCCTACAGCAGCGCTGATCATGCGTGCAGGAACTGTTGCTTGATTTCAGCGTGCTAGAGATGCGTATACTGTCTGGCACGTATTTCTCCGGGATTCGTCTGCCAAGATCGCAGCATCCCGCAGGGGTGGGGTACCACTTTGAGCCTGCCAGGCTGGCATGCTTGCCCTCCACGCACTTCGACTTGCACGTATTCTGAACGGCGCCAACCACAAATCAATTCGTTTTGCTCGTGGCATGTGCTCGCAGGACTTGTGCACCACCTGCATCTTAGCAGCAGTGTTAGCTAGCACACCCCCTCAAATCTTCCGCCAGGCGTCAGGCAGCACATGGTACAAACAGCAGCTCATAGGCCCTGGCTGGCAAACAGCAGGCATGTCTACAATGTAGCAGCACTGCTGTCATTGCTGCTGCTGGCACCGGGCTGCTGCAGCAGATCATTGGAAGGACTGCCAGCAGACCCTGGCAGTAGCAGCCGCCGCCGCAGCAGCAGCAGCAGCAGCAGCAGCAGCAGCAGCAGCAGCAGCATTGTAACAGCAGCGGACATCAGGACTGGTGCTGCCGGGCCAGCTACAGCAGCAGCTGCTGTATCAGATGGTGCAAATGACGTGCATAAGGCACAGCCTGACACAACCAGCAAGGTGGGTGCACAGCCTCAAGTGCTTGAAGCGGCTTGGTACAGACAGCAGCAAGCAGGCGGTTGCACAGGCTGAAAGCGGCTTGCTGGCTCTCTCTGGTCAGCCTGCTTAACAGCCTGCCACATACACTTATGATCAAGCACTGCACATGTTTGTTCTTATGGCAGCATAGCCAAAACGCAAGTACCAGCGGCTATGCCTTCTGGCTCCAAAGGGCAGTAAGCGGACCATGTGAAAAGGCAGTTTTGAGCATGCACAACTACGCACCTGCAAGCAATGCTGGAGCAGAACCTGCCTGCTCAGAGGCTCCTGGCGCTTTGACTGGCCCCAAGTGTCACGTTGACCGCATGTTGACCAAATGTTGACTGCTGCCTGCAGTCTGGCCAGATCAGCTTGCCCAGTCACCCAGACGTTTACTGCAAGCTGCTATCCACACGCAAGAGGTCCCAGCCAGCCACCCCATCAGCACTGGCAGCAGCAATAGCTGAGGCTGAGGATATGCTTGGTGCAGCAGATGATACTGGCAATGATGATGTGGCAGCAGCGCAGGCGCAGCTGCAGCAGCAGGGAGCTGCGGTGGTGGGGACAGCAGTGACTCTGCTGATGGAGGTGAGAGGAGAGACAATGAGGCGTGATCAAGTGTATTTGTAGCTAAACATAGGTTACCGCAACGCAGCGCGCCTACAGTTCACCAGACAAGGCAGCTGTTCAGCTACAGCCAAAAGCAAACACTGGTGGCTCAACCATCATGGCAGATGTTTGGCAGGATATGCAGGCCTGTCCCTGTTGCTGCTGGTTTTCTTTTTATAGCTGAAGCTGTCCTGTTTTTAGGCTTCAGATGGCGACAGATTGCTGACTTGGCGCTCATGCTGTGTGCAGATCGGCAACTACGGCCTTGGCGACACTGGTGCCACAGATGTGCTGCTGCGCGGCAACATCCGAGGCTTCCAGGTCATCGCCATCAGCCAACCAAAGGGACTAGATGGTGAGGCCACAGCCGCAGTGCACAGGGAGGAGGCATGTTGAGACCCATTTTGACTAGCTGCATGCGAGCATGGTTGCACACTAGGCGCTGCAAAGCTTCCAGGTCATTGCCATCAGCCAACCAAAGGGGCTAGACGGTGAGCACACAGCTGCAGTGCGTAGCAAGGAGGTGTGAAATGATATGGTCCATATATGGTCTACCATATATAGACCATATGGTCCATATCCACTTGGACTAGTTGCATGCATGCATGGTTGCGCACTGAGCTTTGCAAAGCTGCACAAGCTGAACCCCAGCTGGCTCCAGAGTGCTTTCTAGGACAGCGCTCTGTCCTGTTTGATCCACTAGTGTAAGGCTATTTTCGTGCACAATTGCACACCTACAACACCAACCGCACACGGCAGCTGCCGCTCGCACAAGCACTCACTCAACTCCTTCCACTGCCTCTTGCTTCATCCTCTGTAGCGTGCGCGTTTGACAGCTGCCCTGCCCGCTCCACCATCAACAACCTTACCGCCGCCGTTCACATTGTAATCATGCACCCTCAGCACTCAATTCTGAAGCCTGGCCATTGCTCCTCTTGCACCTTCCCCTGCAGCGTGTGCATTTGACTCCAGCTGCCCTGTGCGCTCCGCCAACATTCACATTACATTACATTACATGCTCCACTCAACGAGGAGTGGGAACCCCAGTCACCTTACTGCCGCCATTCACGGTTGAGTCATCAACCCTCAACACTAAGCCCTAAACCCTTACCGCCGCTGCCTCTTGCTTCATCTCCTGCAGCGTGCGCGTTTGACTCCAACTGCCCTGTGCGCTCCACGATCAGCTGCAAGTGGTCCAAACTGCAGAAGCAACATTTATCGCCGCTGCCTCTTGTGTTGTTCCCCTTGCAGCGTGCGCGTTCGACTCCAGCTTCCCTGTGCGCTGCACCATCAGCTGCCGCACACGCAATCACTGTACCGCTGCTGCCTCTTGATCCATTCCCCTTGCAGCGTGTGCATTCGACTCCAGCTGCCCTGTGCGCTCCACGATCAGCTGCAAGTGGTCCAAACTGCAGAAGCAACATTTTGCCGCCGCTGCCTCTTGTGTTGTTCCCTGCAGCGTGTGCATTTGACTCCAGCTGCCCTGTGCGCTCCACGATCAGCTGCAAGTGGTCCAAACTGCAAACAAACGGCAAGCGGAGGCTGGCTGTGTCGATGGTGGCGGTTGATGCCGGCAACCACACCAGCGCATTCTCTGTGCGCTCAAGAGGTGAGCCCAGGCAGCGGCTGCATCAAACTTATCTTGATGCGATGTGTTGCAGCGGTGTGCTTGCAAAGCGGGGATGGAGGTAGTACCCTTGGCCCTTGTCATGAATGCAGAGCACTTGAATGCGCTTGTTGCAGCAGCAAACCTGCAGCCCAGGCCCCAGCAAGTAGCGCCTAGCCAGCGGTGGCACACTTTGCTGTGCTGCACATCTTGTGATGTTCTGCAGTGCAGTGCACGTTCTAGCACAGCTTTATTTTAAATGCTAGCTGCTCCAGCACTGCCATCATTTGCATTCGGGTCTGCTGTGACCTATTTATGTGTTGATTGATTACATCACTGTGTGCACTGCGTGTTTTGAACTTGCAGCAGGTGCATTTGACATGAACCCTGACAACAATGGTATCAAGCTGCCGTACACCCTGCTCGTGAGTTCTGTGCTGCAGCTGCGCCATTGTCTGGCAAAGCTGCCGTAAACATCATGCCATAAACAATGTTGCATGAGCAGCATTAGCTGCAGGCTGTGGCGGCAGCTGCAGGTAAGTCGGCGCGCCTATAATTAGCTCGCTGCTACTGGAGTTAGTAGCAGCCTTACATGTGTGTGCCCTTCCAGCACTGCAGTGTATGCACGGCATGCTTGAAGCAGGGCCCAATTCTTGGCAGCAATAGGCCTACACATCCAACTACACTACAGTGCAACAAACACACCACATTATGCCTGCAATCCACATTATCCAAAGACACGTGTCTCTCTATCTCACATCTGTGTCTCCCTATCTTTTTGCAGGCTGGCTGCTGCTTTGCGGACGCTTCAGGACAACCCACCTGCAAAGACATGTCCCAAGAGGAATGCATCGCCCGCAGCGGCCTCGCATTTAGCCCCGGCCTGCCTTGCGCCAGGCGCCCCTGCGAGCACGCTGTCGTCAAAAAGAATGCAGCAGGAGAGGGCCCGCTGGGCACCTGCAATGTGCGCCGCCGCTGCTTCGAGCTGATTCACCAGGGGGTCTGCCGCAACAGGGAGGGTGTGGGGTTCAGCAATGATCCGTGCAGGGCGCTGCAAGCAGCGATGCACCCGGCGTGCTATGGCGAGCCAAAGGCAGTGCCGCTGCCGCCGTTTGTGGGGCCTTGAGTGAATCGTGAAAGGATTAATTTATGCAGCAAATGCACATTCACGCAATGCTGGACCTTCAAGCAATGCTGGAGCAGGAGTTGTGGTGATCATCTGGCTCCAAGGTGATCTTGTGGTCAGCGCGGGCGGTTGGCTGGGTGATTGAGGGGGTAAGGAGCGTGGATGATTGGTAGTACATTTCATGCACAGGTGATCAGCAGAATTCCGTGTTTGTTGGCTGGTGGCAGTCAGCCCCTCTGAGCTCTTGGGCTGTTGAAGGTCTTGCAGACTGCGCTGCTGGTCTGCCAAGCGTGATAGTGTTTCTGAGTAATGTTTGCCAGCAGGTGGTCATGTGAGGCTCTTTCAGCTGTTGTAAGGACTGAGCATGTCCAGGCATGAGGCTTCAGCTATCAAGCGCATTGACTGCAGCACCTGGTGAAATCTAGGGCACAGTGCGTGTTGTGCATGCTGTGTGTGAACGCCTTGCTGTTCAGTAGCCATGCTGGAAGTATGCAAATTGCCTCGGCAGCGACTTGTGCATGTGACATAGAGTACACGGAAAGCTGCCGGTGGTTTGAAGGCTTGGCTGTGGGTCTTACGCCACAGTATGGCATGCACAGCACTGCAATCTACACGCCACTGGGTTGAGGCAGCCTGGTGTCTGGCACCAGCTAGCACATGTGCATTTGAGGTGCCGCAATCCCTTTGCATTGCATTCTTCAGCTCAGGTATTCTATTGTTGTGAATTTTGCACGTTCAGCTGTTGCATGGGTGCTTGCTGCAGCCAGTGAGGGTGATTGCCATGCTGCGCTGGAAGCAGCAATTGGTTCAATTTCATTCTGAACACCTGCATCTGCCAGCCCTCATGGATTGCGGGGTGCTTTCTTGCCACAGCAGCTTTGGTGTTGATGCTCAGCAAGGCGCACACGCATTGCTTTGATGCTCACACTGGTGATCTCACCTTTTTTGATTGATCAAATTCGACGGCTTTTGTGTCGAGATTCCTGCAACTGCATTCGTATTGGTGGTAGTTGATGGCAGCAGGAACGTTGGCGTGCATCAGGCAAGTCATAGCACAAAGTTGCAGGATTCCGCTTCATCCTTACTATTGGTGATCACATGTGCAGAGCATGCGCCTACCAGCATCATTCAGCTTTTGTTCGCAGGAAGCACTTGGAAGGGGGTTGGGTCTTTGATCCATTGTCTCTGCTGCTGCAAGGACTCATGCGTATCTATACATGCATTCTGCAAAGCACTTGCACCACTTGCGCCCTGTTGGCTGTTGATCTCTACTGCGCGCGTGCAACTTGGCCCGCTAGCATGTGCAGCAGCACGCCACTGACAGCACCACCCTGGCAGATCAGTATACTGCCGCATGAAGTGGCAGCCACAGGGGGGCAATTGCGCTCAGCCTGTTGTGTCCAATATTACTGCAGTACTTGCAGTAATTTTTCACCAGTATCACTGCAGTGGCCTCTGTTCCCAGGGGCTGCCTTGTGCTTTTCTCAGCCGGAGTCCTGTGTGTGCGCAGCGTTGCAGCCATGCGCTGATACGGACCACCATGCTACCACCATGTTGATCTGCAAATGAGCGGCTGTTGTGCAAGACTGACAATGCATATTTGCACACGAGCAGTGCAGTGGTGCAGGCTTGCAGCCTTCAGGTGCAGTTAGAAGCTGTACCTGGGCAGCGGTTTGATTTGCTGGAAACCTTGCGTTGCATTTTTAAGGCTGGCATCACTGTTGTTGCCCACGCTGCTGTTGGCAGCTATGGACGCTCACCAGGCTGATCCTGCTGGTGATCCTGGTGGCAGCACAATCTGCAGTTGCAATGCAGTTGCAGTTCAAACAGCCGCATCCAATGCGGTGTATCCTCCTGGCATGCTGCAGGTGTGGTGCCGCTTCGAGCCAGCGCCACCACCACCACCACTGTTGCCTGATGTTGTTGCATTTGCTGCTATCGTAGTCGTACTTTGCTAAGCATTCAAGCACTGGCGGTCTGCCACGGTACTGTATGTCAGCCGCCAGTGTCACACAGCAACGAGGCAGCAAAAGCAAGGCTGCTGCTGCTGGTGCTGCTGCATGAATCCTTACATTACAGGGGGGAGGTCGGTGCTATGTTGTGCCACAACACTTGGTTGGACCAGTAATGGCTAGTGTGTTGATATGGCGTGATAGGTGACATGATGATGTGTGCTTTGAGCCACTAGCCAAGCCTAATGGGTGCTGCTGGTAATACTGGTGGCACCAGAGGCAGCTGCCAGACAGCAGACTCAGCCAGGCTGCCTCAGCGGCTGAGTCAGATCCAGGATTAGCAGTTTGCAGTATCATGGCTGCCGCAGTGACTGCTGGTGATGTGTAGCTGCCTGTACACTATGAGTTTTATGCTTTATCCAGCTAAATCCTTTTTCAGCCTACATGTAGTACTGTAACAAGCAGAGGTCAGATGCCTACTACTAGTAGGCAGGTGTAGCAACTCTGGGTGTGCTCACACACCCATCGTGTGCCAGCTGTGTATTATGTGTTGCCGCCTGATAACGCATGAAATACACATGGAATGATACTGCACACGTGCGGATACAGCTTGCCTCTGTGAGTGCTGCAACACACGCAGGGTGCCAGCTTGCAGGGTATGTGCCCACTCATGCAGCCCACCGCAGGCACAGCATAATGCATGCACCTTGTGCAGAGACATGTGCTGCAGCACTATTGCAGCACACTGCAGGTTTGATGTGAATGCACAACATAGCATGTGCTGTGCAGATGTTGCGTGCTGCAACAGTAGTACATGTGGTCAGACAGCATTTGATGTGCCGCGATGAGCAGACATGTGTTGTGATATCATATGGTGTGCCAGCAACCATATCGTGTGGTCAACCCACAACGTGTGGAGCAGCAGCGACTGCAGTGCTGCTGCACATATGGTGTCTGACACATGGCCTGCAGGCATGCGCTGCATGGCTGACATGCAACACGCGTGTGCAGCCTAGGCAGCTAGTGTAGCCCTGGCAGCCCCTGATGGTGCCAGTTTCTAGAAATACCGAAGTTTGGGCGTTGTAATGATGATTGCGAGCTGGGAAACGCATTTGAGTACGGATTTAATAGCTGGCCAGCAGCATGAGGGCTGAGTATGCCAGATGTCAGACATACAGTCAGTCAGACACACAGCCAGTCTGCCATGCATGCAGATCTGACATACGGTCAGTCTGACATAGGGCCAGCCCCACATGCGCGCATGACTGTCATACAGCCCGTCTGACGCGCGCGCATGTCTGTCATGCGGCCATTAGGAAGCTGCCAGAAGGTGGAGCCACCGGAAGGTGACAGCACCTGAGGAAGCTGTGAGTAGCTGCGCAAAAGTTTAAAAGCGCAAGTTTCACTGACGAAAAGTCGGTGTCACCTTCACGTGAGAATGAGCATTAGAGCCCCAGTGTGAGTGGACGAATACGTACCACCGGGCCGCTCCACCCATTAGCCTTGATCCTTACAGCGGGTGTCACAGTCGAGTTGTGAATTGAGTCGTAAGCCCCTTGAGTTGGCAGCTCCACCCATTAGCCTTGAACATATGCCTTGAAAACGTGTAACTGATTACACACAGCCCTTGTCTCGTCTCCAGTCCTGCCCGATCCTAGCCACTAGCCTGAGCAGAGCTCAGCAGCCCCTAGCCTGAGCAGAGCTCAGCAGCCTATAGCAACCCCTGTCAGCGTCTACAGCGACAGCAACATAGGAACCTGTCAGCCAATAGCTTAACCTCTTCCCACTGCCCTCTGCAGATCCCAGCCACTACGTGACTTTAATCGTCGAGCCGCTCCCTGAGCGTGGCGACAGCAACTCCAAAAGGACCATCGTGCAACTACAGACTACTGTACCTGTAACCACCAGGTGAGGGAGCCGACTGCAACAGTCAGGCTCTGCATATAAACGTGACAGCTTCAGCCCACGTACAGCCACATATCGTCTGCCCTGCCAGCCAGAACGGCAGCAGCGCAACTGCAGGTTAAGCGCAGCAGCCCCAGTCAGTGAGACATCGTCAGTGGTCCACCAAAGGACAGCAGTAGTACCTAGCAACCCCTGTTACATCGCCTATAGCCGTATCCCTTAGTGCGGCGTGAACCAACGAGCGTTGCCCGTGAGCCAGCAAGCGCAGCCACACGTGTCAGCAAGGACACAGCGCACTCAGCCTTAGAACCAGCCCTCCGTCCTGCAACTGCTGCCTCGCTCCTTCACCCTGTCCTGCAGTGTCCCCCTAGCTCCCCCTTCCTGCCGCAGGTGAACACAGGAGAGCTTCAAACAGCAGCAGGAAACAGAGTCAGCTCTACAGCACAGCTCCTTGCCAGCGGCACACGCCAGCGGCGCCGGTCACGCGCCCGCCCCGCGGTCCACGTGCCAGCCGGCTACAAGGCGTGTTAGTAACAGCAGTGTCCCTTTGAGGCTTGCGTCTGGGACAGCTGCATGAAGTTGGCGAAAGTGTGGCGGATAACGGCCTGATACACGATGCACAGTGCCACAAGGGCATTTCACCTTTGAGCAGGCCATGTGTTGTGGGTTGCAGGTGTTTTTGCTGCAATACGTGTGGAACACGTCAGCAGCTGATCACCCGGCAAACAAGCGGCAAAGGAGCCTGGCTGCTGTCACAGCAAGCTCAAAACGCCGAAATTCCTCAAAATTCATAGATGCATATATCTTCTGGAGCTCCCGACGACTCCACATGCAGTTGCAGGTCGACAGCACTGTTGAGCAGGGCACACGTGTCAGGCCAAGTAACATGACCGTTCTGCACTGCAGTGCTTACCATGTCAGCGTGAAGCCCAACTCCAGTCATGTCTTTTCAGAGTGCCTTAAATTGTTGACTGACTTTATGGTTGACGAAAGACACAGCAGGCAACCAATACCGCAGATTTGCATTCATATTATTTCACTACTCTACTGCGCGCTCTGCGCGACATCGCAATGAATATAGAGCAACTTACTGGCTATGTATAGCGTAACGGAATGGCTGCTGCGGGCAGCAGCTGGCGATCAGCTGGTGCCAGCAGCTGGAGCAGTGACTTCCCTGCTGGCCTCTGCTGCTGCCGGCAATGAGCTGGCAGTGGAAGGGCTGGACTGTGGCCAGGTTGTACGAGCTATGCTACATGCAGCAGCTACTGCAAAACAGGCGGAGGTATGGCATGCTGTGGCTGTTGGCACCTGCTTGTTCTGCTGCAGAACGGCCTACACTGCTGCACGTTTGGCTTGTCGTCTGCCTTCTCCCTATGTTGTATGGTTTACAATTTTTATAGAGCACCTGTTGCGGTGCCGTCCCCTGCATTGTTAGCGCAAAGGCAGCGACCGCTGCAACGGCATGCATGCTGTGTTGTGGCGGGTCTCCCTTTCAACATGCCAACCGTTTCTCCCTTTCACCTGCTGCTGCAGGCACTGCTGCTTGAGGTGCAGTCTGCCACTGCCATCTACCCAGCAACAGTTGCACTGCTGCTGCATGCTCTCAGCTCTGCACAGCGACGACACCTAGCAGACACCCTCCTCTCTGCAGCTCAGCAACAGCAGCAGCATCAACCACAGCAGCAGCAGGTGCCAGCGTGGGTGCAGCAGGTGCAGCAGCTGAGCCAGTGGGATGTGCTGCTGCTGCTGGGGCTGTGGGTTCAGCCGCAGTGGGAGGCGGATGCAGGCCTGGTGCTACTGCAGGGCATCCGCGACATGGCCAGGTGCGCAGCAGCAGCAGCAGTCCATGAACTGCTCTGCAGGCTGCAGCTGCTATGATTGTCAGCATAACCTGAGCAACACCTCAACTCCGTGTCTGCTTCTCGTGGCAAAGCAATGCGATGTCTGCTTGCAGCAGCAGGTGTCACTTCATGTATGCACCCACGCTCGTCCTCCTGTGCACACAGCACACAGCACTTATGCACAGCACACAGCATTTATCCACGCCCCATGACCCTGCAGCACCCATCATGCTCACCGCTGCTGCTGCTGCTGCTGCTGCTGCTGCTGCAGCTTGCAGGAGCTCTCCCACCTTTTGCTGGGCCTGGCCACCTGCTGCAGCTCTCAACATGCTCACACCTGCTGCTGCTGCTGCTGCTGCTCACTTTCTTAACTCCTGCTGCTCTGCAGCTTGCAGGAACTATCCCACCTGCTGCTGGGCCTGGCCATCTGCTGCAGCGATGCAGCAGGCTGGCTGCTGGGCGTGGGCCTGTGCTGGGCCACCACCTGCCACCTGGACATGGGCCAGCAGGGCAGCTGGTTCAATGAGGCTGGGCTGTGGCTGCTGAAGGCTGCTGTGCTGGCCAGCCCCCGGCTTGCAGGAGAGGCACTGGAGAGAGTGCTGCAGCAGCTGACTGCAGGTGCGGCGGGCAGCTTTGTGCTTGCAGGAATGTGCTGGTGTGCGCTGGTATGCACAGCTTGCTGGTTGCTGTATATGTTTTACGTCAACTGCACCTGCTGCTGCTGCTGCCGCCGCCGGCCTGTTGCTGCTGCAGAGGGTAGCATCAATACGTCACTGTGGCAAGTACTGCAGTACGCAGTCGCCAAGTGTGTCAGCCACCACAACACACAGCAACAGCAGCAGCAGGACGCATCTTCACGCCAATGCACCCTGGGCATGCACAGCAACAGCAGCGGCAGCAGCAGCAGTACTCCGGGCATGGCAGCAGTTGTAGCATCTATAACAAAGCAGCTGCTGGCTGCACTGCCTGCTGTGCTGCAGCAGCCCCACTCAAACATAGCGCTGCGCTATGTTAGGACCATCAGGCCTCTTGCAGCAACCAGCTGCACTGCGGCGCCAGCTATGCTTGCAGCAGCAGCTGCACACTTGCAGCAGCAGCAGCCGCAGCAGCAAAGTCTTGGGGTGCCAGTCAAGCAGGAGATGCAGCAAGCACAGGAGCTGCAGGAATGCACAGCAGCAGCTGCTGCAGCAGTGGCAGCGCTGGCTCAAAATGTCAGCAAGCAGCAGCAGCAGCAGCAGCAGCAGCAGCAGCAGCAGCAGCAGCAGCAGCAGCAGCAGGAGAATGAGCCAGGCTGCCGCTCAGCGCAAGGCAAGCCGCAGTACAGTTGGGGTGGTCAGCATGGCGGCAGCAGCAGCCAGGGCAACGTAGAAGGCAGCAGCGTGTTGCGGCAGCAACACATAAGCAGAGCAGGTGCATTGTCGCCAGGGCCCTCTCCCAGTGTGCTGCCAGCAGCAGCAGCAGCAACAGCAGGTGTTGGTGGGGGAGGTGCCGGAGCCCTGCCACACCTGTCACCTGTTCGAGCTGCTGAGCCGCAGCCAGCAGCAGCAGCAGCAGCAACACCATGTGGTGGCACGCCATTCTCAGCTCTGCGCTCCACTCCAGCTCCTACTGCTGATATCGCAGCACTGCACAGCACCAGGAAGCAGCAGCCGTTGAGTCAGCAGCAGCAGCAGCAGCAGCTCTTGGATCCACAACGACGGTCGGAACAGCTGTTGCAGCTGCTGGCCCGTGTGACCACAAGCAGCAGTAGCAGCAGCAGCAGCAGCAGCAGCAGCAGCAGCAGGCAGGCGATTGTCGGCCCTGGTGGGCTTGCTGGCTTGCCTGCAGCTGAGCAGCTGGCGCTAGCCTTGACTGCTGCTGTGCTGGGCAGGGGCCAGCCATGCAGCTCACCCAGCTGCCAGCAGCAGCTGGTGGATGGGCTTGCTGCTGTGCTGGGTGGTCTGTCAGCTGCTGGTTTGCAGGAGTTGCTGCAGCTGGTTGATCAGCAGCAGCAGCAGCAGCAAGGCGCATTGGGTGGTTGCGGGACTCCTAGTGCGCTAGGTTTGTGCAGCAGCGCAAGCAGGTTGCCGAGTGTGTCACCGCTGCTGTCGCACGCCGCAGCAGCAGCAGGTGTGCAGTTGACACCTGCCAGCCCTTATGTTTACGGCAGCAGCAGCAGCAGCAGCAAGTGGAGTATGAAGGGCTCGTGGAGTGCAGCACTGCTGCAGAAGTTGCAGGGTCAGCTGGCTGCTGATGCTGCAGCGGCTGGCAGCAGCAGCAGCAGCAGCAGCAGTGCTGCTTGGTGGCAGCATGGCTCCCAGGCTGTGCTGCTGCTGCAAGGCCTGCTGCAGTGCCTGCCATCAACACAAACAGCAGCAGCAGCAGTAGCAGCACCAGATCAGGATGCACAAGAGAGGCTGCAGCAGCACCAGCAGGATGTCCCTGCTGAATCCGCGCTGGATCCGCAGGTTGCATCTCTGCTGCAGCAGCTGCTGGCTGCGCTGCTGCAACATAGCACAGCAGCATCAGAAGCTGCAGCAGGTGGCATGGCTTTGCCTGTTGATGATGTTACAAGTTGCCAGCAGGCTGTGCAGGAGCTGCTGCTGCAGTGCCATGCAGCAGCTGCGCTGCTCAGCTGGCTGCTGCAGCACCCAGCAGCAGCGAAACAAGTATGCAAGGGCTTGAACACCAAGCCAGCAACGGGTGCAGCAGCAGCAGCAGCAGCAGCAGTGGCAGCACTCGAAGCCAGCCCTCCTGCGGTAGCTGCTTCAGCATTGCTGGAGGTAGATGATGATGCACAGGGTGCTGCTGCTGCTGCTGTACAGGCGGCGCTGCCATTTGCTGTTTGCGGCGTGGCAGCAGTAGCAGCTGCAGCAGGGCAGTTAGCAGCAGCGCCCGGTGCAGCAGCAGCAGCAGCAGCTGCTGCTGCCGCACCACGAACTGCAATGCGCGGCACTGCTGGCACAACTACAGCTGCTGCTACACCGCAAACTGCAAAGGGCAGCGCTGTGCCTACAGCAGCAACAGCAGCAGCGGCAGCAGCAGTAACGATTCCGCCGGCTGTCCTGCAGGTGGCGGAGCGCCTGCAGCAACTGCAGGCCCGGCAGCTGCCTGCTGCACTGCAGCAGCTGCTGGCAGCACAGTCTGCAGCGGCAGCGGCAGCAGCAGCAGTGCAAGCTGCAGCTGGTGCTGCTGTGGCAGGTGCTGCGACCTCTGCTGCAACACCAGCAGCAGCAGCAGCAGCAGGCAGCAATGGCCGCAGCACGTGCAAGAAGCAGAAGCGTGGCTCCTGGGCTTTCTTTGTGGTGCGCACGCCTGCAGATCAGCAGCAGCAGCCGCAGCAGGGCACCTGCAAGGACCAGCAGCAAGGGACACCAGGCTCAGCAGCAGCTGCAGCAACACCATCAGGCAGTGGCAGCGCTGTCGCGGTCGGCAGCACGCCAGGTTCTGCAGCAGCAGCAGCGGCAGCGGGACCAGCAGGTGCCGAGGGTGCCGCCCAGCCTGCAGCACTGCCTGGCTGGCTGCTGCAGCTGCCGGTGCTGCCTGCGCCTGCCTGCCATACGCTGCTGGCGGCTGCTTTTGCGTCATTGCAGGCAGTGTTTGCATCTCAGCAGCAGCAACAGCGGCAGCAACAGCAGCAGCCGGAGCAGCTGGCCGCCAATCATGCACAAGGTGAGTGGCACATTCAGTCAGCAAGGCGGTTGGTCTTGTCGAGTGTCTTGGATGTCTTTGTGCACTCTGCGTCAGCGGCGTAAGTGCAGCAGCACACAAGTGCCGCCACTGTCTTGCACCAGGGCACCCCATTGTCCTGAGACGGCAGCAACTGTCTGTTGGCAGTTGTGCAATGCTCACATTCGTGTGTTGCACGTGATGCAGGTGTCACTAGCGGCAGCACTAGAAGCCGGCGCAGCGGTGCCCCTGCCACTGCTTCCAAGAGGGTTGTCAAAAGTGCCGCCTCAGCAGCTGCGCCAGACACTACAATCAGCTTGCTGCCGAAGCCTTCCCTAAGCACACCACCCACAGCAGCAGCCGGGGCACCACCAGCAGCCGCAGCAGCTGGAGATGTCTCACCACCACCAACAGCAGCAGCAGCAGCAGCATCGTGCACGGCTGGGCTCTTGGAACCTCCAGCTGGCCTTACTGCTGTGCAGGCTGTAGATGGCAGGGGAGGGCCAGGCCTTGGCACGGTGGCTTGCCAATCGCAGCAGCAGCCATGTGCCCAGGCAGGCACTGCAGCAGCAGCAGTGTCAGCAGCAGCAACGCCAGCAAGCTTGAACAGTGATGGTGGCTGCACTGAGCTGGTGGCAACTGCCGCAAACAGTGCTGCTGCTGCTGCTGCTGGACCCGGGCAGCAGTGCGGGCAGGCACTGTCACTTGTGGACTTGGCAGTGGCGAGTATCCTGAATGCTGCTCGGCAGCAGCAGCAGCAGCAGCAGCAGCAGCAGCAGCAGGGACGCAATAGTGCTTTGCTGCCGGATGGCGCGGCCTGGCTTGAGAGCGCCACACTGCTGCTTCAGCTGCACCAGGCACTTGCAAGCTGCTCGGATCATACGCCACCGGCTGCCAAGCACCACCAGCAGCAGCAGCAGCAGCAGCAGCGATGGCTTGCTGCTGCCGCTCTGTCAGCTGCTGCTCAATCGCTGCAGGTCTGGCATGCAGCCACATCAGCAGCCAGCTCTTCAGAAGCAAGCAGCGGCCAGACACTGACCGCCCAGCTGGCGCCGTACCTCCAGCTGCTGCTGGCTGCACCTGCTGCTGCCGCTGGGTCTGTTGCTGCTGCCAGCAGCAGCCGTGCAGCTAGTGCCGCTGCTGCTGCTGCTGCTGCTGCTGCTGGTGTCAGCTGGGCTGACGCGCAGCTGGTGTTTGGCTGCGGCCTGGGTGCCAACCGCTGGATGGCGCTGAAGAAGGTGCAGCAGCAGCAGCGGCTGCAGGCGGCGCTGCTGCTGCTGCTGGTCAGGGTGAGTGCGGTGGGGCCGGGTTGTAGTTGTAAGGGACGTAAAGTGGGGCACGTTGGTGTACATGCACTTCGCAACAGTGAGTGCGGTGCAGCAAGGCTTGAGCCAAACAAATTGCTGCATGATGATGTGCCTGCACTTTGGAAAATCGTGCGAGCGCATTCTGTGTTGCTTAGACAGCAGGTGCTGCCGTGGGTGTGGGGAGCCATTTGTCTGAATTGCTTGTGCGTTTACTTCAGGGTAGGTGCAGGTGTGTGGTAGAGTGTGTGGCTCGTGCGCCCGCCATGACATCAACTGCTGCTGTTGGTCTTGTGGCGTGCAGGTACACCGTCTAGCTGCAGAACATCAACAGCAGCGCAAGCAGCAACAGCAGCGCAGCCAACTCGCAGGCGATGATTTGGCTGCCAGTGCTTATGATGCCACTATGTGTGCGCTCTTGCAGCAGCTGGCAGCGCTACGTGTCATTGCAGGGCAGTGTCATGCAGCAACGGATGCCCCTGACACAGCAGCAGCAGCAGCAGCAGTGGATGGAATTGCTGTTGGTGCCAGTGCTGGCAGCACATCTGCTGCTGCTGCCGCTGCTTCCAGCAGCAGCACGCTGAAGCTGCTGGATGCCCAGCTGATGCAGCTTGCGCTAGGTGAGCTGCACTTTGCGTTGCAAGCTTTTTCAGGTCCAAACTGGCTTGGCTAGTCATACCAGAGCAGGCCCTGTAACATACTGCTATGGCTCCTCAGCCGCTATGCTTCAGTGCATGCCCTGTGCTTGCTATGCATATGCATATAGGCAAGCTGGAGGCTGCGCTGTTGTATGCGGCTTTTGCTGCTGCTGTGCTGATCTGGCAAATAACATGTTGTGCTGCTGCAGGGCCTGTGCTGCCTGCAGCGCTGGTGACCTACCCAGCCGCCGCACATGCACTGGTGCATCTCACCGCCAGCTGCCAAGCTGCACTGGCAGGGCCCGCAGAGCCCCCAGGCCTCGCCCTGCCCCTGGCGGCTCACCTGCTGTGCCTGCACCATGCGCCTGCAGTGCGCGCTGCTGCAGAGGGCAGCATTTGGGGCAGGCAGGGGCGGCAGCTGTGGGCAGCAGCAGCAGCAGCCGGACTGACTGGCGCTGCTGCTGGGGCCAGGGGTAGTGAGGTAGAGGGGGTGGGGGTTGGTGCTGCTTGGATGGCTGGTTGTGGCCGGGGAGTGGCAGTGGCAGCTGCGCGGCAGCTGCTGCAGCTGCTGATTGGGCAGCTGCTGATGCCGGCGGCTGGTGGCGATTCAACAGCAGCAGCAGCAGCAGCAGCGTATGAGGCTTTGCCGCCCAGTATGCAGGCTGCCAAGCTGTGGCAGCTGCAGGCTGCAGCAGTGGCTGCTGCCTGCGACTGCTGTGAGCTGCTGCTGCACCAGCAGCAGCAGCAGGTAAAGCGGGGCTCAGGTGCTGCCGTGAAAAGTGAAGATTGTAATCTGGACAGCAGCAGCAGGGCGTTTGCCGGCCCAGCAGCAGCAGCAGCAGCAGCAGATGTCCAGCTGGTGCTGCAGGCACTGTCAGCTTGCCTGGCTGGGCCCTGCTGCAGAGCTGCTGCCCACATGGATGCGCTGCTGCAGTGGCAGCAGCAGCAGCAGCAGCCTCAAGCTGCTGGCAATTCACCGGCAGCAGCAGCAGCACCGAGTGGCAGCAGCCGCAAGCGTAAATGGAGGCATAGGCTGCAGGTTGATCCAGTGGCGCTGCTGCAGCAGCAGCTGGCATTGTTGCTGGGCCTGGGGTGTGCAGTAGGGCAGCTGGTGTCCAGCAGAGGCAGCCAGCTGCTCCACAGGCAGGGGCCTGGCAGCAGCAGCAGCAGCAGCAGCAGCAGCAGCAGCAGCAGAGCAGGCAGTGGCAAGGCTTGCATGCAGCTGCTGCTGACAAAATTGCGGCAGTTCTCGGGTGCGTACCGGGCACTCATCCACGCGGTTGATTCAGCAGCAGCAGCGGCAGCGGCGGCGGCAGATGGTCCTGCAGTCGTGGCTGCGGCATCCGGGCTACAGCAGCAGCTGAGCCCTGCGCAGCAGGTTGGGGCTGTGCTGGAGGCCAGTAGCCAGCGCTGCGCTGCGCAGCCGCGCAAGCAGGCACTGGCGGCAGTGCTGGCAGCAGCTGCAGCAGCAGCAGCAGCAGCAGCGGATGATGATGATGCGGAGAGCAGTGATGAGGATGCTGCTGATGATGGTTATGAAGCTGCTGGGGGTGAGGCGGCTGGGCAGGGTGGGAACGGCAGTGCAGATGGCACACCAGGGAAGGGCAGGCAGCAGCAGCAGCAGCAGCAGCTTGAGGTGGACCCTGCTGCCAGGTTTTATGACCCAGATGTGCGTGAGGAGCTTCCCTGTGAACTCTTGTCTGAGGAGGAGGAGGAGGAGGAAGAGGACCATGAAAACGGGTGTGAAGATGGCTGTGAAGATGTGGATGGGCAGGAGGAAGAGGAGGAAGAAGAAGATTGTGAGCTGGATGCGCAGCAGCTGCAGCAGCGGCGGGAGCTGTTTGGGCAGGCAGGCGGCTGGCTAGAGGATGCACCAGCAGTACAGAAAAGCCGGGCCCAGCAGCAGCAGCAGCAGCAGCAGCAGCAGCAGGAAGATGAGCAGGAGGAGGAGGGTGTTGGCAGCGGTGTTGCACAGCCTGCAACTGCGCGCCAGCGCAAAGGTAGCGCAAGCAGTCAGCAGCCCAAGCAGCAGCGGAGGAGCTCAGCAACTGCTGCTGCTGCTGCTGCTGCTGTTGATGTGGAGCCTCCAGTAGTGGCTCGTAGCCCCTCCAGTGGCACTGCAGCAGCTGCCGTGGCTGCTGCAAAGGCTGCTGCCAGTGCCCGGCAGCAGCGGCCGAGCAGCAAGCAGGCGGCCACACCTCTTACATCAGTCAAGCAGCGGCAGCAGCAGCAGGGTGAGGCGCAGCAGCGGCTGCAAGTAGTGTGTGGTGAGCTGCATGGTGTGCTAGATCTAGCTGCTGGAATTGTGGAGGTGGCTGGCGGTGAGAAAGTGACACCCACCATGTTTGAGAAGCAGGCAGGCAAAGGAGGCAATAAGAAGTGGAGGCGCAGCGTTCATGTGTTGAATGCAGATGGCAGAAGGGGTGGCCGGGTGCAGACGTGGCTGGACGCACACCCTGAGGCAGCTGCTGCTGCGGCTGCTGCTATCGGGGTCGGTGGGGCTGGGTTTAGGGTTGCCGCTGCGGCGGCAGCGGCGGCGGGTGAGGCTGGGGATGCAGCTGCGGAGCCTCTTGCTTCTGCTGCTGCTGCTGCTGCCGCTGCTGCTGCTGCTGCTGCTAACAAGGGTTGCGTGGCAGATTCCCACGAGCCAGCCAAGCGCAAGCGGGGCCGGCCGCGGAAACAGCATCCAGAGCAGCTTGCTGCTGCAGCAGCGGATGGCGGCTGCAGCACTCAGCGGCCGGCAGAGGTCGCAGCAGCAGCAGCAGCAGCAGCGGCGGCGGCAGCCGTAAGTGGCAGTGACCTTGAGGATGCACCGCCCAGCAAGAAGCAGAGGACTGCTGCTAAGGCCAAAGGCGAAGGACAGCAGCAGCGGCAGCCGCTGCCACGACAGCAGCGGCCTAAGAAACGGCTGCAGCCCATCCCTGTCGCTGTTGTGCAGCAGCAGCAGCAGCAGCAGCAGCAGCAGCAGGTGTCATCCCAGCCTGCAGCAGACCAGCAGCAGCCCAAGCGCAAGCGGCAGCAGCAGCGGATGAAGTCATTGCAGCAGCTGCAGCTGCAGGGAGTTGCTGCAGCAGAGGCTCCAGCAGCAGCAGCAGCCCCAGCGCCAGCAGCAGCAGCAGCAGTGGGAGGCAGGGTGCGCAATGCGTATGTGGTGGCCTGCCTGGAGGAGTCCCGTAAGAGGCGCAGCGCAGCACGCGCAGCGGCAGCGGCATGTGGCGGCGGCCCGGCTGCTGCAGCTACTGCTGCTGAGAGTGAATCTGTAGAGGAGTGGTCTGAGGATGACAGTGATTACTCTGATCTGGAGGATTTTATCGTGGTTGAGCCTGGCGTGAATTATGGCAGGCTGTGTGCTGAGGCGGGGCGGCGCGTGACGTGGAAGCACAAGTGGCGGGGCGGGGCCACGCGCTGAGGCAGGTCATGGTTGTTGCTGATAGTTGGTTGCTGTGTCTTGGTTGATGGTCACCAGTGCTTTGTTGGTGATGAGATACAGGCGGCTGGTGCGGCGGCAGCTGCACCAGCAACACGCGTATACACCTGCATAGGTGTGGCACGGTGCCACGGTGGTGTTGATGAGCAAGGTGTTGGTCTGGTGCTGTGGGCTGGGTTTGAATGCCTGGTGCAGCTGATGCAGGTCATCAGCTGACGGAGAAGTGGCGTTGCAGCATTGGAGAGATGGGCTTGAAATGAGTGAGTGGCAGCTGTTGTGGTGGGTGCGGTTGAGGTCTTAGATGTCACTGTCGTCATTGCTGACAGCCATGACAGCACGAGCAGATGGACGTACTGGCTGAAGCTGTTGTAAGTTTGTTGGATTGTAGGGGTTGTGCTAAGTGATTGCATTTCCCGCAGAGCTGCATCACCCGACAAAAAAACGCGCTTTGGTCTCCTGTTCCAGCTGTTGATGTTTTGAGCGCATCCAGGAGATTTAAACATCGGTGTCGCAATATACTGCTCGTTCCAGTGTATCGGCGCCTCGCACAGCAGAAGCACGTCTGTCGAAGCTTGTGCCGGAAGTTCTGTCTTGTTAGCTGCCCTCTGAAAGGCAGTTAACGTCTTATAGCATGTCTGATCAAGTTGGTGCGTCACTAGGCATTGTGTGCCTCGCGCTTGCTGTTGGTAATCAGAGTGCCCTGCTGCTCTGTGCGATGCTGCTAACTGAAGCCTGCATGCACTGTCCGTGTGGCTTGAACTGTTGAACTATAGAGTATTGAATATAACTAGGTGCGCACTCGGTGCTTAGTCATAATCAAATGTTGACTTGATACTTGCAGGTAGCAGCTTCAGGCAGCATTTGTCAGAGCCGCAGGTCGACATGCCTGGCGTCGACGACAGGGATGTAGCTCCCAAGAGCGATCAGCTGCCACGATTGCACCCGGAAGGCAGCAACAAAGCAGTAGGCGCTGGGGACTGTGATGCCAGCACACGCAAGCAGCAGCAGCACTTGAAAGGTGCAGCACAGACAGCATGTGCCAGCAGCAGCTACAGTGCACACCTACCACGGCAGCTGGAGCACGCAGCAGCACCAGCAGGAGACGTTGCTATCACCGTCAGCCCATCAATTGGCGCTGCCGATACTGATGTAGTGCGCCTGGTGGCAATGAGCGACCAGCACCAGACATCGCAGCCCCCAGCAGCAGCAGCGGCAGCAGTAGCGCGCAATAACAGCAGCAGCGAGCACGACTTTGTAGTCATCGAGCTGCAGCCGGCAGCAGCAGATGACTCGACCCAGCCAGGCCGCACTGCAGAGCTCACAGCCCCAGCAGCAGCAGCAGCACTACCACACAGCAGCAGCACTGCTAGCCTCCGTGCTCGCCTGCAGGTGCTGCGAGCAGCCTCACTCGCCCGCAGCTCTGTTGGCGCTGCATCAGCAGCCGGCAGCAGCGTTGCAGACTCCCAGATAGGGCAGCGCGAGTGCCGCATCTGCCTGCAAGCAGACTTCCAGGAAGACATTGTAACACCCTGCAGCTGCTCCGGCAGTGTGCAGTATGCACACCTGGAGTGTTTAAAAGCATGGGTGGCGGAGCGCTGCAGCTTGCAGTGTGAGCTGTGCGGCAAGCAGTACAGGCCTGAGCTGCAGCAGCAGCTGGAGGCGATGATTGATCCGCGGAAGTTGCGGGCGCGGCAGCGAAGAGCAGCAGCAGCAGCAGCAAATGGCCATGGCGTCGGAGGTGCTGACATGGCGCAGCAGTTTGGTGAGGGTGATGAAGATGGGGAGCCGCCGCAGCAAATCAGCTGGACGCGCTTCTGGTGAGCGGTTGAGAACATGTATCGGATTCAATGTCAGCGTGTTGCCTTGTGCTGCGTGCAGTGGCAGGTCGGCACATGTAGTCTTAACCAGTCTTCGCTTTCTTTAGTGACACACCTTGGCTGCAGCATGCGAATGCGCTCTCACCCTGAGTGCACATTCATTTGTCAACATTCTTCAACAGTTGGCTGAACTGCTGCTGCTGCTGCTGCTGCTGCTGCTGCTGCTGCTGCTGCTGCTGCTGCTGCTGCAGGGTGCACCTGGGCATTTTGGTCATGCTGCTGGTGGCTGTGCTCTACCTGAGCCTGTTTGTAAATGTGGGCGCAAGCGACAACTTCTGGCTGATGTTCCTGTGGCGAGCCATCACAGTCATCCTGCCGCTCTTCCTCATCATCCGCTGCGTTGCTGCGCTGTACACGTGGCGGCAGCAGTACCTGGCGCAAGCTGCGGCGCGGGAGAGATAGAGGACGGAGGTGCAGATGATATGTGCTGCATGTGGGAAAGGGTCATGGTGTCCTGCTCCTGGGGATTGAATGGCACTCGTTGCCGTGCTGTACACGTAAAGGCAGCAGTACTTTGCGCGGCATGCGGCGATAAACAACATGTGGAGGTTGAGAGGGAGAGGGGAGGCTGGGTTGTATGGTTGGAGCTGTGCTGTGTCTGCAGCGCTTGTCGGGGGCTTGTTGGGGGCAGTATGGTTGGCAGTGTTTGGACTGGCTTGCTGGTGTACATGATGTTAGGGGAGGTGGCTGCGGTTGTGATGGTGTGAGCACTCACACAAGGTGATTGCGCAGCAGCAGCGAGCTTGATGTTGCGAGAGAGGCGACTACAGAAGTTGATGCTCTTTTTGAGTGGTGCATGGTGGTGTGGTGCATGGTGGTTTGACAACGTGTTGCATGCGCTTGTGCGTCTGCATGCATCTCCTGTCCCTGCCGTGCCGTCAGTGGGTTGTGGTGCAGCGTGTGTGTTGTTTGTGGACTGCATGGTGTGTGGTACTTTCTAGCTGCGGTTGATAGCTCGCTGTAGTTGTGTGTTTGCGGCTGCAGCTTGCTATAGCACTTGCTGGTAGCTAGCTTTTGCTGGTGCCATCTTAGTGCCTGCATATGCATCTTGCTGCTTTGTGGTCCTTGTGCTGGGTGGTGGCAGGGACATGTGGTAGCAGCCATCACATCGCGTTTTGATTTGTCGACAGATGCGTGTTTGAGTGACAGCTCTCTGACAGTTATAGGACTGCTTGCATGGACAAGACAGCCCTGTGGTAGTACTTGCGGGATCTTGTTGGCCTGCTGGACAACTGAGTGCAAGTGCACAGTGTCTGACGTGGCTGACAACACAACACGTGACGTGAGGCTGCGTTCCAGTTTGGCACCACCGTACACAGCCGCGTGTGTTGCAGCATTTGTGGTATAAGAAACACTGTGGACTGGCTATGCGCGCTCTTGGATATGCATTGGTGCTGTGTACATGCCACTGCTGCCAGCCATCTGGTGTTGCAGCCTCCCGCATGCCTTGTACAGCTGCCAAATGCTCGCCAAGGCTGCTTGCACGTCAAGAATCAGGTTTGCACACTGCGCATCGAGTGCATTGTCGATCTGATGCTTGTGCACAGCTGCTGAAGTACGCACTGCAGGCTCTTGTCCTGAAAGTTGGCAGCAGTCCTGTGTACGTTATTGATGTCTCCCTTGACTGCAGCTGCACCCTGTACTTTAGCTTTGACTGCTTTGCTGACAGCTGTGGTGATGGTTCCTGGCTTTGACGTATCAACAGTTGTACGGCACCTGCCTTGTTACATGTGCATGTGGATCAGACTGCATATGCATGAACCCTACTGTGCACGTGCACAGCATTTCCACTGGCGGACTTGACAGACGATGATGTTGGAAGTTGCGGAAGCGCGCAATGCTGTCGTAAAGAGACACTGCACTGGCGCAATGAATCTGGAGGCACCATTGCTGTGTGGTAGGCCTGTGCTGCTGCAACTACCTTGTGTGTCGTCACTGCTCAGGAGTTTCCAATGCATGCATGCAGTGGTGCGTCTATCTTTCTCGTGGTCTGGTATGTGCGCCCTCTGTGTACTGCCTTGCTGCATGCGTGTCTTGGCCGTGCTGTGCTGAATCACGTGATGGCATGGGCTGTTGGCACAATGCTGTTGACGCTAGTACAGTTGCCACCTATGACTGCCTTGGAGACGAGCTCTCCCTGATATCTGCGCACTGCACCTACTGTGCTGTGCACTCTATTGCTTGATCGATCAGATTATATGCAAGAGGAGTTGATGAAGGACGAGGATCCGGATGCATCGCAGTGCTGTGTTCTGTACAGCTTGTTGTGTGGCTTGGGAGAAGCAAGCAACGGTTGAATTTGCACGTTGTTGCTGCAAAGTTTTTGTGAGGCCGGCAGTTGTCTCACCGCAGCCTTGCGCCAGTAGCTGGGCCATGAACATACTGCAATGTATTGGCATTGCCTGCACACCGTAGCTGCAGCTATGGGCCGCTGTAGGGTTTGTTTAGGCTGTAACCAAGCTCTGTTTCAACATGATGACGGTTGAGGTGCAGGTGCTCTTGAGCAGCATTGTGGCGTAGTCAGCAATGATAGCAGCCATTTGCGGTAGCTGCGCATAGCCATCATCATTATGTACTCATACAACTGCTGGGCAGTAGTTCAGCTGTGGAGGAGTACATGGCTTCACTCAAGCGTCAATAAACGTTTTTAGGTACTATCTAACTTTTCCAATGGAGAATAGCAGTGTCAGGCCGATCTGCCTAGCACTCACAGGCGGATTTGGCACTGCTGGAGCAAGGTCTAGCCAAGTACTTCACATACCTGCCCCTGTCAGTCACCAAAACAGACCAAGAGGTCAATCAAAAGGTTATCGATTGGTTAACCATCGGTATAATCCACTCACAAGTCTCTCAAATGCAAAACTTGACTGTGCCATCCAAGGCGGGAGCAGCTGCCAGCTGTCACATCCACTTTCAGTCCCTGCCATGCACAGCAGTGGCTGCACAATGCAAAATGTGACACTATCTGCACAATGCACTCAGATAGGGCCCATCCACAGGCTGTAGCAGAGGGTAAGGACTATCCAAAGGACTAATTGCAAGGCGTTGTTGTATGCAGTGAGTGGCTATTGTCATCGATAGTCATGTTCAAACTGCTACTTCAGGACTTGGCTTTTTCAGTGAACAGACGTTCATAAGACCCAGAAGCACATCTCACCCTTGGACTTGCTGTTGCCCAGAAATTTGGCTCCTGCCAGAGCAGAGTTGACCATGCTTGGGGTGACCTCGTCAAAGCTGGCAACATGCTGGAGCCCCCCATACGGCAGGGTGAAGCCCATGGCATTGTTCAGAGTGTGCTGAGTGCCAGTGATGTTACCCTCACCACCGCTGCTGCTGCTGCTGCTGCTGTTGCCGCTGCTCCTCCTTCTGCTGCTGCTTTCACCGCCACTGCTGCTGGCTGCACCTGCACAACTGCTGCTGGAGGGACTGCCGGCCCCCCGGTGCTGTTTGATAATGGGCTCTGCTGGTGATACTGGCTGCAGGTACATGAGCACAGCAAAGGCCAGGGCAGTGATGCTGGCCAGGCACAGGCCGCTGCAGGCTGCCGGCAGGATGTCATGGTACTCTGGCGTGCCAAAGTCCATGTAGACTTTGCAGTGGTAGTACACTGCAGCAAACCCTGTGCCTAGAGTGGCCTGGAACTGCTTCAGCAGCCCGCTGAGACCTAGAGCCCACACTGGTGGCTCAGCTGACAGCCCTGGAACAGAACTGTGATCCCAGGTGCCCCGCGCTGTCTCAGCCTGGCGCGAGCCCATGTACAGGTGCTGAGCTGTGGCCAGCAGGGCCTGTGCAGCCTGCCGCGCCCGGAACGCTGCGCTGGTTGTGGCGAACTGCCCGCCGCTGGTCAACCTGCTGGGATGAAACCACATGGGGTTGCCGCTCCTTGAGGGCGAGCTGCTGAGCACTGCAGGCAGGGCATGAGTACACAGTAAGGCAACGCACGGTCAGCAGCAAGAGGGCAAGTAAACTTGGCTGGACTGCCGCTGGTATAGGAGAGGTACAATGCCAGCTGGCAGTCAAGCATCCTTCACCACACATGGGCACATGCAGCATCAGCGAAAAGCTGGCGTAGTTTGGGATGGTGCTCACTTGACCTCCTTGAGCGCTGACAGCAGCTCAGCTTCAAGGTACATGACCTTCTCCACTGCGTTGTTGAAGCTGACTGGCATGGCCTTGAACCGCGGCTTCGAGGTGCCTGCAAGTGCTGCTGCTGCTCTCTTGCTGCTGCCAGGAGGGCGCCCACCCTGCGACGGGCAGGTGAAAATGCTTCAGGTGCTGGACTTGGAGGTGGTTACCATCTGAAAGCAAAAACCTGAAGCATTTTCACCAAGGTACAGCATATGCTTTCTGCAAGCATTTGCCAGCTCTTTGCATCTTCAGTAGGTTTGTGCAATTGAAGAGCTTCTGCAGGCTGTCTTAGTACACAAAAGTGAGCAGGCAAGTGCTGTAGTTCACCTTGCAGCCCCACCACGCCTCCATAAGGCGGGTAATGGTCCTAGAGTTTGCAGAGAAAGCCAGGTCAACCTGCACAGGAGCATCAACGGTTAGAGAGATGGCGCCACACCCAGCTGCTGAGCGAAGCTAAGTACCGCCTGTTAATTCACCTGCAGCTGCTGGATCCTGCCATCAGCATCCTTGTACTCAATGTGGCGCTTGCAAGTGGCCTGCTGCTCTGAAGACAGGGCGAGAGTGCGGCCAAGCCACAGTGGTAGCCGCATTTCCTGCACAAGCTGTGGGGGAGTTAGTAGCCAGTACATTCAACAGGCTAGGAGCTGATGCCAGCAACACCTGACATACCTGGTCCTGCACGGTGCTGGGAAGCAGCTGCAGCGACATGCCCGTAGCCAAGCTTGCGCAAATCATAGACTCCCATTGCTGCAGGTCACCGTTCACGATTATATCAAAGGCATGCACTCCAGCGTGTTGAGCCCTCTGCTGTAGGCGCTGCAAAGCAGCATGCTGGGATGCACTGCTGATGTTGATGCTGTCAGGCAAATGCTGCAGAGGCTGAATTGGCCTGCCCAAGAGCCCTGCCACAGAAAACACTCTTGCAGAAACTTTGCTTTGTGCAACAGGCACATCTTGAGAATCTGCTGCTGAGGTGAGGCTGCTGCTGAAGGCTGCAGACAGACACAAAAGAGCAGACGGGCGCATTCAGCACATCTGCAGCCACAGGCATGCTAACAGGCGTACGTGTGTTGTATCCATCCATCCATCCATCCATTACTAAAAAGAAATACGGTCCGTCCGTCCGTCCGTCAGTCAGTCAGTCAGAAGCCTGGCTTAGGACCTGGCCGTTGAACCCCAGGGCGATTCGAAAAATTGCAGAGGACGCAAATGAAGGCGCGAGAGCAGCCGATCAGAGTTAGATTGGGCACTTGAAATCGATTCGAGGCCGTGGGCTGGGTGAGGCGGTGTTCTGTTGCGGGGTGCTACTGCAAAACATCACGGGCTACAGCAGACACAGAAGGCAGTGCAGCGAAATTTTCTGAAAAGCGATGGCTCGAGACGAATACTACAAGCGAAAGGCGCCCGGGGCAGGGATGATCATGGTTGGCTTCTGAAATTGCAGGTGTTGCAGTTGCTGTCTTGAGGACAGCACCAGCAAGCACGGGTGCCTCCCATCCTTACTAGAAAAGGAGTGACGTAGTCACGGGAAACTGCTAGTCCATCCATTACTAAAAAGAAATACGGTCCGTCAGTCAGTCAGTCAGTCAGAAGCCTGGCTTAGGACCTGGCCGTTGAACCCCAGGGCGATTGGATAATGTGCAGAGGAAGCAAACGAGAGTGCGAGAGCAACAGATAAAAGTAAGTGTAGACATGTGAAGTCGTTTCGAAGCCGTGGGCTGGGTGCAGCGGTGTTCTGTTGCGGGGTGCTACTGCAAAACATCACGGGCTACAGCAGGAACAGCAGGCAGTGAAGCAACGATATCTGGGAAGCGATGGCGTGAGAATATTACTTTCAGCGAAAGGCGAACGGGATAGGGATGATCATGGGTGGCTGCTAAGATTGCAGGTGTTGCAGTTGCTGCCTTGAGGACAGCACCAGCAAGCACGGGTGCCTCCCATCATTACTAGATAGGAGTGACGTAGTCACGGGAAACTGCTAGTACTTGCAGATCACCTTGAACACCGGGTAGCTTCTGCACAGCGCGCAACATTGGTGTGCTGCTACTGCTTGGTTTCTGCTGCTGCTGCTGCTGCTGCTTGCTCCTTGTGGTTCCCTAGCTGCTGTCGGTTCGTCAAAGTCGTTGAACGTCCTTAGTTAGCATATTAGAGTGCTCCTCAAGCTGCATCGCTACTTTCACACGACAACACCGGATGCGTTTGATGCCCAGCTGGGCATGGTACAAACGCAGCATCTGCATTTTGCAACAAATCAACACAGCTTGCAAGCAGACAGCCATGCTGGCATAGCAACCTGCTGTATGTGGCAGGCACAGTAAGGCACAGCTGCCAGTGCTGCTGCTTTGGTTTGCTTGCATCCCAACTGCACAGCAGGGCCTCGCCTGCCAGCAGCAGCAGCTTCAAACTGCTAGTAATTTTGAGCTCCAGAATTCGCCTTGATCACACAAGAAGGATGTTTGCAGGAAACTGTGTAGAATACTAGTACTCAACAAACTCTGTGCAGCCACACTAGCTGCACGCGCGCAGCAGCTGCCGGTGGGCCTGAAGCGGTGTTGCGCAGTATGTAACAGATATGACAGTTGAAACTGCATGTGCAGCGCACAGCGCCAAGCAGCAGAGCGCAACAGCAGCGGCAGGGCACTTGGCACACCAGAACTGCAGTGCCTGATCAGCCAGCAAGGGAAGCCCAGAAGTATAACATTACACATCAAAACATGTTGCAGGCAGCAGCACCCACAGCAACACTCTACAGCGCAAGTTAACATGTGTAACAGTCGAGTCGGGGCACTTCAGGGCAACGTGTTTTTAGCACTTTTCTTGCAGCACACTGTGCCACTGCTAACAGCTCAAATTGATTTAGATTCGTCGTTGAAAGCTTGACATTTATATGTAGGCCACTTGTTCGCTACATTTGTACCATGCCCAGCTGGCCCCTCGTCGCAGTTCGGTCGCCTGAACAATATTTCTGAACCAACTGTAATGCGCTTTCACGTGTTCCGATGCAACAGGTAAGTCCAGACTGCACCACCACCTTAAGCCCTAGCAGTGGTAGGGGGACCCAGTAATGGTAAAGTCATGTACTTTGAAACCTCTTTTACTGATGGAATACGGTAAATCAACGGCATGTATGTTGATGGCTGCTACTAGCTGTATAATATAATGCATGTATGGGTGCCAGAGGGTGAGGCGCGGTGCCGATGCCGAAAGGTATGGCTTTCAAGGAATTATGATTATGATTATGATTATTATTATTATTATTATTATTATTATTATTATTATTATTATTATTATTATTATTACTATTATTAATATAATGCATGTATGGGTGCCACGCCAGTCTGAAGACATGTTTGCAAACCAAATGCTGGAAGAAGTATTACAACGCATTATAAAGTCTTGCTGCCTGATCACATTCCCTGCCAAGAAACAGAAGGTCACCAGTTATAACAACTTTAAAATGAACATTCAGCAGCCTCCCCCTTGCCCCATGTGGGGGACTGGGCCTGAGCTCCTTTGCAATCAACACAAGAATGGCTGCACAAGACACCAAGCGCTGTACATAACGCTGTTGAACAACAAGAAAACACTGCAGCCAAGTTGCATCATGCAGTGCACACTGCTGGCACCTACTAGCTTGAGGCCTGCAACAACACCTCAACTGCACACCATAATGCTAGTGACATGACACAGACCCCTATTCTGACTCGCTACCGATATCTACATCATCAAACAGCAGCTCCTCTACCTCTGCCACCAATGATGGGTCTAGCTGCTGCAAAATCTTTGATAAATATCCCTGCTTGTCAGGTTCTAGGGTATACACCACCCCTGCCACTCCAGCAGGCCGTGGCAGCTTCTGCACCCTGCGCTGAAGGCTCAGCGGCATGTGCAAGTTGCGCTGCTGGTTAAAGTAGAAGCTGTGAATAATGAACAAACGACGCACACGCTGTTTGCACGTTGTAAATCGCCAAGCCAATATGGCTATGCCTCAGGTGCTAGAGGGCACCAGTGACATGCTGTTCAACATTTGGAACATGCGAGCTGCCCACTTGCGTGGCAGCCACGCACAAAGCACAAAGCTGGCCAGCATCACGTTCAGGACTATTGTCTAAACTGGCCAACTGCCGCTCGCACGCTGGTCTATGGCTGCACCGGCCACCGCCACCACAGCCTTGAAGATGAACTGGACAGTAGATGACAGCCTTGACGGCAGAGTGCGTGCATGCCATCAGTGCACCTTGAGGTGGCCAAATTGCACGACACCTTCTGCATGACAGAATGACACGCAATAAGAACACGTTCCTGTATGAACTTATGGGTCGCTTTCAACGAACAGCAAACAAAAGCGCACCAAGGCATATGCTATGCATGCTATTGCCAGTTGATCACCAGTGCACAAACGCACCACATATTCATCTTGCACCCTTTTAGTTTTCCCTCCACAAAGATGCCGAAGGAATAATTATCATTATTTATTACAGAGATGCCGAGACATGGCATTGATGCTATGGTTTTCGACTGATAGCATGAATATGCAGCTGCTATCCCCTAGGACATAACACACCCTCACCTTGCTGTAAAGCCGCAATCTGCTTTGACTGCTCGTCAATCTGCTGCTTCATCTGCTCCAGCTTCTCGTCAATGATCTCCTCCATGGTGACCATGCGGGAGTTGAAGGTGTTCCTGCCCAGTGCCTGGTTAGCAGCTGCAACCAGCGTGCGGCACCACATATGCGTGTCAGCAGCACACAACCATGCAAAGCATGCCTGCTCGCTTGTTGCTATGTGTGCCAGCAACTGCATGCGCTAACACACTTAGTAGCAGCACTGAGCACTGGCCAACAAGCGCCAAGGCAACAAGCAGCATGCAATAACCACAACATACTGAAGAACCTCGACTCCCATCCCTGCGTCGCCCCAAACAACACAGAACTACACAAGATATACTCCTACCAGTCCCGCTTATGTAATTGCTGTTGATGGCTTAGCACATCAGCAACAGTTGGCAATGAATGACAGGATGTTGCTGCAAAGCCTGGGGCGTGCTGAGCTGCTGATATGAATCTGTACATTAAAGGACAGCACAAGGTGGAGCTGCTGGCCACGACGTCTTTTCATTGCACTGCGATAATCATTGCAGCAGCAGGTGAAGCATGCGTGCACATCGCACTGATGCAGCACACATAATCTGCAACACTGCAGCTGTGTGGGGTTTCACAGCTGCTTTGCATGCATCAGCAGACAATGTAGCTTCGGCAGGCTTGCCACAAGCACCATCGCAAGCATATCAATAACTCACCTGCTGTTGCTGCTGCTGCTGTGGGATGAGACAGAAGACGGGTGGGAGCCGTGAAGAGCACATGCAAGGACATGCAAACAGGGCGCTATTCAGCGAAGGGTCAAACAAAGAGGCTTGCAATATGAAAGCACAGGGGCATGCAGCACACACGAGCACGCAGGATGGTGTTGCAGGGCTGCCTGTTGCGTTAGAAGTGTTCAAGCATGCCCAGCATGTGATAACCCAGCTTGTGACACTGCTTTACAAGCACATTGTAAAATACGCCCTAGCAGAGCGCTGCTTGGTGGGCATGCACAGCATGTGATAACCCAGCTTGTGCAATCAATAGATTCATAGACTAATCCATGCTGCTGTGGCAGCTCAAGCTGCAGAAACCCCTTCCATGGGACCAGCATGTACTCGTGCAGGAGAGTTAGCAGCAACTGCTGGCATGCGCCACATGCGGCAACTTCATGCTAACATGCCACAAATGCATGCAACTCCAGCGCTCACCTGGTGCTGCTGTGGTAAAGCAAGGGCCACCAAGGAATGGCAGATGATGGCGCATGCACGGGAGCAGGGCAGGGCAGGGCAGCACGTGTGTCAAGCACAGGTTGACAATGGTGTTGTGTGTAACTAACCGTTGTGTGCAATGAGTATTCCGTTGCATGCAGCAGCATCCAGCAGTGCAGAACAGTAATGCATTCTTGTCTTGTTGACACCGCATTATGTTTTGACAGCGCAGAGTGCACACAAATAGCAATCAATGTGTGCAGTGTGTGGTGCATAATGCACTTGGGAGGGCAATGTGTTATAGCAGGAAGATACAACCAAGTTGCGGCATAAGCCTTGACATGGTTAACCTTAGATGCCTCGCTGATGCTGATGATTAGCAGACATGCATGACATCTAGCATGCTGCATAATGAGGTGCAGGTTGTACTCCTGACAATGAGCCATGCTGTTGCATGGGGTTGCACGGCTGCTCCACATACAGCAGCAAGCAATGCTGGTTTGGCAGGTTTGCCACAAGCACCATTTTTTCATTGCAAGCACGCGCACGACTCACCTGCTGCTGCTGTGGGTTGAAAGAAACAGCCAGGTGGGAGCCGTGAAGAGCACATGCAAGGACAAGCGGGCAGGTCGCTACTCAGCACAAGGTCAAACAAAGAAGCTTGCAACATAATAACACAGTGGCATGCAGCACACATGAGCACGCAGGATGGTGTTGCACAGGTTGCTTGTTATTTTTGGAACCACTCAAGCATGTCTCATGACACTGCTCGTTCAGCATACTGTAAATACGCCCTAGCAGAGCGCTGCTTGATGGGCATGTGCAGCATGTGATAACCCAGCTTGCATATTCAAAAGATTCACAGACTAATCCATGCCGAGGTTGCAATTCAGACTGCAGCAACCCTTTCCATGAGACCAGCAAGTACTCCTGCAGAAGAGCTTGCAATAACTGCTGGCATGCACCACAGGCGGCCGCTGCATGCTAACATGCCACCCATGCAGGCAACTCCAATGCTCACCTGGTGCTGTTGTGGTAAAGCACGGGCCACCAAGGAATGGCAGATGATGGCGCATGCAAGGGAGCAGGGCAAGGCAGAGCAGAGCAGCACAGGTCAACATCAGTGTTGCATGCAATGAGCATTATTGTATGCATGCAGCATTCAGGAGGGGCAGGATGGTAACGCGGCTGCATTTTTGACAGCGCAATGTGCGCATAAAGATCAACCTGTGCTCAGTGTGTATGGCAAGTGTGCATGTAACATTTGGGAGCGCAGAGTGTGTTTGTGGAAACTTATGATGTCGCAACAAAGCTGGCTGCAGCAAAGTTGTTCACATGGATCTGAATCTCAGATGCCTCGCTGATTCTAATCAGTTGCAAATTAGCATGATGGTAGCTACCATGCGCCAGGCGGTGCTGCATGCGGTGCTCTTAATAAGCAGGACTGCTGGGGCATGGGTTTTGGCGGCTGCTCCACACACAGTGGCAGGCCATGCATGTTTGGCCGCCTTGCAAGCACATGCATGACTCACCTGCTGCTGCTGCTGCTGCTGCTGCTGCTGCTGTGGGACAAGACGGAAGCCAGGTGGGAGCCGTGAAGAGCACATGCAAGGACACACGGGCAGGGCAATGTTCAGCAAAAGGTCAAACAAGAATGTCGCAGCACGACAGCACAGTGGCATGTGGGCGCATGCAGTAGCACTGCTGGTAGCTGGGAAATGCTGATCTCCATGGTTGCTGCAAGCTTGCTTGAATAGCAGCTGACTGTAGGTTGTCAGGAATGTTGACCCAGCCGCACCTGCCTGCTGCTGCATGAGCAGCACCTTCTCCTGCCGCAGCGGTGCCAGCTCCTGCCGCAGTGCTGTCAGCTGCTGCCGCAGCAGCAACTCCCGGTCTCCAGAAGCATCCTGCAGCTGCCGCTTCACAAGCTCAACCTCGGCCTCCTTGGCGACAATCTTCTGCTCTACTGTCTCTGGTGTTGTAGACATGTTTCCCTGCAGCAAGCAACTGCATGTAGGGTGCATCTTGTTGAAATCCAACGAGTTCACGGCTTCTGCAATATGATAAGCTCAGCTTTCTCAGATGTAGTCAGACCTTGCGAGCGTCGCCTCGAAGGACAGTGCGCAGCTCTTCGGCCTCACTGCTTCTTCTTGAGCGCTTTCAACTACGCTTCCAAGCGCCTGCGAGCGTTTCGGACCGTTCCACGCAAGAATGCTCAATGTGCTTCTGTGCTGTGACAGTGCGTTTGCAGGTACTGTCAATGTTTGTTTGTGTAATTGGTAGAGACAGTGGCAAGCAAATGACAGGCTGTTAGCCGTGGACACTGGAGTTCGGGGTTTTCCACTCATTGATGCTCGTGGCAGCCAGCAGTTGCTGGCAAGCATAAAGCCGTGGCATTGCAACTGAAACACAATAATGCTGTCATGAAAACGTGCAGAGAGTCAGCTCAAAGCACGTTGAGAACAGCATGCCATGAGTGCTGAGATCTGGCGGCTGCCGGCAACCATTGTGAAGTACGTAAGCCCAGCATGCATCTGCAAATGCAGCTCCACTTAACGCACATAACGCATGCACGTGGACATTTGGCACATCACCTGACATGCAGCGGCAGGCCTTCAACACCCAACGCTGATCGGCTCATGCATGTATATTGCAGCCTGGCAGGATTGAAATTATGCTGTGAAGGGGTACTGACAGCACTTCAAATTATGCACCCTGAGCCATTGCCATGCAGCCGACAGGATGTCTAGATAGCAGTTACGATTAACTTCAGCTGCTGCCGACACCAGTATCAAGTTCACTTCATTCTGTGCTGTGTAGCTAGGGATCACAAAACAACAATTGGATGCACAACAAAGTGCAAGCAGGGTGCAGCCAGCCAACTGCTGGCACCTCCCGTGGCCTACATTCCAGCCAGGCCATGGCAGCAAAGCTGAAAGAACAAGGCAAACTGAATATGGCTGCATGCAGCGCTGTATGCTAGCATGACAGCGGCCGTAGGTCGCAGCAAAAACATATCAGTATGAAGACCACAGCACACTAGGCCTGCTTATGGATGATTCAACAACAGATCCCGGGTGTGAAACTCCCAGGCACTGAAATATTTGCTGCAGCACATCCCAAGATTACCATTCCACATTCCACACAGCAAAGCAAAATGGCTGTGCGGTGGTGAGGTTTGCATCAGAGTCAAATAGATTCCACATTGGTCACGTTTTGGCAGACGCATCAGGCACAATGCCGTTGCATTCATGCAGCTGTGCGCACGGCTATGCATATGTGCACACTGGTCGTGTGTGTGAACATGAGCGTTGTGACCCTAGGGTCAGGCCTGACACATGTTCATTTCTTACTAGTCCATCAGAGCAGCTGCAGCTGCAGCGGCCTTAAATAGAACAGGCGTACACCTGCTTCTTAAAGTCCACGCCCAGAGAGGCAGCAATCTTTGCCAAGTGGCTCTTCAGCTCCTGCTGCTTCTTCACTAGCCACTTCTTGCCGGGGGTGCTCCGCAGCAGCCGGTTTACTGCTGCAATGCTTGAGGTATCGCTAGAGCGTGCAACCAGAGGCCCAAGAGCCCGCCATGCTGCATCAACAGCAGCCTTGTGTGCGGGGCGCAGGCAGCGCTTGTTGCAGGCGTTGGCGGTAGATACAGGGCTGTACACTGCCTGCCTTGCCTCAACCAGCATGACCTGCAAGCAATGGATGCAGATGTGAGTCATTACATCAAATGCATGTGCAAGAATTGCTTGCAGCGGCTGGTGGCAGGCGTTGGCGGTAGACAGCGGGCTGTGCACTTTCTGCCTTGCCTCAACCAGCATGACCTGCATGCATGTCAAGTTGAAGTACGATGATGCATTGATGTGGAGCATTTGATGCCAGGGCGTGCCACGCAGGAAAGATACAAACCACGGCTGGTGAACAGCAGCACCACCTTGTGTGCTGCCCATTGGGTTGCGCATGCACGGATGCAACCGTCACAACACCCTAACTTTACTCAGGCTGTCTTCATGCATGTAGTTATCAACGGTAACAGACCCACCTGCATGAACTGCATCATGACCTGGTCTGCCGGAGCCTTGTAAGGAGCAGCAAAAGCCACCACTTAAAAAACAGCATGTAACAGACATAATAACGTCACACCCACCTGCATGAACTGCACCATGACCTGGTCTGCCAGTGTCTTCTGAGCAGCAGCAATGTCCTTGGTGCGCTGCTCCTCAGGCTTGTCCTCCCCGATGGCCTCAAACATGCCCTGGAAGCCATCCCTGGCAGCAGCAGCAGCAGCAGCAGAAGCAGCAGCAGCAGCAGGCAGGTGAGTCCCAGTCAGAAGCAGCAATGGCGAAGGAACAGAGGCACTGGAAGAAAGGAAGCCGGACACAGGTTTGGGATTGCCACTGGTGCACAGCCATCGCAGCGTTTAGCTGTGTCACCTGGTGTCAGCGCTGCCGCAGTTCAGCATACAAAGCAACTGATGTACCTGAAATCCCTCAGCATCTGTTTGAATCGTTGCAGTAGGCCCCACACAGCTACACCAGCCTAGTGTACACTAGGGCCTACACTAGGGCAGCAGTGTGAAGACGCCGCACACATGACCGCCAACACCTAAGCCAGTCAACAGCAGTGCAAAGCGGCCTCACCTGTAAGCAATGTTGGTGGCTGCGTAGTACTTGCCAGTTGCTGCATCCAGCGGCTTGCGCAGGCAGGTCTGGCTGCTGTACTTCTCAACCCACTCCCAGTAGTTGTGGGCCTGGTCAACTGGAGAGGACACCACTGCAAAGCCATGTGTGGCCTCATCTGCAGCAGCAGCAGCAGAAGCAGACAAAGTCCTGAGCAACCACACGAGCGAGAGTGTGCTGCAGGTGCTGGTATTGAACCGATGCAACTCAGCATGTGATGTGCCACTGTCGCTGTGTTGGTTGGCTGGGCAGCATGCTGCAACACTGCACAGCCACCTGGTGTGCACAACTGCAGTATGCCACAACTGTGGCACAATGCAGTACAACACAGCAGCTGGACCGTCTGCAGCTGCGAGCATTGAAGCCAACAGTGTTGCGCCCCCTGCATTGAGTCACAGTTTTAAGGGTCTGGTAGTGACACAGTCAGCAGCTGCAACTCACCGGCAGCAGGGTTCCTCACTCCAGCATCCACCTCATGCTTCAAACCAAAGGTGCCAACTCCAAGGCTATTATCCAGTTCACGGCACACACAGCTGCAACTCACCAGCAGCAGGGATCCTCACTCCAGCATCCACCTCATGCTGCGCATACATGACCAGCCACAGGCGGTTGTAGATGTCGGCAGCAGCAGCACGCTCGCCGCAGCAGGCGCCAGCAAAGGAGCCGTTGCCGTACAGAGGTGGGCTGTGATGCAGCAGCAGCAGCAGCAGCAGCAGCAGCAGCAGCAGCAGCAGATATGTGTACTGTTTTGAGGGAGAGCAGGGCATTTGCTGTAAGCAGCTGCTGTTAACATCACACCGTCAAAGGCCCTACACATGTGTTGAGCAAGCAGTGATGGCGCAGCTACAGCACTACATTGAATTACTTGGGATTATACAACACATGCACAGCTGCACCTCTGCATGCGGAGTGGGAGGCTTGTTACAGGGGAGGGCAAGCTAACATCCAAAATTGTGACACTCTATTTGCAGGCACCCACTCAATGAGATCCTTGAGGTACGTCACACTCTTGAAGAATGAGCGGTACATATCGAACCAGGTCTCGTTTGTGCGGTCCCGCACGGCACCATCCTGCATCACGCGCATGTGTGTTGCGTTGCGCCTGTTGTTCTTGCCATTGGTCCAGATGTCGGCAGCAGCAGCAAAGTTGTTGCTAGCCATGGCAGCCTGCAACAGCAGCAGCAGCAGCCGCAGCAGCAGCAGCGGACAGCGTGAGCAGCGAAGTCAAACAACAGTTTGAACATGAGTGCTATTGGGTTGGGAAAGGCAGGATATGCGTGGCACAAGAGGATGGCAGGCCGTTGAGGCAGTAGCACCCTTGGAGTGCACAGTCAGGGAGGGGCTGATACATTGCCAACACCCTGCCGCTGCTGCTGCTGCTGCTGCTGCTGCTGCTTTGCAACAGCAAATGGGTGGCTGGGGCAAACTGGCTGTTTTTTTGTATGCTACTGCCATTGTGGCAGCCGCGGTGCTGTACGGCACACCATTGCTATGCCCCAAAATTTTGCCCTTCAAAGGACATGGGCTATCTGTCACACTCACCGACATGTCCTTGACATCTGAGGTGTAGTTCCAGTAGTTGTAAAATGGCTCTGCACGCACACGTGGCAGCAGCAACAGCTGGTTAGTGTGGTCGAGACAGTACACATCTTCTTCCCCAGGGCATCATCTAGAAGATCTTGCAGAACAGCAGAAGTGACACGTGGCGCCAGCCGACAAGATGGGTTTGAAGCAGCACGTGCATAGTACAAAAATGGTTATAGTTGCATCCGTCAACTGAAATGCATTTCCTGCGGCGTCGACTGCTACCCGTCGCCGGCAGTACCAACCTGGCAAGTCAAAACCGTAGTATGTTCCTGGGCCGTCGATCGACTGCGCTGATGCCGATGAAACAGCAAACGCACACAATGCAATGGAAGCAGCCAGAATCATTGTATTGAACCTCGCCATTGCCGTGTATACGAGGGCGCCGACGGTCAAACAAAGTGTGGGACCTGGTGGATGGAGCGATCGCTTGATGCTGCTGCTACAGCTGCTAAAGCACTAGCTATATAGACAATGCGCGTATTAGGATGCGCTGAGCGCGTGTCTGTGGCACCTTTCGTCCTTGCCGAGCGCGTGTGCAGCAGTGGGTGGCGTGTGCTCATCTCAAGTCGCAGCTGACGCTGGAAGGCCATTGGAGCGAAAACCTGATTAAATTTACTAGAATTATTTGCGCTTCCTTTATATTCACGCTTTCTGTAAATGGTGGTGACTGCGAGCAGTGGCAGTGCTCAGTACGAACACTTATTTCTGGTGACACCAGGAGGGGTTACTCGGCTAAGCTGCTGCAACCGATCACCGGTTTACCCAACACAAAATCCAAGCCACTACGCACTGCTGATGCTGGCGCAGCATAATAGCGTGCGCTCACTGCACATAACACAACACTCAAGGCCCAAGCCTGCCGCAGTAATATTACCTACAGTAATGCTTGTCTTCTGTGCTGCCAATTCTGAGTTTACAAGCTGGAGCTCTTAGTTGGTGGGCACAGGTGCAATCTACCACCTGGCTGACACCTGAGCAGCTGTTCTGAAATCCTGCTCTGCTATATACCATATCCTATAGTGTCTTGAGTCTTGAGTCAAGGCCGCAGCAATCTGCATAGGGTACCGCAACTAATAATCACATATGCTATACAATGCCAGCATCTCTCACAAGCACAGCACCTTCAAACGCAGACATACAAGGCACAGCGCTACACTCTGCATCAGTCAACCAGCTTCATAACCCAGCCCTGTACATATAAGATCAGCTCCTGTGCTGGCTGGCTGCTGCTGCTGCTGCTGCAGCGCCTGCACCCCAGCGGGCCCTGCCTGCCATGTGCCTGCTCCTCCAGCAACTGCCGCAGCACTCAGCACTGCCTGCATAAGCCCCATACACAGCCTTGCTGCTGGCCCTGCTGTGCATGGACCTGCCACCATGCGTCACAACGCCTGACAAGATAACAGCGTCTTTGCCCTTCAGAGCTGTGCAGGGCATGGTAACATGGCTGCCGCTGCCGCTGCTGTTGGGCGCATCCTGCTCTGCTCCAGCTGCAAGTGCAGGTGCAGCTGCTGCTGTGGAGCCTGCTGCAGCAGCAGCATCTGCCGCTGTTCCTGTGGAGGCTGTTTCTGGCTGCACCTGCTCCTGCAGGCCACTGCCATCAGCTGCAGCAGCAGCAGCAGCAGCAGCAGCAGCAGTGCCAGTGGCACCCTTCACGCCCAACCGGCTCCTGCCAGCCCTCCTGCTACTGCTGCTGCTGCTGCTGCCGCTGCTGCTGCCAGGTGCAAGCAGGCCCAGCTGCCGCTGCAGCTGCTTCGCCACCACCACGCTCGCTGTCTTGGCCCCTGCTAGATTTAACGCCCCAGGGCCCAGCTGCAGAGCCGCATACGCCCCCAAAACATAAACCCCGCTGCTGGCTGCCCACTCAAGTGTCGGCTGGATTGCAGGCAGGCCTGCGACCACTGGGATTGGCAGCTGCTGCTGCAGCTGCTGCATTAGTGGCTCTGCAGATACGTCCACTACGCTGCCAGTGGCCAGCCACAGGCGGTGCGCATGCAGCACTGACCCGTCCTGCGCAGTGCAGCATGTGACAGCAGCATGGTGTACATGCAGCCGCGCAGGAAGGGCAGACACAATATAAGTGAGGTGTGCTTGCAGACCTGAACTTGAAGGTGTTCAGCTGGCAGCCTTGTGAGAAAATCACACCCCAAAGATTACAAAAGAGAGTATGCAGGGTTTCTGGACACATCAACTGCATGCTTGCTGCTACTGGCAAGCACAGCAATGTTTACAGCTTTTGGCAGCTGAAGCAGCTGCGAGCTGACATGTTTGCACCCCTTGCAGCCAATTGTTGTTTATGCATATCAGCCCCAGCTCACCTCCAGATACACATCCCAACGGCCCGCCTGCCAGTCCCACTCCGCAGCAGAAACGCCGGCATGCTGCCGCACACACAGCAGCCCTTGCGCCTGCAGCTGCTGCAGCCAGGCTGCGGCCTCCGGCGGCATGCTGCCTCCCTGCAGCAGGGCGCCAGCAGCAGCAGCAGCGACAGCGCAGGTGTCCGGGTTTAGAACGAGCAATGTTTTGAGCACCTGGCTCCAGTGCAGCCTTTGTGTGTGGCCGCATTTTGAGATTCACAGCTGCCAGCAGTGCACAGTCAAAGGCAACACGCGTTCTCATCTAACTGTCCAGCGAGCTCACCTGCAGCACTGCCGTGAGCGCCAGACTGGTTGAAGCTGCGCAGCAATAATAACAGCAGCCATGCTTGCGCTCCTACACACGCAGCCAGCTCCTTGACCAGCCTCGCCTGCTTCATCAGCGCCAGCCGCTGGGTAAAACACAACCAGTGCCATTCACCTCGTTAGTAGCGCCTCACCTGCAGCACTGACTTGATGAGTGCCAGCCGCTGGCTGAAGCTATGCATCCGCCCAAACTCAGCCAGCCGCTTGCCACGCAGCCGCCCCATGAAGGGCACATCCACGTCAAACTGCTTCACGCGCCACGGCCCGCGCATCAGCAGCGAGACCTGCGCCTCTTTGGCGGCCTCATCACTGCTGCTGCTGCTGCTGCTGCGATTAGCAGTAGTCTTTTGGTATGCGGTGGAAGGTGGTGTGTCTGCTGCAGTAGATTGCTGCAGCTGGCTCGCTGCCATTTGTGCCAGGTGGGCGCTTGTGAGGCCGCCGCCGATGATGAGCACAGATTCACCAGGCTGCAGCAGACCGAGCTGCGCCAGCGACGACCGCTGCTGCTGCCGCTCCTGCTGCTGCTGCTGCTGCTGCACGCTTGCGTCTGCGATTGCTTGCACCAGCTGCCAGGCGTGCATCATCCTGCCAGCAGGGAAGCAGCCAGCAGCAGGCACCTCGCCAGTACCATCACTGCAAGCGACCCCAGGAGCAGCAGCAGCAGTGCTGCAGCAGCTGTCTTCGCAGCCGCTGTCCAAGACAGGTGAAACAGGCTGCTGCTGCTGTTGGTCTGAGTCGCATGGTTCGCAAGCATCACAGCCGCAGCTGCTGCTGGCAGCGCTGCCAGAGCCGCTGCTGCTGCTGCTGCTCCAGCCACTGCTGCTACTGCCATTAAAGTTGCCGTCGTCGCTGCTGCACTCACTCCCTGCTGCTGGGCTTCCAGGCTCATGATCAACCTTGACATCCAGCAGGCGCATGCTCCCTTGCGAGCCACTGCTGGTGCTGCTGCTGCTGCTCTCTGCGTTGTTGCTGCTGCTGCTGCTGCTGTTAAGCGCTGAGCTGCCATCACACTGCACTGTGGTGGGCTGCAGGTGTGCCAGTGCGGGTGGGATGCGCATATTGTTAGTGCTGCCGATGCCAACAATGACCTTTTTAGCCTGCAACTGCTGCCCGCTGGCCAGGCCAACCAGCCAGTGGTCAACCGCAGTCAGCAGCTTGCCTGGCACGCTGCTGCTGCTGCTGCTGCTGCTGCTGCTGCTGCCAGCAAAGGCAGGAGTGAGGCTGACCACCTGCAGGAACAGCACGACAGCAGGCAGGTCACTAAAGGCGTTCATGGTACTGTTACAAGGGTGGTTGCATCAGCACTGCCTGCGCCAACACCACTACCGCTCAAACCATGTGCTATTTGCAGCTGATGGCACCTGCCACATAAGTCCATCTCTGCAAAAGGAGCTTGCTCACCTTGTCTTGTGTGATGATGTCATCCAGGCAGTAGCGGTGGATGGCGTCTTTACAAAAGTCCTCAAACAGGGCAGAGCCGGGCGTGTGAAAAGGGCCGTGAAAGTCCTGGTTTTTGTGAATGTGGTTTAGGGCCTGGGTTTCGTTGAGGCGGCCTTGGCTGCTGGCGTAGGTGGCCAGGGCGTATGTGTCCTGCAAGCGAGGAAAAGAGGGGACGACAAAACATTGAACAATACAGCAGCCAAGGGGTAGGCATCGCATCGCACACGCAGCCTGGCGGGTGGAGTGGCTGCTGTCATGTGACAGTGACACAACACGTGACAGTCATTCCATGCAGTGTGTTGCTGAGAGGCAGGTACAACAAGACTTCCTGCAAACGTCTGAGCAGCAGCAGCAGGGGCATGCAGCACTAGCAGCACAAGCAACACAAGCAGCAGCAAGCTGCCTAAAGGCTCACCAGGGGGTCAGGGTGCACAGCAGAAGATGAGCGCAGATGGCGGATCTGCAGCGCATCAAACTGCTGCTGCCATCGACCCATCCAGCTGCCACAGGGGTCCACAACAGCAACGTGCTGTCTTAGCCATGCTGCTGTGGCCTGCCTGTATCCTGGGTCGCTGCGCTGCTTGTGCCAGTACTGCAGTGCTCGAGCCTTGGGTGTTGTTTTGCGAGTGGCATGGTCGACCAGCGTGTCTGCATCCGGCTCGAGCAGTCGTAAGAGCGTTGTGAGGCAGTGCGGGCCAGCACCAACGAACAGGAGGTCAAACATCTTCGCTGGGTAGATTCAAATTGACTGACTGACTGACAAAACAGACGTCGATCACAGCGTTTGCGCAGCTGCAATACGTAGATTTGCTTGCATATGCCATGTTATGATGTAAGAGCATGCAAACCTGTTGTGCTCAACAGGACCTCTGAGGGACCTCCGCAGGTACACCGCCGTACACAGAAGTGCGCGGCAACCACCTACGCCATACTATTGCAGTGCGCAGCCAGGCACAGCAAAAATAAACCAAAAAACTACTAGAAATATAATGCTTAAGGTTGCGCCAGGAAGCCATTAGAGCACACAATCATTGCGACCTTCAAACCTGATCTGCATGTGACAGCTGTCAAGCCCCTTGAAGGGCAGTGAGCTCCTGCCACTCAACGCCGCAGGATCGCTAAGTTCAAAAACAGCTGTCAAACCGGCCCGGGTTCACCGGGCAAAGAGTGGCACCTAGTCAGCCATGGACACGCTCAATAAGCATCCTGTGCATAGCAAACAGTTGCGCAGCTGCATGCAGCTGTTGCATCAGCTTAAAAAGTGGCGTGCTGCTGTGTCAGCATGCCGTACAATAAGCACACAGCGCCAAAGGTCAACCACACAGCTGACACCCAGCAGCTTATGTCAACTTAAGTTCTGCTACAGACACTATTATTCTGCGCCGGCATGCTTCCTGCGCAGTATGCTGGCAGCATGGCAAGCATGGGTGCTTCAGGGCCGCACACCATACATGCACATGCACACAGGTGCTGCAAGGGACGAGCACTGTACACGGCATCACAGTCAAACCACACACAGTATAAGTCCTGCCCGATTTCAACTCAAACGCAATAGACAATGCACCACCCCTGTAAGCCCAGCGACAACTAACAAATCGAATTCGCATAGCATTACCAAATCATGGAAGATCCTGTAGTTACAGCAACCGATGTGGCAGTATGGTGCTGCTGCCAGCCCCATCACATTACACACACAGGATGTCAGCAAGCATGAATTAACGCGCAGCGCAGCAGAGCTGTACATCGCCCCGCAAGCTGCACTTGTGGAGTGCAGTTGCCCTCGCTGCTGCTACTGCTGCTGCTGCCTACTGCTTCTTGTTGTACACTTGGCGCCATTTGCAGGTTTGCCCGTTGACAGTGACGGTGCTGGTCACGTGCAGCACATCAGGGCTGGGCATCACAAACTGCAAGCAAACAAGATCCACAGGGGATGGTGCAGTTAGGCTTAGAGACGAGAACCATCATCATCATCATCAGCAGCAGCACATCAAGGCTGGGCATCACAAACTGCAAGCGGCAGCCAACATCATGTGCAGCCAGGGGCCCACAACACAATCAAGGCCATGCTCAGAGAGCACAGCAGATGAGTTCAGAATATACAACTGCCATCAAGAGCATGTGGCTTCGATTGAGCAGGCAAGGCAATGCAAGGCATGCACAACACGGCACACCAAAGGTTGCAGCGCAGCTCCACTGCTGGCATCAGGATTCAAGTGGGCTGCCCAGCATTTGAAAAGGACAGCGAGAGTAGCAGCAGCAGCAGCAGCAGCAGCAGCAGCAGCAGCTCACCTCATCCAGGCCGGTGCCGCCGTAGGGGTCGTCCCACTGCAGGTGCAGCTGCAGCCTGTCTGGCGCAGCCACCTCCACACGGCCCTTGTGGCCACCTGAGGGCAGCAGCAGCAGCAGCAGCAGCAGCAGTACAGTGGGGCAACAGCAGACAGCGTGGAATCAGCAAAGAGTGGAAATGCGTACGGCTGGCTGGCTGCTGTCGCTTCAGCCTGCAAGCAACTGCATCTCCACACAGCGAAGATTCAAGCAGCTGCGCGCACAATCATAGCGTAGCAAGGCAACAACTGCCTACACAGATGCCAGGAGGAACGCCATCAAACATGTCATGCTGTGCTATGTCCGGTTGCTGTGAGACTTGTTACGTGATGCCCCAGCCCCCCAGGCCGCACCTCTCCTGAAGTCTCTCCTGCGGCAGCTGCTGGTGCTGCCATCCAGCGCATACTTCTCATTCACCTGCAGCAGCAGCAGCAGCAGCAGCAGCAGCAGTGTTGACCAAGCACGCCAGCTGCCTGCCAGAAAGGTGCCTGTCAAGAGTGCCACGAGGTCTCCTGGCATCGCCTCTGCAGCTGCAGCGGCTCCCAGCAGCGGGGCTGAAGCAAGCGTCATCCTGGCTGAGGGTTATGCCCTTGACCAGCTTAATGACCTGGCGTATCAAAGCTGCTGGTGTGGCTGCTGCTTGCCTTGCATGCATGACTTTCATTCCTTCACCTTGTAACCACAGACCACAGAGCACTCTGAACACCGCATGTTGAAGGAGGCGTCATCTTGGCCGAGGGTTATGCGCTGCCTGCACTGTCTACCCACCTTGAACCACGACAGCACGCTGAACACTGCCATGCTGAAGGAGGCTTCATCTTGGCTGAGGATTATGCTCTGCATGCATGCTCTGCCCACCTTGAACCACGACAGCACGCTGAACACTGCCATGCTGAAGGAGGCGTCATCCTGGCTGAGGGTTATGCCCTTGACCAGTTTGATCGCTTGCCGCATCAGCCCTGATAGGCCCATCAGCGTGATTGCGTCAGACATGGAGTCGGACGCCTCCTTGTCCTGCCAACACGCAAACACACGGTGACAGCAGATATGTGTGCCGGGAAAGGAGAGAGCGCTATGGCTATAGTGGTTTTTTATAAGCATGCAACAACAGGCTGGTTTGGAGGAATCGGGGGGAATACAATTGCGCAGCTATGACTGCACCAGACCAGTCAATGAGTTGCTGGGTGCAGCTGGGCACGTGAACGTGTGCGTTATGCTGCCTGCCAGGCAGTTGTCTACGCGTGACATACTAGGATCTAAGGGACTGCTGTGCAGAACTGGTGAAGTGAAGGATAGCTGCCCGACCGAATGTACCACGCCAACTGCCCCGTCCCTCCCCTGCTGCATGTATTGCCCATGCACTGCCAAGGTTACATGTCGAGTGTTTTGTGCGCTGCATGGCTATGCATGCATGCATGCATGCATGCATGCTATCATGCGTTCAATGTAACTGAAAGTGCTGTGGAGTTGGGCGCAGTAAGCGCTGCCAGCAACTGCAAATAGCAGCACACCTTGATCCACGTCCCCCTGAAGTTCGCAGCTAGCTTAGGCTGCTCCATGCTATGCTGGAAGGGGTTGTGCAGCCAATGCGGCTTGTGCAGGTGGTTGTGCAGAGGGTTGTTTATTGAGGCGAATGGAGGCGGAAAGCGAACTTGCTGGGGTGTATGCTGCTGCTGCTGGTGCTGGCGTTGGGACTGCTGTTGCATGTTGAAGCTGGCGTGCCGTGTGCATTCAGCCAGCTCACATGTTGAACTGTATTGATGCGAGTTGCTGCTCCAGCGATCGGCAACCTTATTGGCCGGTGCCGGGGAGGCAAGGGTTGTTCTTATGACATGTCATTGTGCTTGCTGTGTCGCGATCGGCTGTTCTACGTACGCCGAACAGGAATTGCAATATTCCAATCTGAGCATGAGTTCTCTGCGAAGAACAAGAGTTTGATGGCGTGCAGGTCTTCATGCTCTTCTGCTACACCACCTGCTGCAGTTATCTGCGTGTAAGCTTGCAATCAGTATGAGATTTGTCCTCTGAATGCGGCACTGATCATACAACCAATCAAAGTTGCTACGCTCGCATCTGCGTAGCAGCAGTAGTGGACTGGAGGTAGACAGCAGCAGCGCAGCAGCTGCACAGCAGCAGCAGCAGCAGCAGGACAGCTGCTGCAGCAGCAGCAGAGAGAGAACAACATGGCCTCTCAGCACTTGTGGGCGTTCTTCAACCCACAGGATCCCCTGCCACCGTACACAGAAGTGCCAGAAGGTATGGTATTGCTGGCAGCTGCTGCATGCAGTTGAAGCTTGCCTATCTCTGCCAATGTCAGGCATGGTGATGCCTGCAGCTTGTGATGTGCTTGTGCTGTCCTGCTTCTTGGCATGCAGTAATACAGCTTGAAGATGCGACAGCGCTTATGTAAAATTTTGACATGTCCCAGTTCTGCATGGTCTCTGACTCTTGTCCTGCAAGCCTTTGTACACACCTTGCACCGCGGCTTCCAATGCTGTGAACCATTTCTGCCAGCACTCACATTGTATCCCCCCAAACCTTGAACACCCCGCATTTTACCACCGCACATCCACCACCTGCAGATGTCGACGCAGCAGCAAAGGACCGCATGCTGCTGCTGGCACGCTACGCCATGCAGAACGGCGCCTCATTCGTAGACATGGTGCGAGCAAAGCAGGCAGGCAACGCAGAATACGACTTCCTCAACGTCCCAGGCAGCAGCGCATATGCATTCTTCCAATGGGCGCTGTTTGCAACCGGCTGCGGCATAGCAGTTGATCAGCCGCCACCGGAGGGCTTCACACCGCCGCCAGCACCCCAGCCGCCGCAGCAGCAGCAGCAGTACGCTGCGCCAGTGCAGCCGGTACCAATGCATGCAGTACAGCCGCTTCCTTCGCCGCAGCAGCAGATGATGTATGCACAGCAGCCACCACCGGGGTATGGGCAGCCTTACATGCAGCCGCCGCCGCAGCAGCACTACCAGCAGCAGCAGCAGCCGCTGCGGCCGACGCCGCCGCCGATTCCGCCAGAGGTTGCTGGCGGTTTTAGTCAGGTGCTGGACGCCCTCACAGGCAGCAAGGTGAGAGGCAGTGCTGGTGTAAGGAATCTGTGATGATCTTTGATGGTATGGTGGCTGTTGAGTACTACCTTTTATGGTGACTCGCTAGTGCCGCTGCTGCTGTGTTTTGTGTGGTTGCGGGCGGCTTCAGTCAGGTGCTGGATGCTCTGACAGGCAGTAAGGCTCTTTCTCTGCTGCTGTGCAGCATCTGTCGTGATGAGTCGACAGCATGTGCTCTGTCTATGTGCTTTGTCTGAAACCCTGCAGCAGCTGCGGACTGTAGCTGCTCCTGCTGCTCCTGCTGTCGTGCAATACTGACTGTTCAAAGGGACTTTCATATTGCACCCTAGCACTAGTTACGTGATGCTGCCGCTCTGACTATCTTGTGTTTCTGTGCTTGCAGAACTTTCTCAAGGCTAGCCAGGGCTGGTTCATGCTGCTGCTATTGTGCAAGCTTGACTGCCACAGGGACTTTCATAATGCACCCTAGCCCTACTGATTGCCTCCTGCCCTGCTATGCTTCCTTGCAGGACTCCATCAAGGCCAGCCAGGGCTGGTTCATGGCCTGTGCACAATACGCTGCCGGCATGGCTTACATGATGGCCTCCCGCGCTTCTACAACAGCAGAATTTGACAAGCTGCTTCACCTCGTCTACCTGGCGAATGACATCCTGTTCAAAGCCTTCACAGCAGCGCAGCAGCCGCCACAGCAGCAGCAAACACCCGACGGCCAGCAGCAGCAGCAGCAGCAGGGTGCGGTGGCGGATCCGCAGGCCTCCTGGGCAACGATCTGCGCTGCATTTGCTCCGGCATTGGGTGTGATGCTGGCAGCAGCGCAAGCAGCAGCAGCGAGCAGCAGCAATGAGGCCGGGCGGGAGAAGCTCACAAAGATGCTCAGCTTCTGGCAGGATAAGGGTTTATTCGAAGCTGGGCTGATGGCTAGGGTTCAGCAAGAGATGGCCACAGCAGATCCAGCAGCAGCGCTCCTGAGAGCCTACCCCCCCCCAGCAGCAGCAGCAGCAGCAGCGCCAGAGCAGCAGGGGCCGGCGTCGTGGGGTGTGCCGCCGCCTGCTGCTGCTGCATACCCTCCGCCGGCTGGCTGGCCGCCAGCAGCAGCAGCAGCAGCCGGCCCCTGGGGCATGCCACATCAGCAGGCTGTACCGCCTGGCTGGCCGGCTGTACCGCCAGGTGTTGTACCGCCTGGCATGCCGTCACCCTGGGGGTACCCCGGTCAGCCTGGTGCACCTGTACCGCCTGGCATGCCTCCGTACCCTGGGGCTGTACCGCCTGGCTGGCCGGCTGTACCGCCAGGTGTACCGCCTGGGGGTTACATGCCACCTGGGGGTGTACCGCCTCCCCATGCGCCACAAGGTGGGTCCAGTGATGCTGTTCAAAAGGGCAATGACAACCTGGCAGGGCTGCCTCGACGCGTGTTATGTGCGTTGCAAGCACTCGGTGCAGTTGAAGTGCAGCAGTTCACAATGCACGCGTTGGCCCATCTCCGCACACAACCGCATTGCATCAGATGCAGTCCCTATCGTGAGTTCGAAGCACTCAGTCATGCCTGCCATGCCCTGTTCAATTTCAATGTTCGAACCGCAGGCCGGCCGCCTGTGGATCCCGCCATCGCCGCGGCAGCAGCAGCAGCAGCCGCAGCCGCCGCTGCCATGCGCGCAGGCCAGGACCCGGCAGCCGCCGCTGCCCACCATCATCATCAGCAGCAGCAGCAGCCTGAGGGCCCGCCTGAGCCAGTTAGTAGCTTCAACTTCCCTCCGGGGTTGATCCCGCAACTAGTAAGGGATAAGAGCAAGTGGAGCGAGCCGTATGCTGCGATTGACCCCATTGAGGTTGAAAAGGCGGGGCTGCCTCCGCCGCCTGAGAAAGACGCGTATCTGAAGTCGCGCCTGGAGAAGTTCATGCTGGAGGTGGGTGCGAACTTTACTGTGATCTTGGCATGAACTTGTTGCAATGTTGAGGTTTTGATTGGGCTGGCATATCACGGACGGATGGAACACATGTGGTGTGGAGATCAAACCGCCGCATACTGCAGGCCTTAGGTTTCCTATCTTCTGTGTCACCTGTACTCGTACCTGACCAAAGAAGCTCATAGCCACAATTTAAAAACGCCTGTGGGCTGTCAGCAAGCCCTGCTCTGTGCTGTTGCTCACCAACTTCCCATCACAGCTCACCTTACTTGACACTGCTGCTGCTGCTGCTGCTACTGCCGCTGCTGCAGCTGCGCGACTACAAGCCAGGCACCTGCCGCGCCGACTTGGAGGAAGCCCGTGCAGCAGCACGCGCACAGCAGGGCCTGGAGCCAGACAGCGATGAGGTGCGGCGCCTGCGTCTGTGCATGAGATCTGCATACCGTTTCACGCCGTTTGCACGGGATTAGGGGCTGAGCAGCATGCGCAAAGCAGTGGCGAGGTGCGCCAATATTAACATTGTGATAGTTGTATACGAAACCATCGATTTGAATAAAGCATGTGTGGCATGCAGTGCAGGACGCCACGGAAAATGCCACCAGTGCACCACCACAGCCGCACACGTACCTATCTGCAACCCTGGGATGTAACACCACCACGTGACAACATGTAACATAATATATAGTTCATAAACCTGTGGTGCCGTGCTTCCGCAGGAGCTGGCGCTGGGCAGCAGCGGCAGCCGCCTGGCGCGGCGCAAGGCACTGGGGCTGGGCGGCGGCGGCGCTGAGGGACGGCGGCGCCACCGCGTGGCTGGCGGCATGGCTGATGATGGCAGCTACGTGGGGCCGGGAGGTGCGCGGCTGTTTGTTGTTTGTTTTTGATTATTTGCAGGCACGTTGCCGACATTGCATGTGAGACATGCCACTTCTGTTGGATGTTCAGCTTGCATCTGAGGGCAGACGGCGCCACCGCGTGGTGGCTGGCGGCATGGCTGATGACGGCAGCTACGTGGGGCCGGGAGGTGCGGGTGCTTATTGTTTGTTAGGTTTGCGTTTTATGCTGATGCACTTCTGGAGACAGCTACGTGGGCCCTGGAAGTGCGCACATCTCTTCACATGCTTTCTACTAAACTATCATGCATGACGCACGATGTGTTCTTGCCGCATCTGTTGCAGCTGCGCTTCACGTGCTACGGTTGGGTGGAACCAGCTTACGACAAGCCACTGACATTGCTTCGCGCTGTATGTTGCTGCTTTTCCCCTGCACTGCAGGTGGCCGTGGAGAGCGGCTGGGCCTGGGTGCCCATGGCAGCTCGGCGTCTGCTGCTGGCCTGGGTGACGTGTACAGCAGCTACCGCACGATGCGCAGCAGCAGCTACCACGAGATGATCGTGCGCGGCAGCGGCGTGTCAAACATGGCCAAGGGCGGCAGCTAATATGTTAAAAGGCCACCGTACTAGATATGCTGGGCTTGATGGTAGTTCAAGCTTGGCTGGTGTGGTGCCAGGCAGGTAGCTTGCCATGTGTCCTGCAAGCTGTGTGGGATGCCATCGTGGCTTGTGCCAGTGCCTGCAGTGTAAAACGCACACAGGGTACCATGTGCTTTCTTTGGGGGTTTTAACTGTGATTATCACTCTCAATTTGGTTTGTAGCTCACCAGGGAGAGCATGTGCAACGCATGTGTGCCATGTGGTTGGTACTGCACACCCAGTACAAAGCCGTGTGTGGCACACATGCCATGTGGTTGGTACTGCACACCCAATACAAAGCCGTGTGTACAACGTGGTGTGTCTGAGCACTAAACTGACGCAACATCGACGGGATCGACATTATTGGACTAATATCTGCGGTTTATTGTCAACATCGGATTGCTTGTGGCAAGAGTAAACGTTGACGGCACGTTCTCTGTTACACTGTGTTATGTTCTGGTGGGGGTGTGAGAGATGCACCCAGCAACCAGCAAGATGCCCTCGAGCTGGCCACCTTCACCATACGGTGCGATCAGTCGATAGAACACTCATCGGACCTGGTTGATCGCGCACAGCAGAGCGATACTGGTGTGCCAGGTCACCCCTCTTTCGACAGTGCTTGATCCGCCGAAATGGGGCGCGCATGGGCAGTAGCGCTGTTGTTAGTGGCCGGTATTAGTTTCAGCTGCGCTAGCCGCGTGCCGGAGGAGCAGCTGCTGCTACGCGAGGCCACCACAGGCAGGACATCCTCTGCTGCAGGTATCAAGGCACATCAGCTTAACAGCTGCTTGCCGGCATAACAATCTTCCAGCTGTTGCTGTTGCTGTTGTGCGCATCATAGGGTTATCACTGCAGGAAGGCAGGTAGGTGGCTGGATGCTTCCAACTATGCATGCAGCAGTGCAGCACATTCCGTGGTGTGCATGCAGGCGCAAGCTTACTGTCCTTCCCATGCGCATGAAATCGAACCCTCCTCACCAAACCCAGCAGTTGAACGTGAAACGTGCCGTGGCCTTGCTGCTTGCATCCTGCTACAGGCCTCAGCCAGCGCGGCAGCAATGGTGCCGCGCTGCCTGTGGTGCTGTGGCATGGCATGGGCGACAGCTGCTGCTCCATGGGCTCCATGGGAAGCATCAAGCAGCTCATTGAGGACAAGCTGGGTGAGATTGCAATGTGTTTGTGTGTGTTTCAAGTGCTTGCAGCCTTGTGTATGTGGCTAGTCAGAGTCTGCAGTGCACTGGCACAAAATCGATCTCAAGAGGCTCCTTGACTCTGAAAGATTCTAGTGACTTGCGTGTTGTTGGGAGTAGGGGTGTCAATGCTTGAGTTGGCGATGTCATGCTGCAACACGCTGCTGTGTGCTTGGCCTTGCAGGTGTGTTTGTGCACAGCATTGCCACAGGGGTAGGCGAGTACCAGGATGTGTGGAGCTCTTTCTACGGCAACGTCAACCAGCAGGTGCGTGGTGGCATCACTCTTACGGCTTGATTGCTAACGTAAGGATCATGACACATAAAAAACCAGTAGGTGGGCCCCTGCACATCTGCTGCACATGCCTACATACTACAGCATCATGCCATGTGATAAGACCCCAGGCAGCAGTGCATTGGCGTTGGCAGGGGAACACGCTGTGCTTATGGCTGCTGCTGCTTCTTAGCCTGTTTGCTGGCAAGGCTAGCAGCTTGCAGGTCTCAATGATGAATGAGGTGTATCAGTAATCATTATTAGCTGAAAACTCCACCCTGCGACCCAACCCTGCTGTTGCGCCAGGTGGGCAAGGTGTGTGGCGAGCTGGCGTCTATGGAGGAGCTGAAAGGGGGCTTCAACATGGTCGGCTTCAGCCAGGGAGGCCAGTTCCTGAGGGTGAGCAGCAGCAGCAGCAGCAGCAGCAGCAGCAGCAGCAGCAGCATGAATGTGTCAGGGGCATGTCGTGTCCCGCTCATCGACCGCTGGCTGGTAGCAGCAGCAGCAGCAGCAGCAGCAGCAGCACCGGAGCTCAGCCGCTCTTAACCTGCATGCACATGGGCATCAGCAATCCGCCCACCTTGTGTTTACCAGACCCCTCAGAGATGGAGCATTGCACCCAGTATCAAAGGTGGTGCCGCTCAATTTCTGCACTGCCACGCGGTTGCCAATCTTTCTTGTCCCCTCAAACAGGCTGCGGTGCAGCGCTGCGGGTGCAGGCTCCCGCCCATCCACTGTTATCACGCTGGGGCCCCTAATACACAGAACGTATGTCAAAAACGCATGCGTTGCCCCTGACCCGCGTCGCCATGCGCTTGCTTTTGCTGGCTCCCCTCAAACAGGCTGTGGTGCAGCGCTGCGGGCGCAGGCTGCCGCCCATCCACTCCCTTATTACTCTGGGAGGGCAGCACCAGGGAGTGGCAAACACCCCAGGCTGCAGCGTTGACCTGACAGGCGCAGCCGCTAAGGCCTGCACCGCGATGCAGCTGCTGCTGGCACGCGGTGCGTACGCGCCCTGGGTGCGGGAGAACATCGTGCAGGCGCAGTACTTCAAGGTGCGGGCGGCTGCAGTGATAAAGAAACTGTGTGCCAGGCATGTAAAGTATGTGCCCGGCATCCAAAGAAACAGCAGAAAGCACATGGTGCAGGCGCAGTACTTCAAGGTGCGGGCACTTTCGGCTGCCGCTGCTGCTGTTGCGTGGCTGCGTGTGTATGCATCTGCTTCTGCCAAAGCAGGTGATTCAAGCACAACGTTTGTACGCGGCTGAGCTCAGCACTGTCGTCCAGTGGGGTGGTTGTGGGACTCTGTGTATGTATGCCATGTATGATTGTCAACAACGTGTGCCGTCTGTTGCCTTGCTGCTTGCAGGACCCGCTGCAGATTGACTCCTACCTGCGCTACAACATCTTTATGCCTGACATCAACAATGAGCGTGACGACAAGAACGCAGCGTATGCAGACAACCTGGCGTCACTGCAGCGGCTGGTGCTGTTTCGCTTTGATGAGGACACCACAGGTAAGCTGATGCAGCTGCTGGCGTTGCTGCCAGCATGCAGTACATGTACTGCACGCATGCCTAGTGAGGCACAGAACAGCATCTTCCTGGTACTGTCCTGGTGCCAGCGGCGGGCGAGTTGGTTACTTGTTTTGGCGCACGGCACGCTGCACAGCAGGGATAGGCTTGATAATTGAATTTCCGTTCTCTGCGCGTATTACTATGTCGTGATCAGATCTTTGTGTTTGTACAGTTTATTCACGAACCTGCTGCTGCTGCTGCTGCTGCTGCTGCTGCTGCTGCTGCCCGCAGTCGTGCCCCGCGATTCCGCCTGGTTCTCCTTCTGGGATGGCGCTGAGACCGTGATCCCCCTCAAGGATCAGCCTCTGTACAAGGAGGACTGGCTGGGCCTGCGGCGGCTGGATGAGGCGGGTGGGCTGATCTTTGAATCTGCTCCCGGGGAGCACATGCAGTTCACGCTGAAGTGGTTTGAAGAGAAGGTTGTGGACGCGTACCTGGCTTGATTGTCCGCATGCTTATCATGAAATCACCCATCAAGCCACAGCCATAACGCATCCACGTTATGCGGACCTGCAGCTTGTTGGTTCAGCCATAAGTCAGATGTATGTACATGGGAATATAGGGTGTTGAGGGTTGAGGGTTGAGTTGTGCAAAGGGTACCGTGTTTACGTGGTTGTGTCCAGTTGTGGGTGGGACTTGCTGTTCAGCAGTGCAGGTGCAGGTCCAGGCATTCAGTGCTGTTGTGCATCAGCATCGATGCTGCCGGGCTGGTGTGTGTTGTAAAGGGTGAGTTTTCATGTTGTGTGCTGCACTTGATAACTGACCTCAGGGTGGTGAATCTTTCACCTTCGGAAGCAGGTCATGCGTGGCAGCCTGTTAACATGGAGTTTTCGAAATTGTGCGGAGCATGGGTGCAGCAGAGTGCAGAAGAGTGCTGCACCCGCCGGGTGGTGGTGTGACACAAATGAGTTGCGTCACCGTCACGCCACCAAATAACAGGCTGCTGTGCAGTGGCCGGCTTCCGTCGGACAATTGTAACGTGTTTTGCAAAGGGGCTTTTCAACAACCCCACGGCCCTGATGACCAGAACAGATGGCCAAAACGGCAGCTCCCATGCCGCATGCTGCAGCGTCAGCAGTTGTGCGTGCAAGCAGGAGGGCAGGTACCGCTCAGGGGTGCGACGTGTCAGCGCACCACTGTGTGCCCACTGAATGGGCACAGCACCAGATAAACAGATTTGAGCTGTTGAAGGGGTGCAAGTTGCGCCATTACAATTTTCAACACTTGATCAAACATTTTAGTGCTTTCAGAAGCCTGAATCTATGTAGTTTGCTCCATGGCTGTGGGGCGCGTGGCTCTGACCATTTTTCCCATAGCCACGACGAACCCTCCCATAGCCATCGTGGCATGAGCATTACGCAGCGGATCTGCGTTTGCAGCTGCACAATAAATACAGAAACAACGTGAAAACTACCGGGATGTGCTGGAAGCCTCAATGGTGGTCCTCTGGACATTAATTTGAGCTCGTGGCTATGCCCACCAGCATGTTATTTTGCCCATAGCCACGACGAACCCTCCCATACCCATGGGCAAACCACCAATGGGTGTGCAGACCAAGCACAGATTGAACACAGTCGAAATATAAAAGACACCTATGGTGCTGGATGCCTCAGGTGTGGCCTTCTGGTCCATGATCATGAGCTCGTGGCCATGGCCATGGGCATGGATCAAAGGATCGACGTAAACGAACAAAAGCATCTAGAAATTCTTGCTTCTGATCAAGGCAGTCAAGTGCCAGAGGATGCGTCTGTCGGGTGAGCATCAGTTGAGGTGTCAGTGACAGTTTTTGAATCGGCAAACGCTGTGGACAGACGCACTCGCGTCCGGCGAAGCAGGTAAAAGATTATGTTGTGCTTACCGCAACGGTTTCACGGCAAGTCAGGCTGGGGACTGGTGCAGCTATACGCTAGTCGCAAGCACAGCCAGCCCTGATGCTGGTCCAAACTAGCTGAAACGATAAGTATGCGAAAAACTGCAATCATGGACATCTTTCAGGACATAAGCAATCAGCATCCGCCACGGCCAACAACCAGCAGTGACAGCACCAGCAGTACAGGCACAGCACTAAAGACATTTGAGAGGCGCCGCAAGGTAAGCAGTGCACCTTACCCCAGAGGCCTAAACGACAGCATCACGCGAGCCACAACGAACACGGTTATGTAGCGTCTGTTTGCTGAGGTTGCATTGTGCCTGCAGCAGCAGGTGCCAACAAGCAGCCATGGCGAGGACAGAGGTGCACCTGAGACACCAGCTAGCCAGGCCAGCTGCGGCACCCCTGCCACGACCTGCAGCTTGCAGGAAGCCACACCTTGCAGCTCATCAGCTCTGTCTACAGGCCGCAGCACTGCGCCTTTCATCCTGGGCTCATGCCGCTCCTCAGCGCTGCTGCACAGGGGCAGGCGCAGCTCTGTGCTGCATGCTGTTGCGCTGCCAGGCCACCGCCTGTGCAGGGAGGCGCCTGCCTCGCGCTCGCTGCTGCTGCATCGCATGTCAAAGGCACGGCAGCGCGCATACCTGGCATACACAGAGCAGATGGCCAACTACTATGCAGAGGTGCGCTTGCTGACAGCAGTAGATGCCAGCTGGCTGTGCTAGACAGCCTACCCAGCAAGGCACGACCAGCAGTGCCAGGACCATGAGCCCCACAAATGCTAGCAGTTGTGACTTGTGTGACAAATGTCTGCTTGGGCTGTATGTTGAACGGATGCTTGCAGGTTGACAAGTTTGAGCTGGTAGAAGAGAGCTCAGGCGCGCCCACAGCAACCAAGGCGCGCACCAGGACAAGGCCAGAGGGTGAGCATGACTGACAGCTGGCTGCAGTTGCACAGTGGCTGCAGGCGTAATTGATCTTGATTATGCAAACCACTCAGCAGGTGAACCTGTATTTGATGTCTGTTGCCTGTGGCACCCACCGCACACATATTGCTGTGCTACACAAATTCTTGCAGGTGCGCTTGCAGCCACACCAGCGACCTGGTCATTCCAGCAAGACCAGCAGACAGAACCTCCAGTGGCAGCTCCAGGCACTGCTGGCACAACAGCAGCAGCAGCAGCAGCAGCAGAAGGCGCAGATGTGCACAGTTTGCAGGCAGACAGCTCCGCAAGGCTGTCAGAGCTGTCCTGCCAGTCTCCTCTGCTGCTCAGCAGCGCGCGCAGGAGCTATGGCAGCTTGCTGGCAGCAGATGAGGACGAAGAGCAGCAGCAGCAGGTGACTGAAAAAGATGCCACAGCAGAAGCTGCTGCTGCAGGTGCAGCAGCCTGCCAGGAGCAGCAGCAAGATGGCAGCGAGGCAGCATCACCAAGCAGCGCTGCGTCTGCTGCTGACTTGCTGCACATCGGCACGCCTGCTACCGCGTCTCCAGCAGCAGTAACCAGGTTCAACCAGCAGCAGCAGCGTCGCCAGCAGCAGTCCTTTGCAGAGGAGTTGCTGGAAGGTGATGAGGCAGACAGTCTGGTTGCATCCACGCCTGCCGTGCACGACAGCAGCAGCGACATCCAGGTAGACAGCAGCAGCAGCAGTGACGTCCCAGGCAGGTTGAAGAGCAGCCATCTCATCGCTGATAATCCAGCAGCAGCAGCAGCAGCGGAGTTGTCGAGCGTGCACGCCAGCTTAGGAGCTGGAAGCATCCTGCAGGCTAAGACTCCTGCAAACCCAGCTGCTGCTGCCATTGAAGAGGAGATTGCAGCAGCGGCAGACCAGGTTGCAGAGCAGCTGCAGCAGCTGGCAGTAGTGGATGAGCTGCCTGGCTCAAGCAGCACAGCATGCGAAGAACATCCCCAGCAGCAGCAGGTGCAGCAGCAGCAGCAACAGGAGCAGCAGCTGGTAGATCTGGTAGCTGCAACACCGCAGCATGATCAAGAGGAAAAGCCAGCTGGCAGGCAGCAGCGTGCAAAGCAGCCAAAACAGACTCAGCAGCAGGAACAGCAGCAGCAGCAGCACCCCAGGAAGCAGAGTGCAAGGCAACAGCAGCGCAAGCAGCAGCAGCAGGAGCAGGAGCAGGAGCAGGCAGAGCAGCAGCTGCTCCTGCAGGCAAGCCAGGAGCAGCAGGACCAGGTACAGCAGTTCCAGCAGCAGCAGGCGCTACAGCAGCAGATGCTGCTGGAGCAGCAGGCCCAGCTGCAGCAGCAGCTGCAGCAGATGGACGAGCAGCAGCTGCAGCAGCTGATGCAGCAGCTATCCGTTGATGCTGACAGGCAGGTGGCGGAGGCCGAGGCAGCAGCTGCAGCCAGGGCAGCGCTGACATCACTGCAGCAGATGCTGCAGGCGTGCGGCCAGTCGGTGAGTGCGCTGACGTGGCCCCTGTGCATGTTGCCTTGCTGCAGCTGCAACGCCTTCATTGTTGACGGTGCTACACAACATGTAACGCGACACAGTGCTGCTGGCGCCGGAGCTGGTATCTTGTAGATGTTGCCAGTTTGTGCTGGTCCACATGACTCTGGGTGCCTGATTTACGCTATGCCTTCTGCTTGCAGCCGTTGCTCCTAATGTCACGTGAGGCTTGTAACATGATGACTGATCATAATCTGGGTGTTGTGTCGATCTGGCTGTGTGCAGGTGCAGCTGCAAGACATTCCCAGCATGAAGGACTTCATGGCAGCAGTGACAGACACCAAAGAGGTGCGTTGCTGCCCGCAGCGGTAACTGCACATTGTTAGCTGATAATATGCCGGGGCTGTGGTCCTGCAATGATGACTTGCTGTGCCTGAAGCTGGTGCCCCGCGCGCTGTGTTCCTTCCACCCTGATGCATTCAACTCATGTTGTTGTTTACCTTACATCATATCATGTAATGATGCAGGTGGTCAAGCTGGGTGAGGGCACGTATGGCGAAGCCTTCAAATCAGGCAGCGTGGTGTTCAAGCTGGTGCCCATGGAGGGCGACAACCTCATCAACGGCTGGCCGCAGAAGGGCGCAGCGGACTTGCTGGGGGAGGCAGTCATTGCTATTGCTCTGTCAGGCCTAGGGGAGGAGGCAGATGCAGCAGGTGCGGCTGAAATTGTCGGCAAGGCATGGTGAGGTGGTGTGGCAAGGGCCGCTTGGGTTGAACCAGCAGAAAGGCTGTGTCGGGGTGTTCTTTGGGATTGAGTGGTGAATGCGGTGGCTTAGTTGGGTGCAGGCAGACAGGATGTCAAAGCAGACGCAGGTGCGGCAGAAGGGCGCGGGCGACCTGCTGGGAGAGGCAGTCATTGCCATCGCCCTGTCAGCGCTAGGGGAGGAGGCAGATGCAGCAGGTGTGGCTGAATAAGCGTTTGATAAGGTTCAGCAAGGTGGAGCACAGTGGTGGCTTAGCCAATTCAAAAGCCGGACGGCGGCCCGGAGCAGTGCCACATGCAGCAGACAAGAGAGCTGTTATTCTTGGTTTCTAGCTGCGCCAATGGCAGGTGGCATGCTGTCAACGCTTGCATGGCCCTGTTGAGCTGACGAGCTGCAGGCAAAGTCCCCCGTGCTGCCTAGTTTCTGCAGCCTGCGGAGCTGGCCTGGCCTGCCAGGCAGGCGCTGGAATTGCTGTCTGTTACACAACCTTATAACAGCTTTCAAAGAAGCTATGCGGCGCGTGGCGAGTTGTCTGCTGTGTGCGCCTGCTGTGCCTGCAGGCAATCCATACCCCAGCCACACGCAGGCATTTGTCAAGACACACCGCGTGGGCGTGTGCAGAGGGCCCTACCCACAGGTGCGGCATGCACAACCTGATCACACTTGTGCCCTACACAGGCACCAGCGGCACTGCAGCCTCGCTACTTCAGTGCCTGCTGCTGCTGCTGCTGTCCTGCATCTGCTGCCGTACACCAGCTTTCGCCGTGCTGACTCTGTGCTTTTACCCCTGCTCTGCTGCTGGTTGTGGTGCTGCAGTCCTTAATCAAGGCCTGGCGGGCCTGGCACAAGAAGAACAAGAGTGAGAACGACCCCATTGAGGGCTTCCCGCGTGACCAGCTGTATGCTGTGTTTGCCATGGCTAACTGTGGCAAGGACCTGGAGGGGTACTGCCTGCAGGGCTACGATGAGGCGCGCGCGATGCTGCTGCAGGTGGGGCTGCACTTATGATAGCCCGTCGGATTGTACGTGATCAAGGTGCTGCGGTCTGGCAAATGTGGAGAGACCTATGTAGCTGTGAATGCTTCGAACAGCTGCTGAGCTCATTGGTGGCCACTACCTCTGTAAGGCAAGCCGCATTCCTCTAGGTCTAATGGCTTGACTGGTGCTTGTTGCTGCTGCTGCTGCTGCTGCTGCTTCCAGGCCGCGCTGGCAGAGGACAGCCTGGCCTTTGAGCACCATGATCTCGATTGACTGCTGTCTGCTGCTGCTGCTGCTGCTGCTGTGCTCCCAGGTCGCGCTGGCCCTGGCAATGGCAGTAGACAGCCTGGCCTTTGAGCACAGGGACCTGCACTGACTGTTGTCCGCTGCTGCTGCTGCTGCTGCTGTACCCCTAGGTTGCGTTGGCGCTGGCAGTGGCAGAAGACAGCTTGGCCTTTGAGCACAGGGACCTGCACTGGGGCAACGTGATGCTGCGCCCCGCAGCAGCAGCGAATAGCCATGTGACCGCGCGCCTGCGCGGCAGCACGCTGCGTGCCGCCACTTGCGGCGCTGAGGTCACGCTGATTGACTTCACTGCCAGCCGGCTGCAGACGCCGGGCGGTGACGTGGCGTTCTGTAATTTGGAGGCGGAGGAGGGCCTGTTTGATGGGCCCAAGGGCAAGCCGCAGTTTGAGACATACAGGTGTGTTGGTACATGCGGTGACCTGTCTCTGCAGGCCTGCAATCAGCAGTTGTTACTTGTTTTTAAACTTGCATGCCCAGGAGGAGCTGCTCGATGGGCCAGAGAGCAAGCCGCAGTTTGTGACGTACAGGTGTGTGAGGGCAATTGACTGGCCTGAGTGCTGCGGCAGTGCTTGATGAACAGGATAGCAAGCTTGTGCTATCCTGTTGCAGATGATGCATCTGCTGATCCCCAGCTGTTCTGCACACCACATTTCGCCTTAAACATGCAGCGCTGACACGCGTCTGCTGCTGCACATCTGCAGGCGCATGCGCAAGCTGACAGCCACAGACTGGGCGGGCAGCTACCCCGGCACGAATGTGTTGTGGATGCAGTACCTGGCAGAGCTACTGCTCAGCAGCGACAAGCCCATCCTTGGTGCGAGCACTGCGCAGAAGCGGGGCCTGCGGGAATTTAAGAAGCGCCTGGCGGGGTACAGCAGCTGTGGGGAGGTCATATGGGACGAGCTGTTCTCAGGCCTGCTGGAGGTGGTGCAGCAGTGAGGTTAAGCCCGGCAGCAGGCGCTCTGTGGCACATGCAGTAGCGGTACCGGCAGATGCTGCGCAGCAGCAACAAGCCAATATCAAGTGCCAGCGCTGCGCAGAAGCGGGGCCTGCGGGAGTTTAAGAAGCGCCTGGCGGGGTACAGCAGCTGCGGGGAGGTCATATGGGACGAGCTGTTCTCAGGCCTGCTGGAGGTAGCGCAGCAATGAGGTTGCGGCGCGGCATGCGCCGGGGCTGCGCAGGTTGGAGGAGCAACAGGCGAGGTGCAGCAGCTGCGGGGCGATGGTGTGCGACAAGCTGTTTTCGTGCTGCTCAGCAGTGGAGGTAGTGCAGCAGTGAGGTTGCGGCGCAGCAGCTGGCGTTCTAAAACAGATATGTTGCACGTGCAGCACCGGCAGATGCTGCTGAACAGCGACAAATCCATTCAAGTGCTAGAGCTGCCTGCGTCAGGCGTGTGTATCAGGCAGAAGACGACTAACGGTGCGAACTTCACACCTTCGAAAGGTCGAGGTGAAGATTAGGGGAATTCGGTCTCTGCAGGGATGTTTGATACACAGCGCAAAAAAGTGCTGCAGCAGAAGGTGTAACGTTTGACTATAAACTCATTTAATTCGTTGACAGCAGTGAACCACTCAAGGTGGCGATCCTGCGCGCATTAGCAAATGGCCAGTCATGCATGGTTTGATGTACGTACATGCGTGGGGTTTTGCAAAAGATGTGTACTGTATGTACTAGTATCAGGTATGGCGTATTGTTCAGATCCCGCCATACCCTGTTCCTGCATGCATATTGCTGGCACCACTTTAGCAACGAAGGCTGCTGCTGTCTCTCCGCTGTCCGTGACTTTTGCTCTCAAAGTAGAGCGTAGGCACCTTCAAATTTCACGTCTATTATCTTGCAACGGGGGCTGAACAGCAGCAGGTACGTTGACACCTACAAGAATCTCCAGCCGGGTGTGGTGGATGTTGTTGCGATCTAGCCACGTTCAGCAGCCGAAACTTTTAACAAACGCTAAGTACGTGTCTACGCTGCCAATGCCGTGCTCGCAGGTGACCGCACCCCGTGGCTACCTACAGCAGCAGCTGTCACTACCGCAGGAGAGGCTCTTTTTAACGCCAGGGACGAATGGCGCCCGCTAGACTCAGCTCTAGGCTGGCTGCAGTTACTGCAATTGCACTGCTGGCAGCCTCAAGCATCAATGCAGCTCTTGCTGTGCAGGAGGGCGATGCCTGCGGCCCATCCTATGACAAGACTGCTAGGTGGCCACAACCATGGTTGTCCATTCCTGCAAGCTCACTGGTAGCTTCAGGAGCAGCAGGTGCCGCCTCTGCCGTTGATGGCTGCGTCATCAGTGACAGGGGCCTTGCAGCTAACGTGCATGTCCGCTTGCCAAACGGCACCTGGAACGTATTCAACGTCACCGCCAGGCTGAAGGCTGTCGCGCCAGTCAATGCCAGCGCAGCTATGTCCATCCTCGTGGGAGACGCAGGTGCGGCCTTGCTGGTGTGTTGAGTGCGCGGGGCGACGCACTTTTGCGAACGGCTCGCTGCAACATGTTGTACAAACGGGTCTTTTGAGACTTTGGTGTTTACAAATGTTTGTCATTGGCCTTGCCTTTGCTAGAAAACAAGTGCGCGCTTCAGCATGTGGGGGTCCAGCGTTTCCCACAGCGTGCTTGCAATTGGCAACATGAGAACTAGCGCCTGTGGCTATGATGGCAGCTGGCTGATGCAACCAGAGATAGCACGCTGCCAGTGCTTCTGTTGCTGCAGCGCTAGCTAGTGCTGTAGAGCTACTGCAGCAGCTGCGCAGTGAAAACAGGTTGGGGAAGATGCGAAAGTGGCTGAGCTCAGTGCACCGGCTATTGTTCAGTATCAGCACTGGTGCCCCTGTGACTGTGGACGCTGTTCAAGTCATGGTTCACGAAACACGTACAGCTGCCAGCACGCCGGCACATATGAATAAAGGCCTGAACATGCATGGGCCCTCGGCGTTGGATGAATGTGCCGCAAGCAGATGTGTACACCTGCCATTTTTAAGCACTGACAACTCGCATTATCAAGTCAAGGTCCCGTACAGCTTATTGTTGTGTCACACTCGCCTTCCTTGCACCTGCAGACTTCCCCTGCTGATGCAGACGCTGCGTGCGCCAGGTGGTGCTAGCAAGCTGCCAGAGGTCTACTAGCACTTCACCACGTGCGCTGTCCGGAGGTTGAGCGGACTGGCAACAGAAAGGCAGCACTCCTTTGCATGCGACCTGGAAAAGGAGACAATGACAGGGCAATTTGTGAGTGCTGCAGATGCCCTCCTTTTCGGTTGTTTGTAAGACCACCCAGTGTAAGAATGTCATGAGTGGCATGTGTGCGTGGGCAGATCTTTCGCGCGGTCGCCTGCAGTGCTGCCTTGCACGAGCTTGTAACAAAGCAGCGCCACAGCGCAATCATTGGGCTTGTCACAACAGCAATACAAACATGTGTGCGGCTTTCAGTGCTGTGCTGGTTGCTGAGGTCCTGCTGCAGTGAAATGCACTCTCTATCGGCAGTCGTGCAGTATGTTGGTACCTTCACGTACCACTGCATGTACATGCAGGCACATGTGCAAGGCATGCATAGAATTGTGTGCCTCATGGCATTGCTTCGGCACACTCTCACCTGCTGTGCAGCTGCAATCCACAGCAGATGACCAACTGTAATGAACTAACAGGTGTTGTGTGGTGCCATGTCCCTCCTCTGCCACTACAGTTTGGATTTTTGGCGCCAGGTGAGCTGTGGCTGTAGCTGGTCAAACACAGCACCTGCAAATCATGCTTTCGGCCACAGCTTAGCAGGCTGTTGGTGGCTCTGTAGGGGCTGCCAGCAATGCGACATGCATTGAAATATAACCGCAGCTGCTGGTACTGATCAAGCACACTGCAGGACTGCAATGGTGTATAGATGTTACAGCTGCCGCTCTACCAGCTGTCTGGCCTACAAGCACTTGAGTGCTGCACAACATTCCAGCCATTAATTACTACCATTACCAAATGGGTAATCAGTGAGATGATGATAATTATATTTCAGCCAGTGTCTTGCCCAGAACGCTTGCCAGGCACAAGTTTATTGTACAGCATCTTTGAAGCACCTTGTCCCCGGGCTGCGTTGCCTCTTTGCGCGCAGGCCTGATGGTGTGTGACGTCATGGTGTGTGCCAAGCAGCTGCTGTTCACCGAGTATGGTGTGCCGCTCACGAGGGCAGCAGCGCTGATGCTGACCGATGCAGCAGTAAAGGCTGCAGCTGGCGCAGGTGGCCAGGCTGACGTCGTGTCACCCTCGTCCCTAGCCAAGCCTGACATATTTGAGAGCTGTGCAGGGTATTCGTCGCAGAGTTACAGATCCTGCCCTACAGGACAGCAGGTGAACACTGCCTGCATGGCATACAGGAGCTGCTAGCTGCTGCAGAAACTGAGAGGCAATACGCAGCAGCTGAGCAGACAGAACCGGCAGCTTCTGCGCTTCTCTCACGAATTTGCATGCGCGGAAGCAGCAGCAGAATTCAGCAACAGTGCGTGCATGTGCGCACACATCTATTGTTGGATGTTGGAATCAGCAGTTGGCAGCAGCCGTCAGCAACACCCCTGTCAGAGTTCATACAAGGCATAGTATGCATGCAGCACTTTCAACAGCATGCAAGCCATGTGCCCTGCTGCTGCTGCTGCTGCTGGTCTGTGCTGCCCTCTTGTCATCAGTGCCCTTCAAGCTGCCCTAAACCAGTGCCTGCTGCTGCTGCTGCTGCTGCTGCTGCTGCTGCTGTTGTGGCTGGTTGCAGTGCACGAGCACCTATAAGCCTGGCTCTGGAGTTTGTGACTGTGGTGACTGCTCTGCATTCACGAGCATCAGGAGTTGTGAACAGGGAGACATCTGGGTCGGTGCCGAGTCGTAAGTGATCTGCGGCGTGTGGGTGGCTGCACGCCTGCTGCATTACACAATGTAATGAGAAAAGTATAGTTACATGTGGGTCCTGGCACCATCACAACTGCACCATCCAGTGTATGCGCGGCATGCAACTGAGCTCTGGCACTCAACAGATGCAGCACGCATTGTACTGTGATGTCAATTGGCCTTGACGGCTGGCAGCATGCCTTGGGCTTGGTGAGTCAACACACATGCCACACCAGCCATGGTGCCATCAGAAACATCCTCGCGGTGGGATCTGATGCATTGTGCCATCGCTCACTCTCGGTGTCAGTCCTACCCAATGACGCATCCCCTCAAACCTCAGCAGAGCTATGTGTTGCCTCAGAGCAAGTGTGCAGGCATGGCATGGGGTTTGCCACAACATGACAGCGACGCGAGCCTCGGCTTATAAGTAATTACAAACCCTCTTCCTCAACTCACACACGCCAACACAAGCTAGGGATGCTGTACAACTTGCAACTTGCACTGTGCTGCCTCAACAGCCATTGACGTGACACTGCTAGCCACATGCACAGGGTACTGCCTTGCACCAGAAGCCCTGCACCGCCATGACTGCAGGTGCTGCTTCACCTGCCCTGGCCAGCCAATCTGTGGCGTCTGCCAGACCCCCTGCAAGCCTGAGTTCCAGAAGGTCGAGGTGATTGTCGGCACACTGCCAACCACCCCTGACAGGTGTGCTCCACTGCCCCTGCAGTGGCTTGTTGGCCCGGGGCCTGGCATTCGCAGCGCATGTGGTGATGCCGCGAGACATCTGCAGGCTTTATGTAGCATTGCGTTGCGTTACGTTCCGTCACATACTCAAACGTACCATTGCACTGTTGTTGACCTGCTGCAGATGCCGTTTGGCACAGAGCTGGACCTGTGCTGCGCGCTCATGTGCCCATGACCTGCTGCATTGGGGTTGCTGTTCAGCACAGGATGCTTGAGATGCACACGCCATGGTTGCAGTGTTGCCTGGTCCCCAAGTTGATATCATGATATGTCAGCTTCTGCCGTCACTGGGCATTGCACATGGCGAAAGTGCCCCTGTGGCAGGCAAGATGTGCAACGCGCTGCTTTGGCTTACTGACGACTTTTTGCCTGCCGCCGCGCCATGTCGAAACACACGGGTTCGTGTGGCAGCTTCACGACATCGGCCTTCGACTACACCTCGACAACGAGTGCAATCAACCTCGGCAACAATGCCCAGACAGTCACAGGTACAGCACTGTGTTCTGCATTAAACTATACCCCAGCAGATGCTTGTGAAGGCACGAGTAGGCATGCCTCATGATTGGTGATGCATGCCTATCGGAAGATATAGAAAGGAGCCTTTGCATCTTGGCAGCTGGCAGGACACAGCACCTGCTGCTGACAAACGCGATTGAACAACACGCCATGCTGGGTGAACTGTATATAACTTACACGTGCTGCCACCTGCCCGCTGGTGGCGTGCTGCCACCCCTTGCCATCCACTGCTGCCTGCACCACCCAATGCAGTGACCTTTTCATTCCAGCAGACCCTGACAGCCACCATGACGTATGCCAAGGACTTCACCTATGCTGAGAAGGCTGTCGCAGAGATTGGCATCCCCTTCCTCAACAAGGCTTCCGTGGAGGTGCGGTCAGCTAGCAGCAGCAGCAGCAGCAGCACCAGGAAGTGACGGCAACAGCAGAGGATAGCGTGTTCAATAAGGTGAAGAAAGCCCTCAGCATGAAGCCCACTGCTGTACTTTGTCACTCAGCTGCACTATCGCCTCTTCATTGATAGACATGTGAGCACCCAGAGCTCTGCTCTGGACTCACGGCATGGCGCCAAGACAGTGTGTAGGTGGTTGCAACAGTACGCTTTTGAGGTGCGCAAACAGACAAACCCAGCAAGCGAGGCCTTCTCCAACCCACACAGGCCGCGCCCTGCATGCAGGCACATGCATTTCCACACAGGCCATGCCCTGCACCTGAGAAATCGCAGATGGTGCAGCGGTCTTCTGTTCAGGAAGTTGCGCTGCTCCTAATTGGGTATCAGCTGAGTCAGCAGCACAGCAGCATTGAATTTGCTGTCTGTAGTGCTCCAACAGCTGCAGCACGGCTGTGCAGGCAACGCATATGCACACGCGTGCTGTTCGTGCAGTAGCAGCTGACATCAGAGCAATGGTCACTTGCACCAAGAGCTCAGGGCTTCACATGCTGCTCAGCAAGGCGGACCTGCACAGCGCTCATGCGTGTCCAGAGAAAGCAGTCCCCTTTGCTGCTGCTGCTGCTGCTGCTGCTGCTGCTGCTGCTGCCAGTTTTCTGCAACACAGAAGTACACCACCACTGACACCAAGACAGAGACGCGCACCTCCACAATCACCTACGCACTGCAGCAGCAGATCCCAGGGTTGTCCGCTCAGACCGTCACTGCCAATGCATCTGCTGGCATGATCCAGGTCAAGGTGAGATCTCAGTGCCAGCATGATCGAGGTCAAGGTGAGATCACAATGCTGGCATGGTCCAGGTCAAGGTGAGGTTTTCCAGCACAGGTGCTTGGAGCACTTTCCACAGCCAGCTGCTGATCGCCGCACCTTTCTCAGCCGCACACAAGCTGATCTTGCAGCACACAGATCTTTCTCAGCCGCACACAAGCCGAGCTTGTAGCACACAGTTCTTTTTCAGCCGCACACAAGCTGAGCTTGCAGCACACAGATCTTTCTCAGCCGCACAGAAATCTTTCTCAGTTGCACAGAAATCTTTCTCAGCCGCACACAAGCTGAGCTTGCAGCGTACGCGTCACACTTCTGAAGTGGCAGCGTCTGCCCTCACATGCCGCGCTGCTGCAGGTGCCTTGCACTATCAAGACCACATACACCTGCGACAAGGTGACCACTGAAGACAACACCATGGTCATCAGCACCCACGGAGTACTGAACGCGGTGGATTCTGCGCTGCGCATCACCTATGGCCCTCAGGTGAATGCCTTTACCTGATTACCTGACAATCACCTAATCACCTTTATAAACAGGGTCATTGCTTGCATGATGCCATGTTTGTATTGCAGATAAGGCGGGCCTGAGCCATGCTGGGAGCGTTATGCATAGACTGGGTACAGTTGCCAACACCCTCATGAGTGGAGTAGCGGCTTGCAGGGCTTGCGCCTGAGGCAGGTTTCAGTCCTGAGATGTACTGTATGCATTGCATAGGCCTGCTATGGGACTCCATGATACTTGTTGCTCGACAAAGTGCATACAGCCAGGCTGCTCGCAACACCTGCATGGCATCCGTGCACCTTGACTGTCGCAGCATTAAACGTACCACTCCCTCCTCACGAAGCACCCTTGCCACTCCCTGTGCTGCCATCATGTGTATATCACTCTTGTGGCAGTACCCTTTGAGCCCGCCGGTGGTCTACCCCCAGGCTACTGCAACCTGTGCAAGCAACCCCACTTGTGCATCATATGGATTGAAGGTGGGCCTGCAGCCGCCACTGGCAGTGACAGTAGTGTACACTACATGTACATGTACTAGTACTAAGCCCTCGCATGGACCTGCTGCACCTGTAGGTCATTGATGCTTGTGTTGGGGTTGCATCATTTTCATGCTGCTTTCATGCGATGTCGCTAGCTGCTCAGACACGCCATGCAGCACAGGGCAGGTCGCTGCACTTCACGGTGCAACAAGCAGCATCCATGTTTTGTGTGACTGTCAAGGCATCCACAATTGACTCGTCAGTGGCACACAAACATGGTCGGCATGCAAGTACAGGGAGACCTGGCACTCACGAGCATTGGTGCATGCAAATGCTTTGAGTATCATGTAACAGCCTGATAGGGCAGTGAATAGCCCTGGTGCTCGCCTCCGGCCGCCCTCAGGCGCTGCGCCCTGTCGGCAAACAGTTGCCAGCACGCCAAGTAATGCGCCCTGCGCTCGCATGTGTGCATGATACACTGTATGACATGGCTGTACAGCATGTGGCAGCGCTGACAGCCCCCCTGCATTTGCGTGCACTGTTCAACATTGCCTGGTGCTCCTGGGCTTGCACGTGCGCGGGCTTCCAGAACTAACATGCTTCTGAATGAATTTGCGCTGCGCACAGGGCAACTGCTGCCCTGATAACAAGGGCGTGTACAACGCATGTAAGTCTCAACCAGCATTGTTCATGCGGCAAGCTATATCTGGATGATAGGTCAATGTAGCAGCCATGATCTACTGCTCGGCATAAGTCATAGTGTATATATCGTCTACTACAAGTAGCTACTATATATAGTGCCTAGGCCTGGCTGCCCTTGCAAAAGCGACACATAATGCCATCATGGGTAGCACCTTGTCGGCAGTAAGTCTCAATGTGACTTCTATATGCTGCTCTTGCAAATGATAGGCTTGTAAACAGATCAACCATCCACAACCAGATTGTCCTTGCCATGTGCTGCAAATCAGCGAGCGCATGCAGGCAGCCGTCACGTTCACTGCAGTACTAGTGCAGGAACGTGGATCTGTGACAGCATTGGATGTTCTTCCGTGCAACGCATGTCTGCAGACGTGTTCAGCAATTTGTACATACAGCTTCTATCACTGACTTCTTGCACATCATGTAGTTCTTGCTGCAGGCTGTTCCTTCTGCTTCCTGAAGCCTGCTTGCAAAGGCTATGCCGCTGACAAGAGCACCATGTGCTGCCCAGCCCAGACGAACGCCAGGAACCCCTGCTGCGACAAGTGATCATGCTGGCGCCCACAGCTGTACAACAGCACATGTGCGATACAGACATCTAGGCCCCAAGATCTTGCACAATCGTGCCTGAGATCTTGCACAATTGTGCCTGAGATCTTGCACAGTCGTGCCTGAGATCTTGCACAGTCGTGCCTGAGATCTTGCACAGACGTGTCTGAGATCTTGCACAGTCGCGCCTGCGGCAGGTCCGGCCTGCCCACTCTGCAGCAGCAACGCAGTGTGCAATGTTGTGGGATCGTGTGGCACCCAGTGACATTCCATTGGTGCACCTTGGCTTTTGCCCAGGTGTGTGCACACCAACTGCGCCCACGCGCCTCTTTGGCTCCTTCTCATAAAGGTTTCAAAAGAGAATGTTTGGCTCCTTGTTGTTGGCTTATTTTTTAGCTCGTATCTTGGCTCGTATATTTGCATCCTATGATCATGAGCCTTGACTGGATCTTTTATGTTAGGCACCATGTGCTATTTGTGGCTCCCTGTGAGTGGAAAAGCTGGCGTATCTACGTATTTGCCACGAACGATTAATTGTTTTGAACGCTGCTTTGCGGCATTGCTGCAGCAACAGCTGTGCAACGTGATGGTGCTGGTCATGGCAGATTCACTTGCCGCTGAGTACGGGGCTGAGTCAGGCATACTGTACTGTTACATATACTCAGGGGTTGAAGGCTTGATAAGCAATCTCACCCTTTACAGGCGTGGCACATGCAGTAGCGGCACCGACAAATGCTGCGCAGCAGCGACAATCCAATTGCAGGTGCTAGCGCAGAAAAGGGCCTACGGGAGTTCAAGAAGCGGCTGGCGGGCTACAGCAGCTGCGGGGATGTCGTATGGGACGAGCTGTTCTCAGGCCTGCTGGAGGTGGTGCAGCAGTGAGGTTGAAGCCCGGCAGCCGCTGCGGCAGGCGTTCTGTGGCACATGCAGTAGCGGTACAGACAGATGCTGCTCAGCAGCGACAAGCCCAGTCCCAGGCGCAAGCGCTGCGCAGAAGCGGGGCCTGCGGGAGTTTATATAGCGCCTGGCTGGGTTTTGCAGCTGCGGGCAGGGTATCTGGGACGAGCTGTTCTCAGGCCTGCTGGAGGCACTAGTAGTGCAGCAGTGCTAGTGAACTTGCCAGTCAGCCAGGGTGCCTTGACAGCTGGCGGATTTCTGGTGTAACTGGATTCGGTGGTTGCCCAATGAGCCTGTCATTCTGTCAGCAGTGCGGCAGACCCAGAAACATCGCGCCAGACCGCACCAACTGCAGCTGCAGCCTGATGGTACCGATGGGGAGCTTCACGCCCATTGACTTGAAAAGAACGGCAAAACAAGCAACGCAGCCTCACCAGTAATCCATCACTGCAGCAGTAAACGAAGGGCCACAAAGCAGGCATACATGCACCCCCTACTTGTACTATAACTACTGCTGCTGCTCCTGCTTCTTTGCAAGGAAAACATCCAATCTACACACCTGTGCTGAAAGTGACGACCTGAGAGTGTCACTGACAACACTGCACCAGGGCTACCTCAGGCTACAAAGGAGCAGAAGACCGTCAGTGCTCGTTCCCCCCAGGCATCGTGTCTACTGGGAACAGCACTGACCAGGTTTTGTTTTGTTTGCAGGTAATACTAGAACAAGTAGAAGGAGCAGCAGCACTAGAGTCTGAAGTTGAAGCAGCCATGATGGCCTGGGGAGCCGTCTAGCTATGTGAGTATGCATCATGTTGCATTATGCGTATGCTTGTAATGAATGCAATCGGCAGCTTGCTTTATACGGTAACGGGGAAATTGGGCTGTGTTCCCACCGTGTAGCACACAAATTGTGATGAGTATAACAATGTGAGCCTGAGCACGGCGTGTGTCATGCTGAAAGTAATGTGCAAAGGGCCTTTGCAACTGCTTGGCAAGCTGCTGCTGCTGCTGCTGCTGCTGCTGCTGCTGCTGCTGCTGCTGGGCATGCGGTGTGCAACCACTGCGCACAGCACCAGTGATGCGCACACCGCGGGCAATCCCAGCAGCAGTAGCAGCAGCAGGTGGTGCTGCCAACGCCTGTTTTCTTGAAACGAAGTGGTCACTGTCTGAGTGAAACCTTATGAACGAAGAATTTAAATGTTTTGAAATAAAAGACAGCGTATTCTCGCCTAGGGCGCTTCCTGCTTCAGCAGGCGCCTCAGTTTTTTTGCGAGGGGCAACCGAGGACGGGCCGATTGCTGGCTTAAGCAGGGTGCGTTCCGTCAGCTGATGCTGTTTTGATGGTTGGTTGATGGCATCCGTGTGGTGTAAGCGGTGCCTTCCGCCTGCGTCAGGCGAATCTTCACCACGACCTTCGCATCGCTGGTTTCGTAATCTGCCTGATTCAGAGCGCTCTAGTAGAGTGCTACAGCAAAACAATTTACATCTGATTTGCAAAGCATATAATTTGTTGACAGCTTGAGCCGCTCGAGGTGGAGACGTGCAGCAGATTCTGTGTGCATTAGCAAATGGCCATTCATCATGGTCTGATGTACGCATCGGGGTTGTTCGACTAAAAAGTGATGGTATATCCTGGTATCAGCCACGACGATCTTTTCAGTCTATAAAGTCTTCGCGTTGCCCCTTTCCTCATAAGTTTGGCTGGAACTACGTTGGCGAGAAGGCTGAAGATCAGTAGGTGCGTTGACTTCGCCAAGAGCTCCAGCGAGTTGTGGTGGGTGTTGTTGCGATGCAGATACGTCCAGCAGCCGATATATTCAAAGATCGCTAAACCCGTGTTTACGCTGCTAATGCCTTGCTCGCAGGTGACCCCACCCCGTGGCTACCTACAGCAGCAGCAGCTGCCACTACCGCAGGAGAGGCTCTCCTGGACGCAAGGGACAAATGGCACCCATTGGATTGAGCTCTAGGCTTGCAGCAGTGGCTGTACTGGCACTGTTGGCAGTCTCAAGCATCAATGGAGCACTTGCCGTGAAAGCGGGCGACACCTGCGGCCCGTCGCATGACAAAACTGCTAAGTGGATGTCCATTCCTGCAAGCTCTCTGGTGGCTTCAGGCACAGCAGGTGCCCCCTCTGCTGTCAACGGCTGTGTCACCAGTGACAGGGGCCTTGCAGCTAACGTGCATGTCCACTTGCCAAACGGCACCTGGAACATATACAACGTCACCGCCAGGCTGAAGGCTGTTGCGCCAGTCAATGCCAGCGCAACTATGTCCATCCTGGTGGGAGATGCAGGTGCGCCCTTGCTAGTGCTGCAATGCGTGATGTGTAGATCAGCATGCTTGCAACATCAGAGCCAGCGCCTGTGGCTAGGATGGCAGCTGGCTGATGCAATTAGAGATAGCATGCCAGCAGTACTTCTGCTGCAGCAGCGCTACGCCTGTATATGCATGGGTCCTCGGTGTTAGATGAATGCTAGATGAATGTGCCGCAAGCAGACTTTTACACCTGACAGCTTCAAGCACTGACAGCCCGCACCAAATAACATACCGTCTGTTTTGCCACACACACTCGCCCTCCTTGCGCCTGCAGATGTGCCCCTTGTAATGCAGACCCTGCGTGCCCCTGGAGGTGCTAGCAAAGTGGCAGAGGTATACAAGCACTTCACTTTGTGTGCTGCCCGGAGGTTGAGCACCCTGGCAACAGAGAGGCAGACCTCCTTTGCATGCGACCTGGAGAAAGAGACAATGTCTGGGCAATACGTGAGTGCTGCAGCTGTCCTCTGTATTGCGGCCTTGTAACACAGCAGCGTAATCAATGGGATTGTGACAACAACAGCAGTACGCATGTGTGTGCAGCTGCCAGTCTGCTGATTGCTTCTGTCCTGCTGTAGTGCAGCAATCGGCAGTCATGCAGTATGTTTGGCACCTGCACGCACCAATGCATGTACATGCAGGCACATATGCAAAGCTTGCACCGCAAGGTGTGCCCTTCCTGGCATTAAGTTGACACACGAGTCTCTTCTGTGCAGCTGCAGTCGACCGCAAATGATTTCAAAGTAACGAACCAACAGGTGTTGTGTGGCGCCGTGTCTGATGCTCCCCTCCTCTGCCATCGCAGTTTGGGTTTGTGGCACCGGGTGAGAGATGGCTGCAGCAGAACCAACAAAGCACCTGCCAATCACTCTTCTTAAACAAAATATGAATTAGGCCAGGAGCTTAGCAGGCTGTTCAACTTGCCTTGACGACTCTGTAGGCACTGGCAGATTTGTTCTAGAACTGTGACATGCATGAAAACAAACTGCAGCTGCTGCTATTGGCGAAACACACTGCGGCCTATGATGGGGTCAAGATTTGAAGGCTGCAGCTCTATCAGCGCCCTGCTTTGGCGTACTGGCTCTTGAGCGCTGCTCTAATCCCAGCCAGTGCCTTGCTCATGAGCTTGCCATGCACGATGTGTACAAATTTATCATTTGACCGGGCTCTCGTGCCTCTCTGTGCGCAGGCCTGATGGTGTGTGACGTCATGGTGTGTGCCAAGCAGATGCTGTTCACAGAGTATGGCGTGCCCCTCACCAAGGCTGCAGCTCTGATGCTCAGTGATGAAGCAGCTGGCTTTAGTGGCCCGGCTGACGCCGTGTCACCCTCATCCCTTGCCAAGCCTTTGATCTTTGAAAGCTGTGCAGGCTATACATCGCAGAACTATAGGGCCTGCCCTACTGGACAGCAGGTAAACACTGGCTGCATTGCATACAGGAGGGGCTGTAGCTGCTGCAGGCGCTGAGAGGCAATCAGCAGCAGCTGAGCAGGCGAAACCGGCAGCTTCTGCTCTTTGATAATGGGACAGCATGCACCAAGGCAGTAGCAGAAGGTAGCAACAGTGCGTGCATGCGCACACATAACTAGTGTGGCATGAGCACTTGGCAACAGCCGGCAGCAACACCCATTTCACAGTTCATATGCATGCATGCAACTTTTTCAAAAGCATGCAAGCCATGCACCCCGCTGCTGCTGCTGCTGGTCTATGCTGCCCTCTGGGCCTACTGTGCCCCCATATATTCCTCTTCAAACTGCCTTAAATTTATGCCTGCTGCTGCTGCTGCGGCTGCTTGCAGTGCACCAGGACCTACAAGCCTGGATCTGGAGTGTGCGACTGTGGCGACTGCTCTGCATTCTCAAACAGGAGGAGCTGTGAACAGGGAGACATCTACGTTGGTTCCGAGTCGTAAGTGATCTGCGTGGTGGGGATGGGTCTTCGCCTGCTGCATTGCACAATGTACTGCATGCGCAGCATCATGAGAGATATTCACATTGTGAGATCCGATGCATTGTGACATCGCCCACTCTCTGTGCCATTTCTACTCAGATGCACGCCCTAGCACAGCTGTGTGCTGCCTCAAAGCATGAGCCGGGCTGCGTTGCAACTTGTAGCTTGCTGCCTCGAAGCCTTTGATGTGGCACTGCCCCTGCGAGCTAGGCACATGCTTCAACGTGCTCAACTGTGCAATTACATCTTGCCTGTATAAATGTGCGCTTTCACACGCGCCGAGTACTGCCTGGCACCTGCAGCCCTGCACCGACATGGCTGCCTGGGATGTTGCACTGTGCCTGCGTGCTAGGCACATGCGCCAAGTATTGCCTGGCACCAGCAGCGGAGTACTGCCTTGCACCGCCATGGCTGCAGGTGCTGCTTCACATGCCCTGACCAGCCAATCTGTGGAGTTTGCCAGACTCCATGCAACCCGCAGTTCCAGAAGGTTGAGGTGATTGTGGGCACACTGCCAACCACCCCTGAAAGGTGTGCTGCACTGCCGCTGCAGTGGCTTGCTGGCCCAGGGCCAGCACTTGCAGTGCATGTAGTGATGTCGTGGGACGTCCGCAAGCTTTTGTGTAGCTTTATGTAGCATTGCACTGTTGTTCGCCTGCTGCAGATGATGTATAGCACACTGGAATCTTTCGGTGCTGCGTGCTTCTGTGCTGCATTGCGGTTGCTGCTCAGCATATCATGCCTGACATGCCCATGGCATCAGTGCAGTGGTGTAAGGTCCTCAATTTGTTATCAAGCAGGCTCAGCCCGAGCCACTAGCCTGAGGCCCTAGGCTGCATTGTAAGTGGTAAGTGTGCGTGTTGCAGACAAACTGTGCAACGCGTTGGTTCGGCTCACTGACACTACTGTGTGCTTGCCGTTGTGCCATGTCAAAACACACGGGCTCGCTCGACAGCTACACCACGTCGGCCTACGATTACACCTCGACAACGAGTGCAATTAACCTTGGCACAAACGCCCAGACTGTCACAGGTACAACACTATGTTCTGCATGAAATGCAATCCCCGCAGTTGTCTGTAATGACGCAAGCAGACATGCCTCACATATAGTGATGCATGCCCATGAAGAGATCTAGCACTGGGCCCTTGCATCCTGATGGTTTGCAGCACACAGCACCTGCTGCTGACAAACATCATTGTTCAACAAAACCTGCGCCACGCTGCAGCTGGATGTCAAGTATGTATGTTGCCACTTGCAATTGCCTGCTGGTCATGTGCTGCCACCCGCTGCTGCCCGCACCGCCCGATGCAGTGACCTTTTCATTCCAGCAGACCCTGACGGCCACCATGGCTTATGCCAAAGAGTTCTCCTACTCTGAAAAGGCTGTTGCAGAGATTGGCATCCCTTTCCTCAACAAGGCTTCCGTGGAGGTGCGCTCAGCTGTGTTAGAAACACAATATATTAATTAATAACACTGTTAGCTGTTTGTTGTGCTGTTTGTTGTTGTTGTAGCTGTGCAGTGTGTGCATTGCTGGTGACAGCAGTACCGTAGGCCTCCAGCATTCAGGTTTGCCTGATTGCTGTGTATGGCCAGCCAGTAGGGTTTTGCTCCCCCTGGTATACCACTCCCCCTGGTTACGTAACAAAAAAATCCAGTTGTGCAGGCAACAAATGCACAAGTTTGCTGTTTGTCCAGTAACAGCTGACACCAGAGCAATGGTCCCTTGCACAAAGAGCTCGGAGCCTCACATGCTGCTCAACATGGTGGACCTGCAGAGGGCTCATGCGCGTCCGATCAAAGCAATTCCCCTTTGCCGCTGCTGCTGCTCCTGCTGCCAGTTCTCTGCAACACAGAAGTTCACCACCACTGACACCAAGACCGAGACACGCACCTCCACGATCACCTACGCACTGCAGCAGCAGATTCCCGGCTTGACAGCTCAGACCGTCATTGCCAATGCGTCTGCTGGCATGATCCAGGTCAAGGTGAGACCTCAATGCTAGCATGAAAAAAACAAAGTTCAGATCTCAATGCTAGCATGATCCAGATCGAGTTCAGATTACAATGCTAGCATGATCCAGATCAAGTTCAGATCTCAATGCTAGCATGATCCAGGTCAAGGTGAGGTCTCAATGCTGGCATGTTCCAGATCAAGTTGAGATCTCAATGCTGGCATGATCCTGATCAAGATCAGATGTCCACCAGCCACAGGTGCCTGAAGCACTTTCCACAGCCGAATGCTGTGTGATTGGTCTTCTGCCAGTTCTTTCTCATCCGCACACAAGCCGAGCTTGCAGGGTACACTTCACTCTGCTGAAGCGGCAGCGTCTGCCCTCACATGCACTGCTGCAGGTGCCTTGCACTATCAAGACCACATACACCTGCGACAAGGTGACAACCGAAGACAACACAATGATCATCCAGACCAACGGAGTGTTGAACGCGGTGGATTCTGCGCTGCGCATCACATATGGCCCTCAGGTAAACAACATCATTGCTTGCATGCTGCCATGTTTCTACGGCAGATATGGCTGGCTCTGCCATGCTGGGAGCGTTTATGCATAGGCTTGTTGTGGGACCAGGCCAAACATGTTGTTTGGCAAAGTGCACACAGCAAGGCTGTTTGCAACACCTGCATGACCTTCGTACACCTTCAACTATCAGAGCACTCAACAAACCTCTCACTCCTTCCTTACTGAGCACCCTTGCCACTCCCTGTGCTGCCAACACATCATGTGTATGTCACTCCTGTGGCAGTACCCTCTGAGCCCGCCGGTGGTCTACCCCCAGGCTAACGCAACCTGTGCAAGCAACCCCACTTGTGCATCGTATGGACTCAAGGTGGGCTCTGCTCTATCTGGGAAACCTGGGGCTCTTGACTGCCCTCAGGCGGTTTCCCCAACAAGAAAGATAAACATACATACATACCCACCGGCACGAGGCTGTCAGCATGTCAAGTACTGCACCCTGTGCTCATGTATGTGCATCAAATACTATTGCAGCTATACAGCATGTGGCAGCCTGACAAAACAACCCTGTATTTGCGTGCACTGCCGAGCATTAGCCAGTGCTCATGAGCTCGCACAGCCGCTGGCTATTGAAACCAACATGTGTGCCTCTGTATGTGTCTGCGCTGCGTACAGGGCAACTGCTGTCCTGATGACAAAGGAGTGTACAACGCATGTGAGTCTCAACCAGCATTGTTAACCCAGGCTGACACACTTAATCTGGATGATAGGTCATTGTAGCAGTTATCATCTACTGCAGTATAGTTCAAGATAAGTCATGGTGTATACATTTTCTACTATAGTTAGTGCCTATGCCTGTCTGCCGCTGCAATAGTGACACATGTTGCCCAGCATGGGAGCACCTTGTTGCCATAAGTATGTTGTCCATGTGACCGCTGGACGCTATGCTAGGCTGTCAGCAGATCAACCATCAGCAGCCAGGTGGTTGTTGCCATCATGGTTGCCAGCAAATGATGTGATGCACAAGGGCGAGTACAAGCAGGATGTGCAAGAAGCCGTCACGTTTTACCTACGGCAGTACTGGTGCTGGAACCTGGATCCTTGAAACAGCATGGGATGTTTTTCTGTGCAACGCATGTCTTGTAGACATGTTCAACCTTTAGGTACATGCAGCTTGCGCCACTGACTTCTTGCAAATGTTTTTTGCTGCAGGCTGCTCCTTCTGCTTCCTGAAGCCTGCTTGCAAGGAGTATGCCTCCGACAACAGCACCATGTGCTGCCCAGCCCAGACAAATGTCAGGAACCCCTGCTGCGACAAGTGATCAAGCTGGAGTCCACAGCACAGTCATCTGTACACATGTGCCCTGAGATCTTGCACAATCGATTGTGCCTGCGGCAGGGACGGCCTGCCCACTGGGCAGCAGCAACACAGCGTGCAATGTTGGTGGGATTAGCACTACTTTCAGTTGTGCACTATGGCTGCCCCGCAGGTGTGCACCGACTGCACCCCATGAGCCTGTTAGGCCTGGTTACATGAGGTTTCATGAGCCTGTTAGGCTCCGTTACATGAGGTTTCATGAGCCTGTTAGGGTCGTATTGCTTTTCATGATCCTTGTCTGGCTCCAAAAAAAGGACACCATGGGCTATTTATGGCTCCTGTGTGATTGGAATTGCTGACTTATTAATGTATTTGCTATCGTGATCTGAATGCTGCAAAAGCTGCTTGAGACCATTGCAACGTCGGCAATGCAAAGTGGTGATGCTGGTGGTGCCAATCCTGTGTGCCAATAGGCATAGTGATGGTGCTCGTAATGGCAAATTTGCTGGCCGCTTGGAGCGGTGCAATCGGGCATGCATGCATGGTTGACTCAGGGGGTGAAGGCTGTGGACTTATCTCACCCTTGGCAGATTCGCTGACTCCGTTGGTGCAGAGTCCTGCTGTGCTAGAGATATCTATCTCTACCTCAAAGCAACGGGAGAGGTGAGAGGGGTGGATCGGCAGAGGCAAAACGTGCAATGTGGTCAGCACTGCGGTGACCATGCTGCTTGTGTGCGGCTGCATGGTCTTAGCAGCGAACAGTACTGCTGGTACCTGCTGTCCGGATCATGGACCGTTTTGTGTTTTGAGGTTCCAGGCAATGGAGATGGCATGTGTGGCCTCGATGGCGTTGTTGCTGTGGTGCTGATCTGTAACACGTGCACTTGTTATTGAATTAAGGAATCTCCTGAGACATGCATTGTCAGACGCCAGCAGCGCGCACAAGCAAGCTGGCAACCTTGGCGGCTATGTACCTGCAGCTACAGAGCAGTTCTGCACTGTTTTGGAACAGTAATGAACTCATTATCAACAGTCACTCGACAACAGCACCATGTGCTGCCCAGGTTACCCGTGTGTAACTTCCTTGATGTGAAATTTGAAATACTATATAAATCTCCTGAGACATCATCATCATGTTTAACATGGTAACTTACCCATCAACGCCATCGGCCCCACGCTCCACTGGAGCGGCAACGGGCGGGAACACAGCTCCATTATGTTTGCAAGCGTTATGCACACCCCAAGCCTTTTCAAGGAAAGCAACCATGATCCTAGACACCAACAACCTTTTTTGACCCCAAGCATCATCCGACAGTAATCGCATCACCTTCACCGCAGCATCTGATCGTGGATAACAAACTTAATTCACGCACGTTTCCAGCGCAAACAGACAAAGCCCTGATCATAAAAAATCTCATCTCTCTGTACAGACGTCGCAGCACAAACAAACACCAGATGTGAAAGACTCCGCACCTGCACCACACGACGGACATGCTGTATTACACTATGGTCAAGGCCCATCCACAACACATCCACAAATCGTCCACATCAGGTCATCCATAGTGCCATCCACAGCGGACTACGGCCATCCACAAGCCATCCTCATCCGTCTGGGTCCACACGGCGTGTGGATGAACTTCGCACACTTGTGGATGAAGATGTGGATAGCGTAAACCAGCCTCGAATCACTGATTAAACATGTTACATACTGATATATAACAATAATCGATAACTTCCCGTCGCGCTGGCGCCGGGTACGCGAGCACAGCGTGCAGCAGCAGAAGCAGCAGCAGGTAACAAAGCTTGCAAGGCCAAGTCACTGCTGCTCCTGCTGCACCTTGGGTACTAGGCCACAAGTACACAAACACTCACAAGAATGTCGCAATATGTGCTATGTCCCCTGCAATGCAACGCCATGCTGTGACGTGCCACATGCAACCTGGACCATTGTGTTCCGTCTGATACTGCTCAGTCAGTGGCATGCTGCTTGCCACTCCAGCAACCCGTCTTGCTGTGTCAGGCCCTGATCTGCTGTTGAACCGTGCACACATAGCTTGCACCTTGGTGACCTGCACAACAGCTTGCACCGCACTGGGCAAGTCAGTCGCAGTCGCAGTCGCAGTAGCAGCAGCAGCAGCAGCAACAACAAAGGCAGCAAAGTGGTTTAGGAATTTGTGTTGTACGTGCAACTGCTACAGCAGCGCTGCTGCTGCCAAGACCACATGCAGGAACCGTACAACTTCGTCATTTTACATGCAAAGTGCGGCACTGCTTCTTGAAGGAGTGGCCGGCTGCTGCTGCTGCTGCTGCTGCTGCTTCTCAGCATAGAAGCACTGGCATATCAAGACCCCACACAACATGTGGCGCAAGTCTGACGCTGCTACTGCTGCGGAGGTGATCTGACACTAGGCGCGCATCCGATCTGTGTTGCGCTGCAAAACCCTGGATGGCGCCCTGCATGCTCAACCTTGCACGTACCTGTCAACAAGTTCCAGACTGTTGTTGACAGTTGAATTGTTGTGCGCGAGTAAGCCGTCGCGCTGCAGGCTGCTTGCCTGCATACAGCTCGATGCACTGGACGAACCTGCAGCAGACCATCACGTGTGGTGAGTGCTGTGCAAACGGCAGCTGCTACTGCATTGACGCATGCAGGCACCCGGTGGTGCGACCCAAGCCATCAACATGCATCACAGGCACTGCTGCTGCTTCTGCTGCTAGTGTTACCGTGGTGCCGCGCGCATGCAGGGCAGCCGCTGCAGCCGATAGTGCCATCACATGCTACTGCAGCCACTGCCAGCTGTTGGCGTTGCTGTGAACTGCCTCTGGGGTCATGTAGCTGTCGCTGAACGTGTGCTTCTGCTGTGCACCTGGGAGCAGATCTTCTCACCTGGTATCAAGCTGTTGCAGCCGCTGAGTGTGCTTTTGTTGCTTGAGATTAATGGCGCAGCTTCACTACATGGCATCCAATTCAGGAAATGTAGCCGTGGCAGCCTGTGCGCAGCGCAGCACAATACTCACCAGGAGCAAGACACGGTGAACAGATATGTGCTTGTGTTTTGCACAAGCCAACTGTTCTGTGTTGAATTGTTCACAAATGCGATTTGTCAAGCCATGCATGCGCAACAACATACATGTGACATGATGCATGTTCAGTGTGCTACACAGCACTGCTTCATTTGCGCTACCGTGAGAAAGCTGTTGCGGGCTAAGCGTTGGCCGCACGACGTAATTGCACAAAAATACCGCTGACTGCCTGCAGGACAAGATGCACATGCGTGCATATGGACTGCAGTCCGCTGCTGTGCTCAGGTCAGCTGCTGATGTCACCACCGGCCTAGTGGCTTGCACAGCTTGCTCACCTGCTGTCTGCTGCTGTATGTTTGGTGCAATAGCAGATCCAGCGTCCAGGATTTACCGCCTGCACATGTGTCCCTTGGCGTGCATGTATGTTGTGCATGCCTGCTGCTGCTGCTGCTGCTGCTGCTGCTGCTGCTGCTGCTGCTGCTGTGCAACTCCTGCTGCATCAACTGGCACTAGTGTGGTCGACGCTGCAGTAGCGCTGCCAGCACCATTGAGTATGTGGATTTAGTAACGAATGAAGCAGGCGCACGACAGTGATCGGCCCAGGATCAATCACAACAGCCATGGTTGCTGTTGGCAGCAGCACTGATGATCTGGCGGATCCTGAGCTGGTCACTTGCAGTGCGCCTGTTGTGTTCAATGCAGTCGCTTCGATGTAAAATTTGGAAGATGTCGTCATCGTTCGCTTGTGAAAGCAGCCCGGCAGGTACGCTGCATTGGCTCACGATGCTGTATACGCAGGCGTTAATCAGGCGCAGTTGAAAGCACGTCCATTGGAGTCACAGCTTCGATTCCATTTGTCAGTGAGCTTGCATCAGCCATGGGGTGCTCCGCACCAGGCTGGGCTGTCAGTACCAAACCCAGATGTTTGAACAGTTGTTAGGAGCGCGACCAATGCTGTCGGGCGCGCTCCTTCTATCAAACCGTTTGATTAGAACGTACAATTTCAATGGCTATCCATTTTGTGCTGGCAGCGAGATGTGCCATCGGCACACCAAGTGCTTCAGCCCAGTCCTGCAGGGATGCAAGGGAACTGCAGTAGTACAACAACCACAGCTAAACAAAAGATAATTATGGGAAACTAGCATAGTATGCCTTCACCGTGCATGTGTCCTGCCAGGCCTGCACCTGCACCTGACATCTGGGGGGCTTCTGCAGCACAACTGTTGCTGCTGCACAGGTGTGCTGTGTCTTGTATAACCATAGCATGCACATAAAAACTCATCTACGGCATCAGTTACAGGTTCTGTGAGCAGCCACTGAACAGTCATCCACAGCAGCATGCTGTGGATGCACCAGTCAGGCGCTGTGGACGACTTGAGGATGGTTTGTGGATCAGGCTTGGCCATAGTGTTACCATCAGCCCTCCTGCCACCATACCGGCTGGTGCGTTCATGCACAGCCAAACAACCCATACGCACACGCATCATTAGCTCGATACCACGTTTAGGCGGCCCAGAACGCGAGTAAGGACTAAACCTGCAGAAAACTGTGCTAGCAGCGCCGCGCTGCGGCTGCCAATTGGTGGTGCAACACCTGTACACTATGAATGCAGAATTCAAAGATTGTTTTTTGAGTGCGCCTGTTGAATGGAAGAATGCATTGGGTTTATTCCGAAGGATGCGTTGCAAACGCTGGTATTCTCGCCCAGAGAGTGCTTCCTGGCTGCTTCAGCAGGCGCCTGCTGGAGCGGCCACTGAGGATGGGCCCACTGCTGGCCCACGCTGGTTGGGTTACGTCAGCTGGTGCCGACTTAAACCACTGGGTGGTTTAGGGGAGTCGTATGATGTAAACTTTGCCTTTTGCTCGCGTCAAAGGGACCTTCACCACGACCTTCGCCTCGTGGGTTTTGTTTTCTGCCTAATTCACAGCGCTTAGCAAAAAATATTTCAAGTTGCTATACAGGGAAAATTACTTTGTTGACAGCAGTCAACTGCTCAAGGTGGAGGGGTGCAGCGACTTCTGTGCGCCTTAGCAAATGGCCATTTGCTGTCATGGTTTGATGTACGCATCGGGGTTGTTTCAACGTTATGGTATATTCTGGTATCAGCTACGATCTTCTGATCAGTATTATAAGCAATTCCGCGATGCCCCTTCCCACATACTTATCGCTGGAACTACGTTGGCAACGAAGGCTGAACATCAGTAGTTACGTCGACGTCCCCAAGCAGCTCCAGCAAGTTGTGGTGGGTGTTGTTGCGATCCAGATGCGTTCAGCAGCCGATAACTTCACAGAACGCTAAGCCCATGTTTACGCTGCCGATGCCCTCCTCGCAGGTGACTGGACGCAAGGGACAAATGGCGCCCATCAGACTGAGCTCCCGGCTGGCAGCAGTGGCTGCAATCGCACTTCTGGCAGCCTCGAGCATCAATGGAGCATTCGCCGTGAAGGTTGGCGACGTCTGCGGCCCATCGTATGACAAAACTGCCAAGTGGATGTCCATCCCTGCCAGCAAACTCGTGGCTTCAGGCACAGCAGGCGCCCCCTCTGCGGTCAACGGCTGCGTCACCAGCGACAGGGGCTTTGCAGCTAACGTGCACGCTTACTTGCCGTACGGCACCTGGAATATCTTCAATGTCACCGCCAAACTCAAGGCTGTCGCGCCAGTCAATGCCAGCGCAACTATGTCCATCCTGGTGGGAGATGCAGGTGCGGCCTTGCTAGTGCTGCAGTGCGTGACGTGTGCATCGGCATGTGAGGTTCAAGCACTCCCGTTAGCATGCTTACAACACGAGAGCCAGCATTGTGGCTAGGTTGGCAGCTGGCTGGTGCAACTAGAAGAACATACCAGCAGTGCTTCTGCTGCAGCAGCGCTAGCTAGCTGTAGCGCCACTGCAGCAGCTGCCCATATAAAAACCATGCATGGAAACCAGGTTGAAGTCGCCAAAGTGACTGAGCTTGGTGCTGTGGCTCTGTTCAATATTGGCACTGGTGCCACTGTGGCGGTGGACACTGTTCAAGTTATGAATCAGGAGATGCTGTGCATGCTGGAAGCACGCCGGTAAATGTCATGCGTGCCGGCGCGCTTCCAGCATGCATATACATGACATCTCCTGAATCATGGCCTGAACATTCATGGGTCCTCCAAGTTGGATTAACGAGCCGCCAGCAGATGCATGAACTTGCCAGCTTCAAGCACTGACAGCTTGCATCACCAACTCAACTTCCCTTATGGCTCGTGTCACACTCGCCCTCCTTGCGCCTGCAGATGTGCCCCTTGCGATGCAGGCCCTGCGTGCCCCTGGTGGTGCTAGCAAGCTGGCAGAGGTCTTCAAGCACTTCTCTATGTGTGCTATTCGGAGGATGAGCGCCCTGGCAACCGAGAGGCAGTACTCCTTTGTATGCGACCCGGAGAAGGAAATGTCTGGGCAATACGTGAGTGCCGCAGCTGTGATCCTTTTGGTTGTTAATAAGCCCACCCAATGTAAGAATGTCATGCGTGGCATGTTCGTGTTGAGAAACCTGTCAAGCGGTCTAGACCGCTCCCACAGTGTGCCGTGTACCGAGCTTGTAACACAGCAGCGCCACAGCATATCTGATGGGCTTGTGACAACAGCAGCAGTACACATATGGGTGCAGCTGTCAGTCTGCTGATCGCTTCTGTTTTGGTGTAGTGTCATTGTTGGCAGTCATGCAGTATGTTTGGCATCTGCAAGCTACCACGGCATGTACATGCAGCACATGCGCAAGGCTTGAACTGCAAGGTGTGCCCTTCCTGGCATTCAAACAGTAGTTTCTTCTGTGCAGCTGCAGCCGACTGCAGATGACCAACTGTAATGAACTAACAGGTGTTTTGTGGTGTCCGATGCTCCCCTCTGCTGCCACTGCAGTTTGGGTTTGTAGCACCAGGTGAGGGGTGGCTGCAGCAGAACAACACAGCACCTGCCATTCAATGCTTAGTCCAGGAGCTTAGCAGGCTGTTCAACCTAGCTTGACGGCTCTGTAGGGGCTTGCAGCACTGTGACATGCATCAAAACAAACTGCAGCTGCTTGTATTGATGAAATACACTGCGGCCTGTGATGGGATCAAGATGTGAAAGCTGCATCTCCGTCAGCTGTCTGTCCCTGCTTTGGCTTACATGCGCTTCATAGCTGCACTGAACTCAGCCAGTGACTTGCCCATAAGCTTGCCATGCACAATGCATCATGTCACAGGGCTGCTGCGTCTCCCTGTGCGCAGGCCTGATGGTTTGTGACGTCATGGTTTGCGCCAAGCAGGAGCTGTTCACACAGTCTGGTGTGCCGCTCACCCGACAGGCAGCGTTCATGCTCACTGATAATGCATCAAAGGCGGTGAATGAAGCTGGCTCTGGTGTCCAGGCTGACGGCGTGTCACCCTCATCCCTTGCCAAGCCTACTATCTTTGAAAGCTGTGCAGGCTATACATCGCAGAACTATAGGGCCTGCCCTACTGGACAGCAGGTAAACACTGGCTGCATTGCATACAGGAGCTGCTAGATGCTGCAGGCGCTGAGAGGCAATAAGCAGCAGCTGAGCAGACAAAACCGGCAGCCTCCGCTCTGTGCTCATGGAACAGCATGCACGGCGGCAGCAGCAGAAGGTAGCAACAGTGCATGTGCACACATATCAAGTGTGGCATGAGCAGTTGGCAGCCGCCGGCAGCAACACCTCTTTTAGATTCATATGCAGGCATGCAACTTCTTCAACAGCATGCGAGCCATGTACACTGCTGCTGCTGCTGCTGGTGGTCTGTGCTGCTTCCTGGGTCCACAGTGCCCGTTGTGATTGTCTCTTCAAACTGCCTGTAACCAGTGCCTGCTGCTGCTGCTGCTGCTGCTGTGGCTGGTTGCAGTGCGTCAGGACCTATAAGCCTGGAGAGGGAGTTTGTAGCTGCTTCTCGTGTTCTGCATTCTCAGACAGGAGGAGATGTGAACAAGGAGACATCACCGTTGGTTACGAGTCGTAAGTGATCTGAGTGGTGTGAATGGCTCCACGCCTGCTCCATTGCAGGAACTACTGCCTGTGCAGCATGCAGCTGAGCTCTGGTACTGCGGCAAATGCGTTGTACTACGTACTACCATGTACTGCGCAGTACCATCATATCGATCGGCCTTGGCGGCTGGCAACGTGCTTGGGCGTGATGATTCAAAACACATGCCAGACCAGCCATTGTACAATGACAAATATTCACATTGTGGGATGCGGTGCATTGTGACATTGCCCAATCTCTGTAGCATTCCTACGCATATGGCTCATCCCCTTGCGCCTCAGCACAGCTGTGTGCTGCCTCAAAGCCTTTGATGTGGCACTGTGCCTGCGTGCTAGGCACATGCGCCAAGTATTGCCTGGCACCAGCAGCGGAGTACTGCCTTGCACCGCCATGGCTGCAGGTGCTGCTTCACCTGCCCTGACCAGCCAATCTGTGGAGTCTGCCAGACGCCATGCGTCCCGCAGTTCCAGAAGGTTCAGGTGATTGTGGGCACACTGCCAACCACCCCTGACAGGTGTGCTCCACTGCAGTGGCTTGCTGGCCCAGGGCCAGCACTTGCAGTGCATGTAGTGATGTCGTGGGACGTCCGCAAGCTTCATGTGGCATTGCACTGTTGTTTGCCTGCTGCAGATGCTGTTTGGCACAATGCAGTTTTCTCTGTGCTACGTGCTCATGTGCTGCATTGTGGTTGCTGCTCATCACGCAATGCCTGCAAATTCCACGACATGGGTGCAGTGGTGTATGGTCCCCAAGTTGATATCATGAAGCTCAGCCTGAGCCGTCATTTGGCTGCACTGCAAATTGTGAAAGTGTGCATATTGCAGTCAAGCTGTGCAACGCGTTGCTTCGGCTCACCGACATTTTGTGCTTGCCGTTCTGCCATGTCAAAATACACGGATTCTTTTCACAGCTACACCACGTCGGCCTACGATTACACCTCGACAACGGAGGCAGTCAACCTTGGCAATAATGCCCAGACACTCACAGGTACAACACTGTGCTCTTCATCACATTCAATCCCAGCAGCTGTGATAGCACAAGCAGACATGCCTCATGGTTGGTGATGCATGCCCACGGAAATATCCTGATGATTTGCAGGACACAGCACCTGCTGCCGACAAACATCATTGTACAACCGAACCTGCGCCATGCTAAGTGAAAAGTATATATGTTGCTACTTGCCTGCTGGTATTACGCTGACACGCCCTGCTGCCTGCACTGCCCAATGCAGTGACCTTCCAGTGCCCAATGCAGTGCCCAATGCTGCCTGCTGCCTGCACTGCCCAATGCAGTGACCTTCCAGTGACCTTCCAGTGCCCAATGCTGCCTGCTGCCTGTACTGCCGAATGCAGTTACCTTCCAATTCCAGCAGACCCTGACCGCCACCATGACTTATGCCAAGGAGTTCGCATACTCTGAGAAGGCCGTCGCAGAGATTGGCATCCCCTTCCTCAACAAGGCTTCCGTGGAGGTGCGGCCAGCTCAGCAAACGCACACAAGCCGCGCCCTGCAGCTGCACACAGGTTGCGCCCTGCAGCTGCACACAGGTTGCGCCCTGCAGCTGCACACAAGCCGCGCCCTGCAGCTGCACACAGATTGCGCCCTGCAGCTGCACACAGGTTGCGCCCTGCAGCTGCACACAGGTTGCGCCCTGCAGCTGCACACAGGTTGCGCCCTGCAGCTGCACACAGGTTGCGCCCTGCAGCTGCACACAAGCCGTGCGTGCATGCAGGCACATGCATCTGCACACAGGCCGTGCCCTGCATCTGAGAAACGGCAGATGGTACAGCCGTCTGCTGTTCAGAACTTGCGCTGCTCCTGATCACTAACCAGCTGGGTCGGCAGCACGGCAGCAATGAAGGCTGCTGTCTGTAGTGCTCCAGCAGCTGCAGCACAGTTGTGCAGGCGACACATGCACATGTGTGCTGTCCGTGCAGTAGCAGCTGACACCAGAGCAAACTGCACCAAGAGCTCAAAGCTCCACATGCTGCTCAAAATTGTGGACCTGTCGAGGGCTCATGCGCGTCCGAGCTGACCATTTCCCTTCTGCTGCTGCTGCTGCTGCTGCTGCTGCTGCTGCTGCTGCTGCTGCTGCTGCAGTTCTCCGCCACTCAGAAGTTCACCACCACTGATACCAACACCGAGACACGCACTTCCACGGTTACGTACGCACTGCAGCAGCAGATCCCGGGCCTGACGGCGCAAACCGTCATTGCCAATGCATCTGCTGGCATGATCCAGGTCAAGGTGAGATCTCAGTGCTAGCATGATCCAGGTCAAGGTGCGATCTCAATGCTAGCAAGGTCCAGGTCAAGGTGAGATCTCAGTGCTAGCATGATCCAGGTCGAGGGGCAATCTCGATGCTAGCATGATCCAGGTCAAGATGCGATCTCAATGCTAGCCTGATCGTCATGGATAATCTAAATCAAAGTGAGATATCCACCAGCCACAGGTGCTTGAAGCACTTTCCACAGACTGATGCTGTCCAACTGCTCTTCTTCCATTTCTTTTGCAGCCGCACACAAGCTGAGCTTGCAGAGACACTTTACACTCCCGAAGTGACAGCGTCTGCCCTCACATGTCGCGCTGCTGCAGGTGCCTTGCACCATCGTGACCACATACACGTGCGACAAGGTGACCACTGAAGCCAACACCATGATCATGCAGACCAACGGTGTGTTAAACGCCGTGGATTCTATGCTGCGCATCACATACGGCCCTCAGGTAAACAGGGTCATTGCTTGCATGCTGCCATCTTGTCTATCATCTACTGCAGATGTGGCTGCCTGGCTTACCATGCTGGGAGCGTACGTGTATAGGCCTGCTGTGGGACCAGACCAAACTTGTTGTTTAGCAAAGTGCACACAGCCAGGCTGTTTGCAACATCTGCATGACCTTCCTACACCTTGACTGCCACAGCACGCAAACCACTCAAAACTAGTCCTTCCTTACCAAGTACCCTTGCTACTCGCTGTGCTGCCAACACATCATTGTGTATATCACTCTTGTGGCAGTACCCTCTGAACCCACCGATCGTCTACCCCCAGGCTAATGCAACCTGTGCAAGCAACCCCACATGCGCATCGTATGGACTCAAGGTGGGCCTGCAGCCGCTACTGGCAGTGACAGTAGTGTACTAGTACTGAGCCCTTGCATAGACATGCTGCACCTGTAGGTGCATAGATGCTGGTGTTGGTGTTAAGTTGCATCATCCTCATGCTGCTTTTCATGCGGTGTGGCTAGCTGATCAGAAACTGTACAAACGCTATGTTGCATAGGCAGGGCACATCACCACACAGCATCCATGTTCTGTGTTACTGTCAAGGCATTCACAAGCGGCTGGCCAGCGGCAAACACACCCATGGTCAGCAGCCTCGTATTGGGGGACCTGGGGCTCTTGACCACCCTCAGGCGCTGCATATATTCCCTCAAACAAGAGGCTGCCAGCATGCCAAGTGCTGTTATACCCTGTTGCTTGTATGTGTGCACCATTTACTACATATCGTGACTATACAGCATGTGGCAGCGCTGACAAAACAAATTAAGCCTGCGTAAGCGTGCACTGTTGAGCTTGGCCCATGGGCCAATGCTCATTGGCCTTGCACAGTCACTGGCTTCTAGAACTAACATGCCTCTGTGTGGGTTTGCGCTGCGTACAGGGCAACTGCTGCCCAGATGACAGGGGCGTGTACAACGCATGTAAGTCTCAACCAGCACTGTTCATCTGGCAAGCTTGATCTTGATGATAGGTCACTGTAGCAGCACTTGCCATCTGCTGCACATGGGCGAGCGCAAGCAGCGCGTGCAAGCAGCCGTCAGTTAACCGCAGTACTAAAGCAGAAACGTGGATTTGTGAAAGAGCATGGAATGATTCTCTGTGCAACGCATGTTGTAGACATGTTCCGCGTTTATGTACATGCAGCTTGCGCCGCTGACTTCTTGCACATCATGTGGTTCTTGCTGCAGGCTGCTCCTTCTGCTTCCTGAAGCCTGCTTGCAAGGAGTATGCCGCTGACAACACCACCATGTGCTGCCCAGCCCAGACCAATGTCAGGAACCCCTGCTGCGACAAGTGATCAAGCTGGAGTCCCGCATTGCCTTCCGCACTGCTTGCGGCCCACACCAAAAATGTTGGTTTACAACCATCTGAACGCCCAAGCTCAACAAAAAGCTTCTGGCGTGATTGGAAATGTTATGGCAGACTATGGGCCCTGTATGGCTCCTGTGTTGCCCCTTTGGCTCCCTTAAAAATGAAGCTCATGAGCCTGTTTGACTCCGTGTTGTGAGCTCTTATCACTGCATTACATGTGCCTTGTCTGGCTCTTTATACTTTGACACCATGGGCTATGTATGGCTTCACTGTAAGTGGAGTTGCTGGCTTATCCCTCATTTGTTATCGTGATTTGAATGCTAACAATGCTGCTAACCGTTGCATTCCATGAGCCTTTTCTGGCTCCCAAATACTTGGCATTATGGGCTATGCATGGCTCCTCTGTAAGTGGGGTTGCTGGCTCATCTACGTATATATGCTATCGTGATTTGAATGCCTAAATGCTGCTTAGACGTTGCATTCCAAGAGCCTTGTCTGGCTCCAAAATATTGGACATTGTGGGCTATGTATGGCTCCTCTGTAAGTGGAGTTGCTGGCTTACCGACGTATTTGCTATCGTGATTTGGATGCTTTAAATGCTGCTTAGACGTTGCAAATTGACGGGGCTGGTGATGGCAACCCTGTGCGCCGCTGGGTAAAGTGATGGAGCCGGTGAAGGCAGATTTGCGTGCCGCTTGGAACGGTGCTGAAATGAGCATAGCTTACTCAGGGGTCGAAGGCTGCCTGGGTCGCTGACAACCACTTGCTTGTTTACAATAGTAAGCAAACACCCTTGACACATTCGCTGACCGCTGTTGAAGAGTACTGTTGTGATTGTTTCCACCTCAAAGCGAAAGGAGAGGCGAGCGGGTGGGCCGGCAAAGGCAGAAGGTGCAATGTGGTCAGCATAACGCTGATTGTGTGGAAGGCGCTGTCTGCATGGCCTCAGCAGCACAACATGTTGCTAGTACCTGCTGTCCTGACATATCCGGATTTTGGATCGTCTTATATTTGTAGGCCATGGAGATGGCACGTGTGGCACCAATGGTGTTGTTGCTGTGGCGCTTATTTGGTAACTCGTGGTGTTGATTCATCTCCTGAGACATGCATTGTCTGATGCTGGCAGCGCGCACAAGCAAGCTGGCAAACTTGGCTGTCTACGCGCAGCCACAGAGCAGATTCTGCACTGTTCCATTAGTCATCAACAGTCGTAAATATGATGTTCATGGTGTTACCAGCAGCAGCATTCAGCAACAATCACACAGACCACCACAGGTGAAGGCCTTTACCGCTCAGCGCGCCACATTGTGGCTTTCGCTGCAAGCAGAAAACATCACAAAGTGCTGCAACAAAGGTGCGATATCAGAAGGGAAAGAAACAATGAAGCCACTTGAAGTTGTGCTGTGCTCAGCTTGGTTGAGCATGCCATGCAATGTGATGTACGAGGCTGCAGAAGCCTACTGCTAGCAGCGCTGCCAAAGAAGATAGGCAGCCACCTGCTGTGCGTCACCACCTCAGGTGACAGGCTGTCATGCATACACATATCCAGGAAAAGCTACTGCACCATCCCTGGTTACATGCATGCCATCACAAAGGCACACAGGCAGCACCACGAGGCACTCCGAGTGCGTCACTCTCAATGCAGCAGGAAAGCAGCACCGTTCATAGCAGTCAGTGCAGAGCCAAAACAGCCAGCTGCACACAGTCTCTGCGCAACATGACTGCTGCTTTTGCAAACAAGACTCCCATGCTGCTGCGAACACTCACTCACAAGTAAATCGCACACTCTTGTACCCGCTTCCTGCACTCTATCCAAAGCAAAATTGCCTTGAGGCCAGAACTGCCAAAAACTGATGCAGCAAAATGCATCAGCACAGCCTGGAGCGCAACTGCATACTTCCCTGGCCATCAACAGTCTTTCCAACCCCACACATCCAGTTGTCCTGTCTGGCACGCATGTATCTGCAACCTGCACCTTACAAAGGTGTTGCCGCCGCGATTCGCAGAAGCACCGCCGTGATAGCTGCAGCCAGTAAAGCGAAGCGCCGACAAGCGAATCATGGCAAGCACTTGCTGCTGATGTTGCCGTGAAACACCATCATCCACGCCTGCACTTCCTGCCTGAGCTGCCGCCAAGCACTCAGCCAACAGGTGCCCACAGCAGCGCATGATTTGCATACTGTACTTGTGCACACCATTGCAGCATTCGCTGTCAGAAGCATCTCAAACCAGCTCACGTGCCGTGCCTGCTGCTGTGCCTCCGCTGCTGCTACTCTCCACGACTAAATTGCTGCTGAAGCGTGTGCATCACAAGGCATCCCAGCGCCGCTTACAGCAGGTGCTGCTGCCGCTGGCGCTGCTGCCACCAGACCGCTGCTGAAGCATGCGGCGCATTGAACTACAGCGGTGTGACGACTTAAGCGAAGCACTTGGTGCCCTTGCCCAGCGCTGCATGATCATCAACGTCCAGGTGCACGCCTATGCTGAACCTGCAGAAGCGCGTGCTGCTCCCATCACACCGCAGGTTTTAGGCTTCAAGCGAAGCCCTTGCCGCCCTTGCCCATGGCCGTGTCATCATCAACGTCCAGGTCCATGATCATGCAGCGGCCTGTCCATTGAACCGCACGTTCTGGGTCTAGGTGTTTAGGCAAAGCCCTTGCCGCTGCCCTTGCCCATGGCCGTGTCGTCGTCCAAGTCCAGGTCCATAATGCGAGGGCCCTTGGGGTTCTTGGGGCCACCACCAAGCGCATCACGGCGCGCCAGCACGTACTCTTTCAGCTCCTTGAACCTGATGAACAGCAGATGTTCACATGAAGCAATACAACACCAGGCAGGAGGTGATCAGAGGCTGTTTGCTTGACATAGAGGGGTTGCGGCGCACCAGCACGTACTCACGCAGCTCCCTGAACCTGACGGAGGAGTGAGTCATGCAGTGCAATATATTGTCAGTCGGTAAGTCATGCACTTTAAACAGGTTGCAGCTCCTTTTGGGGGTTTAGCAGACATAAGCTGTGCTTCATGAAGTTCAGCCTGTTGCTGATGGCAGCAGGTGCAGCAGCGGCAGTAGCATGCTGCTGATGGCAGCAGCGGCGTGTAATTACCAAGCTACTATGGCCGTGTGTGCCGGAAGGGAGCGCCAGCTCGCTTCTCCAGGTTGTGACTGCGGTTGTGCAGGTTATGCTTGTCTCCTAACAAGGCACCACCACCACCACCACCACCACCACCACCACCACCACCAGCAGCAGCAGCAAGCGAAGACTGGATCCACTCACTTCACCAGGCTCCGCAGCTCCAGCTTGTCTCCACAACACATTACCGACGGCAGCAGGAGGCGAAGGAACACTACAGGTGCAGCTGTTGCTGTTCAGAAATGATGTTCACTCACTTCTCCAAGCTGCGCAGCTCCAGCTTGTCACCGTTCTTCAGCTGAATGACCATGTCGCCCCACGCACCCAGCCCGCGCGACACGGTGCGCACTTCCGTCACCTCCTGGTACGCGCAGTCGGTCTGCTTGTCTGCGCACGCAAAGAGACAAGAGGAGCATCATCACACCACAGAAACCAGCAGTGAACTCAGTGACGCAGTCGGTCTACTTGTTTTGCGGACAATAAGACGGCAAAGACGAAAGGAGAGCACCGCATAACAGACAGCAGCAGTGCAGTCACTGGCGCATCCAGCTGGTGCGCAAACAGATTCATGTCGCGCTGTGCACAGGCATTGCCTGTCTGTCCAGAACGTGCCCAGAACGTGCTCTGAAGATTTACATGTCAGCTGCTGCGCACTGCTGCCATTGTTGAAAGGGCAAATCATGGAATGAGATGAAAAGCGCCGTTGGCCAACATGTTCAGCAAGCCACTCACTCTCCCAGGGCGCTTTTGTAACAACAGACACGCGCTTGTCTGTGAACTTGTACTTCACAAATGCCGAGCGGGTGATGGCGCCGATGGTCAGCGGCAGCGCTACAAGCGTGGCACCGAGCGCCACGTTGAAAGCCAGGTCGGCTGCAGAAGTGAAAACAAGTAACATCGTGTCAGTTGGCTGTCGCATGTAGCGTGTGTTTACGCATGTGTCTTCACACGTACGTGCCTGCACATTTAGTTTGTATGCAGAGGCCCGGAACGTAGCAAGCTGTGAAGCTGCAGGCACTGCATGCCTGCCGCAGCAACAGCGCTGCGCAAACTTGCAGGAAACCTGCTGGCGACCACACATCGCAGTTGGCAGCAGAACACCCGGCATCCTCAGCTGTGCGCACCTGCTGCTGGACCTCCCTCCCAGTGCACTTTCTCATCTGTGTAGTCATAGCTCTTCTTCTCTGCAGCAGAGTTGGCAAGCAGCAGCGTCAGCAAGCAGAAGAGAGGCAGAATACCCACATCCAGCATCAAGTACCAAGCAAGGGCATGTCAGTCATGGGCGCACAGCAGCATAGCCTGCTTTTCTGCAAGCTCCTGCAAGCTTGATACCCACCACCAACACCACCACTACCACTCCCGTCACCTGCTGATGCTGCTCATACACAAGGCTCACCTTCTGCCTTAGCTGCTGCCTTTGGCCCTGCTGCTGGTGCTGCTGCTGCGCGCTTCTTTGACTCAGCGTATGGCGTCTCGCCCTTTGCGCGCTTCAGCGCAGCCAGGCGCTGATCCAGCTCGTCATCTGGCAGCATGAAAGTTGAAGCAAACACATGTGCATAAGATGCTGAGTCAACGAACACATTTGTGATGCATGTACACGAAGCAGGAAGGAGCTGCCTAAGCACTGGTGCTCAGTGGGAAGCGCAGCGCAGGTTTGATGCAAGGAAACACCAGCTTGGATGCTGTGACAAGGTGGTTGGGATGTAAGCAGTACAAACAGTTTGGTGCTGAACTAAGAATGGTTCAATGGTTAGAAAAGGAGCAAATCCACTGAAAAGAGGCAAGTGGCGACCATGGCTCATTCTGTGTCCTTTGTGGTGCGCTCACATGCTGGCGCCTCAGCGCAGCATGTGGTGACATGCTGTGCCACAGGCTGCCACGGCATTCAAAGGCTGTGCTGGACATACTATGGCTGTTGTTAGACAAATGAAACCTGATTGAAAGCCAAAGACACCCTGCTCACCGTCTACTGCCCTGACCACACAACTGTGACGACGTTGCTGCACTGGCCTGCTCTGAAAGGCCACGGGCATACACCTTGCAGGCACTGGTGCTAGGCGATTTTGATGGATCCCGACCTGCATCTGACCGCCAATTGCTGCCATGTGTGCGACGTAAAGGTGAGAAAGGCAAGGTCAGGAGCTGCTGACGAAATGGTATCCTCTGAGCACTGTGGGTTGGCTTCAATGTATGTGTGATTGCCGATGGAAATGTGAGGGAAGCGACTGAGCCAGAAAAGCGTGCTGTTCGTTCTGTAGCTCTTCCATGGGTTTATGGTCTGGGCCAGTCGGCACTCAGCAAAAGTCGCTGCAAGGCTCTTCTTCGGTCCTTTGCACTCAGCCAACAACGACCAGCAGGTGCGGATAATATATGGAATAGCGAGTTGCCCGTTGCAGTGCTTCCTGGCCTGACGCGCTCAAACTTCTCTCGCAGGGTCCTCTGTAGCCTTGTGCTTACAGTGCTAATCAACACAAAATGGGTCACGAGGCCGTGTGGAACAGCCACCCCAAGGAGTATGGCAAGGGCGGCCGTAAGTGGTGAGTGCCCCCGCACCGTAGGCTGCACCGCTGCTCTGGAGGCTGCAAGAGGGTTTGAGGCCGACAGATCAAAGCAGTGATGGCGATCTACCCGGGAGCTGGTGCTTGCAGCTGCTGGCAACATGCAGCAGTAGCAGCAGCACCTGCCTGCTGCGCTGGAGCAGCTGGAGCAACAGCAGCAGGGAGCTAGCTGGGACCAGCAGCACAACAGCACAATGCTGGTGCAACAACAAGCAAAGGCGACTGGGCATTGTCATGTTTCCGTGCACAGCACCGACAGGGTTAGTTAAGACCTGCGCAGCGGAGGCAGGGTACAGGCAGGGCCAATATACGTCTGCAGCAACAGGTCCGCCGCAGATGCATGCAACACCTAGCTTCGCCTGACCCTGCTTTTGCGCTCTGCCTGCTGTGGCCGTGTGTTTCCTGGCATTGTCTGCTGCTGCTGCTGCATCCTGCAGCCGCGTGTGCAGCAACCAGGGCGGCATCATCCGCAAGTACAACCTGAACATCTGCCGCCAGTGCTTCAGGGAGTATGCCAACGACATTGGCTTCATCAAGGTGCGATTTACAGCAGCAGCAGCAGCAGCAACGGGAGCAGCAGCAGCAGCAATGGGAGCAGTAGCAGCAGCAGCAGCAGTAACGGCAGCAGACCTTTCGGCGTCTGCAGCATGAGCTGGCAGTGCGCTGTGCATGACAGTGGTTGGGGCGCAGGATTGTGTTGTCGGTGGTGGCTGCAGCAGCAGGAGCAGCGGCTCCTAGGAGCTATGAATCAAAGCCAACATCAAGCGGCATGATGGAGTGGCTGGTGCCGCAGTCCTACAGTAGAACTGAACAGCAGCAGCAGCAGTGTAAAAGGCAGGCTGTGGCCACAGCGGCAGCAGCAGCAGCAGCTGAGCCACACAGCTTGGCACATGCAGCACCCTGCTGTGCTGTATGTGGTGTTTGCTGTTTACAGTTGTTGGCACGGCTCCTGTTAGCCAGCCACAGCACATGCATGGGTTGGGATGGTAAGTGACGTAGCTTTGGGCAAAGGCCAGTTAGCATCAATCAGCAGCGTCATCAGCTGCCAGCATGGTTGCTTGTAGTTGCAGTTTCACACCTGCACACCTGCTTGTCACCACTTGCTCGCTTTGTTCTTGTTGAAGGATTCGTTGCATTGAGCACATCTTTCAACAAAAATTTGGCGAACTGACTTCATTTTTGGCATGACTTTCCAGCCATATAGCTCCATATAGCTCCATACAGCATGTGGGACTGTGTGCAACCGCGGCTACAGCTGACCCACCTGACGATGTCTGCGTGCTGACCTTTGCTCCTGCTGCTGCTGCTGCTGCTTGATTGTGCTGCCTGCAGTACAAGTAAGTCTGCTGGAGGGAGCTGCGTGCTACGACGAATGATGGAGCACCAAGCAGCAGCAGAGCAGGGGGGCGGCGGCTTGTTGGCGTCACCAGCAACCCTGTAACTTCACATACCTGTGTCCTCCCGGGGTCTCGTGTGGTCTCATGGTCTTCTAATCTACAGTGTTTTTGGTTCAGCAGCGTCCAGCAGGCTGTGAGCACTCCTGACACTGTCACTCCAGTCACGGCACCATGACTGGTCCAGCAGGTGACGCTGCGCACTGTACAGCAGTGGTGATGAGCAGCTGGGCTTATCATGACTTCAAATCTAGCAGCTGACCTCAATACTACGTTCCACTATGGGTGAATTTGTTGGCACACATGCATAGTAGGGCTGCGTAGATCAGCTAGATCCCAAATACGCCTTGCTGTGTGTGTGGCGACTGTGCGCTGGGCCAGCTCCCTTGTCAAAGTCGCCAGCAGCCGCCACTGTAAAGCACAGGCGCACTATCTAGATACACACACCAGGGAACTGTGCCAGCCGCAGCGTAAATCCATAGACAGTGATAGTTGAGCGAATCAGTGGATCAATGCCGCATACCAGCTGGTGACACCTAGGCCTGCTATGCCGAAGCAGCAGTGCTCAGCACTGCAGCGCTTGTAATGCTGAGGCAGCAAATGACACCCCCTGTAACAACCCTGCGGATTGTGATAAGGTGTGTTGAGTAGTTGGACTGCTGGAATTGACGCTGATCGGTGAACAGAGTCAGATTGGAGTGAGCTTCGAACGTGTGTCACACGATAGGAGCAGCAGCAGTCACCCGACTTGTGCAGTGCTCCGCCAGCGTGGTCCATCCTGCGCTTCTGATCCTATCAACAGTACCACTATAAGATCAAACTGCCAGCAGGGATCCGATCATATAGCCCGTGCGGCCCCTTCATACACAATCTTCAGCACTTGCTGGCTGCTCCTCCTCCTGAGCTGCCACAATGCCTAAGATCCAGCCCCCTGAGCTCAAGAAGTTCATCGACAAGAAGCTGTCGAGTAAGTTGCCTGCGTCTGCCTACCTGCTGCTAGCAGCAGTGCTGCTTCTGCTGTGCTGTCAGTGCTGCTACTGTCGCTGCTGCTGTCTCCCACACTATGCAGCCTCCCTGCTCAACTTGCTCGTGCGTGTCTGCTGTTTGTGACCTGTTCTGCAGTCACGGGCACGCTGCTTGCTAGCAGTAGTGCTGCTTCTGCTGTGCTGTCAGTGCCGCTGCTGCTGTTGCGCCTCGGCGCGCCTCGTCTAAGCTTGCCCTTGCTCATGTGGTTGCTGCTCTTTTGCAGTCACCCTGAACGCCAACAGGCACGTCACGGGCACGCTGCGTGGCTTTGACCAGTTCATGAACATTGTGCTGGACCAGACAGTAGACATGAAGGCCAAGACAGACATCGGCATGGTGGTGCGTTCAGCGACAGCTGCTGCGGCTGCTGCATGCGTGCTCGTGCGAGCTGCAGTGGCTGCTGACAGCAAGGAGTATGAGTGTGTGCAGCAGCTGTGTCTACAGCCTGCGGGCCAGTGACGGTTGCGCAACGCCTGCTGCTGTGTGGTCTGCTGCATTGGCTTCACTGGACATAGAGGGGAGATCCCGTGTCAGGCAGTGGAAGGCAGCAGGCGCAGCTGTCAGGGACATGCGTCTGATTTAACCACCTGCACTGGGTTTCACAACTGAACGTTGGCTGGTTAAAGTAGCCAGCTATTTCCTGTGCTTGCTGCACAGAAACCCACATTGCACCTGCAGCAAGGGTTCACTCCTGACATTGCTCATGTGCGTCACACCTGCTGCTGTTGCAGGTGATCCGTGGCAACAGCATCATCACCCTCGAGGCACTGGAGCCCATCTACTGAGCTGGCATCACAGCAATGACAGCAGCAGCAGCAGCAGCAGCAACAGCAACTGCTGCTGCAGTTGAGACAGCGCAGCAGTGCTGGTGGGAGCTGCAGCAGTATGGGCCGGTCCGCAGCAGTTGCAGCAGATGCTTGATAAGGAGCTTGGCAGCAGCGATGATCTCAGTTCGCGCTGAACTGAGGCCAGCATCTGCCTGCTGCGGCGCAATGCGTGTAAATGGCCCAGTGCCTAGCAGTACTGGATGCTGGATGGCTGCTGCTCATGTGCAAATTTGAAGCACTGCTTGTGTCCAGCACCAGCAGTCAGCTTTGTTACGCACTGCCTGCCATGTTGCTGTTGACTGACATGTTCTGTTCGTAACATCGCCTGTTCAGTTGCACGGCTGTCTAGCAGAGAGCGTTGTAATCAACCAACCTTCTTACGCAAAGTGTGGGAGGCGGATGTACCGGCTGCATGCACCAGAGAGTGTGTTGTATCGTGATGATGTTTTGTGCATGCCTGTTGTGCACCTAGCAGGCATGCCGAACTGCTGCGTCGGTGTTGCCAGCATCCAATGGGTGCTGAGTATCTCGGCTGCCGTAGTTGGACACTGAGTGTTCACGGCTTTCCCGGGTACTCGCAGGGCCCCTGCTTTGCAGTCAAGTGTCCCATTCCAAACAAATGCAGCTATGGCATGATTGGTAACATGATGATGACGATTGCCCATGGCTGATTGTCTGCTGCAGTGTGTGAGATGTTGACAGAAAGGTTGCAAGCAGATGTCAACGGACGAATTTTAGACAAAGCCAGGATCCCGAAGGACGCTGGTAATCCACTGCTGCGCACCTTCAAGCAATGCTGAACCAGATGTACACCTTGCTTGTACGCCTGGTTGTACATGGTCATGCGACTGATGACGCCCTCAAACTCTGCAGCTGCCGGTGGGTGCGTAAATATCTCTTTCACATTGGCCGTTGGTTTGGCGCGCTGGGTTCTGACGTCAGCTGATCACCGTGACGCGTCACGCAAACAGCTCTGATGCTGTCCTGCAACAAACTCCATCAACACTAGCGTGCATCACTTGCATGGAATTGCCAGCCGCCTGGGTTCAAGCAGTGCAGAAGCTGCAGCCAATTTGTTACAAATTGCCCCTGCAGAATGTTTCAACTGTCACACCGCCACTGCGACGCAAGCCGCAACACAAGACTTGGCGGGCAGTGTCATCCAAAACCTTGGCAGCCCATGGGGCAGCTGCCCTGCCACGAACAGCATGCAGCAAGTGCTCTGACAACTGTCACACCATGACGGTGCTTCCTGTGCAGAAGAGGTCTGTTACAGGGGGGGGGGGGGGGGGGGGGGCAAGCGATCACCCTAAAGTGAGTCGCTTGCCCCTCTTTCAGTTCACGTATCATGAGAACCCGATAGCAAGCCACAAGATGCAACCAAAGTAAAACTCCAGAGGCATCTTGCAGCCCCTATCTCCCCATAAACCAACAAGTACATGCAGTGCAGCATGTGCGAAGTGCAGCACGAAAAGCAGCAGGGTGCTCAAAGCACAGGGCACAAAACGCACAAGGGAAGGCAGGCATGGTCCAAACAGCAAGCGGGATGCACAATGGTGCTGCTTACCATAGGTGTTTGGCATGATTGCACCAAGGCACTGCTGTACACACCAGACTGCAGCAAGCAGGAGCCCGCGGGACCGACAGGAGACACTGCATGTGACATGCAAACTAAGGTGCTACTGCTTCTGCAACCCTCATGGCTGACAAGCATAGAAGCACGCAATGCGACACACAGAGCTGAAAAATCAAGCACGGTGACACACGACATGCAACATGGCCTTGCCAGAAAGTGAAAATTGGACAACTACTGACAGCACATCACGTAAAAGCAGGAAGGTCAACCAGAGCGGGGCGCCAGTACAATGCGCAGCTGTGCTGGATCAGAACGCAGAAACGGGTGATCTCCCGGCACCGCAACACGCCAATGAGCCGGCGCAGCCTCCATTGCCACAAAATCAGCAAGCAACTCCCAAAACCGCAAAACTGCCTGCTGCTTCGCCTCCTGTAACACCTGCGCTATTAGTTGCTGTCGCTGTTGTTGTTGTTGCAGCTGCTGCTGCTGCCTACGCTGCTTAACCAGCTGGTTATGCTGTTGCTGCGCAGCAGTGAGAGCTGCAGGCTGAAACACATCGGTAATAGGTACCTGCCATTGCGGCGGCGGCGCAGACGGCCGCGGCGCGGCAGGCGCGGGCGGCGGAATGCGCAGATTGTTAGCCTGCCGTCTGCCAACATCCATGGCATTCAAAGCCGCTAAACAAACAACCCCCTCAACACGCTGGTGGAGCCGCTTAGGGCCGGGAGGCCGCTGCATCAAACCAGACATGCCGCATAGCAAGCGGCGGGCGGCCTACAGCCCTCGTACACCATGTTGCAGGCAACGCAGACAGCAGGCTGTCAATCACCGCTACCGCAACCGGGCACTCCCAAGAGAGAGGCTTGTCACAGGAGAAGGCAAGCTATCACCCGAGAGTGAGTCACTCGCCCTACTCCCAAAAATGGTGCACCAGACCAGGACACGCAGCGCCACACATGCAGGTATCATGCTGCTGGTGCATGCGCTCCGACGTAGGCAAGCCATCCATGACCAGCCGCCAATACGTCTCCTTGTACGCATTATCCCAGCGCATCTTCCAAAGTGCGCCCTGGGCGGCTGCCACACATTGCAAACCACGAGTCAACGCATCGGGCGGAAGAAGAAGAAGAAGAAGATAGGGTGGATTGTACAGGGGCCGCCTCGGGCGGTCGCTGGGTGCATCACAAGCGCGGCATCACCTGAAATGTGGCTGGAAAATCATGCCGTGCAGCCTCCTGTTAGCTGCGCAGCTGGGCTGGCATACCAGCTGCAGTGTCCGGCGGGACGTTAAACACGTGTTGCAGTGGTAATGATGGTCGACTTGTGGCCGAAAGGTTGCAGGTTCGACTCTGAGCCAAAGCAGTATTTCCCTGGATTCAGGGAAACGGTCGGTGAAAACCGAAGGAAGGATACTGCTATGTCCTCGCGGCTCTCCGCAGGATTCCGTCGATTGCTGGCTACATACATACCAGCCCTGCCAGGCACGCAGCCAACCGTATGGGTAACCCCCACCTGCTGCCTGGTGAAGGCGGTGAGGGGGTCTGGGTGGTCTACCCCTCACCAATAGAGAGGCAATAATAGTCGTAGTTTCCGCTCCGTACGGGGCGCGGTTGCCGATGCCGATGACAAAGTATGGCTTACAAGAAGTATATTATTATTATTATTGTTATACCAGCTGCAGCTGGGCTGCTGGGCGCCACACGATGCACTGATGGCTGCCAACAAGACACCAAAGCTGCGAGTGCGTGAAACACAAAGTGTTGAAGCACCAGCTTGCCAGGCAACTTCTGCCTGCGCATACAGCTGAAAAGAAAAGACACCATCACCCACAGAAAAGCATGCTCAGCAGTTGGCATGCCGGGCCTGCTGAGCGCTCTTGGTAAAGACCAGCTCAGCTCAAGTGCTCTTGGTGAAGACAACTCGCTTTGATATACTGTGAGGTGCAACAGATGACTCGCTCTGCTGGCGTGTGCACTTGTGTCAGTGTGCGCACACCTTTTCTCCAGCCAGCAGGGGCCAACTCCGCCACCTTTGATTATCATGGCATAACATGCAGCAGCCTTTTTAAGAAGTAACAGCTGCTGAGCAGCAGGAGGGCCAGCACAAAGCTGCTCAGCTTGCAATGCTGCTGCAGAAGCTGCTGCTCAATGCGTGGTAACTGCAAGCAGCAGCATAAATCAAATCCAATCCAGTCTGCAAAAATGCTCTCCCATGGCATATCAAGCGACACAAAGGCATGTTGTGCAGTGGCCAGACGCAACAGCACATTGTGCGGTGGTCAGACGCAAAGGCACAGTGTGCGGTGGCCAGCTGGACTGCTGTCCCCAATTTTTTCCTCGCAGACTGTTGCAGAATGGACACAGCCAGGTGCAGCGGATGACTCGCTCTGCTGACGTGGCACTTGTGTCAGTGTGCGCACATCTCATCTCTGGCAAGCAGGGGCCAACTCCGGCGCCTTTCAACTATCATAACATAACGTGCAGTAGCCCTTCAAAAGTCACAGCTGCTGAGGAGCAGGAGGGCCAGCACAAAGCTGCTCAGCTTGCAATGCTGCTGCAGAAGATGCTGCTCAATGCGCAGTAATCGCAAGCAGCAGCGTATCTCAAATCCAATCTAGTCTGCAACAAGTGCTCTCCCATGGCATATCAAGCGACACAAAGGCACGTTGTGCACTGGCCAGACGCAAAAGCACATTGTGCAGTGGTCAGACGCAAAAGCATGCTATGCAGTGGCCAGACGCAAAAGCACATTGTGCAGTGGTCAGATGCAAAGGCACAGTATGCAGTGGCCAGCTTGACTGCTGTCCCCAAACTTTTTTAACCTCGCAGATGTTGCAGAATGGACACAGCCGGGTGCAACGGAAGACTCGCTCTGCTGACGTGTGCACTTGTGTCAGTGTGCGCACACCTGTTCTCCAGCCAGCAGGGGCCAACTCCGCCGCCTTTGATGATGATAAAATGGCATGTAGCAGCTCATTGAAAACCACAGCTGCTAAGCAGCAGGAGGGCCAGCAAAAAGCTGCTCAGCCTGCAATGCTGCTGCAGAGGCTGCTGCTCAATGCGTAGTAGCTGCAAGCAGCTGCACATTTTTAGTCCCATCCAGCCTGCAACAAGTGCTCTCCCATGGCATATCAAGGGACACAACGGCACACTATGCAGAAGCCAGACGCAAAAGCACGTTGTGCAGTGGCCAGACACAAAAGCACATTGTGCGGAAGCCAAACACAAAAGCACAGTGACAGTGTGCAGTGGCCAGACACAAACGCACGCTGTGCAGTGGCCTGACGCAAAAGCACAATATGCAGTGGCCTGACGCAAAAGCACAGCGTGCAGTGGCCAGACGCAAAAGCACAGTGTGCAGTGGCCAAACACAAAAGCACAGTGTGCAGTGGCCAGCTTGACTGCTGTCACCGCCCCCTTTTTGCCCAAACCTCGCAGACTGTTGCAGCAGTGACACAGCCGCACACGGCAGCGGCCAGACTGCAACAGCATGCACGGCGAACTGAACAGACGCAGACACCCCACCCCCAACAGCATCAATCATCGATCTCGTGTCTGCTGCACAGCCAGCGACATAACTGGTGCAAGGAGCAGTGGCCAGCATGGCCTGCCCTTAAGCACAGACCAGCATGAGCTATGCGCGTGTTATCGGACTTGCGCATGAAACTGCATCTCCCTGTAGGACAACAATTGTCGGGGCCAGGTGACACAACCGCACCCAGGTCAGCCAGCGTGCAGTGGGCAGCAAGACCCGCCCGGCAAAAACCTCATTTTGCAGAACCTCATTGCAAGCCCCCAACCTGAAACAGTCTCAGCTCAGCTGTATCAAATTGCAGATTTGACTGCAGCTGAGATTCAGCAAAAACAAAGTCAGCATCTCCTTGACCAGCGGCACAGCTGTAGCACACCCACAGCGGCCAGCATGGTCAGATCAGCAGCTAAAAAAACCACTTCCAGACACTGCTGAGCGCACTATCCGTAAACATGCAGCGGCGGCGCCACTGCAGGCTGCAATGCATTTGTGACACGCTGCGTGCTGCCCTGCTCTCTGCAGCACAACATGCAACCACACCCCTATCCGGGTTGATCAACCACATCGATCAACCGCATTGATCATAACGAACCATGACATGTTGAGTCTCTGTGCATCTGCCCAGCCAGATGCACCCGGCAAAGCGCTCCTGGCACCCTGAGGGCCGTGCCATCCAGCAGGCGATGCGCACAGCCCACCATCTGCTCCAGAAAGCCATGCTCGCTGTGCAGCCAGGCTACCCCACCGATCACTGCCTTGCCCGTGCAATGCCCCTGGTCAGAACCACCGGCACGTGCATGCGACATGCACGCCCCGCCAAAACACGGCAGCCATGCATGTGCTGCAATTCATCATGTGGCACCTCTTGTTGGGTGGGGCACTCAACCAGCCACGCCACCGCCCGTACATCAAAGCAGCCACATTGCCTCTCGCCACACAGGAGCTTGCTGCCCCTGATCACCACCATCCCCACTCAGCTGGACTGCTGCAGCAGCATCTCGCACCAGCAAACATCATCTGCTCTGGTCAACCTTGCAGGTACGCTGCTGCCCCTGCAGCCAGCTGCTCCACCCAGCTGCTTCACACCGCTGCTGCTGCATTCCACACAGGCCGCCTGCTGCAGCAGGGGCCGTGTCCTTCAACCCACAGACCTATGCCTGCACCTGCACCCACACACGGCTGTGCTCGGACCCACCTAGACAGCCTTGCCCTGCTCGCGCAGCTTCTTGCGCAGCCGCTTCTTCTGGCTGGCAGTCATCTTGCTCTCATCCAACTCCGCTGCGCTGCCTGCTGCGCTTGCAGGAGCAGCCGGCTTGGCAGTGGCTGCTGCCGCAGGCCCTCCATTGCTCAGGGACACCTTGGCCGACAGATCGTGCGCCAGCTGTGCAGCAGCTGCTGCAGCAGCAGGCTGCGGGCGGTGATGCTGCGGTGGGGCAGCAGCATGCTGAGGAGGCTGCTGCCTGGGCTGCTGTGCAGCACCGTGCTGCTGGTGTGCCGAATAGGGGTGGGGCTGGTGCTGCTGCTGCTGCTGTGGCTGGTGGTGATAGCCTGCCGGCGGGCCCTGCTGCGGCTGGTGCAGGGCAGGGCCGGGGCGCTGCTGCTGCTGCTGCGGGTGCTGCTGGTAGTGGTGCTGGGGGTGGTGGTGCTGCGAGTGTGGCTGGGCGTGCTGCTGCGAGTGCCCGTGCTGCTGCAGCTGGCCGCCAGGGCCAGCTGGGCGTTGCTGCTGCTGCTGCTGCTGCTGCGGTGGTGGGCCCCTGTAGCCATTGGCCTGCTGGTAGCCGGGAGCAGCCTGGTGGTGGTGCGGTGCACTGCCATGGCCATAGCCCTGTTGCGCAGATACAGCGTGGTGACAGCCAGCCCATACAACAGGTGACACATGTGAAGTGCTATGAAGAGTAGGACCAAAGAGAGCAAAGCAACTGACGCCTGATTCAAGTGGCTTGCTGATGGCTGAAGCACCTGGGAACCAGGGCCTTGCGTTTGCAGCTTGCAGGACACAAAATGCCACAGCACCTGGCCTGTTTCCAAAAGCTGCTGCAAACTTCTGGAGGTTTGAAGCACACGTGTCCGCACGGCAAGTTCACTACAGCGTATACGTATACAAGGGCAGCCCTGTGCACACTCTGCGCTGCAGAGCAGCGGGCTCACCTGGTGGTGCTGGTGGTGGTGTGGGGGGCCCCTGGGCCCAGCAGCACTGCCGTAGCCAGCCTGGTGGCCGTGGCCCTGCATAGAAGGGCAATGCACGTGTTTTGGATGCTTGCAGGAAAATGTGCTGAGTCAGCATGTGCGCCAGGGGCGATGAAGCGTCACCAGCAGCTGTGCGGTTGCAGATGCAGACCGCTTTTGTTGTCATGGCTTTGATTATTTGTTCTGTCAACGTCGATCTAAAACTTTCACTATTGACACTGTCAGGGGTCCATACTGCAGGTTCTGCATGCTCGCTGCTTGGTGAGGCACCACCTGACAGCTCAGGACTGCACACACAGCACAGCTGCTACACGTATGCATGCTTGATTGCACCAGTGCCACCACACTAGCCTCCTGCAGGTCAACTACACCCAAATCGTCCAGGCAGCAGTAGCCGGACATTATCCCACTACTACCGCAGTGCTGACCTGTCCTGCAGGGTACCCGCCGTTCGCGTGGTGGCCTCCCCTGTGAGCCCCTGTATAGCCGCCTTGGTGGCTACCAGCGTGCCTGCCACCACCCGGTTGACCAGCATAAAAGACATCTGGGTGATCGATGTGCTGCACGTCGAGGCCGAAAAGCAGTAGACACGCCGCAGCAGCACAATGACATGAGTCAGCATCGGTTGACCGCTGCATGTGGGTGCCAGAGCTGCGCTTGCAGCTGCCTGTGCTTACCGCCACAGTAGGGGGCTGCACGACCACTCCCTCAAACCGCTTCTGGGGTGGTAGCTGGATGTACCCGCTGCCAACGGTTTGCACCTGTGCCAGCAAGGCAACAGCAGCAGCAAGCAGGCAGCAGAAGTCCAATCTTGGAAACAGAGCAAGACGCCAGGGTCCAGCTTCGGAAGGCTCCTGATCTGCTAACTTAACGCAGAGGTAACTTAAAACATCCTGTGCGCAATGCGCAGGCTGCGACACGGCGAACGACGCGTGCTGAAAGGCAGAGGTCAGCCTTCGAACTGTTGAGGGGCTACCAGGTGCGTTAGCTGCGGAAATCAGCTTCTAGCTACCTTGATCGCCATTGTGGCTGCATCAATATCAGCTTGCGTCCTCTGCCGGGAACCCATTTTGTTCGCTGTTCGCTTTCCTGATTGTTGTCCTGTTTCCCGCTGCCGCTAGCCCTATGTACACCAGTCTGCGACTATTTACTCCATACGGTTGGTATTTCGGGCCATTGACTGCGACTTGTTACTTGGGTTCCGTTTTGAATGGATATGTGTGCTGCACCCGTTCGCATGTCTCTTCGGCAAAAAGACCATTTGTGTTGTAAAACGACTATTGAGCGTCTTTAGCTGACTGTTTGCGGGGCGTACACGCGCAACTAACTCCTGCTCCCAGCTTGCCTTCTCAGCAAGTTCGACACCAGCTATTTATTTTGCCATTCAAGTTGTTGCTCAAGCGCCCAAGATGGGAGGGGGCGCTTGACAGCGCCAGTTCAGGTCCCTCCATCGATAGTTCCCTGGGCTCTGCAGCCAGCATGCACGAGCCCAGCCGAGGTCGGCTGCAGTTTGTGGATAGGACGGGCAGCAATGTTTTTGCAGGGCCAAGCCGCGCCTCCATCGAGATGCAGAGGGAGCCAACAGCAGCAGGAGCACCCCCTCCTGGGCTTTTCACACAGCCATCACAGGCCACCCAGGAGCCATCGCAGTCGATGAGGCAGCCCCTGGACCTTCGTAAGACAGCCGCAATCACGGTTGCCATAGCGAATGTGCAGATAAAGGATGATGAGATGGCAACGTCCCAGGACGGGCCCACCAGACCGCCCTCGCAGCTGTTGCTGCAGCGTTTCAGCAGCAGTACATCTCAGCGGCAGTTGACAGTGGAAGTGGCCCAGCGTCTGCCTAGCCAGGACATGTGGTGAGTTGGGTTCCGCGCAGCAGCAGCCAGTCAGAACCAGTACATGCACAGTGTGCTGTCCATGAAAAGCTGCTTCTTGTGCAATGTATGCAGCTCCATTCAAGTGCCAAGCATTTTCTTTGGTGTGCAGTACTTGTGAGCCTACTCAATCAGTAGCATTGGCAGTCTTTCAATGCTATGATTGCAGCGGTCCTTTTGCAGCTGAGGATGCAGCGGCTGTTTTGCACTGCACCGCAGCAGTCACTTGAAGCACTGAAGGGTCCCAAGCCCTAGTACGTTGTGAGGCCACATAATGCCTGCTGTCACCACCTTGCTAAAGGCACATTACCTTTTCTTATGATGCCATGCAAGCACAGCATCACGCCCCTCAGCTCTTTCCCTGCCACGCATGAGTGTTGAGACTCTTGTAAATCATGCCATGTCCTGTCCTGCAATCCCCCCTGCATCTGCGCTGTTGCACCCGCAGCGGCAGCTTTGACTATGCAACGCCGGTAGACCAGCAGTTCCAGTTTGACTATGACCTCAGCATGCAGCAGGACCAGCGCAGCAGGTCGCCAGCAGCCAGCCCGGTCCGGCATGTCACCAAGCGGCCACGCCACGCAGCAGGTGCGCAGCGTGCGAGCATACTAGAATTCATGCTGGCGAACATAGTGTGAAGTTGGCAATGCAGAGATCATTGCCGTCCAGGCATGTGCAGCAGCTGTTCTTCAAAGTGTGCATCCCTGATTCTGGACTTGTGCAGCAGCATTTGCACGCACAGCTGTGCAGGAGTTTGTAGCAGGCACCCCAGTGGGCAGCACAAGCAGCGACTGTGCGGCAGCAGCTTGCTCCAGCACCCAGCACAGTTACGCACACATGAAAGCGCAGGTGCTCACATCGTTGGAGGCACAGTCAGGACACTCGTGTATGTTGCCGCCCCTGCTGTGCAGGCTATGATGACAACACGGAGGCCACCAGTCAGCCCAGCCAGCAGCAGACAGCAGAGGAGCCCTGCACCTCCAGCGTGACAAACTCAGGTCAGTGAGCTGATGGGTAGACAGCACCGTGCACTGCAGAGCACCACAGCAGCCCCACATACAGTGTTTAGAAGGTGCCAGCATGTGCAGACCGCAGTCGCTGCCGCTGGTGTCACTGGATTAAATGGCAACAAGCACGCTGTTTTTGGCATCCCGTCACGCAGTGTACAGCAGGCACCCGGCACCATCTGCAATACAGCGCTGCAGCCCTGCCTGATGTGTCGTTCTCTGACGCCTGCATGCTGCTTTGTGCTGCTGCCTGCTGCTGCCAGGCTGCACATTCAGCCTTCCGCCGGTGCCATCGCGTGGGCTCAACCGCCCCAGCCGCTTTGGCGGGCACGTGCGGCCGGTGTCGCCTGCGTCGTTCCGAAACCCCTTCAAGACGGGAGTGGATGGTGACCAGCCGCACGAGTTTGACAGCAGGAGCCTCAAGCACTGCCCAACAGTGTCACGCCTCAGGTGCGCAGCTTGTGCACAGCAGCATGGCCGCAAAACTCCAGCTCGCACGAGACATGCTGCTTCCCACCCCACACTGATGCATCTGTGTTGCTGCAATGTGTTTGCTGCCCCGTCACCTGCTCTCCTGCATGCCTGTGCCCAGGTACTGCGTTGCTACATGGCGCACAGTCGCCATCAAACGCTGATGACTGCGCGTGATCAGTTGCTTGCTGTTATGCCCGTATACGCTGCCTGCCCTGCTGGCTGCAGTTCTGTCAATGGCTCTTCTTCTGCATGCCTGTGACATGCTGCTGCCGGTCACATAGTCTGCAACCACCATCATATGTCCGCATCTGTGCTCACGTGATTGCGTCCTGTTATGGCTGCCCTGCTGGCTGCAGCTCGGAGTTCCGCCAGGTCAAGGAGCTGGGCAAGGGCGGCTTCAGCATCGTGTTCCGCGGCACGCACCGCATCGACGGCTGCGAGTACGCGCTCAAGCGCACCAAGAGCCCCGTCAGCGACAACAAGGAGCGCAACGCGTGGCTGCAGGTGCGGTTATAGCGAACATGTTGTCTGGCTGTGGTGGGGTGTTTGCAACGGTGGCTGCGTGCGAGGATGCCACAGCAGCTGGCTCAACATACCCCCTACACCAAGAGCAAGCTTTGCAAGAGCAAGCTCTGCAGCTCCAGATGTTACCAAGCAGCAGTCAAGCACGCCAAGCTGCTGTTGTGTTCATCCCTCACGTGTAATGCTGTGCTGCTGCTGCTGCTGCTGCTGGATTGCAGGAGGTGCAAGCGCTTGCTGCTGTGGGTGCGCACCCCAACATCGTGCAGTACTACTCAGCCTGGGCAGAGCCAGACATGCAGGTGAGCTTGCGCCTGTAAGCAGTAGCAGCCGTGCCTAGCCAAACTTGGTGTGTCTTTTAGTCGCGGTGAATATGCAGGAGGCTACCACACCTCACAGCAGCTGGGCATAACGATTTGGATGGCTGTGACATGCTGGAGAGAGCGTCTGGATTGTGCAGCTGCTGCCCAGCGGTTGCCACGCACCACATCTGGCATGGCATGTGTGCCGCAGGAGTACGCTTTAGGTGGCGCACCAACATTGTATTGCTGTGTTCTTGTGAGAAGATAGGCTATGGCCTCAATTTGTGTGAGACGCAATGCTACATGCATTGCTTAGATCATCCCTCTTATCATGGCACGTGCAGAAAGAATGTTCCTCTGCCTGTGCTTAATGTGTGTGGCTGCAGGGCGACCACCTGTACATCCAGATGGAGCTGTGTGGCGACAGCCTGGCGGCAGCCACCAAGCTGCGGGACAAGCAGCCCTGGCGCGAGACGGAGCTGATGGGGCTGCTCAAGCAGGTGAGGCAGCGCTGGCAACAAGTTCACACTTCTCTGTGTGATAACAACTCAACGGAGTTACGTCAAGAATGTTTCCAATAGATACGCTTAGGAGGCTGCTCAAGCAGGTGTGGCATTGCTGGAAAGAGATGACATGCATGAACCCTGCCACAGGACATGGCCTGTGCCACAGATGATTCTTAGTAGTGGTACAGCAACAGTGCAGATGTGAGAATGGTGTTGCCAGCTTGCGCGTGCCGCAACTACATCCCACAGTTGCTTGCTCCGTCCCGCCTCTTGCACGAGTTCATAGGCTCCTTTTAATCCAGCTGCCGCGCTGTTTGAGTTCTGTCAGTGAGGGTTGTATTGTCTAAATCACACCAACTGTCAACCGCACCACCCCCACCCGCAGATGGCGTCGGCGCTGGACCACATGCACCGGCGCGGCATCGTGCACCTGGACCTGAAGCCCGACAACATCTACTGCTGCCGCGACGGCAGCGACGGCTTCAAGCTGGGCGACTTTGGCCTGGCCACGCTCAAGAGCGGGCACTGGAGGGTCACGGAGGGCGACTCGCGGTGAGGCGCTCCTGCTGCTGCTGCCGAAACCTCTCACCGCATGCTGTGTGCGGCCTGTTGCGTGCTGTGTGGGCTGTTGCGTTACATGACATAGCTGCTGTCTGTCATGGCGCGATGGACGGTGCCGTCTATTGCTACTCCTGCTGCTGCTGCGCCGCAATCCACAGCTACCTGCCGCTGAAACTGCTGAACAACGACACCGAGCACGTGAACGCTTCTCACGGTGTGCTGTGTGCCGTCTGTTGCATGCGACCTGTTGCATCATCTGCTGCTGCTGCTGCTGCGCTTACATTCCGCAGCTACCTGCCGCTGGAGCTGCTGAACAACTACACCAAGCACCTGGACATCTCTCAACTAAATGCAGCCAACAAGCATTGCTAACTTGTTCTGCCTACATGCTGCGTGTGCCCCTGAACTGCTCTGTCACATGAACAACTACCTGCTGCTGGAGCTGCTGACCAACGACACCAAGCACCTGGACTCTGCTCACAGTGTGCTGTGTGCCGTCTGCTGCATGCCATATGTTGCTTCTGCTGCTGCTGCTGCGCTGCGCTCCACAGCTACCTGCCGCTGGAGCTGCTGAACAACGATACCAAGCACCTGGACACTTCTCACGGCGTGCTATGTGCCGCCTGCTGCATGCAATAATCTGCTGCTGCTGCTGCTGCTGCTGCTGCTGCACCGCGATCCACAGCTACCTGCCGCTGGAGCTGCTGACCACAACAATACCAAGCACCTGGACCCTTCTCACGGTGTGCTATGTGCCGTCTGCTGCATCTGCTGCACTCGCATTCCGCAGCTACCTGCCGCTGGAGCTGCTGAACAACGACACCAAGCACCTGGACAAGGCTGACATCTTTGCGCTGGGACTCACGCTGTACGAGCTGTCCACGGGCAAGCCGCTGCCCGCCAACGGGCGGCGCTACCAGGAGCTGCGCGAGGGCAAGATCACGATGCTGCCCACGCTGACTACATCATATGTGAAGCTGCTCACGGTGAGCGCTCTGGCCTTCATGGACTAATAATTGTGCTGTGGTGCTGGGGAGGCTGTGTTGTCACTGCTGTGGCTTGGGTGGTGACATGTTGTTGAAGCTCCAGGAGCTGCGCGAGGGCAAGATCACCATGCTGCCCACGCTGACCACCTCATATGTGAAGCTGCTCACGGTGGGTCTAACAGAACGAATTCATACAGTAAATGCACGGGTGTGTCTGGGGGCCGTGTTGTCACTGCTGTGGCTTGGTTGGTGGGATGCTGATGAAGCTACTAGGAGCTGTGTGAAGGGCAGGACCACCATGCTGCCCACGCTGACAGCTTCGTATGTGAAGCTGCTCACACAAGCGGGGCTGACAGCTGTATGATGAAGCTGCTGACGTTGAGTTTGCGCTGCGATGCCTGGCTGTTGTGTCTAGCCTGCTGCTGAGCATTGGCTGGGCACCAACGGGCATGCAGTGGCAGTAGGGGATGCACTGCACTTGCCGTTTTCTGATTGCTGTGTTTGCTTGCCTGCCTTCCCATCTGCCTCTGCAGAGCATGCTGTCGCAAGACCCCACCAAGCGGCCCAGTGCTGAGGAGCTGCTAAAGCAAGTGGCAAAGTGCAGCAGCAAGTCAGGCCTGGCTGTGGCAAGCAGCAGCAACCGGCGGTCGCTGTGAAGCAGCAGATCATCTGAGATGCATAAGTGCATGTAAAGTATGGGCGAACGGGTAGCCATAGCCAGGCAGCTGTAGGTGTGAGCGTTAGGTAGGCTGCTGTTCAATTACTGGTGTGAAGTTCTGTTGTTGCTTGAAGCAGGCCGGGCCAGCTTCAAGCTTGGCACATGTAGGAGAGACTAGTAGTGTGCCGTGCTGCAGTTCAGCACGCAATAGCACAGGTGTTGCGACAATAGCAACAGCAGCGGCCTAGAGGCTGCGTTGATGCATGTTTAATGATCAGGTGATCTTTTCGCTGCTCGCGCCATCTTGCGCGTCTTGCTATACTCTTGCCTTAGCAAGCGGTGACCACTGGTGACTAGTGCCACTAGTTACACGTGAGCGGGGCCACACCTATAGGCACAGCATCGCCTCCTACATCTCATCGACGAATATAAAGACGTAGATCCGTATTTCAACTGCGCGAACATCTCTCTGACTCTTAGTCAACGCCTGGTCCCGGTGTGCCGGCACACCCCAACTCCCCTCCGGCCTACATGTCGACCTACGAGATCTGAATGCTTTTCACGTACGCACAAATGTTTAGTAATCGAAACTCTTTCTGGCGCTATCTGACATCAGCAACAGCTACCAGCAGCGTGTTGCCTGATCGGGAGTTTGTCTTCCAGGTGACACTCAGGGCCGTGCACCGCTTTTGAGACGGTTATTGGCCTTTAATCTCTTGATTGCTTAGTTAACTCCTGAAATTTTGGTTTTTGCGTCTTTTGGCTATGGATTCGAGCAGGTGCCACCGTCCGACAAGTGAAATGACAAAGCAGGCCTGCTGCGCACATAAGAGCCCAGACTCGGGGATAAGCTCAACTTCGTCCGGGCACAGCAGTCCGCCCTTCACGGTCACACAGTGTGCAGACGTTCTGTTTGTTGTGCTGCTGCAAATACAACACTGCTCTTGTCGGATACGCACCGTTCGTCCTGGGCACTTCAACGACGTTTGATCTTTAAATCAAACACCGGTGGTGTCAAGCAGTACAGCTAGTTCCTTGAAGCCACTGCAATGGCTTTGGCATACGTGCTGGTGGCGCTCAGCTTGCTGAGCCTAGCTGCAGCAAACGCCGGATTTGGAGGCTGGCAAACAGGCCGTGCAACACACTACGGTGAGCAAGCGCATCGACGCGCGAGCAGCATGCCGGGGCAGCAGTCAACTGAGGAACTTTCAAAGCCCGCCTCCATACTCGTGAGCTCTTGGCTAATCAATCCTTCGTGTATTTGCAGGCACTGACGCGTGGAGTATTCACAAGGGCAGCTGCGGCTATGGCTGGCTGGATAAGAATGTGGCCACTGGTGGGTTGCTGCTCCCCGAAGGAGTTACACTGCCCGGATGTCAGCCTACAACGCAGCATCCGCAGCACGGCCGCAGTAGACTTTCATCGCAGCCAGCACTTTGTCAAATGCAATGCTGATCCGACCGGAAACGTCGACCTGTGCTAACTTGATCACCCTATTGTCACTGGCGCTGACTTTCCCTGCTCGCTGTGCCGCTCGCTAACGCAGGCTGGGACGTTGCAGCTATCTCAGACAAGGCAGGCGACTTTGCTGGCAGCTGCGGGTAAGTGCAGGCACCAGATCTCGGCAGCGTCAGGGCTCCCTCCCGAGCAGTGTCAAGTCAACCGAATTCTGTTGCACACCTGAAACGTCTCAAATCAATCGCCCGCAGCACTGCACGCATCATTGACGTCAGCCACTTCAACACCCTCGCCTCGAGTGCCCTATGACTCACTAGCCCACTGCTGCCTGCTGCTGCTGTGCTGCCTGTCTTTTGCTGCCCACAGCAAGTGCAAGGAGGTCAAATGCAAGCCTATGGGCTTTGCTGATGGCTATGGGCAGTGGCTGGACCGCAGCAATGTCTGTTACAACGACTACAGCTCTGTGGTGGTGATGGTGACAGACACCTGCCCCTGCGTCTACCCAGACAACTACGCAAGCAACAAGCGCTGGTGCTGCGGTGACATGTACCACATCGACCTGTCAGTGTGGGCCTATGAGAAGGTGAGATGATGTGCCAGCTGCCGATGGGCTTTGCCTGACAGCGATTTTGCCAATGTCGCTGCCAGGAGTATTCACAGCTGTGCATCTGGGTGTCCGCTTTCAATCTTTGCAGTTGCATGATCTAACGCAGCCACAGGTGCAGCACTGACACATGTGAGAACCGAAGCAATGAAGCAAGCTTCTGACAATCCCCTGTGCTGCTGCTGCTGCCGCTGCTCCTCCCCTGTCCTCCCAACAGCTTGCCGGCAAGCAGTGGGGCGTCATCGGCGTGTCCTGGCGTGACGTGCCCTGCTGGTACCGCCCCAAGAACAAGGCTCGCGTGCCGTGGTGGACTAAGCCCACTCCTAAGCCATGGTGGGAGAAGGCTCCCTCAGGCTGGAGCAAGAGCATGGACAAGCGCCTGTCAGGTCCCAAGTACCAGAATGGCTGGGGCTGGGGCAAGAAGTAAATGCGCTGCTGCAATTGCTGCACTTATGAAGCAGCAGCAGTAGAGCTGCCGCAGCAATGTGGCAGTAGCAGCTGCTGAAAGTCGTGAGAGTCGGCACAGCAGGCTGGCGCTGTTGTGTGAGTGTGCGTGCAGCAGTGTTTGGTAGGTTGGCGGCAATCAGCACCGTTATTGATTGATTGACAGGGGCAACTTGCCACGTCCTGCCGCTCTGCATGCGACGCATGCATGCCTGCACCGCAGCGGCAGCCTCTGCGGCCGTTGTACAGGCCAGTGCAGATGGTTTGCGGCAGCCTGCAGACCTACGTATTGGCTCATTGTAGTCTATGCACCGTTTGCGCTTTTGCCTTTGGTAGATAGTCAGGCACTGTGTAGTCTTGCCATTCTTTACTGCGCTACTGTGGGAGTGGGACTGCTCATTGCATGTGGGAGGTAAGTGTGCACACAGGCACACCCGGGTGTGTGCTGCAGCGCTTGCGCAGGAAACTGGCAGCCTTCAAAAAGGCACCACTGTTTGGGGGTTGCTGAGATGCTCAGTTGAAGGTGATCAGGTTGACAGCGCAGGCAGCTTGGATGCTGGCACGCGATGCATCTGCAGCAGCATTGCATGCGGCTGCAGGTAGCAGCAGCAGCGGTAGCGTACATCGGCAGTGTTGTCGCGTAGGCGGTGCACACAGCAGATGTGCAACCTGTCATCTTGTTGATGCATGTCAAACTTGCAGTGCACAAGCTGGGGCCTCGGCTACTGTGAAGCTGTGCATTGGGGCTGGTCAGTTCTGGTTGCTCTGGGTGAACACGCAGGAGTGGGGCCCCACACACTGGCAAAGCATGGGCTGAAGCAGCAGTGCTGCTGCTGTTTGCAGTGGCCTGCTGCTGACTGGCTGTCACGTGCGCCCGGGTTATCTATTCCACAGTACTGGCTTGGTGCTGGTGACATTTTGGTGTGTTTGGCCAGTGTTGATTTGTTGTTGCATAGACCAGCGGCACTGATCAGGATTTTTGAGTCTGTTGATGCACTCTGTTGTTGCCTCTTTTCGTGATGATGCAAAAAAAGAAGAATTCGGCATGCTGGATACAGGCTGCATTCTGCACGAGACATGGTCACGTACATCATGCTATGCACGGGCTTTGCACCTCTGCTGTTTGTTTGAATGGCACGTGCAGGCACATCACTACACAATGCACCCCGTGTTTGAGGGGCAAGGCTGGATGGTGGGGCGAGCCTTGTTTCGTGATCCTTATTTACACAGAAATGCTGCCAGTGGGAGCGCACTTGCGCTCACGAGCGAATCTTTTGAGAGAGTAGCCAGCCTGTGTGCAGCGTGCTGATGCGGTATACCTTACACACTTCCGCACAACTCTGTTGTGCCTTGCCACAGCCCCATTACAGGGGCTGGGCAAGCAGCTCTCAAGCCATCTGAGAGTGCACCAGTGCTCTGCTGCAGCTTCTGCTGCTTGTGCTTTGCACCTCCCCTCATGCCCTCAGTCGATATGCAGAGCATAGAGTGAGCCAAGCATACAGCCAGCTAGCCGCAAGGCTAGCTGCTGCTGCAGGCTAGGTCGTGCCAGCAGCTGCATGCTGCTGCAGATTGAATGCATGTGTCTGGATCACCTTGTGCTTTTTCTGAGGTGCCAGCATGAGAGGGAGGTGTGTGAGGATGGGCGTCCCAATTCTGTTGATTGACTCTCTTTGACCAGGACTCTTGTGATACTGCGCTTCCAGCTTGGGTTGTCCTTCCGACCCACATTGTGTTCAGTAATCTGGGTGCTCAGCACCGACAGTTATGGTGGCTGCTCACATCAGTTGTGAGCCTTTGGTAACCAAACAACATTGATACATGTAAAATACTGGCTACGCAGCTTGCCCCTGATCAGTTCTTCTCTATCGCTCAGCGACTCTCAGTACTGAGAGTCAATCAACGGCATCATCATCATCATGTTACTCATCAAGCCATAGCATCAACGGCATCAGAAGGCACTCCTCTGAATGCCTGATCCAAGCATTCGCAACCCATGTTAAAAAAACCCACATCCGTTGCCAACTGCTAGCAGCATGCTGCTGGTGAGCACCAAATGATAATGTCACACAAAATGATGTCTGTGCAGCCCACCCATGCTACACAAAACTGATGATCAGCTGCTGTTACACCAGGCTGATTCCACGTGGCCCAGCCAGCTTTGACATTAGGTGTAGCTGCAGCCCAGGCCTCAAGTACATCAACGCCTTGCACACTTGTATCAAAGCCTTGCGCACTTGTGCAGCCGTGAAAACCCGCTGCTGCACAGACACCAATGCAGCGCTGCAACCACTGCCACCGGCAGCCACAGCAGCAGCCTGCGTGCCATGATCCCACCAACGCATCAATGCAGTGCATCCTGATGCACAGGCTGCAAGGAACAGCTCGCAATGAGCAACGTCCACTCGCGCTCCTACACCACACTCTGCAGTGCGTGGCCAGCAAAGCCTTTGAGGATCCAGTTTTCCTCTCACCTATACACCTGGCAACTGCTGAGGCCCTGCTGACTACCAGTAACGTTCCAGCGACACCTAAGCAGCAGCCAGCTGCCTAAAACTTTGAATAGTAGTAGTCATACTCTTCTTCCTCCTCCTCCTCGCTGTCATTGTAGTGGCTTGAGGGGCCATAGCCCGCATCGTGCCACTTGCTGCCACCATACCCGCCGTACTGCTGCTGCTGTTGGCTGCGCCCGCTGCCGGCGCCGCCATTGCTGCTGCTGGTCCTGCCACCCGCCCGCCCAGAGCCGTTATAACTGTTATAACCGCCGCCGCCGCCGCCAGCAGCGCCGCCTGCCCGGTGCCAGAAGTGGTCATTCCAGCTGGGCTCGCTGGGCCTGCTGCTGCTGCGGGCATTGTTGCCGTAGAAGCCGCTGGTGCTGCTGCCTGAGTAGTAGCGGCTGGCCCCACTGCTGCTGCTGCCGCTAAAGAAGCTGCTGTAGGGGTCTGCTGCTCCGGCCAAGTCATCCTCCCGAAGGGCACGGTCAACCTGGCACAAACACGGCAGCGGATCAGCCAGTTAAACACGATGATCAACAGGCCGGTACGGAACAGAATGATATGATTGTTGCAATGCCTGCGAAGGAGTGCAGAGTGCTAACAAGCTGATCACCCAGGCTGGCACAACAGCAGCAATCAGCTATTTACCCTGCACATTCAATAACCAGGCAGCTGCACGAGCACGCTGTTTGAACCCGCGGCATGCCACAGCACAAGCACAGGCACCCTCACACCTTGCGCCGCGCTGCTTTAGCCAAGGGGTCCTCATGCACACTGCTGATGTAGTTGAGGAAACCCTCACACGGCAGTCATGAATACACAGGCTGACCCAGGCAGCACTAGCGCCTCACCTTGCGCCGCGCTGCTTCATCCGAAAGCTCCTCATGCGCGCTGCTGATGTAGTTGAACACCTCATTGGCAGCTGTCTTCAAGCCTGCCTCAATGCTGGCAGCAGGGCTGGAGGCGCCAGTGGGCCCCAGGGCTCTACCCCAGCGGCAGTGCTGCAGCGCCTTATCCGGGTGGTGTTTTAGCGCCAGGCGGCGGTACGCCCTGCGGTCATGTTCGAGAGTTGAGATGTTGATGGACAGCAGTGATGTGCATGTGAGGCCACGAGCGAATGAGTGCGGCAGTGCTGCAGCGCCTTATTGGAGTGGTGCTTCAGCGCCAGGCGGCGGTACGCCCTGCAAGTAAAAAGCAGACAGACAGGAAAGTTGCTACACAGCAGTGATGCGCAAATGATATTGGTGTGCAGCGCAACATGATGACATGAGCGAGTAGAGCGGGAGGGTGTGTAGCGCCTTGTCGTGGTGCCAGGCGGCGGTACGCCCTGCGGCCATGTTTGAAAGTTGACATGTTGATGAACAGCAGTGATGTGCATGTGAGGCCACGAGCGATTGAGAGCAACAGTGCTGCAGCGCCTTGTCGGGGTGGTGCTTCAGCGCCAAGCGGCGGTACGCCCTGCAGTCCTGTTTGAAAGTTGAGATGTTGATGGACAGCAGTGATGTGCATGTCATGCCACGCGTGACAGTGTGCGGCAGTGCTGCTGCGCCTTGTCGGGGTGGTGCTTCAGCGCCAGGCGGCGGTACGCCCTGCTCATGGTAATTCGGGTGCGGATTAGAGATTACTTGGTGTCAGGTTTAAGCAGATGCAGCAGTGAAGTACAAGACATGACGATAGCGCGCGGGTGGTCCAGGGCTCTGCAGTTGATGGCCAGGCCATTACATGCAGGTCTAAATCACTGAAATTTCGGAAGGTGTTGCAGTAAGCTGCAGGCACAGCAGAGGAAGCCGCAGCTACAGAGCGCAGCACACGCATTCCAAATGTAGGCGCAACGCATTTATGTATGGCAAAGCAACAATGCGCAGCACAGCGCCGCGCCTCACTTTTTGATCTCGTCCTCGCTGGCGCTGCTCTTCAGGCCCAGCAGCTTGTAGTGGTGCGGCGTCTTGTGGCGGCGCGCAGCAACCTGCATCATGAGGCAGCAGCAGCAGCAGCAGCAGCAGCAGCAGCAGCGGAGGCGCGTGTTACCCCAACTCGAGTGCAGGCTATGCTTATGGTGTATGAGTTTCACACAGGCACCCCCTGCAGCAGGCCTGCAGATGTGCTAGCGCTGCAACGGATACTCTCGCTTCAGCTCTGACACACAGTACGAGCATTGCATTCTGCCTGTCGCCTCACAAGTACAGCCACCTGGCGATGTACACTACATCCCAGCTGGAATCTATGATAATGAGGTGCGCCAGCCATCGCCGCACCTGTGCTGCCGCCAGCATGCCCTCCACTTTGCGCCGCTCAGCCTGGCTCAGCGCCACTGCTGCTGCCTCGCTGATGTGCGCCTGGTGCCCAGGCGTATCCTGCAGGGGCTGGTGCGGGTGCGGCGCCTTGAGCACGTTCTGCAGCACCAGCACGGCCTGCGCCGGGCGGTGCACTGCCTCCAGCACTTGCGCCATCCTGCAAAACAGCACACAGCAAACAGCAGACGGCACACTGAGCAATGGCGGCTGTGAGGACGTTCTGCAGCACCAGCACGGCCTGAGCCGGGCGGTGCACAGCCTGCAGCACTTGCGCCATCCTGCAAAACAGCACACAACAAACAGCACAATGAGTGTTTACGGTGCCTTGAGCACGTTCTGCAGCACCAGCACGGCCTGTGCCGGGCGGTGCACTGCCTCCAGCACTTGCGCCATCCTGCAAAACAGCACACAGCAAACAGCAAACAGCACAATCAGCAATGGCGGCCTTGAGCACGTTCTGCAGCACCAGCACGGCCTGCGCTGGGCGGCGCACTGCCTCCAGCACTTGCGCCATCCTGCAAAACAGCACACAGCAAACAGCACACTGAGTAATGGCGGCTGTGAGGACGTTCTGCAGCACCAGCACGGCCTGAGCCGGGCGGCGCACAGCCTCCAACACTTGCGCCATCCTGCAAACAGCACACAGGAAACAGCACAATGAGTGTTTACGGCGCCTTGAGCACGTTCTGCAGCACCAGCACGGCTTGTGCCGGGCGGTGCACTGCCTCCAGCACTTGCGCCATCCTGCAGGCAGCGCAGAACATGTGCAATAGCATGAGCACAGCCCATAATTGTAAGCACACACCAGCATGTGCACCAATGGTGGCACCGACAAGCATGCATCACACGACGGCTGCCCGGCCTCACATTCCACATTGAACATCTCTGCAGCAACGCTGTTTTGCTTCAACCTCCTGCACCCTCCTCACCTCGTGTAGGCTTTGCCGTACGAAGCATCCAGCGCAGCAGACCGCCCGCAGTCAGCCAGCGCCTCTGCAAACCGGCCCAGCGACTGGTGCGCAGCAGCGCGGTTGCTGTGCAGCACTGCTGCAAACCCTGCGCTCGGCTGCAGCGCAAGCGCCTTGCCATATGCCTCTATTGCTGCCTCATAGTGCTTCGCGCCCATCTGCTTGTTGCCATCAGCCTTGAGCTCCTGCTGCTGCGCCAGCTGCTCAAGCAGCGACTGCAGCTCTGCCCGCTGCGGCAGCAGCAGCGCAGCGAAGCTGGCAGCACTGCTTGTACTGCTGCTTGTTGTACTGCCTGTACTGCTGCTGCTGCTTTTGTTGTGCTGGTGAGCATCCAGCTTCAGCAGACCCTCCTGAAGCAGCTCCTGTGCACCAGACAGGTCGCCAGACTGCCACTTCGCCTGCGCCTGCAGCCACCAGCGCCACTCGCAGCAGTGTCCAGAGCCCTGTGCAGCCTCGCTGCCTTGCGGTGGCGGAGCACACGCCTTCAAAACATCGTCTGGCCGCCCAGCACGCAGCAGCAGCCATGCCAGCAACGCTGCTGCATCCTCCCAGTATGGCATTTCTTCCAGCAAGCCAGAAGCATCAGCCACGAGCCGCTCAACAGCAGCAGAATCCACAAGCGCTGCCCTGCCCTCTTCGGGCACGCCTGCCGGCAGCGCTGCTGCTGCAGCTGCCGCAGCCGCCGCTGCTGCCGCAGCGTTGCCGTCGGCCGCAGCTGTGGTGGCTGCTGCTGCGGCGTCACTGATTGCGCGCACTGCTGCTGCTGCTGCGCGCTCGTCCAGTGAAAGTGCTGCTGCCACCACGCGGGCCTGGCGAGCCACTAGGCCGTCTACTTGCTGCTTCTTGGAAAGCAGTTCACGCCAGTGGGAGCTGCCGGCACTGCTCATGTCTAGCACCTGCAAGTTGCAGGCAGCAGCACAGATGCAGGGATCAATGATTGTGCATCCAAAGCAGTACAAGCTGGGGCGCACACTAGGCAAAGCAAGTATGTCATGTTTGTGTGACACAGCACGTTGAAGGAACAGCGTATACAGACTGAAAGATATGCCCACTTGCAATCAGCAGCAAGCGCATTCATCAACAATGCTGCAGCTGCCACAGAGTAGCAAAAGCGCCCTACTGACACATCCACACACTCTTCAGTGGCCCTTACCTTATCGAGCACGGCTGCTGCAGCGCCCAGCAAGCCCATCTTTGTGTAGCACGTGGCGGCTCGCAGGTAGCCTCGCGCAAACGTGCGCTTCACGCGGATGCTGCTCAGCGCATCATCTAATGCAGCAGCAGGCCGGTGCAGGCCCAGCCTCGCGCTGGCCCTGTGGTTGAACAGCTGGCACAGCAGCAGGCTGGCTGGCTCGTGGCCATGCACGTGCTGCGCCAGGCCGGCAATGCCCTGCAGGGTCGGTTTTCGGCAGCAGTGCGGTAGGGCAGGTGCGTCAGTGAAGGCAAATGTTGCAGCTGAGATGTGACAAGCTGGCGGGCTTGTGGCCATGCACGTGCTGCGCCAGGCCAGCGATGCCCTGCAGTGTTGTGGTGTGGCGGGTTTGTGGTGAGGCAGAGGCAGGTGCGTCAGCAGGAGCCATCTGTTTGTCAAGATATGGCTGGCTGGCGGCATGCACGTGCTGCGCCAGGTCTGCAATGCCCTGCAGGGAGACAGCACACAAACATGTTCACAGGGAGCAGCAATGGCTTAGAAGCAATGAACCAAACTCAACAGAAGCCTGCAAGGGGTCTGAAGTGGGCCAAACCATCTGGCTCTGGGGGCTACCGAACAGAAACCTGGCAGCCGCTTTACAAAAACGAATTCTTGAAGAAGCCGTCACATACATGACAATGAAAAGATTCACATGCACAGCAGCATGCTCTCCAAAGCATCACGGTCAATCGTCAGCACACCTGTGTGAACTCGCGCTCAGACTGCTCAAAGCGCCGCGCCTCCCAGCTGACCTTGGCTCGCTCCACCCACTGCTCAGCAGACCGCATCGCCACCTCAGCAGCAGAAGGAGGCGGCGGCGCCTGCGGCTGCTGCTGCTGTTGCTGCTGGCGCGTCTTGTGTGTGCGCAGGGGAGAGGTCCTTGCTGCTGCTGCTGCAGCTGCCTGGCCTGGTGCTGCTGATGCTCCCATGGTGAATGAAGGCGCTGGGAAAGGTGCTGCTGCTGCTGGTGGTGGGGCCGGCTGCTGCTGCTGCTGCCGCTGCTGTGGTGGTTGCTTAGTCGCTGGTTTGGCAGACACCATTCTGCGTCGTGGAGTGCCTGAGTCAGGCTGCTGCTGCCTATACTGCTGCTGCTGCTGCTGCTGTGCACCGCTTAACGTGGCCGCAGCAAACGCAGGTGCACCCACGCCAGCACTGCTGCTACTGCTGCCAGCTGCACTATGTGGTGGCCAGACAGGGAATGTCGGCCCGCCTGCTGCTGCTGCTGGTGCTGCAGCCTGTGCACTCTTGCCAGGGGTGTGCTGCTTGCGGCTCCTGCCCTTGCCAGGTGTGCCTTCAGCCGCAGCCTTGCCCAGGGAGAAACTAAACGATGCACCTGCAGCAAAGCTGGCAGCCGCACTAGTACTGCCTGCTGCTGCGCCTCCCAGCTTTGCAGCGGCTGCTGCAAACGAGTCGCCTATGCCTGCGCATGTGCTGCTGTTGCTGCTGCTGCTGTTGCTGCTGCTGGGCTTGGCAGTATCAGGCTGACCTGGGCTACCAAACACAAAGGCAGATGCTGCAGGTTGTTGCTGCTGCTGCTGCTGCTGCTGCTGCTGCTGGCCATCTAGTCGTCCGCCTGTACCACCTGCTGCCTTGGCATCCTTGGCTGCTGGAAGCTGCTTCGGCTCAGCAGGGCGTGGCACATGACTGTGTGCCGGCTGCTGCTCTTCCGTTGGTGGCGGCATGCCTTCTGTCTTAGCTAGCTCATGTGCGTCACTTACTACTTCAGGTTGAAACGGTTTCCTCTGCTGCTGCTGCTGCTGCTGTTCATCTACCCTGACTCCCCGTAGCTGCTCTGCTAGCTGTTCTGCTGCTGCCTCACTCGGTTGCTCCTCAACTGCAAGGTTCTGCATCATACTGCTCACTGCTGCTGCTGCTGTTGCAGCACTGCCTGCTGAGTCAGCAGGAGCAGGTGCAGCAGCAGCGCCCTGGCTCATGGCAGCGAACGCTGCGTTCAGCCGTGCTGCAACATCAGCAAGGTCTGGAGGCTGCTGCTGCTGCTGCTGCTGCGTGCTGGGCATTGCCTGTGCAGCAGTATCTGCAGCTGGCGCAGGTGCACTACTGGCTGCTGCTGCTGCTGCAGGTGCTGCTGCGGGTGCTGCGCCAGTTGCTGCTGCTGTGGGTGAGGCTTGCTCAGCACCTGCTGCTGCTGCTGCATCAACAGGGCTCCAAGCCATGGGGCTCATGCCTGGTGTACTGCCTGAAGGGCTGGGCCCTGAAACCCCAAACCCTTGAAAACTTGCAGGTGTGCTGCTTGCTGAGGCCTTGCCTACTGCTGGGGTGGCAGTGCCAAACGCAAAGCCAGAAGCAGCAGAAGATGCAGATGCCACCCCTGCTGGCTGCTTTGTGCTGTGTGCGCTGTCAGCAGCTGTATCCTGCTGGCTCGCAGTTGCAGCAGCTGCAAACAGGTCAGCAGGCGTGACACTGCTGCTATCAGGCTTGGCAGCCGCACCACCTGCTGCTGCTGCTGGCACTGCGGGCGACCCAAAGCCTACAAAGGGTGCTGGTGACGGGGCCTGCCTGCCCATGCTGCTGGCTGCTTTGCTGCTGCTAGGTGTGCGGCGCTGGTGTGCCCTACGACCCTGACCTGGGGTCTTGCCCACACCTGCACACAAAAGACAGCAAGCACAAAGTTGGTGGTTAGGCGTGATGTGCATGTCTGTGCCTCATCTACCGTACACACTGATCTTCAACTTATCAAAATCCACTGCATTCCTGACACTTTGGAGGGCTAAAACACCCACTTGCTGGAGCTAAAACACGAACTTGCAGGAGCAGCTGGCTTGCAGGAACCCCTTTGCAGGAGGCCCAGCCCTTAAAGCACTTAAAATACATGCTAACCCACTACTACTTTCTGCAGAGCACACTCACCCGGGTTGAAACTGAAGCCACCTGCTACACCATCAGGGCTGCCTCCTGCATCACCAGCAGCAGCTCCAAAGCCGGGAAAAGGCACCTTTTCTAGCCCTGCCCTGCCAGCCCCGCTTGCTGCTGCTGCTGCTGCTCCGTCGGCTGCTGCACTGCCACCGCTGCCACCTGTAGTGCCTGCATAGCTGCCTCCAAGAGGACTCGGTGTGAATCCCACACCCCCAAAAGGCACCGGGCTAGGCGTGAGGCCAGTTGGGCTGTCCAGCATGCTGCCTCCTGCAGAAGAGGGTGTCTGGAACAGCCGTTTGACCGGCACTGCTGCTGCACGCGGGCCGCGGGGCGGCATGTGCGCCCCATCTATGCCTATGCCTGTGCTGCTGGCGCCGCCGCTGGCGCCTGCACTGCCAGCTGCATAGAAGCCAGGAGTATCAAGCGACATGGCGCTGAAAGCAGCAGTGAAAGCAGCGCCGTTTGTGGCAGCACCGCCGCCAGCCCGGAACGCTGGCACAGCTGTGTCCATGGACATGGCTGATCCAGGCGGCAGTGTGCCTGGTGCTGCGCCTGCTGCTGCTGGCGCTGGGAACCAGAATGTTGGGCTGTTGCCGCTTCCTGCAGCTGCTGCTGATCCAAAGCTGAAGCTCGGGGCAGCTGCTGCTGGAGCAGCTGCTGGTGCAGCCTGACCTGCTGATGATGTACTTGCAACAGGTCGCTGCTGCTCCTGCTGCTGCTCCTGCTGCTGCTGCTGCATGCGTGAAGCTCCTGCAGGCTGCTGCCTGTTTCGCTGGCCTGGTACTGCTGCAGCAGCAGCCCCTGGGCTGCTGTACGCATGCCCTTGGAGGCTGTTGAGCATCTGAGCCCAGGACCGCATGCCATCAACTGATGGAGCAGCAGCTCCTGCTGTTCCTGCAGCTGCAGCTGGTGCAGCAGGCGCTGCTGCTGCCTGCTGTTGCGGCACTGCTGTGCCGTTGGCAGCAGGCGGTGCAAGTGGCGCTTTGCCGCGTGCAGCTGCAAAGCGAGCACGGTTGAACAGCGGCTGCTGGTTGGCGTCCAGCTCTGCAAAAAGCCCCTGGTGCTGCTGCTGGCCATTTCCTGCAAAGCTGATGCCTGATCCAGGAGGGGCATGTGCAGCATGATTGACAGGCTTGGCGCTGCTGCGCTTGCCCTTGGGGGTCTTGCCAGGTTGCTGCTGGGCAGTGCTGCCGACGCCAAATGTGAAAGAAGGCGTCCCCAAGTCCATAGGGGAGCCGAACATCGACATTTTTCAGGCGACGATCACAGCACAAGGCAGCCTGGGTGACCAGTCAGACGAAGGAGCACAGCAGCACACAGACAATGGGGGGATGCCTCAGTATGCGAAGTATGATATCCTTTATCTGAAGACTATCCTTTGTTGGACGTCGCGTGCGCGCTGCTGCTTGCATGCATTTGAACGGCACTGGGTTCAACGGCTCACCTTGGTTGCTACGGATCCTCAATCACACACCGAACAAGCTTGAAGTGGACTTGATGGTCTTACAAAATGATCATGCTGCGTGCGAGAAGGAAAGCCTATGTGCCTGACACTGCCTGATTGGTGAAAGCAGCTTTGGTACAGGTAGCTCTGTAGCTCTGCAAAGCAGGTCTAAGCTATTGAGAAACATAGCAGTCACTACACGCATAGCAACGGTTTCATGCACACGATGTACCCAGCAAGTTGAACTGGTGTAACAGTTACAAAAGGGCTTGGGGTTCTGCTGCCGTTTGAAACTGCCACACGTCACACTGCAAAGGTCCTGAGGGCATTAAACTGCTCCTGTGCCTTAAGTACAGGAGCCCAGCAACATCGATCACAGCCGTACTGCTTGGGCCATGGGCCTATGGGTTGAATCGGTTCCATGGGTGACCCCTGCACCAGCCCCGTGCCAGCAGACGTCCAAACATCACCACACCACACTGGTGAGCAATCCTGTCAAACCCCTTCTGCATTATTTCCCCTTGTGCAGCTCAAACTTTGCCTCCACGCTGTAGAAGCCGATGCTCTCGTTGATCTTCTCGTCCCACTCGCTCCAGTCCTCTGAGAGGTCCACGTCATCAAACACCTTGCCACCCTTGCTGGTCACCACAAAGCCCTCCTCTGCAGAAACAAACAAATACAGCAGTGACAAATAATTTCATTGATTGAAGCGATTGCAGCTGTGTGCTTTGGCTGTGCAGCCTGCAGTTGTTGCGAACTGATGCAAAGGAATGCAGCAGCCCTGCTGTCAATGACAGGTCACCGTGTGCCACTGGCCGCAGCTGCAGCACAGAGGCCGAACGCGTGTATCGCAGGGGCTGAGCAGTTGCTGAAATAACACGGCTCGTCAGACCTGCAGTCTGACGGCAAGTCAAAGCAACTACAAGTAGGCTGCAGCAGCCCTGGCTGGTCAACCTGGGTGTGTGTGCCGCTGGCAGCAACAGCCCTAGTGCAATACAGACACAGCTGCAGCAGTCTCTTGCGGCACCACCAAGCAGCGAACTGCAGCGAGTGATGGCATTGAACTTCATTGTCATGTGCAGCCAACAGCTGTGTCCAATGACGAGAACTGCAGCCCACCTGGATGGAAGGCAGTTGGCTCGATGCCTCTGCACTCAAATGCCATCACAGGCACAAACTTGCCCTCATCATCCTCTGCAGGAAATAGCAGTTAGAGAGTTCACAGCAACAACTTTCAGGTACCTCGCAGCAGCAACAAATCCATCCCTCTTCGACGCAATGCATGCAATGCCGCAGCGCTGTTCTTCTCAGGTGTTGGGGTGCAGATTACTATTGAGTCCTCTCGCCACACATGATGCTGAATGTGCCGTGCTGCTATTATTGCACACTTGTACATGCTGGGAGACATCGCAGCTGCTTCTGCTTCACTGCTGCAACAGCAGGCGCAGTTGTAACAGCTTCTGCTTGATAGGTGCGGCAAGTAATGTTGGTAGAATACCAACAGTATGGGCTGCTGATGTGCACTGCTCTCTCTGCATTGCAGGCCTGCTGCCCTGCATGTTGCTGCCGGCTGCCTGCATGCTGGCATCAGCCGACAGCACGCTTCTCCACTGTTTCTGCTTGCAGGACAGTTGGGGAACAGCTCCACCACTGCAGCTGCTCGCTTCCAGCTGTGCCGTACCTGTCACAGCCTTGGTGACGCCCTTTAGCTGCATGACGTTGATACTGCACTCGTGCCGGGAGTCCTTGGCAAACTTCATCACGAAGTTTGCTGTGCCTTTGCTGCCTGACATGTCATGTGTCTCGGCTGCTGTTACGTGCACACGCTCCCTAGTTTCTGATCCTGCGCTCTCCTTGACCTGCGTGTAACAATGCAAGCAGCATAAGCGCGTGGCCTCAACTGCAGGTGTGAGGTGCTTCAGAGCAACGCTGGAGTGCTTGTCAAACTGCTGGTTTGCACATGCCGGCATCTGCAGTGAGCACATCATGAAGTTGCTCACGTCTATGCAAAAGCTGTGTCCCAATGGGACATCTATCTTGGCTATGTTCTCCAGGTCCGCCTTGATGTACAGTAGGAAGGTTGGCATGTCTGCTGCTGTTGCCCCTATATGCTAAGAGGTGACACTGGCACGTCAATCAACAGATATTGTTCACGTCAACCGTTTTTTTGTACGCTGCGCAGTCCTTGGGGCAAATGTGTGGGTACGCAGCTCAGATGACAGGCAGTGCACTGAGGAGGTTGCAGCTGCAGCAGCAGGTGCAGGCTCGGGAAGGTGACGGCGTGATGTTTCAGCAACCACGGTATATGATGATGAGACAAATTTAAATTGCAATCAAGCCATGACCTTGGGGAAACGGCCTGCATGGGGCAACACGATCGCATGTTCACCGCGCAAAGCCCCAGTTGCACCATGACATGTGACAGAGCCCAAATCGGTGATAGGAAAGGACAGAAGGAGGTAGTGATAGCAACAGCCCACTACGGATACTTTCAGTCAGGACCGTCACACATGCTCAACAGTCAATCCAAGAACCAAGTAGTACAGCTCTCATCCTTGCCTGCTCAGACATTGTCAGCGTTCAGCTGACCAACAATTATATTGGTATGGACAGTTAACATCATCTTTGAGATTCTTTCGGGGCTACATCACTTGTGAGAGGTGCATCAGCACAAAGCGTGGCAGTTGGTCAGGCAGCACAGCCATGGCCGCTGAGGCCATTACCTTCAGCTTGACTTTACCCTCACGCACCCTAAGAGCAGTACCAGCTGGTGATGGCGTGACGCAGTGGATAGTGGGCTCCACATCGCTGCGGGAGGAGAACGAGGCAAGCACACACTGCTGCAGTCCTGCAAGCCAACAGTAGATGCTCCAGGGCCTGCTGCGACACGAGCAGCACTGGGGTATCAGCGCTTCATGCAGCACTCGAAATGCTGACTGCCACTATAGCACTGCGCAGTATTATGAAGTAGCATTCGAAACTCCATCTGCAAAGAACAGGAAAGGCAGCAACTGCACTGCACAAACTGCTTGCCTGCGCCGCAACGGTGCCAGTGATAAAGCCTTGGAACCAGCACAATGGGGCTGTTGCATCTTATGTTGCCATCAATAGGTGAAGCTGCTGGAATATGACCCGGCTCATGACCAGCTAGTAGCCAAGGCCAGCTGGGTGCACCCAGAGGAAGTATGGGACATCAGCTGCTGCCCAGGGCACACAGGCACCTTAGTCACAGCACACGCCAAAGGTGTGCTGCAGTACCACCAGCATGCACCTGCTGATTTAGCTGACATAGCAGCATGCACCTGCTAGTAATTGAGCTGATGGTGTGTACGCTGAGCATTTCGGCTGGAGGCAGGGTGAATTAGCGCTCAGCAGCTGTCAAGGCTGAGCACAGATCTTGCAGGAATGGTGCATGCAGAGCATACAGCATATCAAGGAGTTGGCAGCAGCAACGCATAGGCAGGCAGTTCAACTGCTGCAGTGGTCAACAGCGTACTGATGAGCTGCTGCACCTGCTGTGCACTTGCCGCCTGCAGTTGGTGTTTATGGGGCAACGCTGTGGCAGGCGAGCGACTCTGGCCGGCAGCTGTCACGTGTTGCAGACCTGAAGCACGAGGGAGTTGTGCGCAGGTGGGAGCAGCAGCCTGCATGAAATGGCGTAGTAGTGTACACGCACGCAGCACTCCACTTGCACTTGGTATGCGACAACAACGTCGGGCAAGCAGGGGCAAGTGACAGGGTGATTGGTGCCAGTGGCCGCTGTGCTTGCAGTTAATAGTGTTAGTCACAGCTTAGCGAGTGCCATTGCAGCAGTGACGCAGCACTGGCAGCCGCTGCATGCTGCAGCAGCTGTTGTTGGCACTGGTGCCAGGGCTGGTGCTGAAAACCCCTCCTCATGCCGTCGCTGTAGGGTGCTGTGGAGCCAGCATAACACTGGGCAGCTGTTGACAGTGGAAGAGGGGGCGCTGCGTACTTGGAGTGTGGGGGACGCAGCTGTACAGGTACAAGCTGTGGGCCATTACGCGCCCTGTGTGGTGCCACCGCGTGCGCTGTTGTTGCGGGTTTGCTACAGCAGATGTGCCTGTCTCACCGCACAGCAGCGCTGATCTTGCCGCACAATTTGGGCAGCGTCAGCAATGACAGCGCTGCATGACGTTCACAGAATGCAGCCTTGCAGGAGGACCATCTCTAAAAGCAGAGCAGGATATGCGTTGATCATGATTGCAATGGAAAGTTGCAAGGGCAGACACAGGGATGCCAGCTACTACTTGGACAACCTCTTACGCTCTTCTATATCTTCGCGGGTGCGTCGTCTTATGGCTGCTGTGTACTGCCGTCGCTCATGGTGCTTGTTGCTAATTCACGGTGCTGCCTGCAGCAAACTGCGTGCGGCGCCCCAGGCGAGCTGGAGCAGTTCTGGACAGCAGCGCCGCACCCACGGGACCCTCAGCTAGCCCTAGTAGCAGCGGGGCCTGGCGTGCAGCTGTGGGATGTGCAGGCCATGAAGCAGGTTGGGGGCATCGAGGTGGCGCACCGCATGCGCACCTGGGACGTGAGCTGGGCGCCTGGCAACGAGCACCGCTTTGTGACTGGCGGCGACGACTGCAAGCTGCGCTTCTGGGACACTAGGTGAGCAGCGTGTGTGTGTGCGCCAATCAGGACTTGTGGATGGTGTGCAATATGTTGGGCACAGTTATGAAGGGAGTGTGTCTGTGTGAGCACATGTGTCCTGTGTGTGCATGCCTTTGCGCATGGGCACTGCACTGTGACTGGCGGCGACAACTGCAAGCTGCGCTTCTGGGACACTAGGTGGGCTGCGGGTGTGTGCGCTGTTAGGATGTGTGGTTGAAGCACAACTGGTTAGGCAGATAGATGAAGGCGGTGCGTATGGATGGGCTCATGCGTCCTGTGTGTGCACAACACACATGTGCGCCAGATTATGACCGGTGGGGACGACTGCAGGCTGCGCGTCTGTGACACCAGGAGGGTTGCAGAGTGTGTTTACAGAAACGTGATACTACACGGAGCTGGCTGTGCATGCATCGGGAGCGCATGTATGGGTGGCCACATGAGTGCAGTGTGCGTGCACATCTGTTGCTGTGCTAGGGCATGATGGCAGGTAGTGCACCGGCGTACAAACTTCAGCGCCCCTCTCTGCTCCACCAGGTAACTCATGCTGTCATCGACAAGGTGCTGTCATCAACAACGTGCGATGCATTCGCTGCTGCTGCTGCTGCTGCTGCTGCAGGATGCTGTCGCGGCCCGAGGCGCTGCAGGAGATGAGTGGGCACAGCCACTGGGTGTGGGGCGTGGCCTACAGCCCCTTCCATGAGCAGCTGCTGCTCAGCAGCAGCACCGACACCACGGTCAACGTGTGGTATGCACCTGCGCTGGCAAAGCTCAAGGGCCCGGAGGCGAAGCAGCAGCCGATGGGGGTGAAGAGCAGCAGCCAGTCTTCGCTCAGGTGGGTGTAAGCTTGTCTTCAAGCAGTGTGCTGGGTGTGCTGGAATCGGTATGTATTGGTGCATGCGCTCTGTACATATGTGCCAGCGCAGCACGTTTTTTGCGCTAGGTAATGGTTGTTGTAGTCATGCTTGCGGTGGAGGGCATGCAGACACCATCACAGCCACTGCCATACTATTTGCCTGACGGCCCGTAGTACTGTTTGCTGTGCTTCGCTGGTGTGGCGTGCTGTGCAGGGATGCTGATGGCAAGGCGCACACCTACGACGAGCACGAGGACAGCGTGTATGGCCTGGCCTGGAGTGCTGCCGACCCCTGGCTGTTTGCCAGCATGTCGTATGACGGCCGCCTGGTGGTGAACAAGGTGCCCAAGAATATCAAGTACAAGATTCTGATCTGACAGAACGTACTGTTATGTTGTGACATGAGCGTATCACCTCTGAAGACGAGGGAAATGAGTCTGGGGCCTGTGCAGGACCAGGCAGACAGGATGCCATTGGTACAGACTTTCTAGTCGAGGCCGCTGCTGCTGCAGAAGCTGGTGCCAGTCGTCATACTGTGGCGCATTCGCTTCAAGCCTTAAAGCACGGGATCGTGGCTGCTCTGACTTATCGAAGCCAGGTGGCTTCCTGCGAAAGGCTGGCAAGTGCATGCCATGATGGTGTGCAAGGATACTGGACATGTTACTGCCATGGATGACAAGGGTAACTTCAAGGTATCTGCCCACGTGTTCTGCAGAGTCGAAGTTTCAGCAAGCTGCAGCTGTGGTCGCACCTTGTAAGGCTATACAAACCGTGGTGTTCTTGGCTCAACGGCAACAACTCGGACTCAAAAGAAGTTCAGCCATGCAAACGTGTCGACAATCGTTGCAGCGCACATACTGTAGACAACTTACCTTAGTAATCAGTGTTGGCAACATGCAGCGGACTTCGGTCTCGCTTGAACGAAACCTAGCCGTCAGGACAAGAGCAGCAGCAGCAGGTGGGCTGGCAGCAGCAAGGGCAATAGTGGCGAAACACGCGCCTCAACGACAACCAAGACTCATTAAGTTTCATGCTGTTTATGCAGCAGCAAAGCACTATGCCGTGGTTGGGGCAGGCCTGGCAGGACTGGCAACTGTCTACCATCTGCTGGTGAGAGCCAGTAACTCAACAGCGCAATCACTGCAACTAGCAGCCATAGCAGTGCCGGAGGTACAATTCTTGTGCTGCTGACTTAAATACACCTGCCCATGTGCTGCTCAAAGATCCCTAAGCCGCACACTGTGCACCTGTCATGCATTCCCGAACTGTCCTGACACTCACCCACATGCTCGTCATTGCTGGCTTGTTGTTCCTGTCTGCAGAAGCAGAATAGCCCGGGGCATGCTGTGCATGTCACAATGGTTGACGCTGTTGGCATTGGTGCTGGCGGCTCGGGCGCAGCAGCCGGCCTGCTGCATCCGTTCTCACCCAAAGGCAAGGTAGGCGGTAAACAGCTGGCAGGATGGACTGCATACACATAAGTCAACAAGCGCGATGCATAGCAGCAGTGTCACCACCCCGAAAAACTGCACGGAGCAGTCAGGCATTTGTCGGTGACTGAGTAGGTTGGCGTCGTATACTCATGGCGCTGCTTTCCTATGCATGCCGCAGCTGCTGTGGAAGGCACAGGAGGCCATGGCGTCGGCACTGCAGCTGCTGCAAGCAGCAGAAGAAGCAGCAGCACAATGCCCAGGTGAGGCGGCATGCAAATGAAGCACTAGTTGCACAGCCTTGAGCGCTCCCACCACCACAGCATTTGTTAGGACGGCTGATATCGCACAGCTCAGCGTGCTTCCGCCACCAGTGCCGCCTGCGGTGCTTTGCCGTCCATATGCAACAAGCGACAGAAAAAAATGCCTGCACAATCGGATTCTTCTCGTGGCCCCACACCTTCCAACTCTCTGGCTCCGCTGCTGGCCTCCTTCAATGCCTACAGACCTGCCACAGCCTCTAGCTTGGCACACCGGCATGCTCAGGCCTGCACCCAACACAAAGCAGTCACAGGACTACTGGAAGGTGCGCAGCAGCAAGCAGCAGCAGCAGCAGCAGCAGGGCTTGGATGCTGGAGCCGTGTCAGTCGAGCTGGCCCTGCTGCAAGCAAGCATAGCAGATGCTGCGGCAGCTCAGCAGCTGCTGCCTGGCGTTGTACTGCCAGCTGTATCTCAAGCAGCAGCAGATGCACATGCACCATCACAACAGCAGCAAGACCTTCAGCCGCACCTACAGCGTCGCAGGCAGGGCAAGCAGCAGCAGGAGCAACTGGAAGGCTGGACATCAGAAGGCGCAGCTGCACTGCACATACCAGGAGGCATTACACTGCACCCGCAGCGTTACATGCGGGCACTGTGGTCAGCTTGTCAGCTGGCAGCAGCAGCTAGGGCGGACGGCAGTAGCACAGCATTACACATCCAGCAGCTGTCATCACTGGCAGAGCTGCAGCAGGCACTTGCGGGCAGCAGTAGCAGCAGCGGTGAGAGTAGGAAGCTGGATGCAATAGTTGTTGCTGCTGGTGCTGCTGTGGGGAGCTTAACTGAGTTCGATGGGCAGCTGCCACTGAGCCTTTGCCAGGGCTACACACTCGACATGCTACCACCTTTAGATCATCAGCAGCAGCAGAATCACCAGCAACAACAGGCAGACAGCGCAGAGCAGGCTGTCGACACCGGCAGCAGCAGTAGCAGCAGCACCCTTACCACTGCTGCAGCAGCTCTACCAAACTTGCTGCACCAGTATGGCGCGGAGGCCCCTAGCCTGCTTGGTTCACCGTACCTAGCTTCCCAGGGAGGTCAGGTGCTCGTGGTGGGAGCCACCAAGCAGCATGACTGGACTGCACAGCAGGCCCTGCAGGAGCTAGGGCGAGCCATACACCCTTCCATACTGCAGCAGCAGGACACGCAGCAGCAACAGCAGCAGCAGCTGATTGAAGATGCTGCAGAGGTCAGAGCAGCAGCAAAGGAGCTATTGGCAGGTGCTGCTGCAGCCTGGCCGCCATTATCAGGCTGGCGGGTTGGAGGCATTCGCAGCGGTGTGCGGGCGCTGCCACCTCGCACGCAGCAGGGCTCAGTGCCGCTGGCTGGCAGGTGGACAAGCGGCAAGCAGCAGCAGCAGCAGCAGCAGCAGGAGCCTCTGGCTAGTGAAATCGAGGAGCGCAGGTGAGGTTCGACGCTTTGTGACCCAGACCTGCGTAAGCCAAGCATTTTGCTGATTAAGACACACAATAACAGCTGCCGTGCCGGCTTGTTGCTGTTTGGAGCGAGCACCCCGCCAGCAGCATTATGAGATCGCAGCACCGCTCCATCGGCGCAGCGGCAGCGTTCAGTGCACCTTTCAGCTCTTCGTCTTTGGACTGGTGTCCTTCATTATTCCTGCGTGCCCTACCCCGTCTGTTACATGCTCTGCAGGCCGGTTGTGTGGCTGCTGGTGGGCCTGGGGGCAAGGGGCCTGGTGTACCACGCCTGGCTGGGGCAGCCCAGCTTGAACGCCTTTGCAAACGTGCCCACTTAGTGCTGTCCTGCCTGCCTTGCCATGTCTGTAATGTGAGCTGCAGGCCGGCTCTGTAACTGCTGGTGAGCCTGGAAGATCCAGGGCGAGAGTGTCACGCCTGACTGAGGCGGCACGTCCCTGCTGACATCGCTGCTGTCGTGTGTGCTGCTACATGTGCTGCAGGCCGGCCGTGTGGCTGCTGGTGGGCCTGGGGGCACGGGGCCTGGTGTACCATGCCTGGCTTGGGCAGCTGATGGCCCAGGCTGTGCTGGCTGGCAGTGAGCAGCAGCTGCCGCAGGAGCTGCTGGCATGGAGGCAGCTGCAAGCAGCAGGCGGCGCCACTGCAGGTGCCACTATGCAGGAGGCGGAGTGATCAAATGTGCGGCAGCGGCATTGCTTGGCGACGTCTGTATACTCTGCTCTAGCTTTGCTGGGTATCGGGTGAGCTAGAGTGTAACATGCCTGGTTAGGGCGCGCAGCAGCGAGCAGCAGCTGCCGCAGGAGCTGCTGGCGTGGGGGCAGCTGCTGGCAGCAGACCTAGATGGCAGCGCTGCAGGTGTAGCTGTGCAGACGGAGTGATGTGCGCTGCAGGTGCCGCTGTGAAGGACGCGGAGTGATTAAATGCACGGCAGCGGCAATGCTGGGTGATGTATGTATGATTTGTGCTGGCTTTGCTGGGTATGGGGTGAGCTAGAGTGTATCATGCCTGGTCCCTACAAACGCCAGGGGGGTTTTATCCCCCCGGATATTCTACTTATCCCATGAATTTCCAGTGGATATCGGCAATATCCCTGACAGCCTGACGGATATCCCCTCTTATGACTTTATCCAGCAACTGCAACGGATATCCAGTGGAGTTCTCCTGGATAATAGATGGTGCAGTGGCAGGGTGAGAATCTGCGTTTACTGCTTGGAAGGCGTATCCTGTGCAGCCTAGCACATAGCAAGGAACAGGTTTCAATTCCTGGCACCACGCCTGAACGGCATTCAGCTGGCTGTCTCATGCTGCTGTCAGTCAGGCTATGGTGATGCATACATTTCAGCCTAGAAAAGCCAGCTCATACAATCGTGTTGACAACATGGTTTTTTGTTTATGCAGAGTCTTGCACTGCACAGCTGCAGCGCACAGCCTGCAAGGGTGCTGCTGTAGGGCTGACTGTATTGACAGCATTACGCTCCAGAGGTAGCTTGACCAATGATCTCGTGGCTGCAACCCCTTCAAGATATCGCAAAAAATTTATCATTCACCTTATGCAACACATGCAGTCAGTAGATGCCGCGTTGAAGGCGCTGTCATGTGTTACAATACAAACGAAAAGGGTACTACCTGCGAAGCACACCGCTCATCGCTGATCATCAGCAAGAAAGCACGTAGAGACAAACGTTTATTGAACGGTGAAAGAAAGCAGGATCAAGCTCGAGTCGCACACTGCAGATGCTTCACGCTGCAACAAACAGGCTGCGAGCGAGCGTCCACGAGGCGCTCGCTATAATGAATGCGTCAGCTATCGGTACTTGCAAGGTTGATAGCCACCCTGCACAGATCGCTACGGAAGAGTGCTGCTCGAGCAGCAAGTATCTGTGCAGCAGGAGGCACCCTTTATCGTGCATTCCACAGGCATTGCACGCTGTTGCGGGCCCAGGCAGATTAAAATACAACAGTATGGAATCGTTCTGACGGCCATATCGAGCCACGTTCGGCCAGATCAGCTGGGGCATGAAGGACAGCAGCAGCAGCCTCCTGCTGTACCACATGGTGCTCTTTCTGTATGCAGGCTGCAACCTGCAACCACCATTGCACTAGCATCGCACCTAAGGTAGATTGTAGCTGACAGGCTACCAGGTAGTTGTTAGCTGGGTATGCTGTGGCTGCTGCTGCTGCTGTGCCATAACACAGCCTTGTTCTTTCAGTAGCGTCATGCTGGCAGCTCCACCAACCAGGCAAAACTGTCCTGCCAGTATATTCTAACACTTAATTTTACCCACACAGATGCAGATGCATTGATTCTACCCACAAAAATGCAACTACGTCCGTGTCTGTACTGGCTTCTGCAACGCAGATGGGGCATAACTGCTTAGGCAAACCTGGACTGTGCCTTGCTTCAGTCGACCCCTTGGAGCCACCTCCTCCTACGACATGCATAGCGGTAAGTTGATTGTGTCTTGAATAGTACATCAACACGGATGCTGGACACCATCAAAGCATGCCAAGTGTGTTTGACGCGCTGCTGCAGCAAGCATTGTTTGAAAGACCCTAGTTGCTGACAGAGTGATTACGTTTGGGTGCATGCAAGCAGTTGTAAAGCATTACACTGCAAGCACCAACATGTTGAGCACTGAACTCTTGCCCTGCTGTATGCTGCTGCTGTTGATGTGTATCTCAGCTGTGGAGGTGCCTGTCCTGACCTCCGATGAAGTTGGGATGTCTACCCACTGTAACAAGCTCTAGAGATCTTACACAGTGCCCAAGAGCGCGGGTTGGTGGAAGACATCGGCACTCTTCTGACAAGGAGCAGCGATGGAGTCAGCATGTTTCTATGTTGTAGTGTATGTAGACAAGCCCGAAGACAAAAGCGGCCGCAGCCACAAGATAGCTTGTGGTCAGGGCAGATGTTGTGTGGTCTGCTAGGCGGATGACTTGGTGCTGATGCAGCCCAGATAGCCATGTGTGTGTTGCAGGACAACTGTTGCATTGCAACAGTAACAACATGTTGTACAGTTAACTGTTGTACACTTAACAACGTTGTCTTGGCAGGAAGCCTGTGATGTTGTTACATTTGTGTGTACAATGGTCAGCTGATGCGGCGTGGTGAGCAACACAGCAACACATGTGAGCCGGTCTTGGCACTTGATTGAGCAGTGCATGCTCTTTAGAGCATCACCGTCGTGTCAGATGGTAGCTTGGCTGGCTGGCTGGCTGCTAGGGTGCCCTGCATGACAAATGGCGCCAACTGCCTGCACTGACAGGTGTGACCGCCGCCAGGAGCATTGAATGTGTATGTATGTATGTGCGCCTGTGCTCCGGTGGATAAACTCTTTATCCGCAGTGGAGCAGGCAATATCCTAACGGATGTCCGCTCAGCGGATATCCGGCTGTTCCACTGAACTTTTCAGGGGATAAAACCCCCCTGGCGTCTGTAGGGGTTGGGGCGCGCAGCAGTGAGCAGCAGCTGCCGCAGGAGCTGCTAGTGTGGAGAGACGTGGCAGGCAGCAGATGGCGGCCCTGCAGGCGCAGCAGCTGTCCCGGTCAGCAGAGTGATGCATGGCAGCGGCATATGCTGTACTGGGTTTCTTGGGCATGGGGATGAGCTAGGGTGTTTCATGCTTGGCTGGGGCAGCTGATGGCCCAGGCTGTGCTGGCTGGCAGTGAGCAGCAGCTGCCACAGGAGCTGCTGGCATGGAGACAGCTGCAAGCAGCAGAGGGAAGTGGCAGCGCTGCAGGTGACACGGCCAAGCAGGCGGAGTGAGCACCTGGGTGGCAGCGGCATTTCTGCGGAACGTATGCTGTGTTATGTGCGTGTGGCACTGGATTTGTCACCTTGTGGCATTAGACAACGTCACCGTCTGCGCACGCTTGGAGCATTTCAAGCATTGATTTTTCTCTGCCTCGTACCTGCCAATTCACGGCATCTCATATCCTGCAGCTGTAACCATTACGCTGACTCAGCCTACCACTGTTATATATTCAAGGGGTATATGACAGCTGAACCCAGAAGGGCAGTGCGTAAGGAGGGTCGTTTGATACAGCAGGCGTCCACACAAACGTTGTTTGTGCTTGAAGCTGTCCGCCATTCCATTTTGAAACCGCAACTCACAGCATGCTGCGGCTGTAGCAGTTGACACAACGAACCTCACTATGAATTCTTTTTAGTCAGCGCTGTGTGTAGCCTAGCCCTTCAACCCCTCCCAACAAAGAAGGCTGAGGCATAAGCAAGCCATCACATGCCACCGCTACAACCAGACAATAAGTAGGCGATGCAAGCAAAGCGCGCCAGCATAAACAGTCATGCAAACATGCATAGAGCCACACCAACCAGGGACATGCAGATGCAGCACAGCGGTGCACCACGTGGTGACAGCCCGAGCTCACATATGCCAATGATCAAGCGCCACCATAAGAGAAGAAACACAGACAAACACTCAACAGTGTTTCACTGCGAGTGCGCTGGCTACAGGCAGGCACAGAGCAGAGCATGCGTCACTCAGGTTTCTGTGACCACAGAGCAGACACAGCAACAGCACAGTGCTGCAAACCACAAACTACATGCTTGAAAGCTGCTTAGAACAACACCAGGCTTGATCTGCAGTACCTACTGCTGAGGGTGCCACTTATGGTCAGGCATGGCCAGGGCTGTGCATCTGCGGCACTACCCAACCCCCAGCACTCTGCAGTGAACTCAGAAGTTCAAGCGACAACGTTGCCCTGCAACCAAAGTATAGCATGCGCACACAGTGCGTGTCAGTCGTTAGTTGCTTGAATGCTGCTCAAACAGAACCAGTCCAGGCCCCTCCATCTGCACAGCCTACTGCTTAAAGTGCATCGACAGACATGGCCAGGGCTGTGCACTTGAGGCAGAGCACAACCTGCAGCATGTAGCCGTAAACTCAGACGCTATACAATATAACCAAAACTCAGACGCTATACAATATAACCAACTCCAGACAAGACACTGTACGGAAACACAGCATGACAGGGTTCAACACCCTGCATACGTGCAACTGATGCAAATCCTATGTCAACAACCAAATCGGTTGTTGATCTGCAGCACTTACTGATGCAGGAGTCACCATGCGGCAGCTATGGCCACGGCTGTGCACGAAATGTTTCACCCATTCAACAGCAGTCAGCCAAAACCTCAAAATTTCATGTACTGATCAACTCCAATCAGGGCAATGCGCGCAGACACAGCGCGCGTCGGTGCTACTTGCTGGCATGCTGCTCAGGCCAGAACCAGATCATGCTCAATCTGCAAGGCATACTGCTGAAATCAGCACCTCTGACGGTGCCACCAAGCAACAGTCAGGACCAGGAGTCTGCACCTGAGGCGACAAACCCTGCACCACTTCAAGCCATGAATGCGAGTCACTTGATTGATCCGAACAAGACAAGCAGAGCGCATGTGACACGCGTATGCAGTCACAGCAGTATTTCTTGTTTTGAATCACCGCAAGACAGAGCAAAATCAGGCTCAATTTGCAACGTGCTGCTGCAGTGCACCAATGGCCAGGCAGACTCCAGGCTCTGCACCTGGATACCAGCTAGCACGCAGCACATAGTAAAAAACTCAGAAATCAAGTAATGACGCCCTCGGAACCAGACAAATAGAATGCATATGACATGCTGTGTGCGGCGCACATAGTCACACCAGAGATTCATGCTCAGAAACTCCACATAACAGCACCAAATCAGGCTGTAAGTGCCATGGTTACTGCTTCGAGTGCACAAAACCGGCGGATGAGACTCTGCACGCAAATGAGGTACTAAATCAACCCGCAGCACTTAAAAGTACTGAATAGTATGCAACCCAAAAGTTGCGCCATGATGCAGTCCAATCCGTATAAGTTATGTGCAAGCAGCACGCGTCAGTGTTCCATGCATGGATGCTCGCTATATCGGCACCAAAGCAGGCTCAAGTTGCGACGCCTGTTGCTGATTGTGCATCACAGATTGCGTGTTGTGTGCAAGGCTCATATGGCTGCAAAAAACGTTCAAGACGGAGCTAGCAGCTGTGGACACACTTCAAGCCATGCAAAGGGCTCCTTTGGCCTGAGCTAGCCCAGCGAGCTTTATTGGTGTCACTGTGAACGTTACACTCCACGAGGTGCTCTGTGTCTCAAGCTCTGCTCAAGCTGCTGCTGCACCCGCCCTGCTCTTTGCAGCAACAGCTGTGGCAGCAGCTACAGCAGCAGCAGCAGCGCCGATGGGGCTCAACGCCAGCCCAAATGCCATGCGGCAGGCCGCAGCAGCGGCGTATGCATGCGCCACCATTAGCAGCCACACAAAGCGCATCACAGTAACAACAGACCCAGCAGAGCTCATCAGCTCTGCAATATTCAGCTCAGCATCCACCTGTTCATACGCTTCAATATACGCCTGCGGGCCCAGGGCCCAGAACAGCAGCCGCACTGGCGCCAGCACTGTCTGGTACAGCTGAGGCAACAATGCAACAGGCAATCCCAGCACAGCGAACGCAGCATCAGCAAACCAGCGGCTGTGAGAGGAAGCCACCACACCATCCACAATGATGCTGCCACCGAGAGTGAAAGGCGCATACAAACCTTGCAGCGCAACGCGCTCAACGCCGCACACAGTAGCTGCTGTCAGCTGCGCTGGCGAGCTGTGCTGTGCCGCACCAGCGGATGGAGGCAGCACCATCATTGTGTCGCCAACTGACACTGCGGCTGCATATTTGGCCACAGGGGCATGCTGAGAGCCGGAGCCGAAGGTCAGCACAAAGTGATCTGCTGAGAGCTCCATCTGCAGGGTAGCAGCCCCTGCAGGCCCTAAGCAGGGATTGATTGATGCATTGGAGCTGGCTGGGGCAAGGTGCAGGCGCACGCCAGACATGGAGCCGGCTTGGCGGTGGCCCCTGCAGCAGCAGCAGCAGCAGCATCAGCAGTTGCAGCAGCAGCAGCAGCAGCAGTAGCAGCAGCAGCAGCAGGGGCTACTTTGAGCTTGCGTGAGCATGATTTGCGGCAGCAGATGCATAGCTTGTGCGATTTGTGCGATGTGACTGCTGCATTGTGCCAAGTGCAGGTGGCCGTCGACTGCAGTCATCGGGAGTGCAGTTGCGCAGCGGTTGCGAGCGCTAGCAGAGTTGCTGTATAACAGGCTGCATGCCGTCCCCAGACGTGACTTTGTCTCTACACAGTGACTTTGGCATGCCTCCACTCACCAAGCATAGATCGGCTCGTAAGCCACACCGCCGTTCGCAGCACGCACAGCCACAACATCACCAGTAGCCAGAGCATCCATGCGCCTGCTGCTGCCATCAGGCAGTAGCACCGTGACGTGTGCAGGGAAGCAGGCCGGCAGCTTGTCGCAGTTATCAACACATTCTGCAGTGCCGCCAGACACAGCGTACTTGCCGTCTGGTAAGTAATTTGCCGCTGTGGTGCCAGCGGGACATATGTCCCTTGGGTTGGTTGTACAGAATCTGTCAGTGGGGTCCACCACGGCCGTGCATACATATGCACCTGCTGATATGGTGCAGTCCTCAATGGCACACCCAACTTGCGCTGCACAAGGTGAGGAGTAAGTGCACTGAGGCTCGTCCTGCGGGCGGCCAAAAAAGAAGCGACTCATGTCACATGAGATATACCCTGCACACTGTATACGGCCTGTGCACGTCTGTGCAGGATTAAATGATGTTGGCATGCGCAGCAGCCATGCTGCATGTTCTGACTGAGGAGCGGTGTCAATCCTGTGGCTGATGCATACTGTACTAACAAGCATATTTCCAACATATGGCAGCCCCTTCTGACGCCGCTTGCTTTCCAATCATCCCTCCCTCTACTGTGCTGACTCAGAACTGTGGCTGAGGCCAGCATATCAGTGGCACCCCAGACGAAGCATGCCTACACAACAATCGCAGCAAGAGACATCACCTGCGGTGTCCCTTTCTCAGCAGCGTTCGCTCTTTTGAGAACATCAAGCAACGTCTCTCACCTCGAATTTAAGCAAGTTGAATTTTGCAGTGCACGTATTGTTGCGTCTGCACACATCACTTGGGCACTGAACGGGGCTGCCTGCACACACGCCTTCAGTACACACTGAGCAGCAGCAGCAGCAGCAGCAGCGCGACAGCAGCAGCGGTGGTTTGTTTTGCACCTGTCTCTGATGCCCCTAGCCCCTAGGCTGGCAGCTGCGCAAGCTGCGGGACCCTGGCAACGCCCGCACTCTGGCCAGACCCAGCATTGGCTAGGCGGGCAACTGTGCCGGCCTACACAGCCAGCGGGCCAGCGGGGAAGCCTTTCCTCTTCAGGCATCCAGCTAGGGGCATGTCATCCAGCCTTGACCTGCTAGGGCTGGCTAACGGACATCTCGCCAGTGGAGTTGGCACTGCTGTGTAGCACCAGCTATAAGGTCATGGGCCATGACTCATGGCGTGCAGGCGATGTGGTGTGTGATGCTGGTACTGCAGATGCATGCAGGAAATGTGCAGGGCTGCACAGCCATACTAGCGGCTCACGCTGCGAACGTGGCAGCGAGCTTGCACACTGCACACATGGCAGCTCAGCAGTGTTGGCCATACGCATAGGGCAGCTCAGCAGTGTTAGCCATACGCAATCACCATCACACTCAAGTTTGGCGCGAGCTGAGCACTCACCATCATTCTCAGTGCAGGCGACACCATCGTTGCACTTCTGGCCATCTTTCACAATGCCTACCTCGCACTTTGAGGTGCTCAGGTTACACACAGCAGCTTGGCAGACCTTGCTGTTATAGCAATTGTCAGGATTGCAGTCAGCGTCGCTCTTGCATCCTGTGTAAAGCACACAATTGAGCAGCGGCATCATTATGTGCAAGGCTAAGCATGTGTGTTAACATGCACTGCAAAGCATGTCACTGCCTACATGGACCCCACTAACAACAGTGTCCCGCACCGTGAAGCGGCTATGCATCACTTTGGTTCTTTGCAGTTGAGTAGCCGCATCAAGCGGCCGCTTGCAAATGTGTGGTGCATGTGCAGCATGGCCGCTATCAGCTGCACACATCAACACTCTGATACGTTTCCTATCTGGTGCTGCTTTCTCTTCTTTGTGTCTGCAGGAGACTTGCATCTGAATTGTCCCAGCATGCCCTGCGAGCTCTTTTGTGTGCTCCAGTTTGCACACTCAGGGACAAGTCAGCATGTCCCGCTTGTTGCAGGTGGCTCTTATGTGTCTTGCAACAGCAATTGAGTTGAGCATGCAAGGCAGCATGTGAGGCAGCAGCTAGCTAACGGAGACGAAGCAGTCTACGTACTACCGCCGCTTCCCTGATGCTCACCCCAGTACTAGTGCGGTTTCTACGTGTTCCCAAGATGCCTGGAAACACAGTTACTAGCCTCCGTCCGTTGCATCACCCGGCCTCACCTGCAGGAGTGCACTTGCTTTCATACATCCAAGTGGACTGCAGGTTGCTGTTCAGTACACAGCGGGCAATTGGAGGGCCGTCATACCCACAGGGGCAATCGCCAGTGCAGCTGTCGCCAACCTGGGCAGTGCATATAAAGACGCCTACCACGGGAAATGGGGATGTGTCGCACTGATACGGCCCTGCGTCAAGCGCATCAGTAGCGGCGCATGCCAGGTCAGCAGCAGCATGTGCCACAACAGCAGCGTCAACTGCCACAACAGCAGCAGCATCTGCCATAACAGCAGCATCGACTGCATTATTGGCGGCGTCACCTGCTGAGCTGGCATGTGGGTGCCAGGCGCAGGCTGAGCTGAAGGCCACACATGCAGCACCTTGCATGCATGCATGCAAGCATGCATGAATGCATGAATGCATGAACGAATGAACAAATGAATGAACGAATGAATGAATGAGTTACGCCTGGTGTGTTCACAATTGACACCCGCATTAGTTAAGGAAGGTGACAAGTGTGGCGATGCGGATGCCTCATGCGCCTCCACGCCTCCTACCATACGCCTCCTACCTTGCATGCAGTCTCTTCATCAAAAGTATCATCTTCATACACCCAACAAAACATGAAATACCATGTAACTACAGTTGACATACAAGCCACACTTGCGCTGCCCCCTTCAGAGCACCAGGAGCCTCAGGGCAGGGGGCCTTTGGTCCTGCATTGCATGTGTGCAGGCACCCACTCACCATACATACGAGTGTCCTCTTTTACTTCTTTCCCCGGATTGCACCCGGATTGCCGTACTTGCTCCCTTACTCCCTCCCTCACTCGCTCACTCCCCGGTTCCCTGCCTTCCTGCCTGAACAGTGCAGCCCTGCAAGCCACCCACCTTGACAGCGGCCACTAACCCAGCCATAGCCTGACTTGCAGCCGCACTTGTACCCAGTGCCAGGGACAGGCACATCAGTGCAGGTGCCGTTTGAGTTGGGGTCAGCACTGCACGGGTTGCCCGCACACCCGTTTGAGTCTGCGCGCGCAGCAGGCAGCAGCAGCGGCAGCAGCAGCAGCAGCAGCAGCAGCAGCAAAGATGTTGCTGCATGCACATGCATGTGACTGCGCCTGATGTGCTCAACATGCAATTTGTATCAGCGGAAGGTTGGCTGCTGCTGACAGCTGAAATGCCTATCAGCTCTGTTGTTGCATACGCGTTGCACACGCACACATTGCAGCCGGCTTGCAAGACAACCATGCATGTGTGGGCGCCCCATGCCGCGCTTTGCAAGTGCTTTGGCTAGCGCTGTGCACACGATGCACGCAACAGCTCGCTCTAACGGCCAGCTGCAGAAATGCCAGTGCTCAAAGTGCAGCCCCTTGGAGGCATGTGCAGGCCACGCTGTAGTGCTGCCAGCTCTTTTGCAGTGCAAAAGGCGCTGAGGCGACAAGGTGGTCGACTTCAGCTATCATCAGCATCATGTCACCATTCAAGCGCCCCATAAAAGCAGCTGAAAGAAGAGGAGGAGGGAAAAGAGCAAGAAGCACAACGCCATCACTTGTGCATGTGTTCCTCCAGCATGTGTAACGCTGTCTTTTCTGGCAGGCTATCACCCTACCTCGGCAAGTGCTCCCAGTCCAAGCAGCACCTTTTGTACAGCCGCAGCTAAAACCGCTGCTGGGTGCAGGGGTCAAGCTGCAGGTGCCATCAGACAGGGGCATGCCAGCACATGGGTTGTCTGCGCAGGCGTCTGCAGCAAGCAGTTTCAGCAAGCAGCGGTCAGAAGATCGCAGCCACAGCTGCTGCAGCACCTTAGCTGATGTGCGTTCAGCTGGCACAGTAGGAGTGTGACGGGTGAGCTGGACGGGCATGCAGCGTTGCATATGAACGCCGGTAGCAAGCCAGCTTCTGTCAGAGATGCCAATGAATCATTGGAAAAGCCGTTTGGCGGATGATGTGGCTGCTTATAATAGGGAAGCGTCACGTCGTCAATCAACGCATGCGCACGCACTGAGCAGTTGCACGCAACATGCTGAGCAGCTGCACACATAATGCGGAGCATTTGCACGTCACATGCTCAGCAGCTGCACGCCACATGCTTTACGTTCCAATTTCTTTTCAAGTTAAGCGCAGCTTGCATGCCTTGCAGCAATGCACAGCATAGGAGCTTCTGACGCCGCTTCAACATGGCATTGCTGTGACCACGACACGTGGCATTGCTGTGAGCACAACTCGGTACCATGCGGGTGATGCAGTGCATCCAGGGACAGTATCTGCTGCTGCTGCTGCTGCTGCTGCTGCTGCTGCTTCATGCCTCACCTGGAGGGAGCACAAGTTGCCCCTGAAGGGTGACACCTGTGGGCAGGACATGATATTTCAGAGTTTCAGCTTATGTTGAGTTAGTAGTGTGCATGCAGGTGGAGGGATCGGCTGCAGCTGCGCATACACAAGCGTGCGTGCCTGCAGGCGCTTGACGTGTAGTACAACTTGCAGCGCACAAAGTCCTGCCGCACTCGCCTGGTGTACAGGCAGCGGTCAGCGCCAGCTGCAAAGAGCTGTACACACACATACAGAGGGGATGCGTATGCACAAATCTAACGAAAAATAAGATAGGTACATATACAATGGGGGTCTTGGGCCATGCTGCAGAGCACGCACGCATGGACGCACACGCGCATGCACTCACGCACACACATGCTTGTGCGTAAACACATGCAATGCACCCCAGCCCCACCCAATCCGATTCCTCGTCCTTTGCCTGCTGTGTGGCTAGTCTGGAGCCAACTCGGTAGTCATACACAGACTATGCACCACATCCTCACCTAATGCGTAGGCAGGCCCGACAGCCACCTGCAGTGCTGCCTGCAGGTCAGATTGGCTCTCCACAGCTCCAACTTTGGAAACCACAAAGCTGTAGATGGCAGTAACGGCCTTGGCTGCTGCTCCGCGACGGTTGCTTCCCGTGGTGCATGTGCTGTTGACAAGCTTGACGCTCGCCGCAAACTGTGGGGCGGTGCGGGCTGCCACCTCCCGAAGGAAAGTGGCTGCCAGCTGCTGCTGGGTTGCGTCGTTGCAGGCGCCCGTGGTGGCGGCGGAGATGCTGATGGCGATGCCCGGCAAGCTGCCGTTGGTCACTGCACGCAACATGCGGAGCAGTTGCATGCACCATGCTGAGCAGCTGCAAGCACCATGCTGAGCCGCACGCATCACGGGGCTGCTGTTTTGACAACTTCAAAGGTGATTATACATTGTGCCATATTTGTCTTGAACACTTGCAACAGCAACACTTGCGGTTGGAGATGCCTTCACGAAACGGTTGCTGTTGGCATGTGGCGTATTTGGACTGCACAAGACCCTGCCCTACGCGTACGTTCACACACTTGCATTGTCTCGGTGAACACTCTGCTTGACTTACAGCTGCACTCCTGGGCAGTGGCATTCCAGGTAGCACCAGGAACACAGGCGCAGGAAATGGTGTCGCCGGCGCTGATGCATTGTCCAGTGGAGAACCGTACACCAGCGCAGCGCTGGCCGCCAAAGCGGAGGCAAGGGAACATGCCTGGCAGCACACAAAAGCACAGCAACACGATTGGGCTCAGTGAAGGCAACCACACAGACACATACTGTACAGCAGGTGGTTTATTCAAGGAAAGCACGTGTTTCCTTGAAACACATGCATTGAACTGCATGATGAAAGCACAGGTGTACTCAGTGGAGGCAACCACACAGACAAGCAGCCTCCCATGATGCTCGTATATGAAGAGCCACCGCAACTTTCAGCTGCCGCATGATGCGCCGGTGTCTGGCTGTATTGATGAGACTGGTGCAGGCAGGAGTGCCCTTTTCACGGCAGTTATGTTTAGCAGCATGCACTGCAAGCACAGCACTCACTGTTTGCGAAGCAGTCGCCTTGTCTCTTCACGAACTTGCCGTTCACGCAGAGGGCAGCCAGCACCGCAGACGGTACAAAGTTCTCGGCACAGCTCTTTGCTTGGCACCATTCACCATCCAAGGTGATGTTGCAGGCCCAGACTGCATTGGGAAAGATGTCTTCGCTTGGATTTCCAGTACACGCGCCTTCATCCAGAACGCACCAGAGGCACAGCAGCAGCAGCATGTGACGCAGGTCTGAAGCAGTATGCAAGCATGCGAGGCCTAGTTGGCTGCCAGGGCACTGGTGCAATGCGTCATTGAACAGCCCTTGCAGTGCGTGCAGCGCTGTGTGGTGTCCACCCAGCTGCACCATCCAGGGGCCATACGCATACCATCTCAGATGTGCCAGGACCCACCTTTAACTATCCTCTCTCATAGCTGCTGCTGCTGCTGCTGCTGCTGCTGCTGCTGCTGCTTCATGCCTCACCTGGAGGGGGCACAGGTTGCACCAGAAGGGTGACTCCTGCGGGCAGGGACACGCCCACAGCACTCACGTCAGACGACGGCGCATGTCAAGCAGCGGCAATGAGACACGTGGACACGTCAGGCCAAACTAATAACGCAGCGCACGTGCGCACGCACACACGCACGTACACACGCACGCACACACGCACGCACGCACGCACGCACGCACAATCGCATGCACGCACTGACATACAATCGCACGCACGCTCGCAACCACTCACCCAAGCAATAACACACCCACGCACACACATGCGCGACGCACCCCAGCCTCAACTAATGCGAATAAGCACCCATCATGCCTGCTGTGTGGCTGACCCGGTCATCACACACATACACACACACACTGTATACCTCATCCTCACCCAAAGTGTAAGCAGACCCCACAGCCAGCTGCAGTGCTGCCTGCAGGTCTGACAAGCTCTCCACAGCTCCTACTGTGGAAGCCACGAAGCTGTAGATGGAAGCAACAGCCTTGGGTGCTGCTCCGCGGCGCTTGCTTTCCACGGTGCATGTGCCGTTGTCAAGCTTGATGCTGGCCGCAAACTGCGGTGCGGTGCGGGCTGCCACCTCGCACAGGATGACAGCTGCCAGCTGCTGCTGGCTGGTGGTGTTGCAGGCGCCCGTGGTGTTGGCGGTGATGGTAATGGTGATGCCCGGCAAGCTGTTGTTGGACACTGCACAGGCAACAGGACAGCATGACACATCAGCAAAAGTGCACTTGTGGACAAGAAAAGCTGCTGCACCATCAGCTCTGGCAGGCACCCGACCACTGCACAGACAAACAAGGACAGCGCGACACTTGGTCTTGTTTGCATTGACTCATCATGCAGTGCATGCATCACCACCTACCTGGCTTGCAGTCCTTGTCTGTGGAAGCTCCTGGCAGCACTGCAAAGGTGCCGGCAGGACAAGCCTTGCACGCAGCAGTAGTCGCAGGGCCCCCAGGGGACCACGTGCCAGGCTGGCACTTGGAGCAGTCAACACCGGCGCGCCCAGGCAGGCACTCTGGCAGCAGCAGGGCATACACAGGTGCAATAGAGTCACACAGCATGCCGTGCCCTGCTGTGCTGTGCCGTGTTGTGCCGTGCCGTGCAGTGCAGCGCAGTGCAGTGCAATGCAGTGCATCAGACCTCTTCTGAACACGAGATGAAAACACACAGCATTGCTCGTATGCGTTGGGCCGTCCAAGAGCAGTGCGTTGCATGGGTTGATCAGCAGGCGTTGCAGCGCATGCAACATCAAGTGAAGGGTCCGAGCGCTGTTGCTGGCGCTGCTTCCGTATGCATTCAGATGGGTGCACGGCAGTTACTGTGCATGCCTGTACAGCTCAGCACAGACACTTGAAAAAGAGTTTTTAATCATTGTTATGCAGAAAAACAGCTGTTCAGCAACACACCAGAGCAGGCGATTCTGGAGGTGATGGGTGTGGTGAAGCCCGCGCTGCACTTGGTGCAGTTCATGGATCCAGCCACTGGCGCAATGCTGCCAGGGGGGCACTGCAACACAGAGCAGTGGAAAAACAGCCACGTCAACATAATGATGTTTTAGGGTGCAGGGTGTGAGGGTCTAGGGCTTGAACCCACCCTAGGGTAGGTTGAGGCCTCAACCCTCCACCCATGACAGGGCAGCATTGAGAGAGCACTGCACTGACTGCAACATCGTTCCCCGAATATGTTGAGCTTATTAGCATGCTGCATTGCACTTCTACATGCTGTGGCACGCAGAGCAGGCAAGGCTGCAGCTGCATGTGATGGGACACATGTGCTGTACAGCAGCTGCTGCGCTGCTGTCACACAGCTCTGGCTCCAGACACTTACCTTCTTGCAGGCAGCGGTGTTGGCTTCGTGAGGGCGTCGGCCTGGTGAGCAGCACACGCACGGACGCTTTCTTGGAGGCAGAGGGTCATCCGGGGAGTCGGCAGGATTCTCGCAGACCTGGCAGCCTGGCAGGCAGTCCGTGCTCGTCTTGCCGGGTGATGCCGTGCACTGCCCGGTAAGAGGCGAGCTCAGCCTACCGGCCGGTGCTTCAGCCTTCTCAGGTGTTGTTCTTGCCATGGTATGCTCTGGGAGGGCGCAGAGGGCCGCAAACAGCAGCAGGAGCACTGCTAGCTGCGAAGCTGCACGCGACATGCTAGCCTGCAAGGGCGTACCCTGGCACATTGTGTGCAGAACTATTTGCTTAGGTCTGATTGGCTCAAATCAGTTAGCGACTGGCAGGATCCGCCGGCTATAAGTGTGGCTCTCGCTGCTGTTTGGTGGCACCCGGGACACTTTGCCCGGGTGTCACGTGGAACTAACAGTGCGCCGTTACCCTGAACACTAATTTCCTGAATAGTATTATTCGAAATAAGAAGCAAGAGTTGATGGCTGGCCTTAGGGTATGATCAGACTTCACAAAAAGTGCTGTTGACAGTCTGAGTGCGGCGAGCTGAACGTCGTATGACAGACCAATATATGTTTTAGAATATGGTTTGGATTGTACGTTTACTCTTTTGCAGCAGCTGTGTGAACGTTTGAAACTTCAGTGCACCCTGTCACTGTCCGTTCAACGATGGTTGTATTGCCTCAACACATGTGCTCTGAACGTCTTGAAGCGCTCGCCAGTTTTGAATCCATTATATGCATCTCACGTCCTGCAAGATCTGGAAGTGTTGACGCTGCCTTCCACTTGATCGTGCAGCACTTGGTTGCAGTACTACTATTGCACAGCCTGCACCGCATAGCTGTGTTGCCCCCGCAGCAGTCGCTATATAAACCAAACACAGCCAAACACAGCTGTCTCTGCAGCGCAGTGAGCTGGCACGGCGCATCAGATGCAACAGCAGGTGTGCAGCAGTAATGGTGTGGTTGCTGATCAATGCTACATTACTGCAGGACAGAGACAGGTTATGCACTTTTAACAGTTGAAATGGTGGATAAGACTCATGTGTTTGTTGCGGACTTGGTGGTGCCACATGTGCATGCTGAGCTTTTGGATTTCTAACCCCTCCCACTTTGCGTGCTGCTGCTCCTCCTGCTGCTGATGCCTGCCCTGCACGTGCACCACTGCAGCGCACATCATCCATGAACCCGGCAGCGCTTTCAACAGCATTACAGCATCCAGCTCCTTGTATGACACATATGTATGACACGCATGGCCTTGACAATGTGACAATATTCACTGCAAGCCTACACAAGCTGCAGAACTGGCAGGACACGCCTGTTACCAGTAGGCCCCTGACAGATACCTGAGACAGGAGCTGAACACCGACTGCCATGCCACGTCACACATACTGAGGCACAGATTTCAACTGCTTGAACAGCAACTAGGCCAACAATGTGGATGCTATGGATTGCGCCTTGAGCCCTATGCCATCCACCCGCGCACCCGGTTGTGGCTGCCAAAACTATGCAACAGCTTGTAAACCAGCTACCACGGTTTTGCTGCGTGGAGCGCAAACCCAGCCCGGCATCTCATAATCAGCATGCTACAAACCAAGCACCTGCCATGCCTCTGGCTGCATGCTGCACTGCTGCTGCTGCTGCTGCATGCTGCATGCTGCACTGCTGCTGCTGCTGCATGCTGCACTGCTGCTGCTGCTGCATGCTGCACTGCTGCTGCTGCTACTGCTGCTGCTGCCGCACAGCTGTCCAGAAGCTCTGCACCACCTCATCTGTCACTTCTGCGTTAGTAGTAACTTCCAGCTGCTGCAGCCGCTTGAGCTCTGTCAGCAGCATCAGCCCCTGCTGCGTCAGCCCGTTGTTGTCCTGCAATTGCAGCTCCGTCAGCTGCGTGAGGTGCCGTATCACTGCCAGACATGCCATGCTGCCCAGGTCACAGCTGCTCAGATCCAGGTGCTGCAGCTGTTGGCAGCTGCTTGCTATTGCTGTTGCTGCCAGGTCACTTACGGCAGCGCCAGCATCAGCCAGACATAGGTGTGTCAGGCCAGTGAGTGCTGTCAGCGCCAGCGCATCACCAGGCACCCAGTCCATCTCACCCACCGGGATCGGGCTGCTGCTCGACAGGTACCTGAGGTTTGTCAGGCCTGTCAGCTTTGAGCACAGCTCCACAGGCTCTCTGTGGTCCCCGGCCCCCTGGTCTTCTCTGCGCACTGCTACATACAGCACCAGCTTGGTGAGGCTGGTAGAGGCTGCCAGGCCACTACAGATGGCCTCCCACTGCTGCCTGCTGGGCAGTTGATCATCCTGAACGAAACCTATTCCAAGAACACGCAGCTGGGACAGCTGCGGCCAAGCTGCTGCTGCGTTGGCCACTGCATCACCATTTAAGTACCTCAGGCACAGCTGCTGCAGGGCCGGCAGCTGTGCCACGCGCAGCAGCAGCTCCGGCCTCCCAACTTCATCGATAAAGTTAAGGCACCGTAGCTGCTGCAGCCGCAGAATTGATTCTATATCTTCTTCTTCTTCAATGCTGCTAAGCTCCAGCTTCTGCAGCTGGGAAGGAAGTGTGACGTTGAGCCTCTCCGACCTGAAGCTGGCGCTAAACTCCTGCAGCTGCGTCCAGTGCGACACATCCAGGCGTGCGGCCCAGTCACCATCAGCAACTCGCAGCACCCGCAGCGGCAGGGCCTGCGCCGCCAGCTGCTGCAACGCTGACTCTGGCACGCAGCCGCATCCTCCACCCAGCTCCAGACACGTCAGCTGCTTGAGCTGTGACAAGACCGCCAAGCAGCCGCAGGAGGCTGTGCCCTCATCATCCAGCTGCAGAGCTTGCAGGTGGCTGAGCCTTGCAAGTGCTGCTGACACAGCTGGGCCATTAATTGGCTGGTGAACCTGTGTGATGCACAGGCGTGTTAGGCTGTGTGCTGGCAGTGCAGCCAGCATGCCTGCAGTGCCTGCCATTGTGATGCTGCTGATGGTGGGCAGGCGCACAGGCTGCTGCTGCTGCAGCAGCAGTTGCTGCTGCTGACGCATTGCAGCTGTGCTCTGCCTTGATGCTCCTGCTGGTGGTGGCGCTGCTGCTGCTGCTGCTGCTGCTGCTGCTGCTGGTAGAGCCGTTGTCAGCTGCAGGGCCTGCAGCAGCAGCTGCTGGGTTGCCTGCCGGTGCAGCGTCCATGGCAGCCCATCAACATGTGTTGGTGCTTCTTTGGGTAGGCTGATGGTGATGCCTTTCACCACCATAGCATACTTCGACAGCCATTCCGTCAAGCTGCACAGGCGTGACAGTGGCGCATCAAGGGACAGCGCAACTGCTGTGTTGCAGGCCCTGCACTGCTGCACTGCCTCCCTCCAGGCCTTGCTTGTCTGAGCAGCTGCACAGAGAACACGGATCTCTGTGCTGACTGCTGGATGTGCTAATACTATGGAAACCGCTTCTGGGCTGATGGCTGCTGCACCCTGCAGATAATGCGCGTAGAGCAGACAGCAGCAGCAGGCACAGTTAGGGGGCGGACTCCGAAAACTGAGCATGTACATGCGTCATCACATAGTTTGTAAGTGGAACACTGGTGTAGACACTAGATCCTTGACCTCTCAGCGCTTGATCTGACTGCCATTCATCACTTGGAATAATGCCCATCACCCACACTGCTACTGCTGCACACCTGCTGTTGCCTCTTCTGCGCCATGCCGGATGCGGATGCTACAGGATAACACTCGAAGTCTGTGTTGTGGATAACCACGCGAGAGCTGAAGGCGCGACACAGCTACGACGGTGCGTGCTGTGCGATTATTGTGCTGACAAGGGCTTCAGGCTGTAAAGGTAGGAATTCTCAACACTTGTGATCAACTTGTACACGACTTGGACCAAGACGTCTGCCTGCGAATGGAGAGCATATAGACCAGATGCCTCTCGTGCCAGTGACAGCGGGCCTCGGTACCTAACATGTTAGGTTCTGTACAGAACCTCGGACATGGTGTTTCGGCCGCGGCAACTGACAAGATCTACGGACTGTACAGTTGCGGACTGTACAGTTGCGTCCCTCGTGAGACGGCCACGAAAGCATGAGGTTAAACAGAGATTCGTGCTGCGTCTCATGCACCTGTGCAGTGGTGAGCACCCGACACTGCAAGCTGCCAGGTGGTCAACCACCCATGCCATGAGCCGTGATGGCTCGAGATGGTGCACGCACAGGTAAACTCAACAGTCAGTCATATGATTGTTATGACAGCCGAGTGCCACGTGTCAGACTTTCATGTGGTGCATATTCAACCGCCTTCACCTGTTTTCATTACCCATAAGCACTTCTGCAGCGCTGCTCTACACACGGCACAAGAGAAGCAGTGTTTGGGCAGCCTGAGCACCCCTTTTTCCTTTGTTTTTGGGCACCTCTTTCAGGCAGCCATTGCAATGAATACCACTGGGCTTGCTATTCGAGCAAGCAGCCCTTCAGACACCAGATGCCTGGCTAGCTAGGCCCGCCTACTTTGCAGGCATGTCAACTCTCCAGCCACAAACTGTCATACCTGTACAGCAACTGCAAAGCCTGATGCAAGACACACGTTCCAGGCAGTGCCAAGAGCCCTTCCTGCGTACAGATGCCCGTACATTCTGGCCCTTCACGACCACACACACCCTGCAAGCACCTCCAGGCGGCCACGCAGGTGACAACTGTCGACCAAATACGATTACATGGTGCATGAATCGCTACAACCAACAAATACATGTAAGCACCAGCGCCATGCAGCTTGCTTTCAGACAGCACACACAAAGCCTCACTCGCCTGTCCCATCACACCCTGCGCCAGAACATGCAACAGACAGCCATCAAACACCCCAATGAAAAGCCGCCTCACCAACTCAGCTGCTGGCACTGCTCACAGCTGCAGGCTGCTGCTCTGGCTGCAGCCCCTCCCGCTGCAGCAGCGCATTCATCGCCTGCAGCCTGTGCATCGCATCGCGCAGGTGCACCGGCCTCCCATGCCCTGGCAGCACGTGCAGCCAGTCATACTGCAGCAAATCCCGCACACTCTCCAGCTGCCGCGGCACGCTGTACCAATTGAAGTCCTACACATACAACTCCTCATCGGGTGTGTAGCCTGCACACAGGTGGTCGCCTGAGAACAGCGCCTTGTCTGGTGCGTAGTAGAGGCACACGTGTGCCGCAGTGTGGCCGGGTGTGAAGATGAGGGTGATGTCATCGCTGCCGTCAGGCAGCTGCCAAGGGCCCTCGCCTGCACAGCAACGCACGTGTCAATGAATTAATCAATCAATTAATCACACGTTGTTCTAGCAAGAGGTGCAACCAGAGAAGCACACATGCCCCACAGCATGTTGTAAGAGTGCGCGCGTTGGCGGTGACTGGCAGGAGTGAGTGGCAGGTGGCAAGCTGCACCAAAGCATGGCGCAGTAGCAACCCTCTTCTGCCGCGTAGACGATCTGAGTCTCCTCACATGCAAACGTGCTATTTCATGTTTGCCGCACCACTAAGTCTGGCAAGGGTCTCGAGCCACCATGCACGTCCTAACGGTGCACAGGTTGCCACCTCAGCTGCAGCAGCACACCACATGCCGCCCCTGCTCACTAGACCGCATGCGTCAACACGAAGCAGCAGCTCTCTACGATGCAGCCCTCTGCACTGCGCTGTGCTACTCAGTCCAAACAAACGGTTTTATTTAGTTGAAATTTGAACTGTGTGCTGCCGCGGAGCCTGGGGGCTCACCTGTGAGCTTCACCTCCACTGCCTCCGTGTCTGGCACCACCTCATCTGTATGCAGGATGCGCGGAGCATTGATGTGCTTCGCCCAGCGCTCGTGGTCCCCCACGTCATCCCCACACAGGCATAAGGACACGCACAGTACGCACCGCAGCAGTGAGGACGCATGGAGTGTTGTCATGGGAGCAACTTCTCTTGTGGCGTTGCGCAGCTGGTGTGAGCAGTTAGCAGGGGAAGTTTGCAGGAAGGGCGTGTCCCAGGCATGCTCTGCCAGGCTGCGTGTGCTCCCAGCCACCACTGCAACATCACAACGCACATGCACACATACTCAAACTGTGCTGTGCAGTACTGCCTCTTACAGCGATCAACAAGCGCATACTGTCCATAGCAGCATGCTCGATCAAACACAGCAGCAGTTTAGGTTTGTATCGCACTTGTGCGTGAGGACAATGTACTGGATGCCTCCCATTTCCTGAATGCGCTTCGCCAGCACTGGGTTGTAGCGCGGGGCGTCAACCATCACATTGCCCTGGGGGCGCGTGATGATGAAGCTCTCACCACCAACCGTCTTCTCAGAGCGCCTGGGGTTTGCGGGCGGCAGCACGAAAAAAATAGTGCGACGCCAGCCTGTGAGCGCTGCGTGCGTGTAACATTGTTGCTTGGCGCTGCTGTTATGCTGCTGCTACAGGCAGCGAACAGAGGCAGCTCCGTACTCATGGCACATGCCGCAGGTGCAGCTGCTGCAGCAGCTACACCACCAGCGTCATGCTACAGCTGTGCACACCAGCTTGCAATGAACGCTTGTCGTTTGCTAGTTACAGCGGTCGCTGAGCAGCGCATCGCTCACCATCCGCAGCTGAAGCAGTTGGCAGTTCCTGGCACCGGCAGCGGCATCCCAGCCTGAGCCTCCTTCAGCTCTTCTGCACTCCTCTCATTCACATGGATGGAAAAACTGCAGGCAAACAAGCAGTTGCGTCGTCACATGGCTACTGCAACAGACCTAACACAGATCAGCATTGGCCAGGAGCCAACAAGTGTTGAAGCAAGACCACAGGGAGAGCTTATGTATGTTCCTTCTGGCGTCATCGTTGCTGTAGCTTGACCGCCACGACCCATGAACTTATATATCATGCACACAACAGGATGTCCTGCGCTATGCTGCTGCTGCTGCTGGGCGAGTTATCCAGAGTTGCACTTTTGCTGCGTTACTCACGTTGGGCATGACAGCAGCGCTTGCAGTGCACGCACCCTGCCTTTGCGGTCTGAGGGCTGCTGGTGTACTGCTGACTGCTCGTCGATCCTGCTGAATGTCTCAGGTGCCATCGTACGGCAGGTGTCACAATCTGCCGCAGGCACCGGGTACACATGTTTCAGCATACTGCTTATTCAAGTTTGCAGGAATGCCTTCAGTATATATTGTTACAGAAGTCCAGGGACTGCAGGTGCATCTCATGTGCAAAGTGCAGTCAATCCTCCCAGAGCAAGCGCATGCGCAGTGGCAGCAACACACTGCTACCCGGTACTGGCAGATGTATGACACTGCTGCTTCTGCATTGAGCACACTGCGCGCTTGCTGGCTGCTCGCATATTCCAGGAGGGCTTTGAGGGACTTACCAATGCATGTGTGGCCCACCCAGAAGTTTCCTGCAACATTTTCCGCCCTGGTATTCCTGTTGTCCTTCTGCACCCGGTGGTAGGCCCAACCTGGCGTGCTGGCGGAGCCCGCCGTCGCTGCAATATGTGAAGTGCGCGAACGGCTGATTTGAGCCTTCAAGAGGAGTGGCCGCTGAGCAAGCATGTTGCAACCACTGGCTCCGGTGACACGACTCGCAGACTGTGATGGCACGTAGCAATGAAAATGGCAGAGAAGGATGCTAAAAAGCGTCTGTCGTGAGCTTTGACGGTCAGCGACGATCTTCAAGTGTTGATGGCGTGTCCTGTTTGGTCGTAAATCCACAACCCTCACGTGGTGTGACTGATTTGTCTTGTATTTGATCACCGACAATAGTCCTCATCGGGCCTTCGTACTTGGTTATCTATGATAGTTTTGGTTGAAATGTAATCTTGTGTTAGGTTTACATGCATCTCGCCCTGGATGCACACGAACGAATGCACACTGTGCATTGCACATCGAATAGGCTGCAGGCCATTCGCGCAGGCTCACACACAGTCCACCCCCACTCACTGCTCATTCACCGACCAAACGTTCGCCCGATTGTCACAGTGCGACCGGGCTGTGAACCTGAAAAAGGCGTCAACAGTGTAGTGCTCTGTTGTGCTGCCAGCAGTGTGTCTGTCAGGTCCGTCAGGTGTGTTCTCCGCCAAGGCCTCCATGGGCCAGGACATCTAAGCCATCGGCCTCATAAACATGAATGTAGATATTTTCAAGTCCAGAATTACAAGCACAGTGCCACATAACGCGTACATCAAGACGTTTGCGCGCTGCCTGCTAAGCCTAACAGAATACCGCCAGAATTTGCACACCTCCCAGGTGTAGCCGCTGCCTGCACACACAGCTGGAGCCTGTTTGTTGAACTCTGCTGCTGTATGCCATGCTCTGCACTCAGCTCAGCAGAACAGAATTCTTGCTCCCAGCCAGACGCCAACAATGCTTTGAGCCCACGTACGCTGCAATCGCTGCTGCAATGCACAGTACGGATTTAAACGCGCACTTCGATCGAATGTGATCAAAATGCTTACATGCAACTTGCAAACTCTCTGACAACAGTACACTGTACGCTGCTGCACCCCTGCGACTCCCTCCTGGACTCAATTGCTGGTAGCTCCTTGTGCTTCTTCATCTGTGGCTGGCAGCCGCCGCAGCCGCAGCACATCCACATCGCTGCATTGGTACACATCATCCAGCTCATCCTCTGGCACTAGCTCTACGCAGAAGCCCTGCTGCGCTGCTGCCTGTTTGAATGCCGGCTCCGCAGGCCTGTTGCGGCCGTGTGCAATGAGGATGGTGCTGCCGGGATGGCTGAGCAGCAGCAGCGACTTGACTAGGTCTGGCACAAGCTCATCAATGTACATCACATCTGCAGCAGCAGCAGCAGCAGCAGCAGCAGCAGAGGCAGGACAAGCAGCAGCAGCATCAGCAACGGGACAACCATGGCCTGCAGAGTGCACATGATCAATGCTGGCCTCCGCTTGGCTCTCTATCTCTGGCCTGGGCTCCTGCCTGTGCTGTCCTGCAAGGCAGACGGCCACTGGCTGGCGGCCAGCTTGAACACCCTTGCACAATAGACCAGCAACCGACTGCCACCCCGGCCTGACTGTCACGCAATACCCAGCTCCGCAGCCTGCTGCAGAGATGGAGTCTACATGAGTTTTCATTGCACATGTAAGCAGCTGTCATTGGACATGCTGCATTCTGTGCATGTGGCATGCTCGTGGTGACTCACCGCATGCCACTATCACATCAAACGGCTCTGCGAGCTGCTCCTGCGGCTCACTGCCCCAGCGGTGCTCAACAACAGCAACATCTGGGACACCTGCGGCATGCAGAGCAGAGACACACTTCAGGGTCACATCAGGGAGACATGGCATACACCTGAAGCATGTAGGGCAGGACAAAGCTCACAGCAACAAGCAAACACAAGGGACGTGCAGCATGGCAGCACGTCACTACGCACACAGTGCACCAAGCAGCAGCTGGCTGCCAGCTAAGGGAATGCGCTAGTGTTGCCACGTTTGAATGTCCGCTGGCGGTGGATCATCCTGATTGTGATCCAACTCTGCCGTGCCGTGGCACTGTGCATGGCGCGCCATGTGTTGGCTCGCTGATAGCCAGCCAACATGCCAAGTAACAAGAACGGCATCCCTGCAGCTCACCATTGTCTTTGCAGTTGTCTCTTAGCAGCGGCAGGTTTGGTGCCAAGTCTGTGGCAGCTACAGTTGCGCCAAGCTTAGCCATCACAACAGCTGCGATGCAGGACAGCAAAAACTCTATGTGAAAGGCAGAACAGCACCTGCAGCTGCACATGGCTGAAGCAGAGTCCAAGCAAATACCGTGCAATAACTTGTCTTCCTCTTGCCACTTGGTGAGCAGCACACAATACTCTGTGACATCAGCTGGCTGGCTGTAACTGCAGCGGTGTTGAAGGTTCAGAGGTCGTGCCTGCTGGCGGCCCACCTACAAGTCCGCATCCGGCGCTGAGGTCGCAGCAGCGCTTTCCTGCAAACAGCTTCGGCCACTTCTCTGCATACTTGGCTGCCACAATGGCACTGTCCCACACCTGGAGCAGCAGCCATAAGACAGGCAAGTAGAATGTGTCGAGTTGAGGCTAGGGTGACATGTGAGAGTAGGTACAGGCAACATCGTGCAATTACCAGCCTGATCACACCTGAACTTCAGGTGTTGAATGCGTTGCTTATGCCAGCGCAGCTCACCATGTGCAAATACAAGCATGACGAACAGCAAGCAACCTGCTTGTACAACCCACTGAATCCTGCAGTCATAATCTAAAAGGCTGGCCATCCACCGGGCTGCTGCACGCACTGTCGAGGCAAACCCTTCAGGTCCAAACTTCTTTTGGCGGATGCTGAGGGTGATTGAGGCATCACTGCCAGGTACCGTCATTGCATGCTTGTAAGGACGGTGAAACCTCTCCTTGTCAGGTCTGCAGGCATTGCATGGCTTTCCATGAGCAACCCATGTATGCCCTGCACAACCTGGCATTGCTGGCACAGCTAGCACAGCAGTATGCGACTAGCGCTGGAGGCACCAGCTGCAGCTGCTCGCCTGTGTTCCCTTTTCCAGGCCCAGCTTCTGTAAAAGCGCTTCAGCTCGTCATCTTGTGTGCTTTTGCCTGCGGGTGTAACCACCTTCTGCTTCTTGCAGGGCTGCTGGTCTGCTGCTTGGCCTGACATGCTGTCAGAGGTTACCGGCGATGCTGCAGCACGCAAAGTATCAGAACTTCGTTGAGTGACTTGACATATTTCAGTGCCCGGCGCCACCGATCACAATCCGAAACACTTCTTCACAGCCAGGTCTTTGGGCGCGAGGTTCTCGAGGAGTGGCCACAGGCATGCACCCGCGATTGTTTCGTTTCACAGGTGTGGTGGGATTGAAACATTTTAACGCGGCTTGCACATCAGACCTGCTGGGCGGCTGCTAATTGGACTACAGTCGCGGGGTAAGCGCATTGGCTTGAAGTAATTATAGGAGAGCTCTGGGTAGTAGGCCATAGACAGTGTTGTATATCGGGCATCCTGGCCGCACGCCGGGCAAAGCACACTTGAGGTCCTGGGCGACTGGTGGTGGGCCGTGCCTTCGACAATCCAGCAGGAAGCTACTTTGCGGCAAAGTAGTATACGTCATAAGCCATTACCATGAATGGGACTGAAGTGGCCTATCTACAGCAACGGCGTCGAGAGCAGCAGCAGCAGTCACAGTGCTACCACAGCCACTGTGTAGAGCGCTCTCTGACGCTTAAACGCCGTGTTCCTGCTGCTCACAGGTCGCTACAATGGCATCTGTCACCATGATGCGTGTGGGTGCCAGCAGCAGCACTTTTGCAGGCAAGGGCCTGGCCTGCAGGAGCAGCCCAGTCAGCAGCGCACCAGTGCGGCCAGCAGTGGTGACTGTTGAGGCAAAGAGGGTGTGCCAGCTCACAGGTGAGACACTTGGCATTCTTTTCTGGGCGTGTCATTTGTGGGTCTGTAAGGCGAGCCTGGCAGTCGGTCAGCTGTTGCTGGCTGCTTTCAGGCAGCAGGGCGAGATGCAGCAACAGCATCAGCATCACAGGCAGGCAGGCGATGGTTATATCAAGCGCTTGCAGTGTGACACAATGGCTACATGCAGCAGGCGGCGTAGAGTTGTTGACTGCGAGCAGCTGCTGTAGCTGCAGCATGCCGACAAGCACCAGCAACTGGCTAGCGCAGCTGGCCGGGGCTGCCAGGCCCACACAGGGACTTGTCACACATGTCACATGCGGGACATGATTGCTTTGGCATCAGCAGCAACTGCAGCTACAGCAGCAACAATGGGGCAGCAGCAGTTGGTGTCAGCATGAATGCTTTCCAAGGGCTCACCGAGCATCGCAGGCAGCCAGCTGCTGTGCTACATTCCAGCATGGCGCAGCAACATAATGTGCAGAGCAGCGGCAAGGTTACTGTTTTTGTGCTACTGCATACAGTAGCGTGATAAGCGATGTGCCATTGGGAAAAGTACTAGCAGCGCATGCCAGCATGTGACGCTTACTGCACCAAGCGGCGTGCAGCTGCCAACAGTGTGTTGCTGCCACATGCTTGGTTGTAAAGCGGTGTCCACCCCCATGTTGCAGTCGGTTATCACTCTCCTACTGTCGCTGCCGCTGCTGCTGCTGCCAGGCAAGAAGCGCAACAAGGCCAATGTGGTCACCTTCTCCAACAAGCACAACCGCAAGTGGCAGGAGCCCAACCTGCAGCACAAGAAGATCTTCTGGGAGGCCGGCAAGCGCTGGGTGAAGCTCAGGATCTGCACCAAGGTGCGGGACCACTGCTGCTGCTGCTGCTGCTGCTGCTGCTGTTTATGTACAGCTGGTTTTGGTGCTGGCGTTTACTGGCTTGTAGTCAGGCAGCTTGCGAGTCAGCCAGTGGCAATGTGTCTGATGGCTCAACCAAACGAATGCAGCAAGAGTGGGAGTGCACCAGCAGTGGTGCAGGTGCACTGTGGTTCTGAAGTTTGCAGCAGGCACAGCGTTGCAGGCAGGCAGGCGAGCAGTGGATCACCATATGCTGGCTGGTTGCCGATACACCTTCTTATGCTGCCTTTCTTCGTGCTGGTGTCCTGTCCTATCGGGCTTGACCTATGGTATGCATGCTGTCCTCTGTTAACCAATCTGACGCTGTGTTGCTGTGTGTTCTGGCAGGCCATCAAGTCCATCGAGCGCATCAGGCTGCACGCCATGGCAGCAGAAGCAGGCATCGACCTAAGTTGTTTGAATCGATTTCACACTTTCTTGTTTTGTGCTGCTGGTTTGCAGGCCATAAAGTCCATCGGGCTTGACCCATGTCATGTCTGCTGTTGTTCTCTGTCTCTCAAATTTTGGTGTGCTGTGTTGCTGTGTCATTGTGCAGGCCATCAAGTCCATCGAGCGCATCGGGCTTGACGCCATGGCAGCAGAGGCAGGCATCGACCTGTGGAAGCTGCCCTTTGAGGATGCTCGCCCCGAGCGCCTCGCGTACCTGGCTGAGAACAAGGGCAAGGTGCCAGTGGTGAGTGCCGCTGGTCAAACGTCGGTCAAATATTTGTCAAATTTTTGGTCAAAGATGTGTAAACGACAGTCAAACCCAACAGCATGCAGAGTGCAGTATGGCCCTGGCGGCGTTGGGCAGGCTGCAAGACGTGAGGGCACTGTGCATTGCCTGGCTGTGCCATCAACATTATCGAAGTTGTTCGCTTGTTGCACGCATCTGCAGAGTGCAGTGCCTCTACCTTGAGCTCAGCTCGATGGCTGCTTATATGAACATATTCGTATCAGTCATGTCCATGACCTGGCACCAAGCGCCAAGGATCAACGGTTCTTAACCCTTACAAGTGTCATGTTTCCCTGCCTCCTCGCGTGACTGCCGCAGGCCTCCAACCCTCGTGCCATCAAGAACCAGGCAAAGATTGCCGGCTCATCCAAGAAGCCTCGCTACCCCGTGTACGAGGAGGGAGGCCGCATCGTGTGGATCAAGCCAGGCATGGAGGAGCTCATCTTTGGCAGCAGCAGCGCAGCAGCAGCAGCGGCAGCCGTGCCAGAGCAGCCGGCAGAGCTGAAGATCACTGTGCAGGAGTAGAGGGGCTTGGCGGGTGTGTTGTAGCTGTCGGGGTTTTGGGGGTGGGTTTTGGGAGTGAGGTTGTTTGAGGAGCTGCGGGTGGCTCTGGGACTTATCTGCTGCGGGACAGCAGGAGTTGCTGATTTGGCCACATGATGCTGCAGCCTGCAGGAAACGCTTGAATGGAAGGGTTGGGGACCGGGTAACAGTCATTACACGTTCATGATGCGAGCTTTGGAAGGGTTCTCACATCACTACTTAATCAGCAAGCATGCTTGCACGCTTGTTGCACGCTTGGAGATTGGGGCAGTTTTGGGGCAGTTTTCCTGAATTTGCATTCCTCAGCAGCTCATTCGCCTCATCGTGCCTCACGTTACCAGGATGCGGACCCGCCAGCCAGCAGCAGCTGCAGCTTGATGATACCAATGGGGAGCGCTTCGCCCGTTGACTGGAAAGGACAGCAACATAAACAATGCAGCCTGACATGAACCTTTTCACTGCAGCAGTTAACGATCAATGAAAGGCAGGCATACATGCATGCCCCCCCACCTCCACATGTACCAAACACACTGCTGCTTCTCCTGCCTCTTTGCGAGGAAAACAACCCCTCTGCACACCTGTGCTGAAAGTGACGACCTGAGCGTGTCACTGACAACACTACACCAGGGCTACCTCAGACTACAAAGGAGCAGAAGGCAGTCAGTGCTCGTTCCCCCTAGTCATCGTGGCTGCTGCGGGAACAGCACTGACCAGGTTTTATTTTGATTGCAGGTAATACTAGAACAAGTAATAGCAGGAGGAGCAGCACATCAGAATATATGAAGTTGAAGACAGCAGCCATGGTGGCAGGGGGCGCCTCCTAGATGCGTGAGTGAGCAGCATGTTGCATTCAGCTATTGCAAACTGTGTTTACATGCCAATGCAAGCTTTTTACAGATTCAAGTTGGATGGTGGCTAGGGCCCTGCAGACTGCAGGCTGCAGTACACCTCCAGGGACACGAACAGGCGTTACGCGAGATGACTTTGGGCAGGTGCACTTCGAAGCTTAAGTATGGCTGAACATGCCGTTCCGTCGTTGATCAGTCGTCCTTACAGCAGCGTCGTGATAGTTGCTGAGATCAATTTCTGGAAGGCGTGCACGTCGTAGCAGTTTGACGCATCTACTCACCGGTGTACTCGTGATAAGGCTTGTTGGTATAGTCTTACTCCTCCAACTTACGAGAAACCCCAGCTTGCTGCCAGTTCGACAAACACTAGACAACAGCAGCAGCACCTGGTACACACTAGGCACTCCTGGTTGCTCTAGGTGACTATTACGTCGCCCGGGAATGGGGCAGGTAGGTCACCAAGTCAGTTGTCGAGGTTGTGGCCGAGCAGCAGCAGCGAGGCACCAAGCATGCAGAGGTGACATGGCAGCCTGGTGCTGAACAGAAAAGCGCTGCTGCTGTGCAGGCAATCAGTGGCGGCCTTACGCAGCGAGATGTCGACGAAGTAATAAGCATATGCAAGGGGGCATGTAAGTTGAGGCTTATTCAATACGCGGAAGCTGGAACAGCACCACAACGGCAGTGGTCTGTCGCTCTGAAACTAGCAGCATTGGTGCAACGTGTTGATACTGCCTTGCCAGTGGGTTTCATATGCAGCAGCAGGAGGTATGCATGCACAGCACCAGATTTGAGCTGATGGCATGTCACAAGCAGCAGTTGAAGCACTTGTGTGCAGTTTAGCACCAGTATGCATACGGTGTGCATGCAGTTTGGCAAATCAATTTTCATTGGCTGCACAGAGCCAATATACAACTCAAAAGCAACCACTTGAACTGGTGACAAGTGATGAATTTCCGCGCATGCCGTCTCCTCTGCTAACTGCTGGGGGCTGCAGGGAACCAGTACGAGATCGAATCGCTGTACAAGCGGTTTAGGTCTCTAGACAGGGGCAGGAAGGGCTACATCAGTGCAGAAGAGCTGATGAGTATACCAGAGCTGTCCATCAACCCCCTGGCGCAGCGGCTGGTGCGTTGTGTGGCAGCAGCAACAGCAGCAGCAACAGCAGCAGCAGCAGCAGCAGCAGCAGCAGCAGCAGCAGCAGCATGACTAGTAGCAGCAGCATACAGCAGCTAATGACCGGCTGGTGCTGGCAGAGCAACTGCTGCACCCGCTGCACGCATTGTGCATGCACTCTGTTGCCTTATACGTTGCTCAGTGCTCTGGATTGCGTCCTTTTTCAGCATGCCAATTGGAGTTGCTTGCACCGAACTGGCAAGTGATGCACTCCACACTGCTGCATCATGTTGCTGCTGGTGGCGTCCTTACTATCACCCGACCCCGCAGGTGCGCAGCTTTGAGAGCGTCAACTTTGTGGACTTTGCGCGGCTGCTGGCTGCGTTCAGCGACAGGGCCAGCTACGAGGAGAAAGTGCGCTTCATCTTCAGGGTGTATGATGTCGACGGAGACGGTGAGCAGCAGCAGATGAAACAACGATGGCTGCTAATTGGACGGAAGCAGCAGCGACAGCAGCAGCGGCAGCAGCACTGGCGGCATGTGGTTGCTCTGCTGCAGCAGCATCTATTCACGTCCCAACAGCAACGGCAGCAGTGGACATCCTCAGCGACGAGATAGGGTGCAGAATGATCTGGAGGTCAAGCAACTGAAGAGCAGCAGAGCATTAGAGTGTCGCTGAGCTTGTGGCATGCTCTGGTGCATGGGTGTGCATGTCTGCTGCCGTTGCTGGCAGTGCTGCACTATTGCACCGCTGCACTTCACCTGCTGAAACTGTCCTGCTTGCCTGCCTGCCTGCCTGCCTGCTGCTGCTGCTGCTGCTGCCGCCAGGCCTGGTGACGCACGACGACATGCAGATCATGCTGCGGCAGCTGGCGGGCAGCAGCCTCAGCGACGATGACATTGCGTGGGTGGTTCGCAAGGCGCTGCAGGAAGCAGGCAGCCCGCAGGGCCTCAGCCTGGAGGCGTTTAAAGCCACGCTGCATGCGGAAGATTTAGCAGGCATGACAGTCACAGTGCCCACGGAGCTGTGATGGCAAGTGCAGACATTAGGATTAGTTAAGCTTGCTACTCTCAGGTGCTGTTTGCAGCTTTGGTGCCAGCCTGAGGCAGGGAGGCTGGCAAGCAGCTGCGGCTGCAGGTTTTGGCTGGCTTGATGGTGTGCAAGGCGCTGCAGGAAGCAGGCAGCCCGCAAGGGCTCAGCCTGGAGGCCTTCAAAGCCACGCTGCATGCGGAAGACCTGGCAGGCATGACAGTGACAGTGCCCACGGAGCTGTAGTGGCAAGTGCAGACAACGGGTGTAGTTAAGCTAGACTACTGCCAGGTGCTGTTTGCAGCTTTGGCGCCAGCCTGAGGCAGGGAGGCGGGTGGCAATCAGCTAGATGCAGCTGCAGGTTGTGGCTGGCATAGCGGTACGCAAGGCGCTGCAGGAAGCAGGCAGCCCTCAGCCTGGAGGCCTTCAACGCTACGCTGCATGCGCAGAACCTGGCGGTGACAGGCATGACAGTGGCAGTTGCCACTGACCTGTGACAGAATGACAAGTACAATAGCTATGGTTGCACTCAGTGGTTGGTGGCCCACAAGAGTAGGCTTGTGTTGATCGTGTGCTTTGCGGGGATGGGTACTGATTGCTAAAAAGCACAGTGATTGGATTTGTGAAGCATAAACTTCACAGGCTGGCACGTTTGCCAGCACGACATATTGAGCAAAGTAAATGATCTTATGCATGTCATGGTGGCAGCCTGCCTGAGGCCACAGGCTTGCATGCTGAGCTTGCTACTGTCAGCTGTCAGATCGGTCAGGACAGGTGGAGTGGTGTTGGACAAGTGGTAAGTCCTGATTGCGCACGATTGAATCAGTTGACCTTGGTGATAGCAACGACATACTATACACATACCCCTACTCTGCTTGGTGCCCTTGGCCTGCTTGCTCCTTGTGTCTCCAAGGATCTCCTGTCAGTGCTGAGCACCTGCACCAGGCGGGTTGGCACGTTCACGACGTCACTGGAGAGCCTGAAAGTCCATGTGGTTCTTCAAGGCTCACATCAACGCAGCTTTCTGGATCACCGTGGTCAGCTAGCGAACAAGGGCTTTAAGGACGTGGGTCCACATCAGCAGTGCCCCGAGTTGACAGCGCCTTAGCAGAACCTTGGCAGGACTAGTATCTTCAGTTGACTTTGTTTCAAGTATTACAGCCTTTATAGTACTCATCGCTTGCGCATCAAGCATCTCAGCTTCAGTACCTTGTGCTTACAGCGAGCTTTGCACCTACACTGCAGCGCTCAAACACTAAATCAACGGATAATACGTAGTTTCAGCTCGATTGAGCAGAAATGCCTGTACAAGCACTGCACACCAGGCAGCGACTTGCTCCTGCTGCTCGCGCGTTGGACGTTCCCTTGCACGTCCACAAGATATACGCTCCACGTCGCCGGAGACAATGTGTAATGTGAGTTGGAAAGCATGCCTTTGCGTCTGATGGCCGGAGGCACCCATGATGCTGCTGTTTCCTCTGACGAACATTGCTGCTTCAATTCTGCAGCAAGGCCACGCTGAACACTACAGTCAAACAGCTCAAGTCCATCATTGACCCTCAGACAGCTAAAGGACAATCCAGCGACTTTGCAAACGCCAACTTTCCGGTAGACCAGGAGGGACGCACGCTGCACCTTGGCTGCAAGGTGGGTAGACATCAGCGACCTTCGCATGGAACAGCCAGCAGCAGCAGTAGCAGCTGCAGCAGCAGCAGCAGCAGCATTTAGAATTTCATCATACACGCCAAGCGGTTGAATGGCATCAGGCAAGCATGCTGCTTCGGTGCTGTCAGCATGCTTCCTTGTGCCAGCAAACGCCACCGGAGCTGTAGTAGCTGTGAACATTCGCAGCAAAGGCAACCTGGATATGCAAGCGCTGCAGAGTATTGCATTGCAAAGCAGGCTTGGATTCAACAAAATTTCCAACAGCCACATGCACGTAGTCGATGTTGATGGCACTCTCTTGAATGACTGCACATGGCTGCGCATGGATACTTGCAAGCAGCATCATGCATCCCCACCACCAGCATCCACATAGGCACAGGCAGCAGCATTCTGTGCCTCAACATGCACCACCAACACACACTACGCGCATGCACCTTCACACTGCTCGTGCCTGTCCTGCAGAGGGGCGAGGTGGCCAACCGCATCCTGTCAGTGGGCAGCATGGACAGGGCGCTCATGATCGCAGACCAGCTGCAGGGCGCGGAGCCAGGCGCGCCGCTGTTCCAGCACCTGTCAGGCAGGGGCTTCCTGACCATAACAGGTGCGCAGTACTGACAGTGTGCTTGTGCAGTGTGCACATCTCTCAGCATGCCGACGTGGATGTTGCAGCATACGCAGTGCTGTACGGCATAAGTGTGAGTGCACAGGCTGAAGCAGCGAGGTTGAGGTTAGCATGTACGTCAGGTACACACAGGATGCAGCCGCAAGTTCCTCAGCAGTGTGCCTGGAATGCTTTCCCAGACAGCCGCATCAGGACATGCAAGGAGTAGCAGCAGCTGTAGGCATGGGCCCAATGGTGTTGCTGTCGCCCTGAGATGGACGCAAGAGGATGATGAGCGTCTTGACACAGCACTGTGACGCAGCACCTCATCACTGACCGCAGCTGCTGCCTCGCATTTGCTGCTTGCGCTGCTGCCTCGCCTTTGCTGCTTGCGCTGCAGGCCTGTTTCAGGGCACGCCCGTGTCCATCATCACCACGCTCATGGGCATGCCCAACATGGACTTTGTGGTGCGCGAGGCGCGCGCGGTGGTGGAGGGCCAGATGGCCGTCATCCGCCTGGGCACGTGCGGCGCGCTGCGGCCGCCTGCAAAGCTGGGCAGCTTCATGGTGGCCAGCCCTGGTGCTGTGTGCGTGAGGTGAGGGTGCAGGTGCAGGGTGTGGATGGCGGCGTAGCAGTGTGTGATGTGCACCCACATGACAGCCGCACGTGTGCGGAGTAGACGCGATGCAGCGCTGCAATTGAACAGGGGCATTGCAAATCGTTGGGAGGCGGGCTGTGTTTCCTTGCATACGTACGTTTGCTTGCGCGACACCCTGCCTGCTTGCCGCCGCTGCTGCAGGCGCGACCCGGACGCGTGGACTTTCGACGACGGCCGGCCGCACTACACGGTCTCAGCGCCAGTGCCCGCAGACCCGCAGCTGGTGCAGCTGCTGGTGGCGGCTTGCACAGAGCACGGCGGCGCCGACAGCGTTGTAGAAGGCCTAGACGCGACAGCAGACAGCTTCTACAGCAGCCAGGGCCGCACTGGCGGTCACTTTGAGGACGTGAATGAGGCTGTGATTGAGCAGCTCATGGCAGCGCACCCGCAGCTGGTGAGCCTGGAGATGGAGACGTTCCATTTGCTGGACCTGGCGCGCTGCAGCAGGGGCGGCATCAAGGCGGCGGCATTCTGCATCGCGGCAGCGGAGCGCTACAGCAACAGGTGGGCCGGGTGTTGTTTGCAGAGGCAGTGTGGTGGTAGAGATGAGGTGTAGGCAAGAGCTGGGTCTGCATGCTACGCCGTGTTCTGATATAGCGGCGGGCTGCTGCGGTGTGCATCCTGGCAGTTGAAGGTATGTGTTGGTCAGCATGAACTGACACGATCGGTGCATTTTGACTGCTGCCTATGCGTGCAGGTTCATCTCCAAGGAGCAGATACAGCTATGTGAGCGGCTGGGCGGCGCTGCAGCACTGACAGCGCTCATGCAGTGCCCGCTGACAGATGCAGTGGGCGCTGACGGCAGCATCAGCAGCAGTGCCAGCAGCAACGGCAATGGCAGCAGCAACGGCAACGGCAATGGCAACAGCCATGCACTGCCAGCTGATGCATATGTCTGGGTGCGGCGGCATGCTGCACCTGCTATTGTGAAGAGCCAGGTATGAGTCAACGCTTGTTGCTGATGCTATGTAGCTTTCACTCTGTTGGTGGCAGCCTGTGCACGCGACTGCGTGTGCTGCTCTCCTTCCATTGTGGGTGTGCCTCTGCTGCCTTGCTGGGTGCTGAGGGGATGTGCAGATATGGTGGTATTTTTGGCATGGCCTTGGGTCCTGCATGCATGGCTGCAACAGCAGGGCAACGCCACATTGCTGTTGGTGTACATTAAGGGCGCGTAGCGCTGCTGCTAGGTGATGTGGGGCTGGCAGGAAAGGGCGCGAGTGTCCAGCAGAGTATGCTGGGCAGTACTGGAGTGTGTGCTGAATGTCCAGCTGCTGTCGGAAGCTGCGGTCTGTGCAGGTAGCATGGGAGTGGTACGTGTACAATCAGGCAATAGTCAAATGGAATGCTGCAGCAATGTGCAGTAGCAGTTTGGTGTGGGTTGCAGTGCTGGATGTGCTCATTCACAGGATGAGATGGGTAGCAGATCATGGTGTGTCCACTTCGAGCAGAATGCTATGCGGCTGTGCAGTGGCAGCACAGCCGACTGTGTGTGTTGGTGCTGGGTTCACACACACAATGTTGTCTTGATAGGTGCTGAGTGGCCAGCACCAGCAGCAACAGATGCTGCTGCTGTATGCTGTCTGTACATTACATCCCTTCGGCGTGGTTATGCCTTCCTTTGTTGGTGTGGGTTCTTCCACATCCTCCATGTGTCTGGCCCAGATTGGCCTGAAAGACATTCCCGACGGTCGTCTGTGCCAGCTGTGCTGATAACTGCTCTGATCTTGCATCTGCAGCACACTGCAGGTGCGCCTTTCTTTCCAGGCAGTTGGGCTGCAAATGTTTTCGTGCAGGGTGTGCTGCGCAGCTAAGCCTGTGCAAGGCTGGCATGACTGGCAGCCATCCATTGTGCGCAGTTGCAATGGTAGCAGAATTTGCAGGAAGCTAGCATATCTGCAACTAGACAGCTGCTCACAAGCAGATCCTCTAGTTTACGCAGTGCTGCACAACAGCTGCAGGGGAATGCTGGTGAGGGTGAAGTGCTGGTGAAGCCAGTTTCATTGCACACTTGCATTGCAGTCAGCAGCAGTCAGGCGGATTGCTTTTTTGCTGCTTTGTTGCAAATGACGTCAGTGCGCTACTCTTTTTGAGACTGGCATGTGTTGTCTTAGCACGGACTGTGACACCCAATGACATGCATGTAGATTGCGGACAGTTGACGTGGTTTGGACTGTGTCGACATACACACGTGCATACAATGGGGCATGGGCAGTTGCTGTCTGCTGTTTGTCACAGTTTCTGGCAGTTGGTGTGTGCGCTGCATGCGTTCTCTAGCCCGAATCTGAGCACAGCGCATGACCACACTCAACCATGCGGTCATGTTCAGCTGTGTAGTAACAGCAGGATGCCTGACAACAGGCGTCGAGGCACCTGGTGATATCAAGGTCAGCATCTGCCATGCCATTGGCAGATATTGACCGTCATTGCACGCCTTTGCAAGGAATTTTTTTTTGCAGTGATGGTTGCCTTTAGAGAGGGCAGGGTGTACAAGGAGACAGTGCCTCTAGAGATCTGCAGCATTAACCACTCTGTGTGGTTTCCGCTGTTCTGTGTAACAAGCGTGCTGTTGCTTGCGCATCTTAACCGCCTGATGAGTTGCCATATTGCTTCTCAGGCTCAAAGCAAGACACTTTGTTCCGGCTGCCAATGCTAAAACTAAATTGCAAAAACGCCACTGTCGCGGCTAAATGGAGCCCCCAGCTTGGTGAGGGAAGAGGAAGGGGTGCGGCATGAGTATCTGCTGGTTGCTGTTCACAGAGAGTTTGCATATAGCATGTAAGTATCCTGAGCACGTTCGATTGAAAGTGCGTCGAGAGCATTCATAATATCGCGACGAGAACAGATAATAGATTGCTGTGTTGAGAGTTGCAGGACATACAGTTTGCAACCGCTGGTCGCTGTCCTGAACGACAGGTTACTAGCAGAAGTGTTGCTTGAACATGATGCAACAAAACAGTCTGCAGGAGCAGGGACAGTACAGGTCTACAACTTGTATGTTACACAGGTGAACAAGCAGGGCATGGCTTATGCATCGAACCATATGTGCGCTTGGCGATGCTGCGAAATACACCTGCACTGCGTAACAGTGCAGCCAGAACATACCCCAGGTCAATGCCTTGAACAGCTTGCACTGCTCTGCAGCAACAACGCAGAACCATACCACATTGGCCAAGCAAAAATCTGTGCCATAGACCATACAACACCCAGTCAACAGTGGTGTCGCACATTCTTTATCACACCAGAAGTTTGCTTGTGTTCTGTACCTGCGCCACACAACAGGGCTCAGCATGCCGTGCCCTGCCTTGCGACACAGCCAAGAACACTCCTACCATGCACGCCACCCTGCACAACGGTCGACCCACAACTGTGAGCCTCAACACAAGGCATCACTCAAACCCAACAGCGCACGTACAGCAAGACTTCTGCCTTGCAGCACAGCAGCTGATTTGGCAAAACCGCACTGCTTAAGCAGCAATCGCCTCAGCGGCAGCGCCAGTGGCGGCCTTCTTGGCAGCGGCAGCAGCCTGCCTCTTGCGCAGTGCCGCCAGGGCCACGTGTGCGGCCTTCTGGCCGGACACAAACATGGCGCCAAAGGTGGGGCCCATGCGGGGAGAGCCGTCCACCTCGGAGAGCTCCATGCCGCACAGCACCATGCCAGGCACCACCTCGCGGGTGTTGTTCACGATGCGGTCCTCAGCCTGGAGGAGAGGGAGGAGGCAGGGGGTGAGATGGCAGGGGCAGAAGGCAACGTGGAATGTCAGCGCGGTCGGCAGGCATGTGTAGTACATGCTGCACATGAACGTGCTGACACAAGCTGAGGCAAGTGCGAGTCACATTTGCATTAACACTTGGTCAGACACCGTATGAATAGAATGGTGAATGTTGAACTAGGAAGGAAGAACACCAGACTCAAATCAGGCATCTAGCTGTCGCTGCAGGTTATGCACAGTTCCAAATAGCTCCCTTGCTGTTTGGTGACGAAAGGTACACGAGGGACGCATCTTGTAGTGTAGCGGAGTCCCAGTACAACTTTCTTGCCAACCAGAGAGTAGCATCATAGCGCAGCAGCCTTGGTGCTGGCAAAAGACTGACAAGCAGCCACATACTGCTGGCCCCTGTCCCATTCATGAACCACATCAACACACCCTTTGCAGCAAAAACCAGCGGCACTCACCGACTTCTCAACAACCACTCTCTCTCAAAACTTCAAGCCTGGCCACAGCAGCAGCACCACTCACCGAGTTCATGTCCAGGGCAGCCATGCCGGGCACATCGGGCACCATGCCCAGCTTGGCCAGGCGCTTCACGCTGTGGGCGCCCATGGGGCCGTCGTGGCCGCAGGAGGAGACCACCACCTGTGCCTCGATCACGTTGGGGTCCATGCAGGACTGGGTGTCGTGGTGCAGGGTGACCAGGGTCCAGTTGGTCACCACACCGCCCACGTACCTGGCGGGAGGAGGGAAGAGCGGGGAGGGGTGGGCAAAGCAGGCATGGGTTAAGAACTGGGTTGTGAACAATGTAGGTGGGGTGCACACTGTAATTTGCAGCCAAACATGAAGCAACCTGGAAGCTGGAAGCAAGCCCAGGTCTGACGTCCTACACAGCATGTCGGCCCACCGTACGCGCTCAAGAGCGACAGCCTCCAGCCAAATCAACATCAAATCATTGAAAACTATAACAGTGGCCGCACTCACTTGCCGCCGCGCACGCTGGGGTCCTCGCGGATGATGAGGTCCTCGGCAGCCGTGGCGTTGAACAGCTTCACGTTGGGCGCGGCCAGCACCTTGGACAGCAGCGTGGAGGTCATCAGCGCGGCGTGCTTCACCACCACGTAGTCGCCCTCATCCTCGTACTCCACCTGCATTAAGGAAGAGAAAGAAAAGCAACAGCATGGGAAGGGGAGAACAGGCGGAAGATGGTGGTCAGTGGGGGTGCAGATCAAAGGGCAGCAGCAACCGCGCAGAAAAGGAAAACATGCTGCAACAGCACTGAACCTCCAGTCTTGATACACACAGGCAAAGCACATGTTACCCAAAATGAAAGGCAGCCCTTGCCACTTGCCGAACACACATGCTGCCATCACAACATCCAGTCAACAAGCAACACAGCAGCAGGCAGAACAGCACATAAAGAAACCACCAGTACCACCAGCAGTAACACTCACCCCGAGCTCAGCCATCAGCTTGTCAGCGGGCTTGCGCACCACCATGGCAGAGAACAGCTGGCCGCCCAGCCACGCGCCGCCACCTGGGGACACGTTCTGCTCGATGATGGCCACGCGCACATCGGGGGCAATCTTGGAGAGCTCGTAGGCGCAGGAGAGGCCAGCAGAGCCGGCGCCGATGATGACAACGTCGGACTCGGCGTAGTTGTCCAGGTCGCCGAAGTAGCGCTTGGTCATGGCGCGGGACACCTGTGGATGGGAGGGGATGGCAGAGGGAGGGGGTGGGGTGGGGCGAGGGGAGGGGGAGCGAGTGTGCAGGGCGGTAGCAGCAGGCAGCGGGGTCAGTGGCTGGTCCCATATGCCATGGAGAAGCTGCTTTGCAGGGAGATGGTATTGGCATGCATGGAAGGATGGTGCACCAGACCGCTTTGCAGGGATGGCTAGCTCAAGGAGCATCCCTCACAAGGACACACCCCAAGTTAGCCCTCCCTGCAAAGCATCGGTTTAGCTGATCACCTGTGTCGGACAACATAACACCAGCAGCAACTTGCCCTGCACAACTATGCAGCAACCGATCATAGTGCAAACAATGACCACCAAGACACCACCAACACAGTAGCACTCACGGTTGCCTCGCGGATGGGGGCAAACTGGTAGTTGTCAAAGGGGGTGGTTGCCATTGAAGGCAGGCTGCCGGTGGGCATGGGGGCCTCGGCGCCAGTCTCAATGTACTGCTTGGGCGCATCGTTCAGGGATGCCTTTGGCACCACGCGGCTGGCGGATGCACGGGGCTTGTTGTCCTTAGCGGCGGATGCGAACACCCTCACGCTTGAGCGGGACAGCATGGCGGCCATGTTGGTACCTGGAAACGCGCGGCAGGGTTGACCATAGCACCAAGCGAGGAAGAAAAAGGGCTGGGTGCAGGAGCACAGGGGGTTGGAGAGCAGCAGCAGCTGCACTGCAGCAGGCCCCATCACTACACTGCCAGCAGCAAGGAGTGCTGCTGGCAGCTGGGATGATGAGCTGACAGGGCAGCTGCCGCAGCAGCAACCGGCTGCTGCTGCTGCAGCGACCGATCGTTCAGCCCATTGTCGCGCCCAGCTGATCGAGGCGTGCCGATCGCAACTGGGAGCCCAAACCGCCCGTGACCGACGTGGCCACCCCTGCACAGCCCAACAAGCATGCAAAGACGCTTCCCTTCGCGCGCATTATCGCGTTCAGGTTCAAAGGGTATTTCTCAGCACCCAGCCAGGGCCAAAGCCACTGAGCTGGAGCACCCCTAGCGTGTGGAGAGGTTAGCAAACTTGCGAAGAAGCAGACGGCAGCAGCCCTAGAACGGTCCATTGGGTGCAGCAGCTGCTTACAAGCAAATATTACTAGCACATCAAGCCAATAAGAGGGACATCGCACGCAGCAGGAAGGTCTGGGGGTGGACACGGCTGCACAGATCACCAGTTGCTGCTGGCTAGCCACGCAAGCCTTGATGCTGCCATGGCGGGCCGCAACCTACCTGGGACGTTTGAGGTAGACGAAAAGGCCCTGAGGCGGTCTTTGAAGGCTCCTGCAGGCAGTCGGAACGATCAGCCACGCTGTGCCGCAGCGTAGGAGGGTACACTGCCGGAAGCTGCTGTTTATAACACGCCACGCACCTTGAAAGGAAGAAGAAGACTGCTGTAGATACGCCGGTGGGTTGTGCTGACACCAGCGGCCTGCCGATGGCTTTGTAGCCTCCACGAAAGCCCCCAGGCGTTATGTTACTTTGAGTCTGTTTCGTCTGCCAGCTGGCACATTGAGCTCAAGTTTTCGTTTTCTGTTTGTTTTTTTGCTTTCGATGCTGTCTGCAGCCTTCTGAAGACCAGCCAGGCAGCTAGTGCCAAAGCACCGAAATCCATGTGCATGCCTGAAGTGCGGGAACGATATCGTGGTTTTGTCGATTCGTGATGAGTGCAAATTCAACTTCCGCCACTGTCTGGCACGGATCTGCTCCCAGCGTCCGTGTATAGTCGGTTGTCAATGGCATGCAGGCAACTGCCTGCAGTCGGGGCAGCTTTGAGTTCTGAAACCGCGTGAAAACGTAGCCACTATCAGCTGAACCTATCCGCTGCTTTCAACTGCTCCAACAACATCCACACCTTCAAGCAGCTCCTGTGACCTGCAGCCTCATACCAATCCAGAGTTTTTCAGCTGGTTGCTCGGTTCTTCAGCGCCTATGAGCACATCGATTGGCAGTTGCTTTGAACCACGCTGTGATGGCATGAATTTCTTTTGCTGCTAGCACACACAAGGCTGCTCTGGCATGGAGGTGCTGACTCAGCTGTACTGCTCAGCAAGCAACGGTGCCGTCACTAGTACGGTGCCAGTGACACCTATAGAGGTGACGCGCGATCAAGAAGTATGGAGGGTGTCAGAGGGTAAACTTCCTCCGCTGATGCAGAGCATGCACTCATTACTCGCACTCCCTTCGTGTCCTGGCAGCACTGACCAGCCAGCCACCGATGTTGTCACTAATGACATAGTGCACAGCTGGTCCCAAGCTACACACCAGCATTTGTAATCGTAATGGTGCCAACCGCCGCTCGAAATTCGGACTAAAGATATGCTATTGTCGGACGGCCCAGTGCCTTGGACGGCAGTGTCGACGAAGGGCAGCAGGACGAAGCCATGATATTCCTTTGTGCGGCTCCTGTACATTTCAAAGGTACTTTTAAAATTTAAACTCATGGTTTGATTTTTTTGGAAGCTCATGTAAGAACCACAGCAGTGCTCTGCTCTGACCCTGGTGCTCCTGTCCTAGTCATCTGTACGAGGTGCTGCAGTGCCTTGCAGCTTACAGCAGCTCAGCAACTTACTAACCCGTGTCACATTTGTTATATGGCAAGTCACTCGAAGATGCAGATGCTGTGCCACTCACACACTCAGCTGCTGCTGTTGCTGCTGCTGCTGCTGCCATGCACTGCAGAGCCACAATCCACTCTGTGCATGCCTCCTGCCACCTAGCTAGCAAACAGCACAGAAGCAGGCACCATGGAGCCCTCTCCTCAGCAGCAGCAGCAGCAGCAGCAGCAGGGGCAGCAGCAGCACCCAATGCTGCAGGACGAGGCTGAGTGGTTGGACCAGCTGTGCGGCACTGCAAAGCTGCGCAACCTCGAAACGTTTCTAGCGCAGCGGCAATCACACGCTTTAAAGCAGGGTTTCCTACTGTTCGTGTCCGCAACCTTTGGCAGTGACAGGCCCTGCACGGCTGTAGACATCAGCGCCTTTCGCGAGCTCTTCTCGCGCTGCTGTGTTGCATTCAGCCACGCTCTCGGCTTAGTTAACAGGCACTGCAAAAAGCGAGGGGAGCTAGACATACAGCTGAGCACCGCAGGAGCTTTGGAGGGTTTTGCAGCAGGTGCAGTTTCCATGATGACATGCGCAGGCATCCCGCAAACGACACGAGGGGAGATAGTCATGGAGTGTGCCTGCAGCTCTGGTGCGCCTTCCCAGATTCAGCAGCAGCAGCAGCAGCAGCAATGGCAGTGGCATGTGCCCAAATTCATACATGCGCACAACTCCATAAGCAAGCATGCATCAGCTGTTTCTGGCAGGACTGTATATCCAGCCTACTGTCTAGCAGCCTCCTGTTTTTTTTCTTTGCTGCGCCCTCTTGGCATTCCTTTCTTTTGGTGGAAATATGGCGCCGCGGGCCGTTGCCATGACCCACACACAGTGCCGGTTGCTGTGTATCATTCAGACACATCTGTGCAGGGGCTTTGCAAGCGTTACTTCATGGCACAAGGGAATAGCACACTTGCATTGTGTTGGTAGCAGCGTTCGTAACTCAGCCTGCACTTAAACAATGAGTGCGCCTGCCTGTCTGCTCGTCTGCCCATCAGGTGTGTTGCCTGCTATTGCAACAGCCTCCACCCAGCTTGCAGCGGCAGTGCAATCGTGGGCAGCCCGCCAGCAGCAGCAGCAGCAGCAGCAGCAGCAGCAGATTCTCTCCGAGTCGCACTGCAGCCTTGTTGTAGCTTTGCTGGGGCTCTGGTTAGGCATTGCACAGGTGTGGCCCGGCAGACAGTCACAGCTGCTGGAGAACTTGCACCTGGCGCCAACACTTCCACAAGTGATCAAGCTGACAGCTGCTGTCCTCACTTGCGCCTGGCCAGCAGCAGCTGGCAAGGACAACAGTGGCGGCAGCGGCAGCGGCAGCAGCAGTGGTTCCAGCAGGGCAGGCAGCACGGGCGGCAGGGGCAGCAGCAGCAGCAGCAACAGCAGGCACATAGGGGCAGTCCTGCCACCACGAACACATCGTGCCGCGTGCCTGTATGCTATGAACCAGGCTGTTGTTGTTGCTGGCTACTTCAGCATGCAAGCAGTGCGCATTACGCCATGCGGCAGCGAAGCGCAGCAGTGCCCGCTGCTGAGCCCTCTGGCTTGTGAGGATCTGCTGCTGCTGCTGCTGGCAGACATGGCACTGCTGTGCCAGCAGCTGCATGTGGAGCTCAATGGCTGCTCTCCTTGGGCGCAAGATGTATCCAGCAGCAGCAGCAGCAGCAGCAGCAGCAGAGGAGCAGCCAAGCAGCAGGCAATGCAGGTGCCTGCGTTTCACAAGCACCTGCTCACCGCGCTTGACATTGGATGTGGTGGGGCGCTGTGCAGGTCAGTTCTGAGGCCGATGGCTATAGACCTCATGGCACCAGCTGCTGCTGCAACGTCTGACGGTGGCCGGCTTCAACAGCCCACACTCACAGCAGCAGCAACAGCCAGCAGGTGGTAGCAGCAGCGGGCAGCAGCAGCAGGGCAAGGCACAAGCTGCGCCGCTGCAGCGGCTCACGCTGCCAGGCAAGTGTGTGCTGCCGCTGCTGCTGTGCTGTATTGAGCTGGCGCTGCTTGCGCCCGGCCCGTGGCGACACCCGGCGTACAATGACGCCCACGTTGCGCGCGCTGTGCTGCTGACGTGCGTGGAGTTCATGGCTACGACCGTGCATGCAATGTTAACTCGGTATCCTCGGCAGCTGGCTGAGTGTGTGCTGGGTGGAGCAATTGGACCTGTTCTGTGGCTGCTGGCGCCTGCAGTGCGGCAGCAGCTGAGGCTGATGAGCAGCAGCAGCAGGACGCCGCAGCCGCAGCAGCCGCAGCACCAGCTGCCGCCAGACATGCAGCGGCGCGTGCAGCTGCAGCTGCAGCTGCTGCAGGAGCAAGGTCCAAAGGTGCTTGGGCCGGGATATGGCTCGGAAGATAAGGCAGAGTCTGAGCGGGCCTTGCTGATGTGGTTCAGCCAGCTGATACACTGGGTGGCAGCTGCAGCAGGTGCGCGGCGAGGAAACAGTAAGACGACTTTGCAGCAGTGGCATTCAAGGATCAATGTGCCTGCTCTAACAGAATGGAGCAGCTGCAGTGCAGCAAGCCACATACTCCTGCGCTGTCCATCATTGCATATCCGCCTCAACCCCTACTACGTGGTGTGCACGATTTGCCTGTCCATCCATGCTGCAAGCTGATACTGTACTACAGATACTAGTACCTTGTGGTAATAGGTACTCACCAGCAGGGCCTGCTGTGCTGCTGCCTGCTGCGCCTGCCTTACACACACACATTGCTGCTGTTGCGGACTGCCAGTGACGCTGGCTGCAGAGACATCTACGGGGCACTCAACCAGCCAAATATTCGGCTACACCTCATCCAACGTGCGCCAGCATCCGCTGACCTGTACTACCACTCTGCAAGCAGCACTACGATGCCTTCAAATACCAGCAGGCTCGTCTATCACAATGCATGATCAGTTGTGTCACTTCATAGCGCACAGCTGTCAGCTTGGACGCGCGCCTGGTGGCAGCAGCAGCAACTGACAAGCCAGCTGGATTTGCAGCGCAGCTGGCAGGCATGTTTGCGGGCCTGATCAAAGGCGTGCGGCGCGGGACGGCAGACATTTGGCCTGCTGTTGCGGCAGCTGCAGCAGCAGAGGCAGAACCTTCAGCAGCAGCAGCAGCAGCAGCAGCAGCAGCAGCAGCAGCAGCAGCAGCAGCAGCAGCAGCAGGGGTTGTAGCAAGTCAGGGTGATGGTAAGTCATCTGCGGCGGCGCTGGAGGCAGATCACAGCAGCAAGATGAAGGCAGTGTTCATGGTCACACAGACAGTGCAGCGGGCTGCAGAGCTTATTGCGGCTGAGCAGATTCGCAGGGGCATGACTGTTGCCCCTCAGTGGATTCTGCTGTCCGCACAAGCTGGTGAGGTTCTGCTGCTTCTAGGCTGTTGCTTTGTGACTCTTGTTGCTCAGTGGCAGTTGCTACACAGGTGTGTTGCACGGTTGATTCTGATGCGGCAGCAACACCTGCCCTTGTGTTGCAAGGTATCACGGTTTCACCTGCGTTGCGCAATCTCAAAGACATATGGTTGTGGTAAGTGCAGCTGCTGCTGAACGAAGACTGCCACTGCGGGTTTGCTGCTGCTGCTTGCTGCAGTCATGCTGCTAGGGTCATGCCTACCAGCTGCTGCAGGGGCTGTACAGGCAGTTGGGCCCTCACTCCCCCCGTGGGTGGCAGTGTCTGAGGCACTGTCACGTGCTGAGGAAGCTGTGTCATGGCTGGGTGGGCAGCTGCAAGCGTCATCCGCCTCGCATGAGGTGCAGGCAACGCCAGCAGCAACCAAAGCAGCAGCAGGGGCTGCAGCTGCTGCTGCATCCGCAGCCGCACCTGCAGCGTTGGCAGATAGCGATTCAGTGCTAAAGACAGCAGCAGCGGGGGGTAAAGCAGCGCCAGTAGCAGCAGCAGCAGCAACAGGCCAAGAAGAGCCAGTGCTGCAGCTGCTGCTGAGGCATCAATCTGCTCTCCTGCCTATGTTGCAGCAGGTGCTTGCAATATGGCAGCAGGCTCGCAACCGGGTAGCGCCCCCACGTGCAGGATCATCGCAGCAACACCCGGGTGATGCAACAGCATTGGCAGCAGCTGCAGGTGCAGGATCAGCACAGCAACAGCCAGGCGGGCAGGCAGCAGCAGCAGGTTCTCCGCCAGGACAGCTGGGTGAAGCGGCAGCAACAGCAGCAGATGCAGGTTCTCCGCAGCCACAGCTAGGTGACATGGCAGCAGCAGCAGCAGCACCAGCAGCTTCAACACAGCAACAGCCAGATAAACTGGCAGCAGAAGCAGCAGCAGCAGCAGCAGATGCAGGTTCGCCACCGCAGCAGCTGGGCACATCAAGCACGCAACAGCCTCAGGTTGTCCAGAACCCCATGGTACTGCTGGCCGACAGCCTGCAGGCGTTTGGGCTGGCTGTGGCGCTGCAGTTTCCTGCAAGCATGCTGTGCTGCAACCCCAGCTGCACCAACCTGGCTGGCAGCAGTGAGGCTGCCCTGCTGGGCCCAGGCAGCAGGTGCTCTGGCTGCAAGGTGGCTCGCTTCTGCAGCAAGGAGTGCAGTGTAGCAGCGTGGAATGCGGGGCACAAGGCAGTGTGCAAGCGGCTAAAAGCAGCAGCAGCAGCAGCTGCAGCACCCCCTGCGAAAGCCAAAGCATGAGTGTGGCGGGGCGTCCGTATGAGGAGACAGGGTACCTGTAGCTGTCAACACCCCGCCAGCGGGGTGCACAGCCTTGTAACAGCGCAGCACACTAGTGGAGGCTGCCCTGCTGGGACCTGCAGGCCAGCTGGCAGCAGGTGCTCTGGCTGCAAGGTGGCGCGTTTGCAGCAAGGCGTGCAGCGTAGCAGCGTGGAAGGCGGGGCACAAGGCAGTGTGCAAGCGGCTGAAGGCAGCGCCAGCAGCTGCAGCAGCAGCACCGCCTGTGAAAGCCAAAGCATGATTGCGGTGGAGCTGGGCTGATTTGTGGAGACTGAGTACCTGTAGCTAGGAACACTCTGCCAGCGGCTGCACATCCTGTAACAGCGCAGCATAGCAGCACAGCAGTGAGGCTGCCCTGCTGGGCCCAGGCAGCAGGTGCTCTGGCTGCAAGGTGGCTCGCTTTTGCAGCAGGGAGTGCAGTGTTGCATCTTGGAAGGCGGGGCACAAGGCAGTGTGCAAGCGGCTGAAGGCAGCGGCAGCAGCAGCAGCAGCAGAGTCACCTGCTCCTGTGAAAGGCAAAAGTTGAGCCTGGCGCTGCCGGCTGCGTGTTTGCACGATGAGGCTGCCAGTGGCACCTGCAGCTAGCAACACCCAGCCAGTGGGCTGCACAGATTGGACAGCAGCGTAGCACAGCACATGCTACCAGTGAGTTCATGTTCACAGAGGAACTTTCATGTGCTTGTTATAGTGTATGTCTGTCTCCATGACGTCATTGGGGATTGGCGCCCAAGTGTTGAACTGTGGTATAGTCGGCCTGCTGTTGGCTTGTGTGTCACTTGGAAGCGGGAGGTGCGCACAGCATGCTGTCGCCCTGCAAGCATGTAGTTGCTGTTTAGGTTTGGCCGCATTACAAAGGCTACGCTAGCAGATGCTGCATGTCGTATCATGGCATGTTGTGATGTAGCTGATGCCAGCTGCAGCCCTTGTGTGGACAGGAGTTGCAACTTGGTTGGATTGCCAGTGAAACAGCCCGTCAGTCACACCCGCTGGCTGAGCAAGTGTGCAATGGCAGGCACAGCACAAGTGCATGTGAAGACGCTAATAAAGCAACGCTGACTGCAAATCTGCTGGAACACGGTTGCAGCAGCTGTCACAGAGTGTGTTAGGGGCCATTGTGCTGTTGCCGGGCTGCTGTTATGCCGGTGTCACTGACACCTGCAGGACCTGGCAAGCAATTGCCTGACCAAGCCTTCGCGGCATGTTGTGTCACAAATGCTTTCTTGCGCAAGTGCAGCCACTCCTGGACATCACACACGGCTCTTTGCCCTGACTGAGCAGCACACACAGTACAGTCACTAGCACTGGTGCTCAAGACCTGCCGAGCCTGAGAATGCCTTTTGTAGACCTACTTTGAAAGTAACTCCTCCAAGAGCAACGTTGTGTTCGACAGTATCATCCCTGAAATTGCTGTAGTGACGACGGCCTTTGCGTGTTGCCTGGCTAGATCTAGGCGCAATGCGGGGGCTCGCTAGCTCGCTTGGAGGCATACAGTCGACGCAAGCATGTCAGGATCTGCCTCTGGTGTCTGCGTGGGTGCAGCACATGCTCAGCTCTTCATCACTGCTCGCCAGCAGCAGCAGCAGCAGGAGCAGCAGCAGCAGCAGTAGTACCAGCAGCAGGGGTTTCGCAACGCAGCCAGCAGCCAGCAGCACAGCTGCAACTGGACCACAGCAGGCGCAGCAGCCCAGCAGCGATGAAGAGGAGTTTGTAGGGCCGTTCAGTCCATTGCGGCCCTTGCTGTGGAAGCACATCACACGCAATAGCTACTCCATCAGGCCGTCTGTGCTATCTCCTCTGCACGCTTTACATAGGTGGGTGCAGCGGCCTAGACGGTGTAGCAACAAAGGCCATGCACACTTGCCTCAGCTTCTGTGCTTTGTGTGGAGATGCGAGCTAGACTGCAAAGCGTGCAATCCGACTAGATAGGCATTCGCCACTATGTCGTGCCATGCTTGGCTTGCTCATCAGTCGCACTGCAACGCACATGCTGCAGTGTGCTATGGCGTCAACCTCATCCAGCAGAAGCTGTTCCTGCAACTGCTGCTGTTCAACGCCGCCGCTGCCGCTGCCACCGACAACACCACTGCTGCTGCTGCCGCTGCTGCTGCTGCTGCTGCTGCCAGGGATCATGAGGAGACCGAGCGGCGCATACAGTTCCTGCAAACTGCCATGACAGCGCAGCTGAAGCTGTCGGAAGAGATCCAGCCAGATGAGGTGGCAGCACATGCAGGCAGCGCCAGCCCAGTGGCTGCTGCCATTGCAGCGCGGCGGCAGCAGCTGGCAGCAGTGAAGGAAGCACACGACAAGTGAGTAGGGAGATGACATCACATTCCTGAACGTATTGACTTGGGACGGGTTTAACAAATACACTGGTAGTTATTGTGTTTTTTGTCAATATCACGTATATGAGGATGCACATGACAAGTGAGTGAGGCTGGCTGTGAGATGTGTGGTGCATTCAGCCTCAGGATGGTCAACTGCAGCATGCTCAGGAAGAACCAGAGGGAAGCAGCAGCGGAGCAGCCTGGCATGCTTTTGCGCACGCTTGGCAGGGAGCTGCAGATGCAGGCTTGCGTGATGGTGCTGCCGCTGCGAAGTTGTGTTTCGAGCCATGTGCAGGTGATCACGGAGCACAGGCGCATGCATGCGCTGCAAGCAAAGCATCACGTGTAGTGTTGTTCTGCTGGCTTGTTTTGTGTGGGCTAGCTATGCTGTAAGCAGACGTCAATCTGTGCCTTGCAGGTTGGTGGACAACCACATCTACCCCTACCCGGCTGCGAGGCACGCTACAGCCTACTACACTGCGCTGGAGATGTCGCTCATCCGCAAGGACAAGGGCTCGCAGGATCTGCAGAAGGTGCTGGAAGGTGAGGCAGCAGCAGAGTCTAGCCACAACTTCACACCCTGTACCGCCCCAAACAGCTGCATCAAGAGGCCATGTGAGGTGCCGCAGCAATCCACCAGTCAGCTCTGCTGGTTCAGCGCTCAATAGTAAGCGTGCACATGTAAGGATGGTTCTGCTGACAGATGTTGGTCCTGCTGTGCTGCATGTGCTGCGCTGCATGTGTGCTGCGGCGCATGTGGAAATTTGCTTGCTGCAGGCGACGTGAGCGTGTGGGACTACTGGTTCGGCAAGTTCAGCAGGCAGTACGAAGGCCTGCCTAGCCTGGGCAGCATGGAGAAGATCTTTAACCAGGCAGACGTGAGTCAGGCTGTAGGGCTTAGCATGTATATGGTTAGAGATATGTCAAGGGTATAACAGGAGGGTTGTATGGCGTGCTGTGCTTATGTGGGGGCTGGGCAGCATGAAGAAGATCTTCAACCCGGCAGACGTGAGTCTCAGGCTGCAAGGGCTTAGCATGTATATGGTTAGAGATATGTCAAGGGTATAACAGGAGGGTTGCGTGGCCTGCTGTGCTTATGTGTGGGCTGAGCAGCATGGAGAAGACGTTCAACCAGGCAGGCGTGAGCGGTTGGCAGGGCAGGGCACAGCATGTGTCGCCATAGGATCGCATAGGAGAGGTGTGTTTCCCGCTGTGCTCATGTGTCTCCGGGCAGCATGGACACAATCTTCAGCTTCAACCTGGCAGATATCCTCCTGCACATGCAGCCTGGGTGCTCTAGTCTGCTGCTTGTGCTTGTAGAAGGTCCATTGCGCTGCGCTTGTTGTACAGCTGCGTAAGTCAGCCCCTGCTGTACCGCGCACGGCAACTGAGGTATCTGCTGTTTCGCGCTGCTTGCAGGAGGATGTCATCCTGCGTGAGATGTCGCGCAAGCGTGCTGCTGCAGGGCCCAAAGCAGCAGCAGAGCCCAAAGTTGACCACCTGGGCAGGGCAACTGCAATTGGTGGCCGCAAAACAAGCAGAGCGCAGGTAGGGAGAGGGGCCAGCATGTGCGCCATGTGCCTAGGGGACAGCCTGCTGAAGTGTGATGTGTCTGTCTATGTTTGCACCTGTGCAAACATGCAGTCGTGCAGAGTCAACTGTGCAGGTGGCTGTGACATTAGCCTTGTGCCGGTATTATTTCCGCATCTACCCTGCTGCTCGTCCTCTGCGCTGCCCTTGCTGCATATAACTGAACACGTGTGGTTTTGCCGCAGGTGTTTGTGTGGCGGGGCAGCGGCCGCGTGCTGGTCAACCGCAAGCCAATTGATGCCTACTTCCCAGACCTGCTGCTGCGCAGCGCAGCGCTGAAGCCGCTGTCAGTGACAGGCCTCATGGGGCAGGTGGACGTGCTGGTGCAGGTGGGTGCTGTGGGTGCTGTAGGTGCTGTGGAGCAGCTGCAGGTGTTCTGGGTGGGGTGGTGCAGCAGCGCTGGTATTGTTGCAGGCTGTAGCTGACGCAGTAGGTGGCCAGCAGTGGCGTGCAGTAGAGAACAGGGTTCAAAGTTGCTGGCACCGCAGCTGTGCTGCTTATCCCTTGCAACTGAATAAAACACAGGTTAGTGGGGCCAAGCGCATGCTGTGCTGCTGCCGCATGCACTGCTGATACAGGTGGAGGGCGGCGGCGTGTCTGGACAGGCGCAGGCAGCAGCACACGGCATTGCCAAGGCGCTGCGGCGCTTGGACCCCTCGCTGAAGCCTGCGCTGCGTGCAGCGAAGCTGCTGAAGCGGGCCCCCCCGCATGGTGGAGCGCAAGAAGCCTGGCAAGGCAAAGGCGCGCAAGGGCTTCACTTGGGTCAAGCGCTGAGTCTGGCCTGCTCGCTGCTGTTGTGACAGGACTTAAAAGGACTTGGCAGTCGCCGAACCAATGTCTGTGTAGGCTGGCGCAAGCACTTCACTGGGGTCATGCGCTCATTGCACGCGTCACGCAGTGTGCTGGCGTGGTTGGCTGCTGGTGTGCAAGGGTGGCAGGTTTCGAGCTGGCAACAGCTGCAGAGCGCGGCCAGTCTGTGTCGGTGTGATCTGCGGTATCACCGTGCGGTGATGGATTGGCATCTTGTGTGTGGTGTTCTCATCCTACAAGTGGCCGCTTCAAGTAATGGCATGTTTTGATGGTGCAGGGCTGCAGCTGTGCTTCTGTGGTGGCTTATACGTTGCTTAGATGCTGTTCAACGCATCATCGGCTGTTCACGTCATCCTCTCATGGCATCAAACGGCTGGTACTTGCACTGCACCAGTGCAGTGCAGTCTTGTTGTCAGCTAGGGTTGTTACACGCCCGCTGGTTTACTTTTGGCGCCTCTGGTGTGTAAAATCAGCATAACTATCGACACCTGGACTTGATTTGCGCAGTGCATGTTCACAGAGGCGTGACGCGCTAGTCAAATTTTCGCCCCACGTCGATTGATCATTGGCGACGACGTGTGTGACCTCTTCAACATGAGACCTTAATTTTAGGCTATCTAAAGCATAAAATGGGCGACGCAGCAACCGAACCTGCGCTGGACAGCCCTGTTCTTGATGGCAACAGCAATCCGGAACTCGAGGACTCTGACGATGATTTTGAGTATGAGGAGGTAGAAGTCGGCAGGTATGCGATAAATCAAGGCATTAAGCACTGCTGAGACGTTGCTAGAGGTGCTCGTGCTCCAGCCTGCTGCTGCAAACTGCCTTGGGCCCCTCAGCATGAGTGCAGCATGCTTGACAATTACAACACCCTCTGCAGCGACGAAGAGGACGATGATATCAGTGAGGACTTGGATGCAGCACTGCGCAGCTTACAAGCACTTACATCCAAGGTGAGTAGGCGTGCCATGACAACACAACACTTGATGTTGCTGATACTGTGCTGTGAACATCGGCCTTGCAGCCTGAACAAGTTGTGTGTGCACTTGATTCAGCCAGGCCAGCAGTGCTGAGCATTGCTCTGCAGAACAAGTGGGCAGATGCAATTGCAGCATGCTGTGCCACAGCAGGGCTGAACCTGGGGTGCTGCTTTGGCTTGCAGGACCGCCATGCCAGCAGCAGCTCAGCAGCACAGGTCAAGCCTGTAACACCGCCGGGCACAGTGGTGCGGAGGCCGGAGGTCATAGATGACTTCATTCGAAATTTCTATGTGAAGATGGGCCTCACGCGCACTGCAGAGGTGTTTGAGGCAGAGTGGTATGAGCTCAAAGCCACTGGACGTCTTGAGGGAGCAGCCACCATAGTGCCAGACATATACCTGCGCAACGGGGTAGGTGGCGCAGCATGAGCAACTTCACAGCAAGCATGTGTTGCCCAGCACAGCTCAGCTAACCTCAGCGTCAAGCGCAGCAGCATGTATAATGCACTATCGTTGGCCTGCTCCTTGATGCTTTTGCCGCTGGAGAATTCACAGCTTGCTTGCTGTAAGCGTGTACTACATGCTGGGCCAAAGCCTCTTCAGCTGCCTGTGCTTGCCGCCACTACTGAGCGTGCTGTGCTGCTGTCCAGCCTGTTGACTTGTGCTATAAGCACAAGTCAACAGGCTGTGAGTCACTGCGTATGTTTTACTACGTATGCTGTACACCTGCATGCAGGAGCTTGAAGATGAGCTGGCGGCACTGCGGCAGGAGCTGGCAGCAGCGCGCGAGGTGGCAATGCGGGCCAGCAGCACGTGGGACAAGTTCCGCAAGGAGCGCGACTTCCACCGCATGCACCACAAGCGCGTGGCGCAGGAGAAAAACAAGCTCATAACAGACATCAAGCGCCTCAAGGTACGGGTGTGAGAAAGTGAGCAGCAGTTTCAGCAACAGCAGCAGTCACAGCAACGTGTCTCAAACCTGTATCGCCAGCAACTTCAGCAAGACACCAGCAGAGGTGACATAGTTCTTGGTGCGGCCACATGGTCGGTGCATGCCTCACTTATCAGCTGCCTGGCTGCATGCTGTCCTGTGCTGCTGCAGGCGCACTATGCCAAGTACGAGCCCACCATACTGGAGCTGAAGCGCAAGTACGAGGCAGCCATGAAGGAGAAGATGCTGGCAGGGCTGGAGCGGGACAAGATGGCAGCAAAGGTGACAGGGGATCTGTAGAGGCAACACTAGCAAAGATGTGCATGTTGTGCATAGCATGCTGGGTGTACCAGCAAAGCCACTGCGCCACTTCTCTCCTTTCAAGCCTCTTGTTGGTTGCTGAACGGGGTCCTCGCTCCTTTGTTGAGTGCTGCCTGCAGGCGCATGCACTGGAGGAGCGGCTAAGGAGGCAGCAGCAGGATCAGCAGCAGCAGCAGCAGCCGCAGCAGCTGCAGCAGACAATGCAGCAGGGCAATGGCAGCACAATCAGCAGCACCATGAACAGCAGGCAGGTGTCTGCCACGCGGCACGGCAGTGCAGGCCCGGGAGCGCCCTGGCCAGCAGGCAACAGGAGGAACCCGTGTGAAGACCAGGAGTTCCTGCCAGCGCAGGTCAACAGCTTCACGTGCCAGAAGAGTTTCAAGGTGTGTCTGGATTTCCAGCAGTGAGCAGCGCAACCTGACAGAGCCGGCTGTTGTCAGCAATGGCCGTTGACTGTTGCAGACGGCAATTGGCAGTGCCTGTTGTGCACGTTACGCCGAAAGCAACAGCACACAGCAAGGTTGCAGCCCTGTCAGCTGCGTCTTGCTGACAACTTGACCAACAACTGCGTGTGTTGCAATCACCCACTTGTGCCTGCAGGGCCACCTGCTGCCTGTGGCCAATGTGGCGCTGCACCCCAGCAAGCCCATCCTGGCCACTGCGAGTGACGACAAGACCTGGAAGCTGTGGCACCTGCCCCACGGCGACCTCATCATGTGCGGGGAGGGCCACAAGGACTGGGTGGCGGGCGTGGACTTCCACCCCTCAGGCACCAGCCTGGCCTCAGGATCAGGTGGGCTCGATGGCTGCAGCGGTCGTCGCGCAGTTGTACTGTGGGAGAGGCATGGCTCTGGCGAGAAGCACTGCTGGCGGCAAGCGGCAGCCACTTTAGAATAACAGCAGCTGCATTGTTGCCGAGCTGCATAGCGCCGCACCGCACCTGCTGCTGGATCCTTCCTGCAATGCACCTGCAAGTTGTGCCTCACAGCAAGTTGCCTGCATACTGTTGCCTGCTTCCAGGTGACAGCACAGTGAAGATCTGGAGCTTTGAGAAGCAGCGCTGCGTGGCGACGCTGTCGGACCACAAGCAGGCGGTGTGGAGCGTCAAGTACCACGACCAGGGCGACTGGCTGGCCAGCTGCAGCCTGGACCACAGCGTGCGGTGAGGCGCTTCACTGGTAGCTTGACCACCTGCCCAAGAAGAAGCAGCCTGCCACACACATGCAACAGCCAAACACCAGCCTTCTGCCCCAGTTTTTGTCAGCATTGTTATAGCAGGCACTATGCTTGCCCCTGTAACAGGCTTGTGCTATGTTCAACAGTGAGTCATTGCTGCATGCTGTGCTATTGTGCATATGCTGCTGCAGGTTGTGGGACCTGACCATCGGCAAGTGCCGGCAGGTGCTGCGGGGCCATGTTGACTCTGTCAACGACATCAACTGGCAGCCGTACGGCTCAGCAATCTGCACAGGTGTGCAAATTCATAGCACGTGTCACAGGTTGTGCAGACAGATGTGCGTGCACTCCCCCCAGGCAGGTGCATTGCACCAACTGGCAGTTGACACCTATGCAGAGCCTGCACAACACGGTTCGTGCTGATTCCAGGCCTTTGCAGTTCATCTTCAGCTGGCCCTGTTTTCACAAGACGCGCAGCTACAATGCACACGTTGAACATACACAAGCACGGTGAGCATACAACCAACTGCACAGCAACCACACACACCCGTTGTGCATTTACCATGCCTAAAACTGTCATATTACACCTGCCTGTGCTGCCTTGCTGCAGCCTCCTCCGACAAGACGGTGTCCACCTGGGACCCCCGCAGCGGCCTGTCCACCTCCACCTTCTACGGTCACCGCAACAGCTGCAACCACGTGGCCTACAGCCAGCTGGGCTCCATGATTGCTTCAACTGATGCAGATGGTGTAGTCAAGCTGTGGGACGTGCGCATGGTGGCGGAGATCCTGACCGTGGAGTGCAGCAAGTACCCCGCCAACAAGGCAGCCTTTGACGCCAGCGGCGCGGTGAGCTGTTGCGGCTGGCGGGTTCTGCACATGTGCTGTGGTGCATGCATCATGGCATGCTGCCATTGTGAAGGTGACAGCAAGCTAGCTTGACAGGGCTCTGCTGCACAGTCACGTGCGCTCCACTATGCATCGGCCCATCAATGCTTACCCACTCACACCAGGCACTGAGTGCATGAGCGCACCCCACTGGAGCATTACTGCGTCTGCTGAACACCGCTGTGGCACCCGCATTCATGTCTTGCAGGTGCTGGCTGTCGCCAGCGATGATGGCAAGGTGCGCTGCTTCAACACGCGCAACGGCGAGCTCATCTGCGAGCTGGTGGGGCATGAGGATGCGGTGCAGGCTGCCGTGTTCGACCCCAACAGCCAGTTCCTGGTCACGTGCGGCTCAGACAACACGTTTAAGCTGTGGAGCTAGCTTCAGCTGGCAAGGCGGCCATGCTGCTGTGGGTGTGATTGATAATTGCTGGAACTGCTGCGATCATCGAGTGCTGGTGTGCACATTAGTGCTTCCAAGGGTCCTGCAGCTTGCTGCGCCAAGCTGCTGCTGCACCCATTGCTTAGCATGCCGCATTGCAGTACCCTTGGGTAGTGCAGCCGCGGTGATCGGCTGACCCATTGCCATCAATGGTACTGCCAACAGCCATCACAAGCTCACCATGCATTCCTTGTGCATCATGTCTTCGGAGTCAGCACAATCTTTCAGCACTGGAATGATGGCACGTTCGTAAAGATTGGAGTGTGGTACATGGCATGCTGTATCACTAGAGCGCTTCAGTTGAGCGCTTCACTGCCCAGCAAGCTCAGCAGCACTGGGGCGGTCCAGACCTACCTGTGCAGCCAGCTGCAGCTCACATTGTATCCATAGCTTGGTATGCAAGCAGTGCATTCTTGCTGTTTGGATTAAATAGCATCGAAAACGCATCGCTCTCAAAGCCAGGTTCTGTCAGCAGGGCTTGCACTGGCTGCATAGCAAACTGGCCCGCATGCTGGCAGCACACAGTGACCAGGCATGTTGGGTAACACCTGGAGCGCAATCTGAACGGATTAATATCTACTGTGTCAATTTGCTCATCACTTTCATAGCTTTGATCTGTTGATGTGCTGATTGCAAGTTCCTGGTCAAAGGGCGATCCTCACGGTGTCAGCAGCGACAACAGCAGGCATCAACACACGCTAAGGCCGAATTCGTGTAAGTCGTGAAGTGTTTGCGATTTGCGCGAACGCGCAGATCGACGTCTACGCTGCTCTTCCTCCCCTGCTTGGGTTCAGGGTTCGGTGAATCTCTGTATCAACAGGCCGTGCAGAGCCATTCTGAGGCGATCCCCGACCTGAAGGCCGTTAGTCTAGCCTCAACTCCCGTGTGCTAGCCTCACCACAACATTCGGCCAAGATGATGCTCCTGCAGAGGAACACCACCACTTTCGGCGCTCGCGCCACCCGCTCAGCCCCCAAGGTACACATTTCAGCCTTTAATAGTAGCAGATCAAGCATCACGAGCAGCAGGCTGACAGCAGAGCAGCAGGCTGGCGACGAGCAGCGGGGTCGCTGCAATACAAAGTAATCTGCGTTCAGTTGCGGAGGCATACGGCTTACGGATAAATCGGTGTTTGTAGGCTGTGAGGAGCGTGTCCGTGCGCGCATACGGCCCCGACAGGCCCCTGTGGTACCCAGGCAACCCTGCACCAGCATGGCTGGATGGCACGTGAGTGGAGAAGCCTGCAGTCCGGCTGCAGTTGCACTATCTCTGCAAAATGAAGTGATGGTGCTGCTTGCAGCTGCATCAGTGGCAGCAGCAAGGCCATGACAGCAACACAGCACCTGGGTTCTGCTGTGTGATCTGATCTGCAGCAGTGGCGCAAATCAACAGCAGATCTTGCAGTGCAGAAGCGGCTCATCGGGTGTCAGCAGATGCTGAAACAATAATCTTGTGTGTCTCTGCTGTGCAGCCTGGCTGGCGACTACGGCTTTGACCCCCTGGGTCTGAGCTCTGACCCCGCCACCATGAGGTGGTGAGTATCAAGCTGCAGCACGACTTCTGGGCAGCAGCAACAGCAGCAGTTACGCTCCAGCAACACTTCCTACAGTGGCATTACTGGACTGTCATAGAACAGCCATGTGCATCAGTAAGAGGGGTGCAGCAAATCCACGTCAGCATTGGATCTCAGGGCTGGAGCAAGCAAACGGTGGCAGCCTGAGGAGCGGCAGCGGCAGCAACTCGGTATGCTGGCAAAATCAGTGTGGCTCAAACACAGCGATGAGTAGCAGCAGCACATCATTGCAATCATGTTCCCGAGTTCATTGAATGTTATTTTTGGCTTGCAGGATGGTGCAGGCTGAGCTGCAGAACGCCCGCTGGGCCATGCTGGGCGCTGCTGGCGTGATGCTGACCTCCGTGAGTGGCACCGCAGCAGCAGCAGGCTTTCCAGGAGTAGAAGCACTACGGTTTTGCAGCTAAGATGGTGTTTTTCCTGCAAGGAGCACAGGGCGACGGCTGCAGAGAGACCTTTTGGGATGTTCCTCACAGACACCAGGCACAGCTGTTGTCGGGTGGCTTCTTTTAGTTGCAAGCAGATTCAGGGCCGGCTACATGTTTGCACCCTACTTGGAATCTCATCAAGACAGTATCCAGTCGTTGCAAGCAAGCTGACCAGTTTGTGCCGTTTCATGTTGCTTTGCTTGTTGCAGATCGGTGCCGCTGTTGGCCTGCCCTTCCCTCAGTGGTACGAGGCCGGCGCTGCTCCTCTGCCCAGCACTGTGCACGGCGAGTGGAGCTTTGGTAAGTTGCTCTATCAAGCTGGCTGGTCAAAGTTGGTCAAAGCTGGCTTGACGGAGGCAGCTGCTGGCACCTGTGGCTTGCAGGGCAGCGCTCAGCAGGCAGTGGAGCTGTTTAAGTCTAGGCTAGGTGTCAAGAAGCAGTAGCTGATTGTCCACGGCGCCAGCAGCAGCAACAGCAGGGTCTCATTGTTTAGGGCGCCAGCAGCAGCTGCTGCTGGCTGCGGGAATCGAAGCACTCTGTTGGGTATCAAAGCAAGGCAGGGACTGCACGTCGTCGTCCATGAACCGGAGGAAGCAGACACCTCAACCTCAACCTGAGATGCTAACAATGTGCTGTGCTGCTGGCTGTTCCACCCCTCTACCCGCAGGCACTCTGGTTGCCACCATGTTCCTGCTGTTCCACTGGGCTGAGCAGAAGCGCATCAACGACTTCTGGAAGCCCGGCAGCCAGGGCGACGGCAGCTTCTTCGGCATCACCGACGACTTCAAGGGCACAGAGAACGGCTACCCAGGTGCGGCGCATGACAGTCCATTGGGTTCGGGTTTTGGTAGCTTCTAAAAGGGTTGTATATTAGCATCCCCGACGACTTCCAAGGGCACAGAGAATGGCTACCCAGGTGCACTGCATGGCATTTCATCTCAACAAAGTAGAGTTCAATAAGCTGTTTGACAAATATCTGATTAATGTGTAGTTGAATAGCCATGGGGTGAAGGAGGACGGCCATGCAACTGCGCCTGCGTCTGGACAATGAATGAGGAAGTACAGATTGGTACGCACAGGGCATTACACACTTGCAGCAACTGCAGGGGAACAAAGCGGCAGACGTGTTTGCACCTGCTGCAGGCTGCCAGCAGCGCTAATCGGATGTGGCTGCCACCCAGCGCCGAGTGCGGACAGCACAATGCACAGCTGACTTTATGTACCCTGCTTCCGTGCATGTTTCGCTCTTCATCAACCGGCTTCAGCCGCGGCTGCTGGGTATCGACAAATACAGCAAATCTCATACACAGCTCACACTAGCTCAGGCGCCACATGCTGCGGTGGTGTATCCGACCCCTTATGCTTCACCCTGTTCCCTGCAGGGAGCCGCCTGTTTGACCCCTTTCGGGCTGGTCTGGACTCCCTGAGCATCAAACAGCACGGTGCACACTTGCTGAAACAGCGAATTGTGTATTTCCTCATTCTCCTTTGCAGGCGGCCGCCTGTTTGACCCCATCGGCTTCAGCCGCGGCAGCGAGGCCATGTACAAGAAGTACAAGCAGAACGAGATCGTGAACGGCCGCCTGGCCATGGTGGCCAACCTGGGCTTCTGGGCGCAGTACGCCGCCACCGGCAAGGGCCCCATCCAGAACCTGACTGACCACCTGGCTGACCCCTACCACACCACCTTCACCTCCAACGGTGAGTGTTATGTCTTCTCTCAGCACGCGTGATGCTGGTGTGTGGTTGCTGCTGTAGTGCTGAGATGTTTGCTGTGACGGCCGACCACCTGGCTGACCCCTACCACACCACCTTCACCTCCAACGGTGAGAGCATAGGCTTTGTGTTGTTGTAGCAGAAAGCCTGTATGTTGCTGCATTGCCTGTGACCATTGCGGGTGGTGTACATCAGCACGTGGCTGACCCCTATCACACCACCTTCGCCTCCAACGGCGAGCACAGCTGCTGCTTTTTATAGGTGTTGCTTGTCAGTTGTCTTGTGGCTGTACTTGGTATCAAACAGCAGTGTGGTGTGGCCGACCACTAGTGTTATCCGGGGCTTATGTGTGCAAACGTGCACCGCTGCATTTGGTGTGCGGCAGATGTAGATGGGACACCACTAGCTGGCCTTCTCTGATGACACAGCGCATGTTGTCGTGGACTGATAATGCAACACTCACTTATACTCCGTAGGATGCAACACTTGCTGACCATTGCTGCCCCTGCTGCTGTTCTGCCTGCAGGTGTGTCTGTGCCTTTCCTGAACAACTAAGCTGCCACGTGCAGCTGTTGTTGTTTCATGAGGCTGGCCGCAGTAGGAGTGTATTGGTAATGGTAGTATGCGGAGGCGCCAGGCAGCGTTGCAGCTCTAGCAGCACAGCTAGGGATGTGGCTCCTGGCCTTCTTTTGTAGGGTGTGCAGTGCTTTCTCGTCTGTTAGTGGGTGTGCATGCTGGCAGTTGTGCTGGTGGTAGGCGGAGAGGTGGAGCGGTGGCTTCTTCTGTGGTCTTGCCTGCTGCTGGTTTTGCCAGCTCCTGCAAGTTCCTGCAAGAGAGCCGTTGTCGAGGCTGCTTGGAGGCAGCAGGGTGCTTGCATGCTCTTGGGCAACACATGCAACGCACAGCACGGCAGCAGTGTAGCGTGCTGCAGGCGGGAGTGTCGTGGCAGGTGCTCGTTGTGTTGCTGCGCTGCCGGCCGCCTGATGAGGCTGTGCAGCGCAGGAGGCAGCTCTTAACATCAGGAAGATTACGAAACTGTTGGCTGCCGGGCTGGTGTAACTTGTTGCCGTTTCCCTGAGGAGGTGGTGATCTCAGGTTCATCTGCAGTTGCAGCAGCCTAGTCTGCTGTGCTCTTGCCCAAGATGCCAGGTGATACGAGACGGCACTGCTCAGCATGCCCAGTGCATGTGGACGCGTTGAATGCTTCATTTGACATGTACCCGGACGAATAGAATGGGGACGGAGACTGTGGCCTTCCGGCCAGCGTTACTTTTCGTGTTACACCGGCTCTTCCGACCCGAAGTGCTCTGGCTCAGCCCAGGCTGTGACGGCGTGCAAGGGCAGGTTGCGCTAATTGGCTGGGTTTACCTTTATAGCTGAAGTTTGAGGCCGCGAGGCGCAGGCGTTGCAGAGCGACAAAGGGCAGTAACATTCCCTGGATACGTCGAAGCAGGTCACCAATGCTGGTGTAAACGTATGTTACGTTACCAGGCAACAGACAATGTAATAGCACTTGATGAACTTGGCTCTTGACAAGGTCAATGGCCGCTGGTGCGTTTAGACGCGGGTTTTGTCATTACATATGATTGCGTGCAAGTAATGTGTTGTAAACGTTGTGAAAGACTATCTGTATACACTACGAAATGTTTCAACGTGCCTCGCAGCTGCTGTGCTTGGTCAACTTTTGTATCACCGACTGTTCTCGTGTAAAATGCACGCCGATGTCTGGCTAATGTTGCTGTCTACTTCGAGAAGCTGCAGAGCGATGACCCAGGGCGCCTCTCAGAGGTGTTCAGCTCAATTACACATCACCACGACGTTTGGTTAGGGCCCTACATCCTGCTGCGCAACCAGCGCATCCCTTGCGACACTCTGAGGGTACGGGCAGGCCTCAAGCCAGAAGCTCCAGCCAGCTACCAGCAGCTCAGGGCGACCGCTCGCAAGGGCGGCCGCATCACCTTCCCATCGTTCCCAGAGTTCAAAACGCTCACGAGTGACGGCTGGTCACAGCACCAGATCCAGGAGGTACGCCTTGCCGCAGATTGCTCTGTGTTCACGCTCACCCCGTGCAAGTTGCACCCCTGCTAACCCACCACATGCACCACAACACAAGACTCACCCCCACCGACGCTGCCGCACCCCGCCATGTGCAATGCAGACAGAGTGGACACCCCGCAAACTCATGCTGTACTTACGCCAGGGCGACCACGACAAGTCCAAGCACACAAAGAAGTACAGGGCGGCGCACGCGGCATACATCGCATCGGGAGGCATCACCTTCCCGACATACCGCCAGTTCTACACGCTGCTAGATGGGGGCTGGACACTGCACCAGGTGTCACAGGTGATCCGCGCCCCACATCCACAGTGCAACGACCCACAGCCACGCTCCTGCCTGTACAAGTTTTCGTGAATTCACGACAGAACTTTAATTCATTGCATTTTGCTCGGCAGTCAACACCATGAACGCAATACGCCGCAACCCCCCTCGATGCCCCACATGCAGTGCTCACCCGCTCTTCATCTGCTGCCCTGCATCCTCCGCCCTGCAGGCCAACTGGACACCCTACACGCTTTACCTCTGCTGCAAAGACGCCCAGAAAGAGATAGATTGCTTCATTGTCAGGAACATTCCCAGCTGGGACGACACCGCAGCCGAGGGCGACACTGTGTGCACCTGCGCGCTTGCGCACTGCCCGGCCGTTGCAGCTACAGCTGCTGCCACCACCACAGCAGTTCCTGTGGCAATGCCTGTTGCAGCAACACCTGCAGCAGCGCCTGTGCAACCTGCACCAGCGAGGGCCAGCATGCCTGTGCCGCAGCAGCAGCAGCAGCAGCAGCAGTGGTACCAGCACCCCATAGGCAGCAGTATTGTTGTGGCAGACTTCAGTTCTGCTGCACCTGCACGCTTGCAGCCTGGCAATACGCCGGATGTGCTCAGCACACATAACTGGCCTGCACCGCAGCAGGCGGCGCAGATTGCGCAGCAGCACCGGCAGGCGCAGCGCATGCAGCAGCAGCAACGGCCTGGCAGTGCGCCGAGGGGACCAGCTCAGCAGCAGCAGCAGCAGCAGGATGGGCCGTGGTCTTGCAGTGTGTGCACGTATGAGCATGTTGGGGCGGAGGCGGAGTTTCTGTTCTGTGCGATGCGCAGCTCACAGCGGCCGGCATGATGCCTTGCAGGACAACTGGCGGTGAGCGGACATTGTGATTCAACGCACACAGTCGTCAGGCACCATAGCATCTGGAGGCAAGCTTGGCATGATGCCTTGCAGGAAAGCTGGTGGTGAGCAGGCCGGGACGCAGCACAGTTAGTCAGGAGGCAGGCTAGCATCTGTTCAGGATTACCTTGAGATGTGCAGAGTCTGGCGCCTGGGTATGCAGGGGCTTGCCAAGAGCCGGGCCTACTAGTTTGTTCGTGGTTGGCAGTCCCGGCATGATTGATGAGCTAGTGTGCTGTGCGTGCAGCGCTACGGTTGCAGGCAGAGTGACAGTACAATAGTTACACATGAGCTGGGCTGGGCCTAGCACATGCCCAGCACTGCAAGACAGCAAAGTCGAGGTGTGAGTTCCTTTTTTTGCACAGACTGTCATACACAGTCATCGGTTGCGCTGCGTTCAATGCAGTTGTGTTGCTGCTGCTGCATGCGCACGGCTTGATGTGGGATGCTTCAGCTTTGCACCCCGCAGGCGGCTGCATGGGTTGTTATTGAGCATGGTGTGTGCAATTTTCTGTGCACAACAGAGCAGTATCACTCCGTGCATCATGGTGCTCTGGTGCAGACTGGTGTGCTTGACTTGTGTGCGTTGCCGGGATAACAGGTGTCAGCGCTAGCATGCACTGCTGCACGCCTGTGTTGGGGATTTGAGCTTGTGTGCTACCAGTTACAGTACCTCAGCTTTGCCAGCAGCGCGTGCATACTTGCGCACAGAAGCAAAGAAACAATCGTCCGGGATACGGAGTGGAAGACTCCTCAATTTAGCTCAGCTACTTTAGAGTCACCAGCAACCGTCTGAATGACCTCTTTTGCAGAGCGCGACCGTGCGAACAACAGTGAGCAGTTCCCCATGCAGGTCAAACGTACCACATCTGATAATGCCAGTGGTAATAGCATAAATTTGAGTAGTTTGCTGTCGCACATGCCCCATCAACGTTGCACGAGATGACTGAAAATGGTTGAGTTGTGCCAATGCCCGAGTTGTTGCAGAAAGTAAATGTTCAGTACAACACAAAGTTTCGCTTAAACCATCCGAACAACAAGGCTCACTAGTGACCGTCGAGGTGAGCAACAAGGGCTTTTGTGCGCTTGCGGTGCTCGTGTTCCTGTTGCTTGGCATCACGCCTACACGCTGCCGCAAGGTGTTCTGGAAACATCATAAAACACGTTTGAGACGAGTCCCTAAGCACCTGCTGCTGTGCTGCTGCCGGTACTGCTACGCTGCTGCTGCTGTCACATGGGCCCACATGCCTGTCCAGCACAGAGGGGTATCACTGGCAATACTCAGCTGATTTTGCAGCTGCTACTCTAGTATGGTTGTACCTGCTGACGACGCTGCAGACACTGCTGCCAATGGCGGGAGCGATGTGCAGCCAGCTGCAGCGCCAGCAGAGCAGACTGATACACAGGGCAACTGGAACAAGGCCAGCAAAGCAGTCATGCCCAGGGTGGAGATGTCCTTATCATTCAAAACGCTCCGAGACATGTGTGGCCAGGAGGCTGTCATAGACCCCAGCTGCCTCACGAGCATCAAAGTGCTGGGGGAAGGGGCTTTCGCCAAGGTGGAGCTCGCATGGTGAGCATGCAGATGCGAATAGGTGCTGCATCTTGCATTGACAGCGCGTCCAGTGCTGCATGTGTTCTAGCTGTGCAGCTGGTTTTTAAAAAAAAACCTTCACATGGCAGCAACTGCGCTGTTCTGTGTGCACGATGTGAACGTTGAAGTACTAGAGCTGCCAGCAGTATGTCACTGCATGTTTTGCATGCCTGGCGGCAGCGCCACCCACCAGGCACTGTGCGGCCAAGCAGGCTGCGTTTAAACGCATATGATTCAGATTGCTGTAACAGCGCTGTGCTGTTGCAGCTACGCATCCACCGCCCGTGGGAACGCCCACACACCAGCTGCCAGGGTCAATCCTGCAAACTGTGGTTCACCTGGTCGAGACAAAACACATGCCTTGTTGCTGCTCTGCTGTCACTACTGACTGGCGGTGACCCAGGCACCAGCCGCCTGGGTCACCTGCAGGTGTGACCTGGCTGCAAATCAACTGCAATGTGCTGCTGCTCTGCTGTCACTGCCGACTGTTAACCCAAGTACCAGCCGCCTGGGTCAGCTACACGTGTGACCTGGCTGCAAAACAACTGCTGCATTGCTGCTCTGCTGTCACTGCCGACGGTTGACCCAGGTACCAGCCGCCTGGGTCAGCTACACGTGTGACCTGGCTGCAAAACAACTGCTGCATTGCTGCTCTGCTGTCACTGCCGACTGTTAACCCAAGTACCAGCCGCCTGGGTCAGCCACATGTGTGACCTGGCTGCAAAACCACTGCTGCATTGCTGCTCTGCTGTCACTGCCGACTGTTGACCCAGGTACCAGCCACCTGGGTCAGCCAGCCGCGTGCAGGTGGCGGTGAAGCGGTTGAAGCCCGAGCTGTACAACGCGACTGACCTGCAGCTGTTTGCAAAGGAGGTGGCGCTCATGCGCAAGCTCTCTCACAGGTGCGAGGTGTGGTGTGGTGTGGTGTGGTGTGGTGTGGTGTGGTGTGGTGTGGTGTGGTGTGGTGTTGTTTGGTGGGGTGCTAAAAAGGCGTCTGAGCCTTTAATCTGAAGTCTGTTATGCGGTGTAGACACGTGCGCTGCCTGCAAGCTGCCTACGCCATGAGCACTGTTTGGCAAACTGTACCTCAATTCTGACCTGCTGTTCATGCATACCTGTCGCATGCTGGCTTGCTGCTGCTGCTGCTGCCGCCGCTGCTGCTGCTGCTGCCGCCGCTGCTGCTGCTGCTGCTGCGGCTGCTGCTGCTGCTGCTGCTGCCGCTGCTGCTGCTGCTGCCGCTGCTGCAGGAACATTGTGGACATGGTGGGTGTGGTGGATGGCTGCGACTGCAATGTGGTGCAGGTGGGTAGCATGTGATTGTTGCCTTCCATGTTCTGCTGCTGGCATGCTGCAACAGTCTGTTGCGGACTGCATGCTTGCAGGCATGAGCAGCGTGATAGCTTGCTGGTTGAGTCCTGAAACAGTTTTTTGCCCAGAATGTGCATTGTGCTGTACACAGTGTTACATGAACTGCCTTGCTCACTGTGCAGGAGTTCATGTCAGGTGGCACATTGAAGCAGCTGGTGACGCGGCAAATGCTGTCCAATGGTGGCAGAGTGTACAGCTTGCAGGAGGGCCTGGACATCTGCCTGCAGATGGCACGCGGGCTCAAGTACCTGCACAGCTGCCACCCCATGGTGAGGCGGTTGTGAAGTAACATGTTACAAGCTTGTCACATAGCCCTGCACCACATGACAGTGTACTGCTGCTCAGGTGGTCCGGCTGCAGCAGGGCATGGTTTGCACACACCACTCAAGTAATGAGCTACGCTCACTCGGCGGGGCCCGTGAGACACTAGGCTGTAAGCAAACATTATGTTGTGTAGCAACAGCAACTGCTTTGGATGCGAAAACATCGACAGTAGCCACAAGCCAAGTCTCGAAACGCCCGCTTGAGTAGCACCTACGGGCCCCGCCAATAAACGGATGCCCAGGCTTGGCTACAGCCTGAGAGGTTGTTACATGACATGCTGCGCTGTGTTCCTGGTGCCTGCCGGCACTGTTGCTGACAGAACTGCTGCTGCTGCTGCTGCTGCCAGGTCATCCACCGTGACCTCAAGCTGGAGAACGTGCTGCTCAATGTGCTGGATGGCACAAACGGTGAGTGCCTGTATCATGACTCCTGAGCGAATACATGACCTGACAAAGCATGTGCAGCTCAATCTCAACAGTGACCCAGCTATTGAAGCAGTGATCGACTGCCATGACATCGCCTGATCCTGTTGCTGCCATCAACACCTACTCTCAACTCCTGCTGCTGCTTGCAGCGCTGAATGGCAGCCGGTTTGAAGCAAAGCTGGCCGACTTTGGGCTCAGCAGGAGGGTGGAGGTGAAGCAGCAGGCACTGGCGGTGCGCCGCGCAGCTTCTGCCACTGCACCACGGGCTGCACAGCTGAGGTGGGTGGTGTGTCAGTACCGCCTGGCGTGCTGCACAGCTCAACAAACTGCATGCAATGGAGCTGTGCACCAGCATGAAATGCAATATGACAGTTTTAGGCATAGTAATGCACAACCGTTTACCTGCAGCAATGCTGGTCCAGAAGGCCCCCTGCCCGAAATGCGCGTGATCAGTGGGTCTGGCAGCTGCAGCTGCGTCATGCAGCTGCTGAACCAGCCAGCACACATGAAGTGTTTGTCCGCTGCTTTGATCCACAATCTCTGGTTCTTGCATGACTATCTTCTGCCTGCAACTGACGACGCGTGCCTGCTCGACTCTGCGCTGCATGGTGTTTGCGTGTCCCTGCACCAGCAGTGGCACAGAGTGTGAGATGGATGCCATGTGGAACAGAAAGGCGCAGCAGGGCAGCTTTGTTGGGGGTGCCCGGCCCAAGAGCAAGGTTCTGCTGCAAGGCCCTGCGAGGGACCAGGCATTCAACCTGACAGGCAGGACAGGTGGGGTGTTGTGTTCAGAGCTGTGTGTGTTCCCTTACATGCATGTGCGCTGGCGGTGTGGGGTGGTTGGAGCAGGAGCAGCACATCTGTACATCTTATATGCCAGCAGCCATGGCGGCGAGGGGGTCTACCTTCTAGATGTGAGTACGCATTACATTCGCATTAGTCGGGCAGCCGTGCCTACATGAGCAGCCCACCACTCGGAGTGCCAGGAGACTTTGGCGGGGGTCTTCTGGCTCAGCATTGCTTGAAGGTGCGCAGCTGTGCATGACCAGCGTGCTTCGGCATCCTGGCTCTGTCTAGAATTCGTCATTTTGCGTTATGTTGCATTGATGCTGCCGCGATATGCATTGTCTTTCCTGCAACTCGTGATACTATGGTTGATCATGCCATGAAAGGGTCTAGACACAAGCCACAGATGTAGTTGTGGCCATCCACGTGCAGCGTTGTACTCGGTTCATATTCAAGGAGAGTGCTTAGGACAACTATTGATGTGTTTGTACTGATGAGGCAGTTGCTTGTGGTGCTGCTTTGCTTTGCTTCTGCTGCTGCTGCTGCTGCTGCTGCTGCTGCTGCTGCCGCTGCTGCGCCGCTGCTGCTGCAGGCAGCTTGCTGTACATGGCTCCTGAGGTTTTCAGGGAGGAGCCCTACTCTGAGAAGGTAAATGGCATGCACTTGCTGCCCTCATCTGTTGACAAGACCGTGTGACGATGGTATTGGTCTGCACAGTCTGCGCAGTTTGTGATAAAGCAGGTGGTGCTGAAGCTTTGGCATTGGTGTTGAAGAGCCGCCACGTAGAGAAGAGAACGCGGCAAGAGTCGACGCCATGACTGGCTATTGCTCCTCAACACGAGCATGTGTCAACTTATGCAAGCAGCCTTATGCTGCACGGCAGACAATTCTACCATACACCACCTGCCAGTTGATTGCCAGTGCCCGCAGAAACCCTTCTCATCGTGCATGCCGCCCCACTGCCCCCGCTGCTGCTTGTCACAGGCCGACGTGTTCAGCTTCGGCGTGATGATGTACGAGGTGATGCACCGCTACATCATGCTCAGCGCGGTGTCGGTCAACGGCACCTACGAGGAGCTGGAGCAGTACGCCGCACGCGTGGCTGCGGGGTACAGGCCGCCGTTGCATGACACCATGCCAATCAGCATCACTAGCGTCATAGAGGTGAGGCTCATTGCTGCGGGCAAGGTGTCTGCTTGATTTCCTTAGCAGCTGCTGCGTCTAATGTGGGGTGCGTGGGGTCTCTGCAGTGTGTGATGACAGGAAGTTGACAGACAGCAGCCAAGGGGTTGCTGTGGCAGCACACAGTGTCAGGCAGCGGCTGAATGACAACTTGGTTAGGTTGACAAGTTGCGGCACCATGCCAGCCAGCATCACCAGCGTCATCCTTGTGAGCACATTACCAGCAGTAAACAGTCAAGATCGCTGTTGCAAGACGGTTTGTCTGTTGGCCGTGCAGCTGGTGGGTCTAATGTGAAGTGCGTGGCGGCTGTCTCTGCATTGAATGATACAGCGAGGCAGTATCGCCGCCCGAAGGTGGTTTGTTTGGTGCCCTTTGCACTTGCAGCGCCTGCAGACAGCGGACACGGCATCGTTGTGGCAGACACACTGCTGTGAACACCCAGTGTAGGCAGGCACTGCATACCATTTGGTTTGGCTGGCGTGTTGCGGCAGCGAAGCATTACCTGCAGCATCTGCTGAAACACATAAGTGTTCGCTTGATACGCGCACAAGGTGCTGACACTGTCAACTGTGAACGGTTCATCAACCAGGCATCAACCAGGCTGACTGTTGCGTCTCTGGGTGTTGATCAGCAGGTTTGTTGTCGTTGAAGCACTGCACGCAACAGTGACTGCTGCTGCTGCTTCCGCAACATGTGTCCCTGCAGGACTGCTGGTCGGCCGACCCGCTGTCCCGCCCCGCCATGGACGCCGTGGTGTCCCGCCTGGAGGCTGCTGCTGCTGCAGCTGAGCTGGAGGGGCTGGACAAGCCAGGCTGCAGCTGCACCATCTGCTGACGTGGCATGCTGGGCAAACAAGAGCTGCAGCTGCGCCATTTGCTGGGGCTACATCAGCATCTGTTTGCACCTGGCATGCATGTGCAGTTGTGCATTTACCATGCCTGAAACTGTCACTTTGCATGTTGCATGGTATCCGGCACAGTAATGCCTGTTGTTTTGGGTTCAGCACTGCACGCTTGACCTTTTAAATGTCCAGCGTCCTCTGGATCCTGGCTTTGTCTAGAATTCGTCATTTCACATGTGCATGTGTGGGCAGACATGTTGCACTGGGCTATGCCCTCGTGCACGGGGTGCTCAATGTAGAATCACATGTGACGCCTGTGAATGCGAAAGATGGTAAGAGACACAAAGTAACTTCACTGGTTGCCACAAGTTCAGCTGATGCACCCTCAGCGGTGTTGACCAGCACCTGATCATGGCCTGATCAGCAACTTGGCAACTTGGCTGAGCCTGTTGGTGCAGCTGACCACATGCTCAGTACGCTGCTTGGTGACGAAGTCCGAGTCTAAGCTAAATTTGGGCATTCTACACTTTAAACTCCGTGTAGTTCGCGTGTTTTCAACAACCTTGTGCCAGTGTGAGCTACGGCTGGCTAGCGACCCGGTGCCGCGATTGGTCACCCTGTGGAAGAGGCATTTATGCAGCAGCGTGGGTCTGCTGTCTTTTGATAATAGTAAAAACATAGTATCGGCAGCTGCATGCATCATCACCCCAAGATCCATACGATCGTGAGGATACCTCGCCTTGAACACACGGCAGAGCGCTTTGCCACTGCGTAGCGCTCTTTTACACCAAGTGAACGTTTTGCATTGATCAGCGGTGAGTAAAGCACCTTGGCCTGACCTTTCGGCATGGCACCAAAGGGCCTCTTCCCTGCTGTTTCCTGCAGCCAGCTTTCGTAGTGTGAGGTCGTCAAGCTCGACATGGCCTAGTAACGACGCCCTTTGGCCGTGCAGCAGCTGCGTTCGGCCTGGTATGTCGGTACTGCTGCTGCTGCCATGGACCCATGAGGCCCACATGCTGGTCACCTTTTGCTTGCAGGACACGTGCTGTACGACGAGAGAATACTTCTCCGCACGTCTAAGTTGCTGCGATGCTGCAAACAGTGGAGGAAGCGTCTCCCTTTGCCAGGCTTAGTGATGTGTGCAACAGTAGAGACGATGCCAGCCGTGTTAGTGATGACAGTAAGGATGCAGCATCTGCAGAGGTTGCAGCTGTGCCGCGCACATCTCTGGAGAATTGGTGCAGGGCCAGCAAGGCCATCATGCCAACCGTTGCTGTCTCAAGGTCCTTCAAGACCCTCAGGGATATGGTTGGCCCAGAGGCATGCATCGACCCCAGCTGCATAACCAAAGTCAAGCACTTGGCAGAAGGCGGCTTTGCAACGGTTGAGCTGTCCTGGTGAGAAAAGCATGTAGCCCACTGGAACGGAAAGTATGCAGTCACACAGATGTATCATGGAAGAGAAGCAGCTTGCAGAGGGTGGCTGCGCCACAGTGCAGCTGTCCTGGTGAGTGCAGCACGTGACCCACTGCAGTTGCAAATGAAGCATGGCACAACCCAGCTGCATCACCAAAGTCAAGCACTTGGCAGAAGGCGGCTTTGCAACGGTGCCCACTGCAGTTGGAAATGAGGCGTGGTGTAACCCAGCTGCATCTCAAGAATCAAGCAGCTCGCAGAGGCGGCTTTGCAATGGTGAAGCTGTCCTGGTGAGTGCAGCACATAGCCCACACAAACCAGATGTATTGTTGCTGCTCTGCTGTCGCTGCCCGCTGCCCACTGTTTGTCTAGGTACCAGCCGCCTGGCTCGCCCAGCCGTGTGCAGGTGGCGGTGAAGCGACTCAAAAAGGAGCTGTACGGCAGCGCCGACGACACAAAGCTTTTTGCGCAGGAGGTGAACCTTATGCGCAAGCTGCGGCACAGGTGAGGGTTGGTGTGTCTGGCGGCGCGTTTTGCTGTACATGACGATCTGTGTGGCTCCTTGATGGGTGTCTGTAGATGCACAATTGAAGCAAACACATACCAGATATCTGCGTGCGACACAGCGCGATAGGCTAGTGCATGGCTGGGCGCATGGTGCTGGAGTCTCCATGCTGATGTGGAGCCAGAGGTATGAACAGGCACCAGCAATGGCAGCTTGCGCATTGGTGAATGACAATAACCGGCACCTTTATGATGCTAGCCGGCTGCTGCGCATACAGCGCATGCATCGTCCCGGCTCTGCACTTTGTGTAGGGGCGTGCTGCTGTGCCAACTCCTTGGATGTGCCCGACAAGCATGCTGTTTTTGCTGCTGTGCTTGCAGGAACATTGTGGACTTCATTGGCGTGGTGGAGGGCGATGGCTATGCAATTGTGCAGGTGGGGGCCAGCATCAGCATGCCACAGCGACAGTGTCAAAGGGACGCGACTATCTGCACGATGGGGAGTGTGCACGATGGGGTGTGTCGCTGCCGCCAGACTGGTGCCCAAGCCTGTACTTGACAGCACGCATGCATCTCTGCAGTGCGGAATGTTGTGATTACGTTGCATGCACTTACAGTCATCAAACCATGGCTTGCAGGAGCTGATGACAGGTGGCAACATGAAGCAGCTGGTGTGGAAGCATATGATTGCCAATGGAGGCACTGCATACACACTGGCAGAGGGCCTGGACATATGCCTGCAGATGGCACGCGGGCTCAAGTACCTGCACAGCTGCCAGCCCATGGTGAGGCAATTGTGAATAACATGTTACAAGTTTGTCACATAGCACCTGGCTGCAGATGGCACGTGGGCTCAAGTACCTGCACAGCTGCCAGCCCATGGTGAGAGCACGGCAGAAAGACATGTCATACAACAGCTAGAAACTGTTATGCAAAATGCTGGTGTCAGTACACAACTCAGCACTGGCACAGCTGCAGCCCTACAGTAAATGTATGGCAGAAATGGCTCGCTGGGTAATGCATGGTGACTTCACCATGATGTTATTCAGCGGGCCTGAGGCCTGCTATTGATCATGCACGCACCAGTAGTTGCACAGCTATGACAGGCAGTTGGTGTGAAAGCACGGTGCGACAGCAGCAGGAGAGCCAAGGGTGCTAGCAGGAGTACGCAGCAGGCAGTACAGCTGCGTATATGCATATGCTTATGTTTTAGCGCGATGACTTGCTGCTGCTGCTGCTGCTGCTGCTGCTGCTGCTGCTGCTGCTGCTGCTGCTGCTGCTGCTGCTGCCAGGTCATCCACCGTGACCTCAAGCTGGAGAACGTGCTGCTCAATGTGCACAGCAAGTGTGAGTAGCGAGAACACTGCCCCTGGCAAGCGCATCACTAACACACACAGCAGCTCCTGCCGCAATGCAAGCAGCGGGAGGGAGATGTTTGCACATTGCGCACCACTGCCTGCATGCCAGTGTGTTAGCCTTTGGGCACAGGCCCTGCTGCCGTGGACATGCTGCTTACTTGAGCACAGATGACACCCCTGCTGCTCCTGCTGCTCCTGCTGCTGCTGCTGCTGCTGCTATGCAGCCAAGGGCGGCCGTTTTGAGGTGAAGCTGGCTGACTTTGGCCTCAGCAAGTGCGTGGAGGAGACGCGCCAGACGCTGACGATGCGCCGCAGCGTGTCCAGCAACGCATCACGCCTGGAGGAGCTCAGGTGGGCTGTGCTGCAAGCTGTAACTGGTTAATTACATGGATAATGTGCTATTACATTACATTACATTACATTACATGCTCCACTCAAATATTACAACCGTTACTTCAAATAAGTCAAAGCAGGAGCTCAGGTGGGCCTGATAGCACCCGGCACTTTTGCTGGGTTCTGCGGGTTGCACAGCAGGCTGCAGAAGCATGCCGATGAAACTTGGCGTAAACCGGCTGTTGTTGACACTGCTGGTTTACAGCTGCACTGTGTGACGGTGTTGCTGTATTGTTGATGTAGGCAGCCTGCAAATTTGCTTTGTGCAGGCTGCATGGCATCGTTGCCTTGCTGCTGAGCTGCTTGAGAAGACATGGTGCTGCTGTGCCTGCCCATTTATGTTCATGCCTGCAGCAGCAGCGGCTTTTGTGAGCTGGATTCAATGTGGAGCAAGAAGGCAGCAGTCAGCTGCAGCATGAACAGCAGGCGTGCCGTCAAAACAGCGCCAAAGCAAGCGCCGGCGAGGGACCGCATGTTTGAGCTTACAGGCAGGACAGGTGCGCGGTATGAAATGAAACCTTAGGGTTCAAGCTCAGCTGCAGCTGATGCTCACTGCCAATAGTGGTTGGCAGCAGGCAGCCAGCTACTTCACAAACAGCAGCCTTGGTTGTTGCATCGCTCTGCCTCCGCACAGGTCTCCCACAGTCAAGTGCAGTGCGCAGCATCGGGCCGCCAAACCAATGCTGTGTTCAGGGCACTGGCCACAGCATGCAAAGTATCAGGCCTTTGCAGATGGTTTGCTCCTCAGCCGCCACTCTTGCTGCTGCTGCTGCTGCTGCTGCTGCTGCTGCTGCTGCTGCTGCTGCAGGCAGCCTGATGTACATGAGCCCCGAGGTCTTCAGGGAGCAGCCCTATTCTGAAAAGGTGGGGGTTCACATGCCTGCTGTCCTTGTCACTTGCCAGGGGATGGGAAATCAAGTTTATCTGAAATAAGGTTCACTTGTCAGGGGATGCGAAATCAATTTTATTCTAGATATGTCTCAACACCCTTCTGCAGGGAGCATTCGTATGCGTGTTGACCAGGCAACTGAACGTCTGCTGCGCACAGGCCGACGTGTTCAGCTTCGGCGTGATGATGTACGAGGTGATGCACCGCTACATCATGCTCAGCGCGGTGTCGGTCAACGGCACCTACGAGGAGCTGGAGCAGTACGCCGCACGCGTGGCTGCGGGGTACAGGCCGCCGCTGCACAGCAACATCCCTGCCTCCATCACCAGCATCATCCAGGTAGGGCATTTGCCAGCCGCTTGCAGGAGTGACTGCTTTGCAGTGCATGTCTATGGGGCGTGATTCACCCGGCCCGGCGTGATTCACCCGGCCCCACGGGTACCCTGCCGGACCCTCGGGTACGGTAGGGATGGTAGGAGGCGTGAAGGCGCATGAGGTATCCTCATTGCCACACACGTCCCCTTCCTCAACTTACGCGGGTGTTAAGTGTGAACACACCACGCGTAGCTCATTCATTCATTCATCCTGCAGGGAGCAAAAACCTTGCTGGCAGGAGTGCTTTGCTGCCTTTGTGCTGTTATCTGCAGCTGCTGGGTGGATGTTTCGCAGGTGCTTGCTCTTGGCAGGCCTGATGGACACACTACCTGCCCCACAGCAACAAAGTTTCATGCTGCATAAGCTGCCCGCCAGCCAAATTGGTGCATGCACAGATACTGCTGCTGCTGCTGCTGCTGCTGCTGCTGTTGCCGCTGCAGGACTGCATGTCGGCCAACCCGCTGTCCCGGCCCACCATGGAGGCCGTGGTGTCCCGCCTGGAGGCTGCTGCTGCTGCAGCTGAGCTGGAGGGGCTGGACAAGCCAGGCTGCAGCTGCGCCATCTGCTGATGTGGTGTGGCTGTATGCTAGCAGCGCTGCTGCTGTGATGTTGCAAAAGGGAGGCTGGGGTGATCAAGGGAGGCTGGGGTGATCAAGGGAGGCTGGGGTGATCAAGGGAGGCTGGGGTGATCAAGGGAGACTGGGGTGATCAGGGGAGACTGGGGTGATCAGGGGAGGCTGGGGTGATCAAGGGATGCTGGGGTGATCAAGGGAGGCTGGGGTGATCAAGGGAGGCTGGCCGTTGTGCATGTGGACCGTGTTGGTCGTGCGTGTGATTGGAAGAATTGCTCAAAGGCGTTACATGTGCTTGACCTGCCCGTGCATGCAGCATGATGCAGTGTTATGTTGGTGTTACGTTACTCTGACATCTTGGTCTAGTGCGGGCCGCTGGCAGCAAAGTCACTTGACGGTGGTATGGGAAGGGGTGGGTGGCAAGCTGAGCTGTTGGCTTGCCAGCAGTGTGGGCGTTGCTGTCTTGGCTTGACCCATTATCCTGAGAAGCCATTATCGATACCCATCATTCAGGGAAGCCATTACATATGATCATCATTCAGGGAATGATGACTGCTGAGAACCCAGTGTTTTGGGAATGATGACATCTGGGAGATGCTCTGCATGTTGCTGCCTGCAGACCCAAACCTATTGCACGGTGCGCGCACCAGCTGTTTTGGCGCATGCTAGCTGGATTTTTCAGCGCGGCAGCTTCATGCAGTGTTATGTTGTTTGTTACGTTACGTATGTTACGTACATACAGTGATTTAACAGGCCGGCCATGCCGTGGTGAGAGGTGGCATTGCTGCCCATGCCTGTATGCTGGGTGTTGCAGCCCATGTGGCCACTCCTGCAGCGACCAGAAAGTTTCAACTTATACCTTGTTTGACCATTATTTCAGTGGTGGTATGGTGGTGTTATATGTAGTTATATGCAATGTCCTGCTGATGCATGTGGTGTTGACATGCACAAGCTGCGGCAGTTGATTGTTTAAGTAACATCTTGACGCCAGCGGCAGGAGATGCTGAGCTGCCGACACGTGCCATGTGGACACACACCATTTTGTATCATGTTATTTAATCATTCGTTACTTACTACATACGTAGGGTGGGCGTGGTCTGTCAAGCGGCTATCTGGCACGCACACACATTATGCTTGCATGCAGTTCTGCACGCGTGTTGGTGTGTGAATGTGTGACTCTTTGGTGACTGTCTTTGACCTGTCACTGGTTGCGTGCAGAAGCGCTCAAAGAAGTATGCTTCCTGTGCGCTCTGCAGTTGTGCAAGCGCATGCCCGGGCTCACCTAGGGTCAAAGTGGCAGCGCTGTGACATGCTGTGTCAGCGTGCCCATATATGTTTTACTATATGGGCAGCATCTGACACAGCATGCAAGTGCTATGTGCCTGCCAAGGTCATACCAGAGGTCACGGCAACAGATAAGTGTTTTTGGGGTCACATATATACCAGCATGCGCAGGTTGTGGGGTGGCAGCGTTCAGGATGTTTGCTGATTTATGTGCCAGTACGTCAGCGTGCCAGCGTGGCGTATTTGCACTGCTACCTTGTGTTCTTCTCTCTTTCCTGTGGGCGTGCCCTGCCTCTATAGATCTACTGTAGATCTACTCATCAGCATTTGCTTAGAAACAATATTGCGGTGAGCATCTTTGACAAGCCTGATCAAGTCATGATGCACAAGGCAGCTGGCAACCCCAGCTGCCTGTGTTTGCCATGTCTGGAAGCGATCGTACTGTGTAGTGCATTGTGTTGCATGGCTGTCATGCATAATGCTGTATGACGGTGTTGGGGTGTGTCCGTGTAGCGCCTACCTAGGTATCTATAGGTCGATGGCCAGCTGCAGTCCGCGCTTATGCTGGCCAGCAGTGGCACTTGCTGGCAGTTGCCTTCGTTGTTGTACACTCATGCTCTGCCTCCAAGCAGCTTTTATTGCCAGCGGCCCCGGGGTGTGTTCATCCAAGAGCCAGGCATTGCTGCATGCATAGCATGAACTTCTGGAGGTTTCGGCTTGGTTCTTTCCCGTTCATGGTGGTACTTGCTTTGATGGCCGCCCTGGTGTACAGAGTAGGAGACTGGCCTGCCCGCAAAGTCACTTGACGGTGGTTTGGGAAGGGGTGGGTGGCAAGCTGAGCTGTTGGCTTGCCAGCAGTGTGGGCGTTGCTGTCTTGGCTTGACCCATTATCCTGAGAAGCCATTATTGATACTCATCATTCAGGGAAGCCATTACATATGATCATCATTCAGGGAATGATGACTGCTGAGAACCCAGTGTTTTGGGAATGATGACATCTGGGAGATGCTCTGCATGTTGCTGCTTGCAGACCCAAACCTATTGCACGGTGCGCGCACCAGCTGTTTTGGCGCATGCTAGCTGGGTTTTTCAGCGCGGCAGCTTCATGCAGTGTTTTGTTGTTTGTTACGTTACGTACGTTACGTACATACAGTGATTTAACAGGCCGGCCATGCCGTGGTGAGAGGTGGCATTGCTGCCCATGCCTGTATGCCGGGTGTTGCAGCCCATGTGGCCACTCCTGCAGCGACCAGAAAGTTTCAACTTATACCTTGTTTGGCCATTATTTCAGTGGTGGTATGGTGGTGTTATATGTAGTTATATGCAATGTCCTGCTGATGCATGTGGTGTTGACATGCACAAGCTGCGGCAGTTGATTGTTTAAGTAACATCTTGACGCCAGCGGCAGGAGATGCTGAGCTGCCGACACGTGCCATGTGGACACACACCATTTTGTATCATGTTATTTAATCATTCGTTACTTACTACATACGTAGGGTGGGCGTGGTCTGTCAAGCGGCTATCTGGCACGCACACACATTATGCTTGCATGCAGTTCTGCACGCGTGTTGGTGTGTGAATGTGTGACTCTTTGGTGACTGTCTTTGACCTGTCACTGGTTGCGTGCAGAAGCGCTCAAAGAAGTATGCTTCCTGTGCGCTCTGCAGTCAAGCGCATGCCCGGGCTCACCTAGGGTCAAAGTGGCAGCGCTGTGACATGCTGTGTCAGCGTGCCCGTATATGTTTTACTATATGGGCACCATCTGACACAGCATGCAAGTGCTATGTGCCTGCCAAGGTCATACCAGAGGTCACGGCAACAGATAAGTGTTTTTGGGGTCACATATATACCAGCATGCGCAGGTTGTGGGGTGGCAGCGTTCAGGATGTTTGCTGATTTATGTGCCAGTACGTCAGCGTGCCAGCGTGGCGTATTTGCACTGCTACCTTGTGTTCTTCTCTCTTTCCTGTGGGCGTGCCCTGCCTCTATAGATCTACTGTAGATCTACTCATCAGCATTTGCTTAGAAACAATATTGCGGTGAGCATCTTTGACAAGCCTGATCAAGTCATGATGCACGAGGCAGCTGGCAACCCCAGCTGCCTGCGTTTGCCATGTCTGGAAGCGATCGTACTGTGTAGTGCATTGTGTTGCATGGCTGTCATGCATAATGCTGTATGACGGTGTTGGGGTGTGTCCGTGTAGCGCCTACCTAGGTACCTATAGGTCGATGGCCAGCTGCAGTCCGCGCTTATGCTGGCCAGCAGTGGCACTTGCTGGCAGTTGCCTTCGTTGTTGTACACTCATGCTCTGCCTCCAAGCAGCTTTTATTGCCAGCGGCCCCGGGGTGTGTTCATCCAAGAGCCAGGCATTGCTGCATGCATGGCATGAACTTCTGGAGGTTTCGGCTTGGTTCTTTCCCGTTCATGGTGGTACTTGCTTTGATGGCCGCCCTGGTGTGCAGAGTAGGAGACTGGCCTGCCCGCAGCTGCTCTGCCTCCTAACTTAGAATGAATGTGCCACCAGTTGTGCATGCATATTTGATCCAAGGATATCCCATGCACAGCAATGGGGTACATGGTGTACCCTCGTCCTTTTCAGTGGTGAACAAATGGCGTTTGGGGTCATGAAACTGCAGTGAAGCTGGTATCATATGCTGCGCTCCCTGCAAGCATTGTCATGCATATCTATGGCACATCAACTTCAACCAGCCTGCAGGCAGCCTGCAGGCATCCAGCTGATTGCTGCTTCATGAGGCAGCTGCTCTGCTGCCTGCAGCTCTTGGAGTATTATGTAACCTGTTTCGTTCTGTTTCTGCACGCATCAAAATCCATCGGTTGTACACTGCAGCAGGCTACTGTCGCTACTGCTGCTGGTGACAGCCAGGCTACTGCGGATTCAAAAAGGTTATTTTAGGCCAGTTTCTGTCACAGTCTCGTTCATGATATCTTCATCATAACCCTCCTAACTGTTTCAATTCGTCGAATGCAGTCGAACCAGCCAAAGCAGCTAAGCCTTGCAGCATGCCAGGCGGGGAAATGCGGGAACCGACTTGAGTATCGCAGCTCAGCTCTGGAGCCAGATGGAGGCCAATTCTAGCTCAAACGGGAACCTAGAAAGCGTGAAAAGCATTGGAACGCTAACAAGCTGGCAGCTGCTGGCAGAGAAAGCAGCAGCTGATGATGGCAGCAGCACAGACGCAGATGGGGAAGACAGTCGATTCCAGGAGACAGATAATATTGATGAGACACATCAGGGCTTCAAAGAGCGCTCGTTTACTTCACCAAACCCCTACTTGTCCCAGCTGCGCTCTCCCTCCTTCAGTCCACGCAAAGCAGGCTCTGCTGATGCTGCACCTGAGGAGCCAAAATGCCTTGTGACCCCTAAGCAGCATCAAAACCTTTACAAAGAGTACCGTGTGTTCAACGAAATTGGATCTGGAGCATTTGGCAGGGTGTGCGTGGCGCGCAGGCTGGCAGATGGCAAGGATGTGGTGGTGAAGGAGATCAAGACATCCACGCTCTCAGGTGGGAGTCCTGCAAGCAGCAGCAGCATTCTGCCTCATGACCAGAGTCAAGCGGCAGGCTATACACAGCAGTAAGCACAAGTTGCAGTTGAAAGTCCCGCTTTTACACCATTATGCGCAATTCCTGCAGGCAAGATCAAGGCAGCAACGCTGGCAGAGGTGCAGGTGCTGGCGAGCTTGTCTCACCCAAACATTGTCAAGTTCCATGACGCCTTCATGGATGACTACTACATCAATATAGGTGTGAATGAAGAACACTTTGCATCCAGTTGCAGCTCACTGCAGAGCAGCACAGGGTCGCTTGCAGGAAGTCAGCACACTAGTACTGCCAACAGCAATCAGCGTTGTGCCTTCCTGCAACTAGCAGTTAGGGTATTGATATACCATGCAGCCTGTGCCAGCAGCTCGGCTAGCCCTGACACAGTCCTCAACTTAAGCTACTCAAAGAAGCAATTTCAGGCGTGGCTGAACACTGTGTGGCACCATGCAAGAGTGGAAGGTGAGTTGCAGATATCTGCAGCAGCAGGGGTGGTTATTAGCACGATAGTATACGCAGGCATTGGCTGTGCCAGCACCAACATTGTGCTGTTCCGCCTGCCATCCTCTTGCGCTCTTCTTTGACAGTGATGGAGCTCTGCACTGCTGGCGACCTCGCAAAGCTGCTCAAGGGCAGGGCTGGCCAGCTGCTGCCAGAGCAGCAGATCATGTTTCTGTTTGTGCAGATCTGCCTGGCACTGCAGTACACGCACGAGGCAGGGGTGCTGCACAGGGACCTCAAGGCAGGCAACTGCATGCTGACCACTCCTGCAAGCAGCAGCCACATCAACAGCAGCCTGCAAGTTGATTACGCCAACATGCCGCTGCTCAAGTTGGGCGATTTTGGCGTTGCCAAGGTGGGTTGGCACAGCCACGAGCGCTGGCATTTGCAGCACTGACAGCAGCTGCTTGTCAGCATACAAGCATGATTGGCGCATTTGTAGTGACCCCACAATGCCAGGTTGTGCATGTCGTCATCACAAGTGCTGCACTGTGGCGCTTATGTATTTCCTGCAAGGCATAACTCGCTCAATGCAGCTTAGACAGCAACACTTACGCTGCCTGGTGTTTTGCAGGTATCAGGCGCAGACGGCAGCATGGCCAACACAGTTGTTGGCACACCACAGTACCTGCCCCCAGGTGAGATGAAAAGCCAGATGCGATGGCCCTGACCACTTGCAGGAAGCGGCTCAGAAGACTCTTTGGTAGCAGCACAAGGTTGCACCATCTCATCAACACACTTGAGAGCACATGCAACTATGTGGCCGCTGCCGCAATTGTTGATAGTGAATAGGATCAATCAGCGCCCTGTGACAAGACATCTACAGCAGTGCCACGCACTTTGTCTGCTGTTAGCGATGATACATATTGCATACGCGTGCTTGCTGCACTGCAGAGATGATTGACAACAAGCCCTACGGCAGGAAGAGTGACGTGTGGGCCCTGGGCTGCATCCTGTACGAGCTGTGCAGCCTCAAGAAGGCCTTTGAGTCCGACAAGATCCCTGTCATCTTCTACAAGATTGCCATGGGCCAGTACGACCCCCTGCCTGAGTCCTGCAGCAGTGAGATGAAGGAGCTAGTGGGCAAGCTGCTATCCAGGGACGTCACACAGCGGCCGACAGTGAGCGAGATCCTTGCCATGCCGTTTGTGCGCATGCACCTGTGCCTGTACCTGGAGTGGGCGCGCGGTGTGCCTGAAGCGCAGCCGCAGGTGCTGCTGGCAGCTATGGGAGAGCAATGGTCTAAGCCCACAGCAGCACCAGCAGCACCTGGCGCGGCAGGGACCCCAGTGGAGCTAGGCATGCAAAATCCATCACAGCTGCAGCTTCCAAGTTCTGCAGGGGTCTCCAGGGCAGGCAGCCGGAGCTCCTCAACTGCTAGCAGTCCTGCAAAGCCTGCGTCAGGCAGCCACGCATTTTACAGCGGAAGCACGGCAGCAATGCTGCCAGCAGCTTCATTCGCAGTGACATCAAGGGCCAGCAACCTGCAGCCCAGCGCAAGCAGGAACAGCCGTATGGGCCCAACTCCACCAGCAGCAACCACCACAGCAGCAGCAGCAGCAGCAGCAGCACAGATGCTGGCAGCAGTGCCCAAAGCAGCAGGCAGTGCTATGGCCCCAGGCATGGATAGTACAAGCAGTAATGCAGTCACATCTGGAGCCAACAGCACATCATGTGAGTCACCAAGCTCCGCAGCTAACAGCCCAAAGCAACAGCTGGCGCCAGCTGCAGCTCAGCCAGCTGCAAGCACAGCAGTGAACAGCAGCGCACATAGTGTCCCACCAGCAACAGCTGAGCACCCTCGCTTGAGCATAAGCAGCTCAAAGACCCGGCACGAAGGTAGCTTCAAACTGGCATCCCCGCCTGCTCAGACATCTACAAAAACAGCAAGCCAGTCTCCGCGGAGCTTGGCAGCAGCAGTGGCAGCAGCATGCGGCGGTGTATTGTCAACAGCTGATGTGCAGACTTCATACAATGCTCTTTATGAGCCTGGAGCACAGTCATTTCCACCTGCAAACCGTATCAGTGAGGGATCCACTCGCAGCCCAACAATTCACGCCACAGCAGCACAGCAAGACACTGGCAGCAACTGCACTGCGGCCGCCATTGGTGCTTCACCAGCAGGCAAGCTGCAGCTGGCAGGCTGCAGCACCACACCCCCAGCGGCCAGCAGCAGGCCACCCATGATGATCAGCAGTGATGCCACAGCTGTGGCAGGTGCGGCTGTGCTGGTTTCGGTCATGCCAAAGAGAGAGTCCTTCACAGATGGCGGCACACCAGCAGAGCCCAAGAGCTACCAGCAGCTCTCCAGCAAGCAGCAGCAGGAGCAGTACTGGAAGCAGCAGCAGCAGCAGCAGCAGCAGCAGAAGTCGCCTGGCATGAGCCCCCAGCAGTCTCCTCCCCAGCTGTCACCAAGCGGCAGCAACATGGCGTCACGGAATCAAAGCAGGCGCTCAACAGGCAGTACGCCCTTTCGCAGCTTGGGGGAGTGGCTGGAGGGCGATGTCAGCATGGCCGCTGTGGTGCTGCAACAGCAGGGTGTGGGCGGCAGCGCAACTGCTGCAGCAGCAGGTGTAGAGGACAGCACTAGCTTCCACGTTCCTGTGCTGCAGGACTTGAAGACATCCCAGCAGTGGCAGCAACAGAACACCAAAGCATCGGTGCCTCCATCAGTGGCCAGCGATGTGAGCTCAGCTTATGGCATCATGTTCTTGCAGGACATCGACTACAGTGAAGCAGCGGCTGCACACTGCTCCAGTGCAAGCGCTAGCAAGGATCACACGGACAGCAGCAGCAGCTCAGCACGGCATAGCAGCGGAAATGCTGCTGCGGGTGGAGGTGCAGCTGTGTGGGGCAAACCAACTGCAGTCCCAGCTGCAGCAACAAGCGTCTCACCAGATGTGCACAGCTGGGTGGCCTGCCTGCCTGAAGGCTCGCCTGCAGCCATCGCCATGCAGCAGTGCGCTGAGAGGGCCAGCGCAGAACAGATTGAAGTGGTTGATGCGCTGAAGTACTCGCTCGACCTGGGTGCCTCCTGCTCTGTCACAAACAGCTGCAGCAACAGCAACGCGACACTGCCACATGTAGCGGCCTCAGGCAGTGCTGCAGCAGCAGTAGCAGCAGCAGCACGTGTGCCACAGGCGCGAGTTACAGGAGGAAGAGCTGCAGCAACCACAGATGCAGCCAGCAGCAAAGACAGCGCTGCCAGCAGCGGCCCTGCAGTGACTGCCATAGCGCTGGAGCAGCAGGAGATGCTGCGGCGGCTGAAGGCCTTCAAGGGGCGGCTGGGCAGCAGCGGCAGCAGCGGCGAAGCCCACCCTGCTGCACAGCTGCCATGGCATGGCAGTGGCCGGCTGTCCCCCAGCTTGAGCCTGACCAGCAGCTTCACTGCGTGCACTGGAGGGCGGCAGGATGGGCTGAGTTGCCGCAGTGCAGGCAGGGAGAACAGCAGCAGCGCGGTGGCCACAAAGTGGGGCAAGCATTACATCTGAAACACATGTCGTGTGGGGAGGCTGGGCATATGCGAATCCTGAACACCAGATGAAAGTGTGCTGGCACCAAGCCTAGACAGATGCAGGGACTTGCTGGCAATGTTGTGGCAGCCTTGCAGGCGGATGGGTTTGCCTTTGTCGCGTCCAGATCAACTCAAGTTGCAGGCGCTACGGCTGCTCCTTTTCATGGCTGCACGCATCTGCAAGTCGCTGTACATCGCGCTATAGCTGTTCAACTTGAAGTGTGATCTATTTGCAAGTGCGCAAGCAAAGCACTGCAGTGCCAGGCACCTGCGGGTAGTCAGCATCATGCTGGCCTCCGGCTCAGCCATGATGGTTTACCACTTGCCATACGTATGACGCGCTACTCGGCAGAATGCATCGTGTGCAGGCTGCGCAGCATTGATGTGCGTGCGAGCTACAAGCTAAAACACTCTGAAAACTCCATGTTAACAAGCTCATGTCACTGCTGCCCTGTTGTGTTTTGCCAATCCTCAAGAAGTATGAGTCCACGTTACTTGGATCCTACACGACATGCTCTCACATCTGGAAGTTGCACACAGGTAACCTCGCCCGTATGGGGAGCCAATGGCAGGGTCATTGGGCAAAGGGAATCTCACAGGTTGCGAAAGTGTTGTCTGGGCCCTTGCTGAACTTCAGCATGAGTTAAACTCATCATTCTGTTACCAGCCAAAGCAATGACACCACCCGCTCGAGCGGAGCTCCACCTCTTGCCGGCACTTGCAAGTCCCATTACATCACTGGCACAACAATGACCTTGCATAGGCACGACGGTGCCCGAGCAACAAGCGGATGCACCCAGCGATGCACAGAAACACCATCATGGCAACAGCATGATGCTGCCTGCAATTTCTGAGCAGGGGAGTGAACGCCGAGGCAAGCACTAAGTTCAATCATTAACCATTGCCAAGGCTCAGCTGCTGCACAGATCTGTGCATCTAGATGGCAGACACAGCTGCCCTGACAACACGGTGTCACATGCCGACACCAACTACATCTGCTTGCAACCTCTTGCACACGCCAGAACATAGCAGCTGCTGCACTCCGCCATATGCTGGCTATCTAACAGGCCACCTGCCACCTGAACGTCTACCTGACTCTCTCAAAACATAGCGCAGGCAGCTTGCGCATCCATCATGCAGCCACAGCCACCTTTGGTGGCGGCAGCCTTGCAAATCTAGCCTAGCTCAGCCGCTGCCTGCAGCTGCCAAAAGTCAGCCCAAGGGCGTGAGTCTGTCACTTCTGTCCTCAGGGTCTGGTAAATGCTGTCATGCGGAATAAGTTGGTCGGATGGTTGAATACAGCAATAAGAGTGCGTCAATGAATGCCTGTTAAGTCAAAGAACGCCACGATGCACACCCAGGCGCTCAGCGCCAGCAGAGTGCACGATGCAACCACCAGCAGCTGCATGCACCTCCATTTGGCTGCTCAGATGCACTGCAGTCTGGACAATGCATGTGAACATGGGACGTGCCGATATGTTCTGCACGCATATGCCACTGACAGCAGAAAAAGCATGCATCTGCACATCAGCGTGCAGCTGTGGCACGGGAGTGAGCTGCGGCACCAGCGCGTGTGCATGAGCCAGCAGCTGCTTGCAGCCATGAGCACGCTTCGCTGCTGCCAAGCAACGGCAACAGCGCACGTGGAGTGTGAAGACGCGAGTTGCGTGCCCAATCATGTCTGTCCAGGTGGCGCCTGCTGCAGGGTGCGGCAGCGGCTGCGTGCGGTGCTGCAGGGCAGCAGCAAGGCTGCTGGCTGCTTGTAGCAAGTCAAGCTGTCTACGTGCGCTGGTGTTGTCATCGTGCTGTGCCGCCAGGCTGCTGCTGCCCTACTGACATACCAGTTGCTGCGTCGCTGCTGCGGCCTCCGGCGCCCTGCTGGCGCAGAACAAGCAGAACAGAGAGCAGAGTGGTGATTGTTGAATGTTGATCGGAGCGCTACTAACAGCTACCCGCTGCGCGCCACAAATTATTTGGTTACATGTGGCCCTGCAAGCATAAGCTGTGCATGTCGCTGGCGCGGCAAGTAGCTACTGCACTTCTGTAACAGCTGCTGCTCCAATCAAGGTTATTTCTGCCATGCAGATGCTGCCTGCCAACCCTTGCTCACATTCACAGGCGGTTTGGCCAGCTTGCCATCTGCCGCAGCCATGATGCGGTTTGTAAGCTCTGTCTCAGGTATCTCAAACGTTGCAGCCCAGTGTTTTAAAACGGCCTCTATGTCCTGCAAGTTGGAAGTGATCATCACAGCAGCCAAGGGAAGCAAACCCACTACGTTGGCTAGCAGTCATTGTTGACATGATGTGGGCAGGGTGCATATGGGAGGCCTTGTATAGCATGACTGTGAACGCATTTTGTTGGCAACAACAAAGCATTTGAACTTTCCAAAACACACGCGCACAGGAGTATACAGCTGCAAGCTGCGTTGAGCCTATCACCCAACCCCTGCAAAGCCCACACCAAAACTCACGGGACTGTATTCTTTGGAAGCCGCCCATAGTACCAGGTACGTTAAAGCATCGTCTCGTAACTGCTGCAGCTGCTGGTTCATGTCCATACATCCAGACGAACTCGGCGAGCTCCCTGGATGCTGAGGCAAGGCTAAATCCAGCAGCTGCCGGGCTTGCCGGCTGGAAGTGTTTGAGCGACTCGTTTTGACGATTCGTTTTGACTCTGTTTTGATTTTGTAGGCATGCAACAGAGAAACACTCGCTGGGAAATGTTTGAACTCGGCAGCCGCTTGGTCTGGTGATCAAAAGCAAAAACGTGCCCGGAATGACCAGCGAGATGCAGACAAATGACTGGTAAGATAAGCAGGTGCACAGGTGGAGCGATCGTGGACTTTGTAAAGTGGCCACGCAGAGGAGCGAGAGCAAGAGGCATGTGTTGGCAGAAATTACTCCAGGGCACGCTTATTAACATGCACAAAGCAAGGTGCAGACTTTGTGGCTTGTACAGGGGATGACAAGGTGTAACAGAGTGTGGTCCGAGGCCGGTGAAGACGGGCCCGTGTGGCCTCTGCACGTACAGGGCCCTGTGTCGTGCTCAGCTGCGACTAGTTTAACAGTTGCTGTGATGGCGCCAGCTGCACTGCTGCGTTGCTCGCCGAAGCCAACGTCATGGCTGCCGCTGCTCTGAACCTGTTGTCTGGACGAATATATCGTGAAAATTGCAACCCCAACAGTCATGTGGTGCCTATCTAATCTCTGTATAACGATCACAGGGCTGGCAGCAGCTAGCAAGGTTGCTTGAGCAGCAGCAGCACCTGTCAACTGCTGTGCAGTGCAGGCCCTGCACCCTGAGGATGCGGGACGCTTACCGCCAGCATGGCTGACGAGCTCACAGCAGCAACAGATATGCAGACTGCCGGATGAAACTTTTGAGAGCTGAACTTTGAAGGTAATGCGTGGTGCAACTTGCGTGTCAAACAAGCATGATGCCTACTGCACTGTGCATGATAAGCTGTTGGTTAGGACAGCAGGGTCGTGAAGACAAGCTGGGTGAAGGCGAGGCAGCTGGGTGTTGTAGAGGGCCTCTTATCTTGCAGACATATGCAACCCCTGCATGCACAGCCAGTGCAGCAACATCACAGAGCACTGCTTGGGTCCATGCAGCAGCTAGCACAGCATGCAGCAAGGGTTTGCTGTTGCTGTCGTTGATCGCAGCTGCAATTTGCTAATATCTGCATCTCAAACAGCCCAGCTACTGCCCCAGTCTTCCATCCTGCACCATTATCAGGTTCTGTTCTGCTGTTCTGCTCATGTGCAAACCGCAAAGTGGGCAGCGCTTTCTGTTGTGTTTTTGCCGAGCTGCTGGCTGGAAGTTGTCTGGACGCATTGCGTTTCGGGCACTCGGTTTCAATGCAGCAGCGGCACACGCAGTCCTCCATCATATGCATGTGGCGTTATTGATGTTGCACTGCAGCAGCACACGCAGCAGCCCCTTTCCCCCAAGCATTGTTGCTGCTGGCAAAGAGTAGTACATTGGTTGCCACTTCAAAATCCACATTGCACAATGCACCTCTTTAGGATTGAGCTGCTGCTACTAGCCCCTAGTAGGGTGTGATGCTGCTGCTGCTGCTGTCAAAACCAACCACAACCACACTCACACATTCTTGTCATGCAGATAGTCAGAGATTGCAGCCCTTGCTGCTGCATGCAGAACAGACACATTGGCATGTGCCCTCACTGGCTTGCTCAGTGGCTGCCACCGCCACGCAGCGTTGACCAAAACTCATCCACAACAGCATCCGTCACCTCATTATTGCTGCTCACCCCCAGGTGCTGCAGGCGGGACAGCCGCGTCAACACCATCAGCCCCTGCCGCGTGATGCCTGGGTTCAGCGCAACCTGCAGCTCTCGTAGTTGCGGCAGGTGTGCAATGGCTCCCAAGCACACCATGCCTCCCAGCTCACAGTCCGTCAAATCCAAGTGGCGCAGCTGCTTGAGGCAGCATGCAAGTGCTGACGCTGCCAGGTCACTCACCCAGCCACCACCACCCATCAGGTCTAAGTAAGTCAGCCCAGTGAGTGCTGTGAGGCTCATCACATCGCCAGGCACCACGCCTACCTCAAACCCAGTCACATGACTCAAATGTGCAAAGTCAAGGTGCTGTAGGTGTCTCAGCCCTGCCAAGCTAGCACATATGTCCACCAGCGGTGCTTGCTGCTGCCCTTCTTCCACTCCTGCAGCCACCTGCTGCCCATCTTCTCCATCGTCATTTAAGAAAGGCACCTGCACATACAGCTGGGTCAGGGCTGTGGCTGCAGCCACCCCTGCCATGAAAGCTGCCAGCTGCTGCACAGGGACGTCAAAACCATTGTTATGCACCTGCAGCTGTCGCAGCTGCGGCAGCTGCCTCTAGGCTGGCGCTGTCGCTACTGCATAATCCCATTCCATTGCCAGCCGCAGCTGCTGCAGTGCCGGCAACTTTGCTAAGTGCAGCAGCGGCTCCAGCAGGAGCTCCGGCTCCTCAACTAGGTGCCCTACCCTGATGCTGAGTGCTGCCAGCTGCTGCAGCGGCATGACTGCTGCCAGCTGATCAGCAGACCTGCAACAGCCCAGCTTCAAGTCCCGCAGCTGCGCAGGCAGCACTGATGGCTCTAGCAGCGAGTCTGAACAGACGAGCCGCTGCAGCTGCCGCAGGTGGCTCATGTCAAGCTGCAGCGGCAGCAGATCCTCAGCCATGGACAAAGGCTGCGCAGTCTGCAAGTGCATTTCCTGCAGCCGCGGCGGCGGCTGTGCCAGCAGCTGCTGCAGCGAGCTGCTTGCTCGAGCTCTCTCATCAATGTTGTGCACGGCGATGGCGAGCTCTAAGCGAGTAAGCGTACTCAGCTGCTCTATATTGCCCAGCAGTGGAAGGCAGCTGTCAACATGGGCCCCGGGGTTGAAGGGGTCGGCTTGGGTATCCCTGAGCACCAGCTGCTGCAGGCTGCTGAGGCGTGGCAGCGCCGCTGCCAATGCAGCTGCATTGCTTGCAGTAGCAGCAGCTGCAGCCGGTCCTTGCCTGCTGCTCTCCAGATCCAGCTCCAGGCGCGTCAGGCGGTGTGCTGGCAGCACAGGCAGCACGCCCGCAGCCCATGTTGCGTCACTGCTGAAGCTGGCCAGGCGCAAGCGCAGCAGCAGCTGCTGCTGCTGTGGCCCAGCGGGCTTTGCATCTGGCGCTGCTGCTGCTGCTGCTGCCGCCGTGTTCCTGGCAGCTGAGGGCTCTGTGGCTGTCACTGGTGGAATGCAGGCAGCATCTCCTTGTTGCATGCTAGCGCGCAACAGCTGCACTGCTTCTTCACTGACAGCTGCGGCTGTGTCTGCATCGACAGTCAGCCACGGGTCAAGCGTCAAACTGCTTACTAGCGGCCCATGCTTGACCAGCCAGCTGGCAAAGCCGGCTATTTTGGGCTTCAGATCTGCTGGCAGCACGTTGCGACGTGTAGCAGCAGCAACAGTGGGCCGTGCCTTGCTGCTGCTGCCCAGTTTGAGGTGCACATCTGTGTTGCAGCCTGCACACTGCTGCACTGCCTGCTGCCAGTCCTTGCACACGCGTGCAGCTGCACAAAGCACCTTGGGAGAGGAGCCAAATGCAGGGTGCTGCACGGCGATAGGAAGCGCCAGCAAATTGCTGCTTGAACTATCCTGCATCAAGCAACATGAGCAGCAGGAACGCAGCCCAAGCAGGTGGTTGCAACTCACAGTCCGGCTGGGCGTGGCACACACGCAAGTGGCTCTTTAAACCATGTACAGCGAAGCTTTGTTGGGTGCTTGCTGGAGCTGCAGCTGTGGGCGCTAGCAAAGCTTCGAGCACGGATAGTGTGCTGACACTGCGCAACCCACCTCGTGATCCTGCATTGTCGCAGCGTTCAAAACTAGATTTTATATGTTTTCGCCTGGCACCGCAACTTACGAGTCCTGTGCTCTCCTGAAGGGGAAGCGATCGGCAAAGTCCAAGGTAAGATCTCAAAAGGACGGGAACTTCATAAGCCTGACGTCTATAACGACGACACAGTCAGAAGAAAAAGATTGTGTTTTGAACCAGTAAGCACAGGCAGTCCGGATGCAGCAACCGTTACATTACATTACATTACATTACATTACATGCTCCACTCAACGAGGAGTGGGAACCCCAGTCAGGAGCCAACGAGAGGCTCATAGGGGGAGGAAACATCGAAGAACAACTCATCATCGTCCAAACCGTCAGACGAAATCGCAGAAAAAAGCTCATCAGCATCATCAATACCTTGAGCAATAGCCTGAGAGGACAGAAGGACCTCAGGATCAGTGTCCGGGTGACACCGCATCAGATAGCAGCAGTGCACAAAAGCAGCCACCAAAGCAGGTGCCTGCTTCATACAAGTTACATGACGTTACATGACAGGCACACCAGACGGGGAACAGCTTTGACCTAGCATTTCCAAACACCTGCACAAATTTGCCATGGTTATGAAATATAATCAAACCACCTGTCACACCGTCCCTCAATGCGTGAGAAGTCCACGCAGCTGCAGCTGCTTCAGCTGAAGCATTGCTGGCAGGATCTGTCAACCTGCCATGCAGCAGCATGCGCCTGCAGAACCCTCCCACCACATCCCAAACAACAGATTTATTCCCTCAAACGGAACACCACGCTGTACAACAGTCACCCACGACCAGTGAAACCTACACAGAAACATGTAACACGCGTACAAGACTGCTGACAGATTGTGCTTGTCATGCCCCATGTCAGGCGCAGATGGTCAACCCAAAAAAAACACATGCTGCGCCATGCGGACGGCTGCATATACACAGCGACCATGCATGTGACAGCAGACGGACCTATGGCTGCACAGTCAGCGTTATACACATGATCCAGTTGATTTGCCAACGCAGTAACATGCATGACAGCATAGCGCATGCCCGGAATTAAACGAGCGCAACACATTGCCTCAATGACCATGGCATGCTGCTGCTGCTTCTTGCCATGCTGACTGTGCGTATATGTCCACTAAGCAGCGCCGTGCACTACAGGCATGCACCACAACGCAGGGATGATACGATGCACCATGATGTACTAAAGCCTGGGGTGTTTCCAAACAGGTGCAGGCTCTTTACCAGTCAACAACACGCAGACGTCACAGGCAGCACATGCAGCCAGCTGCCTCGCATAAGTCACAAAACGTTACAATTGTGCATCATTCCTGTCGCAGGCCGCCTCAAACTGCTGTTGGTGATACACAATGCAATGTACAACAGCGCCACCGCTTGCAGGGACGGCTTTACTTTCATGCACTGCTTCACAAGCGGGTTGCTGCAGCAGTGCTGCAGCTGCAAGCTCACCTCAGCAGGGCAGCCGTGCTGCTGTGCAACTGCAGCATCACGCCATGAAGAACGACAGGCCCAAACATGGTGATAGTCATCAAGAACACCCAACAGTCATCTGCCACATCCCAGGGCACACCCATTCATCCGTCCAACAGCCAGTGCCGTCTTGCAAAGCACCATGTCTGGATCTCGACCCTGTACAACAACCTGGTGATGCTTTGTGTGCATGGAGTTCAAACCGCATTGTTCAAGCAGAGCCCTTCATGTCATCCACCACGCCTGGGCGCTGCTCAGCTGTCGGCCACAAATTTAAACACCGTTATTTCCGGTGCCCTTGCTGGGCAGGCGGCCGACGCTGTCATCCATAGCCACCTTGCCGTCATTTCCGTCATATGCCACGTCCTTTGCGTCAGCAGCAGCATGGTGTGCAGCATGCTCGGGGTTCACGTGGTGCTGCAGGAGGAGGCAGGGGACAGACAAACGTGGCGAATCAGGCATCACAAGCAGCAGTGAAACATACTGTTGGGTAGTGGAAGCCGCTGCAATGATAAGTGATTAATGATTCTAGGCAGAAGCCGTGAGTGCCAAGGCATGGCACATTGCACGCAGCCAAGCCGTGTTCAGCGGTGAACGAGCACTGCCTGTCAACGCCAGTTAATGCTTTGGAAACAGATCTGAAAGCACGTTACAAGTATGATGGACGCCCCCTGGCGCAGGCCCATTTCGTTGGCACCAATGCAAGATACGTCACAAGCTAAGCAATGCAGCATGCGCTGTCACCCACCTGCAGCACTGCACTGGGGCTCTTGAAGGGCACCGGCGTCTTCATCTTGTCCTGGAAGGCTTCGGGGCAGTTGTTATATAACACGTTTTGAATTGAGTCCCTGCCGAGCGCCACACCAATCAGGTCCAGCAGGAAGTTGCCGAGGTACAGCACGATGTAGCTGCAGCAGCCGGCGATGACTCCGTAAGCGATGGAGTAAGTCATGGGCATGGTCACGATGGTGATGAAGGCAGGCACAGCGTGCTGCGAGGAGAGCAAAGCAGTAGTTGAGGATGGAAGGGGGCAGCACACAGACCAGTCAGATGATGGCAGCAGGGGCGTGGTCACGATGGTGATGAAGGCGATCACTACGTGCTGCAGGGAGGATGAAGGAGCAGCAACAGCAAGGGAAAGCAGTGCAGCAAAGGAGTCAGGGTGGCAGCAGGGGCATGATCATGATGGTGGTGAAGGCAGGCACAGCATGCTGCAACAGGTATGGGCAGCATTTGATACATCATAGGAAGGAATCCCGGAGCGCTTCAGGCAAAGCAGTGAATGGGGTTGCAGCAGCAGGAGCCTGATGTGCAGTTGTGTCAGGCAATCATCAATGGCAGTGATGACTGACAATACCAAACGATAAATCTGCTGTGCATGTCACTTTGGGGAAGCCGCCGTGCGATAGGCCTGCCAGGGCCCTCTGCTGCTGCTGCCCAAACGTTGGTCGAACGAACTCACCCTGACATCAGCCCAGTCAATGTCCACCAGGTTTTCCATCATCATGGCGCCAACCTGCGCAGCAGCAGTGACACAGCAACACAGCAACACAATAACAGCGTCATGACAAGCACAGCAGTGCCAGCATCACAGCAGATGCCCACCAGGCTCTTCATCATCACCAACCTGCACAGCGCGTGCAACAGCGAGAAGCAGCGACAACGCACACCACAAGCCTCAGCAAGAAGTACTGCTCTTTTGACTGTTCCTCAAACTGCAGGCTGCGCTGATTCCTGCATGATAGCAAATTCGCAGTTGCATTGGTACAGCCTGATAGGCACCTCTTCGCCTGTAGCTGCAGCCTAGGTGCACAGATGTCATCATCTGCCTTCCAAGACCAAGGTGGTAAAAGGATGAAACACAAACGCCAACCACTGCACAGCATGCGACGCAACAGCAACATCACCATAGCACATGCGCACGCCCCAAGCCCCCAGTGCTGAGCAAAACAGCAGCTACACAGGCAGCCGCCGCCACAGCAGCGTGCAGCACCAGCGTCCTGCCAGCCTGCTGTGCTGAAGAACAGCTGCTGGCGCGTGCTGCCACCACCTTACAGCTGCATGGGAGCACAGGCAGAGACCACACAGCAGCGGGGAGCAGCAGCCTCACCAGCACCAGCGCTGGCCCGGTTGCGAATGGCGGTATGCTGGCGATGAGTGGTGTGAAGAAGAGGCTGATGAAGAAGCCAAAGGCCACCACCAGGGCGGTGATGCCTGTGCGCCCTCCCTCACGAATGCCTGCAGGAAAACAGCATAGACAAATTGCTTTGATCAGTGCGATGACAAGCATTGTGTGACACGGAAGAAGCCAAAGGCCACCACCAGCGCAGTGGTGCCTGTGCGGCCGCCCTCGCGAATGCCTGCAGCCAGCACGTACAACAGCAGTTGAATGCGTGTTGACAGGTTGCATTGTGTTGCATGCAAAGACGCTGCTGCAAGTGATGCCTGTGTGGCCGCCCTCTCAGATGCCTGCAGGAAGCACGTGCAATAACAGTTTATGCGTGTTGACAGGTTGATGGTGTTGCTTACAAAGGCCACCACCAGCGCAGTGATGCCCGTGCGCCCTCCCTCGCGGATGCCTGCAGGAAACAGCATAGACAAATTGCTTTGATAAGTGCGATGACAAGCGTTATGTGACACGGAAGAGGCCAAAGGCCACCACCAGGGCAGTGATGCCTGTGCGGCCGCCCTCTCGAATGCCTGCAGGAAGCACAGCACAGAGAGACAGACGGGCGCTCACTTCTGCCGCTAGGATAGCATGTCGGCATGCCGCTTGGCGACGCCACCATATACATCAAACGCCAGGGCAAAAGACAGCACACCAGTTACAGCGAGCTTTGCTACATCATTGCTGATGGAGCTCTGAAAATGGTGACGCACCCAGCGCATGTATTGAAACATGGCATTTGGTGCACGCAGCCAAACATGCAGAAGACACTGCTGCTGCGCGGTGGGAAACCCTGCAGCTTGTATGGCAACCAGCCGGCCGCCGCACCTGATGCGGACTCGATGTACACGGTCAGCGGTGCGCAGCCTAGCAGAGAGCCGATGACGATGGCAATGCCATCCACGCAGAACGCAAACAGCTGCAGTAATGCGGCAGGTGCACGACATAAATGTGGTCAGGCAACAGCAGCAGCAAGTGGCAAGAAACTGTTTACTCTCAGGCAGATGCAGTAAGCAAACAGTTGAAGACAGGTGACTCTGAACACATCGTGAGTAGAACGGTGGCACAGCACAGCTTATCAAGTAATTCAGCAGCAGCGCGCGGCTGATGTTTGGTAAATATTTCCAGGACAGCATTGCAACAGTGCTTCACCTCAGCCACACTAGCTCAACCCAGCACGTTCAGCTGCACCAAGCAAGGCTGTTACAACACATTTCAAACGCACCTGTCGCGGGAAGGCCTTGGTCTTCTCATCCACAAAGCCGGGGATGCGGTGGTTGAGCATGGATGCCATGCTGAACAGCGTGCCTGGGGGCGGCAGCAGCAGCGAAGGCAGCAGAATCAGCAGCATCAATGCTAGTGGCAGGAGTGTCACAGAGGTAATGCTGAAAATCGTGCGTGGGCGTAGCAGCTAGACTACCCAGCTGCAGCTGCAGGTGCTGCATAAGTCACCTGAGAAGCGGTCAACGCTCCTGCTGCTGAAGCAGCTGTTGCTATTGCCTCAGGCTGTAGCTACTGTGCGACTGCATTCAATGTCCTGGAAGGGCCTACCACACTGCATGCATTGACACAACTGTGGTAGCACCGTCTGCCCAACTCCTTTCCTACCTGTGGCATCCAGGAAGTCCAGGTAGCTGTGCATAGGCAGCAGAATATGCAGCAGTACAGCGGCAGCGCAGAGCAACAGCCCAGTCAGCAAGCGCTTGCAGGACAGGGCCCATCAGCAAGGCACGAACATGCTGCAAGGCTTACAGCCGGCCAGATCCCGAGGCAACCTTCAGGGGGGTGCAAGGCAAGGCTGCCACACGCACTGCTGCCGCTGCCTGCGACCCATGCTGTCCCCCCTGTAGCCGTCCTGCAACACCCCTTGAAGGCAGCATTGTGCAACAAGCTGCATACAGAGATAAAATATGAAGTATCTAGTAGTTTCCGCTCAACAGAGTGCTGATGCCCAACCGGCTATGGCTTGACTGGTAACACCCATCAAACTCCCACACCCACAGGAAGTGATGAGCGCCATCCACAGCGCTGCATCCAAAGCACCATCACAAGCTCCAATTCAGGAAAACCCAGTCGAGAGCATATGCAAAGCTTGGTGACACTCACAGGAAGGTGATGAGTCCCACCCACAGCTCCGACTTGTAAAAGTGCTAAAACTAGCCGGCAGCATACAGCAAGCACTTGCAGCCATGGTACCGCAAGCACAGGAGGGTGACAAACACCACTCACAGCCAAACTTCAGTCAAACGAGAAGATCAAGCCCCACTCACAGGAAGGTGATGAGTGCAACCCACAGCTCCGACTTGTGAAAGGCGTCAACACCCTGCTGCACCCACTGCCACTGACACACTGTGTTACTGCTACTTTGAAAGCACAGCATCGCCACTTACAGGAAGGTGATGAGTGCCACCCACAGCTCCGACTTGTGGAAGGCGTCAAAGTTCCAGGCCAGCGTGGTCTTCTTGGCGTTGGGCACGGACACCACATTCCTGAAGAACTCGTAGCGGTCGGCACCGCCTGCAGCAGCACAGCACACACCACAGCATGCGGCGTAAAGAGGCTGCGGCAGCTGCAGTTGCATGCGCTGCATGCAGGTGCATCCGAGACGAGCTGGGAGGGGACATCCGCTGCTGCAGCTGCTGGTTCCTGCATGTCTTCCGGTGCCTGCAGGGCGCTGTATCACTACTACTTGCACCCCGCTGTCTATAGGCAACGCAGCAGGCCTTCTAGCTAGTACAGGGTCTTGCAGGAAGTAGTAGGGCCGCGCACTAACACACCAATCAATGCTGAGGCCTCCCTAGGCTGCTGTTAGCATGGAGTTGGCAGAGTTTCTTAGCATGTGAAGCAGATGGAAGTAGCCGATGAAGTGGGCGTCAAAAAGATGTACTGCTGTGCGCCGGCCTCACCTGGAATCTGCGAGTTTGCTCCTAGAAAGCTTGCGCCGTGGTTGGGGATCCACGAGATGAAGGTGGTGAACAGAATGCCTGCAGGAACAAACGCACACGAAAAGCGGCTGGGTTGAATATACACCATACAGCCCTGCTGTTGAGTTCACACTCTATCACTCCTGGCAGAAGGAGTGCTCCGCGCCAACTTGGTACGCCACTTGCTGCAATGACTCCAGAGCATCTTCACCAGCATGCGGCTAGAGGTAGCAGCAGCTAGCAAGCCCACACCCTAACTGCTGCAGCACCCTTGTGTGCCGAAGCCTTTTTTTGCAAGCAACGATGTTATGCTGCACTGTTGTTGCCCCTTGGCGTGTTGCAGAGCTGGCACACCCCTCATCACCAGGCCCGCCCTTATCTGTAATCAACAATTTCTTCAAAGTAAAGCATAGCAGCATGATAGGCTGAGGCAGGCTTGCCTGCTGCTGATGTGTGTGGTTTGCAGGCCGCCACTCACCGACCATGATGGCTCCCCTCACTATGAAGCATAGGCTGAAGCAGGCTCACCTGCTGCTGATGTGAAATTTGTTCGTTTGAGTGTAATGTAATGTAATGATTTCAGCGTGGCCACTCACCGACCATGATGGCTCCCTTCACGCGCCGTGCCATGAGCATAGCCATGATGGTCAGCCCGCAGATGCCCAGCCACATGGTGGCCAGGTGCATGCGCTTGCCCTGCGGCAAGTGGAGCGCAAGCATTGTCTGTGTGATGCAGCGGCTGTTGAAAGGGCACTGGCTTGTGCTGCGTCGAGTGCACGCATGCGATTGGTTCAGTGTTGCAGCATTTGTGCAAGAGGCAACAAGAAGCATAATCAGCACCCACCATGCGTCAATTGCTCAAAGCTCCAGCAAGGCACATATATACACATGGCAGCTGCTGCACAGCACATCTGCACACCTTGCACATGAAGGTCGATGAGGGTGAGATGACGACTTATCACAATTATGATGCAAAAAGCAATCAAATTTACAAAAGAGCTCCCCACCTTGCACATAAAGGACGATGAGGGAGGGCCCAGCTCTGCCATCAGCGTGTTGGTGTCTGGGCTCATCTTGCACACCGCGTCGGGGCTGGGGTCAGCGATGCTGTACTGGTAGATGCGGTTCTCGCGCGGGCAGCCGCCTGCAGCATCAAACACGCAGCAACATGTAATGTATACAACCAAGGGTGAGCGTTGATGCGCTGCTGCGGGCGCCACCACATTGGCAACAACGACCGCAACTGCAGCCCAGCCGTCCAGCAACGCAAACAGATCAGATCAACACGTTGAAACAACAGCACCGCCCTGCGCTTCAAGCTCACCGAGTGTGACGAGTGTGGCGCTGTTGTAGGTCACCAGCCTAATGCTCTCGCTGTTCTTGAGCCCGAGGAAAGCGTTGACGCACAAAAACACAACACACTACCACTGCAATCGTTTAAGCACACCAGGTACGACCAGTGTGGCGCTGTTGTAGGTGACCAGCCCGATGCCCTCGCTGTTCTGCAGCCCGTTGCAGGCCATGCTCACATCACACAGCACACCGATACTAGTACGCAGCAAACATGTGTGTCCACCCACCGAGTGTGACCAGTGTGGCGCTGTTGTAGGTCACCAGCCCAATGCCCTCGCTGTTCTGCAGCCCAATGAAGGCCAGGAACAGCCCAATGCCACCCGCAGTGGCCAGCATGATGGACTTGGGCACCAATGACACCATGCGGCCTCTGACACCTGTGGAACAAGAGCAGCAGCAGATGGCACCAGGAACAAGCTTGCTGTTTTGAACTTGGGTTGTTTGCAGTGCGGGAAGAAGATGCCCACATGGCACCTACAAGAGAGCAGAGTGCAGTGATCTCACCCATCCCGTGTTGGTGCTAGAAACCTTGCCATTCCCTCCCAGCCTTCTTGTCAGCGGCTGAGCCAACAACAGAGCCTTTCACCGGCCGCACCTGTGAGCGAGATGAAAATGAAGATCCAGCCCTCGATGAACACAGCCGCCAGCGCCTGCTGGTAGGTGATCATGCCCGTGCCGTAGAAGCCCACCACGGAGTAGGTGAAGTAGGCGTTGATGCTGCGAGTGACAACAGCAGCAGCAGCAGCAGCAGCAGCAGCAGCAGGAAGCCAAAATTTGAGGTGAAAAAGGTGTTGAAGCTGCTAGGTGTTGGCGCAAGCAGCTGCAACAGCAGCAGCCCAAGATCCAGCAGCTGAAGTAGGCGATGATGCTGGCAGTTTACGGCCGTGTGACAGAACCAGCAGCAGAGGCGCGGCGCGCGCCAGCCAGTGCAGGGCAGGTCCCCAGTTCAGCAGGCACCGTCAGGTTCCTATTCAGACAGCAGTTCAACTGCCATCAAGACACCAACAGCAGCAAACAGTGGCAGAGTAGAGACTGCTGTTCAGTGCCATGGCTCCAAACACAGACAGCAGCAATCATTCCATCATCACACTCACCCCATGCCTGGTGCGACTGCCAGCGGCAGGTTAGCAATGGCCCCCATGAGGAAGCAGGCCATGAGGCTGGTGGCTGCGGTGGCGCTGATGAGGCTGCGGCGCACTTCTTGCTGCAGCAGGGACGATGATGCAGCACAGGCAGAGCACACGCAGAGCACATGCAGCAACAGCACATGAGGTTGAAGATGTAGCAGCGGCTGCATCACGCAAAATGCCTGGTGTGCAAAGCTGGCAAGTACAGTGCAATTGCTGTGTGACCGGAGGCAGGAGACCCGCGACTTCAGTACGCGATATGCATGATGTGCAATTGCTTTGTTGCAGGAGCAGGAGTGCGCATGTCATGGACGACGGCTGCATGGCAGCCGGCAGCACAGCATATGCAGGCGGCAGTGCAAGCAGCATGGCGTGCTTTCAGAAGCTGAGCAGCAGTACAGCAGGCGCCAGCCAGTGCGGGTTGCAGCGGCGGGCACTCACCACACATGACTGGAACCCGGGGTCTGTGAACCTGCGGCAGCAGCAGGAGTGTAGGCAGCCAGCTTCAGCCAGAGAGACACGCAAATGCACTTTGTCTTGGCTCTACGCGGGCAGTGGTTGGCTCAACGCAAGCAGTGGTTGGACGTCTCAAGCCTCAACAGACATCAATATGAACACCCCAGCAGATGCGCGTGCTGTGGCTGTGGATTTGCAGGACCAGCCCCTGCCTGCCAACACCACCTGCAGCCTGACCACTCCCAAGTTCACAGCAAGATGAACTTGTATAAGCATGCATGCTGCACCAATAACACGTGATAACGTGTTACAATGTTGTGTTGAAAAGTAACAAGCTGCATCCCTGACTTCCCACCTGCAGCCGGGCTGGCCTGCCTTGGGGCCCTGCAGCAGCAAGCATGGCAGCGCAAACAGATGTCGGCACAGCCAGCAAGATACCTTGCAACAAAACAACCGCCTGGCTTGCATGGTTCGTTGGTAGGGATATTGGCACACGGAAGGCAAGACATCCCCTGTTTGGTGGTCTGACAGTTGGTGAAGCATGGTTTGCTGACGTGCACTGCTGCTGTCCCAGACTAGCCATGCAGATGGCACTAAGCCCATTGCCCACCGCTCACCCTGTACAGCTACTACTATGCCTACGGCAAGACGTTAGACAAATGTTTGCATTTACTGGGGTGCCCTTGGCAGCATGTTGGCAGCACGCAGCATACCACCCTTGCTTTCCCAGCAGTACTGCACAGCAGCTCAGCAGCACCACCCAGACGGCAGCCAAAACACGCACCGTGCAGTCCGCATCCGTGCAAGTACCGCCGGTGTCGCTCAGGATGCCACTGTTCACTGCCAAGATGTAGCTTGTCTGCATCGCAGCGAGGCAGGCGCACACATGGCCAGCCAATCACGCCCGAGGCACGTGGGTCCACGGCAGCACATGGCGCACATGGAGCAGGCCGGTCAATTGCATGTTACAGGCATCAAACAGCTGCTGTCGATGGATTGCTTCTTTGGATATAAACTTGTACACGGACCAGCTTTGCTGTGCCTCGACAGGTCCGAAAGCAGAGTTCAGCAATCAAGCAGAGGCCGCTGCCAGCGCTGCTCGCTCACCGTCAGGAAGGTGACGATACCAGCCCTGATCTCTGTCGAGAAGGTGCTGCCCCTTTGCTTGAGCTCAAAGTAGCTGCCAACCTGGCGAAGCAGCCAGCAACCCTAGATCAACGTCTGCTCAAACGCGCTTGCTTCGAGCGTTGTTGGGGTTATGAAACGTACCTTTGAGGCAGCTACTTTCTCATTCAACGAGTGTACCCACTTCATGCTGCCGCTATGAAAGGAAAAGGCCACGAGAGGCCAGCAGGAATACGGCAGATGTGTGTTGAAAGGCGCGGCACGCCAAAGGCAGCCTGTCAGGTTTCAGTGATACGTAATCGACAAAGAATGGTACATGCGGCCTGGCACAGTAGAGTGTGTGCAGTGACAAGTAACACAACTTCGTAATCTGCGAGCTGGCTAGCGCCAGAGCGCCCATCAGCAGCTCAAGCACCTCCAAACGCTGGGCTGACTCTTGTATACGCTGCATACAACGCGACTTGCAGGCTCCGCACACGCTGCGCAGCCAACTGCTGTGACCCACAAGCACTGTACAGAGTGCCAGAATGCTGCAGCTAGACTCACACACACAGGAGATAGCACCCAGCCTTGTCAGTCTCTGGCAATGCTGCGGCACAATAACAGCCCTTGTCACTCCCCAGATAGATGATTCCCAGCTGCTGCCAACATCAGCACATGCTCACCATGACACCCCGCCCTGCAAGGCATTGTGCAAGACAGCCGCAGGCAAGACTGCGGATACTCGCCATGCACCATGCGGCACGGGTGGCCTTGACAACGCTACAGCGCGTGTTTGAAAGCAGCACGAAGGATCGCGCCCCCTATGGAGCTGAAGGCTCAATCCTCATGATTTCACAGGCACCAGCTACAATCACAGTCGCAGTCTCCAACCGTACATCACACATGCACTGGCTGTGCACCTGCGCAAGTGCACAGCCAGTGCCTTAAGTAGCCATCACACACGCTGCTGCTGCTGCTGCTGCTGCTGCTGCTGCTGCTGCTGCTGCTGCTGCTGCTGCAGGCGGTGGTTGCCAGGCAGTGCTGCTCGTGCTGGCAGCAGCGGCAGTGCGTCCCACGGGTCAAACGGCACATAGCAGCACGCCCGGGGGTCAGGGCGCAGAAACACCACCGCCCTGGCTGCTGCTGCTGCTGCAGCTGCTGCTGCTGCTGCAGTTGCCGCACCTGTCTCAGCTGCACAATCACTAGGGTTTGCTGTTGCCTGCCGCTGTGCTGCATTGACCATGGCTGCTGTGAATGACAGTGTGGAGTTGGCCGCCAGCAGCACATCTGCCTGGCTCATTACAAACCAGTCAGCCAGCAGCGCAGCATCTGCATCGTCTGCTGCTGCCTCACCTACACCAGCAGCAGCAGCAGCAGCAGTAGTGTCTGCTGCACCCGCTGTGCCACCTTGAGTGGTGCCACACAGGCCGGCCGGGATTCCAGTAGTGGCCCATGATGCTACCAGGGGCTGCCGCTGCTGCTGCTGCTGCTGCTGCTGCTGCTGCTGCTGCTGTTGTGTTGCCCCTGTTGCCCCAGCGCCGTACTTCCCTTCCTGCCGTTGGTGCTCCTGCAGCTGCTGCAGCAGCTGGCCTGGCTGCTGCAACAGAGCTGCATCATCGCTGCACACCCACAGTACGTCCCCTGCTGCTCCATCCAGCTGTAATGCAGATAGTGCAGACAACAGCCAGACTGTGGGGGCTCGCCAGTCACAGCCGTTGCTGTCCCAGGCTGCGCCTTGAGAACCGTCCTCAAACGGCGGCTCTGTACGCAGCTGCTGCTGCTGCTGTTGGGGGAAGACAAGGTCACTGCCTCTCTGACACTGGCACTGGCTGTTACTAAGTGTTCTGCAGCAGCCGCTGCAGCTGCAGCAGCTGCTACTACTAGCTTTGCGGTCCGTGTTCTGGATGTTGCTGGGTTGGGTTCGAAGTTCCCGAAAGTCCCCTCGCCGCACATGTGCAACCACCAACCTGCCTGGCTGGCTGCTGCTGCTGCTGCTGCTGCTGCTGCTGCTGCTGCTGCTGCTGCTGCTGCCGCGGCGCAGCTGGCAAAGCGCAGCAGCCAGCGCAGCATGCAGCTGCGGTGCTGCCTTGAGCTGCAGCAGCTGCAGGATACGGCCCTGCAAGCCATGCTGTGCATAGAGTGAGGTGTGAAACTGAAACCAGCCCCACAGCCCTGCACCAGCCCACTGCTGCTGCTTGCAGCTGCTCGTACTGTTGGTACTGCTGCTAGTACTGCTGCCAACTGTTACATCTGCCTCTGTTATCTGTGGCCAGTGCTTGCGCAGCTGCCGGCCTGAAAGATGTCTTTTTGACACTCCCAGGTTGCTGCAGAGCTGGCTGTACTGCGGCCTGTTGCTGCTGCCGCTGGGGGCTGCTACATCTGACTCAGTAAGCTGTTGCCTGCCTGACAGTGGTGGCAACAGGCCCAGGCTGCTGCAGAGCTGTGCGCACTGCGGCCTGCTGCTGCTGCTGCTGCTGCCAGCTGCTACATCTACTGCTGGCACGCCCAGGCTGCTGCAGAGCTGTGCGTACTGCGGCCTGCTGCTGCTGCTGCTGCTGCTGCTGCTGCTGCCAGCTGCTACATCTGCTGCTGGCAGCAGCAGGCCCAGGCTGCAGCAGAGCTGACTGTACTGCGGCCTGCTTGTCAGCCATGTGCGGAAGCCAGCGTGAGACAGCACCACATGGTCCGCTGCATGGCAAGGAAGCAAAGGCACACATGGTTTCAGAGTTGTTTGGGTGCAAACTATGATGCACACACTGCAAAAGCTAGGGCGGCGACGGCAGGTAGCTGTTGCTGGCAGGGGCTGCTGCTGCTAAGCACCTGCAGGGTGGTGTGGCTCATGGCTACACAGCATGCGCAGTAAGCACTACTGATGTGCCATTGCTTCTGCAGGGATACCTCTGGCTGAGATTTGCGGTGCGTGTCTACTGCACAGCTAGTACCACTACAGTAGTACTGCTGGGCACAGTAGTACTGTAGTGAAGTGTCGCCAGCCAGTGTGGCAAGCCAGTACTACAGTAGTACTGTGGCCAGCAAGCCCCCAGCTACACTGCCGCAGCGACACTGCCTTATCATATCTTGCAGATGCGCAGGACACCTTGCTGCCCTGCGCACTGCAGGGCTCAACAGGATCCTCAAAACCTGCTGCACCTCTCACATATGATTGGCGCCCCCCAGGCTTGCTGGTCAGGCACCACCTGCCACTCTGCTGCAGCAGCGAAGAACCGCCGCTGCCGCCAGCGCGCAGGCACCTACAGGCAGGCATTGCAGGCATTGCAGGCATTGCAGCAGAAACTGTGATGTTGAGCTTGCTGAGCTTGCTTCAGGACATCTGCTAGCAGTAGTCGGCTGCAGCTAGACCAGGGTATGCATGTTATCAGCATTTGCGTGGCGTGCTCGTGCTGGGTTCACCTGCAGCTGCAGTCACCTGCAGAGACACAAGGCACCAGATGCTGTGCTTGGTTCACAACAACTGCTAGCAGCAGTCCGCTGCTATGCTTGCGCCTGATGCAGCACGCTTGCAGATGCTGCTATGTATACACTGCATATGGTATGCTGGTGTCACCTGCAGCCGCAGGCCCTGCTGCTCTGCAGCAAGCTGGCAGGCAATAAGCTGCAGCACACTGTTGCCAAACAGGCCCAGCGAGCCCAGGCAAGCGGCACAGATGACACGTGATGTTGGTTGGTTGGTTTCAGTGATGTTTTGGCAGTTGGCTGCCGGTTCAACAGGTGTTAGCTGCTGTTGCTGCTGCTGCTGCTGCTGCTCCTCATCCTGCTGGTTAGCTATCATGAGGACGGGCTATACTTCGGCGCTTCAGTTACCGGACACGAATATCTCACGTAGCTATAGCTAGCATCATTGCTTTGATCAGGTGCTGCGTGCCTTGGTAGAGGGACAGGACGTTCAAACCCTCGAAAAAGTTGCATCGTCAAATTACCGTTGCTCCCGTGTGAGAGCGTCACAACTGGACGAAACACGTAGAACAGTACAATATTCACAGACAAACCTGTTGACGAAGGGTATGTGATGGGTGGCAGTCGTTCAGCAGCTGCCAAGCTGCCAAGGTTATCATGCTGTTCACAAGTTGACACTACAACAAGCCGGATGCAAGGTCTGAAACAATATATACTGCCGCACACCCAGCTGTATGAAGATAAGCGAAGCTGGCTCAGCTAAGCTGCTGTGGTGTCTGACCTTGCAAGCCACATGATCAGCCGTGAGCCAGTGCAGTGCAACGCATGCATGCATCTCAATGCACTGAACGCACCATCGTACACTAGTGCCGTCGCCAGACAGGGCACAGCCCACCTCCATCGTGCGGTACTTCAAGCGCTAGCAAGCGGTGCGGCTGCAACACCCACACAGCCCGTCCACACACGTCACAACAACCACAGCCGCCTGCGTGAACATGTTGGCTGGTTTTATCGCACAATCAACTGTGCATCCGAAGCATCAGCCATTCTTGTCTGCACATGCTGCATCATCAACAGCATATCAGCCATCACGTCATAGCGGTTTCGTCACACAGACAGCTGTGAATCCGAAACAACAACATCAGCCCATCCACACTTGCGCACATGCCAGACACGGCAGCAGCCTGCTTCATCCTCTTGTGGTTTTTTGGCACAGGCAGCTGTGCGTCTCAAGTATCAGCTGATCCAGCCTGTGGGGTTTTTTTTTTCTGCATATTTGACTGGCACAAAGCATTTTCCCAAGTTCCAAAGTCAAACGACTCAAACCAAAAAACCAAAACAGATGAACGCAACGAAACTCACTCATCAGCGCTGGGGCTTGCTTGGTCAAGATTGGCTGGTCAAACTCCAGCCATCCACAACAAGCCCACAATGTACCATCGGAAGTCAAGTTGGTGGCCAACCTGGTGCAAGACGCCACCACCGCCACTCACGCTGCGCCTTGCACCAGCAGCATGCGCTGCTGTGCCGTGGTAGTGTTCAGCGCCAGCTTAGCCATGTACCAGCAGGGATCGCAGCTGCATATGCTTGCTGACCTGCTGTTCACCTGCTGGCTGGCTGTTGCTGCAGCTACATCTGAGCCTGGTAGTACTGTGCAGCTGCAATGTGCTTGCTAGCAACCTGCTGGCTGGCTGGCTGGCTGTTGCTGCCGCTACTGCTGGGCCTGGTAATACTGCACGTTGGCTGCACAATCAGCCAGGGCCAGTGCTGCTGTGTGGGGCACCAGCTCAGCCATCTCCTTCAGCATGGGCTGCACGATGTTGGTAATGAATCCAATCTGCGAACAGCACAAGCAAGAGGGGCACGCTCTCCGAGTCAAGGGCAGTCCGTAGAGAAGCACTGGCCTAGAACGCACTGCTGTCACCAGCCACACCAGAAGTTGGCAGTGATGACAGACTGCAATGCTTAAATAATTTGCTGCGCCACTCTATTGCTGCGCGTAACAAGCCCCAAGACACTTGCGTCTGTGGCATAAAAAAAAAGCCCCATACAGCTGGTGTGTTTCTGACCACCACAGCTTATTGCAAACAGAAGGCAGTGCAGCGCACCTGGGCGGCCTGCACCGAGCTTGTGAGGTGGGCTGGCGGCGGCACTCCCAGCGCCAGCCACAGCGCGGCTTCGCTGCTGAACTCTGTGGCAGAAAGCAGCAGCAGCAGCAGCAGCAGCAGCAGCAGCAGCAGCACGGGCATGTTCAGGCAGACATAGAAGGGCCGAGCCATTGCAGGCAATGCAGAACTAGCTTTGAGAAAGCAGCGCCACGTGACCAATTTGCATTAAGCACTGTTGTTCATGAAAAACCGGCTACCTGATAATGATTGGATGCGCAGGGCACCACCATAGTAACAACATATATGTTGCACACATCACATGCCGCATGTTTGGCACCTGTCAGAAACCTTCCTTTCACAGCTGACCCAGCCACAACTCACCTCCATTGATGCGGCCGCCCCAGGGCTTGCAGATGGCCAGCGGCTTGGCTGCATTGGCCACGTCAGCAAAGTGCACCACAGAGATGAGGCGCTGCCTGTGATTGCCTGCAGCACCTGCCAGGCTGGCCTTGTGCACCTGTGGATGTGGCAGCAGCAGCAGCAACGTCAGTGGACAGTGGGAGGTTTGCTTGATGGTATAGATGGCGCGTCGGCAGTGCCTGCCTGTGTGAGCAAGACGCAGCTGTTGGTTACTAACAGGACGCTTGTTGCATGCAAACCATACCATGCGGCTTGGCGTTTCAGCAGGAGCAACTACAATCTGAACAGCACGTCATACAACACTCACCGCCATGTCGGTGCCAAGGATGATGTCCTGCACAAGGCGCATGAAGTCGGCTGCTGCTGCTGCAGGCACAAAGTTCAGGCCTGGCTGCTGCATCAGCGCAGCAGCTGCAGCAGCGCTGAGGAACTCGGCCGCGCCTGCTGCTCCTGCCTGCTGCACGCAGGGGTGGGCCACGTGCTTGAGCAGGCTGTTGCTGTTCCCTGCAGCAACAACAGTGTGGGGCAGGTGGCAAAAGTGTTCAGAAGAGCAGCAGGCAGGCATTACACATGAGTGGGGTCAGCATGCATGCAAGCTTGCTAGCTGAGTACCGCATGCCACTCAGACTGGCAGCGGACACGCAAGCAACAACGGGAAACCAGATGCCAACATGTTGTATGCTGCAGCAGCTGTTGTGGGGGTAACCCTACCTGTATGCAGCATGTCGTGCACAGCGGCAGCATACACCATCGCTGCCTTCTCCTCCGGTGTTGGCTTGAGTTTGGCTGCATCGCGCTGCACGATGCCAAACACCGAGACTGCCACATCTGCTGCATGCAGCGCATTGTGGTAGGGGTTGCAGACATAGTACAGGGACTCTGCAGCAACCAAGTTTGCCCACAGCTGCTGCCTGTCATAGCGCAGCCGGCTGCATATGTCCAGGTTGTCATAGATAGCCAGGACAACCTTTGGCAGCAGCAGCTGCTGGCCATAGCGCTCAGCCAGCTGCAGCACATTCAGGTCCCATGACGCACCGCCATGCAGCTGCAGTAGCTGCGCTATCTCGCAGATATGCTGTTCGTCTGCTGCTGACGGGCCTGCTGGCTGGTGCACATCACTGCTGCTGCTGCTGCTGCTGCTGCTGCTGCTGCTGCTGCTGCTGCTGCTGATGTCGTTGTTGGGGTCTGTAGTTGATGCACTGCTGCAGCTGAGGTTGAACTCGGCAGCAAGGCGCTGAAACAAGGGCAAGCCGGCTGCTGTTGCAGGCTTGTACACCAAGGCAAGATGCCGCAGGTTCTTGATGTTCTGCAGGGCACCTGCGGCTGCCTGCTGGAGCTCAGGGTCGTTGCACATGGCCTGTAGACAGTCGAATGTGGACAGCAGACAGGTTGTGAGAGCATTTTTGAGTGGGAAAGACAGCTGCAGGGGTGCCAGGGGTGGGGAGCTGCAGTAGCTGCTGCGGCTGCTGTTCATGAAGGTCATGCAGCCAGTGCTTGAGCACTGCAACAGCCAGCTAGCATTACATCTGCTGCAATACAGTTTGATGACTTATCTCAGTTCTTTGCGATGGCTATGCTGTTGCGCAAGGGCCCGGTGCTGTTGCTGCGGGCAAGGCATGCAAACTGAGGCCAGGCTCGCCTCCTCACCTGCAAGCTCTCCACAGCTGCTGCAACAAATTCACCGAAACTCGCTTCAATTGCTTTTGACGCTGTCACTGTCGGCAGTGGGCTAGTTGCTGCCATGGTGCTCGCGCGGGAAAGCCGAGGCGGGTTGCTCGTTGTTCTTTGTACTTCAAGACTTGTAGCTTAAAGTTGCTTTTGTTTTGTTTGCGGTTGAAAGGTTTGTGCGACGGTGTTCAACAATAGGTATTGAAGACATGGGGGTGGCCGGTCTTGTGTCGGGTACCGGGAGGGAGCCCCGGGCCGCAGCCGGCGGTAGGTGCCACCTTCCCGGGGAGCTGGGCAGCTAAATGCTTTGCTAATCAGCAAGCAGAGTTGCTTCTTTTCATTTCAGTATCTATACATAACCGTTTAACCGCGCCAGCTGGTGACAGGTCAGAAGGATGACATCAATCTGCTTGCGTGCCGGTCTGCTGCTGACCATGCCTGCACGGCTGCCCAGTGAAATGTACAGCGCAGCTCTCACCCAGCTATGCACAGCCATGCCTGACGTTCTGTCTAACAATGTACGTCATGCTAACAGGCAAAAGCACCACAGCGTGAGGCAGAAAATTAATACCAATGCTGACACAGTTCTGCATGCGTGCTGGTCTGCTGCTGACCATACCTGCACAGCTGCCCAGTGAAATGTACAGTGCAGCTCTCACACAGCTATGCACAGCCATGCCTGACGATCTGTCTTACAAAACACATCATGCCTTCTACTAAAAGCACCACAGCTTGGGGCAGAAAATGTATACCAATGATGACACAGTTCTGCATGCGTGCTGGTCTGCTGCTGACCATGCCTGCACGGCTGCCCAGTGGATTGTACAGCGCAGCTCACACACAGCTATGCACAGTAATGCCTGACATCCTGTCTTTCACCACACATCATGCTTACAAATGAAAGCACTACAGCTTAAAGCAGCATATGTATACCAAGGACTACACAGTTCTTTATACTTAACTGACCCTGCAGCTTCTTTGCAGTTCCAAAACCGGCAATGACAAGGCCCGCAACTCCGCTGCTGTGAAATGTCAGCGCGTCCACGCATTATCCGATGCAGCAGGGGTTGGTCACAGCCCTGTTTTGAAAGTTCCAAAGACAAGTCAGGCTGCAGTCAAAAGTACATCCGGAACACAGCACAGTATGTACATGCACCTCACTCTGCACTGCAAGTGTGGTGTGTGGTGCATGCACTGCTTGAGTGGTGCAGGACAGGTTCAGCCACACCTGCAGCAGCAGCAGCAGCAGCAGCAGCAGCAGCAGCAGCAACAGCAACAGCAGCAACAGCAGCCACACCTACGGCACATATTCAACCGAACAGATATGTAACACATATGTAACTGAACTATCAAGCCTTGCGTTACCTGCTCATGCAAAACTAAACTCACCTTATGCCCCGCCGCCGACGGGCGGAAGCATACGACTCAGATGCCCCGCCGCGATTGGGCGCAAGCATCTCCTATAATCTAAGGCTATCTACAGTCCAAGGCTATCGATGCCCCGCCACAGGTGGGCTCACGCAATTTACTAATGCCCCACCACGGGGCAAGCAGCCGCCTCGCCGGGGTGGGAGCAGGTGGAACACTCACATGGATGCCCCGCCACGGGTGGGCTCACGCATCCAAGTGAGCATTGACCACTTGAACATTGAACGATGGCTGAATGTTTAGTGTTGATGGTTGCAATGTCAGTGGTTGACACCATCTGTCTCCCTCACTGACAAAGAGCTCTGCTGGACGTGCTGATATACCCCCTCCCCAGACCCGCGGCCAACTACGACGCATATGTTGCTGCCACGTCATGGTATGGTAGCGGCAAGACCACCTGTGTGCACAGCTGTGACTGCAAATATTACAACAGTAAGACCTATAGAGTAAATCTTGAGGCCGAGCACACGCGGCCAAGGCATTGCCAGGGAAGGGCCACGAGTGAAGCAGCAGTGCTGTTCGGAGCAGCAATTGGCGGCAAACTCGGCGCCAGTTGCGACGGGGTTCTCTTGTCGTCAGCAAACTTCCGAAAACTAATATCGAGCCATTATAAAGCGTAAAAAATCTTGCAAATGCCTACCGTGGTTGTCACGACCAACATGGCGTGTCAGCGACATGCTGTGACTTTTGAAGCAGCCTGAGATTGCTGATGCATAATCGTCATATGACAGTGCAGACCCGGCTGCGTCTCTGCAGCTTCAAAGTGTTTGAAGCTCATGGCCCATCATGGGCCATGAGCTAAAGCCGGACTTCTGTTTGAGCCGTTAACCGGGTGGCAGCCAGCACTTGGCAAGCACCCAGAGGTCAGCGAAGCCAGCAAAGTCCTGCAAACTTTGGGGCTGAACCCCAGACTCTCGCATCATGTGTGCCAGCACGCGCTGCTGTCAAAAGCAGTTGCTGTTGCCCTTCAATGCCACAAACTGCAGCGTCCCGCACTAACCACCTCTACTCCTCACAGGCTTTCCTGTCGCAGCCACAGCTGGGGCAGGAAGGAGCCGCCTTCCCAGGCACAGCCGTTCAGGCTGAATGCAGCGCTGCTACGTCAAGAAAACGGACGCATGTGCCACATGTTCTAGCTATGCTGGACCTGCATTAACCGCAGCAAGTCAACACATGAAGTGGATGTGCAGGTCGGTTGCAACACTGGCTCGAACGTAAGCCTTAAGGCTTGCTGTTGTTCTTGTCTGTATCATGCTAGTAGCTCAGGATTGAATGTGAACGAATTGATAGCTCTGCAATATACACTTGTACCAAACGCACAGGTGGATTCGCTGCAGCAGGGGAGAGGGGTTACCAGGTCACAGCCAAACCCAGTGAGAGTTCAACCAGATAACACTGTAAACGTAGTGCTTGCAGAGGTTGTTTGACAACTGTGCGACGCAATACAAGGCAGGTGAATGCACCTCCTAATGTGCAAGCACAAGCGCATGCACTGAATGCTTGCTCTGCATGCGACAGCGCCAACTCGTTTCACATGCCTTGCCGGAAATCAATGTGCCTGCAACACACCCCACCACTTGCAAGCCGGCACCATCTGCCTGCACTGCCATCTGCCTGCACTGGAACATGTAGAATACAATGGCGCAGCCGCAAGCGCCACAAGCGTTGTGGTGACCATGGCAGCTGCTGTGCTGTTGGTCCGTGCCAGCAAAAGCAGCAAATAATGCTGCACGCACATCTACGCACCACCCAGGCACTGCCTTACCATGCAACCAGGCTGCTGAGATCGCACCACCCCTGCCACAGCTGACAGCCAACAAGCCCACAGCCACTCCTGTTGCGCTGCGCTGCACTGCTTTGCGGTGCACTGAACTTCATAATCAAAAAGCTACGTTGCAAGCTGCATGATCAGAAATATGACATGCTATCTCGACTGCTGAAGTAGTCATAGGTCACGATGGTGCAGCCCAGCACAAAGGCAGCAGCCAGCTCCATGATCAGCGCCCCAACCGTGATGACCTGCAGCAGCAGCGGCAGCAGCAGCGGCAGCAGCAGCGGCAGCAGCAGCACACAGTGATATCTTTGTCAACATGCGAATGATGATACATTGATGATACGCGGTCGCCGACTTCGCATATGCAACCCAAGCAGGGAGAGGGTGGTGCTAATGCTGGTGACATAAAGTCTCCAGCACAAGCTGCTTCCACAGCCGCTGCTGCACCTACCTGTGCGTGCGCCAGGATGGCTGGGATGGCAATCGAGCCAACTGCTGAGAAGCCTGTGAGGAACTTGCCAGCATCAATCCACCTGCACACAGGACAGGGCGGCACAGCATGTTGAATCATCCAGTCACACAGTGAGGCGTCTGGCAGGGACAGAAGCTGAGCGGCCAGGGCAACTGCTGAGAAGCCTGTGAGGAACTTGCCGGCATCAATCCAACTGCACAGCGTGGCACACATGACAGGGCGGGACAGCGTGCGACAGCAGTCAGTCAGACGATAAGCACCATGGCAGCGACAGAAACTGAGCAGCCAAGACGGCTGCTGAGAAGCCTGTGAGGAACTTGCCGGCATAAAAGCAGCTGCACAGCACAGCGCAGAAGGCAGCGCAGCCAAAAGGACGCCACAGCAGACTCACGTAAGACCCGAGTCAACACCCATGGCAAGATCAGCTACGCGGGCCAGCTGCTGCCGCCGTTGCGTAGGTGCTGCTGCCGCTACTCTGCACAGCTGACTGCGCGTCTGCATATGCGCATCCTACATGCAAATGTGTGCTGAATCTTACGGCCGTACATGCAGTTGCATGATGCCGGCGGCTTGGCTGGTGTGAGCCAAACTGCAGCACTCCGTGTCCTCATCATCCAATCAGCAAGCAACTGCATCTCTAATCTAATGTCTGCAGCGGGCTGCCGCCTGCCCGGCTGGCTGGGGCTGCCGCCAAGCCCTCAAACCAGCAACTCTGCGTCGTCGTGTTCGCTGCTGCTACTGCTGCTGCTGCTGCCGCCGCACCAGCCGGCCAGTGAGCCGTAACCGTAGCTGTCCCCTGCTGCGCACCCCCAAAGCACTTATCAGGCTGTTGCAAGTCATATAGTGCATTCTTGACTGCAATCAGCAAGGAACAGCAGCTGCATGGGTATGTGCTGCAATACAAGGCGTGGCTGCTGCTGCTGCAGGCCGCACCCGCTGGCCAGAGAGCCGTAGCCGTAGCTGTCCCCTGCTGAGCCGAAGAAGAGGTAGGGCATGGGCACCAGCACGTACATCAGCCCAGTCAGCATGGGCCACCAGTTGCGCCACAGCACGCAGCCCTGTAAGGATCAGCAGCACATGATGCAACAGAAGCAGATGATGTTGAAGCAAAAGCAGCAGGTGGACAGCCTATTTGTTATGCAGTGCTGCAAGAGCTCTGCTGGACCTGTGAGGGAAGTTCTCACAGGCGGCACACATCGTACAGCACAGTATAGCATAGCTGTGGGCAAGATGAGCATTGACTGGCTGCATGCAGCGTGTCGCGCCAGCTGGTCAGCTGCAAGTGCCGCGCACCAGTATCTGCAGCAGTACACCTGTGGAGAACATCAACGCCAGCACCAGGATACTGCAGGAGCAGTAACAGCAGCAACTGGTTTGGTGCATGAGCCTGCTTTGAGCTGAGCACAAGCAAGCATGGCCAGTGTCATTGCTGCAGAGCTGTCAGGCTGCTCAGCTGAGTGTTTACCAGCAAGTATATGTGCTGCAACATCGCCTCTTAGTGTCAAAGAAGCAAGTCAACTGCTGTCCTGGCAGCATAGCCTGCCTGAGAGTGCCACTTACACTGCAATCAGACCGCGACAGGTCCAGAAAGAAAGCCACAGCAGGCAGCAGCAGGGACAGTTGTGAGGAAGGGCCCCAGAGCTGCATGCGCACTGCTGCACGAGCATGGGAGGCACGAACAAACCTCTGGAGTCATGCAGCGCCATGTTGTCCCTGCTGCTTAGCTGCTGCTGCTACTACTTCTGTTGTGTTGCTGGGGGAGTGGGGTGCTCCCCACAGTTGACAGACTCCCGTGCCTGTTCACAGGTTGCACGTGCACTAACAATACACAAACCGGGATCAAAGCTATATAGCCAACGCAATCAAGTGCCCAAGCGACCAGACAGTACTTGCAGGAACTTGGAACAGTAGCAGCGAAACGAGTCCTGTCTGAGCAACTGATAGCGTGACTAGTTTGTTTTCAAAGGCTGTTGTGCGCAAACGATGCTAGAAAAGCTCAACAGGGACGGGATCGGACTGCATACACCATCTGTCACACATGACAACAGTGCAAGTAGGTTTCTGCTCAGGGACCGTGCAAGCGAGCAAAAAGCGCAAATGGGTGCTGTTTCAGATAGCTGTGCGCTGTTGCTACGCTCGAGGAGCTAGATCAGGTCACCCTCCCACGCTCTCTGCTCGCACAGCCCACCCATTGCCAGTCTTTGCGTGCAGCAGCTCCTGCGCTGAGCGCCTGTTCAACTAGCACAGGCTCGGCAACATGCTACGCAGCGCCCAGCGCCTGGTGCTGCCGCAGGCGAGCCTGCTGCAGCAGGCTTGCCTGTTCTCTACACTGCCAGATTACAATGAGCTGGTCATCAAGGCCACCAGTGACATAGCTAAGGTCGACCCGGTGCCTGATAAGGAGATTGGCATGTGTGCTGGCGTGCCTATGGAGACATACAAGCGCAAGGTGCGCCTCTGCTGTTGAGCAGCAGCAGCAGCGGTAGCAGCAGTGGCAGTGGCCGTGCAGCAGGGCAGGGCATATAAGCAAGATGAACACAGCAGCTTCATCAGCAACATCAGCTGCTGTTGCCTTCTGATGCAACCAAGAGCATCAGCAGAAGCTGCATCCGTAACAGCACTGCCAGTTCAAGAGGCCGAGTTATATGCAGCTGCTTGAGCCAACGTGGAGCCATGTTGTCCTCAGCATGCATGACAGAGCACAGCTGCACCTGCTGCTTTGCATGCTGTTACACATGCCCTGCTGCTGCTAGTGGAGCAGCTGTTAGACATAGCAGAAGTTGCAGCAGCAGCATGAGCATTGCAGAGCGACCATGCACGTTTCTGTACCCTTGCACCAGCCTGCGTCCACTGAAACCATGCGTTGGTCCTGTTGCTTGTTCGCATGGCATAACCGTCTTTGAGCACTCTGGTTTTTTCGCAAAGCACGTCGCATGCCCAACTTCGCCTCATGCCGCATTCCTCGATGCTGCTGCTGCTGCCGCTGCAACTGCAGGTGCGCATCTTCAGCCCTGCGCGCACAGCGGGGCAGCAGGGCCAGGGCGGCACCATCTTCGCCAAGGCGCGGCCCTGGAGGATCGCCTTCGACACGCAGGAGAAGTGAGCGCCGGCAGCAGCAGCAGCAGCAGCAGCAGCAGCAGCAGCAGCAGCACGGGCAGCAGCAGCAGGGGCAGCAGCGGTTGCTCTCAGGCTTCGGCTGAGTGAAGACTGTGCCATGTGCATGGATTGCCACCAGCAGCAGCAACAGCAGCAGCAGTGCAGCAGCATGCCAGGAGCCAAGGCTGAACCGTTTGTGGCGCAGGCTGGCCGGTGCGGCAATGACTGCCGAAGTTGGTGTCAGCAGGCGGGGCGTCGGCATGCTTTTCGAGGCAGCCACTGCACATATCGGCAGCTGGACAGCCGCCATCTTAAAACTTCACTGCAGCTTGCTTTCGCGTCTTGTGCTTGCGCAGACGGCCCTCTCGAGTAGCCTGTGAGCTGTCAAAGGTTGTGTCGTATCGATGCGATTTGCGCCTGGCAATTCATCTTGCTTAATGCTGCTGCTGCTGCTGCTGCTGCTGCTGCTGCTGCTGTGCCAGGTGGATTAACCCGCTGATGGGATGGACCTCCACAGCAGACCCGCTGGAGAACGTGAGCCGCGCAGCGCTGCAGTTCTACACCAAGGTGCGCCCAGCAGCAGCAGCAGCAGCAGCGGCAGCAGCAGCAGCAGGTGTTGCCCCAGCAGGTTCAGGCTACAAGCCTACCCTCAGCTTTCATGGAGCTGCTTTACAGCTTGCGTGCCTGGACTGTGCCGTAGTGTCCTGCCCGTGCATCAGCAGCAGGAAGTGCATTTTGCCATACGACACGGCTGCTCTTCAAGCGCCATATGCGCAGCGCAGTACCCATGCTGATGAGGCATTGGTCTGCAGCTACATATCTTTGTGTAACTGTCCTCTCATGAATTGGTGTGAAGGGAGAGTTTACCTTTCACACATGTAAGCAGGGCTGAAGCTGGCTCTGGCGCTGAAAGGCTGTATCCTACCCGGATCAAACATTTACGACACGCTTGGTGTTACTTTCATGCCTGCAGGAGGAGGCTGTTGAGTTTGCGCGCAAGTATGGCTGGGAGGCAACTGTGGAAGACCCGCAGCAGCGCAACCCTATCAGGCAGAAGCGCTTTGCTGGCTATGGCGACAACTTCAGGTGCGGCTGCAGCATGTTTAGGGTTGGGAAGTAGGACTTTGTTTTGGCCTAAGGTTAATGGTTCAGGCGTGCACTGCAATTGATTGCGGCAGAACTACATCACAAACTATCGCAACCACTGCAGGTGCAGTTGCAGCGCTGTCGTAAGGTGCAACTGCTCAGCACTTATTGCTCATCACTGCGTATCAAGGGCGGCAGGGTGGTTCACTGACTGCATGCGCATGTTCCCTGCTGCTGCTGCTGCTGCTGCCGCTGCTGCTGCCCCTGCAGTGTGAAGCGCGCTGGTGTCCCTGACCTGAGCACCCTGCCATCCAACAGGACCGCAACCAAGCCCGCCAGCAAGTGACAGCATGAAAGCAAATCCAAGACTAGGCGAAGAGGCGACAGCAGCACCTGTTGAGCAGCAGAGGCAGCTACTGAGGGTGAAGTCATTGTTCTTGGCAGCAGTGTGCTGCTCATCTGAGCTGGAGTTGATCAATGCAGCTTAGGACTCAGTCTGGCTTCTGGCTTATCACCATCAGAGAGCTGTGATTATGCAAGGGCTATCAGGTTCGATATGTATTCAAGCTGATATGGTGCACAGCACAGTGTTCCAGCTTGTGGCTGGCCCAGGTGCAGCAGCTGACTGAGCTCAGCGCAATGCATCACGCCAATGCGTATGGCTTCAGCACACGAGCTGGTGCTTCTGGCCTGTGCTTGCGGAGCAGCGCAGCACTTGTGTGTGAGCAATGGAGTGCCATCACGTGGCGCCCTGCTCTGCGGCCCTGTCATTATGCAGCTGCAGCTGTGGTGTGTGTGCGTGCACAGCAGTTGGGCAGGCAGCTGCAGGCATCTTTTGTGAAGCAGACGTACTACTACTAGTAGCCACCCACCAGCCTGATCATGTGTATGCAGGTGCTGCTGGTAGTTGCTAGCTCTATGAATGGAGGTGTGACGGTTGATGTACTGAAGCAGATGCCTACCTGTTAGTGTGTCGCCAGCAGATCGCATTGGCAGCTGTGCGTGCTGAAGCCCGTGGGCTACAGCCGTACTTTGAAGTTGCTGCGGCATGCGATTGCAGACATGTTGCTGCAGCGCATCACTTCCGCTGCCACGCTGTGCTGCTTAGTTTCTGAATGTCGGTGGTAGAGGCCGCATGCAGCTGTTGTCGTGCATGGGGGTGAATTTAAAGCTTGTCATCTAGTAGATAGTTCCATTTGTAACAGGCCGACAACGACTAATGCTGTGGCTTGAGTGGTACTGGCATATATCTTCGACATGAAGAGTCCAACAGGGCCAACATCCACTAGTTACAACAAGCACTCTTGCTGCTGCACCCAGGGGATCCGGACGATGATGCCTTTGCCAAGGGCCTGAACACTTTATCAGCAGCACATGCCAGCACGTCAACCACATGTACAGCCCTGCAACATGTTACACCACCTCAGCTGCAGCGCTGCAGCAGTGCGTACAGCAAAGGCAGGCTCTCAAAGTGGGACGCCTCGCCGCTGCCGCCGCCACAGCACCCCAGCCAGAGCTCCCAGCAGTATGGTGAGCATGATGTTGTCTGCTGTCGCCATCTGCCTTGCTGCCTCAGCAGCAGCAGCTGCACCCCTTGCTCCACCCGGCCTGCTGCTGCTGCTGCTGCCGGACGCGTCTGCGTCCGCTGCTGCTGCACCGCGCTTACCTCGAGCAGCAGCAGCGCGAGCTTTCGCCGCAGCTGCACTCGTACTGCCGCCTGCATGTGCTGCTGACGCGTCATCGTCATCTCCTTCGCCTGCAAGCCATCTACTAGCCCAACTGCTGCTGCCGCTGCTGCTGCTGCTGCTGCTGCTGCTGCTGCTGCTGTCCCACAAGTCTTCCTCTTCTTCTTCACTAGCTTCTAACACAACCCATCCTTCCAGAGGTGCTGTCAACCCCTCAGGCATAGCAAGGATCTCAGCTACCCCCACTCGCTGCACCACTACATCTCGTGCAGCTGCTAAAGCGTTGCTGAGCGAGGCAGCCAGCCGCATGCCCAGCAGGTGCTGGCTGGCGCGCTCCAGCCACATGCACAGCCGCACCAGCAGCAGCGCGGCGTGTGATGCAGTGAGCTCCGCGTGCTGCAGCGCCCTGCGCAGCAGCGGCGCAGCAAGAATTCTGGGGATGAAGGCAGTATGCTGATGAACTGCAAGGCAATCCATGCACAACTTCAAGATGCTCTCGTGTAATGAAGCAATTCAACCAGCAACAGCTCTACGCCGTGCCAGGAACCTGTATGCAATGCAAGCATCTACACAACAGCCGTGCCAGCCAATCAGCCTCACCTACCCATGAGCCGGCCTGCCTTGCCAGCATTAGCAGGCAGCAATCCTCACATACTGATGCCAGGAGTCTATATGCAAAGCAAGCATCCACAAAGCGCATGCACCACACAATCAGCCTCACCTCTTCATGAGCCGACCTGCCTTTCCAGCATCAGCAGGCACTGCCAGGCAGCACCCTTCACATGGACATGCCAGGGATCTGTATGCAGTAGGTGTCCCTCTGTACCCCAAAGCTGCTCACCTGTCCATGAGCCGGTCCGCCTTTGTAGCATTAGCGGGCAGCACCTCCCAATACACCTCGCCCAAAGCAGTTTTGACACCCCTCCCCACACGCACTCCATAGCTCCATGCCAACGCTTCTGTATGCGATGTGCCAGTGGCACAGCGCCACACAATCAGACCCACCTGTCCATGAGCCTGTCCGCCTTTGTAGCGTTAGCAGGCAGCACCTCGCCGCGCTGCCACAGCCACGCCAGCTGCGCAGCCGCCTCCACGTCACCCAGGTGGGCCCCCTCAGCCAGCCAGCCCACCGCAGCCCGCCAGGCGGCTTGCAGGATCTCGCAGGCATCCTCGGCCCCGATCGACCCCAGTTCCTGCTGCTGCTGGGTTTGCAGAGATCCTGGGGGATCAAGATTGCTAGCTGATCCACTGCTGCTGCAGGGTGCCCGAATTTGCTGGAGTAGGGCCGGCAGCGGCGGTCTCTGGTGGCCTGTAGCCTTTGTTACGCCGCCGACAGGCGGCAGATTGGTGTTTGGTTGCTGCTGCAGCTTGTAGTGCAGCATCAGCTCTGTGGCTGCTGCTGCTGTGCTGCCTTGCTGCTGGGTGCTGGCGAGCAGCACTTGTGCAGACTCCACGAGGACTTGGCCCAGCTGCACCATGCTGCTGGTGTGGTTGAGCATTGCGGCTCTGCAAGCGGGATGTGCATAGAACAAGATGCACTTTGATCATGTGTACGTACAACGGCAGCTGCGGACTCAGGTAGGAGCAATCAGAAGCAGCAGGCAGCATGAGCAGGCTTTAGGTGTTGCATGTGGCAGCTGCGCAGGAGTTGAACCACCATGCTGCTGGTGTGGTTGAGCATTGCAGCCCTGTAGGCAGATGGTTGAGGTGCCGGTCAAAGGAACACAACACGTGCAGCCGCAGGGTGGCAGGCAGGAGTAGTGGGCTTGCTTGCGGTGCCTGTTACTGCTGATGGCGACTCCATGCTGCTAGCCCGTTCACATCAATTAACGCTGCACATAGACAGCCAGGGATGATAGGTAGCACTGAAGGACGAAAGAGGGTGACAAAGGAGTATTGCGTGCCTCTGCAGCAACTCGTGCGCAGCACTGAATTTGACACACAGTGCTTCAACAGAGCACACCGCAACAGGCACCCCCTTCGACTCCTACCCCACCTCAGCAGCAGCTCAGCAGCCGCATGTACACAGCAACAGCAACCCAAACCATGAGCCCTCGCAAGAAAAGCAACTGCACAACCCCAAAACCAGCACCCACCTCAGCAGCAGCTCAGCAGCAGCATCCACAGCATCAGGCCCACCTGCGCCCTCTCCACGCATCAGCATTTACAAGAAACAAAGGACTACAACAGCACACCACACCAGGCACCCCTTGACTCACATCACCCCACCCACCTCAGCAGCAGCTCAGCAGCCGCATCGGCATGGCAATGGCCACCCAACTCATTTGCCCTCGAAAGCAAAGCAACTGCACAAGCCCAAAACCTGCACCCACCTCAGCAGCAGCTCAGCAGCCGCATCCACAGCATCAGGCCCGCCTGCGCCCTCTCCCCGCATCAGCATCCACGCCGCATTTGCGGAGCCAGCCTCGCTGCCGCTTTCAGCCATCAGCAGAAAGCGCAGCAGCGCCTGCCGCAGCCTGTAGCGCTGACCCCAGCGCAGCCGCATACTTGGTAAAGGACTACTAGCAGCCACACCAACAGCAGCAGTGTCTGCAGTGCCTGCAGCAGCAGCTTGCTGGGTGGCCTGTGGAGAGGGCCGTGCCACGTAAGTGCCGGTGGCGTAGTAATCGCGCAGCGCCGCGTCCATGAGATTACTCCACACACTGGGGCGCTGCGAGACAAACTGCCAGAGGTGGTGCGAAGCCAGCTCACAGTTGTACCCAAGGCCACCGTTTCCTGCAAGTGGGCAAACGGCAGGATGTTGCAGCGATGAGGCAACAGCAGAAACCACATGAGCAGTAGCTATCAAACAGGCTCACAGTTGTACCCAAGGCCACCCTTGCCTGCAGGTTGGCATGAAATAACAAGAAGACGTAGCTGTGAGCCAAAACTGATTTCAGCACACCCATCAGCAGTTGCTGCAATCAACGCTGCAGCAGACGGCACATGATGCATCAACAACAGCCATATGCCACGGCATTGTTGTCATTGTCCGCTCTGCAGCAGCCAGCCTCTTCTGTCACTGGCCGCCAGTACAGCACACTCTCAGCTGCCAGCTGCACAAAGGATTGTAGCCTGCTTTGCCGACTTCCAACATCACCACCGCATGTTGCGGCTATGTGCAAACTCGACTTCTACACACAGCACAGCAGCAGCCAACATCACCCTACCTGCTGCCTTCATGTGCAGCTCAGCGATGGGCAGTGCTGCCTTCCAGTGGCCCAGGCTGTGGGCCTTCTTGAAGTTGGCAGCAGCAGCAGCAGCATCTGGAGCAACGCCAAGCCCTGCACAAACATCAGCCACAGCAGCACTGTGAGAATGCATCGAAAGTGATGCCTTCCAGTGGCCCAGGCTGTGGGCCTTCTTGAAGTTGGCGGCGGCAGCAGCAGCATCTGGAGCAACGCCAAGCCCTGCACAAACATCAGCCACAGCAGCACTGTGAGAATGCATCGAAAGTGATGCCTTCCAGTGGCCCAGGCTGTGGGCCTTCTTGAAGTTGGCGGCGGCAGCAGCGGCATCCGGAGCAACGCCAAGCCCTGCACACGGGCCAGGAACAGCCACAGCAGCCATTAAGCATGCATGAAGCAACTTATAGATTTGTAGCATCAGCGGCGTTCGGCCCAGGCTGTGGGCCTTCTTGAAATTGCTGGCAGCAGCAGCAGCAGCATCCGGCGCAACCAAGACCTGCAGATAAGCAAGCCAGCCACAGCAGCATTGCTCATACACATGTCCGCCCTTACACACTACGACAGACCATGCCAAGCAGCTCCTAATTGGCGGAAAAAATATTGTCCGCCAAACAATACAATGACAAGCACACAAGCAAAGCTGCCAAAACCACAGCAGCAAAACACGGGTGCTGCCCCGCACCGTGCAGGTAGATGGTTCCCAGGTTGAGGTATGCCTCAGAGCTGCTCATGTTGGCGCCCTGCTCGAACCAGCTGCGCGCAGCAGCCATGCTAGCAGGCACGCCCACACACACAGCATGCATCGCACCCAGCGCCCAAACAGTCAAAAGGCCGTTCAACAAAGCTAGCTCAGTGCAATGACAAGCAGGCACCACAGCCAGCCCACACCAGCAACATTTGCTGCCGCCCAGACTCATCATGACACTCACCATGCAGGTAGACGGTTCCCAGGTTGAAGTATGCCTCCGAGCTGCTCATGTTGGCGCCCTGCTCAAACCAGCTGCGCGCAGCAGCCATGCTTGCAGGCACACCCACACCCACAGCATGCATCACACCCAGCGCATTGGCAGCAGCAGCAACGCCGCGGTCCAAAGCCCGCTGGAAGTAGGTGAGGGCCTTGGAGGGGTTGCGCTGCACGTGGCCACCCTGCAGCAGCATCACCCCGAGGTTGTGCCTGCATGTGGAAAAAGGGGCACAGGCAGAATACCCAACCCAGCAGTGTGGAAAGGCACAGATATCTGCTGAAATATAGTTATGAAAATAACAATCATACGCACACACAGCAGCCACGGAGCAGTCACAAGCTAGCGGAGCAGTCCAGGAGCTGTGTTGTATGTGTGCGTACATGCCAGCTGCACAGCCGTGACCGCTGCACTGGCAAATAATGCTGATCGCAACAGGTGGCACAGAACGGAGATCTAACAAGGCACATCAGTCCCAGAGCCATCGTGTGTGCACCCTGTAGTCCTGCACAAGTGCGCACTGGGAGATGCGGAAATGCAGACACAAACTTACGTGATCTCTACATCTACACATGGCATTGGGCTGACTCACCAGGCATAGCCATCGCCGCCATCCGCAGCAGCAATAAAGTCCTGAAACGCTGCCACAGGGTCAGCCGGCACACCCCTGCAGACACAAGCAAACAGAAGCAACGCAAATGTCACAGGGTAAGCCGGCATGCTGTAGCAGCGATAAAGTCCTGGAAAGCTGCCACAGGGTCGGCCGGCACGCCCCCGCACGCACAACGGCAGCGAGCAAGCATCTGCATGTACCGCTGCATCTGCCTCCAGTTCTACGATGAGCTGGCGCTCACCACTGCCGTCCTGCTGCACACTCAGCTTGCCGCGCATCCCGCGTCATCACAAACCACCACTCTCTGCTTACACTACAATGTGAAAAGATATATGTGATGTAACCTTGCACTACAGCAGAGACAAGACCACACCAAAACGATGCAGCAAGCTTGTCCAAATCCCTGTTCACAAGCCAGCCCACCAGCCCACCTGCCCATGAGCCGCCGGTAGCCCAGCCGCCGCAGCGAGTACGCATCTGCATGAATCGCTGCATCTGCTGCTAATTCAGCGCTGAGCTGGCGCTCGACACACCAGAGCCATGAAACCAGACAACCGCACGATACAAATCGCCCACCTCACAGACATCGTCCAAGCAAATCTGAGCACAAACCCCAGACAGCCAAGCCATGCACGTCAAAGAAGTGCACGAGTTCATTCACTGCCTGCCAGCCCACCTGCCCATGAGCCGCCGATAGCCCAGCCGCCGCAGCAAGTACGCATCTGCATGAATCGCTGCATCTGCTGCTCATTCAGCGCAGAGCTGGCGCTCGACACACCAGAGCCACAACACCAGACAACCGCACGATACAAATCGCCCACCTCACAGACATCATGCCAGCAAATTTGAGCACCAAACCCGAGACAGTCAGGCCATGCACATCAAACAGGTGCCCAAGCTCATCTCTGCCTGCCAGCCCACCTGCCCATGAGCCACCGGTAGCCCAGCCGCCGCAGCAATTACACATCTGCATGAATCGCTGCATCTGCTTCCAATTCACCGCTCAGCTGGCGCTCGCTGAAGAAGAATAACAAGCAGCCACACGCCATCCCACTGCGCTTGCACTACAACAGCGTGCTTCAACTATAACTGGTGCACTACACAACCACACCAACCAATCCAGCAAGTGAATGCATACACTCCTGCAAGCTTGCGCTTCCTGCCAGCCCACCTGCCCATGAGCCGCCGATAGCGAGTACGCATCTGCGTGTATCGCTGCATCAGCCTCAAGCTCCACGCTCAGCTGACGCTCTGTGACAAATTCATGCCCCGCGCCATCACAGGCCAGCACCCTCTGCTTGCACTGGAACAGCACTCAATTACACCATCCACATCACAACAGATAGATATTCCAAGCGAAAGACTGCCCAAAAAAGCAACCTTGCAGGAAGCGCACCTGCCCATGAGCCGTCGGTAGCCCAGCCGCCGCAACGAGTAAGCATCTGCATGAATTGCCGCATCTGCCTCCAGTTCAACGCTCAGCTGGCGCTCGCTGACGCTAGCACGTGCTGGACTGGCCGCATCCTGCCAGCGCTCCCGCAGAAAGATAGCCCCTGGTGCAGCATCGATGCTGCCCTCCTGCAAATGCAGAGGTGAATGGGGCAGGCAAGTGGACGTGTTACAGAATTGGCGGGCAGGCATAGCCTATACGTCAAGAGGTGGCTGGCCGCATCCTGCCAGCGCTCACGCAGGAATATGGCCCCAGGGGCGGCATCAATGCTGCCCTCCCGAGAAAACAAAAGCAGCAGCATCAGGCTATGTTGCGGCAGAAGCGGCTTTATGCTTTGAATTTAAATCAGTGCAGGAAGATCGCCGCCAGGCGGCATCTATGCTGCCCTCCTGCAAGGGCAAAGGAGCGAGATCAGACATAGCAGGCAAAAGCGGCAGAGGTAGAGGCGGCAGTTGCCCTAGGTACCAATGACTAAATTGATGGAGCAAAGCATACTCCACAAAACAGCAGCGCTGTCCCAGGTCAGCCCGCACCTGCTCTGCTTGTGCTGCCAGGCTGCGCGCTGCCGGCGCCAGCCAGGCCAGGCCCCTGGTGCAGCTGGCTGCCACGCCGCCACGCCCCAGCGTGTACCTGCAGCAGCAGCAGGAGCAGCAGCAGCAGCAGCAGTGAGGCAGCATGAGGTGCACCGGCTGCCACAGACCAGTGCTAAGTCTGCAAGAGTCCAGCTTTCCATTCACAACAGGAACCACATCGAAACACGTTGAGATGCTGCTGCTGCTGCTGCTGCACCATCATGTGGATGGCATCGCATGTAGCTTCACATCCCAGCATGTCTCTACACAACCCTGCAGGCAGCAGCTGCGTCACACTGGCTCACCTGTCTGCCAGTGCCAGCTGCGCGTCCACATTGCCTGCCACTGCAGCAGTCTCCAGCCAGCTCAGCTCCCGCACTTGCGCAGATGTGGCCTCAGGCCCCACAACAACCAGCCGCACAGCTGCACCCACACCACTGCTGCCATGTGCACTGCCACTGCCAAGCTTGCTGCTACTCGCAGCAGTAGCTGCAGGTGGTGGGGTGGGTGGCGGGGGTGGTATGCAGTCATGCATTAAGCCAGATGCTGAGAATCCTGCAAGCAAGAAGCCAGCCCTGCCTAGCTGTGCTAGCGTTGCTGCCCTCCTACTGTGCATTGGCCGCTGATGCTGCCTCAGCCGCCGCCTGCTTTTGTGGAAGCGGCTGACGCCATGCACCGACTGCTGCTTGCCATTGGCAGTGCCAACCTTCTCAAATTTCTCACTGCTGGTATCACTGCTGGTGTCACTGCTGCTGCTGCTGCTGCCTGAGGTGCCAGTTGCTGCTGCTGCCTCCTGCTGTTCTGCATTGCTGCCCAGTTTGCTGGTCAGCTCCGCACCAGCCCTCTGCTGCGCTGCGCCTGGCCGCAGCTGCTGCTGCAGTGCATCTGCAACCTCCAGCAGCATGTCTACGCTGTCCTGCAAGTCGCTGCTGCTACTGTTGCTGCTGAAGAGCTTCGTTTCTGCAAGGCGCAGCCTGCAGAGCACAGCGGGCAGCACAAACATGCACTGTGCAAGGTTCAGCCAACCTGATGATACTAGCACAGATCGGCAATATACTCTATATTTTAAAGTGATTGCACTCCTTTGGGCACCACAGCAGGCGACAATGCCATCCCAGGCCATGCTTACGGACATAGGCATTGGTCACCTCCAGCAGAAATAGTGTGTGCAGAATTTCAACTACAGCACGCTGCTTTGAAAACGGCAATCAAATAGCCAATGTCTCCATTTTTGATTCAATCTGACAACAGGTGAAGCTGGCTGGGCGTATGTTGTGGTCATGGTATGCCCAGATCACTTACCACTGCAGTGCATGCCGCGGATGCTTGAGAGTGATGCCGTGACGCTCATACAGCTGCTTCAACTCCTCCTGCGACCAATTGATGTCGTAAGGATTGCAAACCGCACTGCTTCCAGCAGATAGCTGCATCCTCAGGTATGCAATGCTCCTACCTCACTCCACAGCAGCGGCGCTGCTGCTTGTGCTCCTTGCTGCGCGCCATAGCGAGCCATGCGCACCACTGGCTGCCCATGATCATTTGCAGACGCTTTAACTATCTTATGCACAGTAATCAGCGCTGCCAGCCACACGGCAGCGATCAATCTCATTCTGCTGACACCAATGCTGCACGCCCGTGCTGCTACATGTTGTGATTTGAAGCCTGCATGCCGATTTTTGAATTCTTAATCAAACAGTGAATCTGGTCACCTTCTGCGACGTTCGTTGCAGCCCTTGCATCGGTTGCAACTGCCAAAGACCTAGACCAGTGCACGCGCGTGACGTCTGCTACGCCTCCCGTATCCGTGCAAACAAGATCTCACAATCGGTTTTTTTTTGCATTGAAGCTAGTGGCACTTCATTCAGGTGCTGCTTTCAGGTCCTCTAGTGCCTGAGTAGGAACATTGGCATTTTACAGCATACAGGACAGGGGCCCCTGTAGAACAGCCCAGCACTGGGGCTGCATACAGTCAACATCTTGTAGAGTAACAAATAGGTCCAGCGCACCCCTGAAAACAACCGCTGAGGTTGGCAAATGACAAGCATAAACAGCAGTACGAGGCCATATGACAGCCTGAGCACTGGAAGCCCAGGCAGGCATTTGCCATTCAGCAAGCTTCTGCCTGCCTTGTCAAGATGCAGGCCCACTGCAAAGCAGCACCTGACGCAAGCATGCACAGCCCAAACTCCATGTTAACAGCCCAGGCTGACACGCTGGGACATGATGTTGCCCAGCACCAACCATTTGATCACCGCGCCGCAGCGCCTCAGAATGTGAAGCCGCGCTTTGGCAGGCGGATCGGGGCACACACACAGGTCCGCCGCCACGACAAACAGCCACCATCAACAGTCCATTGCTTGATCGCCCCGGAGCGGCGCCTCAGAATGTGAAGCCGTGCTTTGGCAGGCGGATCGTCACGCTGGTGTGCCGCCGCCAGCTGTCAGTCTCCCACTCAATGCTGCCCCCCATGAAGTGTGCATACACGCGAGACATGGGCACGCCCACACCAATGCCTTGGAAGGGACTGCCGTGGTTGCGCGAGTAGCCGTAGCTGCAGCGCATATAAGTGTTTACAGCAGCACGGCAGCACACAGAAAACACAGTGTTGTCATACTGCTGGGTGAATGTGATGGCTGCACATCATGTGAGGCACACGCCGATACTTATATCTGGGAGGGCATGCGCAGCAGAGCACTGTGTCAGCATCATATATGCGGCAGCATGTGACGCACATGTGTAACAGCATGCCTGCAGAGCATGACCGTCATCCAGAACTGTGACAACCGTGCTCTGCAGTGAGATGTCCTCCCCGCTTGCTGCTGCCGTTTTGCAGCAGCTGTTTGCCGAGCTGCAGCTCACTGCTGCTGCAGCATCACCCACAGCGTGTTTGTCGCCCTGTTGTTGCTCCAGAAGTAGTCGTACATGTGTGCAGCCTGATCTGCAGGAATGCCGTTGCCCTTGTCAGTAACAACGATCTCAATCTGGCTGCCGCTGCTGCTGCTGCCGCCGCTGCTGCTGCTGCTGCCGGTTGTGCTGTCGCCTGGTATTTCCTGCATCTCCACCAACACCGGCTGCGCGTCATCAACCTCCCAAGCACCGTAGCGGCTGACAACAGCCTGCACAGCAGCAGCGCAATGTTTGTTATTGAGAGAAATGTTTGTGATGACAATGATCTGCACAAGCACTGGCTGCGCATCATCAACCTCCCAGGCGCCGTAGCGGCTGACAACAGCCTGCACAGCAGCAGCGCATCACATCATGCGTTATGTCATGACACATGCTGTGCTGATATCTTTTATTAGGTTTCAACTGACCTCATAGGGGGGTGCAACACCAGACATGCTCACACACCGTGGCAGGGCAACTTTTTCAAATCCATGCACATGCACTACGTTTCAGCATCACGTGTACTCCATTGCCAAAATGCCTGCCAAGGTTACACGCACCTGCATGGCGTTTTTGAGCACTTCAGTCAGCAGGAACTCCACGTATGGCACCACCAGCGTAGCTGTGAGCCCCTCCCCGCCCACAAACTGCACGTCAGGCGCTGCGCTGTTCTTCTCCACACAGAACGCCCTGCGGCAGCAGCAGCAGCAGCAGCAGCGCAGCAGCAGCAGTGCCAGCATCAGCAGCATCAGCAGCACGATGACGCAGTTGCAGCAGCGCTACAGTTGGCTGCATGTGGGTTTGGTGATTAAAAGACACACCTCGTGCTGCGGATTATAGTGTGCTGGCAGCAGGCTGGCGGTCAGTAGAAAAGCAGCACCCCCAGCATTACAACTTCATATTGATGCTTCCTACACAGCCTCGCTGCAGGAACTGACACGCATACGGCACGGCAGGCAAAACACAGGGGAGCAGAGGAGCGATGGGACAGCGATTTCACATGTAATAAGCGAGCTGTCATATGTCTCACCGGCAATCCTCGGCCACCAGCTTTGTCAGGTCCAGTACTCGGGCCTGCCGCCGCACCAGGCTCACTGCTGTGGCTGCTGACCCCGCCAGCTGCTGGTGTGGCGGCGTGTACACCTGCTTAGGGTTTGTGGACTTGTGCCCTGGCTCATGGTAATGCAGCACCGCGTTGGGGTTCGGGTTGCTGCTGCTGCTGCTGCTGCTGCTGGCTTGCAGTGCTGCGAGTGCTGCTGAATGCTGAGTCAGCATGACGCGTGTTGACAGCAAGTACCAGTGGCACAGGTCCAGCATGCGGTTTAGCCACCGCACCTGGGGTTGAGGTTTTCGCGATGCAGGAAGCAGCAGCAGCAGCAGCAGCAGCAGCAGCAACACCAGCAGCAGTGGGAGGTATTCAGCAGTGTTGCACGTTGGCCATGCGAGGAGTGTTGTGGATAAGGACAGCTGCGCATTGTCACATCCGCTGCTGCTCGTAGTGTAGGAGCGTGCGTCAACAGCGAGCTCTGCTAGCCGCTAGCAGGAGGCTCCTCACTCCACCAACATCCAAGACTAGCAACCAAGCAGGCAAGGCTGCAAAACCCCACCTGCTGGGCGTTGTCCCACCAGCCCCTGCCCTCTGTCAGCGCCTGCGCATTCACTGTGAGCTTGCCCACCTCCACCTCAAGGTGCTCCCTGAAGGTGGCCAGGTGTGACTCAAAGTGGCGCAGCCCAGCCAGGTCATCTGCGGCAACGGATAAAAATCAACATTGTTATGACAGTGCTGGTGTAACCAAATGTCAACGCATAGCTGTGGGGACAAGTGGCAGGTCTCAGGTGCTCCCTGAAGGTGGCCAGGTGCGACTCAAAGTGGAGCAGCCCTGCCAGGTCGTCTGCGGCAGTGCAAACAAAGTAACACTGTTATGATAGTATATTTGTAACCAAAGAAAATCAAGTGTTTATGTCAGGGGGGGGGGGGGGGGGGGCACGCAAGAAAGTCTAGGACATCATCATAAAAAAACTTGACGGGCCCTAGACCCCCCCCCCCCCACTGCAGAAATGTGCGCTGTCAGGCCCCAGAAGTACATATGTTTTATGTTATAGCTATTATAACATTTCTGGACCCTAAAAGCCGTGCTTTGGCGTGGTTGCAACATCACACGAACGATCTGATGTCTCTGCTGTGCTGCTACTGCCGCCACCCCCGGCGCGTCTCAGCGTCTGTCTGCCACCTTGTTATCCTCTGGTATTTATGGCCAGGATACAAAAACGTGTGCAAACAACAGTACATGACCTAAGCTTTCATATGAGCCCACTCTTGCCTTCATCGGGCTCCTGGCAAAAAAAATCGGACCCCCAAGACAAGAAAGTTAGTGGGCCCCCAGACACCCACCCACCCCCCCTCCCAAAAACCACCTCAGAACCCCTGTAAGAACTTGCAGTAGTTAATTTATATAGCATATAAGATGTTCTAAAGTTGCCAGCCAAAAAGGGATGATGATGCTGTCAGTGGAGAAAGTGCCCCCCCCCCCCCCCCCTTGTTTATGTGAGAAAAAAGTTTCAATGGTGTAACAGTGTTGTAACGGAGATGCATGACATAAGGTTGTTCAGTGCATGGGAGACAGCAGTGACAGGTCAAAGGTGCTCCCTGAAAGTGGCCAGGTGCGGCTCAAAGTGACGCAGCCCTGCCAGGTCATCTGCGTCAGTTTCACAGAGTGACAGCATATATAACAAGCATTGCTGCAGACTGTGCCCCCCAAAACATCCCCAGTCCCTGGTTCACCGCATCAACTGCTGTCTCCCAACCTGTGCTCTGCCAGCCGCAGTTTCTTCACGCATGCAGGTTGAGCTTCATGTGACGCAACTGTGTCAGCAATACTACTGCCTGCATTGCTTACTGAAATGTCTATGGCTATCCTTCATATCACACCCAACAAATGCAACACCTCCTCACTGCCTGCGCACCTGTGCCCTGCTGCTTCCAGTCGCTGGCTACCTCCAGCCCCCGCTGCTTGCTGCGCACAGTGCTGGCCAGCAGCTCCTGCAGCTGGGGGTTGGCCGGCTGCGGCAGCGCCTGCAGCAGCAGCAGCAGCAGCAGCAGCAGCAGCAGCAGCAGCAGCAGCAGCAACAAGGTACAAAATTGATGCTGCACGGCAGGTGTGGCTAGGACTCTAGCAGCAGCACGAGTGCACACCACATGCCAGCACCACGGGCAGCAGCAGCAGCAGCAGCGGCTGCGCAGCACGCAGTGCCAGACCACATGGCTGTGGTCTGCGACCCAGCAGCAGCTGCGGATGAAGTTACTGTGTCTCTGGAATAGCACCTCGTAGCTGCTGCAGTCGCTTTCTCAGCAGGTGGTGCCTCATGCACACATACATGTTGATGCAAGCATACTCGCCAGCGCTGCTGGCATGACAGCTGTTGCGCTGCTGCGCTTGCAGCAAGAGGAGGATGCAGCCACAACTGGCGAGCCAGCAAGGTGTCAATGCAAAGCTTGCAGAGGCTGACTGCAACATGCAGGCTAGTTGACACAAAGCCGCTGCTGAAGCTGCCACGTGATAATGCCCAGACAGCTGCACACAGCAGGTGCATCATGTTTGAGTGTTGATGTGGCAAACTAAAACAACAAACCCCAAAGCAGTGTCCATTCCTACAAGGCGCACCTGCAGCCTGTGCACATGATTCTGCAGCCGTGCAGGTAACTGGCTTTTCAGAAAGGTGGCTGACTTGACCAGCCGCTGCAGTGTCGGCTGCCTGCACAGGTTGTCCAGCTGAGTGATAGTTACTGGGTGGACAAAGTTTGGCTGCTGCAGCTGCTCAGCATACAGCTGGGTCTCTGCAGGGTCTGGATCTGGGATAGTTGAGTACTGCTGCTGTGCTTGCTGCTGCTGGTGCTGCTGCGACTGCCTGCCTGACAGATGCCTGCAAGCGCAGGGACAGCGACAGCAGCAGCAGGGTGGAGCATGTCAGCTGAGGAAGCCGTGCTAAACATGCGTATGCTGCAGAGGTTTCTGCAAGTTCATTGACTGTATCAGCTGCTGTGGAAACGTCACGACACGTGTTCGGCCACACGAGCGTGTTTGCTGCTGCATGTGAACAGCTGCTGTGCCACAGTGCTGTGCTGCATACCGGGATAGCGTAGAAGTCGCCTGCAGGACGCCTTTACAGCCTCCGGAACTCCCTAAACAACTGAACAGTACAGATCTACTGAATTGCAGCAGCGGGGCACCAGCGAGTGACCCCATCTGATGCTTCCGATTAGTGATCCACCAACAGCAGTGCAGCGCAGAGTGGGTTTGTATCTTGAGCCTGATTACTGCACAATTTCGTGCGCTGTCGCGTCGTTGTGGCCCATGTACAGTATCATGTCGACAGAAGTGCCATTGAAGACGTGACCTGCCACCCCAAAACCTCCCTGGTGACCTCAGGTTATCTATTTTGGCTACAACATAGAGCGAACTGCCGTCAACATACCATGATGTATGCATTTTCTTTGCTGAAGGCTGTGTGCCACTGCCAGCAGGAACCCACCACCACCAACCAGGCTGGGAGCCGTGCTCCTGTAACCGCAGAAAGTGGGATCCCTGCTCATGCACTGCTACAATTTCCTCCATCGTCTGCTGCTGCTGCCAAAATGTAGCGGTTTAGTTGATGTTTCGAATGCGTTGATTCCCCTTTTAGGGTGTCAAGCATGCATATGCATCTGTTTTGGCACAACCAGTCAGTGTCACTGCTGTGGCACCAGCATGCACAAAATAAGCCCCAGGATATCACCCCAAAGTTGTTTTGATCTTACTTGTGTTGAGACCTTTGACTTCAGCTACTGTTGTACGTGTAGCTGTGCTGTTATTTTCCCAACTTTGTCCCAAGGTCCCGAGGGTTTTTGCAGCACTGCAGTGCCCGCCCAGCTCTACCCGAGTGCCGCAAGAACCCGAAGCAAATAACTGACATTTGGAGTAACGTTGGATTTCTGCATTGTCATTGGCAAATCATGGCTCAACTTTCAAATTTCCGTTTTGACTGACATCGACGAAGGTCACCTTCGGAAGGTGCATGTTGGCCTTGAGCAAGCAATGCCGCTTTTTGAAGGAACATGCAGGACACATCAGGCACTGACAATGGGAAACAGGGCAGAACATGAGGAACCACTTGTGTTCAGCCTGCTGCCCTTATGCAGCAGGCAGTTGGGCGTCCAGGGCCTGGCTTGCATAGCATCTTGCAGCAAACAGGCCAAGCTCGTGAGCATCAAACTTGGTCGAGAAGATGCAACTGATGTTGTGCTGGGCACCCTGGAGGCAGCAAAAGCAGAAGCAGCAGCAGCTACAGAAGCACGCAGCAGCTGCAAGCAGGCACAAGTAGTTGCATGCTGGCAGCCTGTACAGAACCTCCTTCAGACGGTGCCTGCAGCTATGATTGCTGCAGGAGCGGCCAACAGCATCCTTTGGTGTCCATTCATCCCTCTGCAGCATGCGCTGCAGTGGGTAAACTCTGGCGTTCGCATTCACTATGCAGAGCTGCTGGATGCAGCAAGCTGCGCAGTGCCTGGAGTGCAGGTGTGGGTCAAGGCGCAGCACCAGCTGGGCATCCACACAGGACATCCCTGAGGCCGCTCGTGCGGTATGCCTTGGTAAAGTCTGGGTAAGATGCAGCTCGAGCAAAACAGAGGATGCAATTGAGCATGTGCAGCCCTCATGCAAGAGTTGCACAGCTGCTGCCCCACCTGTGGTGTCGCCGGCGAGTGCTTCTGCATGAATCCAGCCAGCGTTAACAGTGAATTTTTGTATGTTTGATTGTTGCTGGGCATCATGAAGTCACCTTGCTGCTGCAGGCATTCACAGAAACATTAAGTCAGACAGCGTGAAGTAGACAGACATGTGACTCGCATCTACTTGTGTTTTCTCCTGCAGGAAGAGCAGCAGCCAGCAGCAGCATATGATTTTGAGCTCCTGCAGCTGGCACTGGCCAGCAACAATGACAGTGCAGTAGTAGCAGCTGCCCACAGCCTGTCAGCAGTCACAGACCCCGCTGCTGATTGCTTGATGATGGTCACAGCAGCAGCATGCGGCCACGGGTGGCTGGCTTTCAAGCTGTCCTGCAAGCCAAGCATGCAGCACCACATCACAGCTCCTGTGCTTAGGTCAGTGCTCAAGCACCTGATGGCAGAGAAAGACCAGTCCGTAGTGTTGGCCATGCTGCAGCAGCAGAAAGTGCAGGACGTATTCGGCAACATGACCTGCGCTGAAGTCATGCTGCAGAGGCAGCTGCCAGCGGCTGCGCAGCTGAGCAGCAACGCTGTGCGGGAGCTGCTGCATGTTGCTGCGCGCAAGGGCTCTGTGGGGTGCCTGCAGCGGCTGTTAGGGCTGGCTGGTGCACGTGGGCTGAGCGGCAGCGTTCTGTTTTTGGCAGGCTTGCTGCAGACAGCTGTGGAGAATGGCAATTACCTTTGTATGATGCACCTCTGTGAGCTGCCAGCTGTGCAGCTCATCTGCAGCAGCACACTGACCCGCTTGCTGGCTGCAGCTACAGCTGCAGCAGCTGCTCAGACCGCAGAAGGAAAGGATGATGCAGCAAAGTGCTCAGCGATCTGCATGCACTACATGTTTGGGCTGCCAGCAGCGCAGGGACTGGGCAGTGGTGCGCTGGTGGCGCCGCTGCAGCTAGCTACTGAGGTGCAGCTGGAGTACTGCATGAAACGGCTGTGCTCGCTGCCTGCTGCCGCACAGCTGGCCGGCAGTGTTGTGGTGGCAGCCATGCAGGCAACTGTGGTCAGCGGCGGTCTTGCTGTATTGAGGCACCTGTGCCTGCTGCCTGCTGCACAGCAGCTTGGCGCCAGAGTGTTGGGGTCGCTGCTGCTAGCGGCTGCAAGGATGGGCCATCACTCCTGCGTGAAACCACTGTGCGGGCTGCCTGCAGTGAGGCAGCTGAATGCTGGCGTTCTTATGCGGGTGCTGTGTGCAGCTGAGGTTCCCAACGTTGTGGTATCAAGCAAGACTAACGTGAACCAGTTCTGAGAGCTCTGACTTTGAAGTTCGTGCGTTTGCAGATGCCGTTTGTACGCTGCAAATGTGTACATGCATGTGGCCAAGCTGTTTGCAACTCCATTGTTGCGTCGGGAGGTTGTGATAACAGGAGTCCATGGACTCATGGGTCCATGGATGGCGCCAGCCAGGACAGTGTTGAGTGGACCCCATGCGCCTTGTCTGGCTCCTAAGTGGGTGGCCTGTGGCGCTGATTTGGTAAGAACTTCTTACTTGAAGTAACGAGTGCCAGCTACTAGCTCTAGTAGAGCTTTCAGCAGATACCGCATCGTGGCGTTCAGTGCATGCTGTGCCGCCGGGGCTCCCAACTCTGTGAGTCAGCGGCGTCATTGGCCGAAAATTTGCTGTGGTTGGACACTTGAAGTGCGAAAGCGTGTGCACATATTGTCAGCCTGGCCTAGCAGCCAGCAGGTTGAGTTGATCACATGACGCCCAACACACCGGATGGTAGGACAACAGTACTACTGTTCATAGTATGAATGGTGCAGCGTGGGCGCCTGTCAACAAGGCTGTCAGTTACCTGACTTATGAGCCTTGCCTCTGAAAAGACAGTAACATGTTGCAGTGCTAGGCTTGGGGCCATTGGCAAAGGTGATGTGGCTCAATAATGAGAGAATGTTTTGCACCCCTAGTTCATTCAACACGATTGTCCCTAATCAACAGTAAAGGAGAGGGGGCCCCGGGGGCAGGTTGCGCCAGGGACAGCGAGTGCGGGCCTTGCGGTGGCGGGGCATGATGATGACTGCTATGGCTTCATTGCTATGGCATCAAAACGTCGGCGACGAAAACGATTAAATGTGGGCCCTGGCATCACATATGACAGTATGACCACAAAGGATGCACACTGTTCTGAGACGCTGGCTGTAACAGATTGTCCAATGGCCGATGCCACATTCTGAAAGCTTTCAGACAATATAAAGAGTGGCAGGTCATACAATCCAAGGCCTGGCCTGCTCGCCAAAAGCAAGGCTGCACTAGTTACGCGGCTGGCGCCATCCACAGCACTCATCATCCCACACGTCACAGACAGCATCATAATCAAACAAACCATCAGTCTCAAACTCCTCGAGCCGCGTCAGTGCTGTCAGCAGCAGCAGGTCACCATGGCCCAATTTGTCTGCCACGGCTGCCGAGGTACACGTATACAGACGCAGCTGTGTCAGCCCTGTCAGCGCTGCAATCACCGGCAGAGCAGCTGCACTGATCATCTTCACCCCGTCCAGATACAGCTGCTGCAGGTTGGTCAGCCGCAATGCCAGTCCTGCAGCTGCTGCGTCATCCACCGCTGTAGCAGCAGATATCCTCAACGCCGTGAGGTTTGTGAGTGCTGCCAGCTGCAGCACATCTGCACGGTTGAAGGGCGGCTGGTAGATGAGCTGCAACTTGCGCAGCTGCTGTAGGCTGCTAAGGTGCTGACACCACGGCTCATCTGGCTTAAGAAACATGCCGTACCACGTAAAGCCTGTCAGGCTGGTGGCAGCAGCAAGGCCATGCAGCAGCGCCAAGTTTGCAGCACGGCCAAGCCGATGTTGCTCCAGCCCATCACCAAGCTCGTTCAGAGCAACGTGGCAGTGATGGGACAGGTACAGGCTCTTCAGCGCTGGCAGGTGCCCCCATGCCGCTGCTGCATCGCTGGCATGCCTGATGTTGTTGTATGTAAGAGCCAGGCTGCTCAGCGCCGACAAGCTGGACAGCGCCTGCAGCTGCTGTACCTCCATTGCATCACACAGCTGCAGCTGCTGCAGCCGCTGCAGCGGCGCAAAGCTGAAGTGCCGCAAGCTGCTGCCACCGCTGCTGCTGTTCCCGCACACTGTGAGCCCTGTCAGGCTTGCAGGAAGGCTGGAGCCTGCGCCAGGATCGCCCTGGACCAGCAAATTCAGCTGCTGCAACGCTGTCAGGTGTGCCAGATCCACTGTGCTGCTGCTGTTGCTGCCCTCACTGGCACTGCAGCATACTTCTAAATGCAGCTGGCGCAGCTGGCCAGGCAGCAGCGACAGGTCACCGCCATGTCCCACGCGGCTTACCTGCAGCTTTGTGAGCAGCTGCAGTTGACCCACTGCTGCCAAGCAGGCATTGTTCACGGGGTTGCGCTCTGCATCTGCAAACAGATGCTGCAGGTTGCTGAGCTGCCTGAAGCACGCAGTGATGCTGCTGCTGTTCAGGCTCAAATGCGCCGGCCGCTGGCAGAGCTCCATCACTGACAGCTGTGTGAGAGCCGCTGCGGGCAGCGCCTGCAGCAGCAGCGGGCTGTACAGAAAGTCGAGGCTGACGCTGCGCAGGCGCAGCAGCGGTGCTGTGCCTGCTGCTGCTACGCGGGTGGCTGCATGCTGCACGCTGAGTGCTAGGACCTGCTCTGCTGCTGCACAGAGGTCTGCAGTAGCGGGATGTCTGTGCAAGAAATTGAGGCCCCCAACTAAGCCGCTGTGCTTTGTTAGCCACACAGCAAAGCGAGAGAGCCGCTTGGGCTGGTGGATTGCTGGGCAGGTGCCTACATTAATGCTGAGGTGTCCTGCTGTGCACTGCTGCAGCGCTGCCCGCCATGCCTTGCAGGTCTGCAGCAGGCTGCAAACTGCCCTCAGGTCACCAGTGATGGCTGGGTGCTGCAGCGCTATGGCTAGCGCTTCTATTGATGGGGCATGCAGTGCAGCAGCAAACAGCATGCTGTATGGACGCTGCCTTGCTTGTGAAAGCGTATGCGAGCGTCGAACTTGACGGCGCCAGCTGCGCTCATGCAGAGGATGATGGGTATTCAATCTTGTACGATGCTCTTAGCAGCTCACCTGGCAGTGCTGGATACCAGCCATTTCTTGTTGCTGCTACTGCTACTACTGCTGCTGCTGCTGCTGCTGCTGCTGCTGCTGCTGCTGCTGCTGGTGTCTCAGATTACTGATTCTGGCCTACAAACTGTGATCTTGGCGTGCATTGCTCTGTTAAGTCAGTGCATTACGATTCAATACACCAGTTCGCGATGGTAAGGTCTTTGCGGATGTCTGCGATCGTTGTGCTGATACGCCCACTGAGGTCAGTTCTGCCAGCACAGCCAAAACACACGACCACAACGTGCAATCATTCTCAATTGCAGCCGATTTGCAGCCGATTTGCATTATTCACCGGCTTGTCTGGGAGGCAGAACTGTTACAACTTGCCCACACATATGCCACACATATGCCACACATATGCCACACATATAAGGTAACCCTGCCTACGTAACCCTGCACCCGGGTGGGTTGGCCTGGCAGCTGCCTGCAGTATTCAAGGGTTATTACGTGCATGCAGGTCATTCATTGCAAGCGTATGCAACATAATGCGTACTCACATGGCAAGAAGGGGCCCCCCAGGACCAGCATGGCTACTTCAACTTCAATGTTGTGGTGCTGCTGCTCCTCCTGCTTGTTCTAGTATTACCTGCATTCAAAACAACACCTGCAGGCAACGTCAATGCATAAGCGCGACGAACAATGTGCTTTAATAGCTAGTGAGCGCACTAGGTGAAGCAGGGATTGGCAGTACACACCACCATCTCGAAAATTCACCTCAGAATTGTCCAGAGTTCCACAACAGCTGCTGCATCTCGGCAGTGCATCGGATGCTGCGCCATGACAAGCATGCAGCAGGAGCTTTACATTTGCTGCTGCTGACAGCATGCTGTCGGTGCGCACTTACACGAAGTTTGAGGGCAGTCGCTTGTTCAAAGATGATGTCCTGCATGACCTGTGGGATGAAGGCTGCTGCGGATGGCGGCAGCAGGGTTGAGTGTTGCTGTCGCCGCAACTGCATGCAGCAGCAGCAGCTTGTAGCTGAGTGTGTAAGCATAAGAATGCTTGTAGCTGTGCACTTGCAGGGGTTGTGCTTAAGCACAGCAAGCTTGCTACCGTGTTTCAAGCATCAGGGGTTCCAGCTTTGTGGGCGGCAGGGCAGCTTCAAGGTGAAGTGCGTGCAACGTGTGAGCTGCTGCGACGTTGCTTAGTTCATGACAAGTTGGTGTGATGGGTGTCTTTAGGTCAGTGACCTCGGCAGGGGTTGGGTAACCCACTTTGGGTTGACCCAACGTTGGTGCACATGCACTCATTCACGTGAAAGGCTGGGCCGCTTGACGTCGGCGCAGCATGTTGGATATCTTTGAAACTGTAAATCTACTTCACTATGATTGACTGAGCTATTTGACGGTTGCATCGTTGGATGAAACCGTTGCATGACCGGTGCGCATCACCCCGCCGACTTTCGACGCTGCTCCGGTTTGCAGCACCATCGTTGCCTGAATAACCGGATTCGACACCTAACAAAATATCTGGCAGCGCCTCTTGGCGACAATCCAGCTTGCTTTGCAGCGTTGCGTCACCTCCGGCGTCCGGTTGACAACGGTTCGCCGAAGGCAGTTTTTGCCAGATCCACGCATCCTTGCACTGTTCATGCTATATATATTCCCTACATACTGCAGAGCGCCGTGCGCAGCCCGCACACATGCCATTGGACGACAACTGTCGCATCTTGCAAGGAGCCTGCTCGTCCTTCAGGCTTGTTGTGTGCTCACATCGCTCCTGTATCACGTGTTGTGCACCTCTATGCTTCAACACACGCACAAGCAGCTGGTTCGTTAGATCTGCATTCCGCTGCGGATAGAAGGCCGGGCCTGGGCCATGGCGCTGCCAGCGCCTGGCGGGCTCACAGTGAGCAGAGGCGCCTTGGCTGCTGCTGCAAAAGACGGCGCAGATGTGACCAAGACCTGGGCCATACCTGGGTTTGATCTGGGCTCCAGCGCCAAGTGAGTGCTTTCGACGCTCAGTGCTTGCCAGAGAGTGCACTCTCTGGTCACGTGACCATGGCTAGCCAACAGCGCTGTTGCAACTGTCATGGTCATGACGAAGCCACTTGCTGTCTTGAAGACAGCATAACAACATAATGTCACATGATCAGCTGGAGCCTTAACTTTGACGGTTAGATACCTAGCCTACGCTTGCATGGCAAAGTCGACATGTCGTCACTGGTCTCAGACCGCTATCAGTGATGGCGCCCTTGGTAACCGTCCTTATTGTAACAGTGCAGTTGCAACTTGCCTTGTATCATCGCAAATGCTGCTTTCATTTGGTGTCTTTTCATACAACAATGCCCAAGCCCGCCCCTTCAGGCCCCTTGTTGACTGATCTGTTCTGCTGCTTGTCTGCAGGAAGGTTGCCTGTGCAGAGGAAGGCAGCACGCTGCTGTCCAGCCGCCAGCAGCAGACACATGCCGCGCCGGTGCAGTTCCGCGACCCCTTTCGGTCCCAAGACGGCCCTGTGCCGACCAGCTGCACCGTCAAGCTGGAGTTGATGACAAGGCCCGCAGGGCACAACACCCGCAGCGGAGGCCCCACCAATGCTCCACAGACCAGCCACCTGGTGGATGGTGCACACCCCGGCAGGAACAAGGTAGGGCTCATGTATGGAGCGCTGCTTGGGCATGGCGCAGTCCATTGTCGTGGAGGCTGTTGAAACCAACACATGCAGCAGCCAGCCAGCCAGCCTGCCTGCCAGCCTGCCAGCCAGCCAGCCAGCCTGCCAGCCTGCCTGCCTGCCTGCCTGCCTGCCAGCCTGCCAGCCAGCCAGCCAGCCTGCCAGCCAGCCAGCCAGCCAGCCAGCCTGCCTGCCTGCCTGCCTGCCTGCCTGCCAGCCTGCCTGCCAGCCAGCCAGCCAGCCTGCCTGCCTGCCTGCCAGCCAGCCAGCCAGCCTGCCTGCCAGCCAGCCTGCCTGCCAGCCAGCCAGCCAGCCTGCCTGCCTGCCAGCCAGCCAGCCAGCCTGCCAGCCAGCCAGCCTGCCTGCCTGCCTGCCTGCCTGCCTGCCTGCCTGCCAGCCTGCCAGCCAGCCTGCCTGCCAGCCAGCCAGCCAGCCAGCCTGCCAGCCTGCCAGCCAGCCAGCCAGCCAGCCAGCCTGCCAGCCAGCCTGCCAGCCTGCCTGCCTGCCTGCCTGCCTGCCTGCCTGCCTGCCTGCCTGCCTGCCTGCCTGCCTGCCTGCCTGCCTGCCTGCCTGCCATTCAGCAGCCTGCCGTGAGAGTGTGCCAGGGGTGTCCCTTGGGGTTTGCCCAGCTGGTCCCGTTTGTACTCATGGGGAACAGTACATACACCTCTCGCCTGCTTTTAAGCAGACAACAGTTATTTGCAACAAGACCATTTCAGGCGCTTTCTGCAGATGGCATGCAGCTCTTGGCAACTGTGGTTCTGCTGCATACTGCAGGCTGTGGTGACAGACGCCAAGCGGGCGTTCCACCTGAAGGCTTCTGCTGCGGGCTCGCGCAAGGTCATGGAGGACATCGGCTTTGCATTGGCCAGCGGGGAGGCTGCTGCGGACAGCGACGGCTACGTGGCAATCAAAGGTAGGTGGTTGTGCCAAGGCAGCTCAGCCTGGCCATCAGCCTGGCCATGGCCCTGCTGACATGGGAATGCTGTGTGTGTGTTCAAATATCACAGACGCATTCCTTCGAGTTGTTTCAGCATTATGACGGCAGCAGTAGCATAGTGGCACTATGTGGTAACAGCCAGCGACACATGTTGGACACAACACTCACAAGTGGTGAAGCACCTGGTGGGCTGCATGTTGAGTGCACTCACATCTGCAGCTAGCTAGTGCAAGCCTGACGCTCGCACTGTTCCCGTTGTGCTGCCGACCGTCATTCTGCTGCAGTCATGTTCCGGGGCGTGCCGCTCATCATCAAGATGTCAGACATCTACGCCTTGTTCATGGACAAGCTGCTGTCCAGTGTGCACGGGCTGCGGCGTTACTCGTGCATACCTGTCATTGCGCTGGCTGCGCCTGACGGCTGCACACGCGACTATCGTGCGTGCTCCGCTGCTGCGCTAGACTCCGCGGTGCAGAAGTATGACAGCAGCAGCGGCGAGTTCAACATGCTGCGGGACAACAGGTGAGCAGATATGGCAGTGCACCATGCCAGTGGCATGGTTTGTGCTGGAGCGCAGCACTGCAGGCTGCAAAGGCTTGCATTGCATGCCAGCAGCACATGGCACGCCCCCGTATGACTTGTGGAATGGGCATAGCTTGTTGTTGGATGCAGCCATGACGACGTCAGTGTGATCGCAGCACAGCAGAGCAAACATTGTGTCTTGTCTTCAGGGCACTCCTACATGCAAAATATATGCACATGCCTAGTCACAGTCGCATACAGAGCAACTGGCTTTGCAAACGTAACAAGGCTTGTTGTTGTCTCCGCCTCTGACTACCACTTGCTTCTGCAGGGCCAAGCCACCCGTGGTGGTGGTGGTGCCAGAGTCTGTGGCTGCTGCGCAGCAGCTGTGCGGGCAGCTTGCCAAGCGGGAGCGTGTGCTCATCATAGACGTGGGTAGGTGCAAGGCTGCAGGCAGCCGGTGGTGTGAAGTTCAGCCTGCTGCATGCTTACTTGTGCTGCTGCATCTGTGTGAGCTGCCGCCGGTCATGTGTTTGGGGTTGCAACATACCGTTTTGGTCTGCGCACACGCATATCCTGGCAGTGCAAAACTGCTATGCACGTAGCGTTTCATAGCACAACAGAACGTAACAATAAACTGCTATGCACGGGTGAAGCATCATGCAGCTGCCTTATGGCAGGGTGTGGTATGCTTGCAAGCATACACAAACCTACAGCAACTGTGAAACTCCAGGGATTGCCAGCCTCATTGATATGCCACAGGCGTTACAAGCGGTAGCCGACAGCGCTGGGGTGTGACAATTTACATGTAGTGTGCTGCTGCATGGCACACGCTCGCATAGCGTGATGCTCATACCAAGAGGTGCATCAGCATGCCCTGCCTTCACGGCTTGCCATGCGCTGTCAAAACCAGGAAATGCAATGGCAGGTTTGTGCAAAAGGTCTTGTCAAGGACCCTGGTTCAACTCCCACATGCGGCCTCCATTGTTGTTCTGCCTGCTGCGCTTATTGCCGCAGGACACTCCACCATGGCCACCTGCCTCATCGACTATGTGCCACGCCGCCTGCCTACCGTCGTCCTGCGCCTCAGCAACAGCTTCAGGGGCGCGCAGGACATCGAGCACGCGCTGGTGAACATGCTGGCCGAGCAGGAGCAGGGCGTGGTGCTGCAGCAATTCGTGAACGACATGATCAGGGACGGCTCTCCGGCCAAGGGCATCAGGCTGAAGGTGCGTGGATCAACACAGCCGCCAGCACTTGCATATGCCACTTGGTGCCTGCCTCATGCCTGTGCTTTGTGTATTGTTGCATTGCTTGCAGAGGCGCAGCACTTGAACATTTTGCACTGAGCCTGCGTTGTCAACAGCTGCCAGGGCTGCTGGCTGGTTTTTGCGTATGGCACAGCTTGCATCTCAGCAACAGCACATCCAGATTCGTACAGAGTACCATTCACCTTACGCCTCTCTGCCAAACTTGCTGCTTTTGTTCTGCCTGTCGTACGCAACGCCCGCCGCTTGCAGGAGACCATCCGCAAAGCAGTGGAGGCGGCTACAGACGAGGTAGACCAAAGCGACAAAGGCAAGCGTGTCTCGCGCGAGGATGATGACCTGGACAAGCTCAAGCCGGAGGGCATCACCCTGGGAGAGGTGCAGGCGTGCAGTGAGCTGGTGGCAGACGCCGCAAAGCAGGTGGGTGCCGCATTGCAGCATTTGGCACCTGCACAGTTCTCACCACAGGCAACAACCTCACCGCAGTGTGTCAAGGCACACATGGCACGCTGCCAGAGTCCCAATCGGTCGGTGGCATTGCATACCTGGTTGCTTGCAGAGCAATTTTGTTGGGCTTTCATCAACGCCAAGTCTACTGCATGTGCGACATGCTAGTCACAGTTCTGACCTAGCCGGCAGCGTCAACTGCCTGATGGCAATGTTGGTGTCTGCTTGGGTTTGCCTGCTGCAGATGGTGGAGGCTGCCATTGAGATGAGCCAGCAGTGCAGCAAGCCCCCCACCGTGCTGTTCCTGACAGGCGGCGGCGGCATGATCCCCCAGCTGGTGAAGGGCATCAAGTGAGTGAACAGTAGTACTCCTTGACAAAGGCATGACAGCATCTCCACTGCTTTCTGATATGTGACACAACCCTCAGCTGGTGAAGGGCGTCAGGTGAGTAAAATCGTGGCGGCATTGCGGCTGCTTTGTGGAGGTGAATGTTACACGGCTGTGCTGCAATGTCCTGATGACTGTATCGATAGCCTTGCTACTGTAGCCTGACACTTGTTGCTCGGGTTTTGATGCGCTGAAGATGCTGCCGCGAGCGCTGACTCACTATTTGCTTGCTGTTGTAACACGATCCTCAACCGCTGCAGACAGCTGGTCTGCAAGCTTGCGTCTCCTTCGCACATGCTGATGTTCCTGACCACTGCGGCTGACCTGAAGTTACACTTTGTGTACTCGTCGCAGGGCAGCTGCCACATGACACTCCTGGTGTGCGCATGTCTGCTGCAGGGACGTGGCTGCAGACAAGCTCGGGCAAGGCGTGCCAGTACTGGTTGGCGAAGGAGGCAACAGCAACGTAGTCGCCATGGGCGCCGCCGAACTGGGCATCTGCTGGCTGAATGCACACCATGCAGGTGGCCAGCCCCTGCCACAGCCAGGCTCCCCCTACCAAGACCTGCTGCCAGAGGTGCGTGCAGGTTGGGGTATAATCATATGCATTGTTGCCAAGGCTCTGAGGTCTGTATGTTTGGCGGCTCTTGGTTGCGCAAGTACAGACGCATGGGCCATCTGCTGTTTGTTGTTTTCTGGCAGCTGCCGTAGGCCTTGTCACCCTCCCCTCTTGCCGAGCAAGCTATGCCACAGGGAATGCTACTTTCCCTGGCGCGGCATTGAGTTGGTGCCACACGTCATGTTCTGCAACAATTTCTGCTAGTGCCATGAAATGCTCACCTGTTCAAACTGCCACTCCTGCTGCTGCTGCTGCTGCTGCTGCTGTTGCCGCTGCTGTGGTAGGTGTGGATCGGCCCCGCCGGCTGCTACTACGCAGTGCTGTGCAGGTACACCCCTCGCATTGTGCGGAACATGTCGCCGGAGCAGCTCAGGGACCTCAGCCGGCGTGTGCACGCTGCCGCCAAGCTCCCAAGCGGCGAGCCAGACCTGCAGCAGCGCGAGCAGGACCAGCAGCAGCTACTGGCCCACATCCAGTACCACATCAAGAGCAAGACCACGCAGCGCCCACGCGTAGACCCAGCGCTGCAGGCAGATCAGCCCAGGGCAGAGCCGCGGCCAGGGCCGCCGAAAGGGCTGCCCTTCTTCTACTCGGTGGTGACGCCGCTGGACCAGCTGCCCGTGCAGAATGTGCCGCTGCCGTGGCATCTGAAGGCCGCGCCAGGCAGCAGCAGCCTGTCGCTGGAGGTGGTCAAGATCGACCCGCAGTTCAAGTACGACGAGGTGCTGGCAGCCAGCTGGACCATGCAGAACCCCGGGCCTGGGCAGTACATCAGCGCTGCAATCAGCGTGGATGAAGACAGCCAGCTGGCGTGCAGTGCGATGCTGTACTCTGCGAGTCCTGCAGGCTCTGACGGGCAGTCTCTGACAGTCAGCACAGACAGTGACAGCTTCGAGGCGCAGCGGCGCGACGCAGAGCGCAAGCTGCCGCGCCTGTCGCCGCTGGCCCAGGAGTTCAAGAGCATAATCAGCGGCAAGAAGGCGCTGGAAGCACCACAGCCAGCAGATGCTGCAGCAGCTGTGGCGCCAGCAGCTGCCGCGCCAGCAGCTGTGGCGCCAGCAGTTGCAGCACCAGCAGCTGTGGCGGCAGCACCTACTCAGCCTGCAGCAGCACCGGCAGCAGGGCTTGTCAACCCTATACACATAGCTATTGCGCAGCGCAGGGCTGCTGCTTTGGCAGCAGTGGCTGCTGCAGCAGCTGCCGCGCCAGCCGCTGTGGCGCCAGCAGCTGCCGCGCCAGCAGCTGTGGCGCCAGCAGCTGCCGCGCCAGCAGCTGTGGCGCCAGCAGCTGCCGCGCCAGCAGCTGTGGCGCCAGCAGCTGCCGCGCCAGCAGCTGTGGCGCCAGCAGCTGTGCCGCCAGCAGCTGCAGCACCAGCAGCTGTGCCGCCAGCAGCTGCCGCGCCAGCAGCTGTGGCGCCAGCAGCTGCAGCCCCGACGCAAGCAACAGTAGCAACGATGGCCGCAGCTCTGAACGCCATGCTGCAGCAGGCAGCAGCGCAGCAGGCAGCAGCACTGTCCGAGGACAATGCCTCATGCATGAGCCCTGAAGCAGCAAACAGAGGTGGACCATCCAGCAGGCTGATGGCTGGCCCGGGGGCCTCACAGGCTGCTGCGCCAGCTAGGAGGACACGCAAGGGAGGACAGCGTGCATCAGGGAGCCCTGGTGATGGTGGGAGTGGCAGTGGGCCGCAGTCATCAACACACAAGCGCAACAGCAGCAGCAGCAGCCACAGCCGCGGTGACAAAGACGGAAAGCTGCCCGCTAAGCGCAGGCGTTGAGCCAGGGACCTTGCCTGGGGGTGTCCAGCTTCTGGTGTGAGCTGGCTGCTGGTGTGAGCTGGCTGCTGCTGTGGTCTGGCTGCTGGTGTGAGCTGGCTGCTGGTGTGAGCTGGCTGCTGGTGTGAGCTGGCTGCTGGTGTGACCTGGCTGCTGGTGTGAGCTGGCTGCTGGTGTGAGCTGGCTGGTGGTGTGGGCTGGCTGCTGGTGTGGGCTGGCTGCTGGTGTGGGCTGGCTGCTGGTGTGAGCTGGCTGCTGGTGTGAGCTGGCTGGTGGTGTGAGCTGGCTGGTGGTGTGAGCTGGCTGGTGGTGTGGGCTGGCTGGTGGTGTGAGCTGGCTGCTGGTGTGAGCTGGCTGCTGGTGTGGGCTGGCTGCTGGTGTGAGCTGGCTGCTGGTGTGAGCTGGCTGGTGGTGTGAGCTGGCTGGTGGTGTGAGCTGGCTGGTGGTGTGAGCTGGCTGCTGGTGTGAGCTGGCTGCTGGTGTGAGCTGGCTGCTGGTGTGAGCTGGCTGCTGGTGTGAGCTGGCTGCTGGTGTGAGCTGGCTGCTGGTGTGAGCTGGCTGCTGGTGTGAGCTGGCTGCTGGTGTGGGCTGGCTGCTGGTGTGGGCTGGCTGCTGGTGTGAGCTGGCTGTTGGGGCTGCATGCCGGTCGCTGCTGCGTGTTCTCACATGCGCTGAGGCTGGCTGGACAGCTTGCTGGTTGGGAGAAAGTGATGTGTTGGCGTTGCGCAGGAGGCGGGTGTTGGTATGCCTGGCCTGTTGCGTGCAGCGCGCTTTTTGTCAAGGAGGTGCCAAGGCTGTTGTGCTTTCTTTGCTGGAGATGCTCGTACTCGTGTGACTGAACCATGCCCTGCTTCCTGTTCAGGTTCATTTCAGGCCACATAATGTAGCGCAGTATAGACCATGTGCTTGATTTGTAGTGCCAGGTTAGCGACACATATGTTGGCCATCATGTTTGTATTTTTGGTGCGCGGCTGCTTTACAGAACAGATATTGCTATTTGCTGGCTTGTGCTGGCTATGGCGGCACACCGTTCTGTTGTTATGGCTATTTCAGTCGATCGTAGCTTGGGCTGAGCAGATCTGATGTTTTTGTTGTGCTGCTAGTCCCTCTTTGCCGCTTTGCTGGCCACCTGGTCTGCCTATTGTCGCCCACAGCGATGAACCGGCTGTTTGCCATTGACCCCTCTACGGTTTTGGCATGTGCGTAAACAAAGGCTGGTGAACATTACATTACATTACATTACATGCTCCACTCAACGAGGAGTGGGAACCCCAGTCAGGAGCCAACGAGAGGCTCATAGGGGGAGGAAACATCGAAGAAAAACTCATCATCGTCCAAACCGCCAGAAGAAACCGCAGAAAAGAACTCCTCAGCGTCATCAATAGCTTGAGCAATAGCATGAGAGGACAAAATAACCTCAGGATCAGTGTCCAGCTGGGCATGGTACAAACGTAGCGAACAAGTGGCCTACATATAAATGTCAAGCTTTCAACGACGAACCTAAATCAATTTGAGCTGTTAGCAGTGGCACAGTGTACTGCAAGAAAAGAGCTAAAAACACGTTGCCCTGAAGTGCCCCGACTCGACTGTTACATATGTTAACTTGCGCTGTAGAGTGTTGCTGTGGGTGCTGCTGCCTGCAACATGTTTTGATGTGTAATGTAATACTTCTGGGCTTCCCTTGCTGGCTGATCAGGCACTGCAGTTCTGGTGTGCCAAGTGCCCTGCCGCTGCTGTTGCGCTCTGCTGCTTGGCGCTGTGCGCTGCACATACAGTTTCAACTGTCATATCTGTGACATACTGCGCAACACCGCTTCAGGCCCACCGGCAGCTGCTGCGCGCGTGCAGCTAGTGTGGCTGCACAGAGTTTGTTGAGGACTAGTATTCTACACAGTTTCCTGCAAACATCCTTCTTGTGTGATCAAGGCGAATTCTGGAGCTCAAAATTACTAGCAGTTTGAAGCTGCTGCTGCTGGCAGGTGGGGGCCCTGCTGTGCAGTTGGGATGCAAGCAAACCAAAGCAGCAGCACTGGCAGCTGTGCCTTACTGTGCCTGCCACATACAGCAGGTTGCTATGCCAGCATGGCTGTCTGCTTGCAAGCTGTGTTGATTTGTTGCAAAATGCAGATGCTACGTTTGTACCATACCCAGCTGAGACTGTGATTGCATGCCAGCCTTTGCTGCAGCAGTTCTTAGCCTGCACTGCATCCCTTCTGTTGCTGTTCCTGGACTTGGTGCCTGAAGTGCACACCTACCTTTTTATGCTATGGCTGATGTGCTCCTGCTGCTGCTGGGTATGCAGCTGATTTTACTGCGGCAGTAGCACTGTTTGCAATATATGATATCTGCCTGGGCAGGAGCAGCAGCAGCAGCAGACAACAGGAAACGTTACAGCTATGTGTGCTGTGAATCACGGTGGCATGTGTTTTTCAACTGCAGTTGTTGGTGGGCGTGACAGCAGCAGCATGTGCCAGCAGGTGCCTCACTGCTGCCACCTAATTTTTTGGCGAAGCCTTTCAGCACTGCGCTGTGTTTAACGTCGTTCAATGTTCAAAACAAATTGTATGCAGGTGCTGCAGCAGCGCGATCGAGCTGCAGTGCTCTGGACATCCGTGTTGACCCGTCAGGCTCACCTGCAACGTGGGCTTGCGAGGGCCCGTCAGGATTGGTTTTCTGCTTTAACCAAAGGTACGTTGCATAATGTGTCGACGATGATAAGTTGGCAGCGTGGCAGCTGTGTGGCTCGGAGCAGGCTTGTTTCAGGGCACCTTTCCGTCTTGAAGTTCTTCACCATATCGCAGTTTATTTCGGCTCAAGCCATGCTTAAATCAATCATCAAATTTAAAAGTTAATCGACCGCAAGGTTTCTTGCAGGCTCCGTGCATATCGCTTGGCAGGCCAACAGTCGTCACAACCAACGCGAGTGACAGCAGCAGGAGCCATGTTCAAGAGCTTCGAGCGTAGTTGAATTATGACAGGAATTTTACCATTACATTCGGCAATTCAGCATGACTGCAAATGCCTGTATGTGAAATGGCCACCAAGTGCCTTGCTGCCTTGCAGCAGTCGTTTGAAGCAGGAACCGCTCCTGACAAGTCTGAGCACCAAAGCACAACATCCACATGTAGTTTACTCATACAATAAGCTTCTGAACATGCCATTTTGTTCCCACACTCGCTCTCAGGTGAACACCAGGAAGTAACCACCCTACAGCAGCATGGTGCCAGCACCTCCCAAGCCCCGGGCGGTGCGAACATGCAGGACGGCGACAAGCGCAGGTGCCCTCAAACAGGTGAGCTCAAGGGCTCTCTGAGTGACACCCTGTGCACTGCTGGCCAGCCATCTTGCATGCAGCTGACAGCCACAATCCCTACATGCCATGCAGCAGCACAACAGCAGACTCAGCGCTGGTCTTTCCTGGGGTAGTCGCCAGCAGTGCCGCGGCGCTGCTTCCCGTCTCGGCACACACAAAGACTCCTCTTGCGGCTGCGCACCATGTTCCACAAATCTGGCAGCTTCAATACATCAGCCATGACAGATGCAGCTGTGATCTTCATAAAGGTGTTGTACAGGCCGTGCTGCAGGTCTCGCGGCTTCACATCAGCACCACCCAGCTGGCAGCTGTTATACAAGTAGTTGCGGAAGGCTGCTTTGAGGCTGCCAAATGCATGTTCAATGGGCTTGTTGAAATCTGGGGAGTAGGGTGCAATGTGCAGCAGTTGATCTTCATTGATGCCACCTGCAACCAACATCTGTAGGCCATCCTTCCCCAGGTGAACACTTGGGTTGTCAAAGATGTACAGCGGCGTAGTGCCGCGCTGCGCCTGCTGTTGGTTGGCTATGTCTTTGATCTCCATCATGCAGTGAACAAACTCCAGCTGAGTCATGCTCTTGGCCTGCTGGGTTGGTTTGTCCTTCAACTGCAGGTGCAAGAATTGCCGGATTGGCAGCGCGCAGCCTTGTTAGCAGCGCAGGAGCGCAACGCAGCGGTGTGGATGGATGCGATGGGACGCTTCTACATCAGGCTCAGTGCAGACAAGGTCAGATACATCACCAAGTCTATGAGGGGGCAGAGATTGTTCTGGGGCTTGACTGGCTGCTTGCCAGGTGTGCAGCACTTCAAGTTCTGCGCGCCGCGTGCAGTCGCCACAGCAGCAGCGCTTCAGTGCAAGATGTGTGCATGTGTGCTGGCTGATATGGTTGGCACATGCATGGGCTACATGCACACAAGCGAGGAGCAGCTGGTGTGCATGCTGTATTGGTTAGGCATCAGCAGCAGTATGTGTGCTCAGGTAGCAGTGGACTGGTGGGATGGGCGGATTAATTTCCTCCATGCACAGCACAACATGCTGATTCAAGCTGATGGCTCATGTCATGACAAGGGTTATTACAGCAGCAGCAGGCAGCAGGTGCTGGAGCGCGACTTTGAGTTCTGCGCTGCAGCATATGACAACTGGCTGCAGCCAGGGGGCAGTGTGCTGCGCGTGAGCACGCGCGGATGTGACATGCACCAATCCTTGCACATTGGTTTCCAGCTTGCTGCTGCAGGTGGTGTCATTGTACTGTCACCAAGTTACTCTGCTGTTATGTTCACAGCAGAGGACGGGCAGCGCTGCAGCTTCACTACAGCACTAAAAAAAGCACTGCGGGACTGTTACTACACAGTACAGCAGGGCTGGCATGTCTTTCGATGGCAGGCGCCTGCGCAGTAGCAGCGCACACTCACCATGTACGGTACATTGAGGTTGCCAGCATGGTCCTTGTTGTCTGTTGTGCCGGTGACAAACTTGCAGTAGACGGGCCCGTGCACAGCGTTGACGGCGCAGACAAAGTGCAACTTGACCGGCTCTGCGTCCTTGCCCTTGCGCATCCATTTGCATGGCAGCACAGCATGCACGTTTTCATCGTGTGCATCACAATAGACCTTGACGGAGCCGCCTGCCAGGTCTGACATCCAGAATTTGCACTCATCAACGAAATATATGCGCTGCAGCATGTCGGGGTCACTTTGGTACTTCTGCCACAGCGCCGCAGCTGCTGCCTTTCGCCTTTGTTTCTGTATCTTTGTCAAGTCCAGCTTCACATCTATTCTCCTGCGCACCAGGTCGGGGTCAGCCCATTTCATGTACTTCAGCAGTCTCTTGGGTGTGATGTTGTAGTCAGTGCACAGCTGGCGCAGTGTGTCATTTTCCTGACATGCGACTTCGATTGAAGTCCACCACACGTGCACATCAACCTTTCTCTTTGAATCTGCCGATGGGTAGGCCTTTACCACCTTGCCAGCCTTGAATATTGTGCTGGCATGGAAGGCGACAGCATGTGGGACATTTGAGGGCCTGCCGCCATGCTTGGGTGTAGCCACTGTGCCGTTTGCTGTGAAGTTCTTGTGATGAAGTTTGCAGAACCGGTTCAGGTCCCCGTGTACCTCCTTGGCGTAGTCAGGGTACTGCTCTCTGTAATAATATGCGGGCGTAAACTTTTCGTCAGCTGTGGTCAAAGCCATTATCACACACACCACCGCCGCCACCCTCATGGCCGTGGTGCTGCGGTTGCTCTTCCATCCTGAAGGGTGCTTGCGCACCATGGACAGCCCCCCTGCAGGCATGAATCCAAAACGTATGGATATGTTAGCTGTGCTTCTAGCAGCAGTGTGAACAGAAGTAACTGGTCAGGTCAAACAACAGCCTGCGGCATCATGGAGTTTGACCGGTCTCAGCTGGGCATGGTACAAACGTAGCGAACAAGTGGCCTACATATAAATGTCAAGCTTTCAACGACGAACCTAAATCAATTTGAGCTGTTAGCAGTGGCACAGTGTACTGCAAGAAAAGAGCTAAAAACACGTTGCCCTGAAGTGCCCCGACTCGACTGTTACATATGTTAACTTGCGCTGTAGAGTGTTGCTGTGGGTGCTGCTGCCTGCAACATGTTTTGATGTGTAATGTAATACTTCTGGGCTTCCCTTGCTGGCTGATCAGGCACTGCAGTTCTGGTGTGCCAAGTGCCCTGCCGCTGCTGTTGCGCTCTGCTGCTTGGCGCTGTGCGCTGCACATACAGTTTCAACTGTCATATCTGTGACATACTGCGCAACACCGCTTCAGGCCCACCGGCAGCTGCTGCGCGCGTGCAGCTAGTGTGGCTGCACAGAGTTTGTTGAGGACTAGTATTCTACACAGTTTCCTGCAAACATCCTTCTTGTGTGATCAAGGCGAATTCTGGAGCTCAAAATTACTAGCAGTTTGAAGCTGCTGCTGCTGGCAGGTGGGGGCCCTGCTGTGCAGTTGGGATGCAAGCAAACCAAAGCAGCAGCACTGGCAGCTGTGCCTTACTGTGCCTGCCACATACAGCAGGTTGCTATGCCAGCATGGCTGTCTGCTTGCAAGCTGTGTTGATTTGTTGCAAAATGCAGATGCTACGTTTGTACCATACCCAGCTGAGACTGTGATTGCATGCCAGCCTTTGCTGCAGCAGTTCTTAGCCTGCACTGCATCCCTTCTGTTGCTGTTCCTGGACTTGGTGCCTGAAGTGCACACCTACCTTTTTATGCTATGGCTGATGTGCTCCTGCTGCTGCTGGGTATGCAGCTGATTTTACTGCGGCAGTAGCACTGTTTGCAATATATGATATCTGCCTGGGCAGGAGCAGCAGCAGCAGCAGACAACAGGAAACGTTACAGCTATGTGTGCTGTGAATCACGGTGGCATGTGTTTTTCAACTGCAGTTGTTGGTGGGCGTGACAGCAGCAGCATGTGCCAGCAGGTGCCTCACTGCTGCCACCTAATTTTTTGGCGAAGCCTTTCAGCACTGCGCTGTGTTTAACGTCGTTCAATGTTCAAAACAAATTGTATGCAGGTGCTGCAGCAGCGCGATCGAGCTGCAGTGCTCTGGACATCCGTGTTGACCCGTCAGGCTCACCTGCAACGTGGGCTTGCGAGGGCCCGTCAGGATTGGTTTTCTGCTTTAACCAAAGGTACGTTGCATAATGTGTCGACGATGATAAGTTGGCAGCGTGGCAGCTGTGTGGCTCGGAGCAGGCTTGTTTCAGGGCACCTTTCCGTCTTGAAGTTCTTCACCATATCGCAGTTTATTTCGGCTCAAGCCATGCTTAAATCAATCATCAAATTTAAAAGTTAATCGACCGCAAGGTTTCTTGCAGGCTCCGTGCATATCGCTTGGCAGGCCAACAGTCGTCACAACCAACGCGAGTGACAGCAGCAGGAGCCATGTTCAAGAGCTTCGAGCGTAGTTGAATTATGACAGGAATTTTACCATTACATTCGGCAATTCAGCATGACTGCAAATGCCTGTATGTGAAATGGCCACCAAGTGCCTTGCTGCCTTGCAGCAGTCGTTTGAAGCAGGAACCGCTCCTGACAAGTCTGAGCACCAAAGCACAACATCCACATGTAGTTTACTCATACAATAAGCTTCTGAACATGCCATTTTGTTCCCACACTCGCTCTCAGGTGAACACCAGGAAGTAACCACCCTACAGCAGCATGGTGCCAGCACCTCCCAAGCCCCGGGCGGTGCGAACATGCAGGACGGCGACAAGCGCAGGTGCCCTCAAACAGGTGAGCTCAAGGGCTCTCTGAGTGACACCCTGTGCACTGCTGGCCAGCCATCTTGCATGCAGCTGACAGCCACAATCCCTACATGCCATGCAGCAGCACAACAGCAGACTCAGCGCTGGTCTTTCCTGGGGTAGTCGCCAGCAGTGCCGCGGCGCTGCTTCCCGTCTCGGCACACACAAAGACTCCTCTTGCGGCTGCGCACCATGTTCCACAAATCTGGCAGCTTCAATACATCAGCCATGACAGATGCAGCTGTGATCTTCATAAAGGTGTTGTACAGGCCGTGCTGCAGGTCTCGCGGCTTCACATCAGCACCACCCAGCTGGCAGCTGTTATACAAGTAGTTGCGGAAGGCTGCTTTGAGGCTGCCAAATGCATGTTCAATGGGCTTGTTGAAATCTGGGGAGTAGGGTGCAATGTGCAGCAGTTGATCTTCATTGATGCCACCTGCAACCAACATCTGTAGGCCATCCTTCCCCAGGTGAACACTTGGGTTGTCAAAGATGTACAGCGGCGTAGTGCCGCGCTGCGCCTGCTGTTGGTTGGCTATGTCTTTGATCTCCATCATGCAGTGAACAAACTCCAGCTGAGTCATGCTCTTGGCCTGCTGGGTTGGTTTGTCCTTCAACTGCAGGTGCAAGAATTGCCGGATTGGCAGCGCGCAGCCTTGTTAGCAGCGCAGGAGCGCAACGCAGCGGTGTGGATGGATGCGATGGGACGCTTCTACATCAGGCTCAGTGCAGACAAGGTCAGATACATCACCAAGTCTATGAGGGGGCAGAGATTGTTCTGGGGCTTGACTGGCTGCTTGCCAGGTGTGCAGCACTTCAAGTTCTGCGCGCCGCGTGCAGTCGCCACAGCAGCAGCGCTTCAGTGCAAGATGTGTGCATGTGTGCTGGCTGATATGGTTGGCACATGCATGGGCTACATGCACACAAGCGAGGAGCAGCTGGTGTGCATGCTGTATTGGTTAGGCATCAGCAGCAGTATGTGTGCTCAGGTAGCAGTGGACTGGTGGGATGGGCGGATTAATTTCCTCCATGCACAGCACAACATGCTGATTCAAGCTGATGGCTCATGTCATGACAAGGGTTATTACAGCAGCAGCAGGCAGCAGGTGCTGGAGCGCGACTTTGAGTTCTGCGCTGCAGCATATGACAACTGGCTGCAGCCAGGGGGCAGTGTGCTGCGCGTGAGCACGCGCGGATGTGACATGCACCAATCCTTGCACATTGGTTTCCAGCTTGCTGCTGCAGGTGGTGTCATTGTACTGTCACCAAGTTACTCTGCTGTTATGTTCACAGCAGAGGACGGGCAGCGCTGCAGCTTCACTACAGCACTAAAAAAAGCACTGCGGGACTGTTACTACACAGTACAGCAGGGCTGGCATGTCTTTCGATGGCAGGCGCCTGCGCAGTAGCAGCGCACACTCACCATGTACGGTACATTGAGGTTGCCAGCATGGTCCTTGTTGTCTGTTGTGCCGGTGACAAACTTGCAGTAGACGGGCCCGTGCACAGCGTTGACGGCGCAGACAAAGTGCAACTTGACCGGCTCTGCGTCCTTGCCCTTGCGCATCCATTTGCATGGCAGCACAGCATGCACGTTTTCATCGTGTGCATCACAATAGACCTTGACGGAGCCGCCTGCCAGGTCTGACATCCAGAATTTGCACTCATCAACGAAATATATGCGCTGCAGCATGTCGGGGTCACTTTGGTACTTCTGCCACAGCGCCGCAGCTGCTGCCTTTCGCCTTTGTTTCTGTATCTTTGTCAAGTCCAGCTTCACATCTATTCTCCTGCGCACCAGGTCGGGGTCAGCCCATTTCATGTACTTCAGCAGTCTCTTGGGTGTGATGTTGTAGTCAGTGCACAGCTGGCGCAGTGTGTCATTTTCCTGACATGCGACTTCGATTGAAGTCCACCACACGTGCACATCAACCTTTCTCTTTGAATCTGCCGATGGGTAGGCCTTTACCACCTTGCCAGCCTTGAATATTGTGCTGGCATGGAAGGCGACAGCATGTGGGACATTTGAGGGCCTGCCGCCATGCTTGGGTGTAGCCACTGTGCCGTTTGCTGTGAAGTTCTTGTGATGAAGTTTGCAGAACCGGTTCAGGTCCCCGTGTACCTCCTTGGCGTAGTCAGGGTACTGCTCTCTGTAATAATATGCGGGCGTAAACTTTTCGTCAGCTGTGGTCAAAGCCATTATCACACACACCACCGCCGCCACCCTCATGGCCGTGGTGCTGCGGTTGCTCTTCCATCCTGAAGGGTGCTTGCGCACCATGGACAGCCCCCCTGCAGGCATGAATCCAAAACGTATGGATATGTTAGCTGTGCTTCTAGCAGCAGTGTGAACAGAAGTAACTGGTCAGGTCAAACAACAGCCTGCGGCATCATGGAGTTTGACCGGTCTCAGCTGGGCATGGTACAAACGTAGCGAACAAGTGGCCTACATATAAATGTCAAGCTTTCAACGACGAACCTAAATCAATTTGAGCTGTTAGCAGTGGCACAGTGTACTGCAAGAAAAGAGCTAAAAACACGTTGCCCTGAAGTGCCCCGACTCGACTGTTACATATGTTAACTTGCGCTGTAGAGTGTTGCTGTGGGTGCTGCTGCCTGCAACATGTTTTGATGTGTAATGTAATACTTCTGGGCTTCCCTTGCTGGCTGATCAGGCACTGCAGTTCTGGTGTGCCAAGTGCCCTGCCGCTGCTGTTGCGCTCTGCTGCTTGGCGCTGTGCGCTGCACATACAGTTTCAACTGTCATATCTGTGACATACTGCGCAACACCGCTTCAGGCCCACCGGCAGCTGCTGCGCGCGTGCAGCTAGTGTGGCTGCACAGAGTTTGTTGAGGACTAGTATTCTACACAGTTTCCTGCAAACATCCTTCTTGTGTGATCAAGGCGAATTCTGGAGCTCAAAATTACTAGCAGTTTGAAGCTGCTGCTGCTGGCAGGTGGGGGCCCTGCTGTGCAGTTGGGATGCAAGCAAACCAAAGCAGCAGCACTGGCAGCTGTGCCTTACTGTGCCTGCCACATACAGCAGGTTGCTATGCCAGCATGGCTGTCTGCTTGCAAGCTGTGTTGATTTGTTGCAAAATGCAGATGCTACGTTTGTACCATACCCAGCTGGTCCGGGTGACACCGCATCAGATGGCAACAGTGCACAAAAGCAGCCACCAAAGCAGGTGACTGTCTCATAAAAGTGATCATGTCATCGCCTGCTGGGTGAACCAAGCAACCCACTGGCAGGTGCTGTTGCACGACGTGTACATGGATGGACGCCGCCAGGAGCCGCTTGCGATTCCATGTGCGATGCAGTTGATGTCCACGAACAGATTTGGCAGCTGGATTTTCGGAAAGGACCAATGGTCATTGCTGTACGGTGCACACTCTCCTTTTGTGGTCTCAGACCTGTGTTCAACCTGTTGTGGCTCATACCATCCAAGATGGTGCCAGGACCCACCTGTAACTATCCTCTCACAAATATTGCTGTGTCCAGGTCTTGCTTTCTCTTTGCCCATTGAGCCTGTCATTGCCTCCTATGGGCGAGGTTACCTGTGTGTACAATGTGCATCGCCACACTGCTGGCTACGCGCCCAAATGGGGATGGCTCCACTCGAGTGCAACCCCCTATGAGCCTCTCGTTGGCTCCTGACTGGGGTTCCCACTCCTCGTTGAGTGGAGCATGTAATGTAATGTAATGTAATGTAATGTAATGCAACCACATGGGAGCCACCGCATGAGCAAAGCAGCAGCTCGCTGGGCAAGTGCATGGGGTCAGGACCAGTTCCAACAGTCATTGCAATGTAATGTACTATCACCAGGAGGTGTTTCAGCCTGTCTTGCAATTGCGTGCTTGCCTGCAGAGCCTGGATAATGCATTCCAGAGTGTTGGCGGCTGATGACAGCACATCTGTCCCTGCGCATGCTCGTTCTCTCTCTTGTTTGATGCAGCATCGGGCATATATGCAGCAACTGAGACCAAGCTCGGATGTGTTGCCATCGCACACAGTGTGACGGATCAAGTAATTGTTAACATTGTTATCGTCTGCACCTCCATCATCAGTCGCTCGACGGCAGTAGCATGCATACACTGTATGTGGCACATGTGTGCACAACCCTGACGTAACCGTTCAGCTCCTTTGTCCGATTGGCTCCTGCTGTGCTAGTTCTGCAGCTTGTGCATGCATGGATGTGCATTTTGTCATGCTTTGGTGGGGCAAGCGCCTATCTTGTACGTCAACCCATGTAAGCATCAACACCGTCGGCAGTGGCTTTCAAAGCGACGGCGGCTGCTGCAAACACAAATCAGGAGCGCTGCAGGCGGCTGATTGCGTCATCCAGCAGCTTGAGTCGCGTGAGCTGACCTCTGACCATATGGTGGATGCATGGCATTCAACAAAGGGAGGACCACGGCATGTCACGCAGCGCCTGCAGCACCACGCTGCACCAAGATACTTATTGTCAGCTGCTGGTCACAAACAAGCGTATGCAGTGTGCTGGGCATTGGTTCGCCATCACAAGTGAAGCTGATGCACATCAACCTACTAGCTGCGGTGCATATGCACCCGAGCATCATGCTGCAACTGGCACAGCACGTTCTGTCCTCGCTGGTTGAAAAATTTGGCACAACACAGGGCTAGGCCAAACTGCACAACTGCAACCCGAAGACCCTGCCCAACAAACCATCTAGACACATATCACATCACGACAGCTTGTACATTGGTTGATTGAAACACCACAGAGTTCCTAGGTAGAAAGAAGATGCTACGGGAAAGAAGGTTGCCAACAGCACAGCACTGCTGCTGCTCAGGTACTAGAGGGAAAGAAGGGGCTGCCAAGATGAGGCAACGAAAGCAAGACATACACAACTTCCACGTGCAACCAACGTGCATTGATGCTGCTGACGCAGTTGCTGTAAAGCCGATGTTCTTCTCCACTGAAAAGTATTCTCTGAGCATATGTTCAAGCATATGTCTCTGTGTGCGCTGCATGCAGCCACTGCACGCAAGCAGAGTTGAGTTGTCAACTGGCATTGGACCGAGAGCTCATGAGGGATGAAATTCTAAAGTTTAAGACAAAAGCTCAGGCCAATGAACAATCAACGTCATGCAGGCAGCGACTGGCTGTGATGCTCTCTGCTGCTGCCAAACCCTGTCGGCCTTAAACATCAAGTCAGAACACTGCCCGCACTGCGTCTACGTCTACGTCAGTCGAAACACCCAACCACGGTTTTTGGAGAGGTGACCGCCAGATGTGCTGTACAGCGACATCCCTGGCATGCCAGCAAGGGCAGCTTCCTCAGCTCAGTGCCACAGCTCCTGGTGATGCACCAGCTGCTGCTGCTGCTGCTGCTGCTGCTGCTGCTGGGCCAGCTGCACCACCCTCCTCCACCAGCAGCCGTACCTGCAGCAGCAAACGAGGCAGAGGACAGCACAGCTGACTCTGGCTCGTGCTGCTAGCGCTGTGAAAACATAAAACAAGGCGGGTGTGTCTATTGCTGGTCCCAGTTGCTGCAGCAGCCTGCGCTGAGTGCACACAGGGATCCTGGCAGTTGACTGTTAAAAAAGGTGGCATGACAAGTACAAACTGACACTGTGTTACTGAGCACAGCAAAACAGCATGTGCCGTGCGGCTGCATGTGGCGTGTTGGCTGCTGCGGTGCAGGCTGCCTCATCATCATCATGTTACCCATCAAGCCATAGCATCAACGCCATCGGCCTCGCGCCCCAATGGAGCGGCAACAGAAGGGAGCACTACACCATCATGTTTGCAAGCAATACACAGGCTGCCTGTGATTGTGACTCCACGGACACACCAAGCAGATCCTAGCCCTGTGATTGGTGCGTTGCGAGGCTGCCAACACACACAGCATACTCTCCAGCAGAGCTCCTGCGCTTGTAAAGTTGAACGACTGCACTCACCAGGCTGAGCTGCTGCTCTAGCAGCTGCGCCACTGCTGCCAGCCTCCCCTGGCTGCCCAGCTGCGCCAGTGCCGCCAGGCTGTCAGGGCCAGCCCAGGCCTGCAGCTCCGGCAGCTGCTGCTGCTTCTGGGGCTTGATGGGTTCAGCAGCTAGCGGCACTGCTGCTGCTGCTGCAGGTGGTGGTGGCGGTGTGACGGCTGCTGAAGATGGCAGGCAGGCAGGCAGGCAGGCGAAGGGGACAGGGGACACATATGTGGCCGATGAGCCAACCAGCAAGGAAGAAGAAGTGACAGGGCACACGCCACTGGCGCAAGCGTATTGCAGGAAGAGGCTGCCTGCTATATATAGCTGGGTTGCACAAGAAGAGACTGCAGGCACTGACCTGTCGCCTGACACTACAGTCGTGACAATGTGCTTCATAACCAGGTAACAATCCTTGCACACCCATATACCCACCCACCCATATACCCACCCACCCACAAACCCACACACTCCGCAAGGTCGTAACATGTGGCTCCTGGCACCCTGTGAAGACTGCATAAGCCACAACACAACAACCTGCAGAAAGCAGCTGATACACGCACCTACTGCTGGCGTTTTGCCTGTTAAATAGCTGACCAAGGGAGCTGCCCCGCTGCGGGATGCCTCCTGCAGGGGCGTCTGCTGCCAGCGGTCCACCAGGGAGGGGTCAGCAGCACCCACCTCAACCAGCAGACGCACCTGCACAGCAACGTGTTAAAACATATGTAACATGTCACAAAATCAGGGTAACAGATCAAGTGTTTTGCAAAAAGTGTGCCAGGCCACCGGTCCATCAGGGAAGGGTCAGCAGCACCCGCCTCAACCAGCAGACGCACCTGCACATCCACGTGTTTTCCACACATGCATACAACATGTTAGACCAACAGTTTATAGATCAAGTGTTTTGCATAAAGAGTGTGCCATGTCAGCAGTCCACCAGGGAGGGGTCGGCAGCGCCCACCTCCACCAGCAGTCGCACCTGCACAGCAACGTGTTACAGAACATGTTACACTGACAGGGTTGCAGATGAAGTGTTGCGTATGAAGAGTGTGCCGTGTGAGTAGGGCAGCAGCAACACAACATCATAATAGTGCCGGAAACCGCCAGGCCCCGGTCGTCACAACATGGCCTTCTGTCGACACATGGACACAACTGTTGCTGAACAAGTCAGTGTTTCAGTGCACACTGGCCCCACCACCACTACCACAGATGGTATTGCGTTCCATCGCCCTCACCGCAGGCAAGTTGCCGTCTGCTGCCGCAATGTGCAGCGGCCGCCGCTTGTCGTAGTCTCCTGCGTTGGGGTTGGCGCCAGCCGCCAGCAGCCGCCGCAGCAGTTGCAGGTCGCCTTCTGATACAGCAGAGCACAGCAGCGCTGCCTGGCGTACCTCACTCATCTGCAGGCGCGCGCCAGCACGCAGCAGCAGCCTGCATAAAGCCAGCAGCAGGTGCTTGTTATTACACATAAGAGAAATCTGTGAAAGCACCAGCATCATGCAGCGGCTGGGCAAGCCTCAACATGTGCAAACAACGCAGTTGCCTGGTACTGGCCTAGGACGCCGTTTAATGCTACAGCTTGCTACATCAACAGCAGGCAGCATACCATGCACGCGTATGACATGAATGCCGTGAGGCTGAGTTCTTAAATGACAAGTGCTTAATTTACGATCACCACTCACTGCAGCGTTTCGGCATGCCCCCCCCCCCCCCCCCGCCCCCCCCGCGCTGGAGGCAGCGCAGGCCTCCAGCAGTGCATTGCTGCCCGCCAGGTCTGCTGCATCTCAAACGCCTTTCACACTTGTTGTAGCATTTGTAAATAACAAAATAACACTCACTGCAGTGTCTCGTCGTGACCGCCCCGTGCAGCCTCCAGCAGTGCACTGCTGCCGGCCAGGTCTGCTGCATTTGGGGCTGCTCCGCTGCGCAGCAGCAGGCTCACCGCCAGCCCGTGGCCCTTGCTGGCAGCAAGCATCAGCCCAGTGCGGCCGTCATAATCACAGCAGTTCACATCACGGCCTTGCCGCAGCATCTGCAGTGCAAGTCAAACAGCAATGGAAGAGCACACACGCCAGCCTGTGGCCCTTGCTGGCCGCGAGCATCAGCCCAGTGGGGCCATCATAGTCGCAGTAGTTGACGTCGCGTCCCTGGCGCAGCATCTGCAGTGCGGTCAAGAGAGCAATGTGTGAGCCCACCAGTCAGCATGATTCCCTGTGGAGCCGCCATAGGCGGAGCAGCAGGCTCACTGCCAGCCCGTGTCCTTTGCTGGCAGCCAGCATCAGCCCGGTGCGGCCGTCATAGTCGCAGCAGTTTACATCACGGTCTTGCCTCAGCATCTGCAGCGCAAAGAATATGCAGAGCCAGCAGCAGCAGGGCATAAGCTGCATGCATCGGCGGCGGTAAGCATAAGGCCTAATTGGCCTCCATAATCGCAGCAGTTTACGTCACGCCCCTGGCGCAGCATCTGCAGTGAGGTCAAGAATGTGCACGTAATGTGCAGCAGTTAGGTGTCGTTGTATGCGCAGCGGACTGCAGGTGGAGATAATTGGCTGATTTGCAGAGTCTCGATTGGCGAGAGAAATTGACACCGCTAGCCCGTGGCCCTTGCTGGCAGCCAGCATGAGCTCAATGCGGTGGTCATAAGTGCAGCAGTTTCCGTCAAACCCCTGGCGCAGCATCAGCAGTGATAAGCACGGTACATTGTGGCAGTGGAAGTTTTCATGTGTCTGCAGCGTTGTCGTCAACTGTTTCAACTAGATGCACATCGTGCAGGACGCACAGGGCGACCCTAATCGGCTAGCGTGCCGCAGCAGTAGTGGCAGCAGCAGCACCACAGAGGACCAGCAGATGCAACTGCCCTTTCACATGCATCGTCTCAAGCTCACCGTGCGTATGAGGTCGATGTTGCCGGCCGAGCACGCATTCAAAAACTCGTGTGTCTGCTGCTGCTCCAGCCGCGCCAACGTGCCTTGCACCAGCGCCCGCACCCTCAACAGATTCAAAAGCACCACCCGCTGCTGCTCATTGCGCAGCGGCAGCCTCCAGGGGTCTACTGGCGGCAGCGGCACTGCTGCTGCTGCTGTTGGGCCTCGACCTGCTGCTGCTGCTGCTACTGCTGCTGCTGGTGTGACGGCTGCCCACGCTTCTGGTGCCATGGTGCTGGCTGCATTGCTGTGCAGCAGGCCTTCACCTTCTGCTGGTGACGCGCCTCGCTGCTGCTGCTGCTGCTGCTGTGCTGACAGGCTGTCTAGCTGAGAAGTGATGGTAGCAGCAGAGCAGCCTGGAAACTCCGCCTCAATCATCTGCAGCAGAAAGAACCATTGCTCTCAACACAGTGTTTTCAGCAGACCAAAGCACACCTCCCTTGCCGCATGAACCAAGGGAGTCACTGATTGACACAGCACCTGCGGATTTTGGACAGCAGGAGGCCTGCAGAGATAACAAACTCAAACCCACCCCTATTATCGGTCCTGCGCAAGCACAGCGCAGCACTGCATGCCTCTCACCTGCTCTGCACGTGCCAGCAAGTTGTCCAACACTGCCCGTGTGCTCGATGCAAAGTCGGCCGCCAGCGCTTGGTACAGCGCCCGGGTGATGACCAGCACACGGCACATCCCTGTGGTGCGCACAGACTGCGGTTGGGGGCAGCGACGGCACGTAACAGCGCAGCAGCAGGTGGGCAAGTGCAGAATGTCGGCCGCCATATGTTGCGTTTTTTGCCTGGTGGCTGTTGACAGCACAGCAATCATGCAGGTGGCGGAGACAGCAGAATAATGTTCCAAAGCACATTGTGTGATGCTCAGGGCATCGTACCACTGCCCCACCTGCGGTCCAAGAGCCAAAGCACCCATACACATGGAGATGTCATTCCTACTGTTATGTTGTTATGTGACAACTCAGCAGCAAATCCTTAGAATTGCTGACAGCTGCACCACCCTCACCTCCATGCAAGGCGTCTCAGTGAAGAAGGCCATCTCGCCAGCAGCGTCAGATGTTCTGTTATTATTTAAACGATTCAAATTTAACCAGCATTTCCAAATTTTGACAGCCGCACCACCCTCACCTCCATACAAGGCGTCTCAGTAAGGAAGGCCATCTCGCCAGCAGGGTCACCAGCCCCCAGCAGGCGCGCCCTGGCACCAGGAACTTCACTCCGCCTGCCGCCACCCCCACTGTGAACTTCACGCTGCCTGCCGCCATCCCCACCGTGAACTTCCCACCAGCTGCCACCACTGCTGGTGTCACCCGCGCCGTCATCGACAGCTAGTGACAAGCCGTCTGGCAGGGCACAGCCGGCACTGCCGCTGCTGCTGATTGCAACTGCCTCGCCGGCAACGATCAGCATCAGCTCGTTGACTTGGTCGCCGGCTGTCACTATGTCAACCTGGGAGAGCCAGCAAGGTTTACAAACTCATTCCTTAAAAATTAGGATGGAAAGCCTGCTGCTACCCTTGGCTCGCGCTTATTTGCATATCTGCTGCCCACATACTGTTTACACAAAGCATAAGAGCTGCGGCGTAGCTATTACCTACAGCACTATCACGTCTTTCAAGACCTGTCATTTTCAGTCACATCAACTCAGCTCATCCCATCTCCACCTTAGGCATGTACAGTTGCACCTTGGCTGTGGCGTCCAAGAGCTGTCGTGTCTTTCTTGCTTTTTTACAGCAGTACAATACACAGGCAGGCCTTATCATTGCCTCACCTTGGGCATGTACAGCTCCACCTTGGCTGTGGCCAGCATGCAACCTCAGCCAATTCAAGGCCATGTGTTGTCAATCCCAGCGCCAACATCTTCCACGAAAGGATCAGTACAAGTTGGCCTCATGCCTTTGACCTTCCTCTCACCTTGGGCATGTACAGCTCCACCTTGGCTGTGGCCAGCAGCGCGTCAAGGAACTTCTGGCCGCAGCCGCCAAACAGCCAGCAGCAGCGCAGCGGGCGGCTGTACATGTGACGCAGGATGCGCCTGCAGCAAGGGGTTTGCAGAAGGCAGAAGATTCAGGCAAGTGTGATGTTGTGCTTGACTCACTTAATCATCACTACGCAACGGTGCGGCTGCAGAGCACCCTGCACCTTGCTTATCCTAAAGCCCAACCCTAGTTCTTGAACCCTGATCATCAAAGTGAGCCCTTACCGGCGCAGCGTGGCTGGGTAGACCGCCACCACAGGTTCATAGCTGGTTTCTACGGGAGAGCAGGTTGCCCTACAGCTCAGCGCCCAACTACAACACGGGGTACTTAATAGCGGGTTCTCAACACACCTTCGCAGTGTGGCAGGGTACACGCCCAGCACTGCTTCATCGCTGGTCTCTGCGGAAGAGAAGTGCAGCTGCAGGTGTCCCTGCAGCTCCTGCTTCATTGCAGGAGGCAGCTCATGCGTGGCCGCGTACTCGTCCAGTAGGATGAGCCGCTCCCTGTACGCGCCTGCACAGGCAGAGGTACAAAAGCGACTCAATATTTATAGCGACGAAAGGAAGGCCAGTGCAGTAAGCAGCTGCTGTACAGGTGCCTGGTTGCACATGACCATACCGTGTCAGGTGCTTTCAACCTCCTGTCTTCATGTCGCTTTTTGCCACCAGCAGCACGCTGGTGCCCATAAGGTAGGCGGCCGCGCTAGCTGATGCTCACAAACATATGTTGCACGCATGTGGCATAATTCTTCAAAGTAGTAACAGCTTTCAAACGCAGCACTCACCTGTCTTCTTTTCGTTCTCTGCCACCAGCAGCACGCTTGTTCCCACAAAGTAGGCAGCAACGCCGATGCTCACAAACATGAACACCACCACGTAAGCTGCCTCGGGCACACTGTAGGCATGCAGGTCACCATAGCCCTGCGGCAGGGCACCAGATAACATAACAGTATGTCATAATACTGCATGCTCCACACCACAAATGGGTGTGGCAGCAACATCCAGGAGCCCTAGAGAGTGTTGAAGGGTCAAGATCAGTTGGGTTGCTTATATCATGCACAGCACGTGGTGTAACCAGTGCATAGACAAAAGGCATACGAGCAGTCTCAAGTGCAGAAGCTAGGTATCTTGCAAGCCAGCTAGGCGTGCCCACCACTGTGGAGAAGGTGATGATGGACCAGTACATGGAGTAGATCCACCTGCAGACATGACCAGCAGCAGCAGCAAAACGTTAGCAGCAGCAACTTTCAGTAACACTTCAACGGCAGGCAGCACGATCACAGGCCCCCACTGCAGCAGGCATGCCTGAACACACTCAGCAAACAAACAGCAAACACACAGCAGACATTGTGCCTCACTTGTCGAAGGAGGAGCCGCCCCCGACCCAGTCCATGTTGGCGCCCACCCAGGACTGCGCCGCAAAGCCGCTCTGCTTGGCGATGTAGAAAAAGCCGCACGCGCCCCAGTGCACAGTGAAGAAGCACAGCTGCAACCAAGACAGGAATCACACACCAGCAGCAGCAGCAGCAGCAGCAGTACCGTCAGGTGCGTCAGCAGCTGCTCTGCTTGGCGCTGTGGAAGGAGCCGCAGGCGCCCCAGTGGACAGTGAAGAAGCACAGCTGCAGTTGCAGCAGGAAAGGCACAGCAGCAGCAGCAGCAGCGTCAGGTGCGTCAGCAGCCGCTCTGCTTAGAGCTGTAGAAGGAGCCGCAAGCGCCCCAGTGGACAGTGAAGACGCACAGCCAAAGGCGGCAGCAGCAGCAACAGCAGCAGTCAATGATGATGAAGAAGAGGAACCACGCAGGCAGCATGTGAACATGGGTACCAATCGGTGTCACTGCACACGGCATCTCAAATGTGCAACGACTGCAGCACGGCATGATCTGTAGATATATGATGACCTGATTACAAGTGCTGCTGCCGCTGCTGCTGCTGCTGCTGCTGATGATGATCCCTCACCGCGAAGTTGAGGGACAGCGTGAGCAACAGCAGGCTGAACTAGAGCAACACTGCTACTGCCGTTGCCGTTGCTGCTGCTGCTGCCGTTGCTGCTGCTGCTGCTGCTGCTGCTGCAGTCAACTCACCGCAAAGTTGCGTGACAGCGTGAGCACCAGCAGGCTGACCTAAAGCCACACTGCTGCTGCTGCTGCTGCTGCTGCTGCCGTTGCTGCCGGCGCTGCTGCTGCTGACGATCCCTCACCGCAAAGTTGCGGGATAGCGTGAGCACCAGCAGGCTGATGGTCTGGCGGTACGCCATCAGCGTCACCCAGCTGTACAGCCGGTATGCACGGCCCAGACGCAGCAGCCGCAGCAGGCTCACATACCTGCATGCGCAGAAACAACATGCAGCGTAGCACACAGCACGTTGGCATTTGTGTTAGGCACGGCCCAGCCGCAGCAGCTGCAGCAGGCTCACATACCTGCATGCGCATGAGAAAACAGCACAAGAATACACAGCGCCAGAATACCGGGTGTCTGTGGTGGCGTATGCCGCATGAACACACCATGTAACCCCATCTATCCCTATCCTACACAGCGCATAGCGCGCATCAGGTTGGAGGTGACCTGAAAGTCGGGTCAAGTGGTGATGTGCAGGGCCTTGCGTGCTTGCACACCAAAAAAGGCAGGCCTGTGCAGGCCAGTTGCTGGCAGCGTGCAGCTGACGGTAGCAGTGCGGCGCGTGTGTGCTTGCCGACATAAACTTTATCTAGTAGCTTGTGTGAGTGTGGCGCGGTGGCAAGGTGCACAGCTGTAGCGCTGCAGGTGCTGATTGTAACACGTGTCGTGAGTGGACTCAGGCCTCACCATGCTGTGATACTGTTGCTGCGCTGCAGGCCCAGTGCCCCAAGCACAATCCAATCGAACGGAATGGTGGTGACCTGCGCAAACGCATCATCAAAAACAAGCAACGCCTGAGTAAGCAGTAGGCTCTTGCCACATGCATGCAGCCGTGTCTGCTGCAGGCGAGTCAAGAAGCTGAACAAGGCTAAGCGAGATCCAGTGCGCTGATGCTGCCTACCGGCCACACCACTTGTAGCAGTACAGCTCCGTAAGGTGTCGATCCGCTGACTGCCCGAGCTTAAGATGCTGCATTACGTATGCAGGCGAAGTAAAGGGCGCTGAGCACAGCAAGGTTTAACTGTAACAACTGCAATCCAGGCGTGTGCCTCACCAGATCAGCCCAGAGGCGCCCTTTCATGTACTGAGCTGTAGCAGCACACACGCGGCAGGGCAGCAGGCAGTGCGGGGCATAAGCGTCGCCAAAACTGCAAGGAACTAAGGCGCCATGGCTGCCGCGGCATAATCAGCGGCTGCGTTGAACAGTTGCATCAGGCACTCTTGTCTGTTCCTTACGGCCAACTTGCCCATCACACCAGCCACACATGCAGAACAGCAGCATGACGCCAAACGCACTTCCTCGCACAGCACTTGCTGCCCTGTGCTGCTGTCAATCAGCCAGTATCACAGAAGGTGGTGTTGCTGCACGCAGCCGTCCCACAACCCAGCCCTGAACCTGTGCGCGTCTGTGACCACGTCCCCATGTGTGTCATGGTACGCCACAAATATATTGACATCAAGTCCATTGCTGAACCAGGCAGTGTCAGATAGTGGCTGCCACCCTACCCTCACGTTGTAAACCCTACCCTCAGGTTGTAAACCCTACCCTCAGATGGTTAACCCACCTGCGATGCTGGGCAGGTCTGTCACCAGATCACCATGCGTGTCGTAGTGTGCCACGAAGAAGTTGAGCCCCAGGTCGGCCGCAAACACCAGGAAGCTGGCCAGCGCAAACAGCGTGTCAGGGGAGCCCAGGGGGCTGCATGTGTGCGGGATCCAGTAAAGAGAAGCAAGGCAGCATACGCGGTGCAGGCGGGTGATGAGTTGGCAGTGTGGTGTGAAGGCAGCGTACAGAAACACTGTGGCAGCCTCTGCATAGCAGGGCCTCTGAGGTTAACAGAGTAGGACGCCACCTAAGCCTGCACGTAGTGTGAAAGTACCGGCCGGCATCGACACCCGCAAGCTGGCCAGCGGCAACAGCGTGTCAGGGGCGCCCAGAGGACTGCAACATGTCAGATAGGCGGGAACACAGCAGTGCCAGCAGATAATGATGTGGCTGTGACTGCAGCAGCATACGCCCCTGTTTGCTGCAGCATGTCTGTAGTGTGGTAGACCAATACCACTACCAGCAGCTGTGGTTGCTGCCTCTGGCAGCAGCTGCTGCACATCCTCAAACAGTTGCTAGCATTGTGCGAGCTATAGCAAGTCCAGCTGCTGCTGTTGCTACTGCTCCAGATGCTGCTGCACATCCCTTCTATAACCAAAGCCCTGGGCACTTCGAACATGCCAGGCTGTAGGGTTCCACCAACAGCTGCCACAGCTGCTGCAAATCCTTGCACAATCATTTGAGCCTCAACACACGATGTAAGCTGTTTCTCCACAAACTCGAGAAAGCCCAGGCCTTTTGAGGAGACCAGCGCCACAAAACCGCTGCTGCTGCACGTCTTTGCACACAGCGTTGAGTTTGAGTCTGCTAGCACTCACTAGAGCCCTGGGTACTCTGAGAAGGCCAGGTTGTAGGGCTCCACAAAGAGCGTGACCACCACAGTGACAATGATGAAGCTCCACCAGACCTGAGCCCTGCAGGGCGCAGCAGCAGCACGCAGCCATTGCAGCTTTAGGGGCCACTGACAATTGCCATGCAGACTGCTGCTGCTGCTGCTACTGATTGGTATACAATTGCGCAGCGGTTGTGTTGGCATGTTATCTGAACACAGCCACACATCAACATTTTGATTGCGCACCGGATGTCGCTGGGCGGGTGCACCACCCAGCACAGCAGCTCAGCATGCAGACTGCTGGACACTGCTGCTACTGATCGTACTTGGATCAGGCAGCAGTTGTGATTTGCGATTCAGCGTGGTGGCAGTGTTTTGCGCACCGTATGTCGTGTGGGTGCACCACCCAGTGTGGCAGCTCAGCGTCCTCCTCCAGCTCCTCCCTGCTCTTGTTGACCAGGTTGAGCTGCTGGAACTGCGGCAGCAGCAGCAGCAGCAGCGGCAGCAGCAGCAGCAGCAGCAGCAGCAGCAGCGTTGCGCAATGCGACACAGCATGATGCACGAGGCGCTGAATCATCAGGACGTGATGGATGGGATGAAATATTACTGCCAAGGCAAGCGCACCTGTGATGGGCTGTGGCATTTACTTTGGCGACACACGGTGCCAAGAAGATGCTGCCATTGCTTGCGAGAACACACCAGGCGGTACATTGTACTGTACTGTCTTTTACACAACCGCCCTGCGGCTGTCTTGCAGGGTTTGCTAACCTTGGTTGCTGCCCTGGCATGCATGACTCCCTTCTTTGCAGCTCTGTAGGTCTTGCTGCTGCGGTCTCCTTTGTCGGGTGTGGGCGCTCTGTTGACTCTGCCATGGCTGTTGGCTGACCTGCGACCAGCAGCAGCTGGCTGGCTCCCACCACTGCCAACAAGCGACTGCATTTCCAGCTCATCAAGGCTTTGGCTGCTGCTGCTTCCTCCATGACCCTGATAGAATCGCCAAACTTGCTTCATCAAAACTTGGAATGTGGTGCTGCTGCTGTTGCTAAGCAGCAGGGCTGTAGTCCAGCTGCTGAGCTTGCGTAGCAGCGCTGCAGGTTTCCAGATACGAAGCTGACGCCGTAGCTTAGCAGCACGAGTTCTAGGAGAGTCTGCTGAGTCGAGCGCAGGTGGTGCTTTGCCAACCCTGCGACGGGCAATCGCGTGCATGCCCTGCCAGATACGAACACGGACTCATCTACAGCGATCCCATCAAGTTATAATCCAAACGATCCTGCTGTGGGAGTGAGTGCAATCAGTGGGGGTTGTGGAAGTTGTACAGGATCAGACTGTAGGAGAGCAGGACAGGGTGTCACGACATTTCTGTGGGGACCCGAACAACGCCAAGCTATGGAGCGGAAAGACACACGTCGCTGCTAAAATACCAATCATCACACACCACGTGACCACATGCTCATACTGCGGCAGCAGTGCTGAGCACTCAGTATGCAAGACCCGGACCCAAGAGGTTTAGGTTTGTGCACAATAAGGGAGCATCAGCATCACCCATTACGATAGGGTGGCAACAAATGCTGACCAGCGTTTTCCCCTCTGTTCAGGATGCAAAATCTCTGGGTGCAGCAGGCCTGCCTACCGGTGCTGCACCAGTGTCACACGAGCTCACTGCACATGTCTCGTGCCACCAGACAGAGAAAATGATACCCAGGCGGCTGCCAGGCACTTCCATGAGTGACAACAAGGCAGCCACTATGTTGTCATTACAAAGATGAATGCCGTCTATCTGCACGCTAGCAGACAATGATGACATGAAAGTATCGTTGACCCATCAGCATATGCTACAACGGCACTTCTTCGGGCATGGTACATGACACGAACCACTGCCAGAAACTGCAGCCGCTCCTTGAAAAACACACTGTTGCTGTCTGAGACCCATCCAGCCGCCACCACCACCAGACAATCAACCTTATAAAATGCAGCTATGACATATTGAGGCTACTCAGCTTGAGTTTGAATTCCTGGCGACCATTCGGAGGCACCACCACCAGCAGCAGCACCCACACCTTGCAGGCTGCCATTTGCATTGCGTCCAATCAGGTATGACCCAGCTGCACCAGGCTGTTGTGCCACAGCCGCTGCTGCTGCGCCACCCAAGCCCAGAGTGCTGCAATGACAGTTGTAGTGGTGCAAGTATGCCTCACCAGACTGCTGCCGCTGCCGCCGCTGCTGCTGTTGCAGCTGCTGCTGCTGTGGCACGCTCGGCTGTACTGACTTGGTGGAGCCAAAGGCGCCAACTTGCTGCTGCACATCATCCCGCTGCTCATGCTGCTGCTGATTCCGCGGCAACTTGCCATGCTCCTTTGCACAGGTTGCTGCTGGTGGTGTTACTGCTGCGGCGCCACCACCCACTGCTGCTGTTTGTAGTGCAGACAGCTGGGCCATCTGTGCTGTAGCCTGTAAGTGCTCGGCAGAACTGCCGGTCCACTGCTGAGGCTGCCGGGGGTGGCTGTGTTGTGGCTGCAGCAACAGCTGCTGCTGCTGCAGACACTTGGGCAGCTGCTGTTGAGCGACAGAATCCAATTGGCCAAGCGAAAGGGTGCCAGTACTCGCTGCCTGTGCAGGCTGCTGCTGCTGCTGCTGCTGCTGCTGCTGCTGCTGCTGCTGTGGTGCGGCACGACCAACAGCATCTGCTGCTGCGGCTTCTGCGCCATTGCCGCTGTCGTTGCAATTGCCACTGATTGCAGCGCTTCCTGCTGGCCTGGTGTGTGTGCCCTGCTGCCCTTGTTGCTGCTGCTCTTGCTGACTCCTCTGCTTCTGCTGCTGCTGCTGCTCCTGCTGAACACTGCTGCCGGCAGGTAGCTGTAGACGGCCACCAACCTGCAATGCTAGCTGTTGCTGCTGTCTGCCCACCTCAGCTGCTGCATGTGCCTGCAGCTGCTGCTGCGCTGCTGCCAGCAGCTGCTCTAGTGCTGACAGCAGCTGGTCCTGCAGCCCTGCAAGCTGCAGCTTCTCCAGGGCCTGCAGAGACAAACAGCAGCAGCAGCGGCAGCAGCAGCGGCAGCAGCAGCAGCAGCAGCAGCAGCAGCAGCAGCAGAATACACACATGCACAGTCATGCGTGGAACAGCTGCGCAGCTGCCAGCTGCAGTGCAGAATGCTGTGCTGCCAACACCCCTGATCACGCGTACTCCCCTTGGGGCATGTATTTCTGTGCACATAACAGCTTGTGTTGATGCGCGCATAAATTTGCACCCGCCGCTGACATATAACAGCAAACTGCAAATCACCACGCCCGGCTGCTCTGCCTGCTGTCACTTTGCATACTCACCAGCTGCAGTGCCTCTGTTTGGCCTAGCTCCTCAGCTGTTGCCCGGTTCACAGTAGCAAATGCCGCCAGCATTCCTGCACCTGACTGCAGAGCAGGCAGCAGCTGCTGCGCACATGCTGTGCATGCCCCTGCTGCTGCCTGCACCTGTGCCAGCCTCTCTCCTGCAAGCGGCACTGCAGGCATCAGGTCTGCTCTGCGGCAGGCTAGCAGGCTGCGCCACACACCCTGTAAAGACAGCAGCAGCAGCAGCAGCAGCAGCAGCAGCAGCAGCAGCAGCAGCAGCAGCAAACGGAGGCATGAAGGACTTGCAGGGCATGTCAAGGACAGCTGCGAGAGTGTAACAAACAGGTTGACGATCATGCAAGTGATGGGTTGCAAGGGGTCCAGCAGAAGCTTGCGCGTGTTGTTCAGCAGCTGCTGCCCCCCCTGAGCTGTTCTACAAGGGGTGCTACAGTGCTAAAGCACGAGAAATTGCTGCAAGCTGGCAGGCCAGCAGGCCGTGACCCTTGCAGGACAACACAGCAGTTGATATTGAGCATACAAAGCATCAGCAGCTCACTGCTGACATGCAGCTGCAATGGCTGCGTGCGTGGCCTTGCTGCCAGTCATAGTATCAAGTGCTTGACCATAGGCAGCTGACGTAGGATGCTATTGGCTGACAGCAAGTGCAAGCCGTGCTTGATGGTGCAGATTCCGCATCCTTTGCACTGCACGCGGCCGTTTCACCTCACCTCGTACTGTGTGGCCAGTGCTCTGGACTGCTGCAGCTGTTGCAAGCAGGCCTCTAGCCTCCCCACTAGTGCCTGGAGCTCGTTCACAAGCTGCTTCTGCAGAAGATGTTACAAACACAGTACAGCAGCACGTTAGTGTTCCCTTTCTGCTGCAGTGACTTGGTGGCTCCCTGCCCAATGCTGTGTTTGCAACAAAGCAGGCTCTGCCAGAACGGCGTACCTCTTTGTTGTTTTTGACTCTTGACTGTATCTCACTCCAGATGCTGTCAGGTGGCATTGCTGGCTGCTGATCTGCTCATCAGCAAGCCAGGTCAGCTGTCTGTTCTGTGTCCCAAGGTTTAGTCGGGCTCTTCACGCAGAAGACGTATCGTATATAATAGTGATTCAAAGTAAGCTCCAGCCCCAAGAGCAGCTGGAAATGATGTCAAACGCCTAGCAGTACGCCGGAGAACCCTGCCCGGCAGTGCCGAACACTGACAACATCGCTGGGGACCCTGAAATCGTCGCAGAACGATTGATGTGGACACGTTAGACAAATACGCAATCAAATATTGCTGCTGCCGGCAGCGACAGTTCAAACACAGCAGTAGCAACAGCAGTAGCAATAACAGAAGAAAGCAGCAGCAGGACGCGTAGCACCACCAACCCAAATACATCCATCAACCCCTTCATTGAACTGTAGCATCAGCTTAGCACCCAACCGTTGCATGCTCCGAGTTGGGTTGCGGCAGCACAGCCGTGCACTGCATTTCAGCAGAGACTGCCAGCTTGGCTGTAGCTGGCAGCCTGCAGCTGCTGCTGCTGCTGCTGCTGCTGCTGCTGCTGCCAGACATGTGGCTGGAACAGCAGCTAGCTTGATGCAGCAGCATGGCTCTAGACATAGACACGATGTAGCAGCAGCAGCTGCCTCAGGGTGAGTGCAGTCAAAAATAGACAGCCTACACTGCTTGAGCGCAGCCAGCGTTCACAGCAGCCAGCACTGACGAAGAACATCGTGCACCCCTTTTCAAGTCCCCGTGCAGCAGAGCACTTGCCATGCTGTGCATGCTTTTAAGGGTAATGTGAACTGCTGACAGAGGCTGTTTGAGCTGCATCCAGGGAGAGAAATGCAGGTGTAACTGCATCCAGAGTGGCTGTTTCTGCTCCTGCCTGCCTGCCTGCCTGCCTGCCTGCCTGCCTGCCTGCCTGCCTGCCTGCCTGCCTGCCTGCCTGCCTGCCTGCCTGCCTGCCTGCCTGCCTGCCTGCCTGCCTGCCTGCCTGCCTGCCTGCCTGCCTGCCTGCCTGCCTGCCTGCCTGCCTGCCTGCCTGCCTGCCTGCCTGCCTGCCTGCCTGCCTGCCTGCCTGCCTGCCTGCCTGCCTGCCTGCCTGCCTGCCTGCCTGCCTGCCTGCCTGCCTGCCTGCCTGCCTGCCTGCCTGCCTGCCTGCCTGCCTGCCTGCCTGCCTGCCTGCCCATGCGGCTATTGAACGCTTGCAGCTGCATCCATGCTGGCTGCTGCAACATCAGCTTGCCAGCCTGCCTTTCTGCATGCCTGCTTGCCTGTGCAGGTACTGGACACTCGCTGAGCCCTACACGCATGAAACAGAGATAAAGAAGAGCCAGTTCATTGCCACAGCATGGCCAGTGGCTTCAGCAGCAGAGGTGAGGCTGGGGTGCAGGCCATCACAGACACTTCAACACATCATGTTTGGTATGGTTGCAGGAATTCCGCAACATTGTACATGCCTCGGAACCCACAGCATCGCACAACTGCATCTGCTTATGTATGCTGGCAAATGCTTGCAGGCACTCAGCCACATAGCAGAGGCATCGGACCCCACTGCATCACACAACTGCTGGGCTTTCAAAGTAGCTGGCACTGCACGCAGCAGTGATGACGGAGAGCCAGGCGGCACTGCAGGTATGTGTCAAAGCCTTACAAGCTTGTCTGCATGCGGCGGTTTGCAGTGGACCACTGATTTGTTCTTGTTGGTCAGCTGAACGCGCACGCAGCAACGATGATGGGCGGCACTGCAGGTGTGTGCGCCACACACTTCATGTATCTGTTCGTGCGGAGGTGCTCACTAGACCGAGTAACGTCCTGTTGTTCTAGTAGCTGGCACTGCACGCAGCAACGATGACGGCGAGCCTGGCGGCACGCATGGCTATGAACAGCCAGAGTTGTGTGGCCTATGTTAGTGTGCGTCAACTGCAGCTATAGCCAGTCACAAGACATCCTCCTTTTCAATCTGCCGGGCTGCATTGCAGGCAAGCCCATCTTGGGGGCCAATGCGGCAGGTGGCTTGGATGAAGTGGCTGAGTAGTCAGCTTACAAACGATTCATGTTGACACATCGTGAATCTGCGGGATGCGCTGCAGGCAAGCCCATCCTTGGGGCCATTGAGGGAGATGGCTTGGATGGAGCGGCGGTGCTGGTGGTCAGGTGAGCCGCAGTGAGGAGCCGCAGTAGCGGCAGCCATTTCCTGGGGTTCGAAGTTGTTTTGGCTGATGCTGCTGGTTGTGGAAGCCTCTCAGCGTGGCTGCGCTTGTGGTAAGGGGCTGGCTGAACTGGTGTTTGTGACTTCGAGTTGCAGCTGCACTCGCTGTTGCTGGGTGTGTCAACACCAGCTGGTGGCACAGATTGTCATGGCAGTTTGGCAGCAACAAACGTCACAAACCACCACTTTGACTGCCGCTTGCTGTTGTTTCTATCATAAATATCACGCAGATCACAACAGTAGGTGTGCGTTTACCCAATCTGTTTGCACCTGTGTGGCGCTGCCAGGTACTTTGGCGCGAAGCTGGGAGCTGCGGGCCGCAGCATATGCAGCACTTCAAAAGTTCTTGATATACCACTCTAAAACTTGCATCGATGCATTGCAACCAACTGATGTGGCTTCCGCATGTGACGCTGCCAGGTATTTTGGTGGCGTGAAGCTAGGAGCTGGCGGGCTGGTGCGTGCGTATGGCGGGGCAGCACGAGACTGCATCCGTGCAGCACCCAAGGCCTTCGTCAAGAGCAAGGTGAGATTGTGCTGTTATATGTTGGCTGCAGGGAGCTGCAGGAAGAGGCACCATACCATGCATGTGTCCCTGACTGTGTGTTGTGCGCCTCTGAAAGTCTGTGGTTTGTGAGCATTGACTTCACGATGCATTGCATCGGCATGGCATGCATCAGGTGCTGAACATGCAGTGGGGCGACATGGCGGCAGCCGCTGCAACAGCAACCGCAAACGTGCAAAAGCTTGCTGCAACGCACCTGCTGACATTCCTATGCTAGGTCTTCTTTGCACCACACACCTTTAGATATACGTGCGTCTGCACTGCATGACTGCCTGCAGGTCCAGCTGGCTGTCGTGACGCCGTTTGAATGCCTGGGCACCGTTTATAACATGCTGGCCAAGCACGGCGCAGCTGCAGGGGAGGAGGACTACCAGTCAAACGGCAAAGTCAGACTCACGTTGACCGCAGATGCTGACAAGTCAGAGTCGCTGCAGCAGGCCATTGCAGATGCTACTAGCGGCAAGGTGCAGCCGACACTGGTGGCTACTGATGAGAGCTAGCCTTAGAGCTGTGCGCTGATGGCCTGGCATTAATGGCTGTCAACGCTTGCGAGTCTCCAGAAGCGCCAAGTTTGTGTCGTAGAATCAGCATGCTTCAAGTGTAATGAAGCTGAAGTAGTAGAAGAGAGGCCAGGGTAGCAGCAGAAGAGGGAGATGTGGCCACACCGCGATGGTGGTCGCCCGGTGTGGCAGCATTGTGGCTGGTTGTCAGTTGTGTTCAATCCTCCCACTTGAGAGGTTTAATTGTTGCCCAGGTGCCCCTAGTCATTGAGTGGCGGTTGATAACCAACTTACCAACTCATCACTTGTTACTAACAACTAGTAGTGTGCACCCAGCCAGTGGCTACGTAGCCACTGTGTACTGTGTATACGGTGCACTGTTGTTTTGGGCCCCAACCCCGGGGGTTTCATCCCGGATTATTATGGCACAATGTGCCACAGACAGGATCTGCAAGTTGTGAAGCAGCAGACAGCATCTTGGTGTATGCTGATTGACCTGCAATGATTTACCTGCATGCACGTTATAACCCTTATATGCTGCTGCTGCTGCGGCGGCGGCGGCGGCGGCGGCCGCGGTTGCTGCTAGCAGAGGAGAGTCTCCGGTAAAGGTGTAAATTGACTAAACTTCACGGCTACTTGTCTCCGGAATAATAAAAGGTATACGCATTACTACGCACAGGTGTCCTCAGGACAGCCGTGTTATTCATAGCAACAGGATCATCCTGGATCACAGGCTGTGCTATATTGGGAGGGTTGCGACCAGTGCTGTGTTGCATTCTGATGGGTGTCTTTCGCTGAAAGCCTGCGGAGATCCTGGCTGCTGTGTTGATATCTAGCTAGGACGCTGCTGGGGTGTTGGCCTGCACTGCAGGCTGCCAGGTATCCCTCAGGCGCTGAGGCCAGCTGGCGTTGCTGGCAGCACATGCTAGCAGCAGCTGCTGACTCTCTGATGAAGCCACACTGCCGCCTGCTTTACATCCCCGACATGTGTGATCACTGGCGTTGCTGTGATTGCCGGTCGCCGTTGCTCAGCCCAACGAGTCTTGTGGTGGTGCAGATCAATGTGAACTGGCTGTTGCAGAGTGAACATGTTGCGAACTACCAAGACGCCACGACCACATCGTACATTTTTGACACCTGTTACATATAAATAAAACAATAATAGAGTCTTTCGGGCGGGAAATAATAGGAGCGCGGCCCACACTGGCACTGGCAACCAGGGATGGCACCGGGGTGCGTGGTGGGTTGTCACCGCAAATTTAGCCCCCGCCATCGCAGTACCTGGGTACTTGCGAGCAGACGAAAAATCAAAAAGAAGATAATAATCGTTTAAGTACGTCAGCAGAACTGCTCCAGCACCATACACACACATGCTGCGATAGACTAATCCAACATGCGCTTCCTGTCGCGGGCTGCCTTATACAAGCTGCAACGCCTCTCTGCTGCGCTGAAGACGGCTTTGGTTAGGGTGTCACAGCCCCGGGTGGCTTTGATTGATTAGTGGAAGAGCTTGACTCCACGTGGTGGCCACAAGATGGCCAGCTCCACAGCAAGTACTGGTGCTGACATAGATGCAGGCAGCTATGAGACCTATGATGACTTGAAAGTCTCCTGTGGCCCGCTGCTGCGGCTGCCGTCCTACCTAGAGAGCGAATTTTGGTCTCAACGGTGAGCTGCCGCTCCGGGGGTTTTCTCACTGGGGCGGTGCGTTGCTGATACAATAACTTTAGAGGTGGTCATAGTATCGATTCTTTGAAGGCAAGCAGGCGCTGACCCGGCAGTCACCCTCGCCCTGCTCTTGCTGCTCCTGCTGGTGTTTGGTTCTGCAGGGTCATGCTCGTAATCGATGCCTTCGCAATCACGCATGCCCTCATCATGAACATGATGCAGATCAAGACCTTCAAAGTGCTTTCAACAGCGGTGAGGAGCCTGCCTTGCCTAGCAGACGTTGGCAGCACATGTTGGACTCGCAACTGCTAGCACTACTGCTTGTCTCTGCCAGCAGTATGTAGCTCCTCTGCTTTGCCCGTCAACAGTATTCAAAGTGGCAGAGCACGATCTAAACCAAAGCGCCAAAGCTTGACTAGCTCACTATGCGTGCTTCTTAGCCTCCCCAGTTCCTTGTGCTGCCCTCGTCACTCTGCTGTGCCTCTGCCTGGGCTGCGCTGCACCTCCCTTTACTTTATTACCCTTTCCTGCAAGCAGACGCTGCTGCCGCATGAGCGCATCGCAATGCTGCTCTACCCCGTTGGAGCCCTCAGCAACCTACTGCTCATTGTGCGCCGGCCCCGCGACTACTCAAAGGAGCGCCTGAGCTCCACAATCAGCAACAGAGTGGGCCGAGTGGTGCTGATGCTGCTGACAGCGCTGCTGTCAACGCCGCTGGATGCAGAGAAGCTCGCAGGAGCACTGCCAGGCTGGCAGCCCTCACTGCAGGGCTCAGTGTTCAACACGAGCGGCCTGTTGCAGCGACTGCTGCCAGCCTTGCGGTCAACAGAACCGCAGCAGCAGTTCCTGCGAGCTGGCAGTCAGCCGGGACAGCAGCAGGCTCATTCCTGGCAGCAGAGGCTGCAGCAGCGGTTGTTGATTCGGCAGCAGGCGCCAGCATGGCTATGGCTGCAGGATCTGCTGTGGCGTGGGCAGCAGCATCAGCAGCAGGCGTCGCAGCAGCGCACAGCAGCATTACCATGCGCCTCGGCTGGCGCCAGCTGGCGCAGCTCGTCAAGCCAGTGTTTGGGCCTCCACTGGTCACTCTTGGCTATTGCACGTTCATGCTGCCGCTGCGGCTGACCGTGCCCCTGCAGCTCGTCACGTTTGTTATTTCGCTTGTAATTTTCTCGACCAGCGCATGCTGGTACCTGAGCCGGCCGGGCCTTGCGGAGATGGCAGTTGGCGGCTGCCGGGCAGTGTCAACTGCCATGTTTGCAGGACCCAGTCTGATCATGGGCAGCAGCAGCAGCAGCGCGCATGCGGCACACGTGCAGTCCGCAGTGTGCTCCTCTGGGCTGTCGTCCCTGCTCATGCTGACTGTGTTTGTGCATGTGGTGCTGCTGCTGGTGGTGCCTTGTGTAGCGCAGTACGCAATCGAGTACATTATGAAGGCGCAGTTTGTTGCGAGCAGGGGGCTGCGGCTGGAGAGCTCCTGGGGCCCCCAAAAGGGAGCTGTGCTTGTGGCGCTGTCTGTGCAGGCTGTACTGCTGGCAACTTGGGTGCTCTGTGACTTTGCTGTGAGGGGGATGATGATGCAGGACATGCAATGCAGCGCAGAAGGATGGCTGGTTGCAGCAGGTCCAGGCACACTTGCTGCAGCGTAAATTTGATCACAGCAGGGCAGCAGTGGCAGTTGGTTGGCTGGTGGATTCCATTCTTTATGCATTGCTGTGTGGCGCGTGGTGCGTGAGCTACCGCCTGGCTAGTTGCAGTTGGTCCTGGTACAGTTGCTGCAGTTGAAGTGGATTCACACGTTTATCTACTTGCTTGCACTTGAAAGCTCTGTTTATGCCCCTCGAGTTGAGCGCGGGGCCGATGCCGTTATTGCTGTGGCGTTTTTGGTACTCTGCTGATGATTAGCGGATCCACAGCATGGCAGCAATGGCACTTGGATGTTGGTGACTGCCCATCTTTCTGCATTGCCGTTGGGCTTCGAGTGTGCGTGCTGATGCCTGTCTTGAGGTGCGCTCATTCGTGATTCTTTTGTGGGTTTCAGCGAGCTTCACAGTCGATGGCGCTATAGGACTGGCACAGCAGTGTCAAGTGCCGCCATTGTTGCTGTTAATAACAGTGTTACACTGTGGATCTGCCCGGTATGTGAGCGAAGATGCAGAGATTTGAGGAAAGAGAGGCCTGAGAGAAGCGATGCCACTTTTTCTGCTGCACCGTGCGGTGCATGTGGTGTAGCATGTGCAGGCGTATATGCCTGCCATGCCGTGTATCAAGCCTGGGCCTGTTCTGAGGCACAGAGCGAGAGGCTGCTTCTATTCTGGCAGCACCGCATCTGTTATTGCCGTTACATCTCTGCATGGTGCTTGGCTATGCAGCCAGCAGCACAGGCAGACGGTGCGAGGCGGCGAGCTAAGATCATCTGTTGGTTGTACTTGACTTTTGCGAGGGGTTGTGCTTTGGCGGCGACCATTTGGCTTTGCTTATGTTTTTTTCTGTTCCGGCGTGCGCTATGTTGCGCCACTCGCATTGGCATTGGTATGGGCACGCGGCACTGCATATATGCAGGAAGCATTCCCGCACGGTGCGTGGCATCTTATTCTTTGGTGTCACTGTGTTATGTTACTTTCTGTGCATGGGCCATTAGGGTCTCAAGAGGCTGTAGCTGGCATGGTGCGCATGTCCTGGGTTTGGATATGCGGGTTCTGTTGTGGTGTGCTGTGATATGGGTCATGCTCAGCATGATCCTTCCTTTGCTTTTTCAGCAACTGATGCTGAGCAGATGGGAACAGGACGGAAAGCTGGCTGCTGCTGCAGTGGCGGCAAGTGTCTCGGGCGGAGCAATGCAGCAATGAGGTGCCGTTTGCGAGGCGCATGCGGCTGTGCCTTTGCATTTATGCGTGCCTTGTATCACCGCACCGGTGGCCTTCTTGCATACTCTTATAAAGCGGCTTGCTTGACTGCCGACATATGCCTGGCAGGCAGCAATTATGTACTTATGTTTGTATGTTTGTATTTGTATCCCCTGCATTGAGCCTTAGGCTGCTCGCAGGGTGCTTAATTTAAAACTTTTATAACTTATGTGTTCACGGTGTGGACTGCTGCCATACGTACCACGAGGCATTACCAATCATTTCCAAAAGTTAGTATGTTAAAATAACAGGTGGTGGCTGTCAGCAGCTTGGATGCTCTGCTGTATGATGGGGATGACATGCTGATGCCATGCATGTGGCTGGGGCAAGGTGTGTGTATGTGTATGGGAAGCAACTCTTGCCATCTAGCCTGGCGTGAATGCTGGTGTAGTGGAGTGACCCGATCCACTCAGAAAATGCTTTTTGAGCTGAATGTAGACAGTGTATGTGCTGTCAGTGCGAGTCTGAAGGAAGTTATGAGGGGGGCTGTGGCTGGTGAAGAGAGTTACCTTGGTTTGGCATGACGCAGGGCCAAGGTTAGCTGCACCCTGTGATGCAGTGCAGCAGCACGTGTGCCCGCGTGTTATTCTGGTTGTTATGCCTTGCTTCCTCCTCTTGGTGCCGTAGACGAGGTCCTGCCAGCATTCTGGTTGATAGGCAGGCGAGTTGATCTGGCGTACTACTAGTAGTAGCTGTTTCGCCGCATTGACAATCTATTTGATCTGCATCAGCTTGGTAGGCAGCGACGGCTGGTAGTGCAGGGGCAGGATCGCCCGTTGAGCTGCTGTGCATATCATCACGAGGTTTTTTTTTGTGTTCTTGCTTGGCAGGTGCCATAACGGGAGGCGAGAGAGGGTGGTGCCGTGCACTTCTTGTATCCTTCAGCTGGGTCCCGGGTCCGGTCAGACCCTGCTGCGCTGGCATCAAGGTGTGTGTGTGCTGCTTTGAAAGAGGATGGTTACATGTGGGTCCTGGCACCATGTTAGATGGCATACGCCTCAACAGGGTGTTAGCATGGTCTGAGGCCAGACAGTAGCTGTGGTAGTGTTTGCAGCTGGGGCGTCTTCCATGTCTTCGTTATGTATGCTACCCAGGGTTATCAGTGTGGGTGTGGGGTGTGCATTTGTGTGGGCTTCTGCAAGGTGCTGCATCATTCGAAAGAACAGCGCCATGCAGCTGCTGTTCCGGGTGTCAGTGGCAGCTGCATGCAGCCCTGCAGCGGAGCAGCTGACTGTGCATCGGCTGCTGCTGGTCAATCTTGGTGGGTATGTCGTGTTCCTATGACTGTGTGTTGTGGCCATGCTGTTGCTCTGCCTGCCAGGGACAGTGTGCTGGCACTGCTCCAGTCCGCTGCCGTACACAGCAGTTGCACAATTATTGATCGCAACTGTTCACTGCAGGCGTTGCACGCGCGGGTGCTGCTGCATCGTGCAGCAGTGAATCGTCTTCACATCTTGTGGAAATGTTTGTGTGGTGGCCCAGCCTGATGCGAGAGCTGGGTACCATGCCAGCAGTGCTAACATGTTCGAGCCTTTGGCGGGAGTCACACACGCAAACACTGCTGTGCTTTGTTCCTCTTGCTGCAAGTGCACACTTGTTTGACAGAAAAACGTGTACATACTTTCCAAAAGCGTTGCAGTTGTGTGGTTGGGAATTCAGCGAGCAGCCGGCAGTGCTCAGGGTCTCCCGCTTGGGCCGCTCAGGCTGCTGCTAAAACTGGCGGCACGTTCGGTTACTGCTCCAGATTTGCGATGTTGCTTTCAGGATATGGCTCAATTGCTTTACATGTGATCTCTGGCATGGGTTCTACAAAAAAAGACGGCAGTACTGGCGAGGCAAGATGCTGCAGTGATTGAGCAAAGTGTAACCTTACAAGGATGCCACATCTGCTCACATCTGTCTATTGCAGAAGCAATAGTTGAGCTTGATTTGCATGCATGTGCTCGTAAGAGGAGTTCAAACGGCTGCTGAATCGTTCCTTTGGGCCAAAGGACCGAAGTGAATGCACAGCCACACACCTCAAGCAAGCGCAGCATGTACAGACAGTTGCACACATGCCGCACAAAAGCACATGTCCAATGTTGTTGCACCTCACAGCTGCAACCACGCGCGCCCAACTTGCGGCAGACTCAACAGCTGCGGCATGCATGCACACGGCCAACAGCGCATGCACGCCTTGCTGCAAACACCTGCTTTGCATGCTAAGAAACTCTGCAAACTCCATGTTAACACCATACAATGCAATGCAGCCACTGCAACTTTTGGTGTACATCTGCAACTCGCCCCACGCTTGAAAAGCCCATTTTCATTTCGAAGGTTGCAACCAAACCCTGCCCGCCAGGGGAGCAGATGACGGGATTATTGGGCAGAGGAAACAACAAGACCACTGGTCATTGTAATAAAGCACGAGAGCTGCATAGTCGAGAAGCGTGCACCAATGCTATTCTACCAGACAAACCGCATGGCAGCTGGCAGCAGTACAGGAGCAAGAAAATCAGGGTTGTGTTGTAGCCGCAACACAGTGTTAACAGTTGCGGCCGAGTTGATGATCGGATGCTGACTCTGTTGCAGCAGACATGATGCCACAAACCAGGCAGCATAACATAAGGGGTGGCGATGCGGCAGCAATGCATATAAAGCTGCTGCAAGGGCTGTGTACGACAATGCCACACGACCTTGCTGCATATATGAGCATGTCACATGGAGTTGCAGCCCATCAACGGCAACATCTGCATGTAAAACATATGTGAAAGGCCAGTGCGAATATGTGCACTGGACTCTCACAGCCATACGCCGCTACTCTCCTGAGCCTGCTGCCCCGGCTGCTGCTGCTGCTGCTGCTCCTGCTCTGCCCCGCTGCTGGCCTCAGCAGCAGCACCACATGCAGCAGCAGATGTTGCTGATGCACTGTGGTCCGACTCCATGTTTGAAACACGTTGCTGGTCTGCTGCTGCTGTGCTGCCTTGCTGCTGCTGCTGTGAAGCTGAATCTCCTGCAGACGAAGGTGCCAGCCCCATCTGCTGCCGCAGCTGCGAGATGGCCTGCTGCATGTTGTCTTCGTCCACCACTGGCACTGCTGACAGCAGTGAAGTACTGCCTGACTTGACACGCTGGATTTCCTCTTCTAGCGCTGCCACGCGCGCCTTGTACTTGGCTATAACAACTACGTTTTCATTTATAGCGTCCCTGTAGTCCTGATCAGGTCCCTCTGCTGCGATTGCTGCCTTCAGCTCATCCACTGAGCGCTCCAAGTGCGATATAGAGCCAAGAAGGCGGTCCCTCTCGATTTCTAGCAGAGAAGCTGCTACGTTGGCTGCCATACTAGACTACTACTTCTGCACAGACTGAAGAGATACGGCGACTACTACAAGCAGTGCAACCTCCACTTGCAACTGCTGCTTGGGCAAGCCTTGAAGGATGCAGAAGTGGTGGGTTACAGAAGCATATTCAACTGATCATCAACCAAATATGCTTGAACTTTGGGTTAGTATGAGGGGACAACACGTACGCAACCAGCAACCAGCAAGTAGTGACTTGCTCAGTCTTTGAAGGGTTGTAGCAGCACGGTGCAAGTTGTACCAAGACTGTGAGCTGGTCCCATGACACCTGACGAGAGGCGATCTTTCCAAAGTCCGGTGAAATCAGGAGCACATCTGATGAACGAACGCTGCTTTCTTGTGTTCGGCTTCAGGCCTTCAGGGAGCCGGACCGGCAGAGTGTAACATGTCGTGTTGCGCACGATGGGCCTCCCAGGAGTGTGTGAGGAGTCCATCTGGCTCTGCTAGCACCACTTAAGACGCAGGCCGCCGAGCTTGAAATCACAGACCTCCCTGGTCACGTTGTGTGGGTCCAGCACGTTTGCTGCGCCAAATCCTAGCCTACAATTGCTGCTTTCCTTCGCTACAACAGGTTCATTGTGCTCTAAACAAACCCTGTTTCAAAGGGCTGATCGCTTCACCACAGGCAGCATACATTTCGAAATGCAGCTGCATCGTCAGGCCAGCCAAAAGCTGGATGCAGCGAAGCAGCAGGGCTGTCCGAAAGTGGCAGCTCGGATGCCATCTCGCAGGCGTGCAGCAGCAGTGCAGGCCTACTTGCCTGCTGCAAGCCAGAGCAGCAGCTTTGTAGGCAGCAGCTGGAGCAGGACCGTTAGCCAGCAAATCCACACAGCTGGAAGGGGTGCAGCTGGCGTACCCATGAGGTAGGGACTTGTGTTATGCGCATCTGTTAGTTAGTGAAGCATGCTGCGGGAGCAGCTGCATGCTGACACAGCAGCAGCCGCTAGGGTTGCTGCTGGTTGCTGCTTCTGTGTCTAGGCATGCTGAGAAAGTCTTAGTGCCAGATTGCGTCTGGCATGTTTGAATTCAATAGCTATCAGCTTTAACTGCCTTGGGAAGGTGTGAGAGCTGCCGCAGATGGGATGATCGCAATTCATGTGCCAGTGCAGTTATATGCAGCGGATTAAGCTTGCCTCCACCCTAGCGACAGCTGCTGCTTCGGTTTAGGCTGCAACAAGCACAGCCAACTTTTCCTGCGCAGCTGTTTCTCCGCAGCATACATGCTTCTGTTGTCGAGTCGGAGAGAGTGATAGCATGGTGTCATGCTCGGTGGTGTGTATTCTTGTAGTGGTTGGTCACTGCTGACAGTTGCTGACTCAGGGATATCAGAGATGCCACCAGGCTAGGCCAGTGGATAAATCCATTAGCATATTTGACCAACAAAACAGCAGCAGCACACACCATGAGACAGCTTACTCATAACAGCCGGCTGTGTGCAGCAGACAGGGGTGCAGCGCATGCCCACCAACTTTAAAGTAATCGTTCTGCCATCAACTGCACACCAGCAGCTGCACATCACAGCAGCAGTGCTAGCAGCAGACACTCAATGGCAAGCCCGCCAGCCCAGCCACTCCCCTGCACACACCACACCACCTCATGCCACCCCAGAGCAAACCACCACCACTAATATCATGGCACCAAAAAGGCAAAGCATTGAGGGCATCGCCAGCAAGTGAGATCCATAAGCTGGACCTGTAATGCGCAGCTCTTTCCCGCTTGCCCTGTATGTAGCTGCACACATCTACCTGACATCTGCTGCTGCTGCTGCTGCTGCTGCTGCTGCTGCTGCTGCTGGCAGGGCCCCTGTGCGCATGTGCGGCATCATCGGCATCTTCAAGCAGGAGGGGCCCGTCAACGTGGAGCTGTACGAGGGACTGCTCATGCTGCAGGTGAGGGCGGCAGTGACATCAAGCTGCAGGCTCATTGATGTGGCTTGTCCGTGAGTCTTGTAAGTCGTTAGGTGAGTCTGTGAGAGGCTGCAGCATGACGGCACCGCACTGGGCCTGCTGTTGACGTAGTCAGGCGCAGCCTGCCCCTTGGCTATGCACAGCATCCTCAGTGCTGTGTGGTGGGTGCTGCGCCAACTGCAAGCCCTCTGACCCGCACAGCTGCTGCCGCTGCTGCCGCTGCTGCTGCTGCTGACATCTGCAGCATCGTGGCCAGGACAGTGCCGGCATGGTGACAACCGACTGGGCCAAGTTCCGCGAGTTCAAGGACAACGGGCTGGTCAAGGACGTGTTTGCCAAGAAGAGCGTCATGGACAAGCTGCAAGGTGCGGGTTTAGGGATCAGGTTAAACCATTGTCAGCTAATAGGCCGAAGTCATGACTGCACCGTCATCACGGGGTGTCTGATGGTTTACCTTTTGTCCATGCTGGCTGCAGGCCAGGTTGGCATCGGGCACGTGCGCTACCCTACCGCTGGATCAGCATCTGCTCAGGAGGCCCAGCCGTTCTTTGTGAACAGTCCGCTGGGCATCTACCTCATCCACAACGGCAACCTGACAAACACGGATGAGCTGCGCGACATGCTCAACAGCAGCAGCAGCTTCTTCAACAGGTGCGGGGCAGGGGCGATTGTAGGGCGGCGGCAGCAGCAGAAGCAGAAGCAGCAGCAGCGTCATGCACAGGTTTGCGCAGCGGCAGTTCAACTGTGTCTTGCAGGTGATTCTCAGCATATACAGCGGCGTTGCTTGTGTGCATGCACAGTCTGCAGCCTTCATATGTGGCACGCTCTCCCTTCACAACCAGGCACATTATCACCTCTGCCGACCATGCTGCTGCTGCTGCTGCTGCTGCTGCTGCTGCTGCTGCTGCTGCTGCTGCTGGTGCCAGGCACCTCAAGACTGACAGCGACAGTGAGGTGCTGCTCAACATCTTTGCCGACGAGATCCACCGCGCACACCAGCGCTTCGTGCAGGTGTGTGGGTTGCAGCAACACGCTCTTGTTGTCAGCATGGACACGTGCTGTACACATGCACGCGTGCTGTACACATGCACGCGTGCTGTACACATGCACGCGTGCTGTACACATGCACACGTGCTGTACACATGCACACGTGCTGTACACATGCACACGTGCTGTACACATGCACACGTGCTGTACACATGCACGCGTGCTGTACACATGCACAGGTGCTGTACACATGCACACGTGCTGTACACATGCACACGTGCTGCACAAGCACACATGTTCAGCTGTGGCATGGATGACGTGTTAAGCTGTGTGCACGGCGCCTGGCATGCAGAGGCAGACCTCCTGCAAACGGATGCTTCGCAACGGCTGCGTGTGCTGGCCATTATCATCACACCACGCACAGCTCTTGCACCTGCAGCCATCTGACGTCACTACCATCACCACTGCTGCTGCTGCTGCTGCTGCTGCTGCTGCTGCTGCTGCTGCAGTCTGAGGCGCAGACAGACCCCAATGAGCACAAGATGGACTTTGTGCTGGAGGCGGGAGAGACCATGATGAAGACACTGCAGGTGCGAGACCTGGCAGTTGCTGCAGTGTTGTGTCGCATCAGTGCCAGCTGTTTCCTCTGATGCCTGCACTTGGTGCAAACTCCATACAGCTGCTGTCAGCGCTGCATCAATTGCCTGCTGCTTCACCGATCCCTGAGCTAAGCATGCGCCGCCGCCGCCGCCGCTGCTGCTGCTGCTGCTGCTGCTGCAGGGTGCGTACAGCTGCATCTGCCTGGTGAAGGGCGTGGGGCTGGTGGCCTTCAGGGATCCCCACGGCATCCGGCCGCTGTCGCTGGGACGCAGGCAGAGCCTTGACGGCAAGGTGCGGCGGGTTGCATGTGTGTCTGTGTGACTGGTGATTATCAACTGCTGGAGTTGCTTCTTCTTTGAACTTCATTGCACAGCAGCATCTGGCGCTGTATGCGAATGTGGTTTGCTGGGTGGTTGGTTGTGCAGCCAGTTCACTAGTAGGGGTGTGGCGGGGATGTGGGGCTGGTGGCCTTCAGGGACCCACACGGCATCCGGCCGCTGTCGCTGGGACGCAGGCAGAGCCTGGACGGCAAGGTGCGGCTGGGCAGATCTGAACTATTGCTTTATCTGGGCAACAATTTGTGCCTTAGTTGAAATGGATCCAAGATCACGAAGACGGTCCTGCTGTTGATATGTGGCAGGGATGGTTGTTGTGACAAATGCTGGGTTGCAGCTGCTCTGCCGGGTTTTGTTATACCTGTGGGCCTGGTGGCCTTCAGGGACCCACACGGCATCCGGCCGCTGTCACTAGGACGCAGGCAGAGCCTGGACGGCAAGGTGCGGCTGAGCATAGCTGAACTTTGTTTTGATTTTGATTGAGCCTTGTGACTTGGATCCGAGAATATGAAGGCAGTCCTGCTTATGACGTGTGCTAGGGATGGTTGGTTTGGGCGATCACCAGTGGGGACTGTATTAATGCGCCAAATCCTGGCCTCACATGCTGCATCAATGCCTCCCTGCTTATGTGTCTGGCTCTTTCGCGCAAGCGCATGCAGGGCACGGAGTGGGCATTGCTTGCCAGGACTGCACGTCTGGGGCCATCGCCCCAAACCACCGGATCACCAACCTCACGCTGTGACTAACGCCCTAACGCCTGAAACCTGCCTAAAACCTGCCTAACCTCTGCAGGGCACTGAATGGGCCATTGCTAGCGAGGACTGCGCATTTGGCCCGATTGCATTTGAGCGCGTGCGTGACGTGCAGCCTGGCGAGATGGTCATCATCACAGAGGATGGCCAGCTGGTGACACGGCAGTGCGTGCCGGGGCAGCTCAACCCCTGCATCTTCGAGTACATCTACCTCTCCAGGTGCGGGTGCATCTCAGACTTGTGTCACCTGTCATGGTTGAGGGTTTAGGCTGAGCTTGTGGCAGGGTTTTGGCTTGGTGTGGTTGATGATCAATCAGTGCGTGCCTGGCCAGCTCAACCCCTGCATCTTCTAGTACATCTACCTCTCCAGGTAAGTTGCTGTGTACATGCTGTGTGCCTTGAGCAGATACACTGGTCCTTGGGCGTGCTGCCCTTGCTGCTTGCCCACAATAACATTGTTACGGTTCCGGCGGGATGCTTGTGGTTGCTTACCCAGGCCGATGGTCTGAACGTTTCTGGGGAATGCTGACATTGTGCCCTGTCTGCTGCTGCTGCTGGGTTGCTGCTGCTGCTGCCGCTGCTGCTGCTGCTGCTGCTGCTGCCGCTGCTGCAGGCCTGACAGTGTGCTGAACGACGTCAACGTGTACAACTTCCAGCTGCGCCTGCTCCCAATGCTGACACCATGTTTTTTGGCTGCTGCTGCTGCTGCCGCAGGCCTGACAGCGTGCTCAATGACGTCAATGTGTACAACTTCCAGCTGGGCTTGGGCACACGCCTGGCGGGCAAGATTAAGTGAGTGGAGAGTCAAGTGTGTGACAGGCCAGTGACTGCGAGCTTGATGGTGTGCTTGTGGCAATCACGGCTTGCAGTGCTGCTTGCAGTGTTGCTTGCAGTGTGTGCTGATGAAGGCGCCGACTGGCCTGATGTTGACTGCAGCGCGCTGTGTGTGGCTAGGCAAGTTTTAGTGGCAGCCGGTGCATGCAGAAGTATGCACACTGTGGTGTCTGCTGTGCTGACTCACGTATGTGTGTGCCCGGCTGCTGCTGCTGCTGCTGCTGCTGCTGTGTCAGGGAGCGCAACTGGGACATTGATGTGGTGGTGCCTGTGCCTGACGGGTCACGCCCAGCAGCCATCCAGGTGGGACACCTGCTCACCATGTTCTGTGCTAGATGTTGTGCAATGTGCTGTGCCTGTGCCTGATGGCTCGCGCCCCGCAGCCATCCAGGTGCGGCACCCTGTCACTGATCAAGTGTTGAAACTTGCTGATTCAAATATGCTAGATGTTGTGCTGTGCCTGATGGATCACGCCCGGCAGCAGTTCCTTATAACACCCAGAACGATGTGACACGTTTGCACAACATTGTCAACATCTTAAATTGCAGGTGTCAGCTGAGCCTGCTGTACCGCGAGGTCCTGGTCAAGAATGGCTACGTGGGCCGCACTTTCAGAATTGCCCCAACCCTCACAACACCCAGAGAAATTGTACACATTTGTAACATTATTGTAACACCACTGTTTGAATGCAGATGTCAGCCGAGATGGGCCTGCCATACCGCGAGGGCCTGGTGAAGAACCGCTACGTGGGCCGCACCTTCATCATTTATCAACCCTCAAAACACCCATAACAATGTAGCACATTTGTAACAACAAAATGACAATGTAATGTTTTTTTGATCTGCAGGTGTCAGCTGAGATGGGCCTGCCATACCGTGAGGGCCTGGTGAAGAACCGCTACGTGGGCCGCACTTTCATCATGCCTGACCAGCGCATGCGTGAGATGAGTGTGCGGCGCAAGCTGAACGCAATGCCGGCCGTGTTTGAGGGCCGCAACGTGCTGCTGATCGACGACAGCATCGTGAGGGGGACCACCATGGCGCAGATTGTGGACATGGTGCGCAAGGCGGGCGCGCGCAAGGTGAGGAAGGTTTGACCAGCGTTTGAAAACTTGTATCGTGATGAAGAATCCTTCGTTCTACAGAGTCGTGGCTGACATGTTGACCTTGTGGCTGATCGAGCTTCAGTGTTGGTCAGCATGGTTGCGAGGTATGTTGAGAGTGCTGCAAATCAACGACAGCATTGTGAGGGGTACCACCATGGCTCAGATTGTGGACATGGTGCGCAAGGCGGGCGCGCGCAAGGTGAGGAAGGTTTGACCAGCGGTTGAAAACTCGTATCTTGATGAAGAACCTTTCATTCTACAGAGTCGCGGCTGACATGTTGACCTTGTGGCTGAACAAGCTTCAGTGTTGGTCAGCATGGTTGCGAGGTATGTTTGACGTGCTGCTGATCGACGACATCTGCATCGTGCGGGGTACCACCATGGCTCAGATTGTGGACATGGTTCGCAAGGCGGGGGCACGCAAGGTGAGGCGGCTTAATCGAATGTGACGTCTTCTTATCCAAGATAGTCTTGGCTGTATTTAGCTACCCGTGACGTTGCTTACCCCTGTGTTCAGTTTCCTATGCTGGATCTTACTCTGCGGACATACATACCCCGGCTGCTGCTGTTGTGGCCTTTGACCTGTTGCCTGCATCTGAAGCGTTGTTTCTGGCCTGCTAGCTGCCTTCCACGACCCCGGTTGCGACAGGTGTACCTGGCGTTGTCTGCGTCAACAGTGCCCGCATCAGTTGGCATCGGTTTGATTGCTATTTGCTAATGTAACCCGTCTGCTGGCTGCCTGTCATCTGCAGGTGTACCTGGCGTCGTCAGCGCCGCCGGTGCGCTTCCCCAATGTGTACGGCGTGGACATGCCCAACCGCAAGGAGTTTGTGGCACACGGCCTCACCGAGGAGGAGGTGAGGGCTTGTTATTATTTTGTTATTTTGTTACAATTGACATCCGTCAAGGTGCCTACCCATGTGTGTGTCAAGCTGATTGCCTACCCACAAAGTCGGCAGGTGGTAGCACCCACTGCCCTATTGACGCTGTTGACCCGCTGTTCCAGAGCCTTCGCTACCTCTGTTACTAACAATGTTACATGTTATGTCACTGCTACGCCTGCAGATCTGCAACGTGCTGCGCGCTGACGGCCTGTTGTACCAGGATGTGGAGGACCTGCTGGCTGTGGGCTACAGCATGAACCCCAATATCAAGTTGTTACTAACACTGTTACACTAAATGTCATTGCTCCGCCCGCAGATCTGCAATGTGCTGCGCGCTGACGGGCTGGTGTACCAGGATGTGGAAGACCTGCTGGCTGTGGGCTACAGCATGAACCCCAACATCAAAACCTGGGACGCAGCCTGCTTCGATGGACACTACGTCACAGGTGCGGCATCTTAAACCGCACTTCCAGATCAGGATTGCGTGGATGTGCTTGTTACCGTCTGCTGTTGCATTGCAGCTCTCTCAATTGGCTGCTCCGTCACAGATGCGGCCACAGCAGCAGCAGAAAGAGGGCAGTCAGTTGCCAGGGATGTCATGCCAGAGGCAGCCGTAAGCCACAAGCGTTGCATGTCAGAGAACCATCAACCATCACATGTTGCAACAGTATTCAACCCTGTTCATACAACTGCAGGTGACATTGATGACGAGTACCTGCTAGAGCTGGAGAGCAGCGGGCGCGGCAAGAGCCGCACACGCGCGGGGCGCAAGACCTCCCTCGTGTCTGCGACAGTATGACACAGCAGCAGCAGCAGCAGCAGCAGCAGCAGGTTCTCGATGGTGGTGTGAGAATGTCCGTCCAGCAGTACCCCTGGCTGTGCGCTGATGCAACAGGTATGCAGCCAGGCGGTGAGCTAGGCGGCAAAGTGATGTTCTCAGCAAAAAGATGTGCAGGAGCTCGAATGGGCGGGGCGTAGGGTGCTGAGGCTGCCGCAGTGTATCCAGGAGCAGCCACTGCAACTGCCTTTGTCCTGCAAGCTGCTGTGTGTTTGTCCTGTGAGCGTTAGTGTGGTATTTTGTTCTCCTTGGTTTGTTTCTGGGGCCTCCAAAGTGGGTGTGTTACGCTGCACTGCAGCGCATGTCATAATAAGATTTGTTTCAAGTGTGTGATCAGCACAAGCACTGCACCACACACTATACAGCGCTTACCAGCGTGGCTACCTGGTTTTCTCGGCTTTTCGTTTCTGATGGCAGTTGGTGATGCAGCTGGCACGTGCTATCAGTGCAGCCGCGCAGGAGTGTGAGCCTGATGGCAGTTGGTGATGCAGCAGTCAGGCGCACATGCTTTGTCAGCGCTACTTAGATCAGCTCAAACCAGCCAGTGGTGGCTCTAAGTGCTGCTGCTGCATGCTGGTTGCATGCTGGTTGCATGCTATGCACCGCCCTGCTGCTGAGAAACAGCACCTGTGCTGGTTGCCCCTTTACAGACGCCTTTGTTCTAGATTCGGCAGTGGGTGCTTTGCACACATCTGAGGGCAGCGTGTGGTGCCCAACAGACTAGGGGCTCTGATGTCGCTGCAAACTGTCACTAGGCACTAAAATTTTACACAATCTAGCATGCCAGTAGATTTGCTTATCCAGCTATGGCTTACATGGTAACAGGAACAGGATATGAACCTGCGCAGCTTTGGACTCTGTGTTAGGGCGACACTAGTGGTTGCACTTGGGCATGGTGTTGACACAGGTCATGCTACTGCATGTTAGCAATTGTGCGATGCAATTTGATGTAGAGATCTCGCAATCTACTAGTAGTATGTGGCGTTGCCTGACCTGCGCTCCCACATGCGCTGCCTTGGCACAAACTTGAGCTCTAGAGCGCGTGCTGTGTGCAAGGCAGTTACAATGCGAATGGGCTGACATGCATACGCCGAGCAGCCTTCCACCCCACGCCGCAATGCATGCAGACCTGGTTCTGAACAAACAGCCGCAATGTCAGCTGCCGCAACGCACCAAACAATAGCCGGGTAGTTAGCACTATAGCGCAGCAGCTAGCAATCTGGCAACACCGCAGTGAGCCCAGAGGTGCAGCGCTTATGCAAGTAATGCAGATCAAAGGCAGAGGAGCGCGCAGCCTGCCATTGGCTCTTCAAGCAGCCTGATCTTCTGAAGAGTGCCACCCACGAACACACCTTGTAATCTCAGCCTAAAATCGCCTGGGCATAATGCCCATGCCAATGCCGGCCACTGGATGCAGAAAAGCCCCTCAATGGCCAGCCTACTTTTCGTCATGTGCATTGCGGCGTCCCTTGACAATCAGCAAACACGTTGGTTGATCAGTTGACGCTGTGCATGCAGCAGCAGCGTGGCAGCCGCTGCTGCACCTGGCCAGGCTAATGCCCAGCAGCAGCAGGAATCCAGCTGCTGCCCGTGCTTTGTGCACACACGCCTTGCTGCATGCAGTGCAATGCACAGATGTGTGCACACTCGCCTTGCTGCATGCAGTGCAATGCACAGCCTGTTGCTGCGATGCTTGACCACCATTCACAACCGCACATGTGCGTGATTCAAATGCGCATGCTTGCGGACGCCGCATGCGCCTACCATGGGGCAGCAGCAGGCAGGCCGAGTGTGGTGCATCTTGCAGGACCGACCTGCCTGCTGTATCCTGTCACGATCGCGTCGACAACTCAAGCCAATGCAGCTCTGCCACACCCACACCCACAACTGCACATGTGTGTGGCTCAACTGTGCATGCTTGCGGGCGCCGGAGGTGCCTACCATGGGACTGCGGCTGCGCTGCATGTTGCTTGACCTGCAGGCATGCTACAGGCCAGTCAGGGCTGTAACATGACACAGCAGCGCTGCCACACCCAGGCTACTGCTAGCTGTCACCAGCTGGAAGAACCCTGCTGGTGATGATCACAGCCGTACCGCGCCGGCCACAGCACCCATATATATGCACACGAGAACACGGCTGCACACAACATCAACTGGATGAGCGTGCAGCCCCAATCACAGGAGCTGGGAGCATATATAGGAAGCGATTGCTAGCTCTGTGCAGACCAGCTGCCAAAAGAATCCCATGATTCAACACTGCATGCTTCTTTTGACAGTTTGTGCCCCCAGGTTGGTGCAGTTCCTCGTCCGGAAACAGATACTAGTTGCGCCGTAGCCACCAGCCCACATGTGCATGTTGGTGCAACATGCATGCAACATGCAACAGCGGCAGCGTGGGCCCCTGCCAAATGGAGCTGGGCGCACTGACAGCACTGCAGCAATCCAAGCAGCAGCTAGCATACAACAGCTGCGTTGTACTGGAAGCCTGCTGACATGCATCCGCTTGCAATCTTTCTGTCAACAGCAGTACTACTACTGCTAGCAGCAAAAGGTCACTGCGTGTGGAATAGCCTGTCGGTCAACCAACTACTGCAGTAACTTTGTGAGTAGCGTGCTTGAAAAGCTTGTTGCGGGTTGTCACAACTGCACAGCTGCTTCCCAGCAGCTGTCACGCAGCAGACGCACGCAGTAATACTGAGCAGCGCGTGGATTTACCTGCAACAAGCGTTTGTGCAACTGCACTGCACGGCACGGTACCAGACCTGGCACTGCAGCAGCAGCAGCAGCAGCTGCTGCTGCTGCTGCGCATGCAATGCTGCCTATGGCAGAATTGTTGCAGCTGCGCACGCAATGATGCTGCAGCTCAGGCATTGATGCTAACGGCAACGCTGCCGCAGCTGCTGCTGCTGCCGCTCGTGCAATGATGCGCACCACAGCACTGGTGTTCGTCCAGCGTTCCAATATAACAGACACACCCCGCAGCGTGTCGACAAACTTGCTGCCAACCGCTTCGCCGCTTGGGTCCGGGATGTTCAGCAGATATTTGAGCGAGCCTCCCTCAACGTGTGTGGGGCGCTGCTGCTGCTGCTGTTGTTGCTGCAGCGGCGGCTGCTGCTGTCCCTGCTGCTGATGGTTCGAATGTCACATTGGCGCAACCGCTGCTCACGCAATGATTCGCACCACAGCACTGGTGTTCGTCCAGCGCTCCAAGATAACAGTCACACCCCGCAGCGTGTCGACAAACTTGCTGCCAACTGCCTCGCCGCTAGGGTCCGGGATGTTGAGCAGATATTTGAGCGAGCCGCCCTCCACATGTGTGGGAACTTGGCGTGTGCTGGTGCAGTTGTTGCTGGCGAGCTCTCCCATCATGCGGATGGCTACGCCACGGTATGTTGAGCCGTAGTCATTCCGGAAGGGCATATGCAGCTCCACGTAGTACCAGCTGCAGGCACAACAATAGAGAAGGCAAGAAGAAAATCAGCCAATGTTGAAAGCAGGTGGTTTGCTGGTTGGAAGGGCGATTGCAGCGCTGCGCAATACCAGCTGCAGCAGGCGCAAAGGACGGCAGCAGGCAGGGTTGAAGTTTGAGGGCTGGGTTTGCAACATGCGGATGGCTACACCGCGGTAGGTTGAGTTGTAGTCGTTGCGGAAGGGCATGTGCAGCTCCACATAGTACCAGCTGCAAGCGCACAAACAGCGAACAGCCAGAAGAACATAAGCAGATCGTCAGACTGTTGTTGCTGTGTTAGGGTTGTGCAGGGCTTGGTTTCAGCCCTCCCATCATGCGGATAGCAACACCACGGTATGTTGAGCCGTAGTCATTGCGGAAGGGCATGTGCAGCTCCACATAGTACCGGCTGCAGGCGCACAAACAGCAAACAGCCATACAAAACATAAGTTAATCGTTTCAGGAAAGTAATTTGCTGGTTGTCAGCGTTTGCAGCTCCATAAAGTGACAGGTGCAGCGGCCGCAAAAGAAGAGGCGGCAGGCGGGGTTGGGTTTGGGGTTTGTGGGCTCTTCCATTATGCATATGGCTATACCGCCAGCCGTAATCGTTGGGTTATGGCAGCTCCCTGGGCATGCACAATGCCACGCTGCAACCGCAATCTTTGCTCACATGCATGTGGAGTCCGATACAGCATCAGCTGCACGTGATGAAAGATGCAGGAAATAGTCAATGTCAAAACTCTACAGCCGCACCCACCTTAGCCCTGCGTCTGCGCACTTGGGGTCTGTGCAGCACGGCCCATCCTTGCAAGGATTGCCACCCGCCTTTTGCAGCGCCTCAGCACAAGCCGGACACATACCGGGACTCGTGGCATCCCCGTCCGGCTGCGGATTGCAAGGGCAGCTGTACCCGCCAATCGTAGCGCGGCCATCCGCAGGGTTGACCAATGGAATGCGGATCGCAAGGGCATCTGCAGAGTTGCCGACGGTGCCGTTGCCAAACCAGCGCACGCGGCGGCCGGTCTGCCATGAGGGACGGCGGATGGTGATGGGCCGCAACATCCAGCGGCGCTCGCTGCCTGGCGCGTGGAGTTTTAAGGTGTTGCGCGGCAACCACTTCACCTGCAGATACAATAGTTAAACTTGGGGGTCGTGTTTGGTTTTGATGAGGTACGTAGCAGCATACCTTATCAGGGACGCTACCCTGTCTCACCTTGTCTCAAATGGCTGCCGGCAGCTGCAGTGTCTGGTGCCTGCGCGCTGCCCACGAAGCTGGTGCTGTTGCCATCGTGCACGCAACAACCGGCCTACCAGCGTCCTGCCTTCAAAAGCTGTTGTTGTCCAGCTCACATAGCAGCAAACAGCTGGTGGCAGCTGCAGCATATATATGTGATCTCTGCACTGTACAACGCAACACCTGGCTTGTTATAATCCCCTAAGAACGGGCGTATCCTCACCTTGTATCTGATGGCAGCCGGCAGTTGTAGTGTCTGCCCACTTCCCATAAAGCTGGTGCTGTCTCCATACCAGGAGGGCTTGCACACTGACGGCTCCCGATTGATGACCCCATCCTCGGTGAAGGGGCACACCAGGGAGCCTGTGTGCGTGAGACCCTGTGGCAGCAGCAGCAGCAGCAGCAGCAGCAGTGAGCAACAGCAGATGTACCAATAGTGGGTGGGTGGGTGGGTGAGTTGCCATATGGCATGTTCGTTGTCGCAAGATGCCACACTAGACTGCGAATGCACTCCAAGCACGGGACATCGTGCTGAACAGCACACAACATAAGATGCTGGGGATGTTCACAGGTCAGGTTGCTGCCCGCCCTGCTGCTACACCCACCATGTTGTGCCCGATCTCGTCGTGCCCCAGGAAAATCTCATCCCCTTGGTCCATGCTCACAAACATAAAAGCACACACAAAATATGCTGAACAGGCTGCACGCTCTGCTGCGCTCATCATGTTGTGCCCCATCTCGAGCCCCAGGAACATCATTAGCCCCTTGGTCCACGCTCACTAACATAGTAGTGCACACATAAGATGCAGAACATGCTGCACGCCCTGCCGCCGCGCTCACCATGTTATGCCCGATCTCGTGCCCCAGGAACATCTTGGCCCCCTGGTCCATGCTCACAAACTCGCCCCCAGCAAACTCAGCCATGTCGCCGCTCCACACGCCCATCCATGCACCAAGGCCAGTCTTGATGCCAGGGGGAGCGGGCTCGGAGCAGCCAACCTGGCCGCCCCAGGCGTAGTAGCAGGTGGCGCAGCCGCAGCCCTGCAGCAGCAGCAGCAGCAGCAGCAGCAGCAGCAGCAGCAGCAGCAAAAGTTTGAGGAGCGCTGTTGCCACAGATTAGGAGCAAGGCAGTACACCATGCTCAACACCAGCTGATGAACCTGCAGCAGTGCTGGCGAGCGCTGAGCTTAGTTGCGCCTGGAGGTTGCAGCGATGCAGCACAGCCAGCAGCTTCCCAACACCACGGACATAAGACATCCTCGCAATCGTGTGGGGCTGAAACATGCATCAGCGCTCTGTGTGCATCCACAACATCCACCACACCTACCGTGGTGATGCCTGAGTCAGCGGGGCAGGTGCCGAGGCAGGCGCCGTCCTTGCAGGTGTCGCACAGCGCGGGCGAGCCCAGGTGCTGCAGGCACACGATGTGGTTGTAGTCAGTGTCGTTCACGCCCAGCTGCTTGATCGCCTCGCTGCACCAGTCCCTGCAGAAGCAGCCAAGAGAGATAACATTGAAACAGAGAAAACGCCGGATAAAAGACATAATTATTACACCGAGTAAGATTGACTGGTGTTGGTGGGAGCAGCGCACAGAGGCGTGCAATGATTTACATCTACACTTGCAGACTGCGTGGGCGCCTCTGCGGCAGCTGCAAACTGCCCTCTGCCCCTCCACAACATAACAACAACATACACATTGAGTGACATCTCAGCAGCCGCAGCCACAGCTGCAAGCACTGCGTGGCGGCGTTACTGCCCGGTGCCCACGCTGCCCACCTGCAGTTGCCGTCCTCGTTGCGCATGCCGTCCAAGGTAGCCCATCCGTACACATCCACACCCTTTGGATCCAAATAGCACAACCTACACGCCGAGTGATTCCTCAGCAACCAATCGCCAGCGAAGCTGCAAGTGCTGCCCCGCGGCTCACCTGCATTGGCCATCCTCGTTGCGCATGCCATCCAAGGTAGCCCATCCATACACATCCACTCCCTTTGGATCTAGGTAGCTGGTGGGCGTCTCAATAGGATCTTCCGGGATCACATAAGGCTCAGGGGACGGTGAGGGCGAAGGAGAGGGGCTGGGGGATTCAGCGTTCGGGTCCACCCACTCCGTGCCGTTGTTATAACGGATTGTAACAGTGCTGCGGCCGCCGGAGAGGCTAAAGCCGGAAGGGACCGGCACGCGCAGCTTGCTGTGGAAGGTGATGCGGCCTCCTGTCATGTCAAAGTAGGCCTGTGGGTTGGGACCCGTGTAGGGGAGCAGAATGCACAGCAGTTTTTGGTCAGATCAGGCAGGCAGGGGAACAGACACGCGCAGTTTGCTGTGCAAGGTGATGCGGCCGCCGGTCATGTCAAAGTAGGCCTGCAAGGACATTTGGAAACGGCATCTTTGTGTTCACGATTAGCATGGGAAGCAAGACAGCAGGGAGAAGCCCAGGTGTGCTTGCTGGGGCGCGTTACGCGACCGCCGGTCATGTCAAAGTGGGCATGCGTGGGGCCAACAGTATCGGGAAATACATGAGTGAATGGAAGGCAGGACAGCAGCGTGATCTCAGGCAGACTTGCCGCAACCGAAAGGATTTCAGTTATGTCTCAGTGGGCCGGTGGGTCAAGGCAGATGGACTGCCGAAGCATGCCATGCAGCAATATAGCAGGGTGGATCCAGGCAGGCGTGCTGCATCTGGGAGCCAGCCGTGACTGCAGCATTCCCTAGCATATAGCATGCCAGGGACTGTTGTACTCACGAATGGTTGTGAGATGCAGCACGCCTGCCTGGCACTTTCTGCTAAATATCTTTCAATTTGACGGCGCAGCAGCACAACAGCACCAGTACCATGAACAGTGCACTGGAATGAGCAACCAGCAGCAGCAAGCACCACACACACACAGCAGCAGCAGCAGCAGCAGCAGCAGCAAACCCACCCTGTTGAGTGACGGTCCCTTGTCGCACTCATCAGTGAACAGCCTGCTGTAGGTTTTTGGAGGGAACAGGTTGTCCCAGGTGCGGCCTCCCCACTTGCAGTCGCAGCCTTCTGCGTTGTTCTGCTCCTCGCAGCACTTTTCTTTGGATTTGTAATACTCGCGGCGCCACTTGAGCAGCACGACAGCGACAGAGCGGGGCTGTGTGCCAACCTGCAAGCGGCAACAGCAGCATTCAACAAATTCAAGCGTGGCAGGTTGCTTTGCAGGTTTCAATTGTGATGTATGTGCTGCAGCCTTTTTGTCAGAAAGTGTGTTGCAGCACATCCTGTTTGAGCCACCCACAACCCAACTCAGCAACCAGCAGCATGCTATGAATGCAACAGCATGCAAAACTATATGCTGAATGTGCAAGCACTGTAAGAGACAATGCAGCACTGATACAGAAGTTCACATGCAAAAACTACAACCAGATTCACGCCCAACTTCACACCCTCACCCGTGTGAACTTCCTGCTGCAGTTCCGCATGTCGATCGGTGCCGGGCTGGGGCTAGGGCTCGGGCTGGGGCTTGCATCTGCGCTGCCTTCAGGATTAGGGCTTGGACTGTTTGCTGCATCTCCTTCTGTATCCGCAAAGAACACCGGACCGCTGTTGCCAGGCCTTGGAGGGCATCCTTCTTGCTGATCTGCATACTGATCTTCACATGCAGGGTCCACAATGTCAGGAAGCTCCCGCATGTCATTTATGCTCTGGAATGCGGCGCTGCGCGAGTTGCTCTGCGCCATCTCTGCTGCCCCAGCTGTTGAAACGCAGAAGCTAGCGCCGTTCTTATTTGTAAACAATCCGTCCCTGAACCGTGCACTGCTCTTTGCCAGCTCGCTGTTCTGCTGCATGCTGCTGCCGATATCCTGCAAGCTGCTGCCGCTGCTGCTGCTGCCGGAGCTCTTGCCGCTGCCGCAGTTGCTGCTGCTGCCGTCTGCTCCCATTGCTGCATACAGCGCTGACATAAGCTTGCATTCATCGTCACTCGGGGTAATGCCGTCGATTGCCGTCTCGTCGGGCGTCGGAAGCACATAGCCGGGAAGCGTCACATTTTTCTCCGGCTCTGTGGCGGGTGGCGGCTGCTGATTTGGCGCAGTAGTACCGCTGCTGCCGGCACCGCTGCCTGCTGAGGGTGTGACATTTGGGGGTGTGGTGGTGCCGCCAGCACCACCTGCAGGGGGTGTAGCAGTACCTGGAGGGGTGCCGCTGCCAGTGCTGCCAGTGCCGCCTGTTGTAGGTGGTGGCTGGGTTGGTGGCTGTGTTTTTGCTGCGCTGCTGTCAGTGCCAGCTGCAGGGCCGGTTGCGCCAGCTGCACCTGTACCTGTGCTGCTGCTGCTGCCGTCGCCTGCCCCTGCTGCACCGCCAGCTGGTGGAGGTGTGGCAGGAGGTGTGGTGCCAGCAGCAGCACCGGCATCACCCGCAGGGGGAGGTGGTGGGGTGGGTTCTGGTACTGGCGGGGGTGCTGCTGGTGATGGCGTTTGTGTAGAGGCTTGAGGCGAAGGTGATGGTGGGCCTGCTGCTGTTGCAGGACTGGGGCTGTCTACTGCTGCAGGAATAGGAGAGGGAGATGGTGTTGCGCCTGCCCCTGCAGGAGCCGGTGACAGGCTGGAGTTTGCTTCCTGCGCTGCTGCCAGCAGCTGCTGGCCGCTCCAGCCGCAGAACAGCAAAAGCAGCATCAGATGGGGATGCCCCCACCTGCGTCTGCGCTGTTGCATGGGCTTGCTGCTTTGCTGCTGGTGCTGCTGTGCTGCAATTGTGCTGTCTCTGGCAAGCCTCCCGCACACGATGCGCACCTGCAAGATGTGCCGATGGATTGAATAATACTTGTTTATCGGAAAGATGCGCTGTGAAAGCTGCTTTGCATGCACGCACGCTATTCAGGTAAGCTGGCTGAACGCTGGCACGGGACGGGCCAGCTGCGACATTACCTCGATCAAAATACGCCTAAAATACGCCTCACTAGCTGCGTACGTAGCTATCGCTGGCGATGCTGGGGCTCCTGTCTTCTCCGCACTTCCCCACACTGCTGCAGACCTGAGGAACCCAAGCTTGCAACGCGGCCAACCAAACAAACTTGCACCAAAAACAATTTCTGCTGTATGGACTGCCGACGTTCAGGTAGCGGACGACAGACAACCACTTGTCTAGTTGTGCTCTTTGACGTGTGAAGTGCTTTTGATCGTGATATCGTACGGAATGATACGTCAGGCTTGTCTGTTTAGCAGCTTTCCTCAGCAGAATCGCAGCAGTCACCCCAGCATGACGGTGACAGGGACGGTAAGAGAAGGTGCCTCGTCCTTGGTCACACACTCCTTTCAGTCTCGGCGCCACCTCAAAGAGCATTGCTGTTGCAGTTAAATGCAGAATGTGCGTGCGGATGTTGTGTTCTGGCAACAACCGGCAAAGTCTCCAGGTGCCAACTCGTCACTGCCACTTGCCACTGGCAATGGGTGACTGCTGATGTTCCAGTAAGTGCGCCAGCTGCACACATCTTTAAGCAGGCCGTTGAGAACCTGTCAATCACGACTCATCGTTCCTGTAAGCTCAGCAGGAGCTCCAAGCAGCGCTGAGCAGTCAATCCGCATCCACAGGCTGTCACAGCCCCGGGCACACTGTGGGCTGTGGCACATTGTGGGCTGTGACACTGTGACAGTGTGGACCACAGCACATGCATCTGTCACTGCAGCAGCAACATATATATACCCAGGGCCTGGTCAGCTGCATCGCTAGTTGTTACATTTGCAGGTGGACAAAATCATCAACAGCAAGCCGTCTGCGATGGTTGATGGGACACACTTGACGCCTGAGTCAAATCCCACCACACACAAATGTATGAGTACCAGTGCCCACAAACTTACACGGACTGCCAAACGTGCCCCTGCTTGCACAATGAACAGCACAGCATCAAGCCACGCATGCCTTTGCACTGCGGCTACCAGCGCAGCAATGCTACACGGAGACAGCAGCGCTGGCTTTCCGCCTGCGCCTCCTGCCTCCGCCTGCTGCTGCTGCTGCTGCCGCTGCTGCCGCCGACTCCGCTGCATGCGCTTGCAGGACAACAGCAGGCCCCTGCAGGACACCAGCAGCACCACCAGGCAATGCGGCCACAGCTGCACCGGCAGCACTCAGTTGCTCTGCTTCCGAACTGCTGTCAGGAGGCTGCTGCTGCTGCTGTGGCTGCTGCTGGTGTGGCAGCCGCCGCCTGCGCAGCGCACTGGCAGGTCTCCCAGCTGCAGCGGCACTGCCAGTGCTGCTGTGCCCTGGGGCACTGCTGCCTGTAGCACCAGCCGAGCTTTGTGCTGCTGCAGCCACGCCAGCATCTCCAGGCACATCCGCAACCCTACCACTGATACCACTCGAGAGGCTGGCAGCTGCAGCTCTGGTGGCATCTGCAGCGGAACTATCTGCTGCTGCTGCTGCTGCCGAGCTTGCTGCGGCAGCTACAGCCGCTTCCACCAGCCGCTGCAGGTACTGCTGCTGGTGTGGAGACACTGCTGCCTGCCTGCCTGACGCTGCACTGCCCCGCCGCATCTTCTTGCCTGGCAAAAACAGCACAGCACCTGCTGACTGATCTGCTGCTGCAGGCGCAGCCTGCTCATCCGCTGCTGCTGCTGCTGCTGCATTGTGTGCCCGCTGCTGCCACTCAGTATACGGCACAGACACAAGCGCCAGCCCTCGCGCATCAAGCGCCCTGTTCCTGTACAGCGTGGTGCCAGTGGGCTTCTGATCTGGCAACCTAAAGTGGCTCGGGCCGTCAGCTTCTATCGCCAGCTTCACTCCTGCTGCTGTTGTTACATAACAGTCAATGCTGAAGAGGCCATCCTCAGTGAGGTACTCCATGACAGGAGGTGCATTGAGGCCCGGAAGCTGCTGTGCTGCTGCAAACACAGACTGCTGTAGCTGCGACGATGCAGCGGCACGGTTGGCTGCCAGCTGCTGCAGCCATGCCTGCTGACAGACCTGCAGCTGCTGCTCTGACAAGCACCCTAAAAGGCCGCCTGCTGCTGCTGCTGCTGCTGCGCTGCTTGTGGTGGATGGACTACTGCTGCTGCTGCTGCTATTGCTGGCAGCTCCAGCAGCGTCAGATGCAACACTTGATGCTCTCTGTCGCCTCCGGGACCTCACCTGCTGCTGCTGCTGCTGCTGCTGCTGCTGCTGCTTTTCCACGTCCTGCAGCCACAGGTGCAGCATGAACACCTGGCACATGTCCACGCTGCTGGCCTGCTGCCAGCGCTGCGCATAAGCAGCCGCAAGCTGCCGCAGCAGCGGCACCTGCTGCTGCAGGTCCAGCACCGCACCCGACCAACACAATGTTGCCAATGCCTGATGTGCAAAGACATGGTCCAGCACTGGCTGTAGCTGCTGCTGCTGCTGCTGCTGCTCTACACTGCCATCATCGCCAGCTGCACTACTGAAGCTGCTGCTGTGTGCGTGGCTGGTGGTGCTGCTCCTGCTGCTGCGGCCCGGCCCTCTTTGCTGCTCCTGCTGCTGCTGCTGCTCCTGCTGCTGCTGCTGCTGTGTCAGCTGCAGCCCCCGCTGCAGCAATGCACCCATCAGCTCTGCAGCCTCTACCACCCCTAGCTGTGCAAGCGCATACGCCACTGCAGCAGTAGCCTGCAGGCTCAAGCTTGGCACTCGCTGCAGCAGCAATGCACGCCCTTCTGGCCCCAGCAGCTGCTGCGGCAAGACACACGGCACCATTTGAGCCACAGCTGAAAGGCAGCCACACAGCTGCACCAGTGGCAGCTCCGCTGCTGCAGCCGGGCTGGGTGCAAGCGCCTGCAGCAGTGCCTGCAGCTGCTGCGGCGGCAGCCGCAGCCGCTGCTGCTGCTGCGGGGCTAGCTGCTGGATTGCTGCTACAGCCCATAGTGCGGCTACAATCTCCTGGTTTGCTACAGCTGGCAGCAGGTTTGTTAGGTGGCTGATCATCAGCCGCAGCTGCTGGGGTGTGGGTAGCAGCCCGAGGCGTGCTGCAGCCCACACAACATTGGACACCTCCTGGCTATTGGCTAGCTGCAGCTGACTACCAAAGGCATCCCAAATTGGTATAACAGCATCTAACGACACTAGCTGCCGCTGCGGGCAGCGAACGTGCTGCTGCTGCCACTGCTGCTGCTGCTGCTGCTGCTGTTGCAGGGTTGCCAGCGCCCACAGCACATTGGCAGCCTCCTGCTGTGTTCCTCCGTCGACGCTGTCCAGCAGCTGCACAAACAGCTGCAGCAGCTTCAGCAGCTGCGGCTGATCAACAGCAAGGCCCAGCTTTGCTGCTGCCCACAGGCTGTTAGAAACAGACTGCGGCCTGGCGTTGTTGATGTAAGGCTGGTCATGTGCTGTGGAATCCAGCAGGGCTGCAAGCAAGTCATCAAGCTGCTGTTGACTCAGCAACACATGCCACTGCTGCTGCTGCTGCTGCTGCTGCTGCTGCTGCTGCTGCCTGATGTGTATGTTCGCTGCTGCCCACAGCGCACTGCTGACGTCCTGAGCAGAAGCAGGTGCATGCTGCAGCCCGGAATGCACACAGCCCACCACATCTGCTACAAGCTGTGGTGGAAGCTGCACCTTCAACTTTGCAGCAGCCCATAGTGCATTGCAAAGGTAGCCGCTGCTGCTGCTGCCGCCGCTGCCGCCAGTGCGGCCTCGCTGCCTGCTGCTGCTGCTGTTGACCAAGGCAAGCCGCAGCAGCTCAACGACTGCTGCCTCCAGCACCTCCCAGCACGGCTGCTGCTGCTGCTGCTGCTGCTGCTGCTGCTGCTGCAGGTCCCCACTGGGAGCCCGCTGCAGCAGCATCGGCGGCAGCTGCTGGTTGGCGAGCGCCCACAAAGCATTAGATGCATCCTGTGCCGACGCTGCCTCTGTCTGCCGCAGCAGCTGCTGCAGATACTGCAGTAGAACAGGTGCTGGCAGACAGTGTTTCATCTTCGCTAGAGCCCACAGTACATTCGCTACTGACTGCGGCGCTGCAGAATGAAGCTGGCTTTGCATCGCTGCCAGTATTTTGCGTTTGTCTGAGCTGTAAGGCTGCAGGTTGAGCTTGGCAAGTGCCCACAAGCAGTTTGAGACGTCCTGCAAGGCCCAGCAGCAGCGCAGCATGTCTGAGTAGCTAATGGCTTGATGTTATGCTGATGGGCAGAGGCAGCAACAGCAGCTGGCAAGAATAAGGACTACACCTGCTATGCCAATGCTGAGACAATGACTAATGAAGCTCAGCTGACTGCACAACCAAGCAGAAGTGACAGGTCTGTCATTGCCAGACACTGCTACAAATCAGCCATGTTACACTGTGACACTGTGTCATATTGCTTTGGTTGCTCATCCAGCAGTACTCGTCTGCTGCAGCAAAACCTTTGTCCAAATTCAAGATCCGCTGCACAACACTTCATGTTACAGCAGCTGTCGTCACACCTGCGGGTTGACCTCTCCTGCTTCGGCCAGCTTTACAAAGGCAGGCAGCAGCTGCGGCAGCACCCGCAGATCGTGCTGCGCCGCATTATGCAGCGGCGCTGCTGCCAGCGCATACATAACATTGGACACATGCCGCGCTGGCGCACTATCCAACTGCCGCAGAAACAGCTGCAGGCAGATCCTGTACAGCGCCGGCTGGTTGTAGTCCAGTTTGGCTGCTGCCCACAGGGCCAGCGAGAGCTCATGTAGCTGCAGGGTTTGCAGGTGGGGGTATAGATGGTGCCAGATCTCTGGCAGAAGCTGCTCCTTGGCTTGCCTGGGAGGGGGCGGTCGTAGCTTTGCCAGCCGCAGCAGCATTGCCACCAACACTGCGATGGAAGGTGGGAAAGTTGTGAATAGGCGTGGCATGTCTAAAGCACAGCGTTGCGCAACTGCTTGCTGGCGACTGGTGGTAACAATTGCGTGTGCTTTAATTGATTGATGTTGAGGCTGATGCACACGGCACTTGCAGACAATTGCTTGCAGGAAACTGCAACGGGGGCATGCCAACGAGGCTGACTGCGGACTGCCGTTGCTGCTGCAGGTATGAAACACTCCCCGCTGCTGCCTTGAAGCACATCACACAAACTTAACAACATCCAAATGGAGGACACAGGGCTGCAGCTGTTGCTGTTGCTGCTGCTGCTGCTGCTGCTGCTGCTGCTGCTGCTGCGTACCTGAGCCATCCATGTGGTGTACATGGTTCTCCAGCAGGTGCTGCAGCTGCCCTAGGCTCTGCTGCTTCACGCTGCCAAACATAGCCTTGAGCACAGGAGACAGAGGAGCTTTCTCTTGCTGCTGCTGCTGCTGCTGCTGCTGTTGCGGCGAATGCCTTGGCTGCTGCTCTGGTTGCCGTTGCAGCTGCTGCAATTGGCTTTGCTGCTCTGGCTCCTGTTGCCACTGCGGTTGCTGCCTGCCGCGCCTCGTATGCCACTGCTGACTGCTGTTTGACGATGGATTTGTGTTTCGTGCCGAGCCATTGTGGCTGCTGCCTCGGTCCAAGCTGGCAGAGGTCTTCACAGACCTGTGCCTGGGGAGGGCCCTTGCAAGTGGATACGGCTGCCACGGCAGTAAGGGCATTCGCAAGAACGCAGACAAGAGTCACAGTGCACAGCGACGAGGCAGGGATAAGAGGTTGGATGTAAGGTGTCTGATCGACTGCTCACACAAGCAGCTACTTCGGACAGGGCTGGCAAGACCACACCTTCCGTCTGGCGTCCCAGCGCAACTTTGCAAAACGGTCGTAAATGTAAAGCAAACAACGACTTGGGGAACTGAAGCTGCCTCAGGGTGTCACTGTCATATTATGGTTGCTGTTTCGTATTCCGCTGCTTCAAACTGAGTTCCGGGGTGTGGGTGTGGCTTTGCCTGTGCACGCCAAATCCCTGTTCGATCTGTTTCCCTATATCAGCGTTTGCACATGCCAGCTGCTTCCATGGCGTGCATCCTTTGCAGCAACTAGATCTGCACAGCCCAGCAGCGCTGATGGCGTTCCCTGCTGTCACATCTAGAAAGGTCCTCTACCATCGATGGGGCTTTCAATACCCCATTGGTAACACGCCTGCTATAGCCGTGCTGCCTGCAGGAGACAATGCCCCAGCAGACTGCAAGGTGGGCACAGATAGCACAGCACAGATAGCACATCACAGATAAGAGCTGGCCAACAAACTGCACGCCAGACCGTATGTACTGCGCTGCTGCAGCACTTCTTGTGGCCTTATACAAATGAATAAAACGAGTTTTGCCTCCAATGGACTCCTGCAGCAATGTCCAGCAGCAGCAGCACTGGCAAGCCGGCCTGCACGCGCTGCTCTGACTGACCGCCATTTGTGGCCTCCTGACAACTGTAGGTGCTTCTACTAGGCTGCGGCGACATACGCAATGCATTGACCACAGCAGCGGCTCTGGTCAACGCCGGCGCCCGCTGCAGCTGTCAGCTGCATTTGAATGACGTGTCAGATGCTGTACTGGCGAGAAATGCGCTGCTGCTGGCAGCTGCAGCAGAAATGGACCCTGAAAAAGCAGATGATGTCAATTTTCTGTGGTCCCTGTGGTTCTGTGCTCAACTTTCAGCTGAGCACAAGCAGAGGCTGGACCTACTGCTGCAAAAGGTGGGTCAAGAGGATAACAAAGAGGCGGCCAGTGGCTGAACCGAGCCCCATGCAGTAAGCTTGCACAGCATGCAATGCGCCTGCACAGGGTTCCTGTTGGGGCATCTTGCGTCATCACAAGGCAAACAGCAGCGTACACCTGATGCAAGCATTTAGTTGGTGACATCGGTTGTGCATTGCTGCAGGCGATTGACGACCAACTGCCAGACTGTATCCGCTTTGGGAGCAGTTCCAGCAGCAGCGGCAGCAGCAGCAGCAGCAGCAGCAGCAGCAGCAGCAGCAGCAATGGAGGCGTGCGGAGCAAGCTGTGTGCTGTGTGGCGCAGCTGGCTGCGCTGTGACAAAACCCCAAAATCACTCGCAGCCGAGCGGTGGGTGAAGCACAGTGGATCATAGGGTCTGCAGATAATGGGTTCTTTGAATGTGATGTCTTGCAACCTATGACCAACGCCTGCCGCGAAGTCCACCTTGTACTGAACCCCATGCCCTGTTTAAAATTTATTATCAAATTCCTTATGTTTGCTGCTGCTGCCGCTGCTGCTGCTGCTGCTGCTGCAGTGAGTTGTTCATGCAGACTGCCATCAACCGGCGGCTGCGAGCTTTTGACAGTCAGTCAAAGCAGCGCAGCTTTGCTGAGTCAGCGGGCATTGCCAGCTTGGACAGCCAGCTGGATGGGTTAGTGGTTGACAGCAGGCTGCTGCCAGCAGCAACACAGAAGTTGCTGTGCAAGGAGCTGGAGGTGGGTTTGCAGGGCTTCTTGCATTGGCTGTGGTTCACTTCCATCATCATCGTGTTACTGTTCAAGCCACAGAGTGTTGGAACCTTGTTATCTGGGCATGGCAGCGGTGCCGTACAGGTGTGCTGGGCTGCATGCTTTACAAGGCTTTGCTGAGTCAGCGGGCATTGCCAGCATGGACAGCCAGCTGGATGGGTTAGTGGTGGACAGCAGCCTGCTGCCACCAGTCACACAGAAAATGCTGTGCAAGGAGCTGGAGGTGGGCTTTTGGGTTTTTTCCTTTGGCTGTGATTGACATCCATCATCATGTTACTGTTCAAGCCATGCAGTGTCAGCAACAATGCCATCTAGCCATGGCAGCAGTGCCATACAGGTGTGCTGGGCTGCATGCTTTCAATGCCTTTGCTGAGTCAGCGGGCATCGCCAGCCTGGACAGCCAGCTGGATGGGCTGCTGGTTGACAGCAGGCTGCTGCCAGCAGCAGCACAGAAAATGCTGTGCAAGGAGTTGGATGTGTGTCTGCAGGGGTTGTTACGATGGCCGCTATTGACATTGTTAAATAGACACAGCAATGGAGCCATGGGTGGTGTGCAAGGCTAAATGCTGTCTTAGGACCTTGCGGTGTGCTTACACATGTAAGAACAAAGTTACACGAACATGTGTTTGATATAGCAGTATGTACCAGCAGCTAACTAGGCATCGCACCAACTCACCTGCAAATCGATGACAGCCTTATTGTGGTCTTGTACGTCATACGGTGCTAACGCTGTCTGCTCTGCTGCCGTGTGCTGCGTGCTGCGTGCTGCTGCATGGTGAATGCTGTTTGCCGCTGCTGCAGACATACTTCCTGCATGGCAGCATCTGTGCAGACGGCAGCAGCTGCCAGGGCCCCGCAGTAAACCCCACACTGCTCGATGCTCAGTGCGGCTGGAGGGTGAGTACCCATACCACACAGCAGCAGCTGCTGCAGAGCAACGCTACCGCGGCGTTGCTGTAAACACACAGCAGCCTCAAACAGCATGTTGAGCAGCAAGCATCATCATGGTGTTGTCATCATGTTTGTGCAGCAAGCATGTGCTGCAGTTGGCTCACAAGTGCATGCAGCCAGGCCTGCTGCCAAGTCACGGACCAAAAGGACGTAGCAAAAAAGTCATAAAAAATTTTATGAGCTCGAGTTCTAAAGAGCAGTCTTTTTTTTCTTACGATTATTCTTATTTTTAACAGCTACTTTATTGAGAAAGGAATCTATACAATGCTTGGCTGCTGATGCACATGCAACTGCAGCACTTGGCTGCATTGCGCTGAACATGATGCGGTGATGGTCTGTTTGCTTCAGGTGCATGACGCAACCCGGCCTTTGCCTGACTTGCATGCATTGCAAACTGCTGCGGCTCTTTTCTTCCAGGTGCATGATGCAACCCGGCCCTTGCCTGACTTGCATGCATTGCAAAAAAACTGCTGCTCTTTCCTTCCAGGTGCATGATGCGACGCGGCCCTGGGACTGCTTCCCGCAGTTCAGCCACAAACAGCTGCTGCGCAGCGGGGCGGCCAGACAGACAGGCAGCAAGTCGAGCCAGCAGCAGCAGCCAGGGCTGCTGACACGCGCAGCACAAGCCTGCTTGAGAGACATGGTGGCTGCATACCAACATGCAGCAGCAGCAGCAGCAGCAGCAGCAGCAGCAGCAGCGTCAGGAGCTGCAGGCAGTAGTACAGCTCACGCCAGCAGCAGCAGCAGCAGCAGCAGCGGAGGGGTGGTGTTTGTGCTGCATGGTGGGGATGGCTTGGAGCTGTGTGGGCCTGGCAGCAGCTTGGGGGACAGCCTGCGCTTCCATGCCATTGACGTGTCCAATGTTGGTGACCATGCAGGTGAGTTTAAGTAGGATATTAAACTGTTGGGATGCTGGTCAGTGTGGGGAAGGTGGCTGGCATGAGTTGTAGCAGAAGGGCCTGTCCGTCTCATTATTTCTGCAAAAGTGTGCTGTGTTTGTGCTATCTGGATGCTGTGGAACCGTGTGGGCCTGGCGGCAGCTTGGGTGATGGCCTGCGCTTCCATGCCATTGATGTGTCCAATGTGGGCGACCATGCAGGTGGGGTTTTTTTCTAGTATATTCATTTGTTGGGAGGTGCGTCCAGTGTGTGAAGAGTGTTGATAACCTGCGCTTCCATGCCATTGACGTATCCAATGTTGGTGACCATGCAGGTGACTGGTGGTTTTGAGACCTCCAGGCCGTGTGTGGTGGGTTACTGGTGCTTGCATTTTGTGTGTACCAGCGGGACGATGGACTGTGCCACAGTGCCATTGACGTGTCAAACGTAGGTGACCATGCAGGTGAGCTTCGCTGGTATGTTCATTTGTTGGGAGATGCAATTCGGTGTGCGGGAGGCTGGTGATTCTGGGACAGCACAAGCTGGCATGAGTTGTAGCAGAGGGGCCTGTCCGCCTCATCAACTCAGCAAAAGTGCTGTGTTTGTGCTGTCTGGATGCTGTGGAGCTGTGTGGGCCCGGCAGCAGCTTGGGGGATGGGCTGCGCTTCCATGCCATTGACGTGTCCAATGTTGGTGACCATGCAGGTGAGTGGTGTCTTTTAGAACTGCCAAAGAAGTCGATGTCAGGTTGTTGATGTATGGAGAAACACATGTGAGCTGGGGAACTGTACAGGCCAATCATTGACTTCCATTCCACCCATGTGGTGCCCGGCAGCAGCTTGGGAGACAGCCTGCGCTTCCATGCCATTGACGTGTCCCATGTCGGCGATCATGCAGGTAAGTCAAGTTTATAAATCTATACAACTGCCAAAGTGGTGGGTGGCAGGTTATTGATGTATGGCAACAAACAGATGTTGGCTTGTGTTTGTGCCAGAGGCGCCTGTACAGGCCTCTCACTAGCTCACATGCCACCAATGCAGTGCATATGGGCTGCTTCGCGCCCTGCAGGCGTGCTAAATGTGCTGCCAGCGCTGACGCCGCTGCGATAACCAACCCGATGTGTATATTCGCAATTCTATGCACCCCAAAGGCCTGCCAAATGTGCTGGCGGCAGGCCCTCGCCTTGTTCCGCACCCCAGCAGCCGCCTCACAGCAGATGCATGTGGTGCGATGTGTTCCCTGACACCTGATTTGTCTCATTTTCATGTCCTGCATGTCTGCTGAATGTGCTGCTGGCAGCGGGTCCCCGCCTGGCTCCCCACCCCAGCAGCCGCCTCACAGCAGATGCATGTGGCATGATGTGTTCCCTGACACCTGATCTGCGTTGATTCCATGTCCTGCAGGGCTGCTGAATGTGCTGCTGGCGGCAGGTCTCCGCCTGGCTCCCCACCCCAGCAGCCGCCTCACAGCAGATGCAATGACGTGGAACAGCAGCGGAGCAAACAGCATCACCGCCTACCTCACAACAGTGCTGGGAGGGCCCCCTGCGCTGCTGCCGGCTCTGCTGGGGCTGCGGCTTGTTACAGAGACGCGGTTTGGCAAGATGGAGCCTTACAGCTTGCATGATAGGATAGCAACGCGGGCGAGTAACACGCGGCAGCTGGAGTTCGCACCGGCGGTACCCAGCGTTGCTGCTGCTGCTGGCTCTGGCAAGAGCAAGGCAGCAGCTACAGCCTCTTCCAACAGTGGCAATGCAGTGGGTGGCAATGCAGCAGTTGCAGAAGCATGTGAGGATGCAGGCCTGGCATTGCCGCAGCTGCTGCTGCCTCCAAAGCCAGGAGCATGCGGCTTGTCTGATGCGCTGCTGCGGCTGCAGGAGCTCTGCTGTGCCAGTGCAGCTGGCAAGTATGCAGAGGATAGGAGCGGCCTGCTGCTGCACACTCCTGCAACACTAGCAAGGCTGGTGGCTGGACTGGCAAGCAGAGTGCAGCTGCAGCTGGGTGACAGCAAAGCAACAGCAGCAGCAGGCGCGGCAGGGAGTGACACAAGCAGCAGCAGCAGCAGCAGCAGCAGCAGCAGCAGTAGCAGTGTAGTGCAGCTGCTGCAGCAGCTGCCGCAGCACTGGCAGCTGCAGCCTCAGTTCCAGACAGCTTGGCAAGCAGCCTGGCAGTGGCTGCTGCGAGAACTGCCAGCAGCAGCAGCAGAGAGCAGCAACATCAACGCATCAGGTGGCAGTAGCAGCAGCAGCAGCAGCGCAGCTGAATTACCTGCACAGCAGCTGAGTGGTTGTGCCGAACCGCCGCTGCTGTATTCAGGCAGCGTAATCCCAAGTGCTGCCTGCACTATAATCACAAGCACTCCATTCCTGCGCCTGGTGCTGCTGACAGACGCTGCTGTAGCAAGGCTGCAGCGTGGCAGCAGCAGCAGCAGCAGCGATGTGAGCAGCATGCTGCTGCAGCTGCAGCAGATGATGGCAGGCACGACACATGCAGGGGTGGCAGCAGCGATAGGTGTGGCTGCTGCTGTTGATGCTGCACTGAAGAGTGGGAAGGATGTGGGACCTGGAGTGGCTGTGATAGACAGCATTGCAGTGGCAGTGGATGCAAGGGCACCAGACAGGTTGCCGATGCAGGTAAGGGAGCTGGGGTCTGCGTCATGATTGTGTACCTGCAAATTGATGCAGTCGCATTCAAGATTCCAAAACAGGTGCTGACACAACCCCAAACCAAGACATCTGTTTGTGTTATCGGCAAACAAAGCGGCATCGCAGCCTGTATGGCCTACAGCCGATTGCCACGGCGGCAAGGTCTCCCACCACTCCCCCACCATCCCCATGTACCAACACGCATTTTCAAGCCTTGAATTCTTTTGATCACCAACTGCACATCTTTCAAATGCGTCTTGGCCCTTCCCGCTGTATCCAGGTGTCCTTCCTGCTGCCAGCCGACCACGGCTTCGACCCAGCCACAACAACAGTAGGCCTGCTGCAGCAGCTGGGCGTCTGGCACTGCATGCCGCAGCGCCTGGCAGAGTTCACAGCAACACCTCTTTTGAACAGCCGTGGGCTCATCCTAGATGCAAGCCCCTTCAGCAGCAGCAGCAGCAGCAGCAGCAGCAGCAGCAGCATACAGGAGGCGCCAGGGCTGCAGCTGCTGCAGCTGCAAGAAGATGCAGTGGCATATACAGCCACTCTGAAAGCCAGTGGCAGTGAGCCCTGCTCTGGCTTGGCTGTGCTGCCTGCAGTGATGAATGCGGCTGCAGGGCACGTGACGCACGAGCTAGGGTTTACCCTGGCTAAACCTGCAGGGCTGGGAGGGTTTAAGCTGCGGCTGCTGCACCCTGTGGACAGCTCATCAGCAAGTGGGTGATCATTGCAAATAGCATAGCTGGACAGGTGTTGCACACTTGGATAGCAGTTGAACGTCCGGTACAAGCTCTCAAGTGGCTGCAAATCAGGCATGAGTTGCTGTCGGGATTCCTGTATGGGCCTGCGTGAGAGTGTTTGTCTGTGGCGGTGAACACTATCGGTTTTGAGGCAGCGGCCATAGTACCTTGCAGCCGGAACTGCTTGGGACTGTCCGCGGTATATCCAGCTGGCTTGCGCTGTTGAGAATGGACACCAGCGTAGGCCGAACCAGCAACCGCAATCATCCCCACCGGCCTAGCTTGTCTGTAGTGTCTGGGGCTGGTGACTGCATGCGCTCTTGCTTACACTGCTTGTTTCTGAATTGCAACCCGCAGAGTACACGCTATCCAAAGGCAGCCGCACCATCACTGCCCGGCTGCCCAAGTCAGCAGACCCAGACTGGCCCTGCGACCTGGCCAGCAGCACAGGTGCGGCCGCTTACAAGCATGGCTATGCGCCTCAAAATGCAGCTGTTTGCTGTGCCCCTACTGAACTCAGGAGGTCAGCCAAGTCGCAGTCACATACTGCTCTTGCAAGCCATGCATCTGCACCCACGGGTGTTGAACAACTACGACGGATGTGTTTGCTGCACCGATTGCACAGACACTGCCGCACTGACCATGCATGCGTTGAATACTTTGTATCGTGTCGTGCCTGCAGCGGGTGGTGGGCTGATCAGGCAGCTGGATGTGGAGAGGCAGCTGGAGGCGCTGCCTCTGTCGAATGAGCAGTGGCCGCTGTGGATGAGTGAGATGTTTGACCACGCTGAGATGGTGGAGCAGGTGGGAGTGAGATGCTTGACCATCCGCACAACAGCCTGAGACGAGTTTTTTAGCTTGCCACTGCGTTGAGGGTACTGGACCTCAACACCGACACAATAAGGCACGGCGTGCCGCATGCCCTGTACTGCTGGTAAGTTGCTGCACTTGCTGCGGCGTGAACCCTTGTCATTTGCTATGTTCCATGAGTTGTAATTGTGTCGGTGTTGTCTTAACAAACACTTGTGCAGATGCGTGATGGCAACCTGGAGCTGGGTGACCCCTTCCGGGACTTGAGGGAGACCATCAAGATCATCTTTGTGCGGGCCATTAAAGACAACCTGCTCATCCACCAAGTAAGTAACGGCAGCAGCTGCCATGCTTTGCAGCAAAGTAGTTGAAGAGAATGTGCACTAAAGACCACCTGCTCATTCACCAGGTCAGAGCAAGCCCTGCTGCTGGGCAGCACACTGGGTGAAACACAAGCACCTCCAATGTTGTGATCTTCTTCCACCCTGCCGTGCTGCTATTTCTCCTGCTAAACCACCCCCTGCTGAACTGCTGCACTCGCATACTGCTTACTCGCTAGATCATCAATAAGGTCGCACTGCAAGACAGCGACAGGGCTCTTGCCATGTACATCCTTGTGCACACACCGGTTTGCCGCTTGCTTAATTAGATGTGTGAAAGCTGCTACTGCTGCTTCTGCCAAACTTGAACTTGAACTTGAAGTGGAACGCCCCGCAAGGCAGCAACAAGGCGCACACTCTCCCTTGCTGCTTTGCCGGTTGATCGTCTGCTTGCTCAACTGCTGCTACTGCTGCTACTGCTGCTGCTGCCGCCGCCGTAGATCATCAACAAGGACGCGCCACAAGGCAGCGACAAGGCTCATGCCATGTACATTCGCGTGCACACACCGCTGCGGCGGCTGACCTCCACCAACCGCCCGCTGGCTGTGCTGAGTGTGGTTGACAATGAGCAGGGCATGGCGCTGCTGCAGCAGGGCAAGATAGATATGAACAAGGAGCTGGGACGCTTCAAGGAGGTCATCATGGCACAGGTGTGTGGCAGCGTGACATGCATAATGTGGTGATACGTGGCTGTCGTTCAAGTGTCAGACGTGGCTGCCAAGCTTGCGTTTGTATGCGGCCAAGAGTCACCTCTCACACAGCGCAGCGTGGTCGGCCAAGTGTTTTTGTATGGATGCAAGATGCAGGATGCCCTGAAGTGTGGGAAGGGCACACAAACAGCTGGTGACATCGGCAGGAGTGCTAGCTCACAGGCTTGCTGCTTTCCTGCTGCTGCTGCTGCTGCTGCTGTCCCAGGGCTGCTCGCCCACCACCGTCTGCTAGCAGCCACTAACTGCATGCATCACACTGAATGCACAACTCTATGTTTTGAATGCACAATACTCAACCTGCTGCTGCTGCTGCCCGCAGGGCGCCTCATCCACCACCTTCTGCTCAACCCGTGAGCTGCAGCCTGCAGCTGCTGCGAGCTCTGTTACAGAGCAACACACGCCGCATGCAACCCACACCGTGGCAGCGCAAGCACCTCATGTGTTGCTGCTGCAGCTTCCTTCAGTGCGGTGCTGCCGTGTTGCCTGCTGCCGGCGTCAGCAGTCACTTGCCATCCCATGCCACATCTGTCTGACCATCCACTGATCCGGTTCCTGCAACCGCCACCGCCGCTGCTGCTGCTGCTGCTGCTGCTGCCCAGGGTGCCTCATCCACCACCTTCTGCTCCACCCACGAGCTGCAGCTGCTGCGCTCTCTCCTACAGCGCAACGCACGCCGCATGCAGCCCACATCATGGCAGGTCAAGCACCTGCCCCTGGGCCCCAACAGCCACTGGCTGGCCAGTTTCATCTGCCCTGTGTACCCGGAGCTGCTGGGTGACTCGGCTACACTCATGGATGCAATACCTGATAGTTTCAAGAAGGCCGCAATGGCAGCAGCCGGCGCAGCAGCTGGCGCTGGCAGCGGGGGCAGCAGCAGGCCAGTGAGCCGAGCTGATGCTGGTGCAGTGCGTGCTGCTGCAGCAGAAGCAGCAGCAGCGGCTGGGCGGTCTGCTGCAGGTGCAAGACCCCAAGTGGCAGCAGCAGCGGCAGCGGAGGCAGGTGCTGGTGGTGCCTGCAGAGTGTGTGGGGCCAAGCCAGGCAGCAGGGGTGCGGGTGGTGCCGTGGTGCAGCAGCTGCTGCGCTGCAGCCGCTGCAGGAGCGATGCTGACAGGTACTGCTGTGTGCAGTGCCAGCGGGCAGACTGGCCGCGGCACAAGCGCGCCTGCAGCAGCACGTAGTTGGGCTGTGTCACATACGGTATCGTCAGCAGCAGCAGCAGCAGCGGCGGCAGTGGCAACTGATAGCTGATAGGAGCCGGAGCCTGTTTCATGTTAAAGTTCAAACCACAGAGACCGCTGCTGACCTCTAAGTGCTTGCTTGCTGGCTGCCACCTGGTCAACGGCTCAAGCATATAGCTACTTTAGCTAGATGTCAAGCTGTAGAGATGTGAGTGCTCATTATGCTGCATTATGCTTGCAATGATTGACCTGCTTTCACGTTTAAACCCTTGAACACAGACACAGCCCTGGTCTACAACGCTTCCGGCAGTCTCAGGCTGCTTCAGCTGTCACAGCAATTGTAATGTTGTCGCTCACACGCCAATTCGGCTGTGACAGCCACGGCAGGCTTCAACAACGAATAAATAACCATTTGTACAGTTAGATAGTTTTATTCAAAGTTTTACAATCTGCTTGGGCGTTTCGTTGTCATTGGCGCGGAGTTTGCCGCCGGACAGCACTGCTGTTTACACGTGGGCCTTGCCCTGCATGGCCCTGGCCGCTTGTGCTCGGCCTCAAAATGTAATAGATAGGTGTTGATGCTGTAGAATATGCAATTACAGCTGTGCCCACAGGTGGTCTTGCTGCCACCATACCATGACGTGGCAGCAACTTCTGCGTCGTAGTTGGTCACAGGCCTGGTGAGGGGGCATATCAGCACGTCCAGCAGAGGTCTGTACCAGTGAGGGCGACAGAAGGAGCCAACAACTGAGGTCATATACTTCAATTCTCAGTATACTTCCATCCACATGCAGCAAATTCTATATTCACCTGCATGCTACGCTCACCCATGGCGATGCGCCCGGGTGAGTATCCGCCTTAGCCCGTGGGTGGCAAGGTGGCGGCGCGATGCCTGCGGCTTCACCAAACCCGTGTTGTGCGCCCCTCAATGATGCGCGTGTTCACCTGTGGCCCTGGCATCGATAGCCTAAGACTATAGATAGCCGCAGGCTAAAGATGATGCTTGCGCCCACACGTGGCGGGGCATCATGAAACAGGATATGCTTGCGCCCACACGCGGCGGGGCATCTACAAGCCGATGCTTGCGCCCACACGTGGCGGGGCATCGAATAGGCGATGCTTGCGCCCACACGTGGCGGGGCATCTGACAAACACAATGTTCCGCCCAAAAGGCGGCGGGGCAGAAGGTGAGGTTTTTGAAGGAGCAGGTGTGTGTGCACTCTATGCATAACACCAATGTAGTGTAGCATTGCTGCGCTGCCGGGACGGGAGCGCATTCAAGGGTTGCAAGGGCGCCTCAAATGTACATGATCAGATGCTTGCGATGAAATGATTACTCAGATGATCAGATGCACCTGTGCTGCCCTGACCCTGTCACGAGCAATTTGTCTTGAACCAGATCAGCCTGCACATCATCTGGGAACATCAACCAAGATCAACTGCAACATCTCCTCGCCTCACACAGCGGTGCTGGTGACGAACATAAACCCCAGCACGCATCATAGCGGCGCAGCGCACAGCAGCTTGAGCAAGTGCGCATCAACTGCAATACAGCTGCTGATGGCGACTGTTTGAACACAGCTGCAACACACTGAGCTGCCAACCAATAGGAATCCACATGCATGAATGTTCATACTTGCAGCATGTCCACTCCACAGCCAATCAGCTGTATAATTAGCCTGCTGGATACCGCTGAAAATATATGCCTAGCTGCTCATTGCTTCTCATTGCCTGCCTGGGGTGGTAATCACACAACCATGCAAAAGCACGTCAGAAGTCTTCGGTTCTACCCATTTGCATTCATATGAACTGAGAGATGGCATATTGCTGAGCCGATAACCAGAGCCAAAAACGGCGTTCCACACAGGTGCCAATGCACCTTGACAACAGATCCAAGAGCCATCTCAACCATCATCACCAACAACCAAGAACTCGTTGCCAGCAGCATAGCTGTAGATAACGCCACACATTAGGCCACACATACGTGTACATATGTGGCTAAGGTCCCACACTTGAGTTCACTCGGACACCAATCAACATGCTTGGCATTGAATGCTTTGACAAAAGCACTGAGCATGATTGCCACGCTCTAGCGGACATACCATAATGCAGAAGCTCTAGCGGACATACCATAACGCAGGAACAGCTGAGAGGCTGTCGATCTGCAGAAGCTGGAGTTTCACAAGGGTTTAGAAAACGGGACATGCACAGCCACTTCTACAAGCTACAAAGAATAACGCCAACCAGGAGTGAGTCGCCTAATGCAGCCTAATGCAGCCTAATGCAGCCTTACAAATCACACCATTCATCTGCCTGTCATCTGCAGAGTCTGCCGTAAGCATAAGACACAATGCAGCAGCATCTCGCTGAGGCTCAGCTGTACCTAGTCCTGTACTACAATCACAACACAACACTACAAGTAAAATTTGGATGGTATGCGCCAAAAATGTCATGTCGCGGACTCCTGCGGCCCAGTAAGGGTGCTGCCAGGCTCCAACCTTGCTCCTTAACGGGACCGTTGTCAGGCTGTTAGTTCATGCAGTGTAACACGAACGAACTATCACTATGGTCACTGAAATGTCCAGCTGCGCGTCCAGTCATGTCCAGTTGCTGGTGTGCATCTGGACATGTCACATGGCATGTCCAGTGTGGGACTGGACATGGCCATGTCCAGTGTGCTGCTGGACATCGAGCAGGTGACTGGACACGCAACTGCACAAGGCATCTGGACTTTCAAACAGTGCAATATAATTACCTTAGATAACATGTATTTGATGCAATAAACATGTTTTCGAGGCAGGGCAGCGAGATCGAGGTGCTCGGGTTGGCGCCCTCGACCCCCTGGTGCCAAGTCACTGCAGCTGCTAAGTGGGCAAGTGGCACATGGGCTGTAGCACAATGAGCACGCTGCTGCAGCTGTTGCAATTTCAACAGAAACTGGCAGCTGCTGTACAACAATGTTGAGGTTGATCGCATCTTGCTGCATTCACAGCAAAAGCACCCAGCTGCTACCATCAAAACACGTTGCTTCTGTGCAGAATACGCATGCGTAGAAGCAGTGTCCACTCCCCATGGGGACAGCACACAGCTAAGTTGACAATAACACATTGACAACATTGCAGTCATACCACTGGTACCGGGCATGCCTATGTCAGTAGCACACGCAATTGCAATATCTGTGCATCCTGCTGCAAGCAGTGCCAGCAAAGCAATGCAGCAGTGGGCTGCCATCACAGCTGCGTTCAACCATCTGCCGAAGACACCAGTCTATTTCAACAGCTGTTGATCGCACACTGTTTCCTGCCCAGCCTGCAGCAACAGCGAGTTGGCACGCCGCCACCGCCCGCATTGATCACAAGTGTAGCAGTTGTCTTCACCCCTGCAGCAGTGCAGCAGAAACAGAGCAGTTGCACTTGATACGTGCAGGCTGCAGCTTAGGACGTGGCACTTGCTGAGGTTGGCCCTATGCCAAACAGGGTGTGGGCCGGCAGGTGCGTGCGTGCCGATTGGCGCCCGCCACCTACTTGCCACGCTCAAGAGCAAGAGCCTGCGTCCTGGGCGCCAACCCAATCGCTGCCGCTGCACTACACATATGAGGCAGACTGCTTGCACTGGCATTTACCGTCTTGAAGCTCACCAGAAAGTGCACCAGCCATGCCAAGCTGCCAGCTGGTTGCTTGCTGTGTCCCCTGCTGCCTGCCCGTGCAAGCTTCCTGCCAATTCATCACAAACGCAATCTCCCAGCAGCAGGTTTGCCGCTGCACCAAATCCAGCGGCCCCACGCTTACTGCAATCAAGTGTGAGAGAAGCAGACAGCAGCAGCTGGATGGGTGGTGCGCACTCCACACTGCGGGCATGGCAAGGCGTGAAGTCACAGGCATGTTCTACATCATGCACCTGCTGGCCTGCTGGGCATGTTGTCTGCTGCCTGCGTTGTGGTTCATGTACGCATTGCAAAAAATGCCAAGTGTGCGGCAGCAGCATGCTCCAAGTAGGAAGAGCTGTCACTTTATGACAGCAGCAGCAGCAGCAGTAACGTGTTATGTTTTACGAGCATAACTCCGACCCACCTGTGATGCTGGGAATTAAACAGCTGGTAGGAGCCTGCAAACAGCAACATCAGCACATGTGATGCACAACTGCACCTGTGGACAACCTGCACGCACACAGCCCTGCGAAGCTAGCATAGCATGGCTAATATAGCTGTACATGGAACTGATCCTGATCTGGTGAATGTTTGTTCTTTTCTGCAACGGTACTGCTGCAATGCTGCGACTGTTGCTGCTGCTGCTGCTATGCCACAGTGAGCTGGGCGCCGGCTGTCGTTCCAACCGCTGCTGATCTGCCTGTAAGTGGCTTACCATGGCTTTGATGTAGAACGATGATCACCTTGCCGCGCCAGGCGCTTCAAACAGTGTACTGCAGGAAATCTGCAAAGTTGCCTACTGCTGCACAGACTGCTGCAGCTCAATGAGCAGGCATCCGCAGCCACCTGAATACTCAATGCTCGCATTGATATGTTGTGATTCATGTTCACTGTTCGCGAAGGGCTTTGCCAGCGGACACACGCTCGTAGCCTGTTTCAGGCCTACGCACTACCTGCACAGCAGCTGCGGTGCGCGACAGGGGTGCGATCACTCGTTTGCTTCTGTAGCAACCAATGCAACTGCTGTCTGCAGCTGTTTACTTGCCAGTCGACGATCACTCCACGGGCGTTTGCCACCTGCCGTTTTGTATTGTAACAAATGACACGCCTGGCAGCACCGCACAATGGGACTATCTCGACAAGTGAACGAAAAAGTTGTGGATTGAAACGATCTAGTGGTGAGGCTGGTGTTTCAGCAGTGCGGGGAAACTGTGCAACACTGTGGTGACATGCTGATCTTCGCTGTGAGGCACTATCGTGCCCATTTTACACATTTACCAAGTATTCTAGTGTATGTTTCATTTGTTTGCAGTCTTTTATTGCTGTGCATTGTCGAGGTCGTGATCTGACCACGGCAAACCCTACAGCAAGTTCAGCTGCCGTGCTGGCTGCCAAATCCCACAATATGTGCGGCATACATGCATGACCATCTACTTGGGGCATCTCATGCTGGTAGCGTGTCATATATGAGCATGTATCGTCTCAGCAGCAGCAGATGTCCAGATGCTATCAGGCTGGACATGCGACTGGACGTGCACACACACCACCTGGACACGATTTGGTGCAGCTGGACATGCCTGGACATGCAACTGGACATCTCGGTGACCATAGTGTATATTATACCGTGTACTCCTGTGGCCCAGCAGGGCTGGTGCCAGGCTCCCTGCCCTGCTCCTCCACAGGCCCCGCAAACAGCGGTGCCCTGTAAGCCAGTGCCTCATACAGCAGCCCTGCAGCAGCACCACCAACAATGGGACCCACCCAGAAGATCCAGTGATGCGCCCACGTGCGCGCCACAACAGCAGTTCCAAACGAGCGCGCAGGGTTGACAGAACAGCCGTCGATTGGCACCGCCACCATGTGGCATAGGAACACCACGATGCCAATTGCCAGGGGTGCTAGAACAGGCACGTGTGCACTGTGCGCGCCACGCGTCTTGTCAACTGCCGCAAACACAATGAACACGAATATGGCGGTGAGGATCAGCTCTACTCCCAGCCCTGTGCCAACCTTTGCCCAGGTATTGAGCCGATTTGCTGCACCAAGCGCTGCCTTGAAGCCATTTGGATCCACTGCCCGCACAAGTGCAGAGCCCACAATGGCACCTGCCACCTGGCAAATGATGTACACGGCTGTGCGGACCAGGGAGATGCGCCTCGTGAGGAACATGGCGATGGTGATGGCAGGGTTGAGGTGACCGCCTGCAGCGCAAGGGTGGTAGGGAAGGCACGAAGTACAGCATTGTGTCAAGTTGGAGTGGCACGTTGTGGCCAGGAAGAAACCGATGGTGATGGCAGGGTTGAGGTGGCCGCCTGCAGTGGGGCAATGCAGTGGCAGCACACCATCGCGGCAGCAGCAACAGCAGCAGCAGCAGTTAGTGGGTGGTGGGCGTCATTGGAGATGGCAGGGTTAAAGTGGCCGCCTGCAATACAAAGATGGCGGGGAAGTGCGAAGTACAGCACCATCGCTTGAGTTGTCGTGGCAGCATTGTGGCTGGAGGTTTCAGCGCTGCTGCTCGCTGCATACCATTCTCAGCTGCTGATGCAGCGATGTATGCTCCAAGTCCAGCTACTGTGCAGAACTAACATCTGGCGTGCAGTACGCCACCAGTCTGCCAGCAGCGTTCAAGTTGACAAGCACTGCTGCGCTGCCACACCGCCTATCCACACGCCGCGCACCCGAGAAGCTGGCTGCTGCGTAGACCAGCACGAAGATGGAGAGGCCGAAGGCCATGGCGATGTTGAGCAGGTTGGTGCTGCCCAGGAAGCACGCGCCGGGCTCCACTGCGGCGGCAGGGAGGCATGAAGTGCTTCGTCAATGTCAAAACATTGGCAGGCTCAGCAAAAATGCATTGAGGCAAGATGAGCAGCCACTTTTCTGTTGTGATGCAGCCGCATGTCAAGATGCGTTCTGACTTGCGTTCTGACTTGCTGCATCTGTTGCATCCAGGCATAGAGCCGCTTTCACACAGCATGCTGATCTGTCAATCAACAACTGGTATGTTGCTGTGTTGCAGAGCACGCCCGCGCACCTGTTTCCAGTTCCTGGTCTTTAGCTCCTGACTGGCGTGCAGTGTCGGCAGTGTGGCAGCCGCTGGTCACAGTGCCTGGGCGGCAGCAGCAGCAGCAGCAGCAGGACCAACACGAGGTGCTTCATTAGCACAAAGCAAATGATGTGGAGGCACTGGCTTCACAGTACACAGGTGTGGTTCAGGTGCATGCGTTTGTGACAACAGCACCGGCGTTCATGCAGAGCTTGCACTCAGGCCTAACCTGTAATGGCTGCTGTGCTGATCTGCTTACCTGTAGCAATGAACAGGAATGCAGCTGTGCAGAAGAACTCTGCCAGGCCTGCAGCCAGCAGGCTCCATGCGCCTCCTGGTGCTTTTGTTTCATGAAGCAGCCCCATCCTGCCCTCTTTCTTGGGCAGGGGATGGTCCAGCGTTGAACCATTCGGCTTACGTCCTGCATGCATGAAACGAGCTGCTGTGAGCACTGCTCACTGCTCCACTGAGATGCACTGCAGAGCCTGCTAGTTGTGCTCTTGCTGGGAGCCAATAGTGTCATCAGCGCTTGCAGAAGCAAACGATCGCAGTAATCTACATACCTGTTGTCATATTGGTGCAGCTTGTGCTTCAGAGAACTAAAAGGGAAAGAAGATGCACAGCCTGATGGCAAGTTCTGCAGCTGTGACCTCAGCACGCTTTTGGCGTCTCAAGCCTTTCTTTTGCGTGCCTTCTGAAAGCTCTACCGACTCGTATAGGCGAGACGATCAGCGATTATCCGTTCTGCCGGTCCTGACGCAATCATGGGGCCCTGCAATGTACTGCCAGCCTGGCAGGCGCCAATGCCATCCCTCCCTTGAAGGCATCGTAAGTGAAAACTTGGAGGCATCTAGCATTTATGTGCCTGTGCGTTTCCTATCTTACTCGGTGGGAAGACATCGGGCAACTGCCTGCTGTACGACCATACTGTCTGGAACCTAGACAGAGTGAGACACAGACACGATTGATCAGCCTGGAGAGCTGCATTTATTGCTTTATTTTGCGATCACGCATAGCTCGACATCTGCTCCTTTGCTTAAATCGCTATAGTTTGAGCAGTTTGCATTCAACACAAAGAGCTTCCGCATTCTGTTCACTGAAAGCAGAAGCACAACCATGCCTCGCGTAGTCAAAGTAGCTGCAACGCAGCTTGAGATCACACGCGACCCAGAGGAAAACCTGGTGTGTGCGGGTCAGCCAGGCCTCTGACCACCTGCTGCTGTCAACAGCCCAAGGCGCGACAACTTTTACCCAGACACCGCTGACAGCAGCTTGTGGCGCACGGTTCACGCAGGCAAAGGCAGAGAAGATCATCAGGGAGGCAGCAGCTGCTGGCGCCAATGTCATCCTGCTTCAGGTACACGGCAGTTGTAGCAGTAGGTGTAGCTGCTGCTGTGTTCTCTGTTGAAGCATATGCGTGCTGTGCATGCCGCCAAGGCTGCAATAGGAAGAATATTTGTGCCTTCTGCTGTTTTCATTGCTGTTTGTGCTGCTTGCAGGAGCTGTTTGAGAACTGGTACTTCTGCCAGGAGCAGAAGGGGGTAGGTGCTGTACTCCTGCAATGCTTACAGCATGCCCAGACAACTTGCTTTGTACCTACTTATTCACTGAACTCTCTACATATGCAAGCTGACATGGAGCAGCAGTGTTTGCGTAGCTGGGCACGCCCTGCAGCGCGATTCTGCTTGCTTGCCTTGTGCTTGCAGGAGTACTTTGACTGGGCAAAGCCGCTGGAAGAGAGCAAGCCAGTACAGCGGTGAGGCGTGCGGCCGCAGCATTTAACTTAATAGAAGCTTGCAGCTAGCACTTTTCACATGATGTGCATGGGCACCATTCAGATGGGCAGCCAGAGACAGCATCGTGCTGCAGTGCAGTGTGGGCAGGTGCTGTGTCTGCCCAACTGCCTCTGGGCTGCACCAAGGTGTGCAGCCGTGCTGTGCACATCCTGCACAATGTGCACGACAGCGTGGCTGCGCGTCGTTCAGGACGCTGAACCAGCGCTCAGCATGAGGCGTTGATACCATTCAGCCACAGCAACGCCGCCATCGCCTGCATGTGTGCACATGTTTCCTGCAGGCTGTCCAAGCTAGCCAAGGAGCTGCACACACCAAACAGTTCTGCACGCATGTGCTGCTTGCGCTCATGTTTCCTGCAGGCTGTCCAAGCTAGCCAAGGAGCTGGGCGTGGTGCTGCTTATGCGCTGATGCGCTGCCCAACTACAGCACACTCATTGCTGCTATATGATGGCCACATGTGAACATGCTTCTGCAGGCTGTCCAAGCTGGCCAAGGAGCTGGGAGTGGTGCTGCCTGTGAGCTTCTTCGAGCGCATGAACAATGCACACTTCAACAGCCTGGCCATGATCGACGCAGACGGCAGCGTGCTGGGCGTGTACCGCAAGTCACACATCCCAGACGGGCCAGGGTGAGCAACAGCAGCAGCAGCAGCAGCAGCAGACAATGCCGCTGGCAGGGCCAGGGTGAGCAGCAGCAGCAGACAATGCCACTGGCAGGGGCAGGGTGAGCAGCAGCAGCAAAAGCAGCAGGCGCACTGCAGCCAGTGCTGCTGGCAGGGACTGGGCGATGAGAAGAGTAGCAGCAGCAACAGTAGCCTGTGTGCAGCATGCCCGCTTGCACAGCTGCGCAAAGGATTTCCCCGCACAATGCGCAGTTGCTGCTTACCTGCCAACGCATGCGGCCGGCTGGCCCTGCACTGGACCGTGCAGCCTGCAGGTAGCCTGCAGGAATGCTGTGCACTTCAAATGACGTGCAAATCGATTGCAGTGCAACATAAAAACATTGTTTATTTTTGTAATGTTGACCCCGCAGCTACCAGGAGAAGTTCTACTTCAGCCCCGGGGACACGGGCTTCAAGGTGTGGGACACCAAGTTTGGGCGGCTGGGCGCAGGCATCTGCTGGGACCAGTGGTTCCCTGAGACAGCACGATCCCTCGCGCTCATGGGCGCAGAGGTGAGGCAGCGGTGCATGTTCAGGCATAATTGCGTGACACACTGTGCGGGTGGTCAAGGCAGGGGTGTGAATCCGCTGCAGGGTTCTGCAGGGCTGGCTGCAGTATAACCTTGAGCTAGCCTTGCCTACAAGCAGGCTTCGTGTGCTGTGGCTGACACCTACTGTCCTTCTATGCTTTGGTTGGTGTCCTGGTTGAGCTTGCGGGCTGTGACTGACACGCCTGTCACTGCTGCTGCTGCTGCTGCTGCTGCTGTTCACAGGTGCTGTTCTACCCCACCGCCATTGGCAGCGAGCCAGAGGACCCGAGCTATAACAGCTACCCTCACTGGACACGCACCATGCTGGGCCATGCAGCAGCCAACCTGGTAAGCCACCCCCATTGATATAATGCAATAGCTAGCAGGCCAGCAGCAGCTGTTATGCTGATTGCTCTAGCCTGCCCTCATGCAGCTGCAGGTTGACCCCGCCTGCATGCTGTAGTGCACCTTACCTTGAACCTGCCTTTGCGCCGCCGCCGCCGCCGCTGCTGCTGCTGCTGCTGCTGCTGCTGGTTGTTGTGCCAGGTGCCTGTTGTCGCCTCGAACCGCATCGGCACGGAGACTTGGGCCAAGAGCAGCATCACCTTCTACGGGGGCAGCTTCATCTCAGGGCAGCGCGGAGAGGTGCTGGCGCAGGTGGGACACTGTTAGATGTGTCCATCTTGACACTGCCCTGGCATATGCATGTAAACATATAGTGTTGCATTTGGGCTTCAAGCAAGCATGTGCTGCGGCTGGTTTGGGCCAGCATGGTGTCTGGCATATGTCCAGGACAAAGCACAGCGTGTTTGGAGGTGACACGCGGGTTGTGAGCAAGCACAGGTGCGTTTCGGCTGACCTGCTTGCATGCATGCGAACGCACTTTCCTTGTTATCATGCACGCTGTGCATGCACACATGGGTTCTGTTGCATCTTGAAAGGCATGCATGAGGGCAGCAGTGGTGCTGACATGTGCATGCCAGCACACCATGGCACAGTCTGGACTGCAGCATAGTTGCTGGCTGCATGCATATGCTGTGTCAGCATGTCACGTCAGACACACGACTCATGCAACACGAGTCATGGCGAGTCATACATCCATCATGCCCTGCATAGGGCCGCTTTTTCTGTCACTGGGCCTTTCCGCATGTCCTAGCACACACGTATATGCATTTCACATACGTGCCGTCGCTTTGCGGACGCGCCAGCTGCGCACTTGTGCAAGCCAACAGCCAGTCAGCAGCTCCAGTCAACTGCGTGCATTACACACTAGTGCATGCCAGTGCTCCCTCTTGCGCACTAATCGCCCTGTTCAGGCGCCCGTTCCTGCAGAACGCGCATTGCACAGCACTGATGTGCTATTGCTATTGCTGTGCTGCTGTCTGCTGCAGGTTGGTGCGAAGGAGCTGAAGGGCGGCAACCTGCACCCCAATCCTGACAAGGTTGAGGGCTTTGTGGTGCATGCCTTTGATCTGGACCAGTGCAGGACCAACAGGCTGGGGTGAGTGTGCAGCGCAAGAGGAGGAAAAGCTTCGGTAGCTTACAATGCATACCCGAAGCGGGGCGAGTTGGGGGCAGTTGCTGCTGTTGATGCTTGCAGGAATGCATGGTTTCGGGCCAGCAGCGTGACATGGGTCAAAATTTTTGTTGCTATCAAGTGCTGGTGATATGCAAGTGAGCACGGGCAGGAGGCCTGAATGTGTCCAGCGAGGACAGCCAACTGTTAGCTGCAATGCAGAGCGGTTGGCGGGCAAACATTGGATAAACAAGAAGTTGCTGCTGTGGTGCTGCTGCAGATGGGGGGTGTTCAGGGACCGGAGGCCGGAGCTGTACACGCCGCTGGTCACTCTGGACGGTTCTCTCAAGCACCACAGCCTGTCAGCATGAGACCATGGCAGGGCCCAGGCGGCCTGCTGCAGATGTGCAGCAGAACTGCAGTCCTTTCCTTGGATACAGCAGCGTGTTTATGTTGGTACTCATACCTGAAACTCTGTTATTTGGCTGATGGAGAGAATTTTATTGTTTGGTGCACGTTTGAGCTACTTTCTGGCAAGCATGTGACCATCTTCGCACTCTACCATGCAACGGTCGTCATTGAGTGGCCGGCAGGTTGGGTGAAAGGCAGCGTCGGGGTCCTGCTTGCTTGTTGTGAGCACTTTTGTTGGGCTATGCCTTCGCTGTCTGCTTGCATCTGGTTAACCGCGTTCTACCTTTTGTTGATCGTAACGTCCGAGGGAACCTGCAACCCCAGCTCAACCACAACACCCCACAAGAGGTCACACCCTCTTTTTTCCACCTCTGGACCTCCTCAAGCACAAGTAGTACTTAGATAGCAGCCAATCAGTTGACCAGGCCCAGCCTGACCGAACGCTGATTCAGGCAAATCTTCTGTCCTAGTGGTGCAATAACGTTTCGAAAGCTCATCTAAAGCCTGCAGCACCACAACGCACGCAACCGCAAGGCGTGCACAGCCGTACATTGACAACATGGACTCCTTCTGACCCGCCACGCGATCTGCTATCCGCGTGTGCCAGTTGTTGAGGCCTGCAGACAACCGCTGCAACCTGCCCCACAGTCCGCCATGCAGCCCATCCATTCTGCTCCACTACCTGCTGATGTTCCCGAGACGGCCTGTGGTGATTCCGCACAGCCCGCACGCCGCACTCGAGATGCACAGATGGCGAGCATACAGCCCTTCGGCCTGGCTGGGGAGCAGGCGGGACCGCAGCCCTCGGCAGTCAGCACCAGTAGCAACAGCAGCCTGGCAGTGGCAGCTGCTCTGCAGTACAGGCAGATGAAGCAAGGCCAGAACCTTGCTGCCTTCAGCAGCAGCAAGATGGCTCCAGCATCAGCAGATGCATCACCCACAGCTCTGATGGCTTCCAGTGTGAGCAGCAGCGGCAGCAGCAGCGGTAGTGTGTCATCCTTGTATGGCCGTCTGCGCTCAGCTGCACCTGCCCTTGCCACACCAGGAGCGAGCGCTGTTGCTGCTGCACACGCAGCAGCCAAGCCTCGCTGCGAGATCATCTCCCAGCCTCCTATGCCAGTGTGCAGCCCACAGTCATCATCAGCAGCAGCTGCAGCATCAGCAGCATGTGTCAGCAGCAGCCGCAGCTGGCACAGCAACGCCACACCCTCCAGCGGCTTGCAGGAACGCGCTCCAATGCCAGCATCAACAGCAGCAGCGTCCCTCATGGGAAGGGCTTCGTCGATTCCCCACCCCACACCCACAGCACCCCTCAGCTCCGCAGCTGGCTTTGCATACAACAGCAACAGCTGCCCTACCACCAACGCAGACCCCGCAGACACAGATGTGCTGTCCTTGCTGCTGGCAGCTACGCACATGTCAGGAGCAGCAGCTGCTGTGGAGCCGGCAGCCAGCTGGAACAGCGGCAGCGACAGCAGCATGGGTGGCTTGGCGCTTGCAGGACAGCCAATGATGACGCAGCAGCAGCTGCAGCAACTGCAGAACCAAGCAGCTGCAGCAAGCGGGCTTGCGCCACACAATATCGTTCCTGCAAGCCTTCCTGCAAGCATGACTGGCATGCTGGCTGGCATGGCGCCTCTGGCAGGCCAGCAGCAGCAGCAGCAGCTGCTGCTACAGCAGCAGTTGCTTGCAGGATCTTCACTGGCAGCAGGCGGTGGGGGCCCTAGCAGCGCCAACAACAGCACAACCCTCAACCACCTCAACATGGCCCTTGCAGGAAACCCTTTCCCAGCTGACCAGACAGCAATGCCTGCATACCTGGCTACCGCTGCAGCAGGCTCCGCAGCATGGCCTGGCACTGCCGGCGAGTGCAGTGATGACATGCTGCTGCTCATGCAGCAGCAGCAGCTGCTCAACAGCGGGTACAGTGGCAGCGCAGCGGCGCCAGGCATGCAGCAGCTGCAGGATGCCGTGCTGCTGGACTCCTCTGGCTTCAGTGCTGCAGGCCTGACTGCCTTACAGGGCTTGCCTGCAGGGCCAACAGACTGCATGCTGCCTGGCGGCTTCAGTGCCTTGGGCATGACAGATGCTGCAGGCGGCAGCGGCAGCAGCGGCCCTAAAGGAGGCAGGCCTGGTGCACAGGCTCCACACAACCCACTGTACAAGGTGAGGCGGCTGCCAGCACTGCTGGAGTGATTACGCCCATGGTTCCCCTTGCAGTTAATAACAACTTGGTTAGGCTGCTATTGTCGCATAGATTTTCTTGAATGCCAACACCTGCAGGAACTGCTCTGGGTGCAGCTCTGCAGCACGCAGCTACCTCATGCCTTCTTGTTACGTCGCATGTGCCCAGCCAGTTTGCAACCCTTTTGTTGCAGTTTCTTGCCTCCCGCCCTGACCTTTTGCCCGCCTGCTGAACCCCATTTGACCTCACTCCTCGCTTCCTGCAGACTGAGCTGTGCCGCTCTTGGCTGGATGCCGGCAGCTGCCGCTACGGCATCCGCTGCCAGTTTGCACATGGCCACCTGGAGCTGCGGCCAGTGGTGAGGCCCCCGAAGTACAAGACACAGCCTTGCAGGACCTTCAGCGTAACTGGCAGCTGCCCCTATGGCGCACGCTGCAACTTTATGCACGATGAAGGCAATGTACTGTCTGGGCTGGCAGAGGCGGTGCGCGGCAGTGTGCAGGGCATTGGGGCAGGCTTGAGGGCAGGTGCTGCTGCAGTGTCTGCAATGCTAGGCATGCCTGCAGGACAGGCTCTGCCAGGCAGCAGCAGCAGCGGCAGCTGGCCAGGAGAGGCTGTGCTTGCAGGAGGAATGGCTAGCAATGTGGGAGGCATGGGTAGGGCAGGCGGCAGAAATGAAGGGGAGTTGTCCATAGCAGCTGCACTTGCAGCAGCTGGCTTTGGAGGCGGTGCAGCAGCAGCAGCTGCTGCTGCGCTTGGCCGCTCCTCCAGCGGCAACAGCGCTGCCAGTGCTGCTACTGCCGTTCCTGCAAGCAGCTGCAGTGGCAGCAGTGCTGGCGGCTGGCCAGCTGGCCTGAATGCTTCGCGCCTCAGCAACAGCAGCGGAGCCAGCCACTCTCGCAACAGCAGCGTCAGCAATGTGCCTCGCATGATGCAGCATGGCTTGCCTGTGCAGCATGCTGTGGGTGGCGGTGCGTCTGCCGGGCCCCTGCAGGCGCTGCTGATGCAGCTGCCACTGGTGCAAGGCGGGGACTCCTACTCGTCTCCGCTCGCTGCACATAGGTACTAGCGACGAGTAGGTGGCAGTGGGAGATGTGTTGTACATGCCCTGTGATGTGCAACACAGGACCATGGGATCCGAGTATTGGCTTTATTGCGGTGGTGAAATAGTCCGCAGAGCTGGAACCCTGCAGTGCAGGAGCATGTCGTGCAGGTGGTGGATAGTATGTTGCTTGCAGCTGTGTGTTGCTTGCTTGCAGCTGTGTATCGCTTGCAGGATGTTGTTGCAGGCAAAGCTGGTGCAATGAAAGCTGCAGCAGTGCAGCAGTTGTGTCGCAGGTGGCTGAACGCCAACTTGTTAGAACCAACCTGTTTGCAAACATCAGCTGTGTTTGCACGTGTTGCGCGAGGGTTGCTTGTTTGCGCTGTTACACGGCTGGTGCGCCTGTGGGCAGGCCTTGCAGCGTTTCGTTCACCAGGTGTCTCAAGTATGTTGCTACATTGCGCTTTGCTTTGATGCATGACAGGCACAACGTGTGTGCTGCTTTTGGTGTGGTGTTTCCCTTGCCTTGCTGTGCAACAAGCATTCTGTTTTGCCATATGTGCATGCTGGCATCATACACATAGGGTCAGCGTGCTATGCAGCTTTGGCTGCGATGGGTGTGCAGCACAATATGCAGCGTATGTGAGCACGCAGTGAGCTGCTGCTGTGCTTCACAAGTGGATTAGTGGGGATGCATGTTGTTGCTTATGCTACTGTACTACTTATTCGCTCGTGCCTGCAGCTGCGCTTGTTATGCTGGCTGGTGGTGTTATTACCCGGGGGATGGGATGTGATTGGGTGTGTGGTGTATGGAGGGTACGAGTGCTTGGACCCAGTTGCTTGGACGGACGCAGTTGTCCTAGCGATGCTGCATGGATGGCTCAATGCTACAAATATTACAGTGCATGCAGTGATGTGTGACTTCCTCAAAGGGCGGTTGTTTGCCTTGGTTATGGGTGCCATTTATTGCCAGTGGCTGCTTTGCTTGTGATGGCTCGTGGTGGCAATCATATATGCTGGATGCTATTACTATGTACGAGGCTGTGTTGTATGTATGCCGTTGCCTTTTTGGCAGACGGCAGGCCGGTCAGAACCCTTTGTCATGAACACCCACAACAAACGGTGTCTCGGGCTATGCAACAGTTCGTCGCAGCGGCCAAGCACATGTCACAGCTGATGCCTTGTGATGAGTGCCGGTGTGGGCACATGTTGAGTGTGCGGCTTACATGTGTTGCGTGGAAAGTCAAGTGTCTGGTGCTAGAGCCTGCAGCACCAAAGAGTCATTCATTTTGATATACACAGTGAGCAGCAGGGTGCTTGTGCAGCGGCGATGGTATGGTCAAGCGTTCCGTCACATGCACTGCAGCAATTGCGCACTGGTGTCTGGCAGAGCAGCACGCCTGAACCACCAACCTGCTGGCAATGTCTGCGTGTCAGCTTTTCAAGCCAACACAGCAAGACTATAGATGCCAGCAGCAGCAAGTGGCATGTGCCAGGGTGCATGCCCTGAAGGGGCCTTGCACTGTGCTGCTGTGGCTGCTGCATTATGCTGCCTATCAGCTTAGCACGCGGCTTACCTCGTGTCGGTTTACTCACCGTTGAAGTATGATTGGCGTGGCGGAGTGCGCCTGTCTTCAAGGCGCTTGTGCTGGATGTCATTTGTTGGGAAACAGCTGCCAGATGCAGCCCCTACTAACCATGGTTGCCGTATGCTATGGTGCATTAGTGGATGCTGCTGTCACAGCTCCACCCAAGTGCCTTCACACATCAGCCTTCTGGGTCTTATGCGTTTTTGTGCGAACAACATGCCGGCCAGACATGCCGGCCAGACGTGTTTGGTGCTGCAGCAGCTTTGTGGCCGGCAGCAGTGCTGTTCTGCGCTGCTGCCACCGTCTCCTCTCGGCATGTGTCAGCCAACCAATGCATGAAGTACTGTTTGATGTGCAAGGGCAGTCATTCCTGGACTGTGGTAGATGCTTAGGTCAATGCATGCGGCTGGTAATCATGTGTGGCCTCCGAGTGTGTGTCATGTGTTTGGGTGCACGGATGTACCTACACGTGTGCCCGGCACCATGCTTTGTGATGCGTGCAGATTGTGCATCTACATGCATCTAATCCATTGTATGCAGACATGGTTGGCGGACAGAAAGTAGTGCCGCTTGCAACGCACAATCTTGTCTGCCCGCCAGACACGGTTCTGCATGATTGCGTACAAGTGCCTGCTTGTTGCGCCAGGCGTCATCTTAATCTGCTGGCAAAGCGCGGCAGTGGCTGACAGCCGGCAAGATCCCTGCCCCATGCCTGCATGTCTTGCTTATCATGTGGTTCAGCTGTTAGCGTGGATGTGCCAGAGCGTCTTGGCAGCACTAGAAACACCCCACAGCAGGGCGCCGTGTTGCACATATGCTTGATTGGGCGTGCAGTGTTGTAGTGCGTCCGTGGCTGTGTGTCTAATACGGAGCAGGAGCAGCTGCTGCTTGTGCCTTTGCAGAGAGACACTTGCAGTGCAGCAGCTTGTTTGGCGGCTTTTGCAGGGCTGCATCCTAACCTCTACTTTTATATGCTGATGCGAAGATTTGTGCCAGCGGCATGTGCCTGTTGCTATTCATATGCCATGCAGCAATGCCAGTTGAGCTTCTGCTTGTGCAATGCAGGGCCCCAAACGTGTGTTTCATTTTGCTACCATTGTTTGGTAGTGCATGCAATGCAGGGCCGCAAAGGCGTGGAGATTTATATATGGTGCTGCCATATTATGGCAGGAGTGCATGTACAGAGATGGGCTTGATGCAGCTTATGAAGAACAACAGTGTCACGGCTCTGCTTTGTCTGCCTTGTCTGCTTTGTCTGCCTGGCCCATTGCATATTATGAATGGTCATATAGCAGCCAGCGTCATGTGTTGCTCCAGCTGCAGCTGCTGTAACAGCTGCTGCAGCTGGATAGGTCCTGCACAGGATTCTGTGGTGTTAGACACTCTTGAGTATGGGCTGAGTTTGGTATGTATGTACGGCAGCATGTATGAAGTAGGCGAGTGCAGCAGGTAGGCAGTGTCAATGGTGGCGTAGGCAGGCAATCCGTAGCCGCATGGTTGTAGCCTACGCATTGCTGATGATGCGGGTCACCAGTTCAGCCTTGAGAGGGATAATGAAGAGAATATGACACAACAGGGCAGCTTCAGCGCCTTGGGTATGCAGGCCAACAGAGAGCAGGTCATCATCTGTGCCTGTTTGGCTCGCGCGCAGCCTAGGCAGGCAGTCTGTGTAGACCAGGATGGGGACCCAGGTTGTTTCTGATGTTCAGCTATCAATGGATGCCATCTGGTTGCTGAACTTGCAGTCGGTGGTGTTGGTGCATGCAGCAGCAAATTTCCATGGCATGGGGCATTGTCAGCATATGCCGCCTAGGGGCTTGGCATCGGCGTCTGCTAGCAAAGGATTCCATTCTGTTGCTGTTCTGTGCAGTCAATGGTGTTGGTGCATGCAGCAGCAAACTTTTAATGGTGCAGATGTACTGTCGGCGAGTCTGGTACACAATTGCTTTGGCAGCTTGTGACAGGCGCAAAGGAGGTGGCTGATGCGTCCTGCCATGATCTGCATTTGTTTCATACGTGCCACCTGATGGCACCGTGCCAACTGCTTGGGGCCTGGTGTTTTGATGTGTGCACTCGGAGCAGCACGTTGTTCCTGTGGCACTGAATCAAAGCCAATGTTTGCGGACAGTTGACACCTTGCCTCAGCAGCATGTACGCTATGGGCTTGCTGCCTGCTTTGCTCTCTTGTGCGTGTCTTGTATAGAGTACCAGTGTCCGCACCCTGCTTTGTCTGTGCCAGCTGCAGAGTGTGTGGTCAGCAGCTAGTGTTATAAGGCTTAGCCTGCATGCATGATTTACGCTTGCTCATGCAGCATTAGCTGGCTGGTTGCAGCACCGCCAACCAGGCTGCAGCAGCTGTGTCCAGCTGCGTAGTGGCAAAGCGATGCGTTTGTTGGTGTGCTGCGGTTTGGGTTGCAGCAGTGGCTGTGAGCCATCTGGTGTACAGCAGCAATGGGGTACTGGCAGCCTGCTTGAATGAGGTTGGGAGGAGTTCCTTGGTCATATGCGGGCTTATCGGCTGATAACCTGTGACAGCAGAAGTTTTCCGGGGTGTCATCTTGTGGTGTGCTTTCGTGCCCTGGCCAGACTCGTGTGGTGTAAAGATCTGCATGCACAGCCTCGGCACTCATCTGCATATTGTTCCCGTGAAGAGCATTGCAATATGATGATATGTATGTATGATCTGCCGGGTATTTGGGCAGCAAATCGGGGAGTGCGTGCAAGCTGCGGCCGTGTAAGCAAGCATGCACCGCGTGGACTGTGTTTCAGCACTGGGAGCATTTGGTGAGATTGCAGCGCACACCAGCGTGCTTTCGCTACGTTGTGACGTAGCTTCGTGCTAGTACAGCGTGTGGAATAGGGAGTGCAACAAACCAACCTGCAGCCAGTTGCAGTGGCATGCTGCCCTGCTGTATGGGGAATGCGTGCGACGGCCTATGCGGCTTGAAGGGTATCCACTTAGTTTGGTGTGGGTGCTTGTCTGTGGGCTTGTAAAGCCTCATGGGCTGCATTGGGCGTTGGGCTTATGCATACAGGCATGATGATCATGGGTGGAACAGGGGGTTGCCTGAGCATAATGCCATTTGTGTGCACACATGTCTTGGTGTGCACTCACATTGTTGTTGGCAAAAGGCCGCGGCTGCTGCTGCCGACATGCCTGCTCTTGCAACGATGGCAGCATACATGCTATGTACATGAGAAGGACTGCTTGCCTGCGTGTTGTTACTCACAACCTAGTAGGCTATTTAAATCGGCAGCTGCTGTAGCAGCATGTCCGCAGTGGCAGAGGAGCTGCCATGGTGCTGCACCTGCACAGGGCAGCGTCTCCTCTGTTCACACATGTGGCGCCTTCACAGGCTGTAGGCATGTGCGTGTTGGATTTAGGAGTGGCGTGCACGTCACGTGACTTCACGTGACAAACATTATGTGGGGGCAATGGAGTGGCCAGGCCCGGCCCACACATATCACTGCACTGCAGCACTGATCTTCGGCTTTTGTGCATGCATGCTCACCGTTGTTGCAGGCATCGGCTTGACAGGCTTGTGGGTATGTCTGCTCCACACCAGAGCAGTAAACTATGTCAGTTTTGCTTTGCACACACGGCTGGTATGTCAGTCAGCCATTCCTCTCGCATGCTGTGTGCGTGTGCACAGGCGCCAGCATTGTGGCAGATGATCAGCCCTCTTAGGGTTGCACCCGCAATAACCCCAAGACTTGAGTAGTACTATGCATATTGTTTCCTCTTGATTGTGCGCCATACTTGCTTGGCGCTTGCTGTCTTGCGCCCATCAGGTGGCAGGTTAGATGATGAACTGCAAGCATTGCAAGTACTTCTATTGCAGCTTTGCAGGACGTAGGCTACTGTCTGCCATTCAACCGTGTTGTGGAGTCGATGTGCAGTCGTGGTGCACATGTTTTGTCCCACAGCGGCGCATCTCAGTTGTCACGCAATGGATGAACGGAAACTTCACAGTGCTTCATATCTGCCTGATGAGCTGCATGTTATCACACAGGTTGCGTTGTCAACACATTCCAGCTTGACAGATGCACACAGCAGCTATGTGTTGTGAACGGCCAACCTGGCGATCATGATGCAGAAAATGAGTTTACCGACCCAAGTTATTGGCCGTGCATGCACATCTGTTGCCAAGGGCACGAATAGAGCATCAATGTAACGAAGCTGAGTATGGCCTGCATCCCTGTGTGTATGCCATCTGGCAGCGGCTGCGGCTGTAAACTCTGCAGATGCGGCTCTAGAACTGCTGCCATGTTACCTGCCTGTGGATCACGATAGCTGGTGCGTACACATGTGCTTATGGCTGTTGGAGGTGCTGTAACATGCAGCATTACAATAGCCTTTCGGCGCCAGCGCCAGCGCCAGCCCTGCTTCCATGGTATAAAATGTAAACTCACCCTTTACAATAGACACCAACCTTCAGGTGCGCGTGTCGGGGCTTCAGGCGCTTCGCCGGTTCACTTCGCTAGGCATCCACTTCTTCTGGTGGTGGCCTTGCATTGCACTTCGCAAATGCCTTTGCTTGACACCATCTGTAACAAGCATTCTTGTGCTTACACCCTTAATCCGTACAATTGCAGCACTGCCTTGTCATGCCACGATGGTGGTAGTACACATGTTGAACTTGAACTTGACATGCGCTGTTGGTGCAAGGTCTGATGAGATGCAACACCATGCGGTAGGTGGCCGGCACAACACCAGCGGCGATAAACTACAGTGCGAACTCTCGATTGAATCAACACATTGAACTGATGTCCTCACGGCCCTTAGAACGGAAGGTGTATCGACTAACATTTTTTTGAACTGCTCAGTCATTGGTCTTGTAGTCGAGGCAGGCTGCCGGTTCCACAGCACAACCATTATATATTGAAACTTGTTATGCGACGAAAGTGCCCACGTAGGAAGTTCACCAGCGCGCGACCAGCCAGCCTTTCCTGCCATCAGCAGCAGCACCTGTCGACTGATCTTAGCCGGGCGTCCCGCGAATATTTGAGTTTGAAAGTTAGCAGCATTCAAGAAACGGAAAGATTTGCTATGGAGGCTCTCAGAGCCTCTGCCTCCACCTTCCAGGATGACCTGCTGGATGAGAACTGCTCCTCCAGCAGCTCTTTCTCATACATGACTCAGGCGTTCTCTCAACGCATATCGGAGCTGCAGCAGCTGGTTTGCTTCCGAGTAGAGGGTGAGTGCTGGCCACAGGGCAGATCAACACTTCTGCTGCAGCAGCAGCGCAAATCACCACTGCGTCTGCAGCATGACTTGTGTTCATAAGCAGTTTCTGCTTTCTCACAAGCTGTCCTGACGGGCACCTGCTCTTGCAGACAGTGTAAAACATATCTTTGTGCGAGACATACAAGGCATCGAGGTGCGCTGCGTGATGCGGAATGGTCGACTAGCAACCGCACTGATGCCTGTGAGCAGCAGAGCCAGCAGCTGTGCATGCCTCTGTAGTACAGTAACAGTCAGGCCATCCACCTGCCATGTATGCCGCACTAGCACGCATAATGTTGCTGCAGCCTCCCCATGCAGATGTTTGCCAGATGAGCGGGCTAGAGTGCCGGGCGAGCTAGGCAGAAATTTTGAGCTTTGCTGCTGCTGCTGCTGTCACTGGTTCCTGCAGGCCAGTGTTCGTGCGCTGGAGCAGCTGTTTGATGAGCTCAGGCAGCGCACGCAGCAGGAGATGGCATCAGTGCCCAAGGTACGTAGGTGCAGCTGGCCTGCAAGCAACAGCTCATGCGCCCCCAGTAGCACCTGACGGTCACAGCAACTGCCAAGGGGTGTGGCATAGCACAGTAAGCGTTGCATCTACTGCAGACAGCCATGATGCTGCACAACTGCATACAGGAGAATGAGCGTAACCTTTCTGGCTGGGATCCAACGCTGCGTGCAGGCACGTGCACTCCTGCAGGCAGCAGAGCTTCAGCAGCAGCACCTGCAGCAGATCAGCAGCAATCTGCCGCAGCACCTGCCAAGCACGTGCCCCGCGCCAGCAGCAGCACCTGCAGCAGCTGCTGCAGCAGCACACCAGCAGGGCGCTGCGAAGCAGCCAGGCGCAGCTGGCACAGCAGTGCTGGGCGTGCGCGGTGCAACATCGGTGGCAGCAGCAGCAGCAGACGATGCAAGAGGTGAGCAGACGCATTCACTTACCATCAGGGGCAGCAGCTGCAGTTGGTTTCGAGTTGTGCATGATTCGGCATGCGTGTGTCAGCAGCGGTGTCATCACAGCACTCAGCGTGTGGCATGCTGCTGATGTTGCACTGCATGGCGGCGTCCTCCGCATCTAATCCCATCCGTCCGAGGGCATGCCGCACCTGTCCTGCAGGCAGCAAAGCAGCAGACAAGCGGCGCAAGGATGGGCCGGCAGCTGCCAGGCCTGTGCCTGCTGCTGCCCCGCGCTGGTATGTCACTGCAGCTGAGCTGGCGTCAGTGCCCAGCTACATAAAGGGCCGCCTGACACTTGAGAAGGTGGGTTGCTGCTGTGTGTCAGTTTATCCTGTGCACTGTCTGTGCTTCTGTGACTTGCCAGCAGCGCTGCGGTTACCTGGAGGCCCTCTGCTTCTGCCGTGTGTGGATTGCAGCACGGCTAGACCTGATTTCTCTGCTACAATCGGATGGCGTGCATACTTGCCGCAGCAGCTACTAGCTGTAGTACAGCTCTACACAGGTACAAGCAGACGCGCCGCCATGTATTGGCCAGCGCCTATCTGCATGCACATCATGCAACCTTGCTGCCCAGCTGCACAGCACCCAAGCTACACCCCACATCTCAGCACGCCACCACCTGCTGCTACTGCTGCTGCTGCTGCGCAGCTGTGCCGCGCCTGCTGGCTGTGCTTTGACCAAATGCGTCTTGCCAACAGAAGCAGCAGTTATACACTCTATGCTTAACCGTGTCACACGTGTGCTGGTGATATGTGCCTGCAGGTGGATGCAGCCTTTGATGAGCTGGCTGGCTTTGCTGAGGCTCAGCTGCACAGCACACCAGCTATACGCACATCCTCGAACCCGGTGCTGCTAGTGCTGCGGTAGCCACCTAACGCTGCTGACCTGTGTGCCGGTGCTAAACTGCAGGTGAATGCAGCAGTGGACGAGCTGGCTGGCTTTGCTGAGGCGTGTGCTAAGGCCATGGCCAGTGTGGCGCGCAACCAGCTGGCACGCGTGGGCGCTGAGGAGCGCATCAGGCTGCAGGAACTGTACCACAGCATTGCGGTGAGTATGAAAACCAACCTTCCTCAACCTGTGTAATTGAGGAGGCTGAGGCTGCTGCTCAGGTAGTGTCAGCATGGCTTTACTGTTGGTGAAGGCCGTTGGCTGCAGGAGCTGTACCACATCAACGTGGGGAGGCTCTGGCTGCTGTGTTTTAGGGGAGATACAGCGTGGATGGTGTTGCTGAAGATTCAACCGGCGAATATCGACTCTGCAGCATTGTGGTGCTGGCTGCTTGGTCTGCTGCGGTGAGGCCGCGCTGCAGCGCTGTCTGCTGCGTCTCAGGCGCATGTCATCAAGATGCGTGCTGCTATCTTCCGCGCTGTGTGCTGCCACTGTGCAAATTGCTGTGCAGTGCGCCTGCACTCACAGCTGTGCGTGCTGCTGCTGCGCCGCAGAATAAGGAGGCAGCCAAGGGCTGCTGCTGGTTCCTGGAGGGCGACCTGCTGCGCTGTATGCTGTGCCTGTGCACCCTGCTGTATACTGGGCCTGCATTGACTGCTGCGACTGCACACTCTGCTGCTGTTGCTGCTGCTGCTATTGCTGCTGCTGCTGCTGCTGCTGCTGCTGCTGCTGCTGCTGCTGCTGCTGCTGCTGCTGCTGCAGAATAAGGAGGCTGCCAAAGGCCGCTTCTGGTTCCTGGAAAATGACCTGCGTGCTGGCACTGCAGTGAAGATGGACAAGAGCGGCAAGAGCATGCTGATGCTGCTGCGGCACCTGGGGCGCCTGCAGGAGGTGAGGCTGGCTCCATTGCGATGAGCTTTGCAGTAGGCATATCATGGCATTGGCGCAGGCGCAATGTAGCGTGCTGCTGCTGCTGCTGCGGCACCTGGGGCGCCTGCAGGAGGTGAGGCCTGTAGGAGGTGCACGTCACACCCTGCATGCCTTTGTGCACAGTGCTGGCTGTGCAGTTGATGTTGGCTTTCGTGGGAGGGAGCATGCTGATGCTGCTGCCCCACCTGGGGCGGCTGCAGGAGCTGAGGCCGGCTTGATGCAAACACCCCATGAAATGCACATGCTATCATGCCCTGGGCACGCAGTTCTAGCACTTGCTACAAGCTTTGCATGGGGCAGCACTGCACCGCTGTGATCGCAAGCATTGCCTCACAGGCACGGAAGCACACTGCAACAGTAAATCGTACATGTCATGACGTGTTCAGCAAACATGGGTGTGTTGACTGGCTGTTTGCTGCTACGTCTGTGGCTGTGAGCCAACTCGTCCATGCTTGTCCATACCTGGCTGTGGTCCCACGTCTTGCGAGTCATGACTGATCGATGGCTGCTGCTGCATGTCTGTGCCTGCAGTTGCGTGCAGTGCTGGACTCCATGGGGTCGGTGACAGCCTACGTGCTGCAGGCGCAAGCGTGACGGCAGGGTGGTCGCCATTTGTGCATCATACGACGGGCTGTCAGCCGGTGTCGAGTTGATGACAAGCTCATTGGGCAACTACTGAATCCAACCCCACAAGGTCGACGTGAAGCCATGGGAAGCTTCAAGCGTAGTAGGCTGGCAGCGCTGGTGCCAGCAGCCAAGCACAACACGCCATGACCAAGAGCAGCGCCCTGCCTTGCTCACAGCCGTGTGGCGGCGGGACTGGGGGGCCCCCACTGGGCTGACAATGGGCCCAATGTAATCAACAGGCAAGTTTGAAAGAAATTGACTATCTGATGCCATGCCGCCTTGTAACTACTATCGGTGCGCGTCTTGTCTCTCACGTGCTGAGCAGGTCTTGAGTAGCAATGCTTGTTACCCACTAGCAACGCGTGTTGCCCAAAAGGTAACAGCTGCGTGCAAATGAGAGAGAGGATAGTTACATGCGGGTCCTGGCACCATTTAGATGGTATGAACCACAACAGGTTGAACACATGGTCTCAGGTCTCAGTGATACCTGAAAAGGAGAGTGGGCACCCATGAACACAATGCACACCCTTGCACGCCGAAATTGACATGTTGTATCCAGAGACGTGCATATGGTAAATGCATAGCTACTCAATGCTAGACTCCGCCAGCCCAAAATTTCCATGCATAGTGGTTGGAGGCATCCTGCTGGGCAGACCTGCCAGGTACCATGTAGTAGTGTACCCAGTCCTGCTAAACAAAGATCTAACATGTACTTACACACATCTGTGCAGCAAGCGTTAACAGAGAGACTGCGTAAGGTTGCATGCAAGCAGGCCAGCAGCCACCTCTGGTGGAGATATGCCACTGGGACAGCGTCAGCCTGAAGCGCCAAACAGCAGAGCCAATGCTCCTGCTAGGCTGCTCAACTGGGCTTGCTGGTAGCATAGCCGACACAGTGCATGTGAAGTAGTAGGGCACTCCAAATGCCAGTAACAACCAGATGCCATGCCTTTGCAACATGACAAACTATGCACATTGCCCACAAAAGCAGAACAGGATAATCATGTGGGCCTGCAGGTCAGCTGCACGTGCCCAGTTACACTGCTCTCCACAACTGCATCAACATACAGCAGCATATGCATACGCGCATGTTGCAGCGCCGGCGTGAGGCGTTCCAAATGAGTCTAGACTCAGTTCAATTAGGTGGATATGCTTCACCACGTTTGTGATGCCACCACATTGTGACACGGCAGCCTGGGAAATGTACACCTGGCAACAGCAAAATGTCCATCTATGTGAAGCTCACCAGCCTTTGCAGAATCCTGCATGCTGCTGTATCATATGAGTCAGCGCATCTGTGCCGGGGTGTGCACGGAATACAGGGCAAAACACCACAATTCACCGCACATCATCGATTCGTCGCCATGGCATGCATGACAGCAGCCCTCGGCTTCGCCATATGATTTGGCACGCAGCAGATCCATTCCACCCCAGCACTCAACTTCAAACTGTGTGCCATAATACGGCAGGCGTGCATTCATTGCCTGCTGCTTGCAGCCTGTCGTGATGTTGCCATGTTCGTAATGCCCAAAGCCCCAGGGCAGGCGGCGGGCAAAGTCGTCCTTATAACAACCCATGTATGCAGATACACAGCTGCCCCGCGTGATGGTGTATTGTCCACCCTACAGACGCCAGGCTGTGATTATCCAGTGAAAAGTCAGTGGGACGGTGGGATAATCGCCCCAGTGACTATCCCAGGCTGCAGTGACGGATAATCGATTATCTAATGGATATCTAGTTCGCCTCAGGATTATCGCCAGGATAATCGATGGATAACCGCCGTGGATAATCCATCAGATTATCACGATTTGTGTGCTACACGACGGGAACACAGCCCGTTTTCGAGCCAATGACAGGCTCATTGGGCAACCACCTGATCCATCAGCCATCCACTGGATTCGGCCAGTGACTCTAGCGCACTGGCAAGCTGCACTATGGCAAGCAGCCCCTAATCCTGACTGCACGTACAACAGCCCTCCTCCGCTTATCACTTCGTACCAGATTACCCCCAGCACTCTCTGGACACAGCCAGCAGTACGCCACATGCTTTGTTACACCATTCATGATTACTGCAATAAGCTGGTCAGCCTCACATGTGCAGCTGTGCTCCAGTAAATGGCGCCACGTGCACCGCAGCTGGCTGTTGTAGCAGTCAGTCAGCTGAGATGCAGCAAGATGCTGACGTCATGACCGTGCTATGGTCACTCATATGTCCACAATTGCACACACCAGCGGCTAAACAGCACACCGTATGCGTGACTCAGAGCAATGACAATGCACCACCATCTACAAAAGCCAGTTGCTGTCCTGCAGCAACACCATCAAGACAGATTGCAAGCAAGCAACTGAACCAGCACCCAAGCAATCGCCTGCAGGCCAGCTGGTCTGCCACACAACCCAACACCACAACACAAATGTAAAAGCACAAATAAATGTTCCTGCTCTAGCTCAAAGCTCCGAGTCTGCCAGCATGGCGTGGATCTTTTGCTGTCTGTCTGCTACGGTCAGCCAGAAAACATCCATCGATTGTTGCAGGATCCAAGCTTCACCTGCAGCTGATGCAGCAACAAACATGAAAGCCACTCCAATACTGCTGTATTCATTTGGCAACAGCACATAATACCATACTGCATGAGAGCATATACTAGCTGCTGCACATGCTCAGTGCGCTGTGCGCGCAGCCCGTGCTGCTGTGCATGGCGCACAAGGCAGTCACCATAGCAAAATATATCTGGCTATATCTCTTACTGATTACTTCTTATCAGCACTACTATCAGCTGCTGTTGGCAGAACATGTCCTGCTATACAAACTGACGACTTTGCAAGGGCACTTGGCTAGGCCAGCACCTGATCACCTGCCTAGCTAACCAAACAACGTCAGCTATGTGCCGCACGCCGTGATGCGTGATGCTGATGGCAGCCACCCACCGCGTACAAGAGCGTCATCCAGCTCACTATGCAGCTGTAGACAGCATGCGTGCTGCTGTGTACCTGCTTTCTGGCAACACAAACATCATCACTGCATCCCGCAACAACCACTGGTGCTGCAGCAGATCTGACCAACCCTGCACAACACCCGCCCAAACCACCAGCTGCGTCGCTGCTTCGTGCGCTCAGCCGTGTTGACCAGACCCAATGGCAGCAGCGACATCGATCCAGTTGGCTTGAAGGTCACAAGACAACCCCATCCGGTAACACCGTTGTTGTGGCCCACCTGGTATGGGGTAAGGCGCAGCACACCAGCAGCAGCAGCACACAGCAGGGCAGGAGTGCTGTGGATCAGGACGCTGAGCAATATGTCGAGCTGATGAACAGATTTCCAGCAGTTCCGCTGCCAGATCTGGTAAGTATATACACCTGTTATGGCCTAGATGGAGTCACCTGCTGCTGTATGTTCCAGTGGCGCTGCTGCACTTTACCTACTTGCTTTCTGACGTAGGGCAGAGCCCCAGATCACGGACGCACCTGCTCATATGCCATCATTATTGCTTCATACGTTATCCACCGTCCATTTCAGTGCATTGACTCTTGTGTCGAGCAGCAGCAAGTCGCTGCCAGCGACCTCAACTGTTGGCAGCTCCTGCAACCCCACACTGCATGGCTAGCCCTGATCTAGACCGATGCCTCGCTTATACAAGAAACGCGTCATCAGACGCACTATGACCGGCAGCGCACGGTCAGGATCAAGCAGGGTAACGGCCGAACAGCTGCTGCGCTCGCGTGTCCATATTGCACGCATCTAGCCAGGCTATGATATCGGTAAGCTGGACGTATCAAACATTGTATGCAATATCTTTGGCTTCAGAGCATGCTGTGAGATGAAGCTGCGAAGAGCTGTCGGTGGCATTTTGTGCTGTAACACAGTGACAAGCAAATGCCCCCCAAGCTTATTCCCGCGATCCTATGTGCACTGCTCGCCTACTGCGAGTATATGAGACATGGCGTCTTTTGTGCTCTGCTTGCAAAAGGAATGATACAGGCACCACTCACACACCACTGCTGCACTTAGAGCTCCGCAATGCTTGCCAATGATAAGTGGGAAAGGCAATTGCTCATAGGTGTTGCAGCTTTTGGGCAATAAGACGTTTCCAAAGCAATTACAAGAGTCCTGGAAATGTTTGTACGTACTACCCGGTCAGAACCTGTGCTGCAGGGTGCTGCAGGCCTGCTGCCAGCCTTGGCATGGCAGCAATGACTGCCAGGGACCCTGCTCAGAAGTTCCTGCCAACCCAACTCCAACAGCAGCGTTGCACAATGCCATGTATGAGATCCTGTACTACGCTGTGGATAATCTCTATTCTGTCAGGATATCCAGATGATTATCCAGTGCAATTACAGGATAAAAACATAATGTCGGATATCCATGCCATGAGGGATGCTCAGTTTATCCTTGAGATATTCACCAGATAATCGATTATCCTGTGGGATAAACACAGCCTGGCGTCGGTAGGGCCAGCGGAGCATACAGCGCTGACTTTGCCTGCAAGGCCACCTCTGCAAGCTCCGCTGCACATTTGGCCATCGAATGCACCCCTGGTGCAGTTGAACCACGTGTCGGTAGTGGAAAGTACCACTGGGCAATCTGCACACCATCAGCAGGATGCCACCAGTCAGCGTGGTCAATGGGAACTGCAGGTGGCTTCATGCACACTGCGCACAGCAGCAGGTGTTTCCATACCACTACCCTGGCAACCCCCCTGGTTTACCAAGCCTTAACCTTAGTTACTAAGCCAGTCATCAGGTGGTAAGATCTTAGTGATTGCACAGGCTTAGTTGCTAACCCCACCCCTTGGTTGCTAAGCCCCACCCTTAGTGGCTGGCGAGGCCCTCAGTACGAAGCCCCTTGTCACTAAGCCCCGTAGCACTGCTGCTGGCTAAGCCTAGTAGCTTCGTGATAAGGGGCTTAGCAGGTGCTGCTGCGAAGCCCCTTGACATCACAGCGTATTGGCCTCTCCGGTGTGTTACATGGGCGATTGCAGTGCCGAACTCTGGTGCAGTGACTAGCAGCAACTAGCATGTGCGCCTGTACATCAAATTAGGCCGTTTTCAACGCTAGCAGCACTGTGCAGCGCCGTCGATGCTTCTTGTAGCATGTGATCACCCGCTGCTACACGGTGACCGGTGCAGCCACTGCTCGCCACCAATCCAATACTGCACATAATGATCATGCTGCAGCGCCGTAAGCAGCTCAGTGTGCATGCAGCTGCAGCAGCAGCACCAGCACCAGCTGGTGACACCCGGTGATGCAGCACGACTGTAAAGCTTGCATAGGCATGTAAACACTATTTGCAGAGCATAATGCAACATAGTGCGTACTCACATGGCATTTAAGTGGTGCCCCCTAGAGGCCACCATGGCTGCTTGAACCGCAGTTGTGACTGTGATGCAGCAGCACTATGATGCAGCAGTACCTATTAAATAGATGGTACTGTGTAAAATATGACAGCATTGAGCATGCTAACCAATCCAGCAGTGATGGCACTGTTGCAAGCACCATGTTGTGCAGTGCTGCATTGGAATCCAGTGCTGGGTTCAACCCTGCACTAAAGGAGCAGCGCATGGTGACGCATGATACACATACAACACCTAGTGTACAACGCAAGTTGTGTGCAGCTTGCCTGAAGCCAGCAGCGTCGCCCAAATCAACTCGACACCGACCACCAACTACAGATCACAACCACAGTTTACCACAGTGTACACCCGTCATGCACGGTGCAGTGTGTGCCGCTGATAATTCTTAACACTCTGAGGAACGTCATTTTCAGACATGGTGCAGACCGGCACAGAGCGGGTCAGACATGGTTCAGACTGCCGCTTTGAGTCTGAACGCTGGTCAACGCATTCAGATATGGTACAGACCACCTGATCTGACCCACCCAGCAACACGCACCTGCACCGCCTGAGGAACAACATACTACCTGTTAACGCCTCTTAGGACTTGTCTGCTGCTTGTACGAGGTGCCAGCAGCTCTCCTGGTGACCCCTGCCCTTGAGTGTCACTGACAGTGTCAGTGGCTGCTGGGGCAGCATGGGTTGCTTCCTTTGTAGGGCCCCTGAAGGCCTAGCTACTGCTGCAAGTACCATATGATTACAAATGCTAAGGCATGGTAGGCCCACCGGTTTTCGCTTGCTGCAGCCCCACATACCTCTGCACTACCAAGTGGCACTACGCAGCACTATGCGTGGTGCTATGCACTCTACAGTAGATCCCGCTGTCATCAAAACGAGGGGCTTACATCCTCGGAAAAACTTTCGTAAAAACAAAACGGCAAAATGTACCATATTTGACGGTTAGAACGGCTCGCAGCTGTTGTGTCATGTCAGTCATTTGTGAAACTTTGAATGATCTGGCCATTTGGCAGCGATCACACTGCAATTCGCAATGAACGCAATCATTGCTCTCGTCGTGTAAAGAACAGTTCGTGTCTGTGCTGCTTGCGTGGGTGGAACACATCAGCTATTCTGCTTCGTCGAAGGCATATCGGCGTCGATGTCGATGTATCAGCGAACCGAAACATCTGACTTTGATCATGAGATTAGGCACTGTGAGACGCCGATCAAGCAGCAGCGCGTCACGCAGCAGCTGCACGCTTTGTCGCAGGCAACAAGCCAGGCCTGCAGAACGCTGCAGCAGATCAGTGTACAGTTGTTGGTGGTGCCTTTTACATGCACGTAGTCGCCAAATCTGGGCTGATCTGGCACATCAGCGCCACGTGCTGCAGCTGCTGCAGCAGCAGCAGTGCTGATCAGGCACAGCAGCGCCACCTGCTGCTGCAGCAGCAGCAGCATCCTGCAGGATCATGCAGGGTGCAGCAGCAGTGTCAGTGCTGATCTAGCATAGCTGTGCAACCTGCTGGTGCAGCAGCAGTACCCTGCAGGTCGCGGCCGCAGGAGTAAGCAGCAGTGCGCTATGCAGAACAAGGTGGGTCGCGTGGTGATGCACATGTGATCTGTCAAGTCGTTCTGGTGGCGATGTGGAATAGATGTTGGGATAGATGTGCTTGTCTGTGATCTGCAGTTGCAGATGCAGACTCACCCTGCTCATGTACTTTGTGTGGCAGGCATTGCCTTAAACTTGTCGCCTGGCTGTAACCGTGTCTGCTGCTGCGCCTTGTCCGCAGATGCTTCCAATTTCGCTGCTCCAGCTGTGGCACCAAGGATGCCTGTTACTTGTCGCAAGAACACGGCTACATCAAGTGTGGTGGGCTGCCAGGTGGGTGTTTTTCAGTTGGCAGTGTGCTGCCTGCTGTGTCAGCTGTGCAGGCATGTTCTATGTTTGCTCAGCAACATGTGGCCCAACTGAATTTCAACATGCAGCTGCTGCCCTTATCAGTCATACATTGCAGCGATGCACACCATCGCCAGCAGGTCGTGCAAAGCCCCATCAACAATTGCTGCCGCCCCTTTGGCAGTGTTCTGTGGCTACCAACTGATACCACTGGTGGTGAACCTGCCTGCTGTTGCACTGCTGCAGAGAAAGCCAAGGCAGAGAAGTGGAGCGCCTTCTTCGACACACACTCCAACGGCACTGAGGTGCCTGAGGACCTCAAGTTCCTGGCTGAACTGGGCCGCTTGGGCTGGTCAGCAGCTGCCAAGGCCATCGCAGCCGCTGAGAAGAACAAGAAGGAGAAGAAAAAAGAGGTTTCAGCAGCAGAGGACGAGCAGGCCAAGCAGGTAGGACTGCAGTGTCGCACAAGCAATGCAGCCTGTAGTGGCCAGACCTGTTACTAGTACTTTCTGGGCTTACATTTTGAAGTTGTTCCTGCCGTCAACTAACTGCAGTCTGCAGCCCGCCCTGTTTTCATGTTTTAAGGTTACAGTGCAGCTGATATGCAGTGCATGGTGTGCTGGTTGAAGCAGCAGCAGCAGCTGTGGCTGTTTGTGAGGCTCTGGGTGTGTGCTGCAGCATGTTTCATCTGCAGTTGCTGCAGCAGCTCAGCTCCATTGATCAGGGCAGCTACATACTGAGCAGCAGCAACAGCAGTGCAGCTGTGCTGCTGCAGTTGCACTGCCAGTCGAGTGTGTTGCCAGCAGCCTACATGAACCTGTCATGGTAATCCTGTCCTTGATCTGCTGCCATTGTACTGATGTTGGAACATGCAGGAGCAGCAGCAGATGCAGCAGCTGCAGCAGATGGGCATCGACAAGGTCAACACACCAGCGGCGGCAGGAACATCGCCCAAGCGCAAGAGCCAGAAGAACAAGAAGGGGGCTGCGCAGTCTCCAAAGGCCCCTGGTAGCGGCAAGCGCACCAGCAACTCGCCCGCTGGGCAGCGTGATGGCAAGAAGCAAAGGCAGCGATAGTTGTGTTGTGTCTGTGGCAGTGATAGCATTGCTGTTTAGTGGTGCATCACACCTGGCACACGTTCAGGTTGTGCATTGCCAGCCTAGCTGGCCATCGGTCGCTTTGGAGCAGACTTTGTATTTGTATACATATATGGCAGGCTTTTGTTGCCAATTGAGAGGTGTCAAAGCATGGGTGTTGGGTAGTAGCATGGGAGTGGTGACAGCATGGGAGGGGCTATGGTATGCACCTCTTGTTGACTTTCACAACGGTGTCAGATGTCAGGTCTGAACAGCCTTGCTCTGACAGCAGTCTGAAATATATCTGTCAATGTCTGAACATGTAACACTCTGAAGGGTTCTGAACAGTTCTGAATTCTGCCAGACCAGGTGACATATCTGAACAATTAGTTACTTCAGACTGGTTCAGACCCTCCGGTTCAGACCAACACCTGACATCATTCAGGCATAGTTCAGACAATGCTGTGCTGGTCTGAACCTGGTCTGAACCTGGTCTGAAAACTAGTCTGTAACGTTCTGAAAAACCGGGTTCCTCAGAGTGTAAGTAAAGGAGAAACTTGAGCGCACATGTGCATATGTTGGTGCAGCTCTTGCACCTTCCGCAGCGGTGGCAGAAGTAGGCTGTTGCTGCAGCTTGCATGCTGGGTCGGCCTTGCTGCAGAATCCAGAGCTGGTTGATGCAGCGATGGGAGCATCGGCTCCAGCAGTACAGCATAGCTCCACCAGGAGATGACATATGGTATGGTGTGGTGTATCCAACCCTGTCATCTTTTATGGCACTGCACTCGTTGTGCAGCATTGCTTCAGGGGGGTCCGCCAAGCTGCAGCGCAGCAGTGCTGCCAACAGCAGTACTGCTGCTCCCACCATTTGAACCGGTGTTGGTCAGGTCACACCTGCATGTCAAGTGCAAAAGCAACTTGTGTGTTTGTTGTGGTGCATGGAAGTGGTGCCTCTGGCAGCAACAGCGCTGCTAGCAGCACTTACTTGGGGGATTTCTAGCTCCACGCTAGGTTGAATATGCTCTCTGAGGGGTAGTTGAACGTCACACGTGCTAAAAAAAATGGTTAGTGCGTTTGTATCGTCAGCAGATTGTTGAAGAGTCCGTTATTGATGTGCAGACCAGACTGCTTTTCCGAAACTCTCCGATACTGTGCTCTTCCAGCGGTGATTTGGCAGCTTACATGAATTACAATAATTTTTTTGGGACTAATAAAACCGAAGTTGCTGCTGTCCTGAAGTGCGATGATACGCCTCCTGCCCTGCACTGATTACGCCCCCTGTCACTTCGCTGGCAATCATTACGCCCCCAAAGCCCCGCCACTGCCTTGTCACTAGCAGTTCATAGCATACAATGCAGTTCTGTCGTTGAAAATACATGGATTTGAACTTTTTTGACTCAATGTCAGGTTACACGCGCAAAGCCATGTGCTTCCTGTTGCGAGCACCGCCGGTGCTGCACCAACACACAAGTGATCCCCAACAGCACTGCACTGCAAGACAGAGCTATTGACCTCAGTTCTATCAACAATATTCTGGTACCAGTGAAACCCACATCTTACCATCTGCAGTAGCTCTTTGAGAGAACAGTCGGTGCTACGGATTGACTACAACCCAACCAGACTGACCGCCAGCCACGACTCGTGTGTTGCATGACGCAAACACAGCTTCTTTCAAGGCCAAAGACAGGCTCGTTGGGCGACCATCGTGTTTACACGTTCTGCAGTGCCCAAACTTGGGGCGTTGGAACCATTCCAGATGACGATATGAGTTACAAATCCTATGCATCAGAATCAGGCAAGCCTGCTTGAGCCTATCCTCTTCCATGCAGGAATTCAAGGAGGGCAAGGACTGCAAGTCACCCTAGCCAGCAGCCCCCACACTAAGTGGCTTATCAGGCTCGATGACCCTACACGGCTTCACAAAACAACGGGCAATGACAATATGCGCGGCTTGCACAAATACCGGTCCGACCGGTGACCACAATCACGGTGACCACAAGCATGCCATGCGAGAAGGTGTGGTAACTGTACAAGGCTCACATGCACAGCTGGAACTGTGACACTGTCAACAAGCCACCGTTACTAAGCGGAAACTCAACGCTGCCGTTGTCCTGTGTTGAAGTCCATACGAATTCCATACGAATTCATGCAGTCTCACATTGTGCAGTCTTTCCCGCAACAGTGCAGCCCACGTGCATGTGTTTACAGCTTGGTGACGCGGTATGGAGGCTGTGCATGCCGCATTGTGCCGCATTGCATGCCGCATTGTGCAACCAACATGAAGCCTTTCTTCACTACTGTACAGCACTTTCTCCACTTTCTCCACTTTCTCCACATTCTCCACTACTGTACAGCATTGACCTCGCACACAGAGCATCCTCCAAAAGGTGCATTGCAAGGCGCGTGCTCAGGGCTTGTGCCATAGCAGAACTGCTGGGCTCTCCAACCACATCCGCCGCTGCTTCAACTATCCTTGTCCAACGTAATGCTTGCTAGGCTAGAGCTGCTTGCATGCCTCCAAATGCAATGGTTTCAGCAACATCCCACACTTATACCAGTGATGGCTGATGTCGTGATTTTCGACGACGAAGTCTATCAGCAAGTCATAACATCAATGCCTACACAACCTCCACTACCTTCGGTGGAGCAGCAAGGCCGGCAGCAACTGCAGGTGTTCCAACAGCAACAACGAATGCATGCACGCTATATCACTGACGCCTACACACACTCCACCACCTTGGGTGGAGCAGCTAGGCCGGCAGCAGTGGCGGGCGTACCAACAGCAGCACCATGACCCTGCTGCACCTCCCGTGCAGCGCGGCCCATTTTGCTGGACAGCACAGCAGTAGCAATGAACAGCGCCATCATGACTGCAGAAATGATCGGCCCAACAACGCCTGAACCCTGCATCGCTGCAATGATCAAGTTGACGCCATACAGCACAGCAAACACGCTGTCCCACGCAACATCATGGCGGAAAGTGATGCATGAGTCGTGGTTGCCGCAGCAGCTGGCTTTTGCGCGTCTTGCTGGCGCCAGGGTGTACACCAGCCAAGTGATGCACAGTGCAGAAGCTGCAGCATGAACAAGCAGCAGCAGCAGCAAGGTATTGAGAAACTCGCAGGACAACCGCAAAGATTGGGGGTTGTTGGTGCTGAGAGATAGGGTAGCGTTTTGAACTTTTCAACGCTGTGATTCTGCAGATGTCACGCAGAGGTGGGCACACATGCACTGACAGTGTACGTGACACTGCGGCGGCCGCACTGTGTGTGCATTACTACCGGACAATGTGTACAAGCTGCTCACAAGCAGCCAATGCATTGTAGACTTGGGGTCTGTGCACACACAGCACTCACCTGCCAAATTGAGTGCCAGTGCAAAAGTGGTGACGCCCTGCAACACACAACAAGTCAGCAGCAGCGACAGTCAGCGCCTGCAGAGAGAAGTTGCTCTAGCCGAGCCAGCACTGCAAGCTCTTGCTTATATCATCACAGTTAGTTTTGCTGCTCAGGCTGCAGAGCGAACTCACCACTCCTGCTGCCGCCAGTGGCTGAAGACCTGCATAAGCAGGTCCACCACGCTGTGCCAGGTCAAGGAAAGCCGCAAAGCCAGTGAGCGCTATAGCAATGAACGCTGTGCCAGCCAGCAGCGCGGCGATCTGCAATGCAGTGACCGGTAGCAGCAGCAGCAGCAGCAGCAGCACTTGGGTCAGGAAGGTCAGTGAGTTCTGCATCATATGATGCATGCAAACATCTGTGATGTTGTCAAGTGCTGCCCTGTCCAATACTGCTGAACTGATCGGTTTGGCGCGTACCGTCGCCCTCAGGGCCTTATCAGAGAACAAAATGTGCGAGTAAGACGTATGAGGAAGCCAAATGAGCTGGGCAGCAGCAAGCAGTCCCAATGACAGCGACAACAGTAAACTGACCTGAAGAGAGCGCAGCCCCACCAGCCAACCCTTCACAGCGGATGTTTTTGATGCCGACATTATCTTGCTTGAAGATTTGACGCGCGATCAACACTAGCTGAAACTGTATACACGGATGAGCACACGGCTGTGTTCAGCGATGTGTTTTCTGCTAGAAACGTCGACTGAAATGCGATGGGACGTTGCTTCATTCATCAGGCTTTATGCACGATGTGCAGTTGGCTCCAGCTACCGACCAGGAATGTCACAAGGAAGGTTACACGTGTCACACGCGAAGGTCACCTGCAGGCCCACGTTCTGCGGATGACGGTCTTCCTCGCGACGGAAAACGGCTCATGGGACGATTCTAGCGATTGACAACGTATGTCAATCGACAGTACTTAGCTGCTTGCAGCGCTGCGCAGCAGCCATGCACTAGTGCAGTACTGCAGCTGAGCGTCCACCGCTTCAGCGCAGCGGCCCGCATGCTGCTGCGCAGCTGCAAACCGGAGGTGCCAACACCTTCCAGGTGCTTGACCCCCCCGAGGGGAGGGGGGCTTGGTGCACTTCCAAAGCCTTTTGGGGGTAAGTTTTAGTGGGAAACAGGGCCCCTGCGGCATTTTGGGCCTTCAGCGGGGGCGAGGGGGGGGGAGGGGGGCAGTGAAACAGAAGCCCTGGTGCCATTGTCCCCAGGGGTAAGGGCATGTGGCTCTTAACAAGAGAGCCTGACAAACTAATTCACTGTGATGATTACAAGAAATCCCTACTCTAATGTTACTGCCGCACACTTACTGCTACAAAAGGTAACAACTGTAGTGCTACACCCTGACCATGCCTTAGGCGCCGCCCAACCGCTGCGCCACTAGTGGTGCACTGAGTAATCAGTGCCCGAACATGGTTTTGCATTGCAGCCCGGCCTTACAGATGATGCATCGCTGCTGTCCGCAGCACGTGCCACCGCCAACAGCAGCATAAACTCGACATCATCAGCGCAGGGAACCTGTTTTCGCCTGATCGAAGTGCACTGGCAGTGTCCAGGCCATTCTACAATCAGCCATGTTGCAGCCAAACCCTGCCATACCGCTAAGGCAACTGCAGGATGGTGCTATGTGCAGCTGGCGCTGTCACAGTGCCAGTACATTGTCACATTTAGCCCTCTCATAACTGCCATCATCCTGCATGGCATTGTGCCAAGGTAACCAACATAGCACAGCTCTGTACATCAGCCCACATGCGGAATGCACTGCAAGGTGCAGCTGTACACATCACCCTCCCTCTGGTGCATATCACATGCACTGCATACCTCTGTAAAGGCATCTGTAAAGGCCTCACGACTTGTAACGAGTAGTACAGCTGTCCACACTGCATCTGTAAAAGCATTCTGCACGCTATCTACTATGAGCTGGACCCCGCCCCACAGAGCTCCTGTTGAGCGACATGCGCCAGGGCTGCAGGGCAGAGGATTCATCAGTCAAATTGACTGGCATTGAATGCCACAGGACATATCAAACACCCCCCCCCCCCTCCCCTCAATCTGCCGCGCATGCGCTGCTGTAGCTGGACTGAACACACATAAGCGACAAGGACGTGATGTGAAATCAACAATCAATGTCGCTGACGCTTACACACACTCTACTACCTTGGGAGGAGCACCCGGGCCAGCAGCAGCAGCAGGTGCTGCAGCCACCACAGGTGTGACATAAGTAATGCCCTGCTGCTCCTCCCTGGCTTGCTGGCCCATTTTCTTGGATAGTAATGCAGTGGCAATGAACAGCGTCATCATCACACCATTTAACACCACAGCGAGAATAGTTGCGCCCTGCACGACGCCTGCCACCAGTTTCACACAGTACACCACTGTGAACACGCCGTCCCACGAAACATCGTAGCGGAACGTGATGCAGGAGTCCCGGTTGGTGCAGCAGCCGGCCTGTGCCCGCTTTGCTGGTTTCAGGGTGTAGACCATCCATGCTATGCACAGCGCAACAGCTGCAACAGGATGCCAGGCAGGAACAGAAGGGCGGCAGCAGCAGCAGCAGAAACAGTCAGATTAGGTGAGGCTTGTAACGACACCCATGATGACTGGGAGTTCCTGTTGTTCAGTGTCTGGTAAGGGCTGTTTTAATATGTGTCTTGACGTCTGGAACAAAGAGAGACGTGTATGCTAAAACAAATGCTAAAAAACCAGGCACATGCTTGTACTGGCAGTTGACATGACACACGCACACAGGCACCGTGGTTGGTGTGCTGCTCTGTACACACATCTCAGCTGTTCATGAAGAGCACTTTTGACACCGCAAACACACTACCTGTGCACAGCAATACTCACCTGCCAAGCTTGATACCAGCTCAACAATGGTGATACCCTGCACACCACAGAAAGGCAGCAGCAGCTCCAGTCAGCGACTGGCTGCAGGTGAGGTTTGCCCCAGACAAACCAGCAATGCCTGCTGTTTCTTGCTGCTTGCTTTGAGAGGCCTCGAGGGTTTAAGGTGGCTGGTGTTTGAAAACAAGTTACCAACTTGATATACACCGATGTGCACCGCCTAGTAGCTGCTGCAGATCGCTGTGCCTGAAGAGTGGCGGCAGTTGCTGGGACGGCAAACAGTGTAGGCACGAGCACATCTACCAATTGCAGGCAAGCACTGAATGCAAACAGCAAGCAGGTAATGACGACTGTGTGTCAGGCAGGCCGCGGCACCTGCAGTGCCGGTGCAGGTGTTGCAGCTGTAAGTGCTTCATGGTTGTGTGCAGAGCAGCCTCACCGATTGTTGTGCTGACCCTACATAGGCCAGCGTCATGGCAAGAAACGCTGTACCAGTAAGCATTGCAGCAATCTGCAAGTAACGCAGCAGGCAGCAGCAGCAGCAGCAGCAGTGTCAGGTCAGTCAGATAGCATGCCGCTGTCACCTGAAGCAGCCGCACTGCGTTCACTCCTGAGGCAGTACTGCACACTAGTGCACACTGCCCTGACTCCAATTAACTCGACACGAGCGCAAAGTCAGTCCCAGGGCCTGGTTTCTTTTGCTGTACACGAGGATATAACACTGGATCCTTCTCAATAGGGTAAATAAGAGCTCTGATGCGGCCTGATGCTGTTCTAGCCCTCTTTCAGCCTGGTGCACCATGATAATCACGTGCATGTGTGATGTATGCCACACCAGAATCTGCTCATGCAAGGTGCCGAGGAGCTCAGCAGACAGCTGCTACATCAATTCAATTGCATTTAGAACTAGTATTTGCTGCCTGAAGCGCTCTTGCGGTGCTGACAGAAGCTGGCAGCAGCAACAGTCCCAGACTCTGGCTCGGAGCCTGAGACCTTGTACCACTGACCTGAAGAGAGCGCAAGCCCACGAGCCATCCCTTCACAGCAGAACAACTTGATCCCGACATTTGCTGGAGATAACACGAGCAATCGACAGTGAGCAAAAAGCCACGATACGGCGAAAGCGCGGGTTGGCAAACGCAGCAGACGGTGATGGTGTGTTCAGCGAGAGGCACTCTGCTTTTGTGTACGGCTGCAGTAATGGCTCCTGATGATACAATAATGGTTTGAATTTTATGCAGATGGCGTGTTTTGCTCCGGGTGTCATCCTTGAAGCTCGAAGGAAAGTCACGGTCTTCCTTCCATGAGAGGAAGGTCGAGTGCAGGCAGCTGGCGGGACTGGTACAGGTGCAGTCCATCGCTCTGCAGCGTCGGGCTTCCTGATTCTGACAAAAACGACGCATGTCATATCATTGTGCTTGCATAGATCTGCAAGTTCAACATGGCTCCTTGCGCAGCATCAGTATTGCTGCATGCTGCCTCAGTTGTGTTTCCACAGCTCTACAATTGAGAACGAATGTTAATTGCACCGACAAACAACCACATCCACCACCCCCAACACATTCATGGTTTCACTACATTACCAGTTACCAGCTCTACATGTGTTCATGCCAAACACCATGGGGCATACGCCTATGCATTGCAGCCCTCTGGGTGATGTGTCACTGTCATCACTGCCTTTTGGTGTTCTGCCAGGAATGATTCCGTCCCCAGGTAACAGAAAAGATGGAATCCTACTTACGTGTCACCACAGCACATCTGGGTGCACGCAATGTCGGGGAAGGAGGGCATAATGCAATGATTGCCTCACCAGCAAGACACGCCATGCCCTATACACTGTACCTCCTGGCAGGAGGTGCCCAGCACCCGGACCAAAAAGAGCTGAGAAGTTGAACCAGGTGACGCTGAACCAGGTGACGCCGGTGGCCCAGAACCAGGTGGCCCAAAACCAGGTAACTCTGGTGGCCCACAGGAGCGGCTGACAGAACAGGACAAGGGGAATGGGGAGGGAGCACTGCTACCGGGTGATTCTGAGCAGTAACTCACGGCTGAAATGCATCATCAGGCTTAGTCGGCCTGGCGCAGCTGGATCGACGTGCAATACAAACATGTTCGCAATGCTCGCTGCCATACTCGCTGAAATACTAACTACAATGCTCACTGCAATGCTCACTGCAATAATCGCTACAATGCTCACTACAGTGCTCACTACAATGCTCACTGCATTGCTCACTGCATTGCTCACTGCAATGCGCGCAAGTGTCACTAACAACCAGTATACCATGCTTGTAGCTATTGCACCGTCACACTGTCAGTCATGTCCATGTTTCCTCTGCTCACTCGGCCTTCCGTAGCTGAGTCAGCGTGCAATGACAATATGCACGCAATGCTCAGGTGTCACTAACCACCATCATACCAAGCTATGAGCTGTTGCAGTCGGCACCATCACACTGCTAGTCAAGTCTACGTTATCTGTGACCTCTCCCTCCTGCCAATGCTGTGCATGACGTTGCGCCATGGCAACCGCCACCACACAGGCAATTAATGTGCCACCACACAGGGGTTTGATGCGGCACCACACAGGCGTTTAATGCGGCACCACACAGGCGTTTAGTCCGCCACCACACACGCATGCGGCATGCTGCACCCCCACAACGGGGATCAATGTTTGATCGCGCACTCATGCAGTACCATGCAATGCAGTGCATCCCACATGTGTCTGAAAATGGTTTGTGACGGCCTCACAACTGTGCATGCAAAAAAAACTGTACAACCCTCAACAGAGCGCATTCCTCACACTACAAGAGTTGCAGTGACCTCCCCCTCAGACAGCCTCTTGACAGACCAGTCAGCAGGGCTTGCAGCACAGCATGACTGTTGGGTGCTCTGCCGTCACATCTGTGTATGTACTATATGTATACATCTGTAGATTGGTTAATCCTTGCGCTTGATCAGTGGCATGAGATGACCAGGAGATCACGCCTGCCAGGTGACACATCAATGCGTACACCACCTTTGCTGACACTATAGTAGTAGTAGTAGAAGCAACTACCTTGGGCGTGGCAGTCGGGCCGGCAGCAGCAGCAACAGCGGGTTTTGCAGGGACCAAGGCTGTCCCAACAGCTGAAGCTACCTGCTGCTGCTTCATCTCCCTTGTAGCGCGGCCCATCTCAGCAGACAGTACCATAATGGCAGTGAAGAGCACCATCATAATCAATGCATACATTACGGCCACGCTGAATTCTGCGACCCAATCCTCGCCGTTCGTTAAACGCATATAAAACAGCGTAGCATAGCAAATGTCACAGAGATACGTGCCTGCGTTAATAGGGGCAATGCAGCAGCTGCAGTTGCCGCAGCAGTCAGCTTTCGCGCGCCTTGCTGGCGCCAGCTCGAACACCAGCCAGGTGGTGCACAGCGCGGCACCTGCAGCAGGGCACCGATAAAGAGGAGCAGCAGCAGCAGCAGCAGGACAGCACCAACAGTGAGACAAAGCACGCATTTGGATACAGTACATGCCCCTTGACGTTGCATTCAGCGGTCTGCACTGTTCAAGGGTCAGTCTGTGAGAGCTACACACGCTCCTGGTCTAGCATTGCTTGGAGGGTGCATGAAGGTGCATTCATTGCCTAACTTCGTCATTTTGCATGTGACACCACAGGCTGTCCATTCAGTGGTAACTCACATGGCACCGCCCGGCAGGCACGATGCGCAAGCGTTGCTGTTGCAAGGCATGTGGAAGCTATCAAACGAAAGCAGCATCGCTGTGCATTGCTGAAACGTGCGGCGCCTGTTCACCCACAGAACTCACCTGTGAGGTCAACTGCCAGCCAAACAATCAACGCGGCCTGCGCAACACACACGGCAGCAGCACACATGTGCAAACAGCAGCAGCTATCGTCAGCGCTTGGCTGCCCAAGAGGCGTGCCCTCGCCAAGCCAGCACCACATGCTGCTGCTGCTGCTTGTGCTGATTGCACAGGGCTAGGGGCAGAGGTGACCATTGCTATAGCTGGCCGTGCATGCTTGCAGGCGACAGCATGTAATATGACAGTTTTAGGCATGGTACATGCACAACCGTTCACCTGCAAGCAATGCTGGTCCAGAAGCATGTGCTGCTGAATGAGACTGCAGTCGATGCATGCGTGCACACCATATCATGTACGCCCACGCATGTAAGCATGCAATGCGAGCATCAGACAATGGCACCAGGATATTGCGGCGTATGTACTGCACAGTGCCATGCCAGTGCTGCAGCAGCACTCAGTGCGGTGCAACATCCTCACAAAATAATGCCAGTGGTATGGCTCATCTTGTGAGATCATGGTTCCTCTTATATTGACAATGTAGCATTTTCACGATGGATGGCCTCACCATTGTTGTTGATGTCAATGGCTGCAGGCCTCCAGCTCCTTGCTCCTCCTGCTGCAGCCTCCTTGATGCAAACACAGCTGGCTCATGCTGTGCCGGGCCCACATTGTTCACACAGTTGCAAGCGCTACAGCAGTCAGTGCTGCATCAGCGAGTAATACAGCAATCTGCAAGCAAAGGCAGCAGCAGCAGCAGCAGCTGTGTTGGGAAGGCCACTCAGCCTGCTGCTGTCGCCTGAGGAGCAGCGTCCTGCATGGCTCTGGCTTTACTGGTTTGCCGCGTTCAGCGAGTCCCCGAGCCTTGGCAAGTCTGACTTGCAGGATCGTTAGACCTGGGCAGAGAAACGGGTGGCCCATCCTTGAAAGGCTGGGTCATCATCACCGCCTGCGTGTCTGCTGATTCACCAGACACGCAGGCGGTGATCTCAACACAAAGTCTGTTGGTGGCAAGGGCGGCAGCAATACTGTCGTGCTGGTTGAGACATTCACTAATGCGATGCAGAATGTGCAGTGAAACATGCGTCAGTTTCGAGTAAAGTGCCAACAAGAGTTGACAGCAGCAAGCTGTACACAAGCAGCACAGGCCAGAGGCCATCTGAGACTGACCTGAAGAGAGCACAGGCCCACCCGCCACCTTTTCGCATCAAACATTTTTGATCCATGCATTATTTTGTTGAAGCGGTTGGCTCGATCAGCAGTGAATTGGCAATCCTCTCCACGTATTGAGAGCGTGGGTTGCCGGAAGGAGTAGAGTGCAACGCGGATTTCAAGCGGCGATTGTTGAATGTGAACGTCTCCGCAAATTGCGACCAGGTTGAGGCGGCAGTAGGCTTTTTTATACGATCGACAGTGGGCTCCCGCCACGGACCATGTTCACGTAGCTTCCTGCAGCTGGAGCAGTGCACACACTCCCGGAAGGTCAGTTGCAGGCCACTCTGCGAGGAGCCACCTCGCCAGGGCATCCTCTAGATGGAAGGATATGGTAAAATCTGTCAGCACTACTTGTCGTGGCAAAGCCATGCTGTGACCGGGGCAAGCAGTCGCGTGCGGCAGTGCATGTGCATGGCACTGCCAGCATGATGCTGGCACGCTGCAACAGCAGTGCACTGATGCAGAACTTCCAGCAGCTGGTGCCGCCCATATACCAGTAATCGAGTAACACACAATACCCTTATTTTGCTGGCTGTTGTGCGGAACAGCCTGTTCACGTATGGCAGAGAAATTGCGGCTTGGGGCAAGCCACCTGAGGTGTCACAGTGCCGGCACGCGTGCTGCAGTAAGCAACATGCCTGAAGGTGCGCGTGTCGCACACCACTTTATCTTGTTGGCAATTTGGCTTGAAGATGCTATCCGCTCCAGCTGCACACAGCCGTGTGTGCACAGGAAGCTGCATTGAACGATTCAAACAGCTAGTGACTGTCACACTCACTCGCTCTGTCAGAGCTGTCTGACAGACAGCTAGTTGCAATTGTTGCAGGGCCTGTACTATCCGGACGACAGCCCTATACAAACAGCCAAATCCTTTGCTCAAAGCATGCTGTATCGCAACCGGTAGTGAGCGGATGGCGTTCCGTACGCTAAAGATACTGTTGTGCTTCACACTAGCGTACGCGTCCTGTTGCACAGCGTCTTCCATCACGGGCACCGTTTCCTCGGTTCATGACGGAGACACTCTAAGGGTGAGACTGCAAAGCAGAAGGCATGTTGCCTGCCACGGCTGCACAGCAGCAACAGCAGCAGCAGCAGCAGAGGCCATGGCTGTAAGAAAGCAGCCTGTCCCCAAAGCAGCTGACCGTTTGATGAACATCATGGTGTTTCAATCACAAACGTGTTGCAAGGCTGTCAATCTCTGTCTGCATCCTGAGCTGGCTGCTCTTACAGTGACTACTTGCCAGGCTGGTCGAGCTGCAAGGGGGAGAGGAATTCAACAGTGATTGCAGCGCCAGCCTTTTAATCCCACCTGCCACCATCTCACCCTCACTCTGTGATGCTATCAGGTCAATGACAGGGCTTCAGGCAGCCAAGCACGCATCCGCGTGTTTGGCATAGATGCCCCGGAGCTCACACAGACCTGCAAGGCAGCAAGTGGGGCAACAGTAGCCTGTGGTGAGCAACGCTGACGCCCCGCATTGTGCTAGGGCTGCCATACTCGCAAGACTGCACAGTAGGACAAGCTGCATATATGGAGCGTCCAAGCGCTCCACAGCAGCAGCAGCAGCTGTGGCTGCAGCGGTGCCGCGGCCGCATGCGTCCGCAGCACAGCAGCAATGTACAGAATCTGGTTTGCCTAAGTTTCAGCAGAGCGCGGTTGCCTTGTGCAGCTACACAACTCTTTTATATCAATGTAGTGGTGGCAGGCGCGCTTTGCCCTGGTGTTGATGCGTAGGGCAAGCGATGGAGCAAGCGCTGCTGCGTGCTGTGGTGTGATGCCTTTGTGCTTGCCGCAGATGTAAAGTTGGGCAGTCTAGCAAGCTCGAGTCTAGCATGAAAAATGCAAAGCTGTGCACCTTCAGGCATTGGTTGTCGATGTACTAGCCAAGCAGCAGCACTTCTCACGTCTGGGTCAACTGTGCTACATCTCCTTCTGCAGGCCAAATAGCACGGCAAGCTTTGCTGGATGCCATAGCAGGCCAGCCAGTAAAATGCGATGTGCAGACGACTGATACATATGACAGGAAGGTGGCCATCTGCTATGCAAACAGTGGCAGCGGCCCTGACTTGGGGCGTACATTGGTAGCCAAGGGAGCAGCTGTTGCATATCGGTGAGCACTTCAAGCACTTACTGGTTACTCATAAGCCGTGCATTCTGTTGTGTGGCTTGTCTGTGTGCATGCTGCATGCGCTTGCACATGGATCTGCAACAATGGACCTGTGTATCAAGAGCCTTACGGTTTGTGCTGTTGCTTGCATCAACGTGTGTGCCACTTGTCCGCGTGTGTGTGGGTGGGTGCAGGCACTACAGCAGCCGCTATGTTGCGGAAGAGGAGGCAGCGAAAAGCGCAAAGCTGGGAGTGTGGGAAGGTGAGAGCGAGTCAATGTGTTGCTAAAGTCACAGTTTCGATCAGCAGCAATCCACCATGTACGGTACAGCTCTGCGTTGCTGCTGCATGCTGCGTACAGGCACCTCTTTTGCAACTGGGGTGTGGCACTTACCAAACTGCAGAACATCAAATGGTGGTTGACGCATACTGGTGCGGCCTTGTGCTGCTGCTGCTGCTGCTGCCCCGCAGGCAGCTTCACCCTGCCATGGGACTTCCGCAGGCAGCAGCAGACTGGCAGCAGCAGCAGCAGCAGCAGTGACAGCAGCGCAGCCCCTGACAGCTCAGAGTGCCTTGTGAAGGGCAACATTGCCAGTGATGGAGACAAGGTGAGGCTGATGCGCTTGCGGCTAGCTTGCGCACATCTTCTCTTTGCTGCACAGTTGTGTGGTTATTGTGTGTAGTGCTTTGCTGTTGACATGGCAGGGTGGATCACCAGGTTGACAACTTCCTTGCAGGTCTGCCACCAAATAACTGCATTCAGAAGCGTGCCAGCTGATCCAGGGATATATGCATGTCCTGCGCTTCACTCCCAGCCTTGCTGCTCATCTGCTTGGCATCCATGTGTACCACTTGCCAAGCAGCCCAAGCTACAGCACCACACACATTGCTGTTCAAAAGCATGGCAGCTGGGCCACATACATACATGCATTCAACCGCAACCCTCTGCCAACATGTGGGCTGTGCTCTAACCCTTTCCCACCGCTGTTCTGAACAGCGGACCACTGCTGCCAGGTGTACCACCAGCCCAGCAGCGCAAGCTACAGCAGCACACACATAACTGTTCAACAGCATGGCAGCTGGGCCGCAGACATACATGCATCCAGTTATAACCCCTCTGTCAACACGCTTGCCGCTACTTTCTCCCCTGCACCGTGCACCACTGCTGCTAGGTGTACCACCTGCCGAGCAGCCCAAGCTACAGCAGCACACACATCAGCCAATCCTCCGGCGAGCGCTGGTTCTGCAACGCAAACGAAGCAGAGCTTGCAGGCTGGCGGCCCGCAGGATGCACCATCAAAGGAGACATCGATGCAGCAAGCAGCAAGAAGCTCTACTATACCAGCCAGCATGGGCAGTATAAGGCAGTGCAGGTTGATGTGGCGACTGGGGAGCGCTGGTTCTGCAGCAGCAGCGAGGCAGTTGCAGCTGGCTGGGCGGCTGCTCCTGGCAGCAGCAGTAATACGGCCGGCAGGAATACCCTGCCAGGCTTATGATGGTTTGGGGTGCTTCTGCTAGCAGCTGCTGCAGCTGGTTTGGCGTGATGTGTGTGCGACGCGCTGCTGGTTTTGGAAGAAGTGCCAAATGGCAGCAATGCTGGCTCAGCACGCCGGTTATGCAGGCAGCGGAAGCACCCCAAGAGGCTTTGGAATGTTGTAACCATTTCAACATGGAGTGGCTTCCCCACATAACATTGAAGGAGGGCTGTGCCAGTGCTGCGCTATGTGTTCACCATCCTCTGCCCAACATTGCAGCCAGCGTGGCGAGTTAGACGTGCCAGTGCAAGCAACGCAGGATAAACAGCGCCCTACAAATTTCTGATGTGGCCCTCATGAACAGGTTGTGATAGCAGGGTGGCTTCTTTACAGCTCATGCCTTTTCGCCGTAAACTGACCAACTTGGGTTGAACCCAAACACAGATGCAGCACACTCATAGGGATAAAGGCACAAGCTGCCTGCTGCTGCAAGCCGCACTGTTAGCCTGAGGCGCTCTGCAGAATCTACCACTGGCACCCCACCCAATGGCGGCCAGAAAACACCATATGTTTGTGTTGCCCTGCAGCAATCGGACGCAGCCCAGCTATGGGTGATGCTTCCTGTGACTGTCCAGCACTAAGCTGCAGCACTACCAGTGTACGCTACAATTGTGTCCTTTGCAAAGGCATACCATTCCAACAAGCAACCCGGCCACCAAACACGCATCAACACCTGGAAATGTCACTGCCATCGAATGCGCCCCAAAACCAAGCAGCACAGGCAAATGTGGTCCTGCTCTCACTGCGGCTCAGGCTGCGTGCACACATATAGGAGACAGCAGCAGTCATGGGCCTGGCATGTGAGCATGCAGACGCATGCACGCACAGTGACGCGGCTACTGCTACCCATGCACTATTTTGTCCCCAGCAACTAAACTAGCTGCTGCTGCCACAGCAGCAGCTGCCGCTGATTTACACCACCCTCCCTGGACCCTGTCTCACCCACCACACAAATCAATGGCGCTGCACGGTAAGTGAGCACACTCATTGCAGTGCAGCAATGTGGCGCGTGGCAGCACGTTCAGGCGCAAGACTCACCACAAGAAACGCACCAACAACCGCACCGGCACCTAGCCATCCATAAAAAAGAGCCACCACAGCATCCCCAGCTACCATGCTGCTGCCGCTGCCCAATTGCAGCTGAGTGTCTGAAAGCCTCCCCTCTTGCAGAACGCTGATCACTGCTGTGCAGCTGTCTATGCAGCTTTGAGCAGCAGCCCAGCAATACAAGAAGCCAAAGCCAAGCAGCGCCCATGCGCAGGCCCGGCTGCAACCAACCACTGCCAGCTTCCCTAAGCCAGCTGTTGTGCGCCAATGCTGCTGCATCTCCTGCAGCAATCCAGCAGTGCTGCTGCAATGCCAAGCAGCCGCTGTCTACATACCCAGCACAACAGCTGGTCACAGCGCAGGGGTCAACGCATCAGTCACTATCTATGACTGGGAGGCTGCAGCACACCTGCTCAGAGCTGCGCTCCTGCACCAGCGCCTGCAGCAGCGCGCCTGCTGCTTCTCGCACTGCAGCTGCCGGGCCTGCATGACACTTAGCAAGCTGTTCCTGCTGCTGCTGCAGCTTGCGAAAGCCATCCCACCGCCATGTCGCCCAACAGCTGCTGCTGCTGCTGCTGCTGCTGCTGCTGCTCAGCCGGAGTCGCAGCAGCCCTTCTTCCTGCGCTGCTTGCTCTTGTCCAGGTTGCTGGTCAGCTTCAGCGGCGAGCTGGTGCCGCCCACCGTCTGCTGCTCCGCCTGCTCCTGCTGCAGCCGCTGCATCACGTCCTTGGCGATGGACGTGAACACCTGAGGTTTGAAACAGCAGCAGCAGCAGCAGCAGCAGCAGCAGCAGCAGCAGCAGAGGCACATGCATTGAAAGGCCGCTGCATCACATCCTTGGCGATGAATGACACGAGTGCCCAAACAAGGCAGCAGTACATTGACGGTAAGCCCAGGCAACACATGCTTTGAAGCTGCCTGCATGTAGCAGCTAAGTGCCAGGAGCTACTGGGCGAGCGTGGCACCCAACAGTTCAGCCAGGACCTCAGCAGCAGCTCCTCCGCACTGCATACATCTCGGCAGCTGCAGCTTCAGTCCAATGCTTGCATGTACGTAAACTCCCTGTCAACATCAACAGCGCCATCAAACAAAGCTACAAACAAGCCATGCTGCACTCACCTCCTCCACGTTGAGGTTGTCCTTGGCGCTGGTCTCGAAGAAGCGCATGTTGTACTCAGCCGCCAGCGCCTGGCCCCGCGCCACTGGCACGGCGCGCTTCTCATCGGCCATGTCACTTTTGTTGCCCACCAGCACCTGCAAAAGAAAGTAAGGCAGCATGAATGGGCACTTGAGCGCCACTTCACAGCCACATGCATGGCATGAGACAGCAGCCGCATGTGCGCCGCATGAGCGACACCAACAAGTAAAAACAGTGCCCGTGTCAGAGACACAACCTGCCCATGAGTTGCAGTGCGCCTGTCAGCAGTGCATGCATACACACAGCTTGACGACCGCCTGTCCTGCAGACTAGTATGCACCCAGGTGTCGCTGCACTGGAAGCCAATAATCCTGATGCTGTGCTGTGACAGTGCTGAATGTTCCCGACAAACGCTGCAAGACTGCGGGATGGATGCATGCATGAGAGAGCAACACCAGCACCTGCACCCGGCACAGCAGCCACACCTTGTTGACGTTGTCGCTGGCGTGCTGCTCGATGTTGCGCATCCAGTTGCGGATGTTGTTGAATGACGCCTCGTCAGTGACGTCATACACCAGCAGGATGCCCATGGCGCCACGGTAGTAAGCTGCACACGCAACATACAAACAGCAGTGAAGACAGCGAACAAGCAAGTCTATGCGCACTGTGTATGCGCATGTTGTGCATGTTGCACGCAACTGCACACACCAATGCTCCTGTTTCTGCATTCAGCGCTGACATGCCCACATGCCTTCGGCGACTGCAAGCAGCATGAGGTCCTGTTCGCTGCCTCTCATGCCAGCAATGACGGCGCCGGTGCTACTGTTAATGACAATGTAACCGAGCTTCTTCTTCTTCTGCTGCTGCTTCTTCTTCATCTGCTGCTGCTATTGCCGCTGCTCCTACAGCTACTGCTGCTGCTGCTGCTTCTGAAGCCACTCACCGCTGGTGATTGTCCTGAAGCGCTCCTGCCCTGCTGTGTCCCATATCTGCAGCTTCACCCACTTATTGTCCAAGAAGATCTTCTTGATCTTGAAGTCAATGCTGTTGGCAAAAAAACACGACCTCAGGATGCAGCAAGGATTAAGCGCTCAGCAGCTGAGCCGTTTGTATGCATGCATGCAGTACCACGAGGTGCAGCGGTTGCTGCAAGCACAGCTAAAGCTTTCAAGGAGCAGCAGGCATGTGCTGGTGGTGCTGCAGCTGCTGCTCCTCACCCAATGGTAGTGATGAAGCTGGGAGTAAACGAGTCTTCTGAGAAGCGCAGCAGCAGGCAGCTCTTGCCCACACCTGCTCACGCAACCAGCAGCAGCGCCATGTTCAGCACCCAAGCCCTAGGCCAGTCATGTGATCGCTGGTGCTTTGCTGTTTTCCTGAGATAAGCCTTACCGCTGTCTCCGATAAGCAGCAGCTTTATTAGGTAGTCGTAGTCCTGCCTGCCAGCTCGTTGCTGTTGTGCCATAGCCCTACTGCTGCTTGCAAGCAGCTAGCAGCTGTACACCGTTGAAGGGCCCAGCTGCAAGCCCGTAAGAAGCTGTTGTTGTGCCCTCCCTCGTCCACGCAGTGGCCGGGCCACGAGCTGTGCGTTGCGTGCAAGCAGACGAGACAGACAAGCGCAACAGTCCTTCGAAGGTAGCTACAAGCTACTTTGCGGTCTCAAAGTAACGAGGCTTTCCTTGCTTCTGCAACCAGCGTGTACCAGAGCGCGGTGCAGGTTGAAGCTGCAGCACGAAACCCGTGTGATCGGCCGCTTTACAAGCTGTGACAACTGCAGATCGTGAAAAAAGTATGAAGTGGTCTGCTGTAAGGCAGCTGTCGTGGTGCGTGTCACTTCATCAGGTCTCAAGAGGCATGGAGCAAGGGTTGTTCGGCACTGCTGTGGCCAACCACCACATCACCACTTTTGGCCAGCCTAGATGTCTCACCACTGCGGTGTTGTGAACTGTCGACACCTTCTTAGTATCACTACCATGCATGTCCACGCGACACAAGTCGTTCGCTACTTACAACCCTGCTGGTCAAATCTGGGTCAACATCACAGTCCGTCCCACCGTGCATGGAGTAAGGGTTGTTCGGCACTGCTGTGGCCAACCACCACATCACCACTTTTGGCCAGCCTAGATGTCTCACCATTGCGGTGTTGTGAATTGTCGACACCTTCTTAGTATCACTACCGTGCATGTCCACGCGACACAAGTCGTTCGCTACTTACAACCCTGCTGGTCAAATCTGGGTCAACATCACAGTCCGTCCCACCGTGCATGGAGTAAGGGTTGTTCGGCACTGCTGAGGCCAACCACCACATCACCACTTTTGGCCAGCCTAGATGTCTCACCATTGCGGTGTTGTGAATTGTCGACACCTTCTTAGTATCACTACCGTGCATGTCCACGCGACACAAGTCGTTCGCTACTTACAACCCTGCTGGTCAAATCTGGGTCAACATCACAGTCCGTCCCATCCTGCACCACACCAGCGCAGGCAGCAGACTAACTGCCAACTCCACACTAGCTGCATGGCACCTGATCTATTGCAAATTGCTGTCCGCACCCCTGTTGTCATGTAACACCTGCTGCTCCTCACTACCTGCCGCAGTGTTACAGGAGACCGCAGCAGCTGCCATGCTCTTCTCTAGCAGAGCCATCGCCTGCTGTGTCTGCTGAATGACACGACTGAACCTTGCCTTCGTCTGCGGCCTTGCTGGGTGGCTGTGCACCTCTGCTGGACCCTCCGAGGGGCAGGAGTCCTGCCCAGCGCCTGACACACCTGGGCCCACACTACTGCCGTCTCCTGCTGTAGCCGCAGCTGCAGGTCTGCTGACTTGTGGGGGTGGCGGCGGCGGCGGGGCAACTGCCAGTGCCTTGACGATGCGTGGTATGTCCATCAAAGGGATCGTATCCCAGCTGCTGGGCTGCACTGGCTGGCTGCTGCTGTTGGTGCTGCTGAGAAGTGCCGCTGCCAGGCGGAAATCATCAAGGGCATAATGCTCCTGCTGCTGCTGCTGCTGCTGCTGCTTGCTGGGCACCGGCTGAGCATCTTTGCTTGTGCTGCTGTTTTTTTCTGTCTTGCTGTTGCCAGAAATGGCAGCATTGCTCTGCTGCTGCGCTACTTTCCTGCTGTCCTCTTGCCGAGGCCCAGCTGCCAATCTGCCAGCGTTGCTACTGCTTACGGGCTGCCCTGTAGGCTCCAGGGTGTGTGCTGCTGCTGGCGCTGGAGCCACTGTAGCTGGTAGCTCATTTAAACAGTTCAATGCTGCTGCTGCTGCTTCGCCACGAGATGCAACTGCTTCACTGACTGGCAATTTTGCTGCCTTGGAAGGCGGAGGCGTCGCCGACGCTGCTTGTTGCACAACAGGCCGATCCTGCTGCTGCTGCTGCTGCTGCTGCACTTCTCCAGCACTTGCAGCGCCTACGTCGTCATGCCTCACCACTGGTGCTGCTCCTACTCCACAATTTCCACCTGCATCACTGCTGCCTGCCTGCTGCGCAGCTGCGACAGGGTGCTGTGTGCCCTGTTTGTCTTCCATACTGCCAGCTGTATCTGCACTGCCCTTGTGCGGCGCAGACTGCTCACTCTGCTGCGCTGGCTGCGTCACTGCGGCACCCTGCCCTACTGTCAGTCCCTCCTCTTCCCCTGCCAGCCCATCAGAAAACCGCACTGACGGCCTGTGCTGCTGCTGCTGCTGCTGCACTGCTGCGCCTGTTCCTTCGCTGACTTGCGAGCTGGCCTGACTGCCACCCTCAGAACCAGTCCACCTGACACGCGGTGCCAGCGTTGGTGCGGCCACAGCCTCCCCATCATTCTGCTGCTGCGGCAGCGGCGGCTGGTTGCGGCCTTTCAGTGCTGAGGCTAGCCTGCTCACTGCTGGCCGGGCTTCGGCTGCTGCTGCACCTGGCACGCCTTCCTCCTGAGCTGCTGACGCACCACCTCCTGTGCTGCTGGTGCGGCGGCTGCCAGTGCTGCAGCTGCTCATGCTGCCGCTGCCGCCAGCAGCAGCCTCCCACACCCCTGCATGCTTAGCTCCAGCTGCTTGCTGCTTCCCCATTGGGGAGCCAGGCTGACTATCCTGAAGCCGGCTGCGAGATGCTGGCGCTGTGCTGTCTGCGAGGGATGGGCTGTAGCTGTTGACGTTGCTATACACGCTGCTGACGTTGCGGCTGTAGCTGGGCTGCTGCGCTGGCGGCTGGCCGGCTGGGCTGGCTGCAATGGCTGCCAGCAGCACCTGCACAGCTACTTCATCGCTGGCATTCACCTCCACACTCAACTGCAGGGCAAGACACACAGTACGGCACAGTGCAATACGTAACATTTGTTAATGGTTTGAAAAGCGAGGTTCTTGTAATGGTGAGGCAGCAACAGGCCCCAACGCGTGTAATACTGAGCAGCATCAGCCACCATACTGCACCCACCAACTTGGCAGTGACTGCCATGCATCGCTTGCGAACAACCAGCATTTGGTCAAGAAGGCACCAAGAAAGCAATTCTGGCTTTTGTGCGGCCCCGGGTGAGCATCATCATGGTTTGAATCAATCCGACAATCACTGACAGACCAAACGGTGCAACTGAATCTCATTTCTGTCTCACCGTGAAGCCGTTGCCTGCCAAGTGCAGTTCCTTCAGCCCGGGCAGCTCCTGGAACTCCCACACCGGCACCCACCCCAGCTTATTATGCGTGAGCTTCACGCTGCGCAGCCTTGCCATGCTGCCCATGCCAGCTGGCAAGCGTGACAGCAGGTTGTGGGAGCAGTCCAGCACACGCAGGCTGGAGCAGCCGGCAATGCCTGGCGGCAGCTGCCAGAGGCGGTTGCTGGTGAGGCCCAGCACCCGCAGGTTGGTCAGCGTGGTGAGGCTGTCTGGCAGCTGCGGAGGCAACAAACAAATGTGTTGGTCAGGGCAGGTGTGTGTTACAATCCATGAGTTGACCCTCGAGTTGGCCCAACTGACGGTCAGCGTGGTGAGGCTGCCTGGCAGCTGCAAAGGCAGCAGTGTAGCAGATAAGAACGGCAGTAGGGTTGGTCAAACCTCATGACGTAACCCCAAGATTGCTATTCCCAAGAGGCTGTCTGGCAGCTGCAGCAGACATACAAGGCAGGTGAATTGACAAGCCCTTTGAGCGACAAGCAGGTGTCCGTACAGTGGAGGCAGCAAAAACACGCACCACGGCATGCTGCTTCTATGAACAGCTTTCAACCGCACCTGCATGAGCTGGTTGCTGTGCATGAGCAGCGCCTGCAGCTGCTGCATCTGGCCCAGGCCGTCTGGCAGGTAGGTGATGCTGTTGCTGGAGGCCATGAGCACAGCCAGCGCCGGCAGCGCCAGCACCACCGGTGGCAGGTGGCGCAGCAGGTTGTGGTCCAGCACCAGCTGAGTCAGCATCACCAGGCTGGACAGCTCCTGCAAGACACGCCACATGAAGAACCGCAACCAAGAGAAAGTTTGGGTTGATGCCGGCACCAAAAACTGCATGCTTCACAATGCAACATGGTGCCGGGCTGCATGCTTGCGTGTTCATGCGTGGACTGTGTACTGGCTGACATGTAAAGACACGTCTTCATCTCCTGCTTTGCTCTACATCAACTACATCAGCAGAAGTAGCAGCAGCACCAGCAGAAAGAGGCGCGCAAAACTTGCGCACAAACACACAAACCGCTCAACCCTCACCTGCGGCAAGTCCCTCAGCCTGTTGTTGATCAGATTCAGCGACACTAGCGCGCTGCGCGCCGCCACCTCCCACACTTCCTTTGGCAGCGCCTCAAACCCACAGCCCTCCAAATCTAGGGCCCCTGCGGCCCCTTCAGGCCTCAAGAAAGCCAGCACCGCCAGCTCCCCTTTTGCATCCATCAGGCGCAGGAAGGGCTGCCGAAGCGGGTTGGCCTTCAGGCTGAGCTGCTGCAGCTGCCGCAGCTCGCCTAGGCCTAGCGGTAGGTCCTGCAAGAGGAGCGAGAGGTGCAAGAAAAGGGCTCCAGTGCTTGCCATTGCTTGATCAGCAGGCAGCACTGCTGCGCTGTTGGCATGTGTGTGTGGAGCTGTTTGCGAACACCTACTCTAATTGAACACACCTTGGTGGCATTCTGTACAACACAGGTCCAGGCTTGTAAAGCCTGTCAGCCGTAGCAACGCCTGCGGCACCTCCTCCAGCCCAGCCTCTGACCAGTCCAGCGCAGTCTGTAACAATGTATTGCTGTGTCATTCAAACATCTCTCATCTCAACATTAAGCGTACCTTGATGGCGTTCTTGTGCAGGTCCAGGCTGGTGAGCCCTGTCAGCCGCAGCAGCGCCTGAGGCACCTCTTCAAGCCTAGCCTCTGACAAGTCAAGCGCCTGGAGCTGCGTGTCATGCAGCCGCACCAGCAGCAGCGGATCCTTGGCGTACAGGCTGGCCAGAGGGGCCGCCAGCGGGCACCCGTCTGCCTGCAGGCCTTCTAGGAGGCGCAGCTCGCCAATGGCAAATGGCACATTGCTGATGCCTGCAATGCAAGCCACAGCAACAATGATCAACAACTTGGGAACAATAGCAACTTAATGGTTAGCGAGACAATAATCAGCAGCTAGCTGCTGCAACTGCAGATCGTGAATGATCAGGCACATGCGAAGCAGCTGGCACCACAGCCAGGCAAAACAACTACGCTGACACAATTGCCAGCAGCGCTAGCAGAGCTCATCTCCACGCCGGCGCACCCGTCTGGTCCATGTTGAGCTCCCGCAGGCTTGTGAGGCTGCACAGCACCTCAGGGAAGCAGCCCAGAGGGTTGTAGGCCAGGTTGAGCACCGCCAGCCCAGTCAGGCTGGACATGCCAGCTGGCAGCGCCTTGAGGCGGTTGAAGCTGACATCCAGGAACCTGCAGCAGCCGGCCACGTGGTGAACTAGACTCAGGCTATGTTTGATTGTGCACTGCTGCATGCAGGCGTGCAGCACGATGATACTGCAGCGGAGGGCATGCATTGTGCTGCCATGCAAGCTGCAGGGCGCATTAGACCAGGCAAGAGATCAAGTGCCATCTCACCTGAGCCCCACCAAGTCCTGCAGCTCGTCCCCCAATGCTGTCAGTTGGCAGGCAGCCAAGCTGAGCTTGGCAAGGCTGCTGCAGAGGCGCAGCACCTGTAGGCGGCAACGGCGCACTGCTCAGCACATGCCATGCAGGACAATGCATGTCTCACACTCAATGTGTGTGCAGCCCCTCGACCAATACCGCAGCATGTGCTGTAGACCCATCAGCGTTTGCATACACGGACTGGCTTCCTTCACTGCAGGAATCTGCGCACCAACATATGCTATGTTCTTGCACTGCCAAGGGTTCGCACCGCACCTGGGGCACCTCCTCAAAGCCATTTTCAGACAGGAACAAATCCTGTAGCCCAGTTATCTGCCCCAGGCTCTCCGGCAGCTGCTTCAGGTAGTTGTTTGCAAGGTACAGCTGCTGCAGCCCAGGCACCAGCTGCCCCAGCTCTGCTGGCAGCACTGCCAGCTTGTTGAAAGACAGGTCGAGCACACTGAGGGATGATATTGTGAGGCCTGCAGGTAAGGCTTTGAGGCTGTTGTAGGCCATGTTGAGCACCACCAGGCGCGGCATGGCCTGCAGCATCTGGTGGGGCAGCGCCCTGAGCCTGTTGCGGCTGCAGTCCACCACCTGCATGAACAGCATGTGATAGTATAGCAGTTGTACCAGTTGTGCTGCATAATAAGCGGAACGGCAACCCAGCCGCTGGTTGTTATTCCATCAGCCGTAACATACGTGATTTGGCAAGCTCGGAGTTCAGCCAGACGATTTTATGGCATTGCATTGCCTCTGTGCCAGCTTGCATGAAGACTTACCTGCACCCCTTCAAGTGCTGGCAGCTTGTCATCAAGCGCGGCAGGCAGCACTGCCATACGGCTGCCCCTGCAGCTGAGGATGCCCAGGCGCTGCGCAACCTTCAGCCGCAGCGACACACCCGCTGCATCCTGCAGAGACATTAGTGCGGAACAGCAATGCTGTTGTCGGAGCCTGCGGACTGAGCCCTACACGCAGCCCAACAACGCCACACACATCACACGCGCATGTGTTGTGGCAGCAGCAGGCACCTGGTGGCGCTCTGCGAGCTGCACTGAAAGCGTGCTTGCAGGACACTTGCAGGACACTTGCAGGACACTTGCAGGAAAGCTGCAGGCGTCCGCTCACCTCCAGGCTGCCCAGCTGCAGGCCGTGCCGCTCCTGCAGCTCTGCCAGGCGTGCTGTGAAGGCAGCCATGTGGCGCTCCACCAGCTGGTGCTGCTCGCCAACCACCTGCAGGTAGCTCATCACTGCCCTGCAGGGGCACACATGCCATACATATGTACGTCACAGGCATGTGGGTGTGTTGGTGTGCATGCCAAAAGGGGCTAGTTTGCTGTTGGGCACCACCTGCAGGTAGTTCATCACCGCAGTGCAGGGGTGCACCAGACCATGCTTCCATTGCTTCAGCACTCGTGACATGAGCTTTTACTATTTGTTCTGTTGATGCCTGGTATTGGTGCGCTGGAGTGGTGCGCTTGGCTGAGACAGGCCTTTGTATGCACATCATTTGTGCGGTCAACGGTTGCAGTGCCACCTGCAGCATGCATGCATGCATGCATGCTCAACTACTGCTGCACATGAGCTGGCCCTGCATGTGCTGCACCAGACCCACTGCACGTACTTGAAGCCGCACTGCAGGACATGTGCAGGAATGTTGAGGTCTGGGTTGTCGCTGATGTTGAGCTGCTTGAGGCCCAGCCAGCCCACATCACTGGGGATGGCACGCAGCTGGTTACCTGCAAGGTTGAGCACCTGCAGCAGCACACGCAGCAGCATTGCACAGCAAGCCGTGCATGACAGTCGATTACATGGGCGTCAGGGCCTGGCATGACTAATGGCAGCAGGTAGTGCCTGCACTGCAACTGCCTGCACATGAGCCGAAACTGCAGAGCACACTGGTGATGGCAGCTGCCGTGTTATGCTGCTTCACATAGAAGCTAGCCAGCAGATGTCTTGGTATGCTGTAGATGTGCCTTTCTGCACTGCATGCCGGCTCTCCACTTCTCTGAGCCACCCTGCTGCTGCTGCTGCCACCGCCGCTGCAAACACTTCTGCGTGATGCCAGCTTTGAGCACCACCCACATGCAGGCCCTCCATGTCGCCGATGTGGTTGGAAATGAAGTCAATCTGGTTGTAGCTGGCGTTCAAGTCCCGCAGCACAGCGAGTGTGAACAGCGCCTCTGGCAGGCCCTGCAGGCAGTTGTGGCTGATTGCCAGCACCTCCAGGCACCTGCGGCACGAGCAGCCACAGCAGTTGCTGCACTACGCTGCTCGATCGCAAAGCATGGCAAAGAGCAACAACTGCCGCATGTTGCGATGCTGCCTTTGACCAAACTAGTGCGGCAGCAGATCTGCACACAGCTGCTGCTGCTCTGGCCTGTGATGCAGTCCCAGCATGGCGCATTGTGCTGCCTGACAACCGCAGACGCGACGTGCTGCTGCTCACGCACTTTAGCACAGCAACCTCTTCTGGCAGTGCTTTGATGGCGTTGTGTGATAGGTCCAGCGTCTTCAGCTGGGCAATGTCCTGAAACAGTCCCTTGGGCACAATCTGCAGAGCAAGTACGGCAGCGCAGCACAGGCAGTGCCAGGCTGGCTCGGTACACCATCTGGTGCTGCCCTGTTATTGCAAACAAGGGTTGCACAGCTGTTGGATCTGCTCTTACAACGTGTGCTTGGCTATACTGAGTGCTTGCTGCTGTCATGGCAGCGGCGTGTTCACCTCGATTTGATTTTGAGCCAGGTCCAACACCTCCAGGCCATCCAAGGCCATGACCTGCAGAGTGGCAAGGCATAGTAAATTGTCTCCTACATATTCCTGACCATTGTCCTGATGCCCTGCAACATGTACTGTTTTGAAGTCATGGAAACCTCAGCATCAACAGGATCATTGTGCTGCAGCAGAGCAAAAGTGCAGCTGCTGCAGCATGTATATGACCATGCATGCAAAAGCTAGCTGTAAAAACGAAGTGACTGCACGGCCTGCAGCGGTTACACACCTTGGCAGGAACAGTGGTAAGGCCAACATTGCGTTTGATGAACTCCACCCTGGGCTTCTCCTCCTGCTGTCCATCTGCCACCGAGGCCATCTTGCAGCAGACTGATCTCACGCTCTAGCTTCTTTGAACGTTTGTTCGCGCTCCATCACTGATATAATGTCACCGTGGGAAGCAAACCATTGCACAGGGAGGGCCCGGAGCTCGCAAGTTGACCGGTGGCAGCAAACGAGACGAACTGTAGACGTTAAAGCCTGGATTAAAAGACGGAATAAAAGCAATCCATTTGTGTCCAAACATTTGATGGTTGCAGACCAAGGCCTGCTCAGCACACGGCCAGCCTTTTCAAAACCACAGCCAGCCAGGCTGAGCCTGATGACAGGGCTGTTAAAGTGCAGCACTTTCAAGCCACAAGGCAGGTAAACGTCAGCATGCGCACAGAAATTCACGATACACTTGCTTATACATTGAAGCAGCCCAGCTGAACAAATGGTTTGGTATAACCCTAAGCCTGGCACATGGGCGTGCCACCTCACTGTCCCTTCTTCAGGGCAGCGTCTATAGCTGCCAGGCGCTCTGTGATGTGTGGGTGGCTGTGGTGATACGCACTGTACAGCGGGTCGACGTTTAAGCTGGCCTTGTTTGTCTCCTCCAGCTTGAGCAGCGCCTCACGCAGCTCCTTGCCTTTGCCCTGCTGCACTGCAAAGCCATCAGCCTGGTACTCAAAGCGCCTGCTGACAACGTTTGTGATGAAGCCAATCACCTGCAAATGAGCAAAAAGAAAGGTGGTCCAGCAGCCAGCATGAGCAGTGGCGCTGGGGCACTGTACGAAGTCTGCACATTATCCGTGCCTGAGAACACCAGTGAACCAAGGCCGTTGTACAAGAATCAGATGCAAGAGCGGTATCACGGCTGTCATGGCACAGCACAAGGACACTAGCTAGCCATCAAGGCCATAACAAACTGCCATGCAACCAGCGGCTACACTCACGAACAGCAGCAGCAGCAGCAGCAGCAGCAGCACACGCAGCAGCAGCAGCAGCAGCAGCAGCCTCACCTCGTCCACAGGCGCCACCACAAACTGGAACAGCACGAACGCGATGAAGGCTGGGCGGCTCTTGTCAAACCCGAAGCTCTCAAACAGCCCTGGTGCTGTGCGCATGCCAGCAAACAGCAGGAAGTTTGCCAGAGTGATGAACTGGCTCATCACAAAGTTGATGGGGGTGTGGCGCAGCTTCCAGTGGCCCAGCTCTGCAGAAAGGCACATGGCAGGCGAGGAGGCAGCGCAGAGCATCATAAAACAGCATGGTCACTGGCCGACAATGGTGACTCAGCACATGATGCTTGGTAACACCAGGCAGCCGGTGGGTGTTGAAACCGCTGCGCATGCTGCCAACCAGCATGCACCCAGAAGATACATACACCTTAGTAGCCCACATGCTGCAGGTGCCAACCCCTGGAACTGCAGCCAACTGCTGAAGCCGCCAATGCCGCTGCTGCTGCCGCCGTTGCTGCTGCTGCTGGGGCGCTCACCATGCGCCAGCACTGCCACCACCTGCTCCTCGCTGCACTCCTTGATCAGCGTGTCAAACAGCACGATGCGCTTGTTGTTGAAGAATCCGTACCTGCAGCACCACAAACAACACCCAGCACAGGAGTTGCGGTCGGCATCCTGTCAGCACAGGGCGGTATCAGACTTATTGTTGCACACTGTTTGACGGCATAGCAACAACAAGCCCCAGCTGGCACACGAGGCCACAGCCAAAAGATGTAGCTGCCTGCACCAGCAGTGAATGTCATGAGGGAGAAAAGCCCGCTCACATGTATGCGCTGGAGTGTGCGCTGCGCTCAGAGCCGTCAATGGTGTACAGCTTTGTTTTGTCAGGTATTGCAGCTGTCCGCATTGACAGCAAACCCGATGGTCAGTTTCCTTACTCACATGTATGCGTTGGAGTGTCCACTGCGCTTGGAGCCGTCCATGGTGTACAGCTTCTTCAGTGGGAAGCTCAGGCTGCCTGTCAGCGCCTCAATCTTGTCACGCAGGCTGCCCTGGGGCAGCAGCTCGTACTTGTTGAACAGCGGCGCAATGACCACGGGGTAGATGGTCAGGAAGAAGAGGGAGACACCCTGCGAGTGCGGGAGTAATTGCAGGTCAAGCAGCGTGGTAGTTGCACGGTGGAACAGTAGCTGAGGCATGAGCGTGTGAGGTGGAGTGCGAAATCAGGCTGCTGCACTGAACGACAGGCGCAGCAGCAGGCTGATCCCCCACTGTTTGACGCGCTGACGGTGCCAACGTTGTAACACGCCATTTGCTGGCCAAAACTCTATGTGTGAAAGCGCCTGGTTAACGTACGCACCAGCACGAATGCCCAGAGCTGCAGTGGCACCCAGGGCCCGGCACGCTGCAGGATGTACGTGAACGCTGCCACCAGGGGCGGGATGAAGACAGCGCCCAGCACACAGCTCTTCACCAGGTCGCTAAAGAACAGGCCTGCAGGAGGCAGCAACAATAACCACTGTTGACCAAGCAAGATAGTGGCACATGTTCCAGAGGAGGAGGTTATAGTGCCCATAAAAGGCGCCAGGAACATACAGTCTGGTGTTTGCACTGTGCTGGAGCAATGCCCGCTTTGCTGGTTAAGATGTACACAATGATTCATCCAATCTGTAGCTTTATCAGGTGTGTACGCACAACAAGGCTGCAGCTCCTGTAGCGCCTTTGCAGTCATCACTCACCTAACGTCTGCTTGTTGAAGCCGTGGCGCTGCTCGATCACAAACGTGCTGTACAGGGTCCAGGGCAGGCTCAGCACCAGGTTGATCAGGCTGCTGGCCAGCATGAAAGCCACAGTGTGCACGATCTCGTTGTCCTCCACAATCGCTGCCAGCGGCTGCGGCAGCCAGCTGGGCAGGCTGTACCACAGCCACGGCACAATGCGCAGCTGCATGAAAGAGATTGAGCAAGTGCAGTAAGCAATAAGCAGTGATGATATGAGAACTGCGTGGCATACTGCGCTCAGCAGGGAGACGGCAGCTGCTCTAGGCAGATGTAGTGCTCATACTGGGTTCTGCCTGCCAGACAGCTGCAACTGCTGGTGTGGTGTCAGCAGCCAGCAGAGGAGCGCAGCATGAAGAAGCTTGCTGCATATAAAGTTGAAGACCACAGCAGCGCGGCAACGGGGCACAACCAACAGCCAGGCGCACCTGCAGCCACAGCACTGTTTCCACGAGGTTGTAGATCCCATGCCAGAAGCCGAACCACCACTTGTCAACTGAGTAGGCCTGAGCCTCATCATACAGTTTGCGCGTGAACAGGCCTGCAGGACAGCAGAGCAGCAGGCATGTGTCGCACAATTGCAAGCATACCTAACACACTACAGAAAGTGTGCGGAGCGACGTCTGAACAAGCACAAATCTCTTACGAAATGCAGGCATGCTTGCAGCTAAACTAGGCAGGAGGGGCGCAGCAACTGCGATCGCATCGCGTTGCACAACCCAGGACCTGCATGTTTCACCTTTCAGAGATGCTGGTGGATCAGGCAGCTTGATGGCTTTCAGTTGCCTCATATCCAGGCAAGTGTGCAGGATGTTCACCACAACAATGAATGTCAAGACCAGCTGCAGCCATGGCAGCTCAGGCATGCTGCTGCTGCTGCCCAGCAGGGAGGAGAGGTCCACCGCCATTCTCGGCTCTGACTGTTTAGCTTGTTTTGACAGGATAGAGTGCAGTGGAGATCGACGTGCATGCAGCTGTTCGTGGAGCAGCGATACTGATGTGGCTGGACTAGCCAGGCTCGTGCAACCGCCGTAATGTCCAGCTTGCAATGAGCTGTTTGGTTGTACTGTGTGCTGCACACGTACTACTGCTTGCTTTCCGCTCAGCATCGCATGCTGACACGACACGGGCGTAGAAGAAGTGACTGTTGTTCCGATCATTTGACCCGTCTGTGGCGAAGTCTGCTGTAAGCCGAAAACAGCTGTATTGAATCAAATGCTACGTTCAACCAGCACATTTTAGCGTGCCTTTGCTTATAACCACGTTTTTTCCAGTGCTGATGTTGGCAGTCTGGTGAATCCTTGTTCTGTGAGCCGTGCACTCAACGGCACGATGGACTTGCAGGTATCAAAATAACATAATGTAATATTGCGGTCTCCGCAGTCCTCTGATGGCCTGTTCCACCTCAGCTGCTACCCAGAGTGTTGAGCAGCACGCACAACCGCTTCTACACCAGTAGCACAGCGGTGTTTAGATGCCCCCTACGTCTCCTAGGGCAGAGGCCATAGCTAAGCTGAGGTCCAAGGTGGAGAGCCGCTTGAATCAGACGCATGAGGACCGCATACAGCAGCTTGCAGCGCGCTTGCAGTCCTCCCTGCAGTCGCCCTTTGACAAAGCAGGGCCTGTGCAGGCGCTCAGCAGTAGCCAGCATGCACAGCGCAGCGATGGCGGTGCTGGCCAGGTCAGGCTAGCAGAGGTATTTGATGAGCTGCTGGCATCAGACCAGGCGCATCGAATGGCACAACTGACAGAGGAGGTCACGTTTCGTGAGCGTGAGGTAGGCCTGGGTAACAAGATCTGATGCTGCAACATGAAGCAGAAAGACCAGCAGAAGCAGAGTGGGCAGCTGCGCGGTGCTGATGTCACCTGGTGTCATGCATTACTGGTGAACAACAATGCAAAGTTGCAGTTTGTTGCAGCTGTACAGCTTGCTCCGTTCGCAGCTGCAGCCGGCAACTTGTACTGTGCTACTCCACAGCATGCAACTCTTGCATTCGTGGCCATGCAATGTTTGCTCCTTGCTCCTTGCACCTGCATGTACAGCTCAGCTTTCGGCATCTTGCAGCTGGCCACACGGGCTGCACTGGTGCGCTTGCTACCAAAAGGCAAGTGCAAGCAGTGCAGGAATCCCCCTCTGCAATTTCCAGTCAACAGGTCGCAGTCAACAGGTCGCATTGTTGATGTGTGCAGGTGTACCGCCTTACAGAGGCTTTGGAGCAGAGCCAGCTGGAGGCTAGCCTGGCAAAGCAGCAGCAGCAAACCACAGATGCGCAGCTTGTCAAAGCCAGCACCAGCGCAGCGCTGCTGGAAACAGAGCTGCGCAGGCTGCAGCAGGACCATGAGGCGCTTGCGCAGCAGGTGTCCAGCCTGACAGCAGGCAAGGCTTCTGCAGACCGCGCTGCAGCAGTGGGCGAGACACGCGCAGCAACAGCAGAGGCGCTGCTGTCCAGCAAGTCACAGGAGCTGGAGCAGCTGCAGGTGCATTACAAGCGGCTGCTGACTGAGCAGCAAGCTGAGCTGGAGCGCCTGCGGCAGCAGCTGCACAGCCAGTCTGCGGAGCAAACCAAGGCTGCGTCTGCTGCAGCGACACGGGAGCAGGACCTCCTGCGAGAGCTGCAGGCAGCCAACAGCAGCATGGTTGAGTTCAAAACAGGGCTTGCTGCTGAGCGCAGCAGCAGCCAGCTGTTGCAGGTGAAGGTTACAGAGCTCACTTCAGAGCTGGAGGCAGCACGGCAGGGGAAGCAGCAGCTAGCGGCCAACCTGAAGCAGGTGTGTGTGCCTCTGCGTGTGGTGCTTGTCAACCAGTCCTATGCTCCCCTAGCACTGACAGCAGTGGTAATGCAGCAATCGTGTTCTCAGGCACCTTGTGGCAGCCCAGCAATTGAGCGGCAGCCGGGCATGTTATGCATGCTGCGCACCAGCAACGCCATGTAGGAGGTACAGCAAGCAGCAGCAGCAGCAGCAACATATCTACTCCAGAGAGAGAGCATTGCTAAACTGGTGTTCACGATTGGTGCTTTGCACAGGTTGAGGGGCTGCTGTCGGACTCGGAGGCAGAGCGGCGCACCCTGCGCGCCAAATACATGAACCTGGGTGAGCGCCACAGCAGCAGCAAGCATGCTGATGTAAAGGGCGGCATGTTGAACAGTCTTCTGCAGTAGGACTGCGCAGGCGCAACGCAGGGATAATACCAACTACCGCTGCCAGCAATGCCAGCGTCGACCAGCACTTGAAAGTTGTTGAGTTGCAGTTTGCAAGCCAAAGTTGTGTGCTGCTGACATTCAGCTAGCCCTGGCACTGGGGTTGTGGCAACTTGGCGTGTTATGTTGCACAGTACCTGGTTCTTGCTGCTCAACCTTCACTACTGGCTTGTTGCACATGTGAATCCTGTGCAGGTGACAAGCTGGAGGGCATGCTTGCAGATGAAGCAGCGCAGCAGAAGGCAGCTGCTGCCGAGGCTGCTGCACTGCAGCAGCAGCTAGCACAGGCACAGCAGGGCGCAGCTGCCTCGCAGCAGCAGCTGGAGAAGACAGCTGCGCAGCTGCTGGAGGCTCAGCAGGCGCTTGTGGATGCTGACAGGCTGCACAGCAAGGCCATGAGGAAGCTTGACAAGAAGATGGTGCAGCTGGCGCAGGAGCATGATGTCTCACGGCAGGAGCTGCTCATCAAGTCTGCGGAGATCCTGGACTTGCAGGCACAGCTCAAGGAGGCAGCCGGCCAGCATGACATGCAGCTGGCAGCAGCACAAGATCAGGTGGGCGGAGCCACGGCTAAAATCGCTGATCTGACGAGTAGCAGTTGCAGCATTGCTTGCAGGAAACCCAGAATTTGCTTGCAGGAAACCCAGAAACAGAAGCTTGTAAATCGCGTTTGCTAGAATGCAGGCGCAGTGGTCCAATACAAGGTGCGAGCAGGCGTGCAAACAGCATGGCGACATCTTCGACACCTTGTAATCCACATGTGCTCATCCCTTGTGGCTGCATCTGCTGTTTCCGTTGATGCAGGCGGACCTGCTGCAGGGGCAGATAGCACAGCTGCAGCAGCAGCTGCAGCTGGCTGCGGTGCGTGAGCAGCAGGTGCAGCAGGAGGCAGTGGCAGCAGCACAGGACCGCTTGGAGATCGAGCTCAGGCAGCAGCAGCTGAAGTATGAGCGGCAAATCCAGGTAAACGACCAGCTGCAGCTGCTTTGCAACATGCACATTGCACGCGTTTGTCGGCAGCATCTTTCCTCTTGCTGTGGCAGCAACTTGGCTGCTACGGCTTTCATGCATTCTCAATGCAGAGAACGGCAGTGCCAGAGGCTACTGTCAGCAGCTTGTCAGGCAGCATCGCTCATACACCAGCCCCACTGCATTGCTTGCTGCATGCTCTCATGAAACATGCAGGAGCTGGAGCTGCACAATCGTTACATCGCTGCTCTGGACGCACTCAGCACCCCACATCAAGCAGCAGCTGCTCGCCAGGCACTGGACCATGCAGCAGCAGCCATGCATGAGGCCGCTTACCAGCCAGGCATGTCAAGTGGAGGCGCTGGCGTGTCCAGTGGTGGTGCCAGTATGGACCTGCCTCCTGCATCAGCCAGCAGGCTCGATGTGTTTGATGCTAGGCTGCGCAGGACGCTGGCAGAGCATGTCAGCAGGAATGAGGCTGCAGAGGTGAGGGGCTAGGTTGCGCTAGCTGTCTGCCACCTGAACACATGTAGCGCTGCATCTGCAACATCCTACTCATGGCCTAACATCCGATCCAACGTTCAGCGTTGTTTGCATTATCTGCAGTATCCGGCTGCTGCTATCCTGACATTGTCCTTTGCCTGGCTTTGCTGTTTGTCTAACTTTGTCTATTGTGTCTGAATTCATCCTTTTGGTTCCCCCAGGCCATGGAGCATAAGCTGCTGGCAGTCAAGCGTGAGCTGTCAGCTGACTACAAGCGGCGGCTGGATGCGCTGGAGGCCGAGTGGGCGGCCCGCTCGCAGGCGCGCACACAGGAGCTGGAGTCCACACACGCGCTCAAGCTGCAGCAGGTGTGGGGATAGCCATTGATGGCACACGCTGCATGCTGAGCAGTGCGCATGGAACGTGTGCAAGTGCCTGAGGCTTGCGTTGCTCCTGCCAGCAGCCAGCTGTGCAGATCATGCGCAGTGCATCATGGCCTGGCACTGAAGAAACGCCACATCTTTGCTGCACTCTGTCTTTGGCCTGGACTCCCTGGCCCAACACAGGGGTGATGTATCGTCACCACTTATTGGACGCCTGCTGCACAGTCACTGCCAACAACCTGAGTTGCTGCTGCTGGCTGTGCTGGTGTGTTCAGGTTGAGCTGTCTGCGCGCTTAGAAAAGGAGCGCCTGGATGCCAGGCTTGCGGAGACCACTGCAGCAAAGCAGCGCTGTGAGGAGCAGCTGGGCCAGGTGCAGCAGGTGCGGGTGGGGCTGCAGCAACTGTAGACAGCAGGTGGACCGAGAACGCAGTGTGATGTGGGTGGTTACCTGCATACATGAGCTTTTAGCCACACAAATGCGCACCACGGCATGGTGAGCGGCTGTTCGCCCTTCAGGAGTATCATCTGCTTGCCTTCTTACCAGCCACAGCTCAGCCCTGCCCCGCATCTCTTGGCGCTGCTGCTTCTGCTTCTGCTGCTGCTGCTGCTGCTACAGGAGCTGTCACGTGTGACACGCGAGGCCTCACAGCAGCGGCTGGCAGCGGAGGAGGGCCGCCTGGCTAAGGCGGCGCTGCAGAGCCAGCTGGATGAGGCCAGTGCTAATGCGAGGCAGCTGCAGGCGCTGCTGGGGCAGTACAGCAGCGGCGGCAAAGGGGTGAGCTGGTACACTTGGAGATCAGCTGGATATGCACTGATGAGGAGTAGTGTAAAGCGCTGGTGCAGGCCTGTCACATCTGTGCCTGTGAAGAGAACATGCCTCCGAATATATACACATCGGTGTCAGCTGTGTCATTACAGCATTGTCATCACAGCGCAGCACAATGCACACAATGCCAAGCTTCATTGCCGAACTGCGCTGCAATATGCTGTGTGCTGTGTGGGCAGGAGCGTGAGGTGGTGGCTGACCTCATGTCCCGCCTGGAGCAGCGCACTGCGGAGCGAAACGAGGCCATGCAGGCAGCCGCTACAGCTGAGGCAAAGGCCAAGGTGAGGTGCCTGTTTGCATCTGTCCAAGCCTTCTTGCATCACTTTGCAGCTGAGTACAGTTGAGTATCCTGCGCAACATGGTTTTTGTGTTAGCAGGATGTCAGGCAGTAATCACTTGTGTGCTGCGCATTATGTGACACGCATTGTGTTGAAATGTGTGCAGGCGCTTGAGTCGGAGAAGGTGCCGTGGCAGCAACTCACGCAGCAGCAGCAGCGCCAGCTGCAGCAGGCTGCAGAAGCTGCCGAAGCCGCACGTGCTGCAGCTGAGGCGCGGCTTAAACAAGTCATGGCAGAGGCGACAGAAGCATCTGGTGAGCTGCTTGTAACGTTGTGACATGAACATCTGCACAAGTGCTGGCCGGTGTGTGTTCACCTCCACAGGGATTACCAGTGTAACCCCCCTCTCTCTCTCTCTTACCTCCACAGGGATTACCAGTGTAACCCCCCTCTCTCTCTCTCTTACCTCCACAGGGATTGCAACAGCCTTGGCAACCGCAAGTTATGGTGGTTCCAGCATTGTGCCGCAACCATGCTAGCGTAACATCAAGCTGTCTGTTGTTTCGTGCAGATGCCGCGACTGCCGACCAGGCTTCCCACTCCAGGCAGGTGAAGCGCATGCAGGAGGAGAAGGCAAAGCTGGAGGAGAATCTTGAAGAGGTGAGCGCTCCTTGCGCTGCAAGCTCCTGCAATATGTGCCGTCAGTGCACAGCTGTCCAGTCCTCAGCAGTGTGCTGCATCATCATGCTGCAGTAAAGGACCAGCTAGCAGCCCAGCGCGCGGCATTTTAAGGTCATGACCTTATTGGGATCCCCTGTCTTCACATCCTTCATAATCCTGCTGCCTCTTTGCCTCGTGCAGCTGAAGTCTGCGCGCGAGGCACTCGACAAGCAGCTGTCGCTGTCTCAGGCCGAGGCGCGCAGCCTGGCACGGCAGCTGCGCGAGACCAGCCAGCAGCTGTCGCTGCTGCAGGAGGACCATGCGGCTGCAGAGGCAGTGCTGGCGCGGCTGAAAGACGAGCGGCAGCAGCTGCTGGTGGTGAGCCAAGCGACAGCTGCTGTTTGCTTGCTACTGCTTTACCGTGCGGTTGCTTGATGCGCCAAAGCACTACTGTTGCAAATCTTGCTGGTGTAGGAAGGCCTGCAGCACTCCCTGAACTTACTTTGCGTCAGCCGGCTGGTCCTGGCTGCCTGCACGAAAGTCACCTGTTAGCTGTGATGCCTCCAATCCCTGCTGCACCTTTGACGCTGCTGCCGCCACTGCTGCTGGTAGGCCAACGCTGAGCTGGATGCTGCGCGTGCGCAGCTGTCCAGCCAGGCTGCCGTGTCAGGCGAGGAGCAGCGGCGGCTGAGCCTGATGGTGCAGGGCCTGGAGATGCACAAGGCGGGGCTGCAGCGGCGGCTCAGTGTGTGAGTGACACTGGTGAAGTGCTGCTGCTGATAAGAATTATGAGTTCAGTAACCTGAGAGACGGCTGTGTTTGTCGCTGACTGCCAGTATGCTGTCACAAAGGTCGGTACCTCCAGTTCATAGCTTTGCTTCCGGTTATTTTTGCAGAACATATCTACCGTGGTTGATGTATGCTGCTGTCTCGCTGCCACTTCATGTGTGTACAGTGTTGAAGCAGAGAAGCAAGTGGTGATGCGCACCAGCGAGCTGCGCGCCTCCAGCCCATCTTTCATGACCGCCTCGCCACGTGCCAGTCTGCGCCTCAGCACAGCAGCATCAGGTGGCGGAGAAGAAACAGGCCTGGGCTCACCCTATGCTGCTGCAGCAGCCGGCAGTGGTGGTGGTGCTGGAGCAGGGTCACTGCCTTCTAGCCCGCTGGCAAGAGACGGTGGCGGTGGTAGCAGCAGCTTTGCGTTTGCCAGGCGTGGCAGCTGCTACAGGGCTACTTCAGAGGGCATGGATGGCTTTGGCAGCCCCTCACAAGCCAATGCATACATGCAGGTGCGGTGTCTGCGGCGTCTGCCAGGGCCGGGGCCATGCATGTGTTGTGTAACATGTTGTTGCAGAGTGCACTTGCTGCTCAACTCGCTAGGGGTCAACACTGCAAGTGTTGCCCGACCTGGGTGCAACACACAAGCGCCCGTGCTACCACTGACAGGAGTACCTGCATCCTCAAGCTCATCTGCACTGGATAACTCACCAAATGTTACAAATAAAACCTACACAGGAACTACCCATGTGTGCGTGTAGGACTTGGATGGCTTGCTGGCGCAGTTTGACGATGAGCGCCGAGCCATGATGGAGCGCTACGAGGCGCTGGACGCAGAGGCAGTCGCGCTGCGGCAGCAGCTGTCAGCCGCCACGCTGCGCTGCAGCGAGCTGAGCATGCAGAACGAGCAGCTGCTGCGCAGCCTGGAGCGGCACAAGGGGGCGCTGGCGCTGGTGGGTTGCGGGACTGACAGCGCAGTGGATAGCTGCTGGTGGTTTTGCGAGTAGCATAATCACGTCATTGCATGAGGCCGGGCCTGCCTGTTGCACCACTTGACTGTACTATGTTCAACCTGCTGGCTGTGCATTGCCATTGCTGGTAGCTCTTGAACGCCAACACAATGCAGGTAACATGGTCTGGCTGATGTGATGTGCTGCTGCTGCTGCTGCTGCTGCAGGAGAGCAAGGCCGCCTCTGAGCTCGCCGACAAGGTGCTGGGTGACGTGCAGCGCAGCAGCAACGACATGGCGCAGCTCAACAGCTGGCTGCAGGTGCGCAGCACATGGCTGTGCAGCTTTTACCATGGCATGTTCGCATTAGGCTAGTGAAAGGCGCATCAAGAGCGCAACAGCCAGCATACCTTCTAGCGGTGTTCATCCAGATTGACTGCCCTGTTGCTTACTGCCTGCGTTTGCTGCTGTTCTTCCATGTCATCGCATGATGCCAACATCCTGCCTCTGCGCTACACCTGTAGATAGTAAGTCAGACTCACACCGCCTGCCTGCCTGCATGCCTGCCTGCCTGTCCTGTTGCTTGCAACCTGTCGCAGTCTGAGCTCGATGCTGCGCGCAAGTCCCACAAGGAGGCACTGGAGGCTGCGAGTGCAGCAGAGAAGAAGGCGCTGCTGCTGGAGGTGCGGCAGACTGCTGATGCCAGTGCAGCACTTCTGCAGAGCAACTTCACGTCCAACGCAGTACCCCTTTGTTTGCTGGTATAGCTTTGAACAAGTTACGCAGATGCATCTGCTTGCAGGCCCAAGATCACTTCACTTTGCTTGCTGGCGACGTGCTTGTGCTGATGTGTTCTGCATGCCCCTGCACGGCTGTGCAGGTTAAGGTGTCTGAACTGCAGCACTCCGCTGCTGCTGCTGCCAAGGAGGCTGCCTCCTCAGCTGCCCTCAGCCTGCACAAGCTGCAGGCAGCAGCCACCAGCAGCATGGCAGGCCTGCGCAGCCAGCTGGCACAGCTGCAGGGGGAGGTGAAGGGGCAGCTGACTCAGCTGGCACAGCAGGAGGAGGCAGCACTGCAGCAAGCAGCCGCAAGGTGAGTGTGCTGCGGCTCATGAGGCAACTCCAGCATCCCTAGCACTTCAATGGTAAAGGCCAGAACATATAGAAATGCGTATGTGATGTGTGGTTAATAGCAGCAGCCAGCGGTGCATGTGCTTTGCCAGCGTTGTGCTGCATCTTGACAGTACGGCTCATGTGATTGCTTTGAGTGCTGGTACAATGCCCTGCAGGCACGAGAAGCAGCTGCAGGAGCAGCAGGCAGCAGCGGCGGCCGCAGCAGATGCTGCCGCAGCAAAGCACAAGCAGCAGCTGGAGCAGCTGCAGGCTACACTGGAAGAGCAAGGCGCTGCAGCAGCAGCACAGGTCAATGCTCTGCAGCAGCAAGCTGCCCAGCAGCAGGAGAGGCTCTCCGCAGTGAGCCAGCAGCTGCTGGCAGTGCTGCAGCTGCCACAGGGACTGATTCAACAGCAGCAGCAGCAGCACCAGCACCAGCAGTACCAGGTGCTGAGTGTGGGTGGCATTGTGAATGCCACCGCAGCTGCACATAGCAGCCCTCAGCAGCATCAGCAGAGCCCAGGTGCTGCTGCTAGGATGTCTGCATCTGCTGGGGCTTTCGCTGCGCCTCAGCAGCAGCAGCAGCAGCAGCAGCCAGGGCTGCAGCCTGGCAACCCTGCAGCAGCGCCGCTGCTGCATGAGGCTGTGCAGCTGTCTGCTGCTTTGAGCTCTTCCCTGGCCTCAAACCTCAATGCTGCACCAGAAGAAGCAGCCGGTGCACTTCAGGTGCTGGTGCTGGGGCTAGGTCAGCAGCTGCAGGCCTTTGCAGAGCAGCTGCTGCTGCTGCAGCAGGAGAACCAGCAGCTGCAGGAGGACGGTATTGCTCTGGCAGGGGACTTTGAGGCGTGTGCAACAAACCTGCAGAGCTTAGCGGCCACAGTGGCGTTCAGCATACCTGTGGGGGATGAGGTGCAGCAGGGGCTCACCTCCAGGGATGCTGCTGTGTTTGATGAGCAGCTGGCAGCTCTGCACGAGGTGAGTTGAAAAGGCATGGCATAAGGAGGCTGTGTATCAACAAGTTCATGTACAACATGTGTTGATGCTTTGCTGGTGTCGCTGGTTGACGTGCTGTCCCTGGGTCCAGCACGGCATGCAGCTGGATGAGGCGTCGACGTTTGCCCCTGGCCCAGCATCGCTGTGAGCGTGCACTGCATGGAAACGCGCACCACAAGCGCGCTGGCTCACGTTGCATTTGTCTTCGACACATACGTTGGCTGCACCAGCTTCTGCACCAACATTGATGCTTTGTTTACATTTGTGCGGTGTATGTGTGCGTGCAGGCCATCAAGGTGCATGTCGAGTCTGAGAAGGCTCTGCTGGCTGACTCCATCAACAGCGGGCCCGTGGCTGAGCTGCAGGTGCGGCTGGGTAGCACATTATATCACAGTCACAGCACCATGCTCAACACCCGCTGCTGCAAAAACTTTTTACTTAGGCAGCAGATAGCTGTACTGTATGCATGGTGTTTGAGTGCAGCTCACCCTGCACAGGTGTGAGGCTTGCAGCATCATATGCCATCTGCAGCTGAAGTGTACGTGATGTGCGCACCCGCGTTTTGCCTGTGCCACTTGCGATCGTCATATCTTGGCTGTGTATGTGGTTTTTCTTTACAGGACCGCCTGCATGAGGCTGAGGCGCGCCCGGTTGAGGCTGCTGGCACCATCCACACATATGCACCCACAGCCGCGTTGTGATTGCGGGCTGTTGAATTTGTTTGTCATGTGCAGGGCCGGCTGCATGAGGCCGAGGCGCGCCTGGTTGAGGCTGCTGGCACCATCCACACATATGCACCCACAGCCGCGTTGTGATTGCGGGCTGTTGCATTTGTTTGTCATGTGCAGGGCCGGCTGCATGAGGCCGAGGCGCGCCTGGCGGAGGCCGCCGGCACCATCCACACATATGTACCCGCTGCTGCTGTGTGTTTACGGGCTGTTGCATTTGTTTGTTACCTGCAGGGCCGGCTGCATGAGGCGGAGGCACGCCTGGCTGAGGCTTCTGGCACCATCACGCAGATGCGGCATGAGCGGCAGGAGGACGCAGCACGCTTCGAAGAAGGCCTGGTCAGGTGGGCGGAGTTGGAGGGTTGGGGTGGTTGCTGTCATAGTCGCTTGCATATATGCACACTTCGAAGAAGGCCTGGTCAGGTGGGATGCATGGCATGGCTGGTGTGGGGTTGTTGTTGGGGGGCTGCAGTTTTGGTTGCTGGTGCAGCACCAGCATTGCTGCTGTTATCCCTAGATTAATGAGCTGGCGAGGTTATTTAAACCCGAGCAGGGCGATTGATGGGGAGTTGGGCCGCGCACCTTCACGAGCGCTGTGCATGCTGTGGGGTGTATGGTGCCACAGTGCTGTGCTGACTGTGCGCTGCTGCTGCTGCTGCTGCTGCTGCTGCTGCTGCTGCTGCTGCTGCTGCTGCTGCAGGGCTCGCAACGAGGCTGCTGATGGCGCCGAGGTGGCTCGCAAGGAGAGCCTGGCAGGGCTCAAGGCAGAGCTGGCGGCGATGAAGGTGAGGCAGTGTTTTGATTTTTGATACAGCCACGGGCAAAATGCCAGAAGTACCAGCATGTACAGCAGCGTTACGGCACACCAGCTGGGGGCTCTTGCAAACATCGGCTGTTTGAATGATGCCACCGCGCACCTTTGTGGCAGCCAGCTTGAGCCTGAGCCCTGCTGCAACAGCCCCCAGCTGCCTTGCTGTAACGCTGCTCTGTATGCTGTTCTGGCTTTAGCGGCTAGGACGGGTTGGCGGCCAGAGTTGTGCTGGCATGTGTTGCCGCAGGCTGCTGTCATGCCTGAGACAGCTTATGGTGCGCAGCTTGCAATTACGCCTGCAAAACTGCTGCAAGCCGATACGATCAACATCAACTTAATCATGCTGCCATTGCTGCCATGCTGTGCTTGCAGGCTCAGCTGTCGCAGCTGCAGGAGGTACATGCTGCTGAGCTGGCGTCACTGCAGGTGAGCAGCACACACCACTCGCTGCAAGGCCATGCGGTATGCAGGCACACTGTACATTTCCAAGACCCGCGGTCATGTGACTTCCTGCAGCAGCAGTCTGCAAGTACGTAACGCACGCACAAGCTAGCCGGCTTTGCTTGTATGCTGTGTGGATGCATGCCCAGCCATCTGCTGCACTGTGGGCCGTGCTGCTGCTGCTGCCGCTGCTGCTGCTGCTGCTGCTGCTGCTGCTGCTGCTGCAGGAGTCCTCGGCCAAGGCGCTGGCCAGCCACGTGAAAGCCGCTGACGGCTGCATCAAGGAGCTGGAGGCGACAGCGCTGGGGCTGCAGGGCCAGCTGGCGGCAGAGGTGGAGCGCGCAGACGCATACAGCAAGGAGCTGCGCAGGTGAGCCTGGTGGACACATGCAGTATGCATACGAGTTGTTTGGGAGTGTGTTGCTTAGCGCTGGGGCTGCAGGGCCAGCTGGCGGCAGAGGTGGAGCGCGCAGACGCATACAGCAAGGAGCTGCGCAGGTGCACGTGATAGACACATGCAGAGTGCATACATGCTGATTAGGAGTATGTTGCTTAGCGCTGGGGCTGCAGGGCCAGCTGGCGGCAGAGGTGGAGCGCGCAGATGCATACAGCAAGGAGCTGCGCAGGTGCGTGGGGTGGCCACATGCAATGTGCATTCATGTGCATTAGGAGTGTTGCTTAGCGCTGGGGCTGCAGGGCCAGCTGGCAGCAGAGGTGGAGCGGGCAGACGCATACATCAAGGAGCTGCGCAGGTGCGCAAGGTGGACACATGCAGTGTGCATAAGAGTTGATTTGGGAGTGTGTTGCTTAGCGCTGGGGCTGCAGGGCCAGCTGGCAGCAGAGGTGGAGCGCGCAGACGCATACAGCAAGGAGCTGCGCAGGTGCGCGTGATAGACATGCGCAGTGTGCATCACGTTGGTGATTGGGAGTTGCATAGCACTGTTGCATAGCACTGCCGGGTGGTGGCAGCGGTGGAGCGCGCAGACGCATACAGCAAGGAGCTGCGCAGGTGCGTGGCTGGGGGTGGGTAAGGCATGCCAGCTGGTGTTTGGCTGGTGCATGGCGCTGCCGGTGGCTGCAGAGGTGGAGCTTGCAGACGTATACAGCAAGGAGCTGCGCAGGTGCGTGGCTGGGGGTGGGGGTAGCCCAGGTGGGGGCAGCGCCGCCGGGGGATGGGGTACCCCATCCACACCTATCACCTTCACGTTGGGCTGTTCTGTATATGCACGTGACTGACGTGGCATTTTGGACATTGGTACTTGTTGCGACCTCGTAATTTTGTGCACAGGCTGCAGGCGGAAAAGGAGCGCTTGCTGGCCCTCCTTGAAGCGCGCAAGAAGCGGCACCCCAACCCCAGCCTCCCCTGCTTTGCTTGTTGTTGTTCCCAGTTGTTGCTGTCTTTCTGCTTGCATCGTGGCATGCAGGTTGGATGCAAGCGGAGAAGCGCGAAGAGCTGCAGCAAACGTAGCATTCACCCTTATTGCTCTCATGTTGGGCTGTATTGTATATGTTTTGCTGCACAGGCTGCAAGCCGAGAAGGAGCGCGTGCTGGCACTTGAAGCACGCAAGGAGCGGCGCCAAACAGGGGAGATTGAGGGCCTGCGCGAGCGCCTGCGCGGCATGGAGGCGCGGGAACGGGAACAAGAAGACGAGCTCAAGGCGCTCAAGCGCAGCCTGAGGGCTAAGGAGCTGAGCCTGCTAAGCAGCGCGGCCACCAGCATGGCAGATCGGTAGCTGTTAGTTGTGGCGCAGCATGCGGGTCAAGAAGCTCCGCCTGCTTCGCAGCGCGGCTGCCAGCATGGCAGACAGACAGGCGGCGCGCAGCTGGCTCTAGTGGCGCGGCGGGCTGATGCTGTCAATGCTGTGCAGTATGGCTTGGTTGGCAACTTGAAGTTGGTGATCCTGGTGCGAATGTAGGGCTGGCTGGTGCTGTGAGGGAAGCTGGAGATGGGGATGGGGCTTGAGGTCCCCCCCACACTGCTTCCGAAATCACTGCTGCACTGCTGCTCTACAGCAGTGATTGCGTGGTGATGATGACTTTTTAAGCAAGGCATGCATGCCATGCTGCATCGCCATATGTGCAGCAAGATGCGGCAGCTGGGTATGCATGGGTTGTGTTGACTGTCTTGGTTCTGTGTTGCTTGAGGCTGCGTTGCTGCTGGCATCTGACGCTGGCTGCTGGCATGCTGGACCGGGAAATTCACTGCTGGCAGGTGGCCACAAGCATGCCACCAACTTGGTGGCCTTGAAGGGGATGGCTAGGAGCGCTGCTCACAGAGTTTTGCTTGCAGCAACAGCAAGCTGCGAGGTGTGCAGTACAGATAGGGGCACTTGCAGGATTCCTGCTTCGAGCTGCTGGCCGATGCCTGCTGCGTGTTGGTGGTCTATGGATTGAGTGTTTGAGCAATGTTTACAAATGCTGTTTCCAGTGATAACAAAGGACAGGCTTTTGTTTTCTCTTTGCCCAATGGGCCTGTCATTGACTCCCCAAACGGACGAGGTTACTGGCGTGTAACTTTCACCGCTTAGTACCACCGCCGCTGGCGCCAGCCTGAAAGTTTTTGGGGCTGGCAAAATTGGCGTGTAACATCTTACTTAAGCCAGTGTTTTGTTGTAGACAGCAGCTGCGTAATAGGATGTTTTGAATTTGAAGGTCAGGCTGTAGGGCATTGGAGCTGTCGGCATGTGGCACAGCTTTTGTTACTTGCACATGCGGCATCTGCTGCCTCAGTATGGTAAGTCACATGCGTTACTCCACACGCACAATGATAGCTCGCTCAGTCCGACCACATGCAAACTCACAGCATGTTTCATTCATCAGCTGCTGACAGCCTAGCAGCCACAAACGTCTCATACGCCTTCAGGCATGGATATGTGCCACATGTGGTCGGTGACACAATGACAGCGTCTCCCTGGCGTGATGCCAGAAGCACATCAATTGCCTCCGCGTGTTGCTGCAAAGTCATCATGCAAGTCGCACCCATAGCTTTGGGGGGCCCACAACCGGGCCACCAAACACAGTAATCATGTGCCACGCGCAGCACGCGCCGGCCCACCTTCACACCACTCGCAGTTTGGGTCGCCATCTCGTGCCTGCAGCCAGAGCGTGATGAATCATGGGCCAATGTGTGCAAGCACTTGCCCTCCCTCTAAATGCACTCACGCCAAGGCAGGATGCGGGTTCTCCTTTCAAATACGCTCACGCCAAGGGCAACATGCGGCATGTGACATGCAAACAAGCACAACCGCATCAAGCCTGGCTCTCACCCGCCTTGCAATAGCTGGCTCCAGGAAGTTGTGCAGACCATGCAATTCGGCTGTAACACTGTCACAGCGTGGATGGCTGTTGGTGTCCGCATGCATGCAGCAAAGTCAACCTTTCGTGCAGTCCCTGCCATGCAACAGTCGTTGAACCACTCTGCTGCAACACTGCAACTGAAGCTGCACCAGAGCAGTCACGCATGGCACGCCATCTGCCCAAAACCCCAGGCACTGCGCAAAACCCCTTCCCTTTCTCCTGGCCAGCATGCGTAGTAAGCAGATCTTGCTGGCAACAGCAGCAGCAAGTGTGTGAATTGCACGCAAAAATGGTTGGGCAGGTGAGGAACGGCCCTAGCTGTCCACGGTATGGTGGGTTAGTCAGCCAGGGCCTTGAACCCTCACTCTGAACCCTAGGGCTTGCAAAAGGGCATAAGACCCCAGTGCAAAACCCTTGGCTGGGCTGTCTGAACAGGTCAGGTTGAGCAACCCAGCACCTATGACAGTTTGTAACAGTTCTGCTTGTATTCAAGTGCTTGCAGTACAGATGATGGCGTAACACTGACCTGACACAACCCTCCTGATCGCTGCCGGTGCATGCACTTTTGCACTGTCACTGTGTCACTATTTTAACAACACACACAGGCGACATAGCCCTGGCGTTCACTCCCTGTACCGCAATAGCAAAGTGCGTCAATCTCTCTTCCAGGCTGCATAAACCAGGACGGCAGGTAGTAGCAACTCTTCTTCAAACTGCCCAAGCACCTGCAACACAGATGCAAATTTCTGCTGCTGGCTTCCCTGCAGACACACACCGACACACACGGTGCGCAACAATCGGCAGCAGAACAGCAATCTCCTGCCTGTCATGCTGCTGTCTACCAGCAGCCACTTCCTGCATCCACAGCGCTCGCAGCAATTTTTGCTGCGGACACACAGGACAAACACTGCTGACTCACACCATTTGGAAAGGCTACAGCCTTCACAGTGACCGCTGTATGAGCACAATGTAGCATTGCATGCTGTCCTGCCAGCCGCATTTGCAGCACAACTCAAAACAGTAGAAATGCCTGGCTGTATGTAGCAGGACAATGCCTGGCCTCTACTGCCCAGAACTCTGCCACCAGTCGTCTGTTGTCATAGACCCAACCCACCCGACCCCAGGCATTACAGCTGAGCACCAGATAGCCAAGCTGCACCTGAAAGTATCACGCGGGCCAAGCATATTGCAAGCTGGTTATTGCCTGCATAACTCGCAGCCGTACACCAAAGTGACTACTGCTGTAGGAGACACTGTGATGTGCACAAGGGCGATCCTTTGCTGCCACAGCAGCCATATGAAAAGCAGGCTCCCAGATCTAGCCAAACGATTGTGTCATGTTGGCTGCGACAGTACCATGACAGCAAACACATCACATGCAGGCATCACCATCCAGCAAGAAGGCAGCTGAGTGCACGACAGGACACGTCAACAACCACTATGTCATCAAAGCAGCTACAGGAAACCAAGGCCCTATGTGGTATGCCTCAAAAAAACCAAACGCAACACGGTGTATAGCGTAACAAAAGAGACACCTCCGGCACCGCCGGCCGCAGCGCACTGCAACTGCGGCAGGTCAGCAAACCAATCTGTGGGCAGGCACAAAATGCCCACAACTACGTGTAACTGTGTCATGCGAGCAGAGCTGAAAGAAGGCCGCCATTACTATTAGATCATCCAGCAAGAATGTAGAACAACAACTGCCATGTGTAACTGAACGAGCAAGCACAGCAGCGCCAACTCCAGCTAGTCTGGCCCTTGACTGCATCAGATGCACACACATGATGCACAGCAGCGTTGAAGCTGCTGCTGCATCTGTTGCCGCACAGATGTGCGGCAACAGATGCAGCAGCAGCAGCAGACACTCTGGCTGTGTTTGCAGGGCCAGAAGCAAGCGGAGGTAACTATGTGTGTCAGCAGCAGCATGTGAAAGGCTGCGGAGAGGCAGTCTGCCTCTCAAAATTGCAGACACACAAGAAGATCTATGCAGCTATGCAGCCCATTCATCCGAGCCAAAGAGAAGCAAAAGACATGCCCATGCAGCCTCAAATCACGCAGCGTGCCAAAACCGTAGGCTACGGAAGCATGTGCACACTGCTGCACTGCTTCTAGAGCGAAGACTTCTAGAGCGAAGAAGCAGATCGTCCAAGCAGCTGCAAACGACGTTGACCAGTAATCCTCTCCTTCCCCAAGGGTCAACATGTGTCAGACCAGCACAATGCGCGACACACAGGACTGTGCAAACTCAACAACGGCCGCCGGAAACGCTGCGTCTCTTGCCACGTAACCAACAGATCGCCCACACACAGAAAGCGTATGCGGGGAAGGCTGTACTGCTGCTCAGCTGGTCGCATGTGCAGCACGCATGCCGCCTGTCAACCAGGCGTATGGAGCTCAGGACATCTGGCCTGCGCTGTCACCTCAGCCCTTGGTGACAGTCAATGCATTGGGAGTCCTGTTGTCTGCTGCGTAACACATGCAACAAGCCAACAAATAGATGGGTCACGCCTGCAGCAGCAGTAAGTCCGCCTTCACCTTCAGAATACCGATATGGGCTGCCAACAGCAGCAGCGTGACTGCGCTTCCTGCAAAACAGATTGCTTGCCGCTGGTAGCCCAAAGCCAACAACATAACGTCAACATTGTGATTTGCCCAAATGCCACATACACATGCAGTGCATGTGCAGCAGCGGAATACTCTTCCAGCACTTACAGACAACACACCGATGACATCAACAACCAAACACACACGTAAGACATAACCCATGTGGCCGCCAAGCAAGATAACACATTGAAGCTTCATCTGAACTTGGCCACCAGACAGTTCTGCTTCAGAAACCTCACAATGAATGCAAAGCAGTGCCGGCAGACACCCCAAAGACCACCCGAGAGGCTTCCGTGTGTATGCCAAGGGCTGGGGACCTGCAGGAATGATGTGTACATGTCAGGAAACAAAGTGCTGCAAGCGCTGCTGTTGCTCTCCGTGCCTGCTGCACCAGTGTGCAAAGTGCAGCGCTGCAGCAGACGTCATACTGCATGTCATGCTGCACATGCTCCCCGTGCTGCCATGTGCGACACCCCCCAAATACAGCACAATGACATATGACATACACCAGCCAGCGTCGCAAAAGTGGATATCCTTGCAGCACATGCGGCATCCACATCCACGCCAGAGCCATGCACGGCGTACACAACAAACAGTGTTCATACATACACACAGTTGACAAACAACAACACAGCAGACACAGCAGACACAGGACGCACGAGTGCACAGAAGGGCCTCAGGCAAGACTGCATAGTGACACCACCAGCTGGTCAGGAAACCTCAACATACACACCATTTATAACCAGTGACCATCTACCCAATGGCAATCGGCAGGCATGCCGCAGCGCATCCACCAAACAGGCTGGATTGCATGCCAGGCATCGATGTGGTTATCCCTAGCCTATGCAGGCCGATGCTCCCATGCATTATGCTGACACCACCCCACCTGTGTCGCCAACCTTTGGTCAAAGCGCTCCCGCAAAAACGGCAAATGCCGCAGTATCCGTCCTCGTTGCCATGCCCCAAAGCACCCTCTAGCAACAGCACGCTTTTGGCGTGCCTGTTGTGTGGTGAACAGCGCATAGCAAGTGTCCCCTGGCAACACTCGAAGCGCATGCAGCTGGTGCTGCCAGGCCATGATGCAAAATAATAACACTGCGTGGCCCAACACATAACACAGTGCAGGCAGCCTCAGCTGCGCCAGGCGGTCCGCACAAGCCAGAAACCCAAAGCCTTCCGCAAAGAGCAGATAGGCATCACAGCACACTGTGAGCAACGCTGTCAACAACACAACTGCCGGAATGCGGAATGCATGCAACTGCTGCGCCTCAACAGCACCAACGCAGGCGGCGTGCATGCAACCCCAACTGCAAGCACTATCACATGCATGCAAGAGCCATTGTACGACAATATGATAAGTAGTTTTTTTGTGTGTATTTCCCACATGTACCACTGACATGACAGGGCTCCATAGCGCTCCAACTGCTGGCGGCAACACACACGCATCCCTGCAACACACACCTTGCCGCTGAATCAGCATCTGCATTGCAGCTGCACACACACTTCACGCCTGGGCCAATTCAAATGGCCCCAGACAGGACAGCACGTACTATCACAAACACTTGATACCATCAGCACACACGCAGCTGCATACACACCGCACAGCAGTCTGCCCTTTGCTTGAGATAGGTCCAAATCAAAATTGAGGCGCACCAAACATGCCAGCCCAGCAGCGCTTTCCTTGTGTGCTGCCTCCCAACAACTGACAGCCCAGGCGAACTGATCAGATCCGACTATCCGCCTATACCATGCCCCACATGCTGCCTTCCTTCCTATTGCCACACAATGTGCTGCGTTCACATGCAGCGCCTGCGCATCAACACAACCTCCAGACGCACCCTGCTTTACTTACAACTATCCGACAGCGGCAGCCAAACCACATCAAACCCCCTTTGCTATGCTTGCTGTGCCGATGCCTGACTAACCGTGAACCTTGGACTCCGACTCGCAACTGCTACCACATACACATACACACACAGTGTTTGTTTGTTTGGCCGCCTTGCGCAGACTCGCCTTCAAGTCACTGCACTGACCGCAGACCATGTTGGATCACAGCCACAACTTCTGGCAGAGGAAGCAAGGCCAGCCACTGGTCGATACATCCGCCAAAATCTCCACCAAATGAGTCACAAGACAAACCAAGGAGCCAGGGCTACATGCTGCTGCAGCACAACAACAACACCCTACCCTCACAGCCAATCAAGTGCTGCATGATCTAGAGCCTGCATAGCAGCAGCAGCACAGCACCAGCACTGTGCAAAACACGCCCAAAAACAGCACCAGGACCGTCACCCGGAGCCCCGCTGCTTGTGTGCAAGATATCATATCATAGCACACTCCTTCAGCAACAGCAGACCCGCTGGTAGTGTCTCATGGCAGTGACACTCCGCAGAACAGCGCCCCGACAAATGCGCCCAAAGCAGCAGCAGGGACCCTCACTCTTCCTTACTCCGAGCGCCGCCGCTTGTTTGCATCATAACACACCCCCTCAGCATCACCTGACCCGCTTGTAGTGCCTGATGGAGGAGACGCCTCGCGGCTCTCCCTTCCCTCGGCAGCAGCAGCTGCAGCAGTGGCAGCAGCCGCGATGGCGCGGCCGGCCCTGCTGCTGCTGTACTTGTGCAGGGCCATGTGCACCTGGAACTGGACATCAAGTGCTGTGATGCCCTCGGTTTCGGCGTTGGGCTCCAGGGCGATCTCGAAGACGTCGTACACGCAGCCGCCGTGGCTTGTGGTGATGGCTGCGCGCGTGATCTGCGGTGGCACGCAGTACAGCAGTACAGCAGTGCAGCAATACAGTTCAAACTTGCCCCACACCTGCAGCGGCAGTCCCTGGCGTGCGTGACAATGTTGCCTCAAGAAACAATTGTGTTCGCATGTTACACAGCAGCAGCGCATCTTGTGATGCTAACGCTAGCAGCACACTCGCCACACACCTGCAGCGGCAGCCCGCCCAGTGCGCTGGCGATGTCTTTCTGTGACACTTGCATTGCACGATTTCACAGCAGCAGCGCATATTCATGATGCTGTTGCTAGAAGCCACACTCGCCACACACCTGCAGCGGCAGCCCTCCCAGTGCGCTGGCAATGTCTTTCTGTGACACTTTGCGACACTTGCATTGCATGATTTCACAGCGGCAGCGCGCATCTATCTTGCTAATGCTAGCAGTAGGATTGCCACATAGCAGAACACTCGTTACACACCTGCAGGGGCAGTCCTCCCAGTGCCCTGGCAATGTCTCCCAGCAGCCCGCGCCTGTCCTTGCAGTTGACCTTGACCAGGAAGCAGCCAGGGCCTTCCTCAACCAGCACGCCCACAGAGGCAGGCAGGTGCGCAGGAGCCTGCAGAGGTAACACCATGTGAAACATGCAGTTGTTATGTTGTTGCAGTTGACCTTGACCAGGAAGCAGCCAGGGCTTCCTCAACAGCACGCCCACAGAGGCAGGCAGGTGCGCTGGGGCCTGGATTACAGACAGCAGGCAGCAAGTAGCGGATGCAGTGAGGTGTGAGTGAGGAGCACTGACTGTGATGTCGGCATGCCCAGAAAAGCAAGCAGAAGCGCAGGGCCCTGATCACATTTATCTGTCGCTGTTGTTATGCTGTACAAGCAATACCAGCAGCAATGTTCTTATGGTGATGCTGTACGAGCAGCACGGCATCATACCTGGGGCAGCTCAGGGCATACGGATGCACCAGCAGCAGCAGCAGCGACAGCAGCTGCAGCGCCGCACATCTCGGTTGCTGCTGCTCCCGCAGCACCGCTGAGGCTGCGCTGCAGCAGCGACTGAGCACTGCTGAGCTCCTGGGGTGCTGCTGCTGCCTGCTGTGCTGTGTTGGCTGCTGCTGCCGCTGCTGCTGCTGCTGGCGCGGCTGGCTTGTCACTGACAATGCGCTTGAGCTCGTGCAGCTGCTCCTGATCCCGCTCGCTCTGCAGTACACGTACATACATAAATAGGCTCAGCAGCGTGCATTTATGCTCGACAGTGTTTGCAGCACAGGCAGCACCAGCTGCCACCACCAAAGCGGTGCTTGCAGCGTGTGAGCCCGGCTCTGCATCCTGCTCGCGTGAGCCTAATAGCATGCTGGTGCCACACCAGAAGTGCAATTATGCTAGGTACTCATAGATGCTGTTGCTGCTGCTGCTGCTGCTGCTAATTCTGCTGCGTGAGCAGTCACTCATCTTGTCCCTGAGCCCCTTGAGCAGCGCTATTGAATGCTGGAAACGCCCCAGAAGTGCAGATGTGCAGTGTGCACACACACCCTGCTGCTGCTGCTGCTGCTGCTGAGCAGTCAACCCACCTTGTCCCTGAGCGCCTTGAGCAGAGTGATTGTGTCAGACAGCACCACGTGCTTTGGCCGCTTCATGTCCGACCCGTCAGGGCCCCTCACTGCACCAGCAGAGGGCACAAGATCCCGCAGCTGCGGCAGGCAGGAGCAGCAAAGCAGAGGGCAAGTTATGATGATACATCGTCGGATTGAGACACATGGTTTGCGAGTTCCATTTGCTGAGAAGCAGTGCCCACAGGGTAGGGGCCCCTTGCCCGCTTGTGTTGTGTACACAACATGGTTGTACTGCTGCTGCTGACTGTGTGTTGGCGACCCCGGTCGAAGTGCCCCGTGCACTACCCACGAGATCAACATATTGTCCATAACATTAGGCTACTGGTGAAGGCAATGTGCGGCGTCGGACCCCAGATCGTCAGTCCGAGCACCTACCTCATCAATGAGCGAGTTGATGCGGTCCCTGCGCTGCTTCTCGATGGTGCTGTGGCTGATGTTGAACTTCGAGTCTGCATATACGAAACAATGGGATACTTTCGTTAGATGGTCTGGCCCGGGATCTCGGAGCAGTCAGACACAGGACACGCCAGCAAGCTCACCTTTCGCTCCACCCTGCACTGCCACCTGCTGCATGCCCAGAGAGTAATCAGGCGCTGCAATTGCCTGGTGTGGCACAACGCCGAGCACGGCACCATTTTGAGCCACCAGCAGCCCAGCAAAGGGCCTGGCTGGGTGGTGGGGCTGTGTGCCGGTCCCCAGCAGCCCGCAGTAGGGCACGCCCATGTTGGTGGTGCTGGATGTCATCACAGGCGAATTAGTGCCTGATTGCTCGTGTTTAAGGGGCGCATCGCTCGAGGCATCCAAAGATGTGCTGGACAACGGAACATTCGCCAGCTCATCTGGAGCGTCCACGTGCTGAGACAGCAGGCCGTGATCGTTTTTCTCAAAGAATGACAGCATGTCTGTGAGCTCATGGTCTGTGAATCGCTCCATGGACATGTGGAGAGGGGATGCCACAGCAGTCGCCATGGTGCAGCTGCAGGCTGATCTAGCTCGTTATAAGACCCTAAATGCGGTGTTATGAAGCGTCATGCAGCCGTGCTTAAACTGTACCTTGCGCTCACGAAATACAGATCACGTGCCAACGCCAGAACCCATGTGCCCCACGGGACCCCAGTCTGAAAGGGCAGTTCCGACGCATACCCTAAATATGCTTGGGGGTATTTGTTGAAGTTACTCGAGGGCTGCAGCGCTCGACGCGTCATGCACCGAAAGGGGCAAGGGGCGCCAGGGTTGTCAACAGCCACCACTCCCCTCTAAACTCTGCTGGTCTTGACCTACTGGTGTGTTTTTGTACAGTTACAAAGCGAATATACATGTTTGGTGCGTGCAGCAACTCCAGACACACCTGTGGCAGTACTAGTGGGCCCCAAAGCGGCAACACTGGTCACCAGTGTCCATCACTGATGATGGGCGCATTTCATGGTGACAGCGCCGCTCTTCAACCAAACACCTTGTATGTGCCACACCTGCATACCACTCTAGAAAAAAGCACACACAAAGCACGATGCGCCCGTCAAGGCAGCAAGGCATCGACCTTCTGGCAGGTCCTTTGCCAAACAGTTCCGAACTGTTCCGGGAACAGCCGCTGTTCATGCGGCATGTGCATGGTGAACATCTTGACCAAGACAGGCCTGCTAGTCAGCTACAAGTACTAGCTGTTTCAGGTGATGGTTGGTTTGTTCAAGTGTGCAAAGGCAGGCCATAAATGTTGGGACTTGGCCTCACAAGCACGGGTGCATCAACAAGTGCTGCGGCGGGCCTGAGTAATTGATGACGTCAAAAATAGCTTTATAATTGTTACAATTGTTGCTGTTAGTCCATATCCAATAGCTGGCAAACCCTCAGCACACTGTGGCACAAGAATTTGGTAAGAACCCAGGTGAAAACATGGTCAGTCTGTTCCTACAAGCTGGTGGGCAGCAGGCGCCCTGAAAGCTGGTGGTATACGTACGGAAGTACGCATTCTCGGTAAATATGCTCCTATCTGGTCAACCACGAACATTTACAGGGGACTCGTGCAGCACCACAATTTTAGCATGTGCTCGCTTGTGTGTAGGGGCTGCAGGTCAACAGCAGCTGTTGACCAGGCTGGAGCGCAGTAAGCGCAACCCTGCTTGCTGCGAGATCCTGGAGTGTTTAAACGCCTATTACATGCTTGGAAAGTCACTACACCGCGCGGTAGTGCTGATATACCGTGCCGAAAGACCATACTCTTGAGACCTCCTGTTATGACACCATGCATGCCCCGTTGCTTGCTAACTTATCCTGCAGCGAGTGCTCAATATCCGCACCTTTCCAGTGCCGTTACAGTGAGTTGTAAACTGCTCTTGCAACCACAGCTTGCTTCCTGTGCCTCCTTTCACCTTCCCGAGCGTTCTCAGCACCACTCAGCAAAGATGAACATGGGAGGTGGCCAAGACTGGGATACGGTGGTTATCAGGAAGAAGAAGCCCACCACTGCTCAGCTAAAGGACGAGAGCGCAGTGAACGCGGTGGGTGATGGGCCCACCCACCAATCATGCGTGTTTGCGCCCGCTCCCATTCGCTCACTGCTAGCGTTCACGTCTGCAGGCTCGCCGTGCTGGTGTCGGCATTGAGACCGTCAAGAAGGGTGAGCTTCGGCTGCAGCTTCTCTCCCGACTGTGACAGCAGTGGTCTCACGTTGTCTACTCGACTGACACTCTTCGCTGCTCGTTGAATTGCAGCCGCTCACACACAGACGTCAAGCGGCAAGGCAGCACACAAGCTCGAGGCAGAGACAGAGGACTTCCACCGTAAGTAGGGTGTCTTGGGTGCTGTCTGGTGCTGCTGCTGCTTGCAGGATGAGTGTGGTTGCTATGACTGCTTCCATAGGATGCATGTACGCGGATATGGGTTGCACTGAACACTTTGTGGCGCAATTGCAGACGAGAGGGTGTCCACTGAGCTCAAGAAGCAGATCACAGCAGCCAGGACAGCCAAGAAGCTGACGCAGGCACAGCTAGGGCAGGTGCGCTGCTGTAGCGCATGGGAGCCGCATGGGAGCAGCATCTGCGACCACAGTTACGATCCAGGAAATAAGCAGCAGCGCGGCAGCACGTGCATCGTATGCTGCAGCTGCAGGGTGTTGTCAGACGAACAGCAGCAGCAAGGCAGCTGTCCCACAGCTTGCATGCTCAAGTGCAGTGCGTGACACCGTCAGGAATGCAGCAGTGCGCCCAGCAATACTTTTGCTTTGCAGGTTTGTGGAGTGCTTTTATACCTGGCATATGTTGTCTTAAATGGGCATATGCAGTTGCGCCTGCTATCATCATGGCTGGCCGTGCAAGTTGTCAAAGAAACCGCCAGTGGTGCAGTGTGGGCAGAGGGGTTGCTGTGCATTGTTTTGTCGCAGCTTCATTGCTTGGCTTTCTCACCGTCCTGGCTGTTGTGTATATGTGTGTTTTTCAAACACCTGCAGCTCATCAATGAGAAGCCTCAGATCATCCAGGACTACGAAAGTGGCAAGGCCATCCCCAACCCACAGGTGCGCAGTAGCAGAAGCAGCAGCAGCAGCTGAGCATGGGGCATCTGCACTGGTACAATGCGCAACAGCACTCGCAGCAGCTGAAGCATAGCACTAGTTTACTGCAGATGTTGAACAGGAGCAGCAGCAGCGCGGGGGCGATGTATGTATGTTGCAGCTCTAGATGTGGCAGGCTTCACCAAAAGCGTTGCACGCCAGGCTGCGCATGTGTGTCCTGTCGTGGCAGGAGATGCTGTCGAATTTTTTGGGCCTAGATACCACCAGGGCAGAAGGTGGTACGCTTTTGACCCTGCATGTTAGCTGCTCACCGGCCTTGCTTCCTTGTGCTTTGTTTCCCGTGTGCGCCTGCCCAGGTGCTGTCAAAGCTGTCGCATTCGAGTGTACCTTTATATCTGCACATCTTTTTTTCTGCGCATCAGCCACTCAGCAGTCTTCCTGCTTCCTTTTCTTTGCTTCCCTGTCGCGCTTGCGCCTGCACAGGTGCTGTCAAAGCTGTCGCGTGTGCTGGGTGTGACCCTGCGCAAGAACCCTACCCCTGCTGCCAAGTAAAGCAGCTGCGGCAGCATGCTGGACTCGACTTTGTAGCAGCTGCAGCAGCAGCAGCAGCGCGGCCAGCTGGAATGCAGGCAGCAGTGCAGCAGGAGCTGCAGCAGTGTGCAGGGCAGCAGCTGCTCGCACATTGATTTGTGCGGCTGGGCTGTGAGTGTACAACAGACTAGGGTGACAGAGGGTGATGAGGGGCTGTGAATGCGCAGTCAAAGTTGGCTGATGGCTGGCTTGCTTACTGAGCAGGTGTCCATGCTATTGGATGAAGCAGCTTCGTACAATGATGACTCCAGTGGGCAGATCGAGCAGTGCACTGCATTAGCGTGCTTTGTACTGCACAGCAGCACACAACACGCAGCAGCCGGTTGATCGCCACATGAGCAGTATGTGGCCTGGTCCCCGCTGATGGTGTTGTGTGCGGTTGTGTGGCGCAGTCGCTGCGCTTGCAGCTGCTCTGCTTGTGCAGCGACGGCTGTGCCCTGCTGTGCACCTGCTGTGTGCTTGCCTTGTTGGCTGCAGCCTAGCTCCGGTGAGCTGGGTTTGCAATCCATGACACCACATTGCCTGTTTTGAGCTGAGTGCTGGGTGGAGGGCTTTTAGGGTTTGGCTGCGTCAGTGTTCAGGCCCTAAACACCCTAGGGTTGTTCAGGCCTGAGGGCATCTTCCTTTTTGGCACACTGTGGCGGCGGCTGTGCGTGCGCTTGTGTGTGCGTGTGCTTTGCCGAACCCTGAGACCCGCTTAGTGCGGCTGCAAGACGCATTAGCTCTGTACTGTAATGCTGACATGTGATAGCTTTGTGGTTGACGATTACACGGCGGGAACACAGCCGGTTGTTGAGGCAATACCAGGCTCATTGGGCAACCACCGAATTCATGAATGAGGTTGATCAACCTCACAAGGAATTCAGTCCAGCGGGTTCCTGCGCGTGACAAGAGGTACCTCAACCGGTTATGCAAGGCTAGCGACTGCTTCAACGCAGCCAGAGCAGCTGCAGCAGCAGAGCATCACAGCCTGCATCAGTTGTGCTGCAGGTAGGTGCCAGGGACAGTTGCTGTCTCGAATCGGTGCTGCCAAGTGCCGTCCACACCAGCACCGTAGTTCAGGATCACATGCATTTCGCGCACTTCTGTCACTCGGCTCTAGGCCTAATCCAGTGAGTATCAGCTGCAACTCCTTACGCTGATTACCTAATTCAATAATTTACATTCATTCAACCTAGGTTTGCTCCCGCACGGGTGTGATTTAATATTGTAATCAACGCACGAACACCACGGCAAAGCTATCAACCCGTGCGCTACGCTGGGTACATATGATATTCACAGGTTTGGAGTTTCATACGACCTATCGTAGGTGCTATTGCCAGGCATGACCGTTGATCCCCGGGATTAGCTAAATAATTGACTGACAGGCCCCAACACACCGCGTGTTTCGCCTGTGCACCAGCCCATACCAGCACACATTCCTTCAGATAAGAAGTCAGGTATTTACCACACAGTGAAAGTCAGCATCCTGTCGGTGCTCCGCTGAAGCTGCAGCAGCGAATCCGTTCTGGGCTGCACGCACCGACTGTTCCTGCCCGGTGGTATAGCAGGCGCAAATGGGAAGAAGGCAGTTGGTACGGCTGCAAACGCAGCTCAGCTACCTGCAAGAGCAGGCCAGAAAGCTGGAAGAGGACAACATGCACCATCATGCAAGGTGAGCGGCGCATGTGTGTTGGGCAGCAGCAGCAGCTCTGCATTTTGCGCAGTAATGGCACCACACTGTCACAGCATCACCTATGCTGACAGCAAGAGTGGTTGAGTGGCAAAGTAACCACAAATAATGAGTCAAGACTTCCAGGCTGTGCAGCAACGCGCACCCTCCTGCTTGAACACTTGGGCTGCCCAAACCCGCTGCTGCTGCTGCTGCTGCTGCTTGCCTCGTCAGGGAGTCTATACTGCTGGCCTACTGCCAGACATTGCTGTGGCTGCACCAACAGGACTGCAAGCAAGAGGCAGCGATGCTGATGGCTGTGCTTGGCAGGGAGCAGCAGCAGCAGCAGCAGCAGCAGCAGCAAGCGGGCCTGCTACTGGCATCAGACACACCACAGTTCTCTGCGGAGGAGCTGCTGCTGCTCCAACAGCTGCAAACCAAACTCACAGAGCAGGTTGCCGGCTCTCCTGAGCCTGTGCTGCCTCAGGCGCTCGTGCAGCAGCAGCAGCAGCAGCAGCAGCAGCAGCAGCAGCAGCAGGAACTTGGGCCACATCTGCTGTTCAGCTGCAACGGCAGCTTCTACAGTGGAGAGAGTGGCAGGGCACCTTCAGCTAGGGCTGATGCTGCTGCCGGGCCTGCAGGGCAGCAGGAGCCGACTGTAGCACCAGATGATGACCTGCTGTACTTTTTCAGACGCATCTTCTCCATGCCACCATATCCAGGTGAGAGCGAGAGACAGGCTTGCTGAAGGTGCACCTTAATAGGAGAGGGCAAGCCCACACCCGAAAGTGAGAGCAGGCTGTCTCCCTCCAGAGATGGCCACACTGCTCTGCTGTGCTCGACAGTCAAGTGGCTGCAACTGCTGCCAGCGAGTGACCTGGAAGACCCACCAGGTGTCTTGCTGGCTAGCCGCCTGTTGCTGCTTCAAAGTTCTCTGCACCTCCTGCTGCGTAAGCAGCAGACACAAAGTGACAAACACTGGTAGTGCTCCAAGCTCATGACCAGGGTGATTATCGTTGTTTGCTGCATGTCTTCAAGTCATGAATGTGTAGACCAAAGTATTGCACTTGGCAGTGTGCAAGCCAGATAACAACGCGTTCACTCCTATACAGCCTCCGAACAGGAGGTATACCCTACTTGGATGGAGAAAACAACGGAAAACATCACGTGGGCATCCCCCATGATCTGCACACCCATGCAGGTGCAGCAGACATGAGCACGCAAGACGTGTCTGATGTGTACAATGAGGTGGTGCGGGAGCTGTCACTCAACTTGGCCCTGCACGAAGCATCAATGCAGCAGGCAGCAGCTGCTGCAGGCGGGGCGCCCAGGTGGCAGCGAGCCGGCTTTACGCCTGTGCAGAACATGCAAGCTGCGTTCGACAGGTGAGTGGCAGGGTATGGGTAGGAGCCGGCTGCAGGCACATAGCTCGCCAGGCGAGTGCCAGCGCAACACGTTACAACATGTTACAAAGTTATTACTGGAAGTCGCCCGTATGTCTTCCTGCATCAGCGAATGCGTTGCTTGCTCGTGTGATGAGCTGCATTCATGCGGAGCCTCCGCTATGAGAGCCGGTGGCAGTCTAGCTGGCATGCTGGTGCTCGTCACTTGCCGCTGGTCAAAGTACCATGCATATCAGCTGCTGAGACACTCCAGCTATAAAGACCTCGGTAAGATGCCTGCTAAAAACAAAGCCTGACAACCCCTCACCCTATGATCGCAGCTCACATACACTGCCTGCTGGTGTACGGTCACCTGCATGTCTGCTTCGCCATACCACACAGGTTCGCCAACATGTTTGTGACGCTCGCCCGCAGAGGCATATTCACCGGCGCCGTCCTCGTCAACCACGCTGACCTGTCACAGCCAATGTTGCCGGTGAGCGTAGTGGCGTGCTGACCTGTCACAGCCAATGTTGCCGGTGAGCGTAGTGGCGTGCTGACCTGTCACAGCCGATGTTGCCGGTGAGCGTAGTGGCGTGCTGACCTGTCACAGCCAATGTTGCCGGTGAGCGTAGTGGCGTGCTGACCTGTCACAGCCGATGTTGCCGGTGAGCGTAGTGGCGTGCTGACCTGTCACGGCCAATGTTGCCGGTGAGCGTAGTGGCGTGCTGACCTGTCACGGCCAATGTTGCCGGTGAGCGTAGTGGCGTGCTGACCTGTCACAGCCGATGTTGCCGGTGAGCGTAGTGGCGTGCTGACCTGTCATAGCCGATGTTGCCGGTGAGCGTAGTGGCGTGCTGACCTGTTGCAGCCAATGTTGCCGGTGAGCGTAGTGGCGTGCTGAGAGCCCTACATCACAGCGGCCTGCGGATGTGTGACAGCCCTGTTAATAACACTTGAGTTGTTCATGACACTTCAGTGTCATGCACCTCCCAACAGGGTATGATGCCTCGTCTTGTAAGTTATGCCTGAACATCACAGCAGCCTGCAGGACACGCCTTTTTTTCACAGGCTGCTGCTGTTCCTGTTGATCCCTACTTCGCTACCATGACCCCCACAACCGCAGTATCGGCTCGCTGGGCTGATGCCGGAGGCAGGCGCCAGTCCTGATCGTGTATTGTATCAAATTGATGTTAAGCACCCCTAATCCTTGGGCTCTTGCATAACTGTCTCACGTCGCTGCTGCAGGAGCCCAGTCTGGAGGACCACATTCGCTGCGTAAGGCTGATGGGGCTGAGTGCCTTGCAGAAGCAGCAGATTGCTCACGGCTATGCTGTGTTCAGCCAGCTGCTGGAGCCAGTGCTGCTGGGCATGCGGCAGCTGCAGCTGCAGCAGCCGGGCGGCAGCACTGCATGTGGCAGCACCCAAGATGATGGCGCCAACGGTGCCAACAGCAGCAGCATTGACAGCGCACACCTGGCTAGCGCTGACAGCGGCAGCGCTGCGGTGGCTTGTGGAGACGACCCCAGCAGAGCGCACAGCGCAGCGGCAGCAGCAGCAGCATGCAGCAGCTCCTTTGCAACACTGTCAATAGAAGGCTACAAGATGCACAGGTGTGAGGGTTGTGTTGGTCTGCTTGCAACGTGGGTGCAGCTTGTGCCACCCAGGGGCAGAGGGATTTGAACGGTGCGCTGTGCACCTTGAACATGCAGCTGCGGCTGTGGTTACACAACAGGGCGCCAGCAGCCGGGTTGATGTCAACATGTCCAGCAGTTGCATGCTGGCTGCTGCACATGCTGTACCATTTGTAGTGTTGTATGAACCCATGTGTACCACCGATTGCTGTACCATATGTATTGCTCGATGCTGTACCATTGTACTACTGGATGCTGTACCATTTCTACTACTGGATGCTGTAACACCTGCACTGTCAGATGTTGTATAATCTGTGGTACTAGACGTTGGGCCACCTGCACTGCTGCTTTTGTTTTCTGTTGGTTGGGCACCTGCTGAGCTTCAACTGTCTGCCATCACATCCCCCCTGCCCAGGCTAGACATGTGAGTACGCATTATGTTGCATTATACATTGGCAAAGTGTATTGGCTGCACCTGATTATAGTAACCGGCTGCTCATGTCCCTTGCTGCTGGGCCACCACAGGGAGGCACGCCACCAGCAGGAGCAGCGCGCAGATCAGCTGAAGAAGCTCATGCAAAAGGACGCGCTCATAAAGCTGGCCTTGAGCGGCTACATGATGGGCCGATGCACATACAGCCAGGTAAGGCCCTCACTAGTAGTAGCTTACACTATTGCTTCATTGTGCGTATCCATGCATTGCTTGAAGGTGAGTAACCATGCATTTACAGTAGGACATCGTCCTTTTACATCGACGTTTGTACCGACATTTGTATAGGTATGCATACTGCATTGTGCAGTTTGAACGTTGGTGGGTTTGCTTTGGCCTGGTTCGCTTTCAGGCGTGGCCTGCACTTTCTTTCCCTTCACCGCTGCTTGCGCCGTGCTACAACATGACATTTGTGTCACATATGTGTCACACATGTCGCTCCCGGCTCAGCCGGCGCCGCAGGTGGCTCAACACACTGTGCGACTCTCCATGCAGGCTGCATTGTACGCTCATATGGCAATGCATGTGCTGAAGCAACACGTTTGCACCTCTCTCTACCTGTTTGCTGCTGCAGCTGGCAAAGCTGTACGTCTTGATGTACCCCTGGCAGCCAGCCACTCCTGCATTTGGCCGCGCAGTGCAGGCAATTCTTAAAGAAGGCCAGGCAGCGCTGAGCACCAGGCGAATTTGATAGCAATCAGGCAGCGCAGTGCAGGCAATTCTCAACAAAGACCAGGCAGCGCTGAGCAGGCAGGCGAGGTTCAGGGTGTGAACGCTGCAGGGGTTTGCAAAACACCAACAGATGCCGTGCTGCTGGACAGCTGTGCCTGCATGCCAGCTCACTCGGAGCGCAGGAGACTTTGGGTGGGGGTCTCCTGGTCTAGCATTGCTTGAAGGTGCGCAGTAATGCATTTGCAGTATAATATCGTTCAATGTATAGATCTTGAGCGGAGGGGCGGCTCGGACAGCACTGCAGCTCCATCTCAGCATTGCACTCATGTTTATATTGAGCTCTGCATGCACAGCAGCATGGCTGTGTTGTGCCAGCCTGCAGCCTGCAGAGGGGCCTGAGGCGCCTGTTGTTATGGCAGTACGCGCTAGCCAGCCTTGTGGTCATGGTGGCGTGGGCCCCTTCTAGATATGTGAGTGAGCATTATGTTGCATTGTGTTTTGCACGATGTTTTTTCCTGCAAACTCTTTACATTGTGGTCAGCAGGCAGCACCATATGCGTTTGCATGCTTGCACCGGAGGGTACCCAATCTCCAGCGGCCCACAGCGATCTGCCTGGCGTACTGTGCAATGCGGTTGCTGCTAATACTAAGCTTATATTGAGCTGGCGGTTGTATTGAGCATTGAAGAGCATTGAAGTTGGTCAACAGGAGGCTTCTTGTAAGTTCCTTGTGTGCACTATCTTGGGTTGTTTGACAGGGCTGGCAGCGCTGTGATACAGAGGATGAATAGACATAGAAGCTGACGGCGCAATCTAAATAGTTACTTAAATTCACTTACATATGTCTGCCGAGCTGCATCCTCTTCGCATGCAAGAGTTGTCTGACAGCACAGAGATGCTGCAAGATCTGTGCACTGCGGTGGGATGAGCCGTGTTTGGATGAGCCGTGTTCGGCTCCAGCGAGCCATGTTTGGCTCCCATGAGCTGTTGACAGAGGGTTTACATCTTTTGCATGCAACTTATTTGCTTGAAGCTGCCACCGAAGTCGGAGCTGTGTTGAGCTCCATTTGTGAGGGGGCCTGTTGCCCACCTAGGAATCTGCGGTTGGTACACGATGCAGCTTGGCACAGTGCTGGTGCTGGTGATGGCTACAGTGGATGCTGCTTAGCACAGTGTGTGCTGTTGGCGCTTGATTCAAAAATCCCTTAATCTTGGACTACTGAGGTTGATGGTTTTGTCGCCAGATTTGCTGGACCAGATGAGCCGTGTTCAGCTCCATTTTTGTTGCCCATCTAGGACTCTGCTGTTGATAGTGATTTTATATTTTTCATGTAAGCAGTCTACATGTAAGCAGGCTAGCGTGCTGTTGGTGTAAAATGACGAATTCTAGTCTGGTGTGGGATGCAGCTTGGCACAGTTGTAGTCTGTGATTTGCAGCGCTCTGCTGTTGCTGTGCACTGCTCTGTGGTTGCAGAACCCTGAGTAACACATGCCATGCTCGGTGCTTGCCTATAGCCAGCACACTCGCAGTGACACACTGTTGGGTGTTTGTTCGAGTTTCTGCTGTTTTGAGTGGTGCTTGGTTACTGGCTCATGTGAGTGCGGATTGTTGCCACCGCTGTGCTGCATCTGCATGTCCCTGGTTGGTGTGGCTCTGTGTTTGTTTCGGGATTGTTTGTGTTGGCACGCTTTGTTTGCATTGCCTGTCGGTTGTTTGGTGCTAGTGTTGGCTTGTGATGGCTTGCTTGTGCCTCAGTCTTCTCTTTTGGGAGGGGGTGAAGGTGTACGCTACACACAGCGCTGACTGATAGACTTCACTGAAGCTTTGTGGTGTGATCTACCACAGCCAGAGTAAGGATGGAAAGGTGTTGCAGCTTCTGTGTGTACGCCTGCTGTGATAAAAGAGTCAGCCTGAGGCACTGCGCTTCTAGGTTCAGCTGTTATAACAGTGTTATGCTGAGTCAGCGTAACAGTTACAGCTACAGGTTATGAAATGCCGTGAGTTGGCAGGTGTGAAGAAGAGAAAGGAAGTATGTTGCAACGCTGTCAAGCGTGTGCAGACGATGTGGCCGTCGAATGTCACAAGGTAACAAATCCGGTGCTACACAGTGCTGCTGCTGGTGACGGCTACAGCGGATGCCTCTTAGCAGAGTTTGTCCTGTTGGCGCTTGATCCAGATTCCCTTGAGTTTGTCAAAACTGAAGGTTCACAACCTACTGGTTTTCCTTGCACAGGCACCCCATTGACTCAGCTGGTCAATGCAGTCACATGAAGTTCAGAATGCACTAGGCTGTACATGTTCATTTCTGAACCATAACCATGCATTCAATGCTAGGGCAGGGCCAAGGCTGGCAGAGCACACCTCGAGCCTCAACCATCTGCGCTGCTGTTGCTGCAGCCGCAGCTACCGTTTTGCAGTTTACTATTCAAGGGTCCCTGCTGCCGCTGAACACTCCGCTGTCATTGAATAACAGCATCTGCAGCAAACAGCACAGCGCGCCGTACAAACGACGCGGCAAGCCCAAACGAACAAACATCTGCGCAGCAGCCAAGCAGCCCTTCTGCCAACCTTCCTGCAAGCATTTGCTGCTGTATTGCCAGCAGCACGTTGCATGCTGCTGGCCTATTTGCTACTGCAACAAGCAGCTGTCAACCCCTGCCTCGCCAGTCCATCACCAAATCAGCTCATTTTCACCACAACACACAGTTGTCGGTGGCTGCTCGCTTGCTCGTGCACTCTGCCGGCATGCAGTCCCGGAAACAACTAGTCCATCACACACACAGGCTTTAGGCTTCAGGTTTCAGGTTTCAGGTGCTTTTGTGCGGCTTTACTTGCCGAACAGGCCGCCACCGCCGAGCAGGCCACCGCCACCCAGCAGGCCACCCCCCTTGCCCTTCATACCGCCGCCAATGGGAGCAGCAGCAACATATGTGGGAGCCACAACGTACTGGGGCTGCTGCTGCACGTACTGGATGGGGGCAGCTGCCACGTAGGTGGGAGCCTGCGGTATGGCAAGCAGCAAGGCAGCAAGGCAGCAGAGGCCGACAGCAATGCCAGTGGGGTGATGAGAGCGGCTACTGGGTTGCTGTTGGGTTGAAAATAGCATGGGTGGGAGGGAGCAGGTGGCAAGGCAGGCAGGCAGGCAGGCAGGCTGCTAAGCAGCTGCACTCCAGCATTGCCTGCCGGCACAATGACATGCACGCAATGACATTGAGCTGCTGAACAAATGCAGTGCAGCTGCTGGGTGCTGAGCACGCTGCAATAGCATCCAGTGCATGCTGCAATGAAGTGCTTTGTGCTTGAGCTAGGGTCAAGAATTGTTCACCCGCGCTGTTGGATTGCAGAGCTGATGCATTACTGATGCTGGCCACTGCAGAAGTTGTGCTAGCACACAAGGCGTTTTGCGCTGCCATTGTTATATGCTGGAGCCAGGGCTCAGGCTTGATCACCCACCTGGGCAGCCACAACATACTGGGGCTGTAATTGAGCAGGGCAGCAGCAGAAATGTGCAAGACAGCATCAGAAGGTTGGAGTAGCCATGCTTATGTTGGTGAGGCAAATTGCAGTATGCATGTCAAAGAGCAGCAATTGCACTGTGATTGCAGGCGCTGCGTGTCTGCCAAGTCAAAAAGCTGCCATGGGCGAGCACTAGGCTTGCTGTGCATTGCTAGGCACATCATCAGGAGCCCTCAAGTGATTTGCTCATCAGGCGTCAATCAACCTGGCACAAGGAGCAACATCAGAGCTGAAGCTGGAAGGGCGCATGCCCAAGTGCGTATGATGTGTACCTGTGCCACAGGCCGCACCTGGGGTGCAGCGGCAACGTAGGTGACCTGAGGCTGCTGCAGTGCACGAGGCAAGGCAGATGCAGCGGCAGAAACACGCAGCACACCCCCAGTCAGTTGATGCTATGGCTTGATGGGTACCATGATGATGATGATGAGCACACCCCCAGTCAAGCAGGCGCCTCCACAGCGAACCAAAGCACGGCGTGTCCTCCCAGCCACACTAGTACACATTTTTACACAGCTGATGCACAATGAGGCTGCTGCTTCAACAGTGGATGCACAATAGGTGCTTGTGTGCATTCCGGACAGCTGCATGCCACATCACTCAAGCTACTGTATCCAGACTTCAGCGCTTGATCAAGCCTAACTGTGGTCAACTGTGCTCACCTGCTGCATGACGACCTGCTGGGGCTGGGCAGCCACGTATGTGACGGTCTGGGGCTGTTACATTGTTACAAAACACAGGTACGGCAGCAGCGGCAGCGCGCGTGATGTAGTTGGTTCAAAAGGACAAGTTTAGGGTGTCAGAATCTGCAGACGCCCCGACAAGCATCACTGCGGCACCTCAGCCGAGATACAGCTGCAGCTGTGTCGGCTCTGCATACACGCATTTGCACACCTGCTGCTACAGGTGCTCCGTCGCTGCCGTGTCCTGCTGCTGCTGTCACTGCTGCTGCCACCGCTGCTGCTGCTGCGCACCTGCTGCACAACCATCTGCTGCTGGGGCACTGCTGCCACCACAGTCATCTGCTGGGGCTGCGGAGGTGGATGATGTCAAGCAGTGCAGTTGCAGTTGCAGCGGCACACGAGGGATGCGTCAGAACCAGCAGCAGCTGGGAAAGGAGCGGCATGCGCAGCATTTCCTCACACTGGTTTACCATGCAGACACACAGACAGCAGCTTGGGTGAGCCGCAAGCAGCTGCAACTTGTGACTCCTTTTGGCTACCTGCAGCTGCTGTGCCTAACAAGCACGTAGGTGCCATGCATGTTTCCAAGCGAAGCGGCTGCAGCTGCTTGGGGATCTAAGGATAACAACCGAGCTGCTGCAAGGGCATGCAAGGATCACCTGGGCAGCGCTGGCGATGATGGTGGACTGAGTTGGCACCAGGTTTGCCGGGGGTGGCATCTGCAGCAGCAGCAGCAAAACCAGCAGCAAACACAATCAGAGAGGGTGATTGTGTGTGGGTCCTGGCACCTTCTCAGCAGTGTACAAGCAATGCCTGCACATCAGCGCTGTGATCCTTCTAGATGCTGGGTGGTTGCACAAGGCGGCACAACATGCATCAGGCATTGCAGAACACACCCCGCCACTGCGTCACATGTATTACACGAAGATGCATGCAGGGTTCCAAATGCTGCAGCCGATTTTAGCTTGACCTCTTACCACTGGGGTAGGCACTGGGGTAGGCATTGGGACGGGGGTTGGCACGGGGGTTGGCACGGGGTTCTGCAAGCAGGTGACATCAAGGCAGCAGCAGAAGACAGCGGTAACCACAAGCATCATGACTCAGACACGAGCCGCGGTGAATCAGCTGACCTCAAAGTTTTAGAATTGGGCCAAAGTCACACCCTGCCTGCTATCCAGGACAATAACGTCATTGCACAGCACAGCGGCCACGCCTCGGCCAGCTGCGACTAGCATACATTGCTACATCCCTGGATGACATGATAATGGGTGATTGACAGGAGCTGCAGACAAGTTTATAGGACCTGGCTGCTACACTGCACAGCTCTCAACATGCACAACGGTGCTGTTGCACATGTTGAAGCAGCAGTGCTGCTACGCCAAATACAACAGCGCCCTTCTGCAACTGAGAGCCATGCAGCAGCCAGCGACCAAAAACAGCCAGGCCAGCAAGAATCGCAGATAAGCGCCACGTGTGATAGATACCCCATCGCCTGCCAGTGCCTCTCTGCTAGAGGCAGCCAAAGCAGCAAAGCCGGCACACCCAATGCCACAACGCACTGACCGACACACACGCACAGCTGTCCTTGATTAAGTTGCAATTACAAACGGGCACGGGCATGGGCACCAAAAAACCAATGCCATCACCCACTGGTCGACACGACACAGAACTCGGCTCAAAACCTTCCAATTCTGGAAACTTTTCACACTCACGGGCACAGGCACGGGCACGGGCACAGGCAATGGCACCACAAAACCAATGCCATTACCCACTGGTCGACACAACACAACATTAGGCTCACACCCAATGTAACTAGCACTCTTAGACTCACACCCTTAATTAGGCTCAAAACCTTTCAATTTTGGAAACTTTTCACACTCACGGGCACAGGCACGGGCACGGGCACAGGCACCGGCACTGGCACTTCCTTGGTCTTCGTCTTGATGATCTTCACGTCAAACCCTGCGGCGTTTTGAACCAGGTTCGAAAGCCCCTCCTGAGCCTCCCTTCGAATCCTGTCAAACACCTCCTTGGGATGCGGCATCTGCTTCTCCGGCTGACCTTGCTGCTGTACTGCAGGTGCTCCTGCTACAACTGTGGGCATCGGCTGCGGTGCGACTACTACTGTGGGGCGTGCGGCAAGCACTGTGGTGGTTGCGTATTGCTTGTTGAAGTTTGGCAGTGCAAAGTCTTTACCTTTGCCGCCGAGCAGCTTGCGGGCTGCCTGCTCGTGCTGGCCCGCTGCGCTGACTGGTGATGATCCGCCACAGAGTGTGTGGTTTGCTGTGGTTGGCAGTCCGCATGGTGAGTCGCCGAGAAGATCATGTGATGATGACCAATGACGAATGATGATGGGTGGCATTGATGGATGACGATGATGATGCCGATGGGTCCCAAATAGATGACGTGCCATGGAGTGGGGTGCACATGGTGTGTAGACGTGCCATGTCATGCCAGTTCGTGCCGTGTCATGATGTGCCAGTTGATGCCATGCGGTGCCATGGACATGTCGCATGGAGATGCGATGCACAGGGTGCATGCGTTGTGTGCCATGTGTGCATGGTGCACAGCAGATGCGTCGTGGTGCGGGTGCAGCACATGCGATGCGATAATGAAGCAAGCAGCAGACGACAGGTGCTTTTGTCAGTGAGGTAATACGGCACAGCTGCAGAGGTTAGCGTGTTAGTGCAGCAAATTTGCGGGTGAGAAGCTGTGGTGCATACTTAGGTGATATCAGCTGCTGCTGCCACTGTTGTCCCGCTGCTACTGCTGCTGCAGCTGCTGCTGCTGCAGTGCTGTTGTGCGTCACTGCTGCTGGGTGCCGCTGCTGCTGGTCGTTGCAGGCTGCACCGCAGCTAGCGGTACTGCACAGCACGATGAAATCCTTTCCTCTGATTACAAAGCTCCGGTTGAATGCAATGCAGGTTGTGCCTGCCTCAGGACCCTGCAGTCCCACGCCTGCTGCTGCTGGTGACACAGCCTGGCACTGCTGCTGCTGCTGCCTGTCTCGAGCTCACCTGCGCTGGCTGTCAGGGCCAAACCCAGAAGGATCAGTGCTGTCTTCACTGCCATCGTGATCTCTGCAAAAGTCAGCACGTATCAGCTGGCGTCCTGCAAGCAAAGCGTGGGGACAAGGTGGTGTCGTGTTGGTCAGCCGAGACCGTCACGCCCCAATACTACGCACCAGAACATCCTAGTTCTGCTTCCTAATCATCATTCAAAGCACGTTGCGTGTTGCAGGCCGCTTTCAAAGCCAGTCACCCGACCCCCGCTCAGCCTGGTTTGACACAAACTGCCCCATTACTCCAGCGGAATCATTTAAAATACACAGGTAAAATTCCGGCGTCGAACCAACGGTTTTATAGTCTGCGAAGGAGCCTCACCTGTCTGAGTGCGTCACTGGTGCTAGTGCTGGCACGACAATGCGATGATCGTGATACCTGCTTTGTTTCGGCGAAGTTCCAAAACTTTTCCAGACGCGTTCGGCTTGCTGCTGTCGATCAGGCGAGAAGAAGCTGGATAATCGCTCGGCTGGTAGCAGAGAACTGGCAGGAGAACTCGAGCAGCTGAAGACTGGAGGTAAGACAACGATCGACCAGCGTACGTGCTTCCGTGCGCTGCGACGTGGTGCTTGCGCAGGTGCAGTGCCCTGCAGGTTTTTGCAGGTGTGTCAGTGCAGGGGCCTTGCAGGAGAGCGCCGTTGGCTGCTTTCAGTACCAATCATCATTCGTATATGAACAAGGTTCAGCAAATCTGCGGCTTTGCACTCAGCCACTTCTGACCAGAATTGCTACTGCAGTGCTTGCTGGCATAGGGAGGTAGCTCGTGTCCGCAGTCTTGGTCATTACCATTTGTAGAAACCCACTTGTTTTGGGCATTCACAGCCTCCACGCTGCAGGGGACACCAAACATGCGCAGGTATCCTCCACCTTGGACAGTGTGATATATCCCAGGACGATCACACTGCTGCTTAACATCTGGCACGCTGTTAGTGAAGTAGGCAGCAGCAGCAGCAGCAGGAGCACAGCTGGAGGAGCAGCAGGAGCAGCAGCCAGAGAAGCAGCAGCAGGAGGAGCAGCCCCAGGACTGGAGCAGTACCACCAGCAGCGGGTACTACCAAAGCATGGCTGGTCAAGTTGTGCTGATCACTGGTAAGGGCCTCACCTTGGCTGCAGCAGAACACTGTGGTAGCCCAGAGTAGACGCCTGTCCAAACCTTCCATGCGCCAGTGCACAGTTGGCTACCGGCAGCTCATGTAGTACCTGCTGCTGCTGGCAATGCTGGATGGCGCAGCGTGCTCTGTCGTACTGTTAGTCTTATCATAACCAACAGCAAGCTAATCTCATTGCTAGCCTGTGCCTGCCGTAGCCGCCTGGAACTTAAATCTCCCTCTACCCTCCTGCAATAACATGACTCAATGTGCTGACTGTGTGTGCTCGGCCCTGCACCAAGCGATGCATGCTTGTGTGCTGCCTGCCACCTGTTAGTTGCTTGCTGCTGCTGACGCTGCTGACGCTGCTGCTGCTGCTGCTGCTGCTGCTGCTGCTGCTGCTGCTGTTGCTGCTGCTGCTCAGGCTGCTCGGAAGGCGGCATCGGCTACGAGCTCTGCAAGGCCTTTGCGGCCAAGGGCTGCAAAGTGTTTGCAGCTGCCAGGCGGCTTCAATCCATGCAGAGCTTGAAGCAGCACAGGGTGCAGCTGCTGCAGCTAGATGTGACTGACTCAGCTTCTGTGCAAAAGGCAGTTGCTGATGTGATGGCAGCTGCTGGCAGGGTAGATGTGCTGGTGAACAATGCAGGTGAGCTTCAGGAGCAGCAGCAGCAGCAGCAGCAGCAGCAGCAGTGATAGTAGCCTTGCTGCAGCTGATGTCTCTGCAATTGGCGCAGTTGTAGGGGATTCCTGCGACCTGGTGGGAATACAGGCAGACATTGCACCAAGCGCTGCACTACCAGTTAGGTTCTACACCAGCCAGCAGCAGCAGACGATGTGTGCACACAAGAAGCGCATGGTTGTCTGCATGCAGACACTCCACAATGGAGGCTCTTCATCGTGCTTCACCGCATGTGGACGCCTGCTGCTGCTTCATGCTTCTGCTTGCAGGCGTCGTCGTGCTGGGCCCTACTGCAGAGGTCAGCACAGCACAGCACACAATCTCTTTGTCAACAGCACAGTTGCATTCAAAATGCAATCACTTTGTCAATAGCAGCTGCCATGCAGCAGTGCCTCTGTGCAGCAGGGCAGCAATCATGCTGATGTCTGTCCGGCGGCAAGATCCTACTGCCATGGTGTCCCTGTGCTTGCATGCAGCGCTGTTGCTGGTGTTGCTGCTGCTGCATGCTTGTTCTGTCATCTACACTGCGTCAAGGTGATTGGCTATGAACTGCCTCCGACTTTTACTTGAGCAAAGTGTTGGCTATGTCAGTTGCAGCGTCACAGCGCTGCAGTTATCCTACTTACTACAGTTTCAACTAATTTTGTGCGGCTTGGCTGCTGGTGCAGGTGCCGCTTGATGAAGTGAAGGCGGCGTTCAATGCCAATGTGTTTGGGCTGCTCGACATGGTGCAGGTGTGTTTGCAAGAAGATTGCATTGAACATTTCAACATGTGTCTATGCAAGTTGTAACAGGTCATTGCATGACGCAGTATCAGCAGTGGCGCACACAGCTCCTTCTGGTATCTGCTGGTTTTGGCTGCTGACCGCGCTGCCTGCTTACTGGCTGCAGCTGTTCCCCCACTGCCGCCGCCGCCGCCGCCGCTGCTGCTGCTGCTGCTGCTGCTGCTGCTGCTGCTGCTGCTGTTGCCGTAGGCAGTCACACCCCACATGGCGGCTGCAGGCAGCGGCCGCATCATCAACATCGGCTCTCTCACAGGCTTCACCCCTGTGCCTCTGCTGCTGCTGTTGCCGTAGGCAGTAACACCCCACATGGCGGCTGCAGGCAGCGGCCGCATCATCAACATCGGCTCCCTCACAGGCTTCACGCCTGTGCCGCTGCGCGGCATCTACAGCGCCACCAAGGGCGCGGTGATGCGGCTGAGCGATGCACTGCGCATAGAGCTGGGCATGTTGGGTGTGCAGGTGCGTGGCCTGCAATGCGCCAGGGCCATTGGTACTAAAGTACTTTAGTACGTACTACCAGTAATGCTGGAACAGGCGACTCTCTGTTCCAGCATTGCTTGTAGGTGCGCAGCTATGCATTCACTGGAATCTTTGAAGTCAAGCAGCCGGACGGATTTGTCATTTTACTAGCCGGTCCAGGGTGATGAATGTGTCGTCAGCATCTACAGCGCCACCAAGGGCGCGGTGATGCGGCTGAGCGATGCACTGCGAATAGAGCTGGGCATGCTGGGGGTGCAGGTGCGTGGCGTGCGCTGCTGTGGCGCAGGACTGCTGTGGCTTCTGCTGTCTTGTGCTGTGGCTCTGGCGGCTGCTGCTGCTGCTGCTGCTGCTGAGCGATGCATTGCGCATAGAGCTGGGCATGCTGGGGGTGCAGGTGCGTGGCGTGCACTGCTGTGATCCGGGACTGCTGTGGCTTCTGCTGCCTTGTGCTGTGGCTGTGGCTGCTGCTGCTGCTGCTGCGGCGGCGGCGGCGGCGGCTGTGACTGAGTGATGCCCTGCGCATAGAGCTGGGCATGCTTGGTGTGCAGGTGTGTGGCGCGCGCTGCTGTGACGCAGGACTGCTGCAGCTTCTGCTGTCTTGTGCTGTGGCTGTGGCGGCTGCTGCTGCTGCTGCGGCTGAGTGATGTGCTGCACATAGAGCTGGGCATGCTGGGTGTGCAGGTGCGTGTATTGCAATGGGTCAGGGTCAGTGGTACTAGAGTGTGGGCGGCGCTCTCCTGTTCTAGCATTGCTTGCAGGTGCGCAGCTATGCAATCACCTGGGGTCTTTGGAGTCGATGAGCCGTATGAAATTTGCCGTGTTACTAGCCGGTCCAGGATGATGAGTGTGTCGGCAGCATCTACAGCGCCACTAAGGCCGCGGTGCTGCGGCTGAGCGATGCGCTGCACATAGAGCTGGGCATGCTGCGTGTGCGGGTGCGTGCTGCCATGCATTACTGGTGTTTGCTAACCCGCCAGGATGAGCGTGTTCTCATTGACCTGCTGAGCGAGGAGCTGCGGGTAGAGCTGGGCATGCTTGGGATGCCGGTGTGTTTGTGCTGTTTCAGGGTGTAGGGGGGATTGCAGCAGCTGCCTTGGCAACCGCCTGTGCTTGGGTTAGGCTGGGCATCTACAGCGCCACCAAGGGCGCGGTGCTGCAGCTGAGCGATGCGCTGCGAATAGAGCTGGGCATGCTGGGGGTGCAGGTGCGTGGCGTGCGCTGCTGTGACGCAGGACTGCTGTGGCTCCTGCTGTCTTGTGCTGTAGCTCTGGCTGCTGCTGCTGCTGCTGCTGCTGATTGATGCACTGCGCATAGAGCTGGGCATGCTGGGCATACAGGTGCGTGGCCTGCAATGGGTCAGGGTCAGTGGTACTAGAGTGTGGGCGGCGCTCTCCTGTTCTAGCATTGCTTGCAGGTGCGCAGCTATGCATACACCTGGGGTGTTCGGAGTCGATGAGCCGTATGAATTCGTTGTTTTACTAGCCGGTCCAGGATGATGAGTGTGTCATCGGCATCTACAGCGCCACTAAGGGCGCGGTGCTGCGGCTGAGCGATGCACTGCGGATAGAGCTGGGCATGCTGGGGGTGCAGGTGCGGGGAGGACATGGTGTGGTGCTGCTGTGGTGCTGCTTTGCTGTAGCTTCTGCTGTGCTGCGGCTGCTGCCGCTGCCTTGGGAGCAAGGGTTGTACAGGAGTAGGTGCTTCATCACCATCTCAGCCATCTTCAAGATGCGCACACCGCCAGCAGCATTCAAAGTGGCACGATTAATGGTGCTGGCTGCTGCAGGTGATGCTAGTTGCCCCGGGCTTCATACAGTCGAATGCACGGCTCACAGCAAAGGTGGGCACCAGCAGCAGCAACGGCAGCAGCAGCAGGAGCACCGCCACGTCCGGCATCACCTGCACACTGCTACTGGCCTCGGGAACAACCCAAGCACTTCACACTGCAGAACGCCTCAGCTGTCTTGATGACATGACATCACACAGCAACAGCGGGGTGCATGGGGTCACTGCTGCTCAAAGGCTTGGAACGTGACAGCGCTTTTAAACAGAATTACCTCGAGACATATGTGAGCGTCGCTCATCGCCATGCAGGACACAGTGCAGAGCTACAGCAGAAGCTCCCTGTTGGGGCAACTGGCTATGCAGTGCGCCCTCTAACTCCACCACCACCACCACCACCACCATCCTGTTGTGTGGGTTCTTTCCTTGTAGGACACAGCGCAGAGCTACAGCAGGAGCTCATTGTGGGGCAACTGGCTGGAAGTGCTGGAAGCAGCAATGGCCAAACTGCTTGTAAAAGCAGTGCCAGCGCAGCACTTTGCGGAGCAGCTGGTGGCTACTGCACTGCAGCCGCAGATGCCCCGCTACTGGGTGGGGCCGTGTGCTGGCGTGGAGTGGCTGCTGCGCTTCTTCCCCCTGTGGCTGCAGGTGAAGCACTGTTTGCGTTGCATCGGATACGTTTCCTTGTTTATATGGCTGGTTGTGTGGTATGGGCAGCTCTACGGCAGCCGAGGGGTCAGCTGGATTTGTTGCTAGCACATGGTGCGCATAGTTGCTTTTTCATGTTAGACTGTCCATCGTAACATGGTAGACGGACCATTTGAGACAGACTGCAGCAGAAGTGCAGGTGCGGCTTGCACTGCTGGAGTGGCAGCATGTGGCAGCTGGGCACACGCGTGTGCTGTACCTCAGCACATGTGGGGGTCGGGGTTGATCTGCAGCAGCTGACTGAGGCGTCAGCACAAATGACAAATGACAAACCTCTGCTGTCACAGCAATGCCACAGCGTTTCCAAGCACTGCTGGTGTCAGCAAGCATGCTTGTAGCTGCCTTTCCAGTGTGCAACTGACCATATCCTGCTGCTCTGTATGCGCCAAAGCGACATTGTACATGCCCTGACTTCAATCTGCTGTGGCTTTGTATGTGCGGCAGGACCGGCTGGCATTCAAGGCAATGGGACTGCACCAGCTGCGACCTACAGTGGTTGCAGCAACAGCAAAAGCAGCAGCAGCAGCAGCAGCTGGCCGCAAACAGGAGTAGCTCTGCAACATCGTCGCCTGGCCAGCCCCAGCGGAGTTGTCAATGCCAGTGCCAGCTTGCAGCTGACAGCAAGTGCAGGGTTTGCCGCTTGCGGTGCCTTCCCAGTGTGTCACGTGACGTGAAGGTTGCCTTGCCTCTCTGCACCATGTTGTCAAGCTTTGTTCCTGACAACGTTGAAGTGTGGCTTGCGACTCCCAATGAGGACCCCTTGCGGCACAGGGGTGTGATTTTTGTCGCTTTCAGCGCCTGATCAGTGACACTTGCAGTGACTGCTTTGCCAGGTGGGGAAATGCGTGCGTTGCCCACTTCACTTTGCATGCAGTAGCAATTGTATGCAATGCTATGAGTCCGACTGTTGAGCAGACGGGATTTGTGGCCTAGAGCCTGGCTACTTGGCAGAGCAGTTGTGGTTGGCAGAGTCTTTTCTGCAGCTGTGCAGCCCCGTGCCACAGTGTAAGGGAGGATGTACAGATCAAGAATGACTTGGGGCTACTAGCCCTACATGTAGTACGTGTTTTGCGCGCACGCTTTGCTTATCAAGACTTCCTTGATGGGTAACATGATGATGATCAAGACTCCTTATCACTGCGTATGCGCAGAGTCTGGTTGAACAGCACTCATCAAGTGACAGCAGTTTTGCGTGCGCTGATCCTGTTCCAACGGGTCTCGCCATTCGTGCCGCGGTTGGAGGCATGCCAGTGTGCACAAGGTGTGACCTGGTGCTGAGGTGGCACCGTGTGCACATGTGGCACACACACATGTAGCACTGCTACACACACATGTGGCACACACACATGTGGCACGTACGTGCCACATGTGTGCTCCAAGTAGTGAGTACTACTTACTCCAGCGGCAGCTGATACACTAGCTGGCACTGTGCACAGTGCCAGCTAGTGTATCAGCTGCCGCTGGAGTAAGTAGTACTCCGAGTACGGAGTCAGCGGGGACCACATGCCCGGCTCTGTTACTGACTGTGTCCGGCTAGTACCCCTCAGGGCAGGGCCTGCCCCGGTCCGACTGTGCAAGTCCTGGTAAAGAGAGCCTCTTCTAAAGCAGAGCGGGGCGAGGTGGGTGGGTCAACTCAATTCACCAGTGGTGAAGACAAACTTTGTCTTGTGAAGACCAACATTGTCTTTGAAAGACCGAGATTGCGACTAGCGGTCTGACCCACTGACAGTGGCGAAGGCGTGTTATCGGTAAATGGTGATGGGTGAGGCGTTATGAAATCTAGTCGCCGTCTCCGTAGCACCAGCTGACTTGAAATAGGGAGGTAAGGTACGAAACAGCCATGTCCGATGGACAGAGAAAGAAGAATCAACAGTGGTCCTGCAGCTGGTGTGTTGACTGCAAAGCAAAAGCTGCTAAAACTTCAGAAATGCTTGCAGCGAGCATGGTCACGCTAGGTAATGGACTACCTCGTCCACCTTCGGCTGATGATTAAAGTGGATTTGCCTTTCCAAGGCAAAGGCTGGGATTTAGGCAGTTGCAGGCAAAAACTACCTGTGTAGATGGCCAAATCCGCCTGCATTCTGTCATTTCGCCTCAATCGGGTCAATCGGCAACTATAACAACCAGTGCAGAGGTGACGTTCGTGACGGGAGGACATTTCGTCGCACCAGGCCCACATTTAATTTCAAAAAAACATGTAACCATGATACTCGTCCCGCAGCGTGTCAGGAAATTCGAGTGTCATCATCGCTGGCAGGCTGACACAAACAGTGTACAGGTACGATGCACTTGTCCACACTGCCCCGGACAACCACCGCCATCATAAGCAGCAGACGTTTCAACCAAACCTGCCATCTACAGCACCGAACCGTTCAGGATCAAGGTGAGGCCCAACCGTGCGAACCTTCAAGCACATCAGTGCAGTCCCTTGAAACAGGAGCGAGGGAACTAGATCACTACTACATTGCACATTGAAAGCGATGTTTGTCAGTGTCTTGTCGAGTTGCCTGGTTGGAATTGAAAAGGGGTTGTTCGTCAACGCCTTCTGCAAACGCTTGAAGTCATGCAGCGCCCGTGCAGTCCCCATGTGCTGCCGTTCTTTATTGACACGTATTTGCTTTTTTTTCATGGGTACTGCGCGCAGGTCCACGGTGCCGTTGCGCGGCGGTGCTCTCGTCAACAACAGCAGCACCAGTGCAGCGGCAGCAGCTCTCGCCTGCCCTCGCTGCTGCCGCTGCAGCTAGCCTCGCAATCCAGTGGTAGGCGCACACCTTCAAGGCCAAGGTTACCGCTGTGTGATGTCCCTCTGGACACCTTTTTCATCAGCCTGAGCACAGGTAAGCACCTGTCACAGTGTGGGGCCAGAACTTGCAGATAGGGTTGCGCAGCGACCCTTGAGCCGCATATGTGTGCCACATGCGCTGATTTCTTGAGCAGTGTTAGTCATGTGCTAGGCACTTGATGGCAGGCCGGGTCGCACTCAGTGACTGGTGCTGTACTGCAGTTTAGCTGCAGTTCTCGCTGCGTAGCCATGTACAATAAACGAAGTTATGTGCTGTGAGGCATCCTGCAACCTCCCGCAGGCCAAACATGCACTCTGCTGTGGTGAATCTGTGGTGCCCCTCACCCACTTACCCACCTGTCGCTGTCTGCTGCTCCTGTGCACACTCGCCTCCGCCCCTGCTGCTGTTCCTGCTGTGCAGCATACTGCAGGAGGAAGCAAGCCCGCCCACCTGGCACACGAAATAGGCGCCAGCTGGACATCACATGCTCACCAGCACCAAGTCAGCACTTCAATTCAAACTGTTTGAAGCGGCGCTGAATGATATGATATCAACTGGAGGACAGTCCAAGGGCGGATCAGCAGGCTACGCTCCATGTCGCCTCTCCACGGCCTGCCAAGCCCAAGCCGTGTGCAGTTGTGCTGCGCCCGCATGGCAGTCCGCAAATTCAACAGCCTGGGGTGCTGTCATGAGATCGCCCTTGCAAGCCGTGTGCAGTGCTGCGCCCGCATGCGCGAGTGCGTGACTACCCAGGCAGCTCTGCAGCTCCTGGGTAAGTGGTGAGGTTGGAGGGGTGTGGCCTGCATGACAGTCCTTGAATTTGACAGCCTGGGGTGCCGTAACGAGAGCCCCCCTTGCCAGGAGTAGATGACGCAGCCAGGCAGGGCTTTGGACAGCGCCGTCAAGTATGGCAGTGGCTAGTACTCGTGGGCGGGTACTACCGCCAGTTCTCTGGGAGGGCAGGCATGCAAGCAATGAAGCATGTGGCAGTGCTGGTTGCAGGCAGGTGCCCCCGGCCCCCCTTGCTATGGGTTGTGTGCCAGGTCATGCTGACAGCTACGCATATGTGGCAGGTTTCTGGTGTGCTGTGTGTGGCCCAGTGTGGTGGTTCGGCTGGCGCCTGGCACAGCAGGGCCCTTGTCTGATAATGCATGCAGGACTGCAAAAGTATCATGGCGCACTTGCACTCGCACGTGCTCGATAGCGACAGCATACGCAGCAGCACATCACGGCGCGATTCTGCAGCAATGCCCGTGTCAAGGTGCATACCAGTTGCTGTCGCATGAGGCTGTGCTATCCAGAAGCCTGGTGAGTGCTGCTGCCAATGTGTTGCTGCAAGCACGCTGCCCCAGCATACTAAGCAGCCGGCCATCTGTGCCAGAAGTGTTGCTGCGCTCATGTGGCCACTACAAGCACCATGCTGCAGCAGCAGTTGCTGGCTTGTGGAGCTTGCTGCTTCTGACTTAGGTAGAATGCGCAATGCTGCAGCTTGTGAGTGCGCTGGCCGCTGCTGCTGTGGTGCGAGATGCAGCTCGCATTACATATGCGCTGCACTTCACAGCCAGGTTGAACCTGCAGCACATGTTCAGCAGATTCTCAAGATACTTGTTGCGAACACACTTACGAGGCTGTGCTTTGCATCGTTGCACCCTGTGCTGCTGCTCCAGCTGCGCTCCTGACACAGTTCAGCACCAAGCCACCTGACCTTGCACCGCAGTGTTATCGTGCCTATGGGCCTGCCTGCAAGTGCGGGCGCTGCGCTTGCCGCTGCTTGGTCTGCTGCTGCTGCTGTTGTGCTTGGGAGTGCTAGTGTGTGACGCAGCAGGAAGCTGACTGCCGGCACTGCGGAAGTGCCTGCATGCTCCTGTGGGTAACAGTGATGGTGTCAGCGGCTGCAGCGGCACCTGATGTTCCGGGTAGATGTGGAATTTTGCTGCCGGTTGAACCGGTTGGATGGTTGCATGCACGTCAAGCGCCTGCAGATTGTGGGTGCTTGTGGCGCCACTGGCATAGCCAACAGGGGCGCTAAGATGGCAATGCAGTAGCTGAAGCGCTGCAGCAGGAGCTATGCTGTTTTTGGTGAGCGCTGGCGCGCTGCGATTCTGGGTGTCATCTGTCTGCTGCCTGCGACCATGTGCTGCCATTGGCTTGTCCATGTGGCATACCCAGCGCTATGCATGCAGCAGTTGCATGCAAAGCATGTGCAGTTGGTGATTGATCAATAGAAAGGCTGGTGCGTTGTGTTTCTAGATAGATAGATAGATAGAGGGGTTACATGGTGTGTTCATGCCGCATACGCCACCACTGACACCTGGTCAAATAGGTAGCTGCTTGCAGCTCAGCTCGGGCTGTCACTCTGGGGTTCGTTGTGTTGCTGAAGGGGATGGCTGTCTGATGAGGCGATGCAGTACATGCCCGTCTGCACGTGTTGTATGCGCCACACAGAAGCATAATCTCAGCTTCACAGAATCACGAAATGCAGGGTGCAGCTGCTGAAGCGAGATGCGCAGCAGGAAGGCCGTTGGCCACACCTCACCTGCCATGCTGCTGCTGCTGCTGCTGCACCAGCACAGCAGCAGCAGCAGCAGCGTGCTATGATGTGGTGGAGCAACTCGCTGCATGCCCATTTGTGTATTCTGACCGGCAGCTTGTTGCAGCATGATGCCCCTCAGCATGACTCCTGCAGTGTGGCTGCTCGTGTCATTGGCCTGTGCTGGGGTTTGATAGTATGACTTTGGCTGTCTGTTTCAGAGGGGAGTGTTTTGTTTTTCGTCCGAGCCGTCGCGCTTATTGTGGGCGACACTGATTTTGAGTCTGAGGCAGGCGTGCACCTCTTTGCTTAGGGTGTATCTGGAAGTGTAGCAGGCGTTCACCTCTTCGCGTAAGGTGTATCTGGAATAGGAAGACTGCATGGCAGCTGACTGCTGGCATGGCTGGTTGCTGGCCTGGCTGCTGGCCGTATGATTTGCGCCGCAGATGCTAATGTGGGCCATTGGGTAAAAGTCTGTGGCTGTACTGCACTTGAGTGCGATGAATGCTGCGGTTTTCAGAGCCTTGCTGCGTCACAGCAGGCATGGAGGCTTCCTTGATGTGCCGCTGTGGGCTCCCTTGCGTGCAGTGGGGTCATGCTTCCTCACCTGTTGCGATGAATGCGGCGGTTGTCAAAGCCTTGCTGTGTCACCGAAGGCTTGGGGGCTTCCTGTACGTGCCTATGCAGTGGGATTACGATTTCTCACCAGCTGTGCGCTGAGCAGCACAGCTTGCCCGGCATGTGACAAGTGCTTGCTGCACCACACGCTGCAGTTTGTTTTTTCTGACCTGGTGGTGCTGCTGCTGTGGGTGCTGAGCAACAGCCACTGGGTCAGGTGTGGCTGTCCAAGACATGGGCGGTGGACGCATTGGACGCATTGGACTGCATTGGGTTGGGTGGACGCATTGGACTTGGGTTGGGTGGACGCATTGGGTGGACGCATTGGACTGCAACTGTTGATTTTGCGTACGTGACATATGTACGGCTGGTCTGAAAGGTGGTGCGTCAGTGGCAATGCAGGGTGTGGGGCACACCCGCTTTGTCACTTTCAGGCGGCACGCTTGCTGCTGTTGCATGCGACGTGTGGCTGCCGACGTCCTCTTACAGTGCTGGTGGATTTGGGCCCTCTGCGAGCTTGCTTTGTTCTGCAGATCATAGCAGAGAAACATTTTGTGGCAAAGTCGTACACGCAGAGCAGTCCATGTTGCACTGCAGCAACCGACTGTGATGCTTGCGGCGCGCTGACTCTGCTCAGAGCTGCAGTGTGCTGTGAGTGATATGGTTTTCGGCCTGGTATGATGCCCGCTTCCCCTTTGCTTTGCGGGTGTTTCCTGCTCGCAGCAATGCGTGGTCTGTGCGGGGCTGGTATGCTTTTGTATGGTGCCTGCTGCGCCCTGACACTGGAAGTGTTCTTGTTGCGGCTGTAATTGCTCTGCTGTTGAGGGCACGTTTGCTTTTGCCGGCAGCGCTGGCAGAGCAATCTGTACTGATCTGGGCTTTCTGTGTGGGCTGTGATACCTCCTGTACCTGCTGTGCCCGACCCTATTGTCAGGCATCAAACATAACGGCACAGCATGTGGGCGCTGCTGTGTGCTGACTGTCCACTTGCATCGGTGCTAACATGTGTTGCATGCTCGGGGGTTTGGGCTAAACAGCCGGTGCTGATCGCATAGGATGCGGCGGTCAGGCATGATCATTTGAGGTTCCATGGGGCATGTGCTGCTGCCGTGGCTTAGCAAACTGAATCGAGGCCGACTAGCTGCAAGGCTGGTGGCTTTACAGTATGGTGGTGGGATGTTTCCAAAGAAGGGGCATTGCGGGTTACGTACATGTATGCGACGTGGTTTGTCGGCTGCCTACGTAAGACATCTGAGGCACAATTCAACGTATGAATGTTGGGAATGCATGCGCAAAAGCATGTAGCACAATGTGGCATCCTGTTCCATTTGTGTTTATAGAGACAAAATATATTTTGTATTGTCTGTTGTCTCATCCCACCCAGTGGCATGGTGCTCAATGCTGTTGGTTAGCTCATATGTTACACAAAAAGTTATGTTACATATTCTACGCAACAAGGAATGGGGCCATATTCCTTTTCCACTCATGTACGTGGGCTGCCGCCCAGCCACTGCGACTGTGTGCTGGTTCAGGCTCCACGCTGCAGTGATGAACCTGCAAGTGTGGGGCCTGCAAGTGTGGGGCCTGCAAGTGTGAGGCTCCACACTGCAGTGATGAACCTGCAAGAGTGAGGCCTGCAAGTGTGAGGCTCGATGCTGCAGTGATGAACCTGCAAGTGTCAGGCCTGCTGTTGGCAGCCACCTTACAACAGCGCTTGAGCGCTGCCAGTGGCACTGCATGGATGTGCATGGGGCTAAAGTAGGTGCATGTGTGCTGCCTCTAGGTTTGTGTGTAGTGTCAGTGTGCATGAGAGATGCTGTTAGCTGAGGCTGCTGTCTATTGCAAACTCCCCTGACTGCCAGCGATGCTGTGCTGCAACAACGCAGCTGTTTGCTGGTGTGAGATGAGTGTGATGCTCAGCTCGTGCTGCCTTGCCAGCAGCTGCCAACTTGCACACGCTATAGTGGCGACTTGGCGCAGCTGCTGCTCAGCAAGGCTTGCGGGAGGGCAGTCATGTGCACAATGGCTGCTGCTGGTGCTGGCGCTGCAAGTGCTGCAACAAGGCGGCGCTGCGCCGCTGAAACAGTGCATGGCAGCAGCTGCAGCTGCCCACATGTGCTCGTTGTTGTGTGCATTTGCTTTTGCACTTGGTGCTGTGCCTTGGTTATAGTGCTTGCAGATTTGCACAGCCTTGGTACCATTCAGTTCTTGCATGTACCGGCTGTGTGAACACATTGCTGCGCATGCATTTGGTGGTTCTACTCAGCACAGGGGCGCTGCACCTGCAGCTCCATGCCCCGCGCTGCTGCTAGCACCCCCTACGCGCTGCTACAGCAATGAATGCATGTGCTGCTTTCCTGTGTGTTTGCCGGGGCACCTGTGTGTGCGGCCCCACACCTGGATGGCTCTCTGAACAGGGCTGCGACCGCGTCAGAGCCCACAGCCTGCTAATAGGTATGCTACGGTTGAGCGCCGCCGCGCAGGCGCCTGCAGCAAGCACCAAAGCAGGCAGGGGCCCTGATGAGGAAAGGCTGATGGATGCAGTGTTTGTTCCTTTCCAAAGAGGATATTTTCATGGTTCTTGGCACCAGTGATCTTGCCTGTGAACTTCTGGTGCAAAAAGGCTTGTTTAAATTGTTGCGGGTGTCTGGCTGTATGGCAGGGGCTCCTGCTGGAGGCACGCTTACACGTATATGTACTGGTCTTACTGTGGACATGTATCACGTAGCATACATGCACTCTGCTTGGGCCTATGAAGTAAACAGCCCTTGCTTACGTGTAGCTGCAATCAGGGTGCACTGTCTGGCTCATGTCTTCATGAGAGTTGCGGCACTGGCGGGCGGGCAGTGTGGCGAGGCACAACACATGTTTTAAATGGGCGCCGGCCTCACATACCGTCTCCAGGCTTAACATACCCAGGAGGTGCAGAGCGGCCTGGGTAGCCACTCATTCACTCACTCACTGTGTACTATTTGGCTCGTGTTATGGGGGAGTGGGGGTTATGGGGAACTTGCGGCAGTGGTGGGTGGCGGTGTGGTGAGGCATGTATGTACTGCTTGGCTGGTGGTTTTATTATGGGCTTGCAGCACTGGTGGGTGGCGGTGTGGCGAGGTGCACGTGTTTTGAATGGGCGCCGGCCCCACTTACCGTCTCCAGCCTTAACATACCCAGGAGCTGCAGAGCGGCCTGGGTAGCCACTCATTCACTCACTCCCTGTCTACTATGGCTCGTTGTAATATGGGGGAGTGGGGGTTATGGGAAACTTGCGGCAGTGGTGGGTGGCGGTGTGGCGAGGCATGTATGTACGTCTTGGCTGGTGGTTTTATTTATGGGCTTGCGGCACTGGTGGGTGGCGGTGCGGTGAGGTGTGCAATGTACACCTTGAAGTGCAGCCGGCACTGTACTGTGGGCTACATGCATGCATGCTGGACGCACCTTTTGAGAACACACACTTGCATAAGGCTGCCTGAGAAGCTGCAAAGTGGGAGCAGTGAAGTGATGTCATGCTGGGATAGCTGTTATTTATGTTATGTTATGTTTAGGTTGCTGTGGATGTGAGGCACAATGTATTGCTGACCTGCATTCCCGCGTTGGCGGAGGATTGATCTGAGGTGTGGTGCCAATCAATAGCAAAGCTGCCACAGCATTTTGATGATGCGCAGACTGACACGTCAAGTGAGCGAAGTGTTGTGGTGGTATAATTATGTCACATGCACAGCCTTGGCACAGTACTGTGCTTGCAAGGACTGGTGTGGTTAGCACAATGCTGCAGCTGCATTTGGTGGTCCTAGTCAGCACAGTGTGCTGCACAATCAGGTGCATGCCCCGCGCTGCTGCTAACACCCCAATGCAGTGCTGCAGCAATGAATGCATGTCCTGCTTTGCTGTGTGTTTGCCGGGGCACCTGTGTGTGCGGCCCCACACCTGGATGGCTCTCTGAACAGGGCTGCGACCGCGTCAGAGCCCACAGCCTGCTAATAGGTATGCTACGGTTGGGCGCCGCCGCGCAGGCACCTGCAGCAAGCACCAAAGCAGGTTAGGCTGCAGGCATGATCGTGACGACCTTAATACACAGGGACTCTTGTATATCTTGTGTTGGTCTGCGTCTGGGGCTTGAGCCGGCATAGAACAGGCTGGAGTGCTATGAGCTGCCTGTGCTGGCCATTTCGCTGTTGGTGCGTATGTGACGGGCCAAATCTGTGGTTGCGTTTGCGGTAGGAGGCTGATAAAGCGCAGGGCCTGCATGCCAGGGGTGTTTGGCAGGGTAGGTTGCTGGTGTGATCAAGGTGCATCGTGATTGAGATATAAGAGACTCATACGAACCTGATCAGAGGCCGCAGCGCCCATGAGGCATTGGGTTTTGTGCTTTTGTTTTAATGCGTAGCTTTGGTTTGAGCACTTTTTTCCTGCAGTGCCTGCCTAACAGTTTGACCAGACACATCTGCCTGACTGGCAGCCTGACCTGTTGACTTAGTTCAGTGTCACTTTGTGTAGTTCTGTGTTGATATGTGTCATCCTGTGTTGCGCTGGGCATCCTATGTCATGCTGCTCTCAGTATGGAGCTCCTTTTGCGGCACAGCAAGTGCACCCATACTGTGTCAGTACCTCGGAGGAACACTGAAAATTTCACCAGTTGGGCTTGGCGCAATTTTTGCTGCTGCTGCTGCAGTAGCTGTTTGTGCCTTAGCCAAGGATGTAAAGGCTCTGGGTGCGCCTGCCTCAACTGCGCCTCCTATGCCACCAAAGCTGCTTGTCACCACAATGTGATTGTTGATGGTCTGTGCCCTGGCAGCAGCTTCCTGCTGCTTGCTTCATGAGATGCCCTACCAGTGCTGGTTGTGTTGGGCAGCGACGCCGTCTGGGTCAGATACAGCTGTACCATGTTCGTGCATGCAGCCAATCTAGGCATGGATGCTTACGCCGCCTGACTGGACCACAACTTCGAGCACATTGTTGCGTGCTGAGTTTGAATGCTGCCAATAAGCTTGTCGTCAGTGGAAGCAGGAGCAATGCCCAGTGTGAGCGGGTTCAGCAGCATCGACGTCGTGCAGGGGCAGCAGCTTCTTGTCGTGATGCAGCCAGGAAGGTGCACCATCACGCACTGCAGCAGCAGCAGCGTCATTGCTGCTGTCTGCAGTGCATACACTTGAGGTGACTCCCTTGTCACAAGTAGCCACGGCACGGCTTGCTCACGGCCACAAGTTATGTCGCTGTTGCCTGTTTGGGCTGTGTTTGACCAGATTGGGTTGTTGGGCTGTGTTTGACCAGCTTGGGTTGTTGGGCTGTGTTTGACCAGCAGATGGGGATGCCGCCAAGCTGTGACCTGCGAGATGTTTTGTGCGCCAATACTTATCGATGACTATAAGCAAAACGGTCCGAGAATGGCGGTTTAAAACGGGCTGGCCTGCATGATGCAACATCAGACTCCATGCTACAGACGTGGCAGAGGTGTGCTGATGGTCAGGTAGCGGTTGCCGCCATCAGCGGCGCGCAGCAGGCAGTCCATGCTGATGCCCGGTTGGCGTCCCGTGTAAACGAGAGTCGCACGCACCAGTTACTGTCTAAACATCAGCAACACTCGTTTGTTACCAGCAACTGCTGGCCGGGCAGCAGAAGCTGACAGCAAATCGGGATGAGCAAAGCAGTCGTGTGAAGGGTGTGTTGTAACATTCATGTAGATAATAAATCGTCCTTGACATTTAGCTTGCCCGCATGTAGCTGTGGTTTTGGAGACCGAGGGGTACATGGCATATGTCCCGAGGGAGCCAAAACTACAACGACATCAGGCTTGTCCGACAAGCCAGTGACTGGCCTTTCAAAAGCCCCAAGTTGGGAAGACACTGGCCACGGAAATACAGCAATTTCATCAGCTGGAATTTTAGAAGGGGGGGGGGGGAGAGGCACGCAAGAAAGTGAAGGACATCATCATACAAAACCTTGACAGGCCCCGGACACCAACCCACCCACCCCACCCCAGAAACGTGCGCTGTCAGGCCCCAGAAGTACATATATGTTTTTTAATAGCTATCATGTCATTTCTGGAACTTCAAAGCCGTGCTGTGACGTGGTTGCAACATCGCACGAACAATGTGATGTCACAGCTGTACTGCTACTGCCGCCACCCCCGGCGCGTCTCGACGTCTGTCTGCCACCTTGTTATCCTCTGGTAAATATGGCCAGGACACTAAAACGTGTGCAAACAACAGCACATGACCGAAGCTTTCATATGAGCCCACTCTTGCCTTCATCGGGCTCCTGGCAAAAAACTTTTTTGCCAGGAGTCCGAACTGAGTTCGGACCCCAAAGACAAGAAAGTGAAGAGGGCCCACAAACACCCCCCCCCCCCCAAAAACCACCTCAAAACCGCTGTGAAAAGTTGCAGTACATAATTTATGTAGTATACAAAGATGTTCTAAAGTTTCCAGCCAAAAAGGGATGATGATGCTGTCAGTGGAGGAAGTGCCCCTCTCCCCCTGCTATCTTCAGGATTTTGTAAAAACTTTACACAGTACGAAATGCTACTGTACTACTGATGCCGCGCGGTTTGGCGGCAAGCTCTGCACCGGAACAGCCGGGGTCTTGCCCGACCAGGTGACAGGCTGTCCAACGTTGCAGCCGCATCTCAGCAGACTGCACTTAAACAACCTCTATCATACAACCAACAAGTACATATGTTGTATCTATAGGCTTGCAGTGAACAAACCCACAAACGTTATCGGGTCAAACCTAATTCAAACTGTAACAAATAACTAACGACCGACTTCAATCGATATTGTCTGGCGCAACTAAGCCACAGCGTCTTTATTGTACGTCACCATGCTTCATTGTCAGCCTCATTGCGCTCCAATTGACACTACAGCAACAGACAGTCGCCTATGCCTCGTCGACATCAGGCGTCGACGCCTGATGGGTTACAGCCAGACGACAAGTAGATAGATTACTGCCAGCCAATGGAATCATAGCAGACACCCTGACAAAGAACGTGCGTGATGCGGACGTCGCAGCTGACATGACGCAGCGGGAGCTGCAGAGCACTGCACAGCACTCATCGCAGTCCTGCTTGTAAACACTGCGCCGACTAAAAATAAACTTTCAGGTGCCATCTGCCGACTTGGCGAGATGCTTGAGAGACACAGACAGGGCGTGAAGCTCTGGGTGCAGTGCAACTCTCGTCATGAGTTACTGACCATGGCAGGCTGCATCTGGGGACGAAGGCATCCTGCAAGACCGTTGCAAAGGCAGGTGCTGCACATGGGCGATGAAGTGTGGCGCTCAACGTCACCGTCATTCCAAACAAGAACACAAAGGCCAGCATCAACTGTGCCATGAGGGCCGTTGCAGCTCTCATGCAGGCGCACCACCCCCACATCACGGCAGAGCCGCACCTCCGTCCTACAGGACATGCTGCTGCCCTTGACCCAAATTTTATCACGAAGGTGAGGTCAAACATGCTGTCCTGCAAGATGTTACCTGGCAGGTCAACATTACTGCTCACCAACACCGCATGTGACCTGCCAGCTGTCCTGCAAGCCGTCTTTGCCGTGCAGTTGCTGCTCTGCATGCATGTCATCACCGGCCATGTGCATCTGCAGCACTGGCAACTACAAACCAGCATGCAGGGATCGATGCACGTCAGCTGTCTAACCCTGCTGCTTGTTGTGTGCCGCGTGCCTGCAGGCCTGCTTAGGCAGAACAGCAGCACCTCCAGCGACAGCACCACAGGCAACAAATTAAAACCTCTTAGGAACACTTGCGTGTTGTTGCTGGCTGAACCTGCGCATGTGGTAAGTCTGAACCCTATTCAAATGCATGGTTTCACCTGTTTTGTCATGCAGTTTCACCTCTTGTGCCAGGCACCGGTTTCCTGCAAGCCGAGAAATGGCCTTCAACGCATGCCTGCTGCTGATACGTGCTGTGCTTGTATGCACTGCTACCAGTCTACTCGCTTGTACAGTCCCTCTGGGCAACATGCGATGCAGGATTTGCCATGCCGCAACTATTGCCTACCTGTTGGGCAATTTCCAGCTTGCAAGATGCTTTGACACCTTTCATGTCACCTTCTTGCGGGAGCAACCATGCCCCGTTCATGCTACAACACCCAAGCCACCTGGCCATACACCACCTTGCAAGCATCAGCAGTAACCCGCCGTCTCTCGGATTTGAAATATTTACGAAACCTGACAAAAGGCCGGACAGCATGCATGTAGCCCCTGATGTTTGAACAAGGCCGGAAAACATGGCCGGGTGATCCGGCTGTTTCAACCCCAACGTGCAAAAGGCCAGTGACAAGTTTGTGACATAACACATCTTACATTGTTGCAACAACGACACCACGCTCTGCACATTCATAACCCCACAGATTGTGGGCATAAACTGCCAACGGTTGTACACCTGTACAGGCCTAGGCACCACTGGTGCAGGTGACCTGCAGCAGTTGCTGCAGGCCCCAACACGACCAAGGAACAGTGCAGCGCTATGTGCTGCTGTCACCCCGTTGGCTTCCGCAGCCTAAATAATCCGGAGCCCGGCGCATGCTGAGTAACAATATGTCCGCAACAATTGATAATTCATTTGCTGCTCACAAGGTCTCCTGAACACTCAAGTCATCTAGATTCCCTAGATCTAGGGAACCTAGCAAGCATACCACACACGGACCAACACGCTCAGCGATTGTTCACCTAACCAGCTATGCGAGCCAGAACCTGTTCAAGCTCCAAGCCGGAATCAGGTGTTGAGGATTGCACCAAACAATGTCTAGCTAGCTATGCGAGCCAAGACCTGCTGAAGCTCCAAGCAAGCACGCTGCTTAGCTGCCGCCTCCCACCCCTCCTCACCAAGACCCCTCCCTGCCCCATCCAGCCCTAATGTTGTTGCTGCTGCTGCCCTTGCCTGCCCTGCCCTCGCCAGCCGCATCGCCACACCCTCATCTAGCCTGTACCCTAGCAGCTGCAAAGACCTAGCCAGTGCAACCAGTTCCTGCAGCTGCAGTGCTGGCAGGTGCTGCTGGCAGTGTTGCAGCACCAGCTGCAGCCATGCTGCATCTGGCCGCGACTGGAAGGCTGCTGCAGCAGACAGCAGCAGCACACCTGCCTGGCCTGACATACCCGGGAGCTGCGCTGCTGCTGCTGCAGACCAAGCAGCGATCCATTGCGGTGGTGGGCTGGCCCCTAGCTGTTGCAATGCATGGCCCAGCACTGCCAAATCAGGGCCCTCCATAGATTGCAGCTGAGCAAAGCTGGCAGCTTCTGCTGCTGCCAACAGCTGCGGCCTCACAGCTACGAAGCCTTGCAGGCTGCTGCTGCTGCTGCTGCTGGACGTTTCATCCCTGCTGCTGTCTGTGCCGCTGGCACTGGTGAAGCTTGTACTGCTGCTGCTGCTGCTCATGCTGCTGATGGAGTGGCTGCTGCCGAGCATGCCGCCACTGCCTTGTATTGCTGCAGCGTCCGCTGCAGCGACAACCATCTCTGTCATTGCCTGCTGCTGAGCGACCCCTAACAACGCAACTGACAACTGATGCCCGTCCATCCTCTGCATAACAACCGACAGCTGCTGCAGTGCTTGGTCAGGCCAGCCAGGCAAATGCCCAGGCACATGCCGCAGCTTCCCAAGCGCCATTAGTAATGCAGCAAGCTGCGCTGGTGGAGCTCCAGCCCACTGCTGCTGCCCCCAGCCAGCCACCACTTGCTGAGACGCAGCCCTGCACCACGCCTCACTAGGTCTGAACCCTAAACCAGAGCTGCCAGCTGCCAGGTCACTGAACCGCACCAGCAAATCCAGCCAAAGCAGTGAGGGCAGCCTCCCTGGATCTTCTAGCATCGCACCACACAGTGCACTGCACAACCCCGGGCTTGGAGTATAGCCAGATCTTGAACCCCAAACCCCGCCGGTGGTCACAGCAGCAGCGAGCTGCGGCAGCAGGGTTTGCGCCATCTTGCTGCTGCTGGCTGTGCCCTTGCGGTGCAGCTGCTGGGAAACTTGGTGCAGAAGCTCATCAAGCAGCAGCGGTGTGGCTGGCGGCTGCTGCATTGCCAGCAGGGACTCCAGGCACAGCCACACCGGCGTGGCGCCCATGCCCTGTAGTTGAACCACACAACAGCAGCAGCAACAGTGCATATAAGCAGTTGCGTGATCATGAAGAAGAGAAGTCACAGTTGCATGCGCTGAGCATGCACAGCGTGCAAGTCCTGGCTCATGCAAGTTGTGTGGCTCTGTTCCTCACCACCTTTTGAACCGCCTGCTGGCTGAGGCACATTGTGCACACTGCGATAAACACTTCATGCTTGCATGCTTGCAGTGGATGGCTTGATGTATGCAGCATTAGCAAAGATCTGATAGAAGGCGTGAAGCTGTGATATTGCGCCCCACCTGGCTAGGCCGCGCGAGCCCTTTCTTGATGTGTGCTGCCAGCACCGCCTGCAGCTCATCACCCGGCGGGGCCCCAGCCGCCACCAGCCCCTCTAGCATCGTTGCCACGCCCATGGCATCAAACTTGTGCACCAGCCGCAGCAGCCGCTGCTGCAGGCCTGCCATGAAGTCTGCTGGCGGCTGGGCCCTGAAGGCTTTGAGGCTCTGCAGCAGCAGTAGCGCTGCGAGGGCTTCCAGGGTGGGCAGTTGCGGCTGCAGCGCTGATAAGGCGGCCTCCAGCCATCCTGGCGATGCCGGGGAGTCCCCAGCTATAGCCAGCAGCTGCAGGTCATATGAAGTGGAAAGTGTGGCAGCACAATACAACTGAAGGTTCAAGCAATCCCACAGCAAACGCGCGTTGTATTGAAGGCACAGGGTGCCTGCGTCCCTTTACACTGCCAAGGATGCACGCGCATACACGCAAGGATGGCAGCAAGAGTTTGTGTGCTCTGTAATGTGAACACTTCAGCAAGCACAGATGCACTGGCGTTAAACGCCACACAACACACATGCCCAATACCAACAACATTCCGGCCGCCAGAGATTAGGAAAGTTACCTGCAGCAAGCTGCATGTAGCGCTGGGGTTGAACGTCGCCAGGTGGGGCCGAGCCACCTCACACAGGCAGTGCAAGCAGGACGACGGCAGCTGCAACAGCGGACGGCGGCGGCGGCGGCAGCAGCAAATGCATCAGTTGGCCCTCTGGCTGAACAGCAGCATCCATGGCTGTAGCTACTTGCTGTCTGACTTGAAGCCGTGCAAACAACAACATGCGCATATGCCGCAGACCAAACAGCAGCACACGCTTGCATAGTGCAGCAATCGCAAACTTATAGCCACAGCCTGGTGAGCGCAGTCGATATTCATGAAGATGCACTGCAAGAACACCTGTTGCCAACGGCATGCTGCAATCATCGGTGACAGGTACCTGTGCATCCAGCAGCAGCAACCCTTGCACCAGCTGTTGAAGCTCCTCTGAAGTAGCGCGAGGCAGCACCTGGGTACAGCAGCAGGCAGCAGCAGACAGAGAATGTTGCATGGGGTAGGCTGTGGTGCGCAACAGCTGTGTCCCCAGAGCTTCGCTTATGTGACTGTTGCAGCATGTTTGTTGCCATGACCACAACAATCGAAAGCATATAGGGTACCTTGTCAACTCCATGGTCTAAAGCGTACCCAACCTTGTACCCGCGCCCAAGGATGGCCGGCCGCCTGCTCACGCGCCGCAATCATGCAGGCAGAAGCACACATGTGTGCGGACAAACACACGCATGCAGACCAAGCACGCATGTGCAATACACGCGCTATCACGCACGCGCACACAAGCGCACACACCTACGCATGCACAGCGCGATACATACGTACACGCGCACCTGTGCGCATGTACACTACAAGAACACACGAGCGGGCACGCAAGCACGCATACAAAACCACATCCACACATGTACGATGAGACACACAGGCGCGCACGACAAGCATGCCCGCACAGGAACACGCGTGTGTGCATGCATGCTTAGACGAGTATGCATCCGCGCTGTAGCACAGCTGAGACACTGGCCTGGTAGAGCAATGTCTCCATGACATGCACACACAACACACATGCACGCGTGCACACTTGGCGTGCGCACGCGCAACACATGAACAAAGTACAAATGCAAAACCACACAAGTGCGTACCCAGGTACGCACGCGCACATGCACAAACGCACCCACGCGCACACACGCATGGGCGCGTGCATGCACACACATGTATGCGCGCACACGCCCGGCAGACACATGGGCGCGCGCACACACCACGGACACACGCGTGCAGAAACATGTGCCGCAGATGCACAAGCACACACACGTGCACACACGGGCGCCCACATGATTGCACAAGCGCCAGCACGCCCGCATGCGTGCACAAGCATGCCACCACATACAAGCACACGCCCGCGTGCACGCATGCATGCACATGCCTGCGCGGATGCACAAACACATGAGCTTATGCGAGCGCGCACACATGCGTGCACATGCACATCCACAATCACACACGCCAATGCAGAATCACACTCACGCGAGCATGCGCTCGCGCCGCGTTGGAAGGCTCGCACACACATAGATATGCACACACCAGCAGGCACGTGTGCATTCACGCTCAGAAGAACATATAGGTGCATGAATGCATGAGTCAGCACACAAAACACCCCCCACCCGCGCACACAGCCACAGTGTTGCACACCCATGCACACGGCCTCAAACACGCGCACACGCGTGCACGCACCGAATCACACACAAACAAATGCACACCCGCGCACGCGCACGCACATACGCACATATGCACACACGCGCATGTACGCACACAAGCCCACACGCACACGCACATACATATGTGCGCGCACATACACATGAGAGCAGGCGCGCGCGCACATACACACGAGAGCAGGCGCGCGCGCACGCACGCACGCACGCACGCACGCACGCACGCACGCACGCACGCACGCACGCACGCACGCACACACACAAGCCCATATGCGTGCGCAAGCACACATAAGCCCACGTGCGCGTCACGCGTACACACACTCACACGCACACGCGAAAGCACGCGCGCGCATGCGCACAGTAGGCCGCACAGTGCGTGACGCGCACACATGCACAACGCACAAGCATGCGCATGCGCACGTACACACACATAAGCCCGCAAGCGCGCGCGCATGCACATACAAACACACGCCCACGCGCGCAAGCACACACGTCCACACACGCGCGTGCGCGCGCACACAAGCCCACACGCGAGCACGCACACGCACACAAGCCCATACGCGCGCACGCACACGCACACACGCGCGCACAAAAGCCCACATGCACGCGCATGCACACACAAGCCGACACGTGCGCACACTCAAACAAGCCCACACACGCGCGCCGCAGGCACACGCACATACGCACGTGCGCGGCGCCGCACACACTTGCACAAACGCGTGCGCGCTCGCCGCACACGCACGCACATGCGCACGCGCGCGCCCGGCACATGCACGCACACGTGCGCGCGCCGCACACGCTTGCACACACACGCACACGCACGCACACGCACGCACACAAGCCCACAAACGTGTGCGCAAGCACACAAACCCACACGCGCACACGTACACAAGCCCACACATGCCAGCACACACACAAGGCCACACAAATGTGCGCGTATCAACATATGCGCGCCAACGCTCACACAAGCCCACACACACACACGCACACATGCCGGTGCACGCGCACAAGCCCAACACGCGGACACGAACACTAGCGCGCGCAAGCACACACATATACGCGCGCGCGTTGCACACACTCGCACACACGCGCGCGCCGCATGCACAAGCCCACACGCACACGCGCATGCGCACGCACACACGCACGTGTACACACATGCATACATAGCTTGAAGCAACCACACAGCGCACAGACAGTTCGAACCACAGGCAAAGAACATGCACATGCTCATGTGCGCTTCAGCATGCTCATAGCAACAATCGCACATGCAAACACCAGTGCTTGCAAAATCATCGGAACAAGGGCTGCACTGTAGCTGAGCTCAGCAGATCATTGCATGCCTCACCTGCTCCAGCCGTGTTATGATGGCATCCTCCAGCTGCGGGCTCAGCGGCAGCTGCAGCCGAGCCGCGCTGCTCACCAAGCTAGCAAGGGCCTGAGGCCCAAGCCCAGGCAGTACACCCAGGCAATAGCGCTCCAGCGCACCCTCAAAGTCAGCTGTGGGGCGGTACATCAGCTGGCTGTAGCACTCCAACAGCAGCAGCCAGCCCTGAAGCACAGTGAAGCAGTGCAGTACAGGGGCGGTACATCAACCAGCTGTAGCACTCCAGCAGCAGCAGCCAGCAGCCAGCCCTGCAGGGCACCACACCGTGCACGTAGTTGCATTGTGCAGCACAGTTGACAGCGGTACGATGGGTGTGAGGCCTCTGCAGTCACTGCAGTGGGGCGCGGACGTTGCTGCATGAGTGAGGCGAGCTGCAAGCAGGCCCGATAGGGTACTGTGCACATCTGAAGTCATAACACCATCAGGCCAAGGCAAGTACCACAGAACAGACAACAGCGGATGCGCATGTACAACAACATGCACGTACCTTTGGGCTGAGCGCCTCATCCGATGGCGCGCGAGAGTTCGTGTTGAGCAGCGCTGTCTCGTGTGACGCCAGCCAGGCCTGTGGCGGCCGCCCACCCATCTCACACATGCTGGCCAGTGCGATAACCAGTTGCGCGGGAGTGAGCACTGGCAACTGCATCTGCAGGCCCAAGCAGCACAGCAGCAGGGTAAGTGGCAGCGGCATGTGGCTTGGCATGCGCAGCTGATGCTAAGGCCGGTTGCGGTCGGTTACGCGTTTTGTTAGCGACATCATGATGGCCAGCCCGCCAGCCAGCATCACGGTAGCACACTAGCTGGTCTGATCCGCACCTGAAGCGTAGACAGGAAGCCCTGCCACCATATGTTGTTGGGGCGCGTCTGGCTGCCCGCCAGCAACCCCAGCAGCCGCAGCATGTCCTGAGGCGTGAGCCTGCTGTAGTTGACGTGGCACTGCAAGACAGGTCGGCAACACAGCAGAGAATGCGAGCAGAGGGACACAGATATATGTGGTGTTGGCACCAACCCCACCAGGCACAGCATGTCCTGAGGCGTCAGCCTGCTGTACTTGACTGTACATTGACGTGGCACTGTAAGATGTCGGCAGCACAGCAGCAATTGCGAGCAGACGAACGCTCTTCATATGTGTGATGTGGAATGCAGTTAGAAAGGGTGAGACGAGCATTACTCCGCTGTGGCAATGCACCATGATGCAGTGGGTTGTGCACACCAGCAGCACGTGCCCAGCTGCCTTAGCACGAACAGAGTGTGACAGCATGCCACGGTGCTAGAGAAGCAAATTGTGAGCTACGATCATACGGAGTAAGCACAACAGCTGAAGCCCAACAACCCCACCTGCACCAGCAGCTCATCCACGCCCTCCGGCTCCAGCACCTGGGGCCCGTACGACTCCAGCAGCGCTAGCAGCTGTTGCAGCTCAGGCAGGTCCACCACACGGCAGTGGCCCTGCAGCAGCATGAGCATGAGCAGCACAACAGCAGTGTTGGGTGGATTGTGCAGCAGCACAGCCAGCACTACAGCATACAGCTGCTGCAGCTCGCGCACAATGTGTCAGTGGCCCTGCAGCAGGTCTGTGGTTTATGGTATGTGCCGCCGCAGCAGAGCACAGTGCAGCTTGTGTGGAAAAGGATGCTGACACGCTACACGTGTGTTTGGCATGCAAGTGAAGCATTGGACCAGCAAATGTCCAGCAGTCAGCAAGTACAGCATTGCCAGACTTGACTCTAGTGCGGCTGAGCTGCTCAACAGCATCAACACTGCTCAGTACCAGCAACATTCATGCACAAGCACACAGGCAATGCTAGCAGAAACCACACATGCACGCGTGCGCCCACCTGCAGCGACCGCATCACGTCTGCCACCCAGCTTTGCTCAACAGGTAGTTTCATGGCTTCAACAACAGACAGCAGACCCAGCACCTGACCCACCACCACACTGCTTGCTGCAAGTGACTGCACCCCCACTGCAGCTCCGGGAGCCGTGCCACCAGCAGCAAGAGGCACAGCCGCACCACTGCTACCCCAGCCTGCCGCCAAACTACTGCTGCTGTTGCTGAGTAATGACTGCTGGTCTATGCCCTTGCCATTGCTGCTGCTGCTGCTGCCTGCGCCGTTGCTGCGGTTGTTACCGTTAACCTTGGACTGCAACTGCCAGCTGGACTCTAAGCTCCTGCGTGCAAGGTTTATGTTTCTGCCAGGCTGAAAGGATCCAGCCTGCAGCAGCCACGGCTCTCCATCTTCTGCTTGCTGCTGCTCTTCGTCAGCAGATGCATCCACCCAGCTGCTGCTGCTGCTACTGCTGTCGACACTGCTGCTGCCGGCACCGCTGCCAGCTGGGCCTATGGCAGAGCCGCTGCTGCTGTCTAGCAGCATGCTACGGACGCCTTCACTGTCACTTCTGCTGCTGCTGCTGCTGCTGCTGTTCGCATAGAACTTCTGCCGCACTGACGTGCTGTGCACACTGATCTTCTCAGCTGCCTCATCCAGCAACAGGTCCAGCCAGGCATCAGCAGGTGTGAAGTTCAAGGTGAAAAAGCCACGCAGAAGTTTGACCAGTGCCCCAGGATCTGGAGTTGACTCGATGAGCGGCTCAGCATGCGCTGCAAGTGCAGCAAGCAGTTTGGAGTCGCCGCCACTGCTGCTTCTACTGCTTGTACTGCTGCTGCTGCTGCTGCTGCTGCTGCTGCCAGTTGCTGTGCTGCTTGTTCTGTCATACAGCTGTACTGCCTCCAGTCCCGCTTCCAGCTGCCCCAGCACAGACAGCATTGTGCCCAAGCTCTGCACATCCCACTCCCGCAGCCCTTCATCTACTGCTACAAGGTACTGCTGCAGCCAGCCGCCAGCAGCAGCAGATGGCTGATACCCAAGCAGTGCCAGCCCCTGCAGCAGCAGCGCTAACTCCCTAGGGCTGCACAACCCTAGCTGCCCCTGGCTAGCTGCCTCAAAACCCTGCAGCCAAGCAGCTGAGGGTTTGAGGTCCAGGGTTAGACAGGCCCCAAGCACTGCAAGCAGCTCCTGTATGCCCATGGCTGCCATGTTGTGTGTTAGGGTCTGCAGGAAGAGCTGGCTCCAGGTGTTGGGTGGCTTGCAGCCCCAGCGCTGAAGGGCATAGGAGATGAGGGCGAGCTCCCTGGCGCTGCAGCTAGGCAAGTGCGGCTGTGGGACACATTTCACGCGGCGCACAAAGGCACAGACGGCAGACAGTGCAGTGCAGAACAAAGGCGATGAGGACGAGGTGCACCTAGGCAAGTGCGGCAGCCGGAAGCAGCCGATGCATCGCGGAATGGCATATACAATGGAGCCAGGGGCGTAAAGATGTGAACATGGTATGCTTGAAGGGAACCATTACATAGGATAAAAAGTCAGCAGCTGCGCAACCAGAACATACTGCAAACTATGCATCAGCATGCAGCGTTCTGCTGCAGTGATACGCTGCTTTTTTCCATCAAAACCACTCTCACCTGCAGTGCCACGAACCACAGCCCTGCCCAGGGCTTGCTGGGGTTGCCGCCATACGCGAGCAGCGCAGCCCCTGCACGGGCCAGCTGCCCCAGCTGCAGCTGCTTCATGTATGGCAGCAGCGCACCCATCCATGCCTGCAGCAACAGCAGCAGGAGCAGCAGCAGCAGCAGCAGCAGCAGCAGCAGTGTTGAGAGACCAAAGAAGGCTGCATTATGGGCAGCAGGGAGTGTCAAATGAGTGCTGGACAGGCAGATAGCACTTCAGACAGAGGACAAGATGGTGTGCGTGGGTCAAGAGAGATTGGAAGGAGGAGGGTGGCACAGTCAAACGAAGCACTCAGACCCCGCAATAAGAACAGAGCGCTTACACTTCTCAAGGCACCGCATGTCAATGTCAAGGAGGATCACACCACGTTACATCTGCTGTGTTATAACACCCCACCCACCTGCATCCACAGCTGGCTGGGCCGTGCCAGCTGCACAGCCGCCTCCGCCAGGTCCAGCAGCTCATGCGGCTCGTACAGGTGCATCTGCACCTGGATGGCACGCAGCACGTCACGCACCAGCGCCTGCGCAAACACAGCAACAGCAAGCAGAGCAGTCTTCTGACTGGTCATGCTTGCAGGAATGGCGGCAACAGTGGGGTTCCTGCAAGAACCTGCGATATGGATATCTCTGCGGAGAAAAGACAGCTGCCGCTGGAATGCAACCTCGCTGCGAGCCAACTTGCTTGAAGCAGGTGCACAGACACGTGACTCTCGGGCCAAAGCTGCTGCACGCTGCTGCTGCTGCACGCTGCTGCCGCTGCACGCAGCTGCTTCCCAGCTGGTATTGCACGCAGCCGTTGCTGCGCGCCGCTACTGCAGCAGCTTACTCACCCTTAGTCTTGTGACCTGTGTCCACGACTGCACTTTCCCACGCGCATGTAGCGCCTGCCATACCGCCTTCCAGCTGCCACTGCTGTTTCTCCTGTTGCTGCCAGGCAACCCTGGCTGCTGCAAACCAACGGCAGAAGCTACTGCTGCTGCTGTTCCTGCAAGCTCAGTGTCAGACCTCATGCCTGGCTGCAGCTGCATCTCTGGTAGCTGCTCTGCCAGCTGCAGCAGAATGGCATAGCAGTGCTGGTAGCTGGGGGTGCTGCGGTACCCATAGAACACATCATACAGCTGCTGCCAGCTGTCAGCCTCTAAGATTGAGAGGCCTATGTCAACGCTGTCCCTGGCTGGGTTGCCACTGTAACTGCTGCTGCTGCTGCTGCCACTGCCGCTGCCGCCAGTGCTGTTCCTGCAAGCAACTGGGTGGGCCAGCCTGTGGCAACCATGCTGTAGCCGCAAGCCAGTGCCGCTGGAGCTGCCGCATATGCTGCCGATGTAAGGTAGGCTATGTTGTTGCTGCTGCTGCGGGTTGTATGTGATGCTGCCATAATGTGCAGCAGTGCTGCAGCATGCTGTTCTAACACCAGCTGTGTGTGAGCCCTGCAAGTGAAACCAACAGGGTGCCATGAACAAGTAGCAGCAATACAACTTCCCGCCCCACAGTTTGACGCGTATGTGCACAGGAAGCTGCAACAGACAGATGATACGGGCAGCATAACATTACCACTGGTGTTGGGGGAAATTGCTGACTTGTGTCAAGTGCTGGCAGCCACCACTACACGAAACCCTCAAAGTACAAACATCGTATAAAATTCACTGCCGGTGCTTGGCTGCTGGGGCTTCGTAGCGGCACGCGGCCCACCCGGCTGCCTGACTGCTGCTGTGTGCCTGCTGCTGTGCAAGTTCCCACCTGACGCTGCACTCCGGTTGCTGGGCGGTGGCCTGGCAGAGCAAGACGCTTGCAATACATGTATAATTTCTAGTTCATTTCCCTCTCTCTTAATGCGAGCAAGTCAAGCGAGGCTGTTGGCTGTTTGCAAACGGTGTTCGCAAGATGCCCCACTCCGGTGCTTTACAGCACAGCAGGTCACAATAATAACTGATCAACGTGTTAATGAAGTATCATCAGGGATTCAGCAGCAGCCTAGCGTGGACTGTCGGAACTGCCGTGCCAAGGAACCACCGTATGCAGCAGACCAGCCCCTCGCGCAATAGCCTGCCTCACAGATTGTGCCTAAAGAGGCGTTGCATGCAGCACGACTCGCACAGGTGCACGTGCTGGCGCGATAAAACATTTGATGATGACTGGGGTTTGAGCAGACGTGAAGTACAGCAGAAGGGGGACAAGCGTGAATTGGTAAGATTTCGACACCTTACACGCCCATTGCAACCTTTTACTTGTCATCAGGCACCTGCCGCTACGGGCATGAACCCATTACAGGTGTCAGAAGTTCCTTTGTACTGCTGTGTTTGGTGGCTTGGAGATATGTGAAGTGTTCAGCAACATTGCTTGCTGCAACATGTCATACTTGAACATTTCACAGGTAAGTCAGGCAGTAGCACAGTCCTCAGCAGCCACGGACGCCTGTGACTGCAGTACCCAGTTGATGAGTGGCCGCTGCATGCACTGTGCTAATTATTTTGCACCATACATTGCATGCAAACTTCAGGCAGCTTGGAGCCTTGTGCTTTCTAAAGACCCTCGCATTCAGCCCAAGTCTGCAGGCCCAGACATCGGCAGTGAAGATGCTGGTGCAGACCTGCCACCACTCTTTGACAGCCCCAGCACTCTTACAACAGCCGCAGCTGCACCACAGCAGCCAACTACAGACAGCAGCAGCAAGGAACGGCAGCATGGCAGGAGCGGGGCAATCAGCTTTGTTGGCAGCTCGCAGCGAAACTCAATTGTGGGCAAGCCTCCAACAGCTGACAAGCGAGCGAGCACCATGCAGGCAAAGCCAGCACAGCAGCAGCTATCGCAGCAGCAGCTGGACGATGCAGCCAAAGCAGCAGCAGCAGCAGCAGCAGCAGCAGCAGAAGAAGAAGAGGAACAGGCAGGTGCTCTCCCAATGGTCCTGAGAACAGGGCAACCCAAACACCAAGGTGAGCAGTTGACTCAAGCAGGCAAGCACTAACTTCAGGATGGCTTCTTTGCAGGACAACAGCAGCACTCCTGGAACATTGCAGAGCAGTGTTTGGTCGTTCCTGCAAGCATGCTTGAACTTGAAACCCTACGTGTGTGCTCTGCTTTCACTCGCTGCAGTGTCAGCACCAGCAGCATGGTCCCCAAACAGTGGCCAGGGCCCCAGCAGGTGGCTGGAGGCAGCCCACGGGCCCCTGTGGCAGGCACAGGCTGCAGCAGCAGCACGTCAGGCAGCTGCAGCCAACAGGCACGTGCTTGGTCAGCTGGAGCAGCGCAGGGCGGCCCTGCTCAAGGTGAGAATGGTGCGAATCAGCCGGTTCTTCAGGTCACTGCAGAGTATTGCAGCTGTGACTGTGCTGCAGCACAATTGCAGGAGCAGCTGCCTACGCCACATGAAGTGGTTTGAACTGCTGTCTGCATGTGTGGCTCATGCAACGAGCAATAGCCGAGGCTGCTGTTGTGTATGCACTTGCAGGAGCTGGGCAGTGCTCGCGATATGGACTTCAAGCGCCTGCTGCAGCTGGTGCAGGCATACTCTGATGCTGTGCAGGCCTTGCTGGAAGCAGGGCAGGCAGCAGCACTGCGCCAGCAGCAGGAGTATGTGCAGCAGCTGACAGCTGACGCTGCTGCAGTTGTTGGCGGCAGCATTGAGTCGGCGCTGGCAGCAGCGCACAAGGCACATCAGCAGCAGGTAAGGTGGTGTGCCGTTACAACTGTTGAACAGTGGGCTGCTGCAGCTGAGTGCATGTGTGGACATGCGGCAGAAGTTTTAGCTTAGCTCGCTGAGCAGCAGCATGCAACACGCGTACACTGCTATGAATACTAAAGTGCTGCAGACATTTTAAGCAGCCGTACAGCAGCTACTAGCTATCACAGCATGCGCTAGGGTAGATGCTGACCTCAAGCTTACCACGCTCTCAACGGAGTGCACATGAGCACCATGGCTTATTCGTGCCTGCAGGTGTCCCTGCTGCAGCAGTCAGAGGCATCCAAGCTGCAGGCAGCGCGGCTCAGCTCAGCGCAGCAGCTGGAGGCCACGTTGCAGCTGCAGCAGCAGGCCGCGCAGCAGCAGCTACAGCAGGAGACGCAGCAGCTGCAGGACAGCTGGTCGGCGCGCTGCAGGATTGCTGAGGCAGCTGCAGAGAAGCAGGAGGCTCTTAGAGCGGCTGCAGAGTCAGAGGTGAGATGAGGCTGTATGCTTTGCAGGATCACGTTCGGTGCAGCTGCAGAATCAGCCTTCAGGATGGCAGCAGTACGACATTGTTGTGGCCCACAAATTTCCGGCTACATGTTTGAGAACCCACTGCACTCTTTAGCGCGAGCAGCTTTGTGTCCCCAGAATTTGCAACTTTTGTCACATGCTTCATGGAAACGAGCAGGGCCGATGGCGACGGCTTGCTATGGCTTAAATGGTAACATGATTATCCCTATTCCAGGAATATTTTCATTATTTTTTTGCTGTTATGATGATGATGGAGACGAGCAGCTCATGCATCAGCGCCAGCTGACTGCAGGCAAGCGGCACAAGATCTGCTGACAGGCACTGCTGTAACTGCCATTCTCGTGTGCCTGCAGTGCTCCAAGCTGCGGGCGGAGCTGGCATCTGCCAAGCGTGAGGCAGCCAGCTGGCGATCACGCTGGGAGAGAGACTGCACAGCCAACGGCGGCATGAGCAGCAGCGGTGTGGCAGGGCTAGGCGCAGCTGCTGGCAGCAGTGCGGGCGGCCTAGACAGCAGCATAGTCAGGGCTAGCAGTAGCGGTGTCACAGCTGCTGCATTTGAGTTTGGTTATGGGCGGAGAGCCTCACGGGCTTCCAATACAGGATGATCACGGCTTCATGGTGTTACATTTCATGTGTAGTACTCGGGCGTGCTGCCAGCAATGCTGGCCCAGCATTATGCCATGAGGGCACAGCACTCGTAAGCCGACAACTGAAGGCGTGAAAGCATGCAGCAGTGCATGCACACAGAGCAGCTTCACGTCTCGCCAATAACCATCTCACCGCCAGATGCACATCCAAAAGCCAAACGCCAGCGCCATGGTACATTTGTCACTTGGAGTCACAATAGGTTGGCCACTTGATGCAGTCGATGAAACCACATTCAAAAAATGCTTTGGTCTCGTGCTGCAACACAGCAACATGAAATAGCAACCGTGTGCTCGTGTGGTGGCTCACACCATCTGAGATCATCTCACTATGATAGTGACTGGGCTCACATGCACCCACTTTCCTCATGCTCATTGTGCGATTGCTTCGACCTGCTGCTGCTGCTGCTGATCAGCAGAGCCCCGAGGCACTCACGCTGTACGGCACACACAGCTGCTGCCCCTGCTGCTGCTGCTGCTGCTGCTGCTGCCAGCTTTGCTGCTGCTGCAGTGGCACATCCTTTGCCTTGCTCAAAAGCGCATAGCGCTGGCTGCCCTCCCAAAACAGCGCCACTCTGCATGATGCTGCTTGGCCCCACCCTTCACCAAGCGCAGGAGCCAGCCATGCTGCTGAAGAAGAGGACAGGCCGCTGCTGCTCTTGGCTGCTGCTGCGATGCTGGACGCTGAGTCAGCGATGCGCATGACAACCTGCAGGCAGCGCAGCCAGCAGCTCGGTTGGAAACGGCAGCAACGCAACGCAAATCAGGCCAGCAACTGCCAATGCGGACTATGCATGTGAATACGACACACCCTGCACATACATGAATAATCTGGGCATATGATCATTGCACGTGAAGCACACTCGCCCACCTGATTCATCATGACCACTGCCACGCCGTGCTGCTCAGCCAGTGCAGCCAGCTGCTGCGCCATGGCTGTCATCAGCCGCGCCCGCTGGCCGGCATCAGGGAAGGCCTGCCTGAAGTGGAAGGTGGCACTGTCCAGCACCACCAGCGACACCTGGCAGCAGCACATGTAGCAGACAGTGCGCCTAATCAGATCAGATCTCCGCAACAAAGTCTTCTCATGCAAAGGGGTTGGTGTGCAATTTACTCGTTTGCATGGCCTGCCCCAGGGACGGCCTGAAGTGATAGATGGCACTGTCCAGCACCAGCAGCGACACCTGGCAGCAAGCACATAGAATGCAGCGGATGCAGGAGACGCAGCAAGCAATGTGCCTGAGGGCCGTATATCTCTGAGGATATAGCAGCATAGTATGGATTCTGCAGGTGCTAACTTGAGGCGGGGTAGCATACTTGCTGTCTGGACTGTCGTACTGGCTGCGTTGTGACAGCAGCTGCGGCTCAGCTGTTGAACAATCAAGGGTGTTACAGCCGTTGCAGACATGTGCACGTCTCTTCCACTGTTGCGTCGCCTGCCCACCTGTGGGTGCTGCTGCAGCAGCAGGTCCAGGGACCGCACCAATGCCAGCTGCACAAAACATCGACATCTTGCTGCTGTTGCTGCTGCTGCTGCTGCTTCTGTAGCTGCTGCCCACCTGTGGGTGCTGCTGCAGCAGCAGGTCCAGTGAGCGCACTAGTGCCAGCTGCTGCATGTGATGCTGCACCCGGAAGTGCAGGATGCCTGACAGCAGCGACTCCACAGAGCAGGGTGGCTGCTGCTGCTGCTGCTGCTGCTGCTGCATATTAGAGACAGCAGGATGAAGACATAGTGGCAGCAGCAGGGGCAGAGGCATCAGAGCTGTGTTGGTCACGACATGCTGTAGTGCTAGCCTCCTGTCCACCATGTTAAAACCCTCACTGAATCGGGCCACATGCAGCTATGCATCAGCGGCTAAACGCTGGTAAATCCAGAGGTAGATGTGTTGGTGGCGAGATTGCAATCAAGGAACGCCCACCTGCTGCTCCGCAGCTGCTGGCGGTTTCTGCTGTTGCTGCTGTACTCGTTGGACTGCTGCTATGGCCATGTCAATCAGCCGGTCCGTCATGAAAGAACCTTCGGTGTCTGCGGCAGGCACAAGAGCACCAGCAGCAGCAACAGCACGACTAGCAGCAGCACTAATGGCATTACTGCTGCTTGTTGCAGCAGCATTGACTCCTCACGAGCTGTTGTGCCAGCAGCAGGCTGTGTACCGGTGCGCTGCACTGTGCTGTACTATCTTTGACACTGTTAGGCTGGTGCCTGCGCTCGCCGTATGTCAAGGCCTGCAGTGCTGGTGTGCTACAAGTGCTTGGCAGCTCACCAATGTACATGGCCTGTGAAGACAGTCCCCCAAGTGATGGTGGGAGCTGCACATTTACCACCAGCTGCATCCTGTAGGCCACCACCAGCAGCAGCAGCGCAGCAGCAGCAGCAGCAGCAGCAGCCCTGAGGACTCGGCAACTGCCACCTGAACTGACAGTGATGGAAATTCAGCTGCCAAGCTGGTTGTTTTGGGCACAGTCGCGGATGCTGCTCTTGGCAGAGTTGCCAGATTTGCTCATGTGGATGCAGGCAACAAGCATTCAAGTCAAACATGCATATGGCAGCGTTCCATACTGCAGTTTTTAGCTAGCTGCGTGCGTCCCGCTATGCCTGCTCTTGCTGCTTATACGTTCAGCTGCTCACCCCACTTGTGTCTTTCCAACTCCAGGCACACCAACTGCACAGCCAAACACACAGCAAGTATGGCAGCATCTTTGAAGAGCATCTTCTGCAAGCCACATGCGCATGTACACACAAGAACACACAGATCCATCTATGCACAGATGCTGTGCAGCAGCACACTGCGCTGTGGTGCCTGTGGGTGCTGCCAGCTATACGTCTTAGCAGTGCATGGAAGCTGCTGCCAATGCTCACGAGAAGCTGCTTGCTTACAGAACTCTGTGACTGTGCCGCATGCCACTCCACCACCGCCAAGCAGAGCATCTAATGCAGCACAGCTTGTGCTGATCCTGCGGCGGCCCTTGCTGCTGCTGCTGCTGCTGCTGCTGCTGTTGGAAGCAGCAGCTCCAGCTGGTGCTGCTTCTTGTGCTAGCAGGTCTGCTGCACTTGCAGCGCCTGTGGTGTTGGCAGCAGCAAGCAGCACACACAACAAAGCACAATGCAGAGCTTGAATATTGCTGAACAAAGCAGCAGCGCTGCTTGCGTGTACAGTTGTCTCTGCCTTGCACACCCGCAACAATGCTGGCTGCTGCTGTGCGGAATAAAGATCAAAGCAAGCTGTAGCCCACGAGTGACGTCCACACTCTAGTGCATCGTGGATCCAAGCCAAGCATGACAGTTCATCTGTAAGATGCACCAGGCCACACCTGCCAACCTCCAGCCTGGTGCTGCCTGCTGCGCTGCCAACCGCAAGACCTCAGCTGCGTCATCAGGAGCAAGCCCAGTGACTGCAGTACCAACGTCGAAAGTCAGTGCCATTGCTTTCCCCTGTCTTGCCGGGCTCAGTTGAGGAAATCAACAGCAAGCACATGCAGTACAGTGTGCAGCAGCACAGCAGTTGCTGTACTTGCCTTGCATGAGCTCCTGCTGCGTGATGCTACGGACATCGGAGACGCTACTCAACCCAGCAGCCAACAAGGCATGTCGCAAGTAAGGAGGCAACGGCAAGGCCACCACGCACAGGCTTGGAACGGTGTTCCGCATTTTTTGGCGCGTGACCGAAGTGTCCTAGGACGAAATGTCGCGAAATACTTTTGTTGTGCAGCGGAAGGCATCCCGCTCTGATGGTTAGCTGTGCCATACACAGGGCACCAAACCCTGGTTGCAGATGACACTGCACCTCTGCCCCAACCTAGTGACTGGCTGTGCGGTCTGCCTGTCCAAGCAATGTTTAGTACGTTGTAACGATAACAGTCCATCATCTGAGCTTAATCAAATGAGAGTGAAAACCGCTTGTTGAGCGCACACGCGAGGAACTGCCGCAGCAGCTGCATAGAGCGGAATGATTGTGAGCGAAACGCCAGCAAAATCATAGCTTGTGTAGTTCTTGTTTTGTTGTGTTTGTGTGAAGCTTGTAAAGCACAGTCCTGTCTTTTGCGCCTTGAAGCGTACTGTGCACGATGGGCCACATACCAGGTCAAAACATTGGGCCCCAGTGCACTGGCAGTGTGGCGCTGCTCTCTGCCTTGTTGGCAAGCTAGCTCTGCAGCTGTGCTTTCACCAGGGATATTCGAAGGTTGACCAAGATACTTAGATTTACATGTCAGTCTCTGCATGCTGAAATGAAGCTGCCTGCTGAGGAATTTGAGCCAGCCAGAGCCCATGCCTAGTAAGCCTGCCTGTCGTGCACCTCCGAGAGTGGTAGTGGAGCGTGTTTGCCACCAGCAGCCTATGCACTGCCGAAAGCTTCCATGTTTGTTATCGTTACGATTTACAATTTTGCGGCGTCCGCCTGTGCTTTGTGTAGAACCGCGACTAAAGCGCAGCCAGCCACCAGTGACCCGTAGCCACATTTGCCCCGAGGTAGTCAACTCGCGTGACTTGGTTGCAGAATATTATTCCTTTGAATCTGCCTTTTTTTCTGCATCTGCAGTCCGTCCCAGTTGCTCGCCTTGTAGAAACGAGCAGCAAAGATGCAGGGCCTGCGCAGCAGGGCGTTCACAGGGCAGCGCGTGCAGCCAGCCAGCAGAACTAGCCTCAATGTAGTATGCAAGGAGTCCCGCATTGGCATGAAGCCAGTGGCCATCCCTAAGGGCGTCACTATCGACCTCAAGGGCCAGAACTTGAAAGTGAAGGTCAGTCAAATGAAGACTGCAATGTTCTTGCATCAGAAACTGGTATAGTTCCAATACCGGGCGGGCGTGCTGAGTAGCAGCAGCCAGGACACTGCACAGCCTTCCGACAGCTTGGCCACAGCCTCAGGCCTCAATGGCAGCGCACTCAGGGCCGATCGACGCTTGAGCAGCAGCTCAATTGCATCATGGTGTTATGCAGGGTCCCAAGGGCGAGCTTCAGTGGACCTTCGTGCCAGAGGTCTCACTTGTAGAGGTGAGCAGCAACAGCAGCAGCTGCTGGAGCGTTAGCAGGAGCCAGAGCAGTGGTGAAGCACAACAGCAGTGTTGGCTCAGCAATACACTGATGAAATGTTATAGGTTGCACTCTCGCATCTAGCGATTGACTGGGGCACGCAGACAGTGAGTCTGCGTGCTGAAATGTGACATGGCAGCCTGAGCTGTCAGCTGACAGTGTTGCAGCGGACGAACCGTTCATGCCTTGACATCACGGCTACTCAAGCTGACAGCTTCGCAGGAACAGCGCAGGACATGCAGGCACCTGCTTGTACAGCCTCCTCAAGTTTTTGCTGCTGCTGTGTTGCACTGCGCGTACTGCTTTGGCCTTTGTAGAAGGAGGGCAAAATTCTTGTCGCACGCACAGAGCAGACAAAGCGGGGGTCAGCAATGCACGGCCTGTCCAGGTGAGAGACACAACAGACCCCTGGAGTAGCAGCATCAGCAGCAACGTGCTGTTGCAGCAGCGGATGTTGATCAGGCTGTGCAGCTGCAGCACTTCTTATGTGCAGTGGCATCGCAGCAGCAGCAGTAGAAGCAGCAGCAGCAGCCAGGCCCACGCGGCGGCGGCAGCAGCAGCAGCCAGGCGCACGCGGCGGCGGCAGCAGCAGCAGCACTGCATGATGGGGTGTCGCTGGCGGTGCATGTCGGCTGGGTGCTGTGCCTGAGGTGCAGCCACCACAGGCAGCCAGAGGATGCAGTGTGCAGGGGATGCAGGGCGCACCCTGCAGAGGATGGCTGCAGTGTCAGTGCCAGCTCTGCTTGCTGGGTAGCTGTGTGATGACGTGCAATGCCACGCACAGCCATTGCAGCAGCCGTGTAGAGGTGCTCAACATATTGGTGCTTGCAGTGCTTACAGGAGGCCGCAGCATTGAGTGAGGTGCTGTGTACGGCCTTGGCAGCAGTCAGCAAGGATTGCGCAGCCAGCTGCTGCAGGACCAGGGCCAGGGCTAGCATGGAGGCACCTGCCTGAATTGTGTGCCCATGAGCGGGAGATAGCACATGACACTGCGTGCTGAGGGATTGTGGGCGCAGCACGTGTGCGGCTGTGGCGCTTGCAGGCGTGCCAACGTGCTGCCAGCGGCACCTGTCCAGCGGCAGGCTGTCATTGTCGGCGAGGACCATCTCGGTTTTGCACCGGTGGAACTGCTGGCTGGCCGTCCTCCCTCTCATCGTTTGCTGCTGCTGCTGCTGCTCTTTGTTTTGCTTCATGACACCTGCAGGACGCTGGCCAACAACATGGTGGTGGGTGTGTCTGCCGGCTTTGAGAAGCGCATGGAGATGGTGGGCACTGGTTACAGGGCCAGTGTGGCAGGCAAGGAGCTCACACTCAACGTGGGCTACAGCAAGCCACGCGTGCTGGCCATCCCAGAAGGCATCACAGTCAAGGTGCGGCGTTGTGCTGTGAGGCTGTATGGATGGTGTGGAGGTTGCGTGTCTGCAATTGGTCATGCCATGCTTTGCAGTGTATCCCAGACGGCATCACACATCAGCTGGCGGGCAGCGAGACCCTGCGTGATCGGCTGGCTGGCTGGCTGGCTAGGTGCTGTGGTGGATGAGAGCGTGGCAGCTACATGTTCGGTTGCTTGCTTGCCTGGCTGCCTGGTTCGACTGGCGGCTGCTGCCTGGCGGCATGCATGTGTGCGTGCTTGCTGCTGAGTCTGTTGCGGGTGCGGCAGCTGTGTGTGCAGCCAACGACTGCTTGCCTGCAGTGGTGCCATGTTGTAAAGGGTGAGTGCCATGTTGTGCTGGCTGGTTCAAAAAGCTTGTGCTAAACACAGACATGCTGCTGCTGCTGCTGCTGCTGCTGCTGCTGCTGCTGCTGCTGCTGCTGCTGCTGCTGCTGCTGCATCCAGGTGGAGAAGAACACCGTCCTCATCATCGGCGGTGCAGACAAGGTGGCGCTGGGCGCGTACTGCGCAGACATCAGGCGCCAGCGGGCCCCTGAGCCATACAAGGGCAAGGGCATCCGCTACGAGGGAGAGGTCATCAAGCTCAAGGAGGGCAAGGGTGGAGGCAAGAAGAAGTAGATGCAGCAGCAGCAGGCGAGGCAGGAGATGCGGCGCACTGCAGGAATGCACAGTGTTGGTGGCAGCATGTGTATGTGCTGGTGCTGTTGCGGCTGTGGCATTTCCGGTGCGTGTGGCTGCAGCGCAGGGTGGTTTGGCGCGCTACATTGGTGGCGGCTGCTTTGGTCTTTCTTTGTTTACGCAGCGGCGACGGCTGGGGTTGACACGGGTCTTGGGTGTCGGCGGTTTGGGCGGGCGAGGATGGGAGGGTTGCTGACCGGGATATGTTGTTAAGCAAGTGATGTGCAGTCCAAGGTAACAAACATTTACATGACGTATGCAGGCACTGGTACAGGGGCTCGACAGTCTTATCAAGCGTTTGGTTTGCTGAGTGCCTCACAAAGATCTCAGCACTTGCTAAAAACAGAGCAGCTGTGCCACACCCCATCTGATTAAAGTGTGCATTATGTTACATCGTGCTGCTACTGCAACGTATGTCGCATTGTGCTTGTAATGTTTGACCTGCATGCATGTTGCACCCTTTACTGCAACTCCTTATACCGTGGACAACCTGCTGACGTGCTGCAGCTCACCAGAGTGAGCTGAAGAAGGCGATGTTCCGACACTCGAGCAACTAGCAGTTACCCGTGGCTCCGCCACTCGCATCTGGCACGGAAGACAGGCATGGAGGTGCATTGTGTTGTTCAGGTGTGCTGCTGCGGGACAAAGGTGGCCTGACATCTGTCCGAACCCTTTGGTGTGAGGCAGCTTTGGTAACTGCAGCTGCACGCATATAGCATAGTCACTTATGCCAGAGCGGCATCTATTGAGTATCTTAGGCACACTGCTCCAGTGCCAAGTGTGGTGCTCATACCCCAACGTCCTGGAACACCTCATGTTACACAACATCTTGCGTCTACACACCAGCTACAGTTGGTGTGTTACATAAGCAAAACGTGGCCAGCGGCTTGTTGCAGCATGTGACATTTGCAGCTACCGCAACCACTGCAGCTGCAGCATGATAGATTATATATACATGCCAGAGCTCCAGGGCCGAGTTCCTCAAGCACACTGTTCCAGTGCCGAGTGTGAAGCTCAAACCCCGATGCCCTGGAACACCTCACGATACACAACATTCTTAGTGTACACACCAGCTGCAATAGCCGCAGTAGCTGCACGGAAGCCCCCAACCACCAACACCTTGAGGGCACTCCAGATGCCAACCCGCGAGAAGGCAACATACAACTGACCATGCGAGAACACAGGGCGAGGCAGGTACACACCTGCTGCCTTGAGGGTCTGCCCCTGCGCCTTGTTGATTGTCATGGCATATGCAACGCGCACTGGAAACTGGCGCCTGCACATATCAAAAGGCATAGCCTGTGCATCAGAGGGCTGCAGGTTCAGGCATGGCAGCCACACCACTCGGCCCTTTACAGGGCCTGTGGCCACCTTTGCCTGGATGAAGTTGTCCATGAGTTTCGTGACCACCATGCGTGTGCCATTCGCCAATCCTGCAGACATGTTGCGCAGCAGAATGATAGGGCACCCAACGTGCAAGCGCAGCTTGTGTGGCGGCAAGCCAGACATGCGCAGAGTGTTCAAAAACTCTGATGGATACAGGTGACCTTGTTGCTCACCGCGCACCACTGAGTCAGCTGTGCTGTACACACGGCTCTCAACCTGAACACCGTCAGGCCGGGGTGCACACATCCTTGCTGTCATCAGATCATTCACTGCATCAACATCATCATTCAGAGGCGTAAGGATCGCACGCTCCACAATGTACTGCTGTCGTGCAGCATCACCGCTTTGGCTGTCAATTACCCCATACACAGCATCTATCAATTCCTGCAAAGTGCCCTCTTGCTGCCCTCCGCCACACACGACCTCATCAGGCAGGCGTATGTAATCCTCGCCTACAGCAGCGCATGTGGGCTTGGTTCTGGTAGGCAGACTGCACAGGCTGCGGTGCAGAGAGCATGCTGGCAAGGAACTGTTGCAGTAGCATACCGAGTAGCAGCAGCCAGGACACTGCACAGCCTTCCGACAGCTTGGCCACAGCCTCAGGCCTCAATGGCAGCGCACTCAGGGCCGATCGACGCTTGAGCAGCAGCTCAATTGCATCATGGTGTTATGCAGGGTCCCAAGGGCGAGCTTCAGTGGACCTTCGTGCCAGAGGTCTCACTTGTAGAGGTGAGCAGCAACAGCAGCAGCTGCTGGAGCGTTAGCAGGAGCCAGAGCAGTGGTGAAGCACAACAGCAGTGTTGGCTCAGCAATACACTGATGAAATGTTATAGGTTGCACTCTCGCATCTAGCGATTGACTGGGGCACGCAGACAGTGAGTCTGCGTGCTGAAATGTGACATGGCAGCCTGAGCTGTCAGCTGACAGTGTTGCAGCGGACGAACCGTTCATGCCTTGACATCACGGCTACTCAAGCTGACAGCTTCGCAGGAACAGCGCAGGACATGCAGGCACCTGCTTGTACAGCCTCCTCAAGTTTTTGCTGCTGCTGTGTTGCACTGCGCGTACTGCTTTGGCCTTTGTAGAAGGAGGGCAAAATTCTTGTCGCACGCACAGAGCAGACAAAGCGGGGGTCAGCAATGCACGGCCTGTCCAGGTGAGAGACACAACAGACCCCTGGAGTAGCAGCATCAGCAGCAACGTGCTGTTGCAGCAGCGGATGTTGATCAGGCTGTGCAGCTGCAGCACTTCTTATGTGCAGTGGCATCGCAGCAGCAGCAGTAGAAGCAGCAGCAGCAGCCAGGCCCACGCGGCGGCGGCAGCAGCAGCAGCCAGGCGCACGCGGCGGCGGCAGCAGCAGCAGCACTGCATGATGGGGTGTCGCTGGCGGTGCATGTCGGCTGGGTGCTGTGCCTGAGGTGCAGCCACCACAGGCAGCCAGAGGATGCAGTGTGCAGGGGATGCAGGGCGCACCCTGCAGAGGATGGCTGCAGTGTCAGTGCCAGCTCTGCTTGCTGGGTAGCTGTGTGATGACGTGCAATGCCACGCACAGCCATTGCAGCAGCCGTGTAGAGGTGCTCAACATATTGGTGCTTGCAGTGCTTACAGGAGGCCGCAGCATTGAGTGAGGTGCTGTGTACGGCCTTGGCAGCAGTCAGCAAGGATTGCGCAGCCAGCTGCTGCAGGACCAGGGCCAGGGCTAGCATGGAGGCACCTGCCTGAATTGTGTGCCCATGAGCGGGAGATAGCACATGACACTGCGTGCTGAGGGATTGTGGGCGCAGCACGTGTGCGGCTGTGGCGCTTGCAGGCGTGCCAACGTGCTGCCAGCGGCACCTGTCCAGCGGCAGGCTGTCATTGTCGGCGAGGACCATCTCGGTTTTGCACCGGTGGAACTGCTGGCTGGCCGTCCTCCCTCTCATCGTTTGCTGCTGCTGCTGCTGCTCTTTGTTTTGCTTCATGACACCTGCAGGACGCTGGCCAACAACATGGTGGTGGGTGTGTCTGCCGGCTTTGAGAAGCGCATGGAGATGGTGGGCACTGGTTACAGGGCCAGTGTGGCAGGCAAGGAGCTCACACTCAACGTGGGCTACAGCAAGCCACGCGTGCTGGCCATCCCAGAAGGCATCACAGTCAAGGTGCGGCGTTGTGCTGTGAGGCTGTATGGATGGTGTGGAGGTTGCGTGTCTGCAATTGGTCATGCCATGCTTTGCAGTGTATCCCAGACGGCATCACACATCAGCTGGCGGGCAGCGAGACCCTGCGTGATCGGCTGGCTGGCTGGCTGGCTAGGTGCTGTGGTGGATGAGAGCGTGGCAGCTACATGTTCGGTTGCTTGCTTGCCTGGCTGCCTGGTTCGACTGGCGGCTGCTGCCTGGCGGCATGCATGTGTGCGTGCTTGCTGCTGAGTCTGTTGCGGGTGCGGCAGCTGTGTGTGCAGCCAACGACTGCTTGCCTGCAGTGGTGCCATGTTGTAAAGGGTGAGTGCCATGTTGTGCTGGCTGGTTCAAAAAGCTTGTGCTAAACACAGACATGCTGCTGCTGCTGCTGCTGCTGCTGCTGCTGCTGCTGCTGCTGCTGCTGCTGCTGCTGCTGCTGCATCCAGGTGGAGAAGAACACCGTCCTCATCATCGGCGGTGCAGACAAGGTGGCGCTGGGCGCGTACTGCGCAGACATCAGGCGCCAGCGGGCCCCTGAGCCATACAAGGGCAAGGGCATCCGCTACGAGGGAGAGGTCATCAAGCTCAAGGAGGGCAAGGGTGGAGGCAAGAAGAAGTAGATGCAGCAGCAGCAGGCGAGGCAGGAGATGCGGCGCACTGCAGGAATGCACAGTGTTGGTGGCAGCATGTGTATGTGCTGGTGCTGTTGCGGCTGTGGCATTTCCGGTGCGTGTGGCTGCAGCGCAGGGTGGTTTGGCGCGCTACATTGGTGGCGGCTGCTTTGGTCTTTCTTTGTTTACGCAGCGGCGACGGCTGGGGTTGACACGGGTCTTGGGTGTCGGCGGTTTGGGCGGGCGAGGATGGGAGGGTTGCTGACCGGGATATGTTGTTAAGCAAGTGATGTGCAGTCCAAGGTAACAAACATTTACATGACGTATGCAGGCACTGGTACAGGGGCTCGACAGTCTTATCAAGCGTTTGGTTTGCTGAGTGCCTCACAAAGATCTCAGCACTTGCTAAAAACAGAGCAGCTGTGCCACACCCCATCTGATTAAAGTGTGCATTATGTTACATCGTGCTGCTACTGCAACGTATGTCGCATTGTGCTTGTAATGTTTGACCTGCATGCATGTTGCACCCTTTACTGCAACTCCTTATACCGTGGACAACCTGCTGACGTGCTGCAGCTCACCAGAGTGAGCTGAAGAAGGCGATGTTCCGACACTCGAGCAACTAGCAGTTACCCGTGGCTCCGCCACTCGCATCTGGCACGGAAGACAGGCATGGAGGTGCATTGTGTTGTTCAGGTGTGCTGCTGCGGGACAAAGGTGGCCTGACATCTGTCCGAACCCTTTGGTGTGAGGCAGCTTTGGTAACTGCAGCTGCACGCATATAGCATAGTCACTTATGCCAGAGCGGCATCTATTGAGTATCTTAGGCACACTGCTCCAGTGCCAAGTGTGGTGCTCATACCCCAACGTCCTGGAACACCTCATGTTACACAACATCTTGCGTCTACACACCAGCTACAGTTGGTGTGTTACATAAGCAAAACGTGGCCAGCGGCTTGTTGCAGCATGTGACATTTGCAGCTACCGCAACCACTGCAGCTGCAGCATGATAGATTATATATACATGCCAGAGCTCCAGGGCCGAGTTCCTCAAGCACACTGTTCCAGTGCCGAGTGTGAAGCTCAAACCCCGATGCCCTGGAACACCTCACGATACACAACATTCTTAGTGTACACACCAGCTGCAATAGCCGCAGTAGCTGCACGGAAGCCCCCAACCACCAACACCTTGAGGGCACTCCAGATGCCAACCCGCGAGAAGGCAACATACAACTGACCATGCGAGAACACAGGGCGAGGCAGGTACACACCTGCTGCCTTGAGGGTCTGCCCCTGCGCCTTGTTGATTGTCATGGCATATGCAACGCGCACTGGAAACTGGCGCCTGCACATATCAAAAGGCATAGCCTGTGCATCAGAGGGCTGCAGGTTCAGGCATGGCAGCCACACCACTCGGCCCTTTACAGGGCCTGTGGCCACCTTTGCCTGGATGAAGTTGTCCATGAGTTTCGTGACCACCATGCGTGTGCCATTCGCCAATCCTGCAGACATGTTGCGCAGCAGAATGATAGGGCACCCAACGTGCAAGCGCAGCTTGTGTGGCGGCAAGCCAGACATGCGCAGAGTGTTCAAAAACTCTGATGGATACAGGTGACCTTGTTGCTCACCGCGCACCACTGAGTCAGCTGTGCTGTACACACGGCTCTCAACCTGAACACCGTCAGGCCGGGGTGCACACATCCTTGCTGTCATCAGATCATTCACTGCATCAACATCATCATTCAGAGGCGTAAGGATCGCACGCTCCACAATGTACTGCTGTCGTGCAGCATCACCGCTTTGGCTGTCAATTACCCCATACACAGCATCTATCAATTCCTGCAAAGTGCCCTCTTGCTGCCCTCCGCCACACACGACCTCATCAGGCAGGCGTATGTAATCCTCGCCTACAGCAGCGCATGTGGGCTTGGTTCTGGTAGGCAGACTGCACAGGCTGCGGTGCAGAGAGCATGCTGGCAAGGAACTGTTGCTGCCGCTGCTGAACATTGGGTGGCAGCTGGCCCACTGGCTCTGTGGCAGCACCTGCAGGCAGGCAGGCAGGCAGGCAGGCAACATCATACATGAGCTGCTGGAAGACGTCAAGCTGAACATCAAACATCCAGAAGCTGCTTTCATGGAAATTCCAACATTCCAGCATCGTCTGTTGTGCTGGCTGTGCTGCTGCTGTTGACGCACCTGGTGTCTGAGCTGCTGCTGGCTGAGCTGCATCTGTTGCAGGTGAACTGGCGAGTGGAGCTCCAATTGCAGCGGGTGAAACTCCCACTGCAATATCAACAATCGGCAGCAGGAATGGAAGCGTTTAGCGCAGCCCACCTTGCCTGACAGTGACGATCACTGCTCGCTCTGCATAAGTTCGCGAACATTCTGAAGACATCAGTGCCCGCACAACATCCATACCGGCACCACTCACCTTCCTCGTGTCGATCATCGCGATCTGCTTGCCTCGCAGCGTGCTGCTGCCGCTGCAGAGACGCCCTGCTGTTGGGTGTGGTGGTTGCTGCAGCCGTGGCAGTGATGGCCAGCAAGATCACGCTGATCACTGTCCACCACCTCATGTACAGCTTAGACGCATCCTTCAAACTCCACAGTCAATGACGCAGTGCTTGGTGGGTACAACCGCGACAGCAGTTCACTGGAGCATTAAGGAACAGCACTGATCGCAAGTCGTTGCATCTCATAGGTGTGCGGTAAAAAAACCTGATCTTGATACGACGCTGCACTGCTGTGTTCACGGAGTTCCGCAGACGCCCTGGGGTTCAACGGCCAGGTCCTAAGCCAGGCTTCTGACTGACGGACCGTATTTCTTTTTAGTAATGGATGGATGGATTCGACTCCAGTTTTCACATAGTACTTCGTAGAAACTAAAGTTGATTTTTATGATGCATTGCGGTCACCATTGCTTTGCACCTTATGATGAGTTGATAGGACCAGCTATAACCTTTGTGCCAATCCTAGGTGAAAAACAATCAGACTGCAGCACCACGACACGCTTGCACCTAGAACTTTCAGCATAAGCAGGCCGCAATACATCACACAACTTGATAGAAACATGCAATAACGCGACTGAACCTACGACATCACTCGGGCCGACATATGCAAGCAACCGGAGTTGGTGTAACATCTTCCGGTAGCTGTCTGACAAGGAAGCAATTACAATGCTCGTGACATCGAGGTTGTCAAGCATAGACGTTTGCTAATCTTCTGCATTTTGTTTGAGTATCTCTAGAGAGACTGCCTCCCCAGCTGCCAAGTAAGCCTCTCTGCTGTCAAGCAAGCCTACCCAGCCTGCCAGATATGCCTGCAAGGGGTCCCTACAGCGCATCCTGTATACATGCTAGTACGTACTAGCACCATAGTCGAGTGCTGCACACTGTGCAAATTCTTGCAGCCACAAGCCTTACTGTCCTGCACTCCTTTCTCCAATCTACCGTGACTTCCAGGTTGAAACACCATGTGTACACATGCTAGCACCTGCAGGTACCCCATGTCAGCGGTGTATCGCGCTCGTTTTAAAAAGAGCCCCAGGAACAAAGACGCAGGGCCTGGTGTGTTGCTGCAGCTGCAGCTGTGCCCATGGCAGCATGCGCACAGCAGGATCCCCCATGCACAGATGCGCCAGCCACTGAGTGATTGAGGCGCATACACGGCACACAGGCACAGCTCACTTGGACGCACAGGGTGGGGGCCATACCTACAGTGCTGCTCCCTTCACAGGCCACGCAACATGTTGTAAAGGGAGAGTTTTCGTTTCATATGTTGTGTTGCTGCACTGCTGACATGCACCTGATTGCAACCCTTCCGTCAACATGCAGTGCCACCACTTGCTCGCCCGCTTACAAGCAACATGCAACCTCAATACAACGTTTTGTCAACAGCAAAATGCTGTTCAGAACAGCCAGTTCTTGCACATGCACCTGCCAAGCACATGCACATGCACAACAGCACATCTAGGCCGCGCCGATGACTCAGCAGGTGACCTGCAGCCAACGCTTTGCAAACTCCGCTGACCCAGATACAGCTATCTGGCATGATCAGCCAACTCAACTCTCATACTGGTAGCCACAAGCTTTGCTACCTAGTGCGTAAGCAGCGTACAAACTCGATGCACACCCAACGTCAACATTGCTGCTGCATCATCTTCAGGCGGCTGAAGCTCCTGCAACATATGCATTGCGTGGCATTAATGATACAACAGTCAAAGACAAAAGCAAAGCCTACAAGCTGCACTCGCTCCAGTTGTTTCATGCTCAGCGGTGTTTGTTCCTTCCGCCTGTTCTGGCACACAGCAAGCTGCAACAGAGAGACCAGCCACCTGTGTGTACAGATAGACACATGGCACATGTACACAGGCACCAGCTGCAAGTCACGACATACCCTTCAAATTTCAGGTGTGCTTGGGCAACAAAGCTTCAATAGGGAGAGATAACACCAACGTTGCCTCTACACAAATCAAGTCACCAGAACATGTGTATAGCACGTACAGACAACGAGTGCATTGCTCATGACATCACAGCAACACCTCGGCTCAAGTCTGCAACACCTAGACGGCCAGCAAGCGGCATGCACAAACACACCATACAGTTTGCAGTCAAACAGCTCGCAGGCGCTGCTGCCTAAGCAGCTTTCATCACGCTGTGAGCTGCTGCTGCTGCTGCCGCTGCTGAAGCCCTAGTGCCTGACCAGCTGCTACTGCTGCCACTCTTTGCAGAGTAGCAATGGTGCGGCTGGGCTGCAGGCATTTGAACCGCTGCACAGCTGTCTGCTGCCGCCACCGCTGCATGGATGCTGCTGCTGCCTTGACCGACAGCAAACATGAATGCGCCGCTGCCAACCGACGGCAGCAGCTGTGCAGCAGCAACGCCGGCAGCACCACTGGATGCTGCTGCTGCTGCTGGCTTGCGCCATCCCACATGTGCCCAGGAGGCAATGGGGGAGCTGCCGCTGCTGTCGAGCCCTGCAGGGGCTGTGTCATCCTCTTGCACAGCAAATCCGGCTGCTGCTGCTGCTGCTGCTGCAGGTTGTGCCGCAGCTAGCACCTGGTCCTGCCCTGTGTTGTGCTGCTGCCGCTCAGCATCCCGCTGCTGCTGCTGCTGCTGCGCCGGCCCACCTGCCAGCACCTCTCCTACACACTCATCCACTGCAGCAGCAGGCGCTGCTGCTGTTGCCGCTGCTGCTGCCTCTGCCAGCCACTCCATTGCTGAGCCACTCTTGCTGTCACCTTTGAGCCCTGGTAGCACTACCACCCAGCCCTGCTGCAGCCTCGAAGGATCAGCCAGCTCGGGATTCTTAGCCAGCAGCCTCCCCAACGGAAGCCGATACATGCGTGCAATGCCGTGTAGCGTATCACCGTGCTGCACAACATGCAGCCGCGGAGGGATAGCCGGCACAGGCAGCGCAATGCAGTCGCTGGCTTGCACGCTCGGAATGCCGCTGCTGCTGCTGCTGCTGTTGTTGCGGATGTCCAAGGTTGGCAGGTCCGGGTTGGCTGCGCAGATGTCTGAGATGCTTACGCCACATACAGCTGCAATAGATGCAAGCGACTCGCCGTGCCCGATGATGTGCATTACACATGGCAGCGCTTGCAGCGCCGAGCTGTGCAAGCCTCTTGCAGCATCACTGCTGCTGCTGCTGCTGCTGCTGCTGCTGGGGAGACCCAGCCTGGTTCGCCTGCGCTCCTCTGATGCAGCAGCTGCAGCCGCCGCTGCTGCACGCGCTGCTGCATTGCTCAGTGCTGTGGCTGTCGCTGCGCAATCAATGCAACTGAGCCGTTGAAGGGCGGCTGTGAATGCAGCACGCGACACAGGCACCAGCGCCAGAGCACCGTAGCTGCTGGCTACAGAAGCTGCGCCTGCAGCTACAGGAGGGCTGCAGGGCGTACCGCTGCTGCTGCTGCTGCCAGCAGCAGCCTTGCTGCTACCGTCACCGCCCTCGGTAGTGCTGCAGGTTGCAGCAGCAGCAGCAGCACCGCCACTGCGCCAGCGTCTCAGAATACCTACGCCTGTGCCAGTGCCACTGCTGCCTGCAACATGCTGCTGCTGCGGCGCCAGAGGAGGCAGAGATGCCTGCTGTGCCAGCTGCTGCTGCTGCTGCTGCTGCTGCTGCTGCTGGGCTTTGTTATTGTTGTTATTTGAGGACCAATGCGGGAAGATGTGTAACATGAGGCTGGCTGCACTGCTAGTAGCTGCCCCCTCTGCTGCCGTCTGGCCAGCTGCAGCAGCAGCTGCTTTTTGCAACCCCCAGCTGCTTGATAAAGCCGCTATCAAGTTGGCTGCACGCGCCCATACCTGCAGCTCCGATTGCTGCTCTTGGGTGCTGCTGCCTCTGCCCTCATACTGCTGCTGCTGCTGCTGCCCTGGCTGTTGGCTCACCACATCTGAGCAGCAGTCTCCTTGCAGCTGCAGCGGCAGGCCAGCAGCCACTGCAGCTGCTGCCAACGTATCAGCCATGCAGCGCGCAACCTGGCGCATGCAGTAGCGCGCCTTTGCATACTTCTGCCAGTATGCTGCTGCTGCTGCCGAGTTTACACCTTTGGGCCCTGCATGGTAAGCCTTAACTATGAATGCCTCTCCGCGCCTGCAGCCGTCGTGCTGCGCTAGGATGGAGAGGTATGCTGCTGCATAATATACACAGGCCTTTGGCTGCTCTAGGATTGCTGCTGTGGGGCAGCTGCCATAGCGGTCAAAGCCTTTGATGCCTGCCAGCCACTGCGCTGTTGATAGCAGCATCTGCGAAGCAGACACAAAAACAGTAACACAAAGGAAGGCAGAAGGCAGGCAGACAGCGTAAGCACTGAGCATCATGGCAAGAAGGCAGCAGGTGGGGGAAACTGAGCACAGCTTTCGCCTGTTGCGCCAGTCTCGCGCTGACTGTGCTTTGCAAGCATGGCAAAGCAGTCCACATACAACTGACTGGACAGGCATTGCACATGTCACCCTGCCAACCCAATTCCTTGCTGTAAACCATCTGTGCGTCCTGCACGTCCTGCAAAAGCTGGGCATGTCATGCACAGTATGTGCAGCTGGCACCCACAACACCCCACAGCGCCCAACGACCCCGCTGCCACACCCCGCATCGCCCCGCAACGCCCGCCAACACCCCGCAACACCCCGGAACACCCCGGAACACCCCACGACCCCCCTGTCACACCCCACAGCACCCCACAACACCCCGCGCAACAAACCCCACCGCACAGCGCCAAAGGCAACAAACCCCACCCCACCCACAGCATGGGTCACTGCTACCCGCAACACCCCACAGCGCCCCAAACAACAACCCACCTGGCACAGCCCCAGAGCAACATCCCCCAGGTGGTCCCAGCACCACTGCACAGCGCCTCAGGCAAACCACAACAGCCGCCAACACCCCGCAACACCGCACAACCCCCTGCCACACCCCACAGCGCCCCACAATGTCCCAAACCACCCCATAGCGCCCCAAACACCACCCCACCTGGCACAGCCCCAAAGCAACATCCCCCAGGTGGTCCCAGCACCACTGCACAGCGCGCCAGGCAACCCAAAACGCCCCACAACACCCCGCAACACCGCACAACCCCCTGCCACACCCCACAGCGCCCCGCAACACCCCACAGCACACCCCACAGCGCCCCAAACAACAAGCGTCCAACCCACCTGGCACAGCCCCAGCGCTACATCCCCCAGGTGGTCCCTGTACTGCTGCGCATGTGGGCAGCCGCCACTTTCAATCAGACACAGAGAAGCCAGCAGCAGCGGCTGCACGCCTGCAGCAGCTAGCGAGGCATCCTCCTGCACCACAGCCCCACATAGTGCCAGCAGCTGCCCTGCTGTGAGCGCATCTGCTGCTGCAGGGCCATGGCCAGTTCTACTGCTGTGGCTGCTGCTGAGGCCCAAGTGCTGCAGGGTACTGCTGCTGCTGCCGCTGCTGCTGATTGGCTGCAGCGCAGATGGTGCTTCAACCGAGCCAACTCCAGCTGGAGCCGAATGCAGTGAGGCCAGCTGCCGTGCATTTGTGCTGCTGCTGCTGCTGCTGCTGAAGCCTCCTGCAAGGCCGCCGCCAGCTGACAGCTGCTGCACGAGCAGCTGGTCGCGCTGGTGCCGGCGGCTGCTGCTGCTGCTGCGATGGCGATGGCGGTGCAGGTGCTGTGCGGCTGAGTTGGCTGCTGCTGTGGATGCTGCTGCTATGGCTTCATGCAGCGCATCACGGGCGTCTGGCCGCAAATGCTGCGCTGCATCAAGCTGCGCCTGCTGCAGCCGATTTGCAGGTAGCACCTGCAGCTGCTGTATCTGATGATAGTGAGGGTTTGTGTTTGACCGCAACAGGCTGCGGACCTGCTTCCACTGAGAGGGGGAGAGGCCGGTGCTGCTGCCGCTGGTGCCAAGGGCGGCAGATGCATTGCTGCTCGCGCTGCTTGCCCGGCGGGAGCGGGTATCTACTGCTGCTGCTGTTGGCTGAAAGCTCGCAAGCTGCAGAAAGGCAGCACTGGTTGGTCCTGCAGCGCATCAGGCATGAGGAAAGTGTTCAAGGTTTGGAGGAGAGAGCAACAGCAGGAGGGTGTGTGAACAGCAAGCAGGTGCATGCACATTGAAAAGCTGCCCTGCAAGCCCGCTGCTGCAAGCCGTCCTTGCACTCAAGCAACCACCATAGTCATGACATCAAGACTACGTGACATGACTGGACTAGTGCCTCGCTTTCAGGTGAGCTAGCAGGCAAGCAGAAGACGCCCGGGGGATATGTTCAGGGCGACATGCAGGCTTAGCAGTAGCACGCAAACCCACCATTATCTGGCACTGGGGAGTGCCTAGCTCTGATTTGCGCGGTCTCGTGGTCGACTTCCTGCAAGCTCTTGGAGCAAGCACACCCCATGGGTACAGCCGACCACGGCAGCGCTGTACTATCTTAGAGTATCAAGTTACAGTGTTAGATCTGCTTTCGTGAACGAGATAGCGTACTGTTGATGTCAAGCATGATGCAGAGTCCGGGCCGGCCACAGCAAATCGAAACAGCGTCTAGCGCATGCAGAACAAGCTGAAAAGCCAACAAAACAGTCATCCGTTGCATCCAACGAGTTTGCAGAAAGCCAAATGAGGAAGGCCTGCCGAGCTGTTACAACATCCTGATGCTTGACCGCACCTGCCAGCCGGCCAAACCCTTGATCGCCATCATTCAGAGCATGGCCGTTTGAAACCAAGCGTGGATCGGTGGCTTAGTGATGCCCGATGATTGGGCGCCCGTCAACCAGAACAGCGATGGGAACATCACATTGCACAGAGCGCTGCTAGATTGCAGACCTTGTTTAATATTGTTTTTATCGTAAGTCGCACCCTACTGGACATGGGAGACGCGTGAAGATGGCCACACCATCAGCATTGTTGCGCAAGTGCAGTTAGCCAAGCCTGATGGCCTCTTCGTCGGTAGGTTGCACCCTCATGAGGTTACAAATGCTTGCGGAACATGTTTCTTGACGTATTGAAGCAAGCAGCAGGCATCACTCAACCTGCTACTGCTGCTGGCTGTTGTTGGCAGACAGTGCAGTACCGCGACAGTCAAGTGCTTGAGTAGCATCTGCTTGCATTCCTGCAAGCAACAAACACCTTCATATTTGTTAGGCTCTGCAGTTACAACGAATCTGCTGTCTTGTTGCTCTAGGAGTTCTCCATTGAGGACTGGAAGCGGCACTTACCAGCAGCAAGCAGGCAGCTACACCCGCGAGTGAGTCGTGTGCAGCAAAAGCATATGCCAGAACACACAATGCCCACATCCCACACAGTCTTGCACATCGCAACGTTGCACATCATCTTTCTGCAGTGGCACGGCCAGCATGCAGCAGTCTGATGTGCTTATGCCGGGCCTGCAGCTGCCCAGTGTTGGAACTGGTACCACGAAGCTCCTGCACAGAATAGGCAACTCTTTAGCAGCTAGTGGTGTTACCTGCTGCTGCTGTCCTCCCAGCACTCACGAGCCAAACAACTGGCGGTTCTGTGTTCTGTTGTGTCTTTTGCAGGAGGCTCTCGCACTTGACAAGGTGGTCACAGCAGCAGACCAAGCGCGGCGGGACAAGCCAGCACACCGGCATCGCCCCATTTTAGGGGATGTGGCAGCAAGCAGAGGCAGCGCCAAGCTGCTCCGTGCAAAAGGTGTGGTTAGACCTGCAGTTAGCCAGCAGCGTATGGCTGCAGGCTGCAGGCAACGCCAGCAGTGCAGCATGCACAGTCACCTACAGCCAGCAACAACCTGACTCCACAGCTTTAATGCCACTATATGTCTTGCAGATTGTTCCCTGCAACAAAGCAGCACCGCGCAGTGTGCATGATATGTTGCTTCGTGAGTGTATGTTGCCGCACAGTTGATTAGTTCTGCTGGGGCCGCAACATAATCCTTGCTGTCGTGGGGCTGATGCTTGCAGGAGCCACTGCTGATGCAGACGCCTCACCCAGCAGGCTAAGTGGGCACGCCAGGACAGGCTCTGGCAGTGTTGAGGTGCAGCAGATGCTGCTGCGCCAGTCGCAGCAGCTGTCGTATGCCTCGCAGCAAGGCAGCCCAGTTGCCGCACAGCAGCAGCAGCTGGACCAGCACCTGCAGCAGCAGCAGCAGCAGCACGGCTCGCCTAGGGCCGCACAACAGCAGCACTCCCGGCTGAAGCGGCACCCACACACAGTAGCAGCAGCTGCAGCAGGCGACCAGCACGGCCACACAGTAGTGTCAGTGGTGGCGGGCGGGCGGCAAGCTGCGCCGCCCCCAGCAGCAGCAGCTGCAGCAGCAGCAGCAGCAGCAGCAGCAGCAGCAGGAGGCGATGAGGTGGCATGGCAGGACCAGCAGCACGTGCCTGCAGCACGCAGGGCGCTTGTAGATCAGCGCCAAAAGTGGCAGCGCATCTCTGATTGGATCTCTAGAGATAGCGCTGAGGCGGCTGCTGCCTCCACAAACCGCAGCAGGGGCGGCGCGGCCGCACCTGGTTATAACAATAACGTTATAACGACAGGTGCTGCCGGCGGGCATGTACAGGATGCTGGGTCTGCCGCTGATGATGGCGGCAGGGCAGGCGGGGATGCAGATACGATTGAGAGCGTGGCGGATTTGCGCTACAGCCTTGAGACAGCGATGATGGAGCTGGAGCTTGCACGAAACAGGGCACAGGTGGGACGCTGTTATTGTTACTATTATGCCTTGATTGGTAACTTGAGGGTGAGATGCGCAGCACAGCGATGACTGGCTGCAGGTGCAGTTGCAGGTGACATGCGGCATCTGGCCTAGGGTGCTGCGCTTGACCGGGCACATGCGCCTGTTTTGTGCAATGCAAGCATGCCTGTTGCATGGTTATGTAGGGCAACTGGCTGATGTAGTAGATAAGAGCTTGCTGCTCATGTCTGTTATTGCTTCTACTCTGCAGCACCACCACACTCAGCCGCAGCAGCAGCAGCTGCCGCAGTCGCCGCAGCAGCAGCGCTACAAACAGCAGCAGCAGCAGCAGCCACAGTCACCGCAGCAGCCCAGGTGCAGCAGTGCAGAGTACCGCATGTCGCACGACGAGCAGCGGCAGCAGCAGCAGCAGCTTGTGGCAGCGCTGCCTGCAGTGGAGCACTCTGGGCAGTTCAGCAGCCGGCTGTCTGGTGCTGGTGCTGCTGCTACCTCAGGTGCAGCAGTGATAGCTGGCAGCAGCAACCAGCAGCTGTACTCTGGCCGCATGTCTGGCACTGGCCTCGAGGTGTCTGGGCAGATGGGTGTGTCAGCAGGCACAAGCTACAACCAGCAAGGTGCCACATCAGCTCCCTTTGCACTGCCAGTACCGCAGCAGCATGGGCTGCAGCAGCAGCTGCAGCACGAGCAGCAGCAGCGGCACCAGGATCAGCAGCTGCTGCAGCAGCAGCAGCGGCTGGTGGCGGAGCTGCAGCAGCAGGTGCAGCAGCTGCTGCAGCAGCAGTCTGCGGCATCTGCCAAGCACAGGGAGCAGCTGCAGCAAGTGCGGGCTGCTGCTGATGGAGAAATGGAGGACGCCAAACAGGTGGGAGCGGGGCAGAGTGCCAACGTATGCACACAATAATGCATTATTTTGTTTTTGCCTGCAGGGCACACCACGCTAGCCTCACAATCAGCCGCTGTCTGACACTGGACTAGCAGAGTATGTCAAAAGCCTGCTTGCGTGCATGTGAAGGCAATCACTCTGTTGACGTAAGCGCCTGGTCTTGTCATTCACTGTTTGTCATTCTATGTTTGCCAGATGTGAGTTGTGGTGGTTGAGAGCATACCAGCATGCTATGCAGGCATGTGTTCATGCTCTGCAGCAGGTCCACAGGCCTTTTTAACACACACTTATGCTGCCATGCAACATGTTCTGCGTCCGCAGGTGCTTGAGCAGGAGAGGCAGCAGCTGCGGGCAGCAGCCATGGACGTCGCCGAGTTCCGCGCGCAGCAGCAGTCCCTGGTACAGCAGGAGCAGCAGAAGCGGCGCGCGCTGCACCAGCAGCTGCAGCAGGCCGCGCAGCAGCTGCAGCAGGCGCAGCAGCAGCTAGAGGAGATGCAGCAGCTGCGAGAAGAGGTGGCAGCGCTGAAGCAGCAGCATGAAGCTGAGCAGCAGCAGCTCAGCCAGCGGCTGATGGAGTCTGTCAATCAGAAGCAGGTGAGGGCATAGAGGTGCCCTGCTGTTGTTCAGGATCTGTCAGTGCTGCTTTCCTGCTGAGCTTCGGCCTTCCAACTGATGGTGTAACAACTTGCGCTGCTTCTGGCCTCGCTCATGCGACAACCACCACTCCATTCCACCGTTGGAGGCCGTGCACACACTGTTTGTATTCGTGATTTTTGACTGGTGTGTTATGCAGGAATTGCAGCTCAAGGTGACCACGCAGCTGGCTGAGCTTCAGAAGGAGCTGGAGCAGGGGCGTGCCGCTGCAGTGCAGGCTGCCGCTGACAAGGCGTCACTCACAGCACAACTGGCTGCTGCCGAGAGGGCAAAAGGTGCGCTGTGATGTACCAATTGCAGCGCCGTCCTGTGTGTGCTTCACTTTCTTTTCATGCTGTACTTAGCCATGCACTCCTCTGTGCTGTGCACAGTGCACCATTCATTGAAAGGTGTCCACACACCCCATTGTTACGTATTGCACACATGACGCACAGGTGAGCTGGAGGTGGCTAAGCTAGGGTGCTCAAGCTGCTAACTTCTTGATGCTGCACCTAGCCAACTACTAGACCCGTGCCTTATCAACCCTGCGTTGTGCTGTCTGCGTGGGTTTGCAGGTGAACTTGAAGCTGGAGGGGGCAGAGGCAGCTGCTGTACATGGCCACGTCATCGACCTGATGTGCTGGCTGTGGTGCTAATGCTGCCATGCTGTGTGCGGTGCATTTGTAGGTGAACTTGAGGCAAAGCTGGAGGTGGCTGAAGCAGAAGTCAGCCAGATGCGTGACGCGATCGGCATGATGGGCCAGCGCCTGGAGGCGCGCGAGAAGAGCGTGGCAGCGCAGCTGCAGGTGCGGGGGCGTCAACATGTCATGCTTGATGTTCTGCATATGCCCAGTGTTGCGCGTGTATGTATGTATTACGACTAGCATGCGCGATTTTGTGCGGGTCATACGTATGCATGCGGTTGAGTGGTTCTTGTCACTGCCGTGGCAGCTGCATCAGTAGGGCAGCATACGCTGCGCTGCAGCTCACTGCATTTGCTTCAATGATACACAAAGAACCCTACCAGTTGAACCACTGCTCACTGGCAACTTGTCGTGCATTCCACCCTGCAGGAGTTCCAGCAGCAGCAGCTAGCTGTGCAGCAGCACGAGCTGCTCGACGCCCATCAAGCCCTTGACGCTGCAGCCGCCACTGCCAACTCCATCCGCGATGCACTCCTAGGCGTGCACTCCGCGCTAAGCCCTCACAACCTCGCGGCAGCGCTAGGGTTCAAGGGAGACCAGCAGGGCAAGGGTTCAGCCGTCACAGGGTTCAGCCTGGATGCCGAGGGGTATGAGGCGCTGACTGGACGGCTGCTGTCTGCCAAGCTGGTGACTGCTGTGGATGCGGAAGCAGTGGCAGGGCGGGTGCGGGAGCTGCTGGCGCAGGTGGGTCTGCTGTTTGTGATGTTTGGCATGCGCAAGTTGTGCCAGCGCTGGCTGCAAGGGAAGGTGGCTGCTGATGCTACTTCTGCTGTTGCTGCGGCAGCGACGTAGCCGTAGCTTTTGCAACCCCAACTGCATCAAGCTGTGTGAAGCTACATCTGCACCTGTGGGATGCTGCGGTTGAACAGACACAAAGTTGTCGCCAAGCCTGCTCTCCTGCTGCTGCTGCTGCTGCTGCCGTCATTTTCACCTGCTGCAGGTGCACATGCTCTCCATCAACTATGAGCGTGCAGAAGCCGCCGTGCAGTCTGAGGCCCATTCTGCTGTGCACCAGCTGCAGCAGCAGCTGGCACAGCTATCAGCAGAGCGGCAGGAGGCCGACAGCAAGCTGTCTGCTGCTGGTCAGGCCCTAGAGGCTGCCACAAACGAGATCGAGCAGCTGACTGCGGCGCTGACGGACGCTGAGCTGCTGCAGCAGCTGCGGCGGCAGCAGGAGCTCGTGATTGAGCACCAGCAGGCTGCTGTGGAGGTGCGCGAATGCTTGCTGCCTTGCCCTGTGGTATGATAACAGCAGTGCTCAACGCTTGTGTGCTGATTGTGTACTGCTTTATGCATGGCGGGTTCCACATCAACCAACAAACAGGCGGCTGCACGTACATGCCACACCTGCCCACATGTACCTGCTCAACAGCATGACTGACAGCACCAATGTGCTCTGGCTGATGTTCAATTGACACGCAGGTCCCCAGCACAGGCGCCTGCCTGGCTGGGCCAGCAGCGGAGCAGCTGCAGCGTGAGCTTGACAGCTGCCGGCAGGAGCTGCAGTACTGCAGGCAGCAGCTGCAGCAGGCAGACGAGCAGCGCGGCGCGGCGCTGGCAGCCACAAGGGCAGCAGAGCAGCAGCTGGCGCTGGCGCAGCAGCAGGCGCAGCAGGCGGATGCTGAAGTGCGGGAGCTGCAGCTGCGGCAGGAGAGCATCCAGAGCAGTGCTGAGGTGGGTGCCTGGCGAAAGCAAGAAGCCGTGTGTAGTTGCCTGCAACATGCACTGCCAGCAAGGCGCCAATGGCACCTATATGCGATATCTGCAGTGGTTTTCTGCTTCTCTCATAGCAGCGCTGAGGTGGGTTTTGTTTTGTCATTTTGTCATTTTGTCTGCAAGCTGTGCGACTGCTGGTGTGATGCAGGCCCTACCCTATCTTGGCTGCAACCTTTGAAGCATCTCCGCCCGGTCTCTTCAAGATATGTTTTGTTGACAGGGGAATCACAGTCGAGTGCTTGCAAGCAGGCTAGTGACACCTCGTTGTGTTCTGTCGTGCTGTGCTGCGTGCAGGCCAAGGATGAGCGCATCAAGGAGCTCAGGGCAGCACTGGGTGACCTCATGGAGTCAAAGCAGGTGGGCCCGGCTTGCAGCACCAGCAGAGGCTTTAGCTCAGGGAATTTAGCAGGATTTGGATATCATTGGCAGGCGCAGCCGCAGCCGCATTTGGCACCCGTTTGCGCGCACCACAGCTGCAGATGCGTCGCATGCAGAGTGTGTGTTTGTGTTGTTGATTCGTCTGCCTGGCTGTGCGCCGGCTGGCTGCTGCAGCTCAACAGTGCCTTAGGAGTTACCTGCTGCCTGCTGATGGGGCGGGCCTGCACAGTCAGTCCTCGCACTTGCTCAGCCATGTGCTATCACGGCATTTACTGCAGTCCCCATCATGGAACACTGCAGCACTTGCTGTAACATCTGTCCACACTGGCGGCTGCGCTGCTGCCGCAGGTGCGGGAGGCTACCTGGAGCCGCGAGCTGCTCAGTGCACAGCAAGCCATGAGCGCCAGCCAGCAGCAGCTGCAGCAGGAGCAGCAGCAGCAGGAGTCTGCGCGGCAGCAGCTCAAGGATGAGGTCCGAGGATTGAGGCAGCATCTGGACAAGGCGCGTGCTGATGCATCACTGGCTCGTGGCGTGGCTGAGCAGGCGCAGGCGCTGCTGCGCAAGATGCTGGTGCAGGTGGGTGTGATGGTGGTGTCGCGCAGCAATTGCTGACAGCCCTTGGAGAAACAGCAATGCTGTGCTAGCATGACACTTCACTGCGCATCATGGTTGTCGCACACGGCCAACATGCTTGTTTTGCACCTGCAATCTTCTGTTTCTCGCCGACATTCGGACGACAGAGTATACCGACACACGTTTCACCTGCTGTATGCATGCGATGTGGCAACTGTGCGCCTGCAGGTCCAGGCAGCGTCCGAGGAGGCTGCCCGCACTTGCCAGCAGCAGTCGCAGCAGCAGCTGCGCCTGTCGGTCTCGCAGTCTCAGACGCTGCAGCTGCAGCTGTGCTGGCAGCTGCACCAGCAGCTTTCACAGGAGCTGCTGCGGCTGCCCAGGATGGATGCTGCACCGCTGGAGTCAATGGAGGCTGCTATGCCAGTCATGGTGCAGCTGCCGCAGCTGACTGTGACTGCTCTGCTGGCAGTGACAGAGCAGCAGCAGGCTGAGCAGGCGTGTACCAAATTGTTGGAATTGGATAAAGTGTTGCTGCAATGCTCCTGGCACGGTCTCAAATGATTCGATGTAATGCAGATGACGTGCTGTGTATTCTGTGGCCACCATGTAGTCCTGTAGAAGCATTTTCCTCATTGTGCACACCTGTGCTGGTGTAGATTAGCAGACTGCTTGTTGCTGTGTGCTAACATGGCATCTGCTGCCATGCCATATTGCAGGCATCAATGCAAGCAGCACTGCGTGACCTCATGGCGACAGTAACCAGTGTACATGCCAACATGGCATCTGCAGCAAAGCAGCCAGGCAGCCAGACACCGCAGCAGCATACCCCGCTGCCCTCACCCCGCACCGGTGCATCATGCACAGCAGCAGCTGCTGCAGCCAAGCAGCAGCTGCAGGAGTGTGTGCAGCTGCTGCACACTGCTGTTGCAGCAGCTGCTGCAGGTGCAGCGCAGCAGGCTGGCGAAGCAGCAGCGCTGAGTCAGCAAATGCAGCAGATGCGCGCTGACCTGACAGTTGCTGTTTCCGCCAAGGAGTCAGCAGAGCGGCAAGTGCAGGAGCTGCAGGGGCAGCTGAAGCTCCTACAGCAGCAGGCAGATGCACTGCGGTCAGAGCTGCATGTGGTGAGTGCCATGTGCTGCGCAGTCATCTGTACCTGGTGACTGATGATTCGCAGAGAGTTTTGTGCTGTGCTGCATTCTTCTGACAATCATGGGATCTCGTGATCATCGGAATCTGTGCAGCCAAAGTGATGTTCGGCAGCATCTGCATTTGCATATTCCTAACCCCTAAACCCTGCTTACAACGCTGCAAAGCAGCCAGCCAGCGAACCACCGAAGCATGTGTCATGCTGTTGTTGCACAGGTGCTTGGCTCATCACAGAGGGAGCAAGGCGACCTGACATCCCAACTCAGTGCAGCCAGGCAGGCAGCGCTGCAGGCGCAGCAGCAGGCGGAACAAGCTCTGCAAGAGGCGCAGCAAACAGCCGCACAGGCAGCAGCGGCAGCAGCTGAGCGGCTCACAGCGCAGGAGCAGCAGTCTGCAGCGCAAGTTGCCTCGCTGCAGCAGCTGGCGCGGCAGCTGCAGCAGCAGCTGCAAAATGCCATGCAGCTGCTGAGCGAGCGCAGTGCAGAGGTGCAGCAGCTGCAGGGACAGGTGCAGCAGCTGGAGCAGGTGCAGCAGCAGCTGCAGCAGCAGCGGGCTGCTGCGCAGGCAGCTGAGCTGGAGCTGCGTGGTGTGACAGCGCAGAGCAAGCTGCTGAACCTGCAGGGAGGCATTTGGTGGGTGCAGCTGCTGGCTGTTGTTTGTTATAACAGTGCACATGCTGTTCTGGGGTGCTCAGCATGTTTGACCATTTCCTGTGACAGTGTGGAAGTGAAACATAGCACATGCTCAGGTGATTGTGCTCAGCTACAAGCGTACCATTGCTGCCTGTTGACATGCTGCTGCTGCTCCTGCTGCTTCTGTTTTCCACAGGCTGCGGCAGGCCAAGCGCGCAGGCCGCATGCTGCGCATTGTACGTGCGCGGCGCCGCATTATGCTGACGTCCCTGCTGTCGCTCAAAGCTGCAGCGCGGCAGCAGCAGCAGCGCCTCACTGCAGCACAGCAACAGCTGCAAGGGGGCGGTGCGCGGCTGCGCAAGATGCAGCAGGAGCGGGATGCAGCGCAAGCCAAGCTTGCAGCAGCAGAGGCAAAGTGTGCTGAGCTGGAATGCAAGCAGGGCAGGGCAGAGGCGCTACTGCCAAAGCTTGAGGAGCGCTGCAGTGGGCTTGGGTTGGAGAGGAAGAAGCTGCAGGAGAAAGTGGCAGGGCTGACTGCTGAGCTGGCTGAGGTGCAGGGGAAGCTGAAGGTGTGTGGGGCTGCTGTGTTCTTGTGGTGGTGTTGGTGTATGTATGGTTGGCAGCTGATGCATGTGCTGGTGTGTTGATAAGGAGGTGACTGATGAAGATGTGCATTGCATGCTGGTTGGCTGAGTATGCTAGTAGTGTGCAGCCGCAGACAGCTCTTGGCGCCCCTGATGCAGCTGTGTTATTCTTGCACCTCGAGCTGTTGATTTCTCTCTCCTGCTGTGACTCGTGTTGACTTGCCGTGCCTATCTGCTGGCACCAGGCAGCCACATGAATAACCCACCAACACGGCTTTGACAAGCTCAACTAATCCACACCCTGCTGCCCTCTCTGTGCTTTGCCCTGCCTGCTTGCAGTCGGCACAGAGCGGCAGGGACGCAGCGCAGCACGCAGCAGACGCCTCTAAAAAGCAGCTGGAGCAGCTCAAGGCCCGCTTTGCTGCCTTTGAGCAGCATGAGCATGAGCTGCTGGGCCAGCTGGCATCAGCTGAGGCAGGCATGCGGGGCAGCAGGGTGACCAGCAGCAGGCTGCTGCAGGAGGGGCAGCGCCTGGAGGGCACGGTGAGCCGGCTGCTTAGCTGCGTGGTGTGACGGTGTGTAACTGTGACAGTATGTATGTTGTATCTGATAGCAGCTCAGAATGTAGTTTGTGGGCTTGCTGGAGGGCACGGTGAGCCAGCCAGCTGTCCAGCTGCTTGTTGCGTTTTTGCGTAGTACATACATATGGATCTCTGTGCAGCCCAGAATATGCTTTGTGCGGATGGTGAGCTGAATCATACAAATGGACAAGGGCCGTTACAGTCCGATGGCGTGTTTGATGCAGCAAGCCAGAAATGATGATGCATGTGTCCTGCTGTGGCGGCTGCGCCCACATGTGATGCTTGCACGTGTATCGATTCGCACTGTCATACCTGTAGTTTATACGGCTCTTGCAAGTCACAAGGCACTGACAACCTGGTCTGATGCCAATGTACTGCAGGTGCAGCAGATGTCAGAGGAGTTGGCTGAGTGCAGGCAGCAGTTGCGCCAGGCCACCACTGCCATGCAAGAGGCACAGCAGCAGGCAGCAGCACTCCAAAGCAGCCTGCTGCAGAAGACAGCCATTGCAGAAGCAGCGCAGGGGCAGCTGGCAGCAGCAGCACTCGCGCAGCAGCTGCAGCAGATGCTGCAGGCGGCAGCACCCGCAGCGCCTGCAGCAGCAGCAGCAGCAGCAGCGGAGCCTGTGAGGGTGTGTGAGAGCCTTGCAGCTGCCATTGCTGCTCCTGGGGCTGGTCAGCAGCATGATGAGGCAGATCCAAAAGTGCAGCGCATCATGGAGCTGCGTGCTGCACTGGCTGCAGCATTGACTGACGCTGCCAGCGCAGCATCAACTGTCTCTACTCCTACTGGTACACCCGGCCCAGCAGCAGCAGCAGCAAGGCATGGTGTGCAGCCCAACCGCAGCAGCGTGACAGGAGCAGTGGCACCTGCATTGGCACTGGATCTGGGCATTGGCCAGGGCTTGCAGGGTCGGGGATTTGATCCTAAACTCCAACGCATTCAAGAGCTCACGCTTGCACTATCATCAGCTGCAGCAGACATTGATGCGCCCACTGCGCCGCTGCCATTCTGGGGCAGCATTGGAGGCAGCAGCATCGCTGCACAGGCACGCGCAAGCAGCGGGTCCCTCACAGGGGCGGCTGATGCCGTTGGCGCTGCAGCAGCTGCTGCTTCTGCTGCCGATGCGAAACAGCAGCGTATTCAGGAGCTGCGTGCTGCGCTGGCAGAGGCTTTGAGGGATAAGGATGAGCTGCTGCAGCAGCTGGCTGATGTTTCTGCTGGCCAGCAGGGAGGGGGTGATGATGCTGCTGCTGCACAGCAGCTGGTGGCCACTCAGCTGCAGCTCTCTCGAGCAACTCAGGTGAGCTGCTGGGCTGGCTGTGCTGGCTGAGTGCCTCCTCTGCTTTGCTTCCTGACATGTACTTGCTGGAAGCAGCTTGGAGAGCCGGAGTGAAGTCCTGCATCACTCCAACCAATTGGCATCAAGCTTATTGTAACATGGAAGCAGCATGTGCTGGGTCTGGCCTTCCTTTTGCCAACTGCTGTACTGCTGTTCATGCTGGCTGTGTCCTGCAGGAGGCGCAGCAGCTGCAGCAGCAGCTGGCAGATGCACACAACGAGCTGCAGCAGCTGCAGCAGCAAAACACGCAGCAGGCGCAGCAGGCGGAGGGCCTGCAGCAGCAGGTGCAGCAGCTGCAGCAGCAGCTGGGCGAAGCGGAGCAGCAGCTGGCTGAAAGCGACCAACAGCTGCAGCTGCTAGAGGAGCTTGAAGCAGCATGGATTGAGGAGAAGTCCAGCATGGATCAAAAGGTGACTCAGCTGCAGCAGGCCATACTGCTGCTGGAGCAGGGCCAAACAGCTCAGCCAGCAGAGCAGTCTCAGCTGCAGCAGCTATCTGCTGAGGCCAGCAGTGCTGCAGCGGGCAGCCAGCATGTGGCAGAGCTGGAGGTGCAGCTACAGCAGGAGAGGTTGGAAACAGATAAGCTGAGGGCACAGCTGGCTGAGCTTGTGGCTGTGAGCGCGTCTGCTGCCAAAGCTGCCGCTGCTGCTGCGTCTGCTGACAGTGATCCATCGCAGTCGGGCAGCAGCAGCAGCGGCCACCAGCAGAGGCTGCAAACAATGGATGGCTACCAGCATAGCAGGCTGCAGCAGCTAGAGAAGGAGCTCGAGTCAGCTGCAGTGTCTGCGGAGAGCAGCAGCCACTCTGCGATAGCAGAGATCTCAGCAGCAACGCAGCAGCAGGCCGAGCAGCTTCAGAAGGAGCTGGCGCTAGCTCGCACACAGCTACATGATGCGCTGCGGCAGGCTAGTCAGTCGCAGCTAGAGCTGATGCAATCGAAGCTGGAGTTGACATCTGCACTGCAGCAGCTGGCCACTAAGCAGCAGGAGCTGCAGGAAGTGGAGCAGGCTTTGCAGCAGCAGGTTGCGGCAGCAGCAGCTGCAGCCCAGGCACACCAACAAGAACAGGACGAGGAGCAGCACCAAGCAACAGATGACAAAGCCAACGAATCCCAACAGCAGAAGCATGCCCAGCAGGCAGTAGAACAGCAGCGGTTAGCAGCAAACCAGCAGCTTCAGCAGCAGCAACACACTATTGAGCAACTGCAGCAGCAGCTCGCATGCCTGCAGCAGCAGCTGGGTGACGCCCAGCAGGAGAGTCAGGTGCTTCAGGAGCTGCTAGATGGCAAGCAGCAGGAGCTGCAGCTTGCAAAGGCAGCTGCAGCAGACGAGCTTGCTGCAGCACAGGAAGCAGCTGCAGTAGCAGCAGCTGAGGCCTCCCACGCCTTGCAGGACTTGCAGGAAGAGCTGCAGGCGAGCCAGAAGCAGGCAGTTGACAGGCTGGCAAAGCTAAAGCAGGTGCAGCAGCAGCATGCGGAATCCTGCAAGCAGCTAGAGGCAGCGCGTGCATCTGCTGCTTCCGCACAGGAGGATGCAGCACGGCTACGGGAGCTGGTGCTGCAAGCAGATGAGCAGGCAGCTGCGGCAGCAGATGTTGCTGCACAGGTCAGTGATGCGGCATTGGGAGCCGAGCATGAGCAGCTAGCACGCAGCAGAGCGGCTGGTGATGAGCTGCGCAAGCAGCTGCAGGAAGCTGAAGCGAAGGCTGCAGCACTTGAGCAGCGGGTGCAGCAGCTAGAAGCTGCTGATGCAGCTGCGAGTGCAGCACTGCAGCAAGAGCAGGTTGCTGTGTGTGCTTTGCAAGCTGATCTGGCAGCTGCAAAGGCTGCTGTAGAGGAAGCTGCTGCTGCCAGGGCTTCAGCAGAGAGTGATGTTGAGGCGATGCAGCAGAAGCTGGAGGATGCAGCAAAGGAGGTACAGCAGCACAGTGTTGAGGCGCAACAGTCAAGCGCAAAAGCACAGGCTGCAGCGGATGAGGCTTCACGGCTGAAGCAGCAGCTTGCAGCAGAGATTGACCAGGCAGCAGAGCTGCAGGCTCTTCTGGGTGATGTGAAGAGGCAGCTGGAGGATAAGACCAAGCAGCAGCAGGAGGCAGAGCAGCAGCTGGTGCAGCTGCAGGCGCAACTGGACAGCAGTCGGCAGCAGTGTATGCAGCTGCAGCAGCAGCAAGATGCGACAACGAGCGAGCTTGAGCAGCTGCAGCAGCAGCTGTCATTCGCCAGCAGCGGCGCAGCTGCTGCTGAGAGCAGCACCAACATCAGTGCAGCAGCAGCAGCCAGCGCTGCACCAGCTAGCCCTGCGCAGCCAGCTAGCAGCATTGGTGCTCTCACACGCCAGCTCTCCGCGCGCACACAAGTAGCTGAGGAGCAGCTACAGCAGCAGCATGCAGCCAACCAGCAGCTGAGGCAGCAGGTTGCTGAGCTGCAGCAGCAGCTGCATGTAGCGCAGCAGCAGTGTGAGGCAGCGCAGCAAGAGGCTGCTGGTGTGTCAGTTGCACTGGAGGGCCAGTGGGCAGGCCGGGTGCAGCAGCTGCAGAAAGAGCTCCAAGAGGTGCGGCATCACGCATGCGAGCAGCACAGAAACAACATACGCAAGTTCCAAGTGTTTGTGACTTGCAATGCTCTGCCTCAAGGGAACAATGTATGTGGCAGCATGAGCCAGAGTCAAGGTGCATCATGCTTGAACCAGGCATCTGCGTCTGCATGACACATCAAGTGTGTTGGCTCGCATGCACTGACATTTGATGCTGCATGCTGCACATGCGTATTATCCTGCAGGCGCTGCAGCTGCAGGCCTCCTCCAAGGCTGAGCTGGCACAACTGCCAGGGCTGCAGGACAGGCTGGCAGTGCTGCAGCAGCAGCTCTTGGAGGCTGAGGCTGCCAGGGCTGCTGCACAGCAGGCGCTGCTAGAGTCCACGGACAAGCTGCAGCGCGCACAGCGACGCGCAACAGCGCTAGCAAAGGTGAGCTTGCGGTGTTGGTAGCCGTGTGTGAACTGCTGGGTAGCAGTACATGCAGCAAATCAACGATGCAGATCCTGCTATGCAACGCCCCTGTGAAAGGAGCTAATGGAGTGTGTGTGCTGCAGGATCAGTGGCGGTGTGTTGTGCTTGGCTGGGGCTTTTTCTCTGAACCTGCTGCCTGCAATTGCTGCGTTTCAACTTGCAGGAGCTGGCATCTCAGAAGCAGCTGGTGCAATCCCTGCAGGAAGACAAGGCATCTCTGCTGCAGAAGGCGCAGCAGCTTCGGGAGCAGCTCCCTGAGCAACAGCAGGGCGAGCAGCAGCTCACACCTCGCAGCAGCACAGCTGGTGCTGCAGCTGATGTTGTGAGCATGCCATCGCAGCAGCTGAGCCCGCAGGCCTCGATACAGCAGCTTGTGCTTGCAGGTTCTCCATTTGCAGGGCAGCAGGATGAGCTGGCCAGCATGGCACAGCAGCTGGCGCAGAGCAAGAAGGAGCTGCAAGAGGCGCTTGCAGCAGCTGCTGAGATGCAGCAGCAAGCGCGGCAGCTGCGGCTGCAGCTGCACAGCAGGTGCGCACGCCATGAAAGCTGCTGAGCTTGTGATGGTACCACCCAGTGGGACAGGTTGTCGACTAGCCTGTTATGTACGCTGCTGACTGTGCTATCTGTTGTGGATGTATATATCAACGACTGTGCAATGTTCTTTGCTCTGTTTTTGCTGGCTTGTGCTTGCAGGCGCTCATCTGAGCTGGAGTCCCTTCCAGGTGCCCAGTTGCCTGCCTGCAGCACCACAAGCAGCGGTGGTAGCGCTCCCGAGGGTGCCACAGTGGCAACTGCAGCTGGCACACGGCCAGCTCGTGGCGTAGCTGCTGCAGCAGGGCGCGAGGCGATGCTGGCAGCAGAGAACAGGGACCTTGTTGTGCGGCTTACAGCAACACACCGCAAGCTCAAGCTGCAGCGCGCAAGAAGCCAGCAGCGCGAGGCGCTTCAGGATGCCAAGGTGAGGGTCCACCTGTTTTGCTGCTGTGGCAATCTGCTGCTGCTCCTTGTGGTCCTGCAGTTGGTGCTGCTCCTCGTGGCCTGCGCATGTTCTCAACTGACTCTGCCGTGGTTGCTGTGCTTGCAGATCTGTCAGCTCAAGAAGCATGTGGAGTCGTTGTCGAAGGCCAACAGTTGCACTGTGTCGCCTCTGGTCAGCCGGTCTCTTGGTGAGTGCCGGTCAAAACAGGTTTGACTTTGTCCCTAAGGCTTGGTCTGCTCCTGTCCCATGTTGCCGTTATTTTACCGGGCGCTTTGTGCATAGCAAGGTCGTAAGCAATGCTCAGGATCAAGGTCAGACTGCGGTGCTCGTTCGTACGTAAACCCGACTGCTAAGCAGTGCTGCGATGACGGTTGTCGTGTTGTGCAGCATTTCAATGTTTTTTAATTTCCATCATACTTTGATGTCTTTTTTCGTCTTCGCATGAATCTACCTTTGCCTGTCAGCACTACACACACAGTCAGCAGCATCTCACTCGCCACTTGCACTCTCATTGCCAGCACTCTGCAAACGGGAGGACTGTGGAATCCGTCTTGAGACAAGTATGTCTGCACAGCTGTGCAGCGGTAGCACATGCAATGAGCAGGATAGGCACCTGGGTACTTGGACTGCGTTTGATGTCCACAGTGCAGCTCGCATGCAGCTGCTTACTTCCAACTTACTACGCTGGATTAGGCGCCAAAACCACAACAATATCCAGATGCTGATGGTGTTGTGCCTGCTGTGTTGGTGTGAAACGCACAGACTTGGAAGCCCTGCGTGAGGCAGCAGCAGCTGTTGCTGCGGCTCAGGCAGGTGCCCTCCTGCAGGACGCTGGTTCAGGGCTGTCAACCATGGATGATGATGCAAGCATGCAGGCAGAAATAGAGGCGCACTACAAGGTGAGGCATGCGATGGTCCAGCACAGGGGGCTGCAGGCCAGCAGTTGTTGGCTTCTGCAGTCCCTGTTTGGTACAGTCTGCAGCACTGCACATTGCATGAAAAATTGATGCTTGCCGTCAACCGTATGCAGATGCTCATATGTGTGGACTGGGCAACTTTGCAACAGAAAGGGCTGAAGTCCAGAGCCTTCCTCTCTGCTTCTCCAATTGCTCAGACAGCTGCGGTGCAAAGCCTGCAGCGCTGAATCTGCATGACATGTTGATAGCAATCAACATAATCATGTTTGCGCTCATCAAAGTTCGTTGTTGTGTTATTCTGTGCAGAGAGCACTGCACGCTGCACAAGAGGAAGCTGCAGCAGCAATGTCTGCTGCAGCAGAGGCTCGTGCTCAGGCAGAGGCCCTCAGCAGTGCCATGCAGGTAAGGTGTACTTCGTCAGCAGTTTCATGCCTGCATTCAGCTGGCTGATGCTTGATCATTCGTTGCTGAGGGTGGTGAATGTGTTGTTTGGGGTGATGCATAGCACACGTGACGTGTTGTTGTACTTCAGCTCACCATCATCCTGTGTTTGAACCGGTGCATGCTTGGTGTCGCACTTTTGTACGTATAATCATACTTTGCACATACTATGTTTGGTTTAAACTGTTGTAAATAATACTATACAGCTGCGAATTGCATATTGCACATGTTCGGCCCGTTGGCGCCGATTGCACAAAGCGTGTATCTGTATAGCTGCACAGCATCTTCAAATACTTATATTTGATTTCAGAGGGATAAGAGTCGCTATGCAGGGCCATTCGCCGGTTGTTCTGTCGGTGCGATCATTCATGCCAGATGGACCCTGCTTCTACAAATAAAGGTCGGTGAGGAGCTGATTTCACCATATGCATGCTTATTGACCGGTTCATCTCCTGTTTTGTCGCAGGCACAAGCGAAGAAGGAGGCAATGCGGCGCCAGGCTAGCCAGCGCTTGCTGCACAGCGGGACAGGTGGTGCAGAAAGCCCTGTGTCAGAACGCAGCATAGAGGAGGCAGCTGGTGACGATGACAGCCTGGCTGCACTTGCTGGGCGTGTAGTGTCACAGCAGGAGCAGATTGTCCGGCTTACGTCTGATCTGGACGCTGCAAACGCCAAGCGTGCAGAGCTGGCCAAGGTAAGCAGCTCGGCTGCATGTGCAAAAGCCCCTGTTGTATCCATCAGCTATAGCACGACACATGCTCAGCTCGCACAATGTCATTTCAAGAAACCACAGCACCGGCACATACCCCTGCGCTGTGATTAGCCCTGTATTTTTCACAGGCAGCGGAGCCAGCAGTGTGATGGGTCGGGCTTGCTGTGCAATGCGCAATGGGCCGGTTAACCTCATTGAAAGGGATGCTGCTGTCGGTTGCTTTCCTGCAGGCCAATGCTGACTTGACCCAGCAGCTGGCTGATCACGGCAGGCTGCTGCGTGCGCTGCGAGAGCAGGCCTCAGACATGGCAGCACAGCTTGGCGCAGCACAGGACACGCTCGCCAGCAAGGACAGGCTCATTGAGCAGCTGAAGCTGGATCTGTCTCACCTGTCAGGCGACAGCCCTGGCATTAGCGGGTCAACCACTCCAAGCTACAGCCTGGCACACAGAACCAGCAGCAGCGGCAGCCCAGGCACAGCCAGCAGCCCCAGCATGCTGCGCGGCTTGAGCAGGCAAAGCAGCAAGAGCGCAGTTGCAGCACACAATGGTGTCGGCAAGGTGAGGCGCGTGGTGCAGCCGGCAATCCGCAGCAGCAAAAGCACCTGCATGCAGCATAGCAGAGGAGCACCGGCTGCTGAGGCAGCAGTTCCGGCAGCTTTCCGTGCTGCAGGTTGTGTTGATGCCGGCAGCGCGCCAGCCATAGTGTGCTGCCGCTGTAGCAGCTCTGGCAGACTCCAGCAGTGCCACTGCTCACTATCGCCTGGTATGCATGTGACGTCGTGTGTATGTGCAGGTGGTGTCTGCCTGGAAGGAGTCCAGCAAGCTGAAGGACCACAAGATCGAGGAGCTCAACTTCCAGCTGGGCCAGGCAGTCACGCAGCTGGAGCTGGCGCGCAGCGACGCAGCAGCACTGCAGCAGCAGCTGCTGGACAGCAAGGGCGAGCTGTCGTCCAGTGCAGCTGCGCTGGCTGCGGTGCAGGCGCGCGCTGCCGCGCAGCTGCAGGCGTTGGAGAGCCAGCTGGCCAGCAAGGAGAGCGGGCTTGCTGCTGCTGAGGTGCGGCGGCAGGCGCTGGAGGCGGAGCTCAACAGCGCCAACAGCAAGGTGAGTGGGGCAGGCCATTGCAGGGTGCGGCAGAGCAGCGTTGACGCGTCATCGTGTAGCCGCCAGCATGCATCCTGGCTGGCTGTCTGAGACTGGTTGGCCCTGGTGTGTATGCATGTGTGGTATTGACCTGTTTTGTGTGTTCCTGCAGGCATCATCTCTGCAGAAGCAGCTGGAGCTGTCTGAGTCGGAGATCAGCCGGCTGACAGACTCGGCAGCAACAGCAGCGAGCCGCCTCTCTTCCTGCCAGGCGGAGCTGTCAGCAGCCAAGCAGGAGGCTGCTAACTGCAGGCAAACAGCCGATGCTGCTCACCAGGATGTGTCGCAGGTGAGCGGATTTGGTGGCAGGGACTGCCCTGAGCATACAATTTTCTCTGACTGGCCTGTGCTGACAAACCAGCACTGACTGACCTGCGCATCTTGTTAGCAGCCTGGTGTCGATTCCTTGCTGAATTGCTCTGTAACATAGTCACCATCGCCTGCCTGCTGTTCTGTGTTGTGTGCCCAGGCTTGCAATGCTGCAGCTTCCGAGCGCCAGCAACTGCGCCAGCTGGAGAGTCAAGTGGCAAGGCTGGCTGGTGTGTTGCGGCAGCTGCTCATCAGTGTCAGCAGCAGCAGCAGCTACACCATCCTGGAGCCACCAAAGTCAGGGACTGCACCAATCACGGTAGGCAGCAGAGCACAGAACATCCAGCTCGCACTGTTCACAGCGCTAGCACTAGCACCTCCATCTTATTGCTCTGCTTCTGCGCACATAGTCGCCAGCGAGCTGCGGCTTCTAGTTGCAGATGGTCTGGCTATTTAGGCACACGCTCCCAGCAGTTGCCGCTTGCCATGCTGAGATAGCATTAAAAGAAAACTCAGGTGTGATATTATTGTTTGGTTATCCTTGTGCCGCAGGTGATGTCTGAGCTCATTGACATGGTAGCGTCTGAGCTGGGCCGCCAGGCACGCGAGCTGGCCTCTGCAGCAACACGCAGCGCAGAGCAGGAGGCGCGGCTGGCAGGCAAGGCTGATGAGCTGGCGCAGCTGCAGAGCACGCTAAAGTGAGTTGCAAGTGCCAGCTAGGGCTGCTGCGCGCATGTCTGCACTAGTGTATTGCATTGCTGACCTGCTGCCTGTGCCCGGCTGTGCTGCTTGACAGCTTTACCGCGCATGCATGGGCGGATAATGAGTATGTCCTAGCAGGGTTGCCGCGTACAAATGCCTGCTTGCCTCACCCGCCACATCAACATGCCCTGAATTTTGGCCTGCTTGATTTCTGCTCCTGCTGCAGGGCGCAATCAGACAAGATCTTTGCGCAGCAGTCCTCGCTCGGCAAGGCGCAGGAGGAGGTGCGCGCGCTGCGCGGGCAGCTGGAGGGCCGGGCTGCGCAGCAGGGCGTGATTGAGGCGGAGATCCGGCGCCAGGTGGAGGAGTACGGCCGGCTGAAGCGGCAGCTGGTGGAGCAGGAGGAGCTGCAGGTGGGCTGCATTGCAGGAGGGGTTTGGCTGTGGCATTGGATTGGCATACGTGCGTATGCTGTATTGTTTGTTGGTTGCTGCAGCATGCTTCACGCAGCGGCTGCGACTGGCTTGCTCAATATGGTGTTTTGACAGTGCTTGGTGCTGTGGGGTCATGGAGCTGACTGGCGTGCTTGCTCGTTGCTGCACGTGCTGCTGGCTGCAGGCTGCGTTGGCAGCCAAGACAGACCAGCAGGCGGCCACCGCTGCGCGCTGCGGGGACCTGGAGGTACAGCTGGCGCGTGCCATTGAGCAGGGCACAGCCAACTCGCAGCGCCTGGCGGCACTGAAGGTGCGGAACTGCGGCACCCATGGTTCAAGATACAGTAGCATTTTTATGCAGCGTCAATCGGCATCTGTTGCTGGTACAAGCATCTTGGGCTGATATGAGCATTCACTGAGAAGGTCTTGCACCGACAGCAATTTGTAATCCTCGTTTGCAGTCATTGCCTAAGCCGAATGCACCGCAACGTGTGCTTGACTGGATGCTGCACGCTGCCCCTGCAGGTTGCTGCTGACGGCGCAGCGCGTGCACAGGCCGAGGCTGCAGTGCAGCGCCAGGAGGCGCTGGCTAGCCTAGAGGTGGCTCGCGCTGAGCTGGACAAGGTGCAGCAGCAGCTGGCGCTGGCGCAGTCAGCTGCAGACAAGAAGGGCCAGGAGGTGCGGGAGCTCAACCACATGCTCAAGGCCTGGGAGGCGATGCGCCTGGGCAAGGATGCGCAGGTGAGCAGCAGCTTGCGAGGTTGCAGGGAGGACAGGGTTTGGGGCTTGTGACAACTGCTGTACGTACTTATAGTGGCTGCTGCTGAGGCTGAAGCTAGGTTGCAGGCTGGGCGGCGCGGCTGTGTATCAAGTTTGTTTGTTAGGCGTGGACGTTTGCGCACATAGACGTGGCGTCCTGCTGAGCCAAACTGTTGCGTTGTGTTTCTGCCACTTTGCTGCTGCAGATTGCTGCGCTGATGGAGCGCTGCAAGCGCAACGAGGAGGATGCAGCCGAGAAGGCGCGCACAGTTGACGCGCTGCGCCGCAAGCTAGCTCTGGTCGGCCGCCCCTGCAGCGCAGGCAGCACAGCTGGCAGTGGCGGCCCAGGCATGCTGCTGCCAATGCAGGCTGGTGCAGGTGGGGCAGGCAGCTCAGGGCTGGGGCTGGGTGAGCGCAGCATGCTGCTGAATACAGGCGGCAGCAGCGCACTGTACAGCGGGGCGAGCTGTGCGGCTGGCCCTGGTGCTGGCGGTCTGTCTGCGCTGCGGCGCAGCTGGGCTGCTGAGACAGGGTCGCCGAGTGGGTCGCCCACGCGGTCAGTCGGCAGCAGCTACGGCTACAACTGAAGTGCCGGCTGTTGTTGGTGGCAGCTGCCATGCTGCAACTGGGTTGGTGGCGGCAGAGACGGTGGCTGGCTGTTTCACCAGCAGGGGGGTGGGGGTGATCGATGAGGCACATTTTCTTGCAGCAGTATGGTTGCGGCGGCGCTGCTTGCAGGGGTTGCTGGGTGGTGGCAGTGGCCAGGTGGCATGCTGGTGGTTCAGGTGCAGCTGCCTGGTGCAGGGCTGGGGGTGGGGGGCTGGGTCAAGTGCTGCCGACATGGTGATCAACTGACAACTGACTGGGCAGCATGAGTACATACCTGTTGTGATTGGCCCACTGCTTTGGTTTCAAACGGCTGCGGTGCATGGGCTGCTGCGCATGGCACGTTGGCTGCTGTTATGGGAAAGGCTGGCAGCAGCAGCAGCAGCAGCAGCATGCCCAGTTGCCTGGGATGCGCCTGTAGTGTGTCTGCACCGATGCGTGGTGTCCTTGTCTTGACCTTTTGTTGCGCGCACTGGTGGGACGACAGATCATGACCTGGCAGGCACCTCACACACTTCGACAGACAACTCTGAACGGGCGTGCCGGCGTTAGCATAGCTAGGTACAGCACGGTGCACAGCTAGGCAAGCAGGGGCGAGACGTAGGCAGCTGCATGTGACCGACGACTGTGACTTGACAGCTAGCTGACGTGGCTCGTGTCCCATCCGACCTGATGGGGTGCGAGTATTTGTTTTGAAGTGGACGGAGGGGCTCAGCAGCACACAGGTAGTTGGTAGTTAGGCAACCGCACGTTCCTGGTAGCGATGGTTGGATGCTTTCTTGGCTACAGGCCAGCAATGGACTTGGAGTCTCTTGACGTTATGCTGTTCCTGTGTGTGGTATCATCTGACATCACGTCACGTTGAAGCAATGTGCTGCTGTGTGTCACGCGCGCAATGATTGGTTCCGCTGCAGCATGTCTGGCAGCTCATTGTGGTGAGCTGCTTTAGGCATGTGCCTGTTTCCGTTGTGCCCTGCTGCTCCTACCATGTAGGTTAGGCATGGATGCAACGGGCTGGAATCACAACACCTAGGTGCTGCGCTGCTGTGTGTGGGATGGCATGGTGTTTGAGCATTGTGATGCAGCATGTTCTTGTGCATGCTGCTGTAGGTTGATTTGAGGAAGGCTTGTGGCGTACAGTGGCATCGTGAGCGTGTTTACTCACCTGATGCTGTTGCTGCTCTTGCTCTGCACTGCAAGCAACCAGCCAAACAAACAAGTGACCACCTGCGCTGTGATAGATGTAGCTGACTTACACCCAGCAGGACGACTGTTAGGCAGGCAGGCATCTAAGCAGCTCCGTGTTGAGTTTGACTGACAAGATTGGGCTGTCTGTTTCGTGGGTATGCCCGATCCAGCAATTATTTTCGCAGTGAAATGTCTTGCAGATGCTAACAGGAGGCAGCATGCAGTTGCTCTGTGGTTTCGCCGCACGGCTTTGCATGCACAATGTTCCTCCTGGCCGGCAGCTCTCTGGTTGCTCCCTGACTTTAGCAGCGCTGCAGGCTTTTAAAGCTGCCAGTAGCTGGCTTAAGAGGTCGAGCTGTGCATGGATTGGCATGGCATGACATGTGTGGGGGCGAGGGAGTGGCGCAAGGGGTGCACTGCATCATCCATAACCGCTGTTTTAACAACATGAACGGATGGCGCGCTGGGCGTGAGCACGTGATTCGTATTTACTGCTATTATAAAACCATCCCGATTTCGGATTTGGGTGCAGTAGGATCGCACGCATCGCTCACGAGAGAAGGCCCGTTAGAAGTACAAACGGCAGCCGGTGCCCGCCAACGTTGGTACATTCGCACATTGGATACGCTCAAAAGGCGTTGACGAGGTCGATTCCATCATATGGCTGCTATGCCTGCCTAGCTTGTGTGCTTCTGCCAGGACACCTGCGAAATTGAGTAGGGCGCCTGCAATGCTGTGTACGCACTTGAGGACGACATGCTTGTGACAGCCAGTACAGTTTTCAACACCTGTCTTGTCTGCATGCACGTAGAAGGGCCTGCACAGCTGTTCTGAGCTGGTTGAAGTGTATCAGTGCGATCATGATGTCTTGGTCGTCACAGGTGGGGCTAGGGCACACCAGAACCAAGCAATAGAAGCGCAGCAGGGTCAGTGATGTGGGCAGTTTTAAGGCAACTGCAGGTGTCATTGCATGGTAGCATAGAAAACCCAATTCTTTGATTACGTCCTTCACTTAGCCTGCAATTCCTCATCAAGTCTTGAAGGCACCCAGGCAGCTGCAAAGAGCCACGCATGCTGGCACAAGTTTCATCATCAACAGCAATCTGCACGTTACGCAATGCTGCTGCGCTGCTGCTGGCATATGAGCAGGCGGCAGGCTGCTACGCCACCCTTGTCCTGCTGCTGGGTGTCATGCACCCCAGTTCAGCCGTGCCAGTGCCTGCTGGCTCCCAGGGCACTGGCTTTGCTGCCAGTGTGTGGCAGGCGTCACCACCAGCAGCAGCAGCAGCACCAGCAACAGCAAGAGGAGCAACACTGGCACGAGCAGCAGGAACAGCACCGGGGCAGCCGGCAGCACAGCTGCACCCTTCATCAGGTGGAGCAGCATCGGAAGCTGGGCCTCCAGCAGCAGCAGCAGCAGCAGCAGCAGCAACACCACCACCAGCAGCAGCTGCAGCAGCAGCTGTTACACCCCCCGCAGCCGCCGCTGGTGTGGCAGTCACTCCGGCAGGTGAGGGCCGCCTTGTCCGCCAGGTTATACAGCGCTTGACATGACAGAACATTGGACTTGCTGCAATGCAACTTACTGCTGCCTGCAGTTCATGTGCCGCACCGACAGCTGCCAATCTTCACCCATCATACCATGAGCACTGCAACGTTGCAGGCTTGCCAGCACATCAACAGAGATGTATTGGCTGCGTTCCTAACTTTTGCCGCACACCAAACAAACTGGCATGACCATGATGGTGTGGGGCCCAGGTTGCAGGTGCAGGTGCATGAGCATCTCAGGTCTTGCCGGTGTCGACCCTCCAGCTGCAGAGTAAAACACTTCTGCTGTTGCTGCTGCCCTCGCAGGCACTGCCCTACCAACTGCCCTCAACGCCACATCAGCCCCACAGCCAGCCCTTGCTGCAAACCAAGCTTGCCACACCTGCTGTCGCTGCTGCTGCTGCTGTTGCTGCTGCCTCTGTTGTTGCTGCTGCCTCTGTTGTTGCTGCTGCCGCTGCAGGCACTGCCCTACCAGTCGGCCTCAACGCCACATCAGCCCCACAGCCAGCCCGTGCCTTACCAGCTGGCTTGAATGCCACAGCCCCACAGCCAGTATGCAGCCGTCTGCCGGGTGTTGCCGGCGGCTTCTTGCAGCACAACGGCCGCGACCTATTCCTGACAGGCGTGAACTTGGGCAACGTGCAGTTCCTGCCTTTTGAGGGCAACACCTATGGCCTGACTGCTGATGCGCTTCGCAGTGTGCTAGATCAGGCGCTTGCTGAGATAGCAGCAACAGGGGCCAACTCGGTGCGGTTCTGGCTGCACATTGATGGCAGGAGGAGCCCGAGTTGGGGCTATGACCAGGTGTGATGCATGGCAGGCTTTGCTGTGCTGCCAAGGTGGAGCAATTGAGACTGTACTTGTGCTGGCCTGTGCATTGCTGCTCCAGACTTGCTGCTTTTACACACATGTGGCATGCTCTACAGCAGGTTTTCAGGTAGTGTACAGTGACAGCGCGCACCGTGCTGGCCAAGTCCTTTGTAGCTATGGACTTACACATGAACAACCACAACGGTGCCGACGCTGCAATGCATGCCGCAGGCCACTGGCCAGCCCATGGTGCTGGGCCTTCCCGCAGGCTTCATGACAGACCTCAAATGGCTACTATCCACAGCCTACCAGCAGCACGGCCTGCTGTTGAGCATCTCCCTCTGGTCACACGATGTGCTGGCAGTGCGGCGGCTCAACCCTGAACCGCACCGCGCGCGAGCCATCCTCATGATGAGTAATGACAGAGCTACAGATGCTTATATTGGCAATGCGCTACTGCCGATGATCAAGGGCTTGCAGGAAAGAATGCAGCCGGGTGGTCCGAGGTTCCTTGATGCTGTGCTGGCGTTTGAGGTGCTGAATGAGCCCGAGGGCATGTCACACTTCTGGCGGCTGTACAAGGTGCGCTTCACCTTGATGTTGGTCGTGACTTTGGCACCTGGCATGTTGGTGCATGCACACATCTTGGTGCATGCACACATCTTGGGGCATGCACACATCTTGGGGCATGCACACATCTTGGGGCATGCACACATCTTGGTGCGCCGCGCGCTCACAACAAGCCTAATGATCAGAAGCATTGCCGAGATCAGTGGTGCCGGGTGGTCCGAGGTTCCTGAATGCTGTGCTGGCATTTGAGGTGCTGAGTGAGCCGGAGGGCATGTCACACTTCTGGCGGCTTTGCAAGGTGTGAGATGATGTAGGATTGTGGTTGAGCGGGCAGCTGAATTTCCGGCAGGGTGTGTGCATTCACTCGGTGCGTGCACGTAGTGCAAGTGGTGTAGTTTCACGCGCCTGTGCTGCGCGCTCTTTGACATTCTAGCATGTGGCAGCCTTCCCACCTGCAGCCAGCCTCCTGCCAGGAGGTTTCAGTGAAACATTGTGTTGCTTTACTATGTGCAACTATACGTTCTGAGTGCCGTTGCATGCAGGGGCTTGCTGAGCATGTCCAGGCAGTCGCTGATACGCTGCTGCTGCTGCTGCTGCTACTGCTGCTGCTGCTGCTGCTACTGCTGCTGCTGCTACTGCTGCTGCTGCTGCTGCTGCTGCTGCTGCTGCTCTGCCCCCGCCATGCACCCGCCTGCCTGCCTGCAGAACTACCAGTACAACATGTCGTGCGGCAGTTACAGCTGGGGCTCCAAGTCCTGGCCCTGCCTGAGCCAGCCTAGCCACTGCTGCTGCTGCTGCTGCATCTCTGCGCCAACCCATGCGCCTCGCCCCCCCCCCCCCCCCCCCCCCGCAGACCTATCAGCACAACAGTGACTACCACGTGTACGCTGCTGCTGCTGCTGCTGCTGTTGCTGCTTCTCTGCCCCCGCCATGCGCCCTCCTGCCTGTCTGATGCAGAACTACCAGTACAACATGTCCTGGGGCAGTTACAGCTGGGGCTCCAAGTCCTGGCCCTGCCTGAGCCAGCCCAGCCGCAGCAGCAATGCATCGCTGCACAAAGACAGCAAAGGGGGCCTGACTGCGCGCTACAGGGGCTGGCACTTCACGCTAGATGATGGCGAGTTCAACAACTTCATGTACCACGATGTGAGGCTGCAGGGTTTGAGGTTTTATGGAACTCCATCATTTGTTGCAGACAGAGTTAGCCTTGTTTGCAAGCTATTGCGCAGCTGAGATGGGGTACATATTATGGCAGCACGGCAGTTTCCTGTTGTGGTGGTGGTTGGTTTGAGCAAGCCCTGGCAGCTTGTGGAATGCGCAACAGTAGCAGCAAGCATTGCGCCCAGCAAGGCGAGCCCCTTGTAGTTGTGACTGTTGCCACGCGTGCAATTATGCCCTGCAGGTGATTGACAACTACCCCAGTGAGTGGGACTTCCTCAAGAGGCAGATTGCGGACTTGAAGCTGCTGACCACCCAGCAGGTAAGAGCAGCAGCAGCAGCAGCAGCAGCTAGCAAGAGTGTACACAAGACTGTGATGCCTTGTGCGCATACATGGCTTGTCAGCGCCACCTTGGCTGCGTCGCAGTAGAACCAGTCCGTGTGAGAGTTTGTGTTGTGAACCAGGCTTGACGCACGGTCAATCTGCACGTAACTGTGAATTCAATCTGATGCCCTCCATTGCCGAGATGACTGATCTGAGCTGTATGAATATGACTTGCCTGACCTCTCGCCCTGCAGGTGCCCCACACAAAGCTGCTGCGCTTTGTCAGCAGGGTGGCAGGCGCCATCAAGCGCGCAGCGCCAGGATCCAGTACACCTCTGTTCTGGCAACCAATGCACCCTTAGCCGCACTTGTTTTTCTACACCACCAGTGGAAACGGCTGTGTGCCCATCTTGTTTGCCCATCTTCTTTGTTCTTCTGCAGGTCACCCACACAAAGCTGCTGCGCTTTGTCAACAGGGTAGCAGGCGCCATCAAGCGCGCAGCGCTAGGCACCAAGGTCACTGTAGGGGCGCACTCCATGCCCTACAACAGCGATGTGGCCATACCCAACTTGAAGGAAGGCCGCAGCGATTACGGCAGCGCGCCGTTCAATTACTGGAAGGATAGCGTGCTGGTGAGGGTGGCATGTTTCTAGTGATAACCACTTACAAGTAGAATGATCACAATGATATGACTCATATCGTGACAACTGTCGTGACGACTTCCAACTTCCAACGCATCAGTGCTGCAGCGACTGCGGCAGCGCGCCGTGCAACTTCTGCATGGACAGCGTGCTGGTGAGAAGCTGCTGCGCGGCTGTGCTGTGAAACACCAGTAGAAATCTTCCCAACGCAAGTGTGAAGCAGCAGCCACAATTATATGCTCCACCTGCTGCTGCTGCCGCAGCCACACTCACAGGTTGCTGGTGGAGGGGACCCCCAATGCATGCTATACTTGTGTTGGTGATGGCTATGATGCCCTGCTGACGTGCCGCTGCTGCTGCTGCCGCCGCCGCCGCTGCCGTCGCCGCTGCTGCTGCTGCTGCCGCTGCTGCTGCTGCTGCTGCTGCTGCTGCTGCTGCTGCTGCTGCTGCTGCTGCCTCACAGATCGCTGCTGGAGGCGACCCCCAGGGCGTACTGGACTTCTATTCTGTGCATGGCTACCCCATTTGGGGCGAGCCACAGCGCGACATCGACATCAACATGTTCCGAAACCCTAAGTCCCACTGGTGCTTAGACAAGCCAGTGGTTGTGGGTGAGCACTGGAACGAGGTTCTGGCCTCTGCATCTCCAAAAGGCCCACTTGTAGAGCCCGCAAACTACTTGCATTTGCACCAGACAGGTTACGCAGGGGCCTGGGGATGGGCCTGGTTCAATGTGAGCGAGGTGTTTGATCCTGTGAGCGGTGTGGGTGTGAGGTGTGTGTCGCAGCACGAGTGCCGGCCACGGCTGCGGCAGCTGCTGCAGAGCCTGCCGGCTAGCCTGAGGTATCCTGTGCATGGAAGCAACCATACTGCTGGCCGGGGCAGCACTGCCAGCACCAGTGGCAGCAGCGGCAGCAGCAGCAGTGCGGCCGTCCCTGCTGGCAGCAGCAACAGCAGCAGCAGCACTGCCAGCACCAGTGGCAGCAGTGGCAGCAGCAGCAGTGTGACCGTTCCTGCTGGCAGCAGCATTGGAGCTGTGCCGGCAGCTGCTGCCAGCAATGTGGGAGCGCAGACCTTGCCTGCCACCAGCGGCTGACAGGATGGGTGTTTGTATGGTACGTTACCTGTTTCTTTGTAGGCTATGGTGCGCATGCGTTTGTAGGGTACGCTGCATGCAGACTAAATGATGCCACTGTTAGCATGGCACAGCAACTGCAGCAGCATGCAGGGTTGCCAAGCAGTGCTTGTATCGGCGGCAGCACATACTGATGTGCAAGGTCAGCAGGGTAGACTAGGGTAGACTAGGCTTGAGGCGGCGCAACCTCATTGAGTGAGCGGTAGTGGCGGCAAATGCTGCCAGATTCTGTGCGCAGCGAGAAGAAGTTGCAGCAGAGCACCAGCAGCAGTAGCAGCAGTGGTTTTGTATGCCTTTTGTTGTGTAGCGCATGGAGCACTGGCATACAGAACGCACACACTAAAGACCTGACACATGTGTAGAGACAGCTCGAATGTCGATGCCACCAGGTGTATCTTGTTGTCTGGGTTAGCTAGCAGCGGCTGTCTCTTGATTGCGGTACCGATTGCAGCAGCACAATCCATTGCTGCTGAGTCCTGATTGCCAATGGCCTTGTTTTGGAGTATGGATGTTGGAGACGTACCTGTGGAGCTTGGTACGCTACAGTCAACGCAGCACTGTTGCTTTGCATCTGCAGCAGTTGAATAACAACAAATCACCCCGATTGTTCGTATGTTGTGGATTCTCTGTTGGCCATATGCCCCGCTTGTGCGCGCAGCGCATGCCCAGCTAGCTGCCTTTAGCACAGTTATGTGTTTCTTGATGTTTGCAGATGTACAATGGCGGTTTTCAGCGGCCCAAACCTGTTGCCACTGGTCAGCATGGCATGGCTTGCTTGGTTGCAGTTTCTGGCAGTTGCTGCAGTTGTTGAATACTTGCACAGCTGCACAGCTCACGTCCCCCTACCTCTGCTGCACAACGCATTTGCCTGGCCAGTCTGTTATGCTACTGCAGCAGATGCACACGTGGCCTTCAAAGCACGAACAGTGTCTGGTTGCTACTTTCAATTCCCAGCAGGTTTTAGGCACGCAGCTCGTGACCAGCAGCAGCACTGCTGGCAGCAGAAGCAGTAGCTTAGTTGATGCATTGCATGTGCGCGAGCATGTGTCGGTGCAGTGGGCCGCTTCTGCACGCATGGAAAGGACCCGCTCGTCACCTCTAGTGACTAGATGGTGTTATTTCTTCCAGCAGGCTAACCTGGCACTTGACATGCAATGCACGTGATTGTGTAGGTCTACTGTAGTTGCACTGGTTAGTACTGCAGATATCATGCCGGGTAGACTGGTACTCTTGCACACTGCGTGGCTCTGATCCTGCCAGACTGTTCATGCTGTTTGGATGCCGCTGCATCTACTAGAGTAGTATATGATGTACGCGCAACTATGTTTGCATCATACACAGGGTGGCCCAACCCCTCAGTTGTTCCTGGGCTGTCAGACCCTGGTGTGCTTGCATGTAGTGTTATGTGGTGTCAGAGTGCTATACAACCGGCAGCACTTCGCGGTTTGCTGCAGCCTGCTTGCGTGTGGCAGTGGTGTACAATATTAGCAAACATGGCATGATGCACTGGACCATAACAGTGCGCAGGAGTTATTTCATGGTATGCTGCACGATAACAGCCACAGTGCCACATCCTTTGATATCGCTGTAGCTTCTTTGATGCTGTCCCGGATGCAGCTGCTGATGTCTGACACAGGTGAAGCTTCACGCGGCAGCAGCTTGCTTGGTGTGCTGTCGTGCTGTCATCACCAGCATGCAAGGAAACCTTGTACCAGAGGTGGGTGCCAGCTCACCACCCGCTGCAGTCGAACTGCAACAAAATTCACATCAACAACGTTTCTGCGGTCACGTCCAAGTCCTTGCCGCAGGCATCCGCCTTGCAACGTGCACTCCCTCCGTTCCTAGCAGCTGTCCCGACTGACTGTTGAGGGGCACAGTGCCCTCATGTTACTGAGCGACATGGCATACACATGGCATACGCAATACGTTTTCAAATGATGACGCCTACGCCTTTCAGCCCTCCAGCAGCCTTTGGTAGACACGGACCAGCAGTTCTCCCACGTACACAGTATCCGTCCGCACCGCAAAGCTCGACACAACACCTCAGATAAGCGCTGTTCGCTATATTTTATCCCCGCATACCAATGGGGATCATGCTACCTCGCTCTGCACAACATTAGACGCAACCTTTAGCCAGTGCTGCTGTAGTGCTAGGCTACCACAGCAAGCCACAGGGCAAGCATACTTCTGGCTGCTGATGGCGCAGCTTAACAACATATCGCAGCGAGGACCGAGTCTAACGGCTCCCAAGTGAGTTGCTATGCAGGATCATTGGTGCATGCGGTCCTCATCAGTGCTGTGTGTGCCTGCGTACCACGATAGTACTGCTTGATGTGACTTGTTGCTGCTGCTGCTGCTGCTGCTGCTCCTCCTCTTGCAGGACAGTTGGGGCGGTAGTGCGTCAAGCCAGGGACGCCTTCAGGTGCCGACGCAGCTGCACACAGGATAGCAAGCATTCAGCAGCAGCATGTGTGCAACTGCACTCTATTTAATTGCACACCAGCACATCTTAGCAGCGCAATCTTCACTCAGCATCAACAGCAGTCTACTTCGGTGACAATCTTGACTGGTGCACATATCCTAGCTTCCCCTCTTGTCCTGCTGCAGGCGCTACCGTCAAGACACAACAGCGGCAAAGCAGCAGCAGCAGCAGCAGCAGCAGGATGCTTCACCCCAGCAGCCAAGCGTGCAGAGTTTGCAGGGCGGCACGCGACTAACGCTGCAGCTGCCGCTGCCGGTAGCATCAATGGCACCGCCAGGTCAGCTTTTTGCTGGGAAGTCCATTTGAAGAAATATTCTGTGTTCCGCAGCAGCTGCATCTGCTTCCACCATGTTGTGCATGTGTGCTTCTTGTCTGCCGTGCAGCCTTACGCAACATTAGCCAGCTTTGAATGCGCACGCATGCAGTGCATTGTGACAAGCCGGTAACATGAATTACACCAGCTGTTGTAGCGGTTGTGCTGGACACCTGCAATGTCTCTACAAGCTTGGGCTGCTGCTTTGTGGCCACACCCCTTGCAGGCGTGCAGTTGAGTGATCAAAGCTGCTCCCTGTTTGATGACAGCAGCAGTCGTAACGCTGCCACTGGCCAGATGACACAATTTAACAAGCTGTAGCTCTATTGCTTTGCAGGTGTGCAGTTGATGGACCAGAGCTTCACTCTCTTTGATGAAGGGGACTGGCCAGGGGGCATTGTGCAGCGGTTCAGGGCCCTGCGGCCCCTCGTGGAGGGTGTACTGGAAGGGTGAGAAACCCTAGCGCTGCTTGGGTCCTTGGAAAAAAACAACACTTATATAGTATCACTACTTGAGTAGTAACAGTAATTGAGGCCCATGGTAGAGGGTGTACTGGAGGGGTGAGCAACCCTAGCTCCGCTTGGACTCAAAAAGCAATGCACAGACTGCATAACACAGCAACCACAATTGTGCAGCGGTTCAGGGCCCTGAGGCCCCCGGTGGAGGGTGTACTGGAGGGGTGAGCAATCCTAGCTCCGCTTGGACTTGTGAAGCAATGCACAGACTGCATAACACAGCAACCATGCACAACTCACAGCAGCGGTTCAGGGCCCTGAGACCCCTGGTGGAGGGTGTGCTGGAAGGGTAGGTAAAACCCTGGCGCTGCTGAGGTGTTTGTACAAGTATTTGGATAGAAACAATACTTGAGTAGTAACAGAAATTGAGGCCCATGGTAGAGGGTGTACTGGAAGGGGTAGGAAGCGCTAGCTGCGCATGGACTTGTGAAGCAATGCACAGACTGCATAAAACAGCAACCACACACGCCTTTCAGCAGTGGGTTGTGTACCATGGCCGTGAGCCTGTTGCTGTTGCCTGTGCTTGGTTCACAACTGCTGTGCATGTAGGTCGGCATGCATCTGGAGCTCTGGGCGTGCTAGGGAGGTTGATGTGTTGCCGGCATTAAATGCTGCACGCAGTGCGCATCTGTAGCATCAGCGTCTCTTTGCCTGTGTGCTGGCTACCCTCCCCCTATCATCATGTTACCCATCAAGCCATAGCATCAACGCCATGAATGCCCTCCCCCTATGTGCTTTGTTTTGATCGCGCCTTCTGCACTGCTAGTACACCCCATGTTTCTGGGCACCCCAAGCTCCTGGAGAGCCCGGCTGATGGCTCTAAAGCAGACACACAAATGTCTCCTGTTTTGTGCTTGTTCCTGTGCACACACGTGTTGCTAGCCCGCTTGCATGCATTTGAAGTGCAAACTCTCATTTAACGCACTGCTGCAGGTATGACCCGCAGTTCCTGGGCATGCTGGAGAGCCCTGCTGATGGCGTTGGCTGCTGGGCGCTGCCTGACACCACACTGGCTGGCATAGGCACCAATGCCACCTTCGCCTCCTTTGCCAAGCTCTGCGAGGGAGGATACGGCAGCAGGTAGGATGTTCATCTTGTGACATGAGCAGTGGCAGCACCTGAGCAGCATGGTGCAGCTGGCACATATGCATGAGCACAAATAGCGTGACAATGCTGCTGGGGCATGGGCGCATGGTGCAATGCATTCGGATACATACCTACTTGCATGCAATTGATTGCTATAATGTGTTTTACCACAGCGCAGCGCATCGTCCCATGTTGTGTGGCTTGTGCTGCACCCTGCACTGCACCTTGCCACCTTTGCCTCCTTTGCAAAGCTCTGCGAGGGAGGCTACGGCAGCAGGTGAGCTGTAAGATGTAAGACATGTTATTCTTGTGACATGAGCAGTGGCGGCACCTGAGCAGCAAGGTGCAGCTGGCACATATGCTGCTGGGGCATGGGCGCATGGTGCAATGCAATCGGGTACATGCCTGCTTTCATGCAATTGATTGCGACAATGTGATTACCTCAGCACAGCGCAGCGTACCATGTTGTGTACCTGGTGTTGCACCCTGCATTGCACCTTGCCGCCTTTGTGTCCTTTGCCAAGCTCTGCGAGGGAGGCTACGGCAGCAGGTGAGCAGCAGCAGCAGCAGCAGCAGCAGCAGTAGCAGCAGCAGTAGCAGCAGCTGCGCAGAGCGCAGCAACCTGTCTTTCCTGCCGTGAACACATTTCACACCTCATGTTGCTCCCTGCTTTGCAGGCTACTGGAGGCTGGGCACAACATGTTGATGGCACGCTTTGCTGCTGCTGCTGCTGCTGCTGCTGCTGCTGCTGCTGCTGTCTCAAAGGCTTGTTGCTGCTGGTGCCTTGCTTTCTGTGCTGCCCTGCAGGCTGCTGGAGGCAGGCCAAAGTATGGTGGTCGTCAACCCGAAGTGGACCGGGCACAATCAATTCATGTGTTTCCTCCCCGTATCATGCCTTGTCTTGTGTCTTACTGCAGGCCGCTGGAGGCAGGCCAAAGTATGGTGGTCGTCAACCCGAAGTGGACCCGGCACAATCAATTCATGTGTTTCCTCCCCGTATCATGCCTTGTCTTGTGTCTTACTGCAGGCCGCTGGAGGCAGGGCACAGCATGGTGGCCATTAACCCTAAGTGGACGGGGCCAGCTGGCGATGACAATGGTGCAGCGATGTATGTTGTGACACCATGGCTTGTGTTTCACCCTTCTGCGCTGCAGGCCACTGGCGGCAGGGCACAGCGTGGTGGCTATCAATCCAGATTGGACGGGGCCTGCTGATATTGGGCAGTTCTGGGAGAGGTGCGGCTGTGGCGGCTGTTGCTGGCTTGTTAGGGTGCTGCTGGCTGGCTGGCGTGCTGGCTGAATGCATGTGCAGCTGCACTCCAAAGCACGTCGCATGCGCACTTGCTGGCTTGCTTGCTGGCGTGCCGCTAAGGCAGCTAAGGCAATCCGATATAGCAGCCCTGCGTCGTTCGTTGGCATTGTGCCGCTGTGCCTGCTGCTTCAGACAGTTGAGCCCAACCGCTATGAACCACCACACACCATTCAGGAACGCTTTCTATACACGTAATGAAGCCGCATTCTGAGCGTTGCTTGCCTCTGCAGGAAGCTGAAGCAGTTGAAGGGGCAGCTGCTGGCCCCCGAGCAGTGGCAGGTGCTGTTCCAGCAGATTCAATGCACGAACATCCTGCTGTCACAAATTCTCTCTTGCCTTTGCACGAGGCTCAAGGAATCGGCCGAGGAGCTGCTGGCGCCCGAGCAGTCGTGTTGTGACATGTCACCTCACCCTTTGCGCACACACGCTGCTGCCTGCTGTACTCTATCATGCAGGAAGCTGAAGCAGTCAGCTGAGGAGCTGCTGGCCCCGGAGCAGTGGCAGGTGCTGTACAGCTGCCGCATGCTGCGCACGAGCAGGGGCAAGGCCTTCGGGCTGCTGGTGGGAAGCTATGGCCTGGGCTGGCACCTGTGGCGCGCTGGCTCAGGTGCGTTGGTGCACACTTTTGGTTCTTGCTTGTGAGGCTGCTGCTGCCATGCGTCATGGGCTGCTGATGAGAAGTTATGGGCTGGGCTGGCACCGGTGGCGCACGGCATCAGGTGTGTTGTTGCATGTTATTTCAGTATCACTGCGCACCAGCAGGGGCAAGGCCTTCGGGCTGCTGGTTGGCAGCTATGGCCTGGGCTGGCACCTGTGGCGCGCTGGCTCAGGTGTGCTTCATATTCCTGATTTGTGAGCACCTATGCCATGCTGCATTCTCTTCGGGCTGCTAGTGTGCAGTCAAGGGCTGGCCTGGCACCTGTGGCACTGCACCAGGCACGCTGCAACACATCAGTTCTGGTGGTGTATGAGGGTGCTGCTGCTGTCCCCTTGTTCTGCATGTGCTGCTAGTATTGTTGGTTTCAGTCGGTGTGGTAGCGCAGGTCGGGGCAAGCGTCACTGCTGGCAGCTGCTGTGCAATGAGGCAATTGCTACCTGACTTATTTTGCGCGGCGATGCACAAATTCAATATGACTTGTGTGCTGAGGTGCGCAGTTGCCTTGCTGGGACTTGCTTGCTGCAGAGGAGTCCAGCAGCGTACAAGCAGGCAACTGCCTCTTGTGGAGTGCAGACAAGCCGGAGCAATCGAGGGTGATAGAGACGCTGAACAAGGCAGCAGCTGCGGCGGCATGAGCAGCAGCAGCAGCAGGCATGGCGAGGCCTGCAGTGCAATTGCAAAGCTGTCTCCAGGGATGAAGGCCAAGCCATGCCTGAAGTTGGTCGACTGAGCGGCACTACAAATTGCAGTTACAAACGCAGCACAAGTCCTGTTGCAGAGTAGCATTGCATTTGGTGTGTGCCAGCTTGACATGAAAGTGGTGTAGGAAAAAAAACAGCAAGTGGTGCGTGGCGTTTGAGTTCTTTTTTGATTGAGGTTGGTTATTGGTTGTGGCATGGTTATGGGTGCCCTTGAGGGCCTTTGTGGCATGCTGGGGGCTTTTGCTGTATTTAAAAGGACAAATTTAGACAAATCCAGGGTAGGTATGCAGCTTGGCTGTTTTTCGGTGTGCTGTGCGCAACCCAGGTGTGTCTGCATGCCCAGCAGTGTGCAAAGCATGGGACTTGCAACTATTTGGTTCTCGCTGCCAGCTAGCCGGCCAGCGCTGGCCGTCCAGCTGGCCTGCAGGCTGGGTTGTCTTGGATTTTGACTCAGGAACCATCCGCGGATGCATGGCCTGCTGTGTCCTGTGTCAGCGAGCTTGCTTTACAGAATGCAGCAGATATGGAACATCTTGCTGCAGGCTGCGTTGGGTTGTTCCTACTCTGCCTAGAAGTCAGCGTAGCTGCAGCCTAGTGTGGTGATATGGAACATTTTACCACACAGCAAGGTTGGTTCTGCTGCAGTACTGCTCTCCATTGCGCTTGTTGCAGTGGTCGATTTGATGGACGGTTGTTGAGCATGGCATCATGTGGTGATCACATTGGTAAGCGTTTGACGGAGGGGCACAGCTGGAGTGACCAGGAAGCCGGGAACCTTTTTGTGGTAGCATCTGAACGGCTGTCAGCAACCGGATCCATAATCCTCAAACCTACAGGGAGAAGTCTCGACTTTGAGGGTGCTGTACCAGCCCGGCCTTCCTTTACGTACCCCCGTGCACCCGTGGTCCTTCTGAGTGACACGGTGTCACTGACTTCTACAAAAGGTCAAGCACGTGCAATGTGCTATACATGCACGCTCGGAAGACATCACCAATCATATCAGTGTCGCTGGAACAAGCTTTTAGTTTCTGTAAGTCGCAAGCGAGCTGGAGTGCACCAAGCAGAGACCCAGATTGTGAGATTCGCTCGTTCAAAAGGCGTGGAACGGCCTTCCGTGTCGCAGCCAGGCTCACCAGAAAGCAACGCTCGTGATAAGATGTCTCGCCAGACAAGGGCAACAGCCGCGCTTGCACCGGAGGCAGCAGCAGCTGCAGCTGGAACGGGGTCAGGTAACCTGCTTGCAGCAGCAGCTTGCACAACCCCTGTGGCCAGCCGAAACTGGTTGCAGGGGTGCAAAGTCTTTTTATTTCAAAGCCACGATTCTTTGAGTGAATCAACATGTCAGTATCCCGACAATCAGCTGCTACAGCAGTGGTGCGCTCAACTTTAGGTATGCACGGCGCTGTGTCACTGTGCACAACACGCAGTGACTGCAGTGTTGCAAACCTTGTGGGCTATTCTTCAACCGCAGCTTGCACGATCGTACTATCAGACACTGTTACGCAAACATACAGTTTGGTCATGAATTTGGTTCTTGCACGTGGAACGTACGTTACTGCAGCTGCAGGCACCTTGTCCGCCCCTGATAAGGCTGCCCTTCAGCGCTATGGTGAGCACGCCAAAGCTGCATACATCCTGTTTGACAAGTTTGGAGGCCGCAATAACGACGAGCGCAAGGCTGTGAACATGGAGCTCGAGAAGACGTACACAAAAGACTTCAGGTCAGTCTGCACACCGATGTCCAACAGCAGGCTCATTTTCAAAGTTCAGCAAGCCTGCATGAAAAAGGCATGTCAAGACACTGGAGGTGCCGCAGCTGCATGCACATGCAACACACCTTCAACACAAATGCAGTTGGCGACTTTGCATGGTGCCTCCTGCATTCAGTTCAACCTAGTGCCTTGCCCAGGCAAGACTTATATATGACCTCATGTACCCCACAACAAGTGGCGAGCAGTTTAAAAGAACAAATGTAGTTGTTTCTTCCAACAAGAAAACATGTGCTGCCTACACTGATCATGTATTTGTTTTTTTGCACAATTCCTGCAGAGGTGTGGCTTCCCTGAGGCGCTACACGTGCCTCACAAACATGCTGAACTGTGTGGGAGTGAGCAATGCTTTTGCACCACCTGCAAAGAAAGCAAAACTGGCGGCGAGCCAGGGCCCAAGCGGCATCCTCAAGGTGCCGTCATACCTGGGCTACATCTGTAAGATAAACAGTGAGCATTATGTCCCGAGTTGTGTTTGCCGCTTGCGTAGGCATCGGTTGCTCCTCTTTGCAGCAGCTGCTTGTTCGTGGCATGTGTTTAGCATTGCAAGTTGCATGCACACAGCATGCTCATGCAATGTTATGCCTTGCGGCATGCGCGCACCTGCTGCTGCAGACAGAGGTGCATGTTCTAGTCGCAGAGCATGGGGCATGCATGTGTGCTGCTAAGTGTGTCGTTGCTGACACCGTGTGTAAGCACGCACGTAGCTGCCCCTGCACATCTCCTCTGTTCATGCTTGGAGCATCATACGCTGTTACCGCAGGCGCTGCAGCACAGAGGGGTGACCCGCCGGAGCTGGTCATCGCTTTCCGCGGCACCTCCATCTTTGCCGACTGGTGGGTGCTGACTGGCCAAATTCACAGGTGGTGCCATCCTAAGGTCGCATGGCACCATGTGTCACAGCTGGTTTAGAGCTGCAGCATGTTGCCAGACAGTTCACGTCCCTTTACAAGGACTTGTTACAAACAGCAGCAGCAGCAGCAGCAGCAGCAGCAGCAGCAGCAGCAGCAGCAGCAGCAAGAGGCTGCTTGCAATCCCTATGCTGACGGGGTAACCTTTAAAGCTGCAAATCCGCATGGTAGTATTCAAGCAACCCAAGCAGAGTGTGCGTGCTGTTGTTATAAGAAAAAATGCATGCAAGCAGGATAGCGAAACAGCTGACGAGGGCCGACAAGTACCGAAGCATCAGGGTGAAACACCCTGTGGCAGACAATTCAAAAGTGTCAGAAACAGGTAGAAATTGCACCTGAGTGTTGGCGTGTTGCCTGCGCAAGTACATCGTGTATAGCTTTGAAAATCCTGATGAACGTTGCTGCTGTCCTGCTGTTGCTGAGCGCCGCAGGGCCAACAACCTGCTGGGCGGTGTGGTTGGCAAGGGGGTCTTTCCCAAAGGCCGTGTGCACCAAGGCCTCCACAACATGCTGTTTGTCAAAACAACATCATCAGCAGCATCAGGTGCATTCAAGGCACCCATCAAGGTGATGAAAGGGCCATCAGTTTAATGTGCAACCCGGTGCTGCTTGCGGTGTGCATGTAGCGTTCTAGTCTGTTACAATCGCCATTTTTGGTGACATGACACATTGCCACGCCCACGACGCACCGCCACATGTTGCAGTGACATGTAACTGCTCCAAGAGCCGGGTGCACTGTCTGTTTAGCCCCGTCGTCACTCTCTGAACACACAAACACTGCGACACATGACCATGCGCGTCTGTCGTCTGGATACCAACTCTCCCTAATCCTTGCTGCCCACTCCTAACAGCTCCCATCACTGCGCAAGGCACATCACAATGCCAACTGCACAGCCATGTTACTGTCCGATCTCAGCCAACGCGATAACACAGGCACGCCATCAGCGGCCACTCTCTCCCCCCCAGAGGCAGGCTGAGAGCAAACCAAGGCCAACACCAAACACACACAGCGCCCAAAAGGCACTGCAACCAGGCGGCCCACGCCGCACTAGATTTGCCACACAAAGGCTGCAGCGAGCAGCGCACAGGGCAATACCACATAAACACCACATTGCAAGCGCGCAATAGCGCCAAAAGCACGACACAACGGTGGTGTGGGCGATTGTCTGAACACACAAGCAGCTGGCTGCACTTGCCAAGATATCAATAAAACAACAACAAGCACATCCATCAAAGAGGCTGCATGCCAGCCCAGCCTTATGTGCCAGCAGCGCTGCGCACACTGTGGGAGTGCAGCAGACATAACTAACATGACAGCTGACACGTCCAGCACAGGAATGTGGCGCTGTCAACCACTAGCACGCTACATAATGTAGCGTTCTAGTCTGTTACAATCGCCCACAACCACCTAGCAAGGAAGCAGAGACGCCACGTGCGCTGTGACAGCTTAACAAAACTGCTGACACGAAACTGCTCACACCAATCTGCTCCCACAACCAGCTCCTACCACCAGCTCGCCTGCTCACCCAGACCACCACCAGACTACGCAGCTGCTGCTATGGCAGGCGGTCCGGGGCCCCGCACCGCCCTGGACCAGGGCAGCCTGGCAGGGCCCACAGCCTCCAGCTGGGGTTGCTGCGCTGCAGCCAGCCCTGCTACTAATGCTGGCCATTCGAAGCAACCACGCTGCCTCGCCGCATGGCCACCGTCGCAATCGCTGAATGCAGCAACGGCTGCGTTGCTGTCACGGACAGCGGTCTCACTGCTGTTGCTACCACCGCTGAGGACAGCAGCTCCCGCGCCGGTGCTGCCACCGCTCCAGGCTCCAGCTCCTACACCAGTTACACCACTGATCTGGGCAGCAGCTCCCTCGCTACTGCCAGCGCTGCTTGGGACAGCGACTCCCATGTCGCTGCCATGACTGATCAGGGCAGCAGCTCCCTCGCTGCTGCCAGCGCTGCTTGGGACAGCGACTCCCATGTCGCTGCCATGACTGATCAGGGCAGCAGCTCCCTCGCTGCTGCCAGCGCTGTTGGTGACCAGAGCGCGTGCTGCTAGTCGCTGTTCCACCCGTGCGCACATAGCTGCAAGTCGCTGTTCCACCCGTGCGCACATGGCTGCAAGTCCAGCCAACCAACCAGATAACTGCCTGTGGGCATCCACGCTGCCACTACCGGCGACAGCAGCTACACTGCTGCCGTCGTAACTGTGCCAGGCAGCATCTCCCTCGATGCTTTGAGAGGCAGCAGCCACACTGCTGCCAGCATGGCAGCGGCTGCCATGACTGCTGTGGGCAGCAGGAATGCTGCTGGGGCAAGCAGCCACACTGCTGCTGCCATCGCTGCTGGGGCAAGCAGCCACCCTGCTGCTGCCATAACTGCTGGGGCAAGCGGCAACACTGCTGCTGCCATAACTGCTGGGGCAAGCAGCCACACTGCTGCTGCCATAACCGTAGCTCAAGTACGGGTACGATCACGGGTGCTGCTGCCACTGGCACACTGTAGCAGGGACTGCTTGCTGCCAGGACGGTGACGCTGCATAGTACGGCACACCTGATGCTGGAGTGGGTGTCGGGACATGCCAAGGGACCCACTGTTGCTGCACATAACACTGCTCACTCTGCTGAGTGTGGTACCTAGCAATGTCATGCTGCAATTGATCAGGCTGGCCAGGCTGCGCTGCGCCAGTGCTGTTCTGGTGATGAACTGCAGGGACACCACCAAGGCCCGCAAAGCCCGCTGCGAACTGCTGCCACGGCTGAAATTGTGCTTGCAGCTGATAATGACTGCAATGCGGAGCAGTGTGCTGCCAACTGGCCATCATCACTGCTTATCACATCGAGGCGCCAAAAGAAAGTTCTGGAGGCCTCCGGAGCTCCTTCGTGGGCGGACGGGCAAGATACCCTCCGACTCCACCATATAAGATCGTTGACACTGCTCAAATGAGGACTTCTTGCCTGATCGCAACGCGGACCATCCACGCAGGAGACCACGAGACTTCCAGACAATTGCAGAGGAACGCTGACGATCTGTTTAGATCCGCGAACGCAAAACCCATGAAACGCTTAGTAAGCGCCTTTTTAACCCGGCTCAAGTCTGATCTGTGCTCTGACGGGCCAAAGGGCGTACCCGGGGTGTATGTGGAAGTGTGTGAGCGTTTCCTTTCGCTGCACATTCAATCAACAACAAGTACATTCCACCAAAGAGGCTGCATGCCAGCCCAGCCTTATGTGCCAGCAGCGCTGCGCACACTGTGGGAGTGCAGCAGACATAACTAACATGACAGCTGACACGTCCAGCACAGGAATGTGGCGCTGTCAACCACTAGCACGCTACATGCATTCAGCAGTTGTTAACAGGCTCCTCATGGAGTAAATTACAGCAAACACTCAATAGAATGTTTGGACAAACCTGCACCAGCAGCTGCGCCCTGGCACATATACAGTTGAATTGGATGAGCTAGCGGTTATCTGTCCTGCTTAAATTACCTGTTAATGCAGCGCAGCGGTCAACAGTTTGGGCACATACAGTTGTACACAGTGCTGTACACCATCTAGATCTGTAGCACTGAAATGTAGTGCTTTCTTCCAGGCTTGTGGTTGCTGTGCAGCATGCTGTTTGACACTCTGTGTGAACAGTGTAGCATCCCTGTGTGCAACTTGTTCACACCTGGTTGTCACAACCACATCATGATGTAGCGATATGATACATAGTGATTTCACAACACGTGTAATGACAGTCAGGCGCTGTAGGCTATTACACTGCAGCGCGTTGTCAAGATTATGTTGTAACACTCTGCAGGAGATTGAGGGCGTCATGGAGGAGTACTTCAAGGAGCACAATCAGTACCCTCCAAGGATCATTACCACAGGCCACAGCCTTGGAGGCGCACTGGCAACGATTGCAGCAGCTCACATCGCCTTCACATATAAAGAGTACCGCGAGAAGCACGCAGAGCACACAGAGTACACTCAGTGGCGCCTGCAGACCTACACATTTGCTGCGCCGCGCGTGGGCGATGATGGCCTGCGCAGCTACTTCCTCGACACGCTGGGCTACAGTGCGCTGCAGGTGAAGAACGTGCAGGACCCTGTGCCGCTGTTTGCGCCAAGTGAGTGCTCGCCTCAGCAGCAGCTGCAGATTAGGCAGCCAGCAGCACAGTGCAACTGATCAACACAGGTAGCTCAGCAACAGCGGAGCCCCCTGTTGTGGCCACCTGTCATAGCATGCACTGCACAGCGCTTGGTTGACCAGCCAATACTGACAGTGGCTGACGCAGCTGGCAGATCCGCTGAGGTGTGCTGCAGATGGTGGCACGTTTGTTGTTGAGCTTGGCAGATATGATAGGGTGTCCGCCAACAAAGGCATGTACAATGTGCTGTCACAACAGACGGTCTGCCAGCTGGCAGCAAGCATCACTCAACCACGCAGGTGTTTGCTGGCACGATAGTAGCATGTATTTGAAATTGTGCGCTGCAGGGTTTGGCGAGTGGGGCGCTGCCCTAGCCAAGCTGGGGCAGTTGATTTTAGAGAACAAAAAACCCAGCCACTCTGGTGCTACAGCAGCCGCTTTTGAAGCATCTGGCGGCCTGGAACTCGAGGAGGAGGTGAAGATATACGAGGATCTGGCACACAAATACGACAACACCTGGAAGCTGGAACAGTACATCGAACAGCTGGAGCGGCCGAACAGCCTTAGGTTTGAGACAGCAGTAGTTGACATGACTACCGGCCGCGAGTTACGCAGCATGCGCCAGGCCAAGATCTCGCACGCAACGCAGCTGCTGAGGATTTTCACCACCAAATGGTCAGACAACCCCGCCCCGCCCGTGGGTGTGTTCGACAGCAAAAAGGGCGGCAACTGGGGTGGCCCCATGCACTCCCTGGAGGTGAGGAGGGAAAGTCTACAAGTGCTTGCTGTTACACCCATCAATCCCACACAAAGCTCCAGCCGACAAGTGCTTGTGATGAGACTTTGAAGAGACAACACAGGGTATCGGCTCAGGTAAATGCCCTGTGACTTCCGGTGACAAAACACCCTCAACCCCGTAATCCTTGCCATCATTGCGTTGTGCCCTGCAGGTGTACCTGAGACACATCAAGGACTTGCAGGTACATGTCCCAGCCGCCGCCAATGCTCAACAGAGATTGCAGCAGCAGCAGCAGCAGCAGCAGCAGCAGCAGCAGCAGCAGCAGCAACGGCATTCAGAAGATCATACATATTCTTCTGGCACATCCTCTTTCAAGAAACTAGTTGGGGTGCTAATGGCTTACATAGCTATTCATGGCAGTTCATGGCAGTGCCACTGCCTCATGCTGGATGGTATCATGCGGGCTGAATGAGTGCTGTCCAGCATGAAGTGAACACAGTCCTGAGGCGCTGCCAACCATGCCAGTCAAGCTGCCAACGGTGTGATACTTTGCTGCTGTGGCCGTCGTGCATGGATTGGCGTTTGCTCCAAACATGCTGCAGTGATCTGATGTGGAGGGCGGGGGGGGGGGGGGGGGGGGGGGCGGTGGCACCGGCGGAAGCCCTGCAATGGTCGCTTGCTTTTGACGCACTAAATTGTGTCATCGCACCCGTGCTACCAGTGTTAAGTTGAAATGGAGAGGCTAGATGCATTCAAGCCATTGTGCGAGCTGCATTGCCATACTCTATGCCCTGCGTGTGCAACTGCAGCTGCCTGCAGTTGAGTTGAGGGTGTTGGCAGTACTGTGCATGGTCGTTGGGTCGTTGATTTTGGTCCTGCAGAGCATCGTGTGGGACGGCTCTGGACACAGATTACTTCAGCTGCTAGTGCCAGTTGCGTGCGGAGTCACGAAGGCACTACAGTGAATCTGAAATTACAACATAACATACTAGTAAGTACTTCTGTTGCTAGCCACATGAAAAAGTAAAGCCACATCATAACCATGCGCGCCTGCTTGAGCCTTTTGCTCTTGCTGCAAAGTGTTGACAAGAACAAAAAACACAGGCCTGGCAAATACCTGTCCATCGCGTGTCACCCCACTGCGAGCATGTTGTACAACAAACGGTGATGCGGTTGTGCCGACAGCATTTGGCCCAACATGCAGATGCAGTCACTGCAGTGTTCCATGTACGACATGCATGGCATACGCATATGTATGCCATACACATCATGCATGCTCATATACCGGAACACTGCCAGCGGCCAATGCAGGCAAAACACACGCCTAGACCAGCACCGGATGCATGGCAGTTGACATGTTGTGCAAGCAGCATCAAGCCCAGCACAAACATGTTTAACACCTTTCGTTTTGCAGTGGGAGATCAACTCAGTTAGGGCCTAGTGTACATGCTGCACTGACATGCAGCACAAACAGGGGATCTTCCGTTCACGCTGCGCTTGCAGCACCGTAGAATGACCCTGTTATAGAGAGGTGACCAGCCTATCACACCATGGAAAACAACCAGAATGCAAACAGTAGGCTACTGAAGCAGCAGCTAGCTGTAGCGCTACAATAGAACATGCCCTCAAGGATACACTCATCGCCAGCCGAAGGCCCTTCTCGGAGATAGCGCCACCCAAATACCACCCAAAATGCCACACGCCAGACACATGGTGTGCCCACCAATGTAATATCATCATGCGGCAAAATCCTGCAAGCGAACTCAGCTGTAGGGCGTAATGCACTCAAGCAGCAGCATCCACAATCTACCCTAGGACATTGCCACTGAACTGCGCTCACTCTGGTGATGCTGTGTTGTCTACTGTACACATGCATGCATGCCAAATGCCTCCAGCCCACACAGCTGTTGACACAATGCACACCATTGCACACACCAAGAATACATGTAAGCATCCCTGGCAAACGCAAGTATCTGCTTGGCTTCAACAAGCAGCAATCACACAAAAGATGTTACATGCAATTAATTACATGCATTACATCTGAACATGCAGGACACAGTGGCCTACCAACAGCACGTAAACCGGATGCAACAAACCAACAACAATCTGTGCTATTTGAGCGTCTGCTATCAGCTTTTGCTGTTGCACTCTTGCTGGTATTGCTACTGGCTGCTCTCGTTGTTTGATGCAGCTTGCACCTGCTGCTCAGCTGCTGCCACCTGCTGCTCATTTGCTGGCATCTGCTGGTGACCTGTCACAGCTGGAGGCTCCTGCAGCGTTGCTGCTGCTGCTGCCACCTGCCCTGCCTCCTGCTGTGCTACTGCAGCCGCCGCCACTGCAGCAGCAGCAGGCGAATCAGGCTCCAATTCAGCTGCCGCAGCCATTGCTGCCTCCATCTGCTGCTGCTGCTCCTGCTGAAGCTCCTGGTACCGCTGCTGCAGTTGATCCACTACATATGCCTGCTGCTGGATCTGCTGCTTTGCCAGCTGCTGCTGCCGCTCGAGCGCCTTCTGCACATGCTTCACATAGTCACCCCACTGCTGCTGGTACTGGTTCATCCATGACAGCAACTCATTGAGCTGCTGCTCCCGCTGTGCGCGGCGCTGCTCTCTGATGCCTGACTCACTGCTTGCTGCCTGCTGCGCCTGCACTGCCGCCTGCTGCCTGTCATACTCCAGAAACAGCCGACGCTCCTGCTGGCCGATCGGGCCCCGGAACATCCACACATCCTGCAGCTGCAGCTGCTCATTGAATACATCAACCTCCATGGCCTCTACTGTAAAGGAGCCAGCCACACTGCTGCTGCTGCTGTTGCTGCTGCTGCTTTCATCACTGGCAGACGGCACCTGCCAGCGTGGCGTCAGCTTTGCCTGCCAGTGGCAAAAGCACACCAGGCTGCCTTCAGCCACTGCCACATCCAGCATCTGCAGCTCTATGTTATAACCGTAGCGCAGCTGCTGCAGGTGCTGCAGTGCAGAGTCTCTGCCCAGGTGCCGCTTCCCTTGAGCCCGCATGCTAGGCCATAAGCCATATGCATCCCAGAGCTTAAAATCAGGAGCCAGCAGGTGACCTGCTGCAATAGCTGGGTCTGCACGGCGCAGCGTGCGAGGCTTGGCAGCTGGCGGCTGCCCTGCTGCTGCTGCTGCTGCTGCTGCTGGGTCTGCAGGTGTGGTGCTGCTGGGCTCTGCAGGCAGCTGCTCAGCTGGTGTACTGCTGGCGCCATGGCTGCTGCTGCTGCTGCTGGTGTGCGCGCTGGACCATGCCTGCCACCAAAACTTGATGGCGTTGATCATCTGCCCTCCAGCAGCCTCATGCGTGACTGCAGCAGCAGCAACGGGAGGAGGTCAGCAGCAGTAGCAGGTTGTACACCGTCAGCAAGCATTAATGCCGACATTCCGCACCAGCTGCGATCATGCTGCAGCTGCAGTGACATCCTACTTGCCTCCAGAGCACCTCAACACACTGAGCAGGCTGCCAAAGATGCATCACAGTTCTCATCCCTGCCAGTGGCAACTAGACACTTAAGAATTCTGGCTCGAGTCGGCAACATCAGCACACTTCACGCACTTGCGTCTGAGAGCTGCAGGCTGTCCCGAGGGAATGGTGAGGCGTAGCAGGCCAGTGGCTCGTGCAGCAGCTCATCCTTATCTTCCTCAGTCATCAGGCTGCTTGGCGGAAACAATAGCACAATACCCGCGCACCTGGCTGCCGCTGCAATGTGACGCGCAGTCCTGAACAGCAGCCCTGGTGGCTGGTCTCAACAGCCCGACCAACTCCACTGCAACCAGCCAACAGCAGCAACCCTATCTCATTGCACTGCACTCACTTGCGTCTGCAAGCCGCAGGCTGTCTCGGGGGAAGGGTGAGGCGTAGCAGGCCAGCGGCTCGTGCAGCAGCTCATCTTTGTCTTCCTCAGTCATCTGCCGCCGCAGCCACAGCCGTGCCACGCTGCCGCTGGGCCCCATCTGCAACGCCAGGATGTGGTGCACCTTGGAGATCCTGCAAGTGTGGCAACAGCAAAGATGCATAGTCATTTATCTGTTGATCTCCTTTTGCACACAGCAGCACAGCATGTAGCCGCAGCGCCAGGATGTGGTGCACCTTGGATATCCTGTGTGTTTGGTGGGAACGGGCAGCAGTAACGGCAGAAGCAACTCTGTGGTCAGGCATCGATAACGACAGCCATACAGCACAAGGTGTGGTGCACAATGGCAATCCTGCAAGGTCGCGGCAGCAGCGATGCCAGCGATGCAGAAGCAGCACATGTTGCCTTGTATGAAGATGCACATTACCAGCACTGCATAAAACATTCGAAGCTGCTGCAGGACTGATGATATTTGCACCTGAACGTGTGTGTGTGTGTGGGGGGGGGGGGGGGGGGGAGGTGGTGGTGGCCAGGCAGCCCCCCAACGTCTGCCTGGTAGCGCCCCTCCACCAGGCAGTACACACGCTGCGAGGCCTCATTGAAGGTGCCAAAAAAAGACCATAACACCCATAACAGCGGGCCAAGCTGGCCCAAATGCAGGCAAAGGGGCACTCGAGAAGAAGCTCGGGCCTGTCTGCTCTGCAGGCAGGCCTGTCTGCTGCAGCGCAATCACAACGGTTGCATCCAAGCGCACCTGAATGTGGCGGGGTGGCCAGGCAGCGCACCAACGTCCTGGTAGCGCCCCTCCACCAGGCAGTACACGCGCTGCGAGGCCTCGCTGGCTGCATACAGCATGGGGCGGTGCTCGCTGCGGTGGTACTCCAGGTGTGCTCGCTCCAGCTCAGCCAGTACCTCACTCAGGCCCTGCAGCAGGCAGCATGTTATGTAACATAGGGTTGTGACATATGCGTAACACTGCGCGTTGAGTAAGTACACTGCGCGTACACTGCATGTTGGCAGGTAGTACTCCAAGTGTGTCCGCTCCAGCTCAGCTGGCACCTCACTTAGGCCCTGCAGCAGGCAGCATGTCATGTAACATAGGGCTGTGACATATGCGTAACACTGCGCGTTGGGTATGTACACTGCGTGCACACTGCGCGTTGGCAGGTGGTACTCCAGGTGGGCATGATCCAGCTCAGCCAGCACCTCGCTAAGGCCTTTATAATCAAATGTACAAGATGCATGCAATACATGATGGATGTGCAGCACGCATGTGGGTGAGGCGGTGCACGAGTGGCGAATGCATACTTGCAAGCGGCAGGAGCACAACAGACGATGATGCACTGTGGTGCCTGAACTTGATCTGAAGGCAGTGGAAGCAAGTTTCCTTCCTGAAACCTCTTCCGTGCCGCTTTTCTGATGATCAAGTTTGCACTGCTGTCGTAACTGGAACACTGGCGGTGTCCTGCAGCTGTAGCCACAAGCAGTTGTTGGGAGTTTGAAGTCGCTGCATGTCCAAGGAATGCCAGGCATAAGCATCTGCACTCTGCCTACCTGCTGATCTTGCAACTGGCGCACCCGGTCTGCTACCAGTAGAACATTGCTGTCTAGGATGCTGCTGAGTGACTCCTCAACTGCCTGTGGTCCCTTGGCGATTCCTGCAAACCAGCACCTGACGAAGGTGGCCCCCAAGTCCAGCAGCTGCTGCTGCGTCAGCGGCTGGTGATTTGCTGCATCCACTGAGCGTGTGGCTGTGATAGGGTTGACAGCTGCTGCACGCTGGGGGCCGCAAGGTGTGACCTGGCGCCTGCAGTGCCGCACCATGTGGGGTGCATTGCAGCTGCTGCTGGCGCTGCTGTTGATGCTGCTGCTGCTGCTGAGCCGCTGCTGAACTGACTGCACAACACTTGCTGCTGATGATGTCCTCGCAACCGCCTGAAGGGCACGGCTTGACCCGGCACGGAGTGGGGTGCCGGGACTAGCGTAGGTGTGCAGGCCATGGTTATGCCCTCCTGCTGCAACACCTCCCAACAGTCGTGGCTTTGTCAATCGACTTAGCATTCTACAGGTCTTTATTACTGAGCATATAGGACGCTCGCTGGCTTTTCACGGGTGATCGTGTCGCATACAGAGCGAGTTTCAACCGAGGCAACGCCAATGATCAAGAGTGTAAGTCACCTTACATCAAAAAAACCTTGCGCCGAAGTTAGTGTGACCTGCTTCTCGATGCAGCACGCCCTGTCCTGTTTGCTGACATCAGTCTCGTCATGTGCCCTCCAAACTTCTCCGTCTTGAAGGCACATTTCAACGTGCAAGAACCATCTATTTTGGTCTGTTGTGCCCGGAACGCGGGTAGTCATCTCGCACTGGCGCCAGAAGCAGTACTGCTGTGCTGGATTTGACTGTTGCAGTGCAGGCCTTAAAGCCCAGGCCAACTGCCTTCAAGCAAAATCACCGGAAAAACTTTGAAATACACACGTCTTTCAGCTGGCATCGTCATGAGTTGCGACGACAGCATGAGTTGTTCAGGGACGGATGGTCATCAGTAAGCCTATTTGGCAAGGGCAGCCGACAGCATTGTCCTTGCAGAACACGAGCCTAAAAGGCGCTTATGTAATGCATGTGCTATCCTTGCATTAAATGGAGAAGCAAACCACTGTGACGCCACGCTCAGTGTCTCAGGCAGCTGAGTGAGTGGTGCAAGACACTGTCAACAACTGGCGGTACTGTGCACGAAAGTACAGGCACATACACAGGTCAAATTCTGCTCTTATGCATCATAGAAAACATCGAGGCATCCATCAGTGGGAATGCTGAGATCCAGCATGTAGTGGATTACACACAAATGAGGCAGGGTTTTGTCAGCAGCCCGGGCCAGCCTCGGCACCGCAGGCCATTGCGACAACACTGCTGAAATATGTTTTGTGATTGTAAAGTGGCAGCTATGCGTTGACTGGGACGTTGTGGAAAGAAGTACCTGCTGTTTTCTGCCGAAAGCCGTGGCTGCATCTCGCTCTGCACGGCAATGATAAAAAGCTTGAAATGAACATCAAAAGGTCTTAAGTGAGGGTTGCGGCCTGCGGGGCCGCGCACACGCGCAGAAATGACTGCAACCGCAAAGCTGAGGCATAGTCTGCTGGACAGCCTGCAACAACACAAGGGACTTCGCCAGACCACAGCGTTATTTGTCAAAAACGGTGAGATTGAGGGCGAAGCAGCGTACATGCTATATGTCAGCGGCATGGTGAGCAATACCCGTTGCTGCTCTCAAGGACGTGGGCAGCATAGATGGCTGCGAAGGCTTATAGAAATTGGTTATGAAGGTACGGCTACTCAAATGAAGGGCTGACAGCAGCCAAGACACATCAACAGCTGCTGGCAGGCGCACGGTCAGCAGCACCTGGCAGTTCAAAGTACAGAGATGGCATGCGGCCAGCAGCCACAGCCACATAGCAGCTGGACACATCCTGCAAGACAGCAGAACTATAGGAGAATACAATGTGCTGTTGCTTCGTTTCAAGCGCTGCAACCTTAGCTCACCTTGATTTTTGCCACTGCTGTGCGTCCCACGCACTCTTACCCTGCAGTGCTGGTGGCATGGCGCAACCGCTGGGCAACAGCGATACGGCTGCTGGCGCCACTGCTGTTCTTGGCACTGGCGCTCATAGTGCAAGTGGTGATGGCAGCCAACAGCAGGCGCACAGGCAGGATTAGGGACACACCCTTTTCCTCTCTCTCGGACATCAGCAGCATTCCAGACTGCAGCGATGAGCTGTTCATATACAACAAGCCCTGCTTGGACTTTGTTTACACACCCAACAACGATACAACGGTCAAGGTGGGGCAGCCTCCAGTGGTGGCAGCACTAGCTGCAGCAGCAACGCTATCAGCAGCTTACAGCCACGAGAAATGTGATAGAAAGGAACAGCTGCTTCACCAGTGCCTTGCAGGAACGCTTCAGAGTACACTCGCATGCCAGCACAGCATTGCAAACACATGCAATTTGCACACAGGCTTATTGGAATCACCAGAAATGCGACTTGATGCTGCTGTCCTGCAGGCCATTGTCGACGCCATGATGAGAAACAATCAGCCCCCAATACCTGCAGAGAGGGTGAGTGGCAGACCTATACTTTCGCAGCCTGCAGCCATCCTAGCACACACTGACTGCTGCTGATAAACAACACGGCTGCCCCATTCCAAGTCAAATTGTGTGCTTTTAAGCGACTGCTTGTGACGTAAACTGCACGAGTACTGGCATGTAAGTTGCACTTTCTTCTCTGAATGCCGCTGCTGCAGGTGATGGGCTTTGGCAGCAGGTTTGAGGCTGATACGTTCATTCAAGGGCGCAGCAAGTATGTGATGGGTGCAGTACACTTCCACCAGGGACCCAGCGGGCAGCTGCAGTATGTGCTGCAGACCAACACCTCGGTGAGTCCCTTGCACCTGTAGCTCAGGCTGCTGTTGCTCTGGACACCGTACTTCATGCTGCTGGTTTGCGGACATGTCTTTTGAGTGATTTGGCTCAGCCGACAGCAGCAGGGGTGGTTTCCTGCAAAGGTGTGCAGAACAGTGCAAGCGTGGAGTGTGCTTTGATGTTCCTGCATGTTCGTGTGGCTTCTTGCAGGCACCGGCCTTCAAGGGATATGTGCAGAGCCCCAATGAGTTCTTCCAGATGCCCTTCATGTCAGCCATCACCAGGGAGATCAGCCGGTACTTCCTGGCAGCAGCAGGCAAGCAGGCAGAGGCAGACGCCCTGGTGTGGCAGCCTCGGCTCGGCCCGTTCCCACACCCGCAGCTCTCAGCTGGCACAGCAGGCTACATCCTGCCACCATTCATTTTCGTGGCTTGCATGTTTGCCACAATCAGCCACTTGACAATGCTCGTCACGGAGAAGGAGACAGGGCTGCGGCAGGCGCTGCAGACAATGGGCCTGCAGCAGGGCTCCTACTGGCTCAGCTGGTGGCTGTTTGAGGCAGTCATGGCTGGCATCACAGCGTGGTGCATCACTGGCTTTGGTGAGCAACATGCAATGGCTTGCAGGAAACTGGGTTTCACCGTCTGCAGGAGGCGTTTGACATGCAGCTTGCAAAAATGGTGTCCACAGCAATCCAGAAGCTTGGTTGTACCTTTGCCCTGATGTCTCAACGCTGGGTGTGAATACTGCTGTCCATCGCTAACATGGAATCACCTTGTCTGCTGTCTGCAGGTGTGGCGCTGCGCCTGGCAATGTTCGTGCACAACGACGTCTGGCTCATGTTTGTGCTGTTCTGGCTGTTCGGCATGGCCATGGCATCCTTCACGTGCTGTGTGTCCGTTTTCCTGCAAACCAGTCAGTCAGCCAGCAACGCCGGCCTTGGCATCGTCTTGGTGAGTGTTTGCATTGGTGTTTAACCTGCGTCATGGGCTGAAGATATGTGCACCTTACACTGCACAACCTGCTGTCCGACGTTGTCTGCGTTGCCCTTGCACTGGCATCTTTCATCTTGACGTTGTCTGCGTTGTGAGTGACAGTGAAACTGCAACCAGCTTCAGCACTCAGCTATAGTGTACACTGTTTCCTGCAGGTTGGATGGATCTGCCAGGCGCTGGGTTGCTACGGCTTGCCCTTCGCGCCCAGCATCTACTTCACCAAGAATGGCATGGGCAAGGTGTTCTTCTGGATCTTTGCAATGTTCCCGTGGAACCCTCTCACCAAGGGTGTGCTGGACATGTCTGCTGCCGCTGCTGATGCAACACGAGGAGGTGGGGCATGGCTGGGTCTGGGAGATTTTAACAGCAGCTTGCAAAAACATGCCATCGTTCTTGTAAGCTGCTTCTCTATGCTCTAATTGCTGCTGTTTTGGCGCTACAATAACAGGCCCCTGTCCTATCGCTTGCGTATGCAATGTATGAACTGGCGCTGCTGTTTTTTCACTAGACAACATGCAGCTGTTCTTACTGTTGTTGATGCAACGAGTTGACTATCCACTGTCAACTGCGTGCTCACTGCAGGCTTGCACTTCGCCGAGCGCGCCAGCTACTGTGTCTACACACCTGATCCCAACGGAGGCATTGTCGGCAACATGGACTGGCTGTATGTTCCAGAGAACTGCATCTACCCAATCAGCCAGTGCTACTGGACACTAGTAGTGCAAGCGCTGGCTTGGATGGCGGTGGCTGTGTACATGGACAATGTTCAGCCCAACAAGCACGGGGTAAAGCTGCCCTTCTGGTATCCACTGCTGCCTGGCTACTGGTCAAACATGTTCCGAGCTGCAACAGCTGCTGCGCTTGGGCGCCGCACAAGTGGCGCCGGCGCAAGTGAGGGCAGCAAGGCCCGCAACAAGACGCCGTTTGCCACCTCGGACATGGCTAAGAAAGTGGCCAGATCAATCACGCAGGCACAGCAGGATGAGGAGCTTGTGATCCGCTGCAGCAGCAGCCCTGGCAATGCAGCCGTAGATCAGCACAAGGGCGCTGCAGCTGGCATTGGGGTCAATGGCAGCGTTGGCAGCGTGCATAGGCACAGTGTTTCCAGTGGATTCCTGCGCCGCAGGGACCACAGGGCTAGCGCTGGCGGCGATCAGGCTACTGCAGCTGCAGCGGGCAGTGCAGCACCAGTGGAGCTGGGCAACAGGGGCCAGAGCACGCTCGGCAAGCTGCCTCAGTTCGGCACGACTGCGTCAGTGCAGAATTCCCAGCAGCTCATGGTGCAGAATTCAGTGACGGTGCTGCGGCTCAGCGACGCCAGCTCAGAGACCCACAGCCCACTTGGTGGAGCAGTGGCAGGCAACACCATCAGCCTGCAGCAGTACCAGCAGATGCAGCAGGCCAAGGCTGCAGGTACTGGTGCTGCGGCATCTGGGCGCCGCTGGTGGGAGTTTTGGCGCCAGCCTGAGAGCTCACTCACCCTGGCCTCCAAGAAGCACGACAGCCTGGTGGCTGCGGCTGCAGTGGCGCGGCCGGGCGCCCCACAGGGCAAGGAGCCGCCCAACACGGGCTATGGCATCGTGCCTGTGGTGCTGGACCCTGGAGTCCTGCAAGAGGAGCAGCGCATGAAGACAGCCTGGTACTCAGGTGAGCTGCTGGACGTGCTGCTTGCTGAGGCTGTGGTAGCCTACAGCTGTGGGTTTCGTGCAGCCTGACTTGAAGCATGCTATGCGACCTGGCTGCTGCAAATTGCTGATAGACGCTCACTGCTTGCTGTTTGCCTGCAGACGCGGATGGTGCCTGGAGCAGCAAGCAGGACATGGTGCAGGTGTTTGGCCTGCGCAAGGTTTACCGGATGCCCCCACCCAGGAACAGCAGGTGGTGGCAGAGATGGCTGCCATTTGGCCAGAGGCGGCAGCGTGTGCGCCCATCAGGGCCACAGCAGCAGCAGCCACAGCAGTTTGTGGCGGTTGCCGACAGCTGGTTTGGTGTGCCCAAGGGGCAGCTGCTGTGCTTGCTTGGACCGAACGGCGCCGGCAAGACAACAAGCATCAACTGTCTGATAGGTGCGTGTTGCGTAGTGTTGAAGCAGGCTGCTGAACCACTGTGTAGCGGCAGCTGTCAGAGTTTTTGCTCAAGCACAGAGTTGCATGCAGTTGCACTTGCCTTCTCTACTGCATGACGGATCACTTCCTGCAGAGCAGCACACATGCCTCAGCTGCTGTGTAAACCTCCTGCTGCTGCTGATGCGTTGCAGGCGCCCTGCCTCCCAGTGGAGGCGACATCCGTGTCATGGGCCACTCTCTGCTGGCCCCAGGAGGCCTGGAGGTGGCACAGGCTGTCATGGGCGTGTGCCCGCAGTTTGATGTGCTGTGGGACGAGCTGAGCGGCCGCGAGCACATGTACATATACGGCTGCATCAAGGGCCTGCCATCTAAGGAGGTGGGTGACTGTGAAAGTCAGGAACACCAGCTGCTTCTGTATAGCACTTGTGTGCATCAGCATGTGTGGCACTTGCAGGGTTGGCAGTGTGCCCATGACTCAATTCACATCTGCACTTGCTGCAACTGACTGCTTATGTTGCTGCTTTTGCCACTGCTGCTGCTACCTGCAGGTCACTGAGCAGGGCAGCAGGCTGCTAGAGCAGGTGCAGCTGACACCCGCAGCAGGCAAGCGCAGCAGTTCGTACTCTGGCGGCATGAAGCGGCGCTTGAGTGTAGCTTTAGCGCTGCTAGGCGGCCCGCAGCTGGTGTTCCTGGATGAGCCCAGCACAGGTGCGTGGTTGAAGCAGCATCTATGCCTGCAGCTTGAGCATTCATGACTGCAACTGCTGAAACATGCATTGTAGCATGGATGGGGTGAGCAGCAATGGCATTTCTATTCACAGCCACCAACAGTTGTCCTGCCAGGTGACGGGTTTGTCAAGCAGTCCTCAACCTGTCCTTGCTGTTTCTTCTGCTTGCAGGCATGGACCCCATCAGCCGTCGCGCTGTGTGGGATGCCATCAACGCAGCCAAGCAGCACGCAGCCGTGGTGCTCACCACGCACAGCATGGAGGAGGCGGATGCCCTTGGAGACAGGATAGGCATCATGGTGCGCGGCCGCATGCGGGTGCTGGGCGGCAGCCTCACGCTCAAGCAGAAATATGGCAACGGCTACCAGGTGGGTGTGGATGTATGCAGCTGTAAACGTGCCAGCGAACATGTTGTGTTCTGGCCGCAGGCAGCCAGATGTACATGCTGCAATTCTTTCTGCCTGTGCAGATCCCGCAGGCAGCGATGCACCGTTCTTTGTATATGTTGCAAATGCTCTGACATGCTGCTTTTCTGTACCTGCAGCTGCGCATGCGCCTGAAGGACAACGCAACGCTCTCACCAGAGGGTCAGCTAGCAGGCACGCCGCGCTCAATTGAAGCAGCGCTAGCAGCAGATGCTGGCGTCCGGACAGCGAACGCAGGGCTGCAGTCAGCTCTGTCGGGCAGCCACAACAGCAGCAGCAACAGTCATGTGACCAGCTCAGGCACACCGAGCAGTAGTGCCAGCCCGCAGTGGGCCAGTGCAGCAGCACTGCCCAGGAGCCCCTCTGCAGCTGCAGCAACTGCTGCTCGGTTCAGCTTCAGCAGCAGCTTGCTCACTCTGCAGCATGTGGTAGCGGAGCACCTGGGCTTGACGCCTGTCGAGGAGGGCCGGGGCATGCTGCACTACGTGATCCCGCAGGCTCTTGCGCCGCAGCTGCAGGTGCTGCTGGAGCTGCTGGACATGCCAGACAAGCAGCAGCAGCTGGGCCTTGCTGAGGTACATGTGTCGCTGGCGTCTCTGGAGGAGGTCTTCCTCACGGTGGTGAAGCAGGTGGGTGCATGCAAAGCATGGCTGACTTGCAGCGTCAGAAGCCTGGTTGTGCATGATGAGACCCTTCCACTGCAACAGCCAGCACTGGTTTGCCAGCTTTTCGTATTTCTTCGGCAGCCACTTCTTTGCAGTATGTTTCACAGGTTGCTGACGTTTTGTGTTGATTGACTGCACCGTTCCTGACCTGCAGGCAGAGCAGGACCATGCAGCCTTGCATGGCCACACAGTAGTGGTAGAGCTGCCGGAGACAGGGCAGCAGCTTGAGGTGCCTGTTGGCCAAGAGGCAGCAGTGGACCCAGCAACGGGTGACGTGTATGCCGTGGAGTGGGTGCAGGATGAGTGGGGCAAGCTTGCTGTGCTGGGGGTGCGCCTGATGGAGCAAGCAGAGCAGCAGAGGTACTGGCAGAACCGGCACGTGCAGCACTGAATGTAACCGGCACTGGCAGTGACACGCAGCAGCAGTAGGCTATGTGCAGTTCTGTGAATGTAGGGCTGTAGGACAAGTGACGTGTGGGGTTTGGTAGGTCAGCACAGTCGGGGCAGGTGTACACATGAGGGGGGTATGTGACATGTTCTTTTACGTGATGAACCTTTGCTTGCGCAGAATGTTTGATCAACATCAACTGCTTTTCATTCGGAGACCAGTCCACAGACTAGCCGCGTGCCTGTTTGTTTGCTATATGTGAAGGGCATGCGGCGTACTGCGGGTTTATTGGACTGCAGCATACTCAGGGCAGCTGATCCATCCCTTTATGCACCAGATGTCAGCTCACAGCGCCAGTACTTGCTAGGTGCAAACATGTGGCCTATTGGTGCCATATGCCCTGTGGCATGTTGGCTGGCTTGCACAGTAGTGAGCGGTGCTGGGCGTGCAGTACTCAGTCACTGCAAGGTCACGGTGACCTACATTGTTGGCTGGCCCCGTTCAAGTTTGTGATTTCTTCAATTTAGACACTGGCATACAAGTTTTTGAGGCCGGCTGAAGAGACAATTGTCTCTTGTTGCAATGGATTCATTGCTTGGTGCACTTTGTGTGCATCATCTGCTGGCTTGTAACACTTGACAACACGCATGGTCAAGGGTCTGACGGCTTTGTTCTGTAAGCCACTCACCGCCAGTAGCTGGACGTCAGTCACTGAAATCTTTGTTGTTACTGCATGCGGCATGCAACAGTCACTGGGGCCATTCAACATGGCGGTCGGTGACCATTGTGACAGCTGGGCGGACGATATGAACCAACGACACAACATGCTAAGGCCCCCTGAGCCAGGGCAGAAAAATACCTTGGCCACCTCTGTCGGCACAGTGCAGCACGCTCTTCAATATAGTGGCCCACTGCATACCACGTATGCAAACATGTATGGTACACGCAGTCCGCACAACAGGGACATCTTTGCAAACCTGCAAGCTATGATGGCCATGGAGAACTCGGCGATCCACAGAAGTACACAGCAAGCCCCTTTATTCCTGCCTCAACAACAATCAACGCCATACACAGGCTCTGGTTGAAGCAGGTCTAGCCAAACCCTGCTTGCTATTGCAAGTTCAGGTGAAAACATGAAGCCCTGCATGTGGCGAATGAACAACATGATGATGACGAAGAAGGGCAGCATCTGCTGCGCTTGCTCTTGTGATGCATGTCCACTGAAGGTACGACCTGGATTGGGGCTGAATCAGAAGCCGGATACTCAGTCGACCCTGCCGTCACCACAACAAGACACAGAGTGGCAACATGATGATGAAAAACAACTCAACTCACAGCACCATCAACCCACTGCCGCGCATCAGCTTGTGGTGACACCAGACGGCACAACACCACCAACACCACCAGCACCACCAACAGCAGCTCCTGGAGCCAGCAGGGACTCCTGCAGGCCAGCAGAAGCAGCCTCCACACTACTAGCCTCCAGCTGCCGCTGCCTCAACTTCCAACGCCTGTACACAGTCAGGCCAGACACCAGCCCCAGCACCACAATAGCCAGCACTGCCAGCATCCTCACAAGCTCCCCACGCTGCGCATCCAGCACAGCACTCAGCGCCCAAATCAGTGTAGCCGCATATGCCAGGTCACCATGCTGCAGCAAGATGTACACGCCGATCCCTGACACCAGCGCAGCCAGCAACGCAGCAAGCACATTCTGCGTGGCTAGCCCAGTGTCTTGTGACGCTGCAAGCACAGTCATGCCGAGGCAGCTTGCCACACTCAGCCAGGCAGTGTTGATGCTTGTTGGCAGGAAGTATAGCGCATACAGCACCGCCTTGCTACTGGGCGTCTCTTGTGCAACTGGAGCAGTCCCACGCACAGCAGCCATAGAGCCGTTGACGCGGTACACGCGCGCGCAGGTTGTGGCAATGCTCGCCAAGCCGGCAAACAGCAGGAAAGCGCAGACGATGAAGACTGGCAGCGTCTGGCGGGGGAACAGCACCAGCCAGAGGCATTCAAATAGCCACGTCAGCTGCCAGCCGTAGCCTGCAAGAATAACACAGCGCAGTGCAGTGGTGGGCACTCATTAGACACAATGTTCAGCCGGAGTAATGTGTTGCCAGGCACATTCAAACAGCCACGTCAGCTGCCAGCCATAGCCTGCAAGAAAAAAACAGGCAAAGCAGCAGGGCATTAATGGGCACACATCAGACACGGATGTCCAACCATGGGGATAGCGATCCTGCAACAAGCACATGGTACTGTGTTGCAGCCAAGAGGTGGTAGGCACTGCAGCATTGCAAACACGCTGCCTCTGCAAAGCATGCACCAGTCACTACGCTGCAGTGGGCATGGCAATTGCACTAGTGGCAAGTTGCGTACCGATTGTGTTGACTGCAGCGCGTTTGGCGGGTGAGCGGTAGCCCATGGGTAGGGCAGCATAGATGGCCCCCGCTCCCTGCAGCGCAAAAATGACGCCCCAAATGGAGAAGGCCCACCTGCAGGTGCAGCAAAGCAGGCGCAGCAGTCCAGGTGAGTTTGCACTCCATGCACAGCCAGGAAATCACCCTCAAAGCAGGCATTAGCAGCGCACGCGTTGAGCACATAGTGTAGCATGGCAATGTGGCGGACCTGCTCGAGCAAGGGTCCGAATCTCAGCAGCTGCTGCCAGGTCACTATGCACTGGCATGCAAGACACTGTGGCTGTGACCATGCAAGCTGGCTGCTTTTTGGCTGAGAAAACTGCATTTTGAACCAGACCATATTTACATAAGAATATGCTGAAGAAGCTCAAGCAGGTGCTGCTGCACCTAGCCTGCTGCTGCTGCTGCTACTGCATTTGCAGATGTGCTGCTGCTGGCAGCAGCCGTGCTTACCCTGCAGGTGTCAGGGGTGTGCGGTACTGCTTGCTGACCTGCAGGTCAACAGTCAGACAGAGCGTGTGTCAGTCAGGTGAGCTGCAAAATAATACCATAGCTTCATACATGGGCACTCCCACATGCCAGGTCCGCAACATGCAGCTGACGCACTTGCACACAGCCTGCTGAACTGTTGCTCAACTGTCATTAACTGACAGCGTGCTTACATCTGCATTGGTTGGACCAAAGTAGCCCTTGTTTGCAAGCGTGTTGATGAGGATGAACAGGAAGTAGCTGACAACATTCGACACCCGCAACACCATCGAAGGCATTGCTACTGTGGAGGGCTGCATTGTCGCAAGCCTGCTTCAGCTGTTGCTGGGTTCACCCTGCAGCAGCACCAGAAACAGCAGTCAAGTTGTTAGGTGAGGGAGGACGAGATGCACTGCTGCTAGGACTGCGAAACTCGATCTGCCTGTATACATGCAGAGGAGAGCTGCAGCAGTGGTGTGCAAGGCTACTGCAGCGTTGCCTACCCGCAAAAGGCGATGCAGGATCGTGAACTAGTTTTACTTATACTAAAATTGCGCTGTTCTGCTGAGCGTCTCGTAGGAACGCTGTACAGTGCGTGATTTCCAGTCACCGTGTTTGCGTCACAGCACGATCAAAGGAAGAGCCAGTAAGCAAAAGCTTGAAAGTTTCAACCAAAGCGACCGTTAGTTCTGAGACCGGAGGCACTTGAGGCGTTCCTTTGAACATACACAGGCCCTGCGTGTTTAGGGCACTCGCGCTTGTGAGCAGATGCTGGTGTAGTCGGCGATCGCTGCTTCTGTCAATCATGATATACGTGGTTACTAGGAATGCTCTGCGTATGCTTCAAACACCGAGCTGTCCAAATTCTGTGCTGCTGCTCCATCTGTACTGCTCCACCCGTGCCCTGCATAGCACAGCAATATGCAGACGTGCCTACTGCAAAAAAGTCATCTGACGCATCAACCGAGACATTTCCAACGACAGTCAGCAACCAGCAGGCTCAGCAGCAGGGCTGTCATCGGCAGGGCGGCAAAGCAGCAAGTAGTGCAAGGTCCGCATGCAAACATGTTTCGGCGCTGGCAGCATTGAATGCTTTTTGACTAGAGCTATGCTACTGAGTTGATTGTAACATTACTGTGATAGCAGGCGTGATATGTATGCTGGCTTTTGCAGAGAGCAAAGCGTGCACATTCTTTGAGTTGGTGCCTCCACTGCAACTTCTGCTAGTAGACACGCACTGCTATGCATCCAATTGAACGAATGCTGCGCTGATCCCTTGCAGGAGCCACATATGAGGAGATCATAGAGCAGCTGGCACAGCATGCGCTGGATGCAGCCCAGCAGAAGCCAGGCAATAGCGTGTACCTGGTCGGCATTGCAGGTGCGACTGCAAGCCACATCCACTCAGAGCAGCAACCTCATTGCCCTTACATCTGTAGCAAATTCTAGCAGGCATTTCACCACAGACAGCAGTAGCATGTCAGGCAGCGCGGCTGACCCGGGGACCGTTGCTGACCTGGCAGCAGCCTGAGTTTTCAAAGTGATGACCTGGCACCAGTATTGAGCACTGTTGGGCACCCTTGCTGACCTGGCACCCTTGCTGACCTGGCACCCATGCTGAACATGGCACCAAGCCATCACACAACTGCCTACCCCTGCATGCACATGTTCTGCAGGCAGCCCTGGCGGTGGCATGTCAACGCTAGCTTAGCAGGTGGCGCGCTGCATCAGCCAGCTTACTGACATGGTACTGCTGCTACTGCATCTGCATGTATAAATATGTGCATCTGCCCCTCCTGCAGGCAGCCCTGGCAGTGGCAAGTCAACACCAGCTCTGCAGGTGGCATGCCGCATTAGCCAGCTTACTGACATGGCACTGCTAACACAACTGCGTCTGCATGTATACTTATGTGCATACCCCTCCTGCAGGCAGCCCTGGCAGCGGCAAATCAACGCTGGCGCAGCAGGTGGCATGCCGCATCAGCCAGCTGTGCCGGCAGCGAGGCATGAGCCAAACAGCAGCAGTAGCACCCATGGATGGCTTCCATTACTACAAGAAGCAGCTGGATGCCATGCCTGACCCACAGGTAGGATTGGGGTTGGGGAATGGCAACAGCTGTGTGTTCAGTGCAGGGCAACGTGGCTGGTGTGATTTGGCTCACCGCAGCTGTTTTGGGCAGGTCGGCACACAAGCAGCTTCGAGTGCTGACCGGGGCGCAGCGCCTGTGGCTGATGTGGAGCCGTTGCACTGCTTCCTGGAGTGCTGTGCTGTGCATTGTGTCCAGTGTGTGCAAATCACTTGGCCAAAAGGCAGAGCCACAGACCTCCATAGCCAGCAGAAGCCAATGCAGCAGCGCCTGCTAGCACTGCCAATGGCTGTGCACTGCCACTTTGCCCCATGCCAACAATGCAGAGTGCAATGGATGGTTTGCTGCTGCTGGTGCTTGCAGGAAGCATTCGCATGCCGCGGCGCACACTGGACCTTCGACGGTGCTGCTTTTGTAGCTGCCATCCGGCGACTAAAGCAGCACGGCGCAGCCAGCCTGCCCTCGTTTGACCATGGCGTGGGAGACCCTATCGAAGATGACATACATATAGATGCAGCACAACATGCAGTAGTGTTAGTAGAAGGCAACTATCTGTTCCTTGAGCAGGATCCCTGGGTGCAGCTGCGGGGGCTGTTTGATGATGCTTGGTTCGTTGACTGCCCCGTTGACCTGGCGATGCAGCGGGTGTTTGACCGGCAGGTTGCTATTGGGCTTGCGCCAGATGTGTCGCTGGGGCGCATTGCAGGCAACGATAGGCCGAATGCAGTCCTGGTCAATGCCAGCAAGGGCGCGGCACGGCTGCTGGTGCCGTCGAATGTGCCCTTTGCAGGGAGTGCTGCAGCAGCGGCGGGAGCAGCAGTAGATGCAGCAGCTGAGCGGGCGTCGGGATAGTTTAAGGCGATGGTTTGGGTATGTTGTGTGTGCTGCATTCAAAACCGATGTGCCGGGCAGTGCGCAGCAAATGCTGCAACAGTGAGCTGTCGCCATGCAGGGGCTGTAGTATGCAGAAACTTCCTCAAGATAAATGTATACTTCTTTTGCGCATTGTGGCTGTTCTCTGCATGGCAGATTCTTTCATGTTGCACTGTTCACTATGGGAAGACGGCTGGTCCAGAGTTGAGTCATGTGTTAACCAACGTGCGCTTGAGCAGTAATACTGCCGGCAGTCAAGCTGCACCAGCTTCCCCAATCCCGCAAGGACTGTTCGTGTTGTTTCCAAAGCGTGGGTGCTGAAAGGCGGTGCGATCTTGGGGGTGACACATCAGCATGTGCCGGCAGCAGTTTCACGACATCGACGGAATGCGCCACGTCGAGGCCGTGTGGTAATCGCAAGGTTGAAGCACTTTTCCACTCAATTTCAGTCTCCTGTATCGTGCCTATTTGAACGCTTTCAATGCTCTGCTCTACATAATTTCAAGTTGCCGTCTTCCGAGACCTCAAATTCCCGCATGGCTGGCGTGAACCGTGATCTTGTACTGGAGTTGTGTTTCAACCACCTTACTAGTGATAGCTTGCGTAATGTCAGCTTCACCAGCAGGGCGAACAGGGCTAGAGTGAAGGAGGTTGTGCAGCAGCGCTTGCCCGAGCTGCTGCGTGACGCTGCAGCAGCATTCGTGACAGCGGCTGGTGACGCTCGGTACTATGGTGCCGAATGGCCTGAGACACCCGCAGCGAGGCGGGCCATGGCGTGGCTGTTCAACACAGCAGGCAGGCGGGCGCTCAACGAGACAGCTGCTGTAGAGGCACTGCTGTCAGCTCCAGATGCCATCTATCACCGCATCCCAGCGGCTGCTTTGAGATTCGGCTTCCGTATTAGGTTCCAGGATATCCTGGCAGCTGCTAAAAGGAAAGTGAAGGGTGTCGAGCAGTGGGTTTCCTTTATGCCAAAGCCTGAGAAGAGGCCGCTGTGGAGGGTGGTCTGCTTGACCTCACGGGAGCTCATGGTGAGTGCTGCTGCCACAGCAGCTGCAGCTGTGCTTGTCACCGCATGCTACACTAGCAAGATACTGAATGCTGTTGGGCTCCAACTGCCGTATTATTTGACAGCACATGCAACAAGCTCTTCAAAGGATCACCTTGCTGGACTGAAAGCTCATTGTTTCTGCTGCTGTCACATCTGGCCGTGCATCCGCTGGTGCTGCCTTCAGCATCATCACGCGGATGCGTTTGCAAGCTTGCTGCAGAAGGATCCTGGCCACTACTTGGAGCTGCTGATGGTTTCAGCCAATTCAGTGGTGCCACATGCGGCAGAGGAGCTGCTGCAGATCATCAAGGACAGCCACAGCAGCCTGAGCATCTGCAGCACAGGTAACAACTTTCAAACTTTCCGAACTGACGCAGCCAAACTTGTGCTCAGAAGGCGTGTGATGCTGCGGGGACACACGCTGACTTCATGATAACACATGATTGCTGGTTGGTGCTGGCTGTCGACATGCAGCATGGTTGTGTGGAGAGTAGCGCGATTCATCCTACACGCATCATCACTGTTTCAAAACGTGCCACAGCAGTGTTCTCAGCTGTGTGGTTTGTCTGTCCTGTTGCTGGGGTGCCCTGCTACTCTGCCGTATGCAGCTGATGTGCACCACATGCTGGAAGCTGCTATCTTGCGCAGCCATGGCACCATCATCGGCGACTTAGCAGCGCTGCCAGCAGCCGCAGGGATATCATCTGAACAGATGTGCCAGCTGCTGCGCGCAGCACTGCTCCTGCAGGACACTGAAGCAGCCAAAAAGAAGAGCAGGGTTGAGCTGTATGGAGATGAGGCAGCTGATGTGCCTAAGGTGCTGCAGCAGCTATGCAGCAGCAGCGCTGCACACAATGCCATCAGCGGTGCAGACGCACTGTATCCGCTGCTGCGTGTGGCTGTGAGCCAAGGCGACCGCTACAATGCTGCAGCAACGCTGCTAAGCGAGCTGCATGAAGCAGCAGGCCTGGTCAGTGCAGAGCAGCTGGTGCAGCTGCTACAGCTGGGCATGCTTGCAGGAACAAAAGGGCTGCAGCAGCTGGCTGCACTGTCAAGTACCTTGCAGGAAATGCCAGTGGCAGCAGTAGAGACCCTGCTGAGGCAAGCTGTGCAGCAGCAGGGCGCTGCTGCTGCTGGTGTGGTGCAGTGCTTGGGGGGCTGCCCCGCAGTGCGGCAGCTTAGCAGGAGCAGCACGCTGCAGCTAGTCCGCACGGCTCTGCAGTGCAGTGTACTTGCAGCTTCTGCAAAGGAAGGGGATGAGGAAGCAGAAGGCAGCATGCCGCATGTCCTGTTCAGCGGGCAGATCGTGGAAGGTTTGCAGGAAGTGCTCGGCCCTGCAGGAGTAGCAGAGGCAGTGCAGTTAGCACTGCAGATGCAGCGATGCGGTGCAGCCTTGCTGCTTTGCAGGACGCATGCAGCTAGCGAGATTCCTGCAGCGGCGGCATCTCGCTTGCTGCAGCTGGCTGCAGGAACAGCTTGCAGCTGCGCAGAGGACAGAAGGATAGAACGCATGGTGGAGTATCTACCAAACTTGCGGCAGCTGCAGCCCCAGCAGCTGCAGGAGTTGCTAGCAGCAGCTGTCAAGGGCAGCTGCAGCAGCACTGTAGCTAGCCTGCTGCAGCTGCCAGCAGCGCCGCTGCTGCAGCCAGCTGCAGTCGAGGTGCTGCTCCATGCAGCAGTGGCAGTGAGGAGTGAAGGAGTTTTTGAGCTGATCTGCCAGCTACGCCAGAGAGATTGGGCCAACAGCAGCAGCGGGTTGCTGAAGTCTGCCCTGTTGGGACAGCAGCTGGACGCATGCCGAGTAACATATGGTGAGTTCATGTAGGACTGGTGCAGCCGCTAATGATGCCAACAGCAGCGAGGACGCGACAGCCCCTGGCAACAGTCTGTACAAGTTGCAAGTGCTTGAGCACTTGCTGTCACTCCAGCGTGCACTGCTTGCAAACAGCCATCATACAGGTCTCTCAGCAGCTAGCCTGCTGGTGATTTGGCAGTGTTACAGCATTGTTCAGGCAGCAGCCTGAGCAGTGAACGCGTGACACGCCATTGAAACGATTACAGGCAGTCACCGAACAGTGAATGTGTGTTTGGCTCACCCAGCGTGTGTGTTTTCTGCTGCCCCTGCTTGTATGCAGCGCTGCGCAGGCACCTGCCTCAGGCTGAAGGCCATGCAGAGGCTGCAGCGCAGCTGGCGCAGCACCTACTGCAGCTGGCACTGCACCCCAAGCCTCCTGAAGGCCAGCAGGCCCTAATCCTTCTGCTGCAACAGCCTGCAGCAGCCCAGCTGCCCCCATCTGTGGTGCAGCAGCTGCTGACTGCTGTCCTGCAAGGAAGCCTTGGCCGTCTCACCGGCAATCACGCAGGAGATACCCACCATGCAGAGGGTGTGCTGAGGGATGTGTGCCGTCTACCTGGGGCTGCAGCGTTGAATGAGCAAGCGGTGCTGCAGCTGCTGCATGTAGCCATTGAACACAGGCCGCTGCTGCTTCCTTACTTGCTGCGCTGGACGGTTGTTCAGCAGCTGCAGCCCACGTCTGTGCTGCAGCTGCTGCAGCTGACTTTAGCCTGCTCCAGCAATGCCGCGGCTTGCAGCAGTGGCGATCGCACGAGCAGCGATAACTGCAGTGTCAAGTGCGTGCAGCAGCTGCTGCAGCTGCAGCCAGCGCCACAACTGACACAGCAGCAGCTGCTGATGTACGAGGAGCCTCCAAGCCCAAGTGTCAGTGCTGATTGTATCGCCACCCCTCGCTACCGCCCAAGGATGCCAGGAGCCCCTGCACAAAGGCCCAAGCCACAGCAGCATCAGCAGCAGCAGCAGCAGCCTACTGTGCAGCAGCTGCTGCAGCCTGAGGAGGCAGCAAGCCTCATCAGGGCAGCCCTGCACAGCCGCAACGAGGAGTGCCTGCAGGTGTTTTGTGAGCAGCTGCAGCAGCTGCGGCATCTGAGCAGGGAGGCTGTGCGGACACTGTTACAGGAGGCGGTATGTGTGGGTGCTTGGTGGGCGGTGAAATGCATGCGCAGCAGGCTGCCTGGTGCTGTGCAGGTGATGGGGGCGGGGCTGGTGGCTGGGCTGCAGGAGTCGACCAGTTTGCACGACCAGGCTTGCAGCCGTTGAGTTGAGTTTGTGGCACTTGCTATTTTGGCATCTGCAACATTATGATGTGTGCACAACAGGCTGAATTGATTGTTTTGTTTGTTGATGGCGCACAGGCTGCTGTCCACAGCTGTGTGGCTGTGAATTTGGGTGCTTGGGGGCGGTGGTGTGTATGCGCAGCAGGCTGCCTGGTGCTGTGCAGGTGATGGAGGCGGGGCTGGTGGCAGGGCTGCAGTAGTTGACCATGTTGCATGATCAGGCTCGCAGCAGTTGAGTCGTGTTCGCTATTGTGGCAATAGCATTATTGTTATGTGTGCACAAACGGTTGGATTGATGGTGATTTGTTCATGGTGTACAGGGTGCATGCTGCTCACAACTCTGAGGCTGTGGAATTGGGTGCTTGGTGGGCCACAAAGTGCGTGCGCAGCAGGCTGCCTGGCGCTGTGCAGGTGATGGGGGTGGGGCTGGTGGCTGGGCTGCTGGAGTTGACCAGTCTGCACGTAGCAGTTGAGTTGAGTCCGCTATTGTGGCAATAGCATTATTGTTATGTGTGCACAAACGGTTGGATTGATGTGTTTTGTTCACGGCACATAGGTTGCATGCCGTTCACACGCTGAGGCTGTGGGTTTGTGTGTTTGGTGGGCGGTGGGTGTGTATGCGCAGCAGGCTGCCTTATGCTGTGCAGGTGATGGGGGCGGGGATGGTGGCTGCAGCCACAAACTCCTGGAGCCCAGCTGGGCTCCAGGGGTTGACCAGTCTGCATGATCAGGCACGCAGCAGGTGAGAGTTTCTTTGGCAGGAACAGTGTATTGCTTCATGAGACAGAGTTGGAAGCCTTTTTGCGTCAGAAACTGAGGTTGTATGGTGTTTGCAGCTCTGCAGCAACAGTTTCTGGTGGGGCACTGTTGATGATATTGAGCACATGCAAAGCATTTGCGCTGGGCCCCAAGAGAGCAAGCGTAAGCCCTTGCTTGAACACAAAACACACATTTACACATTCACAATTGATACTCTCTCTCAGTACAATTTGTACTGCAACCTAGCACGGGGTGAGGTGCTACAAACAAGCTTGGCATAATATTAATTGCAAATATGCTGGTCGACAGAAGGGAAACCGCAACTTGCAGGTCACCTGCAGTAGTACTGCCGCCTGCCCTGCACGCGACAGGACTTCAAGTCACGCAAATTAGGTGATAGGCAACTTGCACTTGGCTACCTGTGTAACTCCTAGAATCAGTCAACAGTCGTCCTGACAGTCAAGACAACCCAAGCTAAGTAAACAGCAAATACTGCAGACATGCATCCATCCACGCATCGGTCAACATGTTTGTGCTTATCTCCAGGACCAGCCTCAGCCAGACTCCAAACCAAAGACTGCAGGCACACACCGCTACACCCAGCACTAGAGCCCTGTTACCAACACAACACACGGCGCGCTGCTGCCTGCTCTGGGGGTCAAAGCTCTACCAACGATAGTCGTGCATTAATAGTCCTGCAATAATAATCCTTCCACTCAGCAGTAGAGCCCTGTTATGCGCTGCTGCCTGCTCTGGGTGTCGAAGCGCAACTATAACAGTCCAAATGACATTCTTAAAATTATAATCATGCTGGACTGACTCTGCAAGAACATGTCTACAAGAAGTATTCCTGCAATAATAGTCTTGCAATGATTTCTGCAATTCCTGAGAGCAGGTCAATACGAATAATTGAGAGCTGCCTGCAAAACACACACCCGGAAATGCACATGCTGCTCCTCTTGCACTGAGTAACACACACACTAGCTCAGCAGCAGACACACTTGCAGGATTATCGGCATTGGGTTTACTCCTGCAGCATGGCCACAAAGTATACAACACTGTTGGACCACAGCAACCCTAGCACACTGTTATTCAGTTGAGCCAAAGCACTCGGTCCCATTGTGAAGCTCCAGCTGCTGCAACCGGCATCAATCAACTGGCTGCCACTGCTAGGGTTGCGTGGAAGGCTGCCGCTGCCGTCGCAGCGGTAGACGCTAAACGTCTGCCCGGTTTGCACGTTGGCACCGGGCTTAAACGCCAGCTGATAGCGTGCGCTGACTGTTTGTGACCTGACGTTGGGCTCTCTCGCTGCGTCAGTGCCATCAGACCAGCCTGTCATGATGAGCTGCATGGGTAGAAAGCGCTTGTTGGTGTCCTGCAAGCCTCCCATTGCTGTGGCAAAGTTTGGAGCTCCTGTGGGAATGCAGCCGATGCGTGTGCCTTCTGGCATGTTGCACTCGCCCTGTGCTGCATAGAAGCTCGGGTCAGACATGGACCTGGTCGCCACGTTCCTGCAAGCAGAAGCAAAAGCACTGGAGTGACTCCGTTAGCAGTACCTGGTAGAATAGCTTGGGGCTGCCATAGTATGATACATGGTTTTCCTGCAAGCAAGCAAGTCACCATGTAGTGTGTTCATGTCCACTTCAAAGGACATCCTGCACTTGCCACACAACCACTGGCGCCCTGAACTGCTGCTCGCAACAATGCAATGATGCTGGCTCTGAGCAAGCTAACAACTTCAACAAACGACGTTACGTGCCACTAGGTAAAGTTTTGAACCAAGCACACTGCTCACCCATAGTTGTCATGAAACAGCAGCGTGTCGCTTGCATCAAACTGCCCTGCCGTGCTGCTGTCGTAGAACACTCCATACGCGGGCATGATGTGATCATACCATTCATCGTCCTCGTCACCTTGCAGGCGAGCAGCAAACTTCACAGCTCTGCCACCTATGATCTGCTGCTTCATCCACCGCATGAATGTGGTAGGCTTGACCCGGCTACTCTGCTCGCTGTCGGGGTCAAATGTTACATGGTCAAACCCCAGGGCTTTGACCACATCTTCAAGGTTATTCAGCTTAGAGCCTGGAGAGCCAACCAGCAGCTCCCCTCCGCCAATGTCTCGTGCTTGCTGCTGTCCCACCCATACGCCGTGTGTGAGCGCTGTCTGTTGTAGGCAGACAGCAGCATAATGGCAGCGGCAGCAGCAGCTTTCACTGACGATGTGAATGGGTGCAGCCTTGTCCAACAACTAGCACAGCAGCAGTTGATGACCGATGCCCATGAGCACATGCCTGGTCCAACTGACCTGCAGTTACAGCGTTGCGGCCTGAACTTGTGAGAGGTTATGCTAGCGGACATGTACAGTGATGAAGCATGAAGCACCAGCACACCTTGCATGTGTTACAGCCGCGGCCTGTTGTACGCCGTGCGGTACCAATGTAAGAGGGGTGAAGGCGCAAGGGGTCCCCATCGTCACATGCATCTCTTTTCCAAACTTACGTGTTTGTCAAGTATCAACACACCACCCGTAGCTCCTTCATTCATTCACCGGTGCAATGCATGCCTGCAGGAGCTGCAGGTGCATGATGTCTGCTGCTGCTGCTGCTGCTGCTGCTGCTGCTGCTGGTGCTGCTGCTGCTGCTGCTCACCTGCTGTATGCACAGCTCGCCGCAGTAGCCATGACCATGAACCCACTGGTACCTCACTGGATAATCAGGCAGCACTGCGCTCAGGGGTTCAGCCTGCAGGAGCATACACAGGCGTGTCACAACAGAGTGCGGCAGTATCAACTGCTGCCATCTGTGTGCAGAGCAGCAGCGCTAGCCAGCGCTGGCTGCTGCTTGCCTGAACGATGTAGCTCACGCCAGCTGCTGCGAGCACCATAAACATCAAAAGCAAATTTGGTTTCAACATTATACGCCAACAGGTGGAAATATACAAATGTTTCAAGCAGTACCGTTGATGCCGGTGTGCTGGGGTGCATTAGCTGACGTGCTCCCGCGCGACAAGCAGGACAGATGCCTGAACACAGGGACTCGTGCAGGCACTTTCTGACCAGTTCAACACTTTGATTGGATCCAGCTTCCTTTTGTCGCATCCGCGGGCCCCGATTGGTCAAACCTCGTTGACAGCTGAACGGTCATCTACGCACCACGTGGACAGCACAGTGTTGGCACATGGCAGGTGCGGCCTAGAACGACAGCGGAGGGTGAATCACCTTGAGATGTGGCACATAGTCGGCAGGGAAACCATTGTACTAGATTACGAGGCAGCTGCTGCGCAGCTGAGTGCAGCAGGTACACGCGTCTCTGCAAACCCTCGACAGCTCAAACTTAGCTGCGCTGCATGTTGTCATGGCCCACATACGCCGTGTATTTCGCCCTTGACTGCCATGCGTTAAACGTTGTAGAGCCATGGACGCCACGGAGCAACCCAACGCAGGAGGCAGCAGCAGTGGCAGCAGCACCTGCAGCAGCGGCAGTAGCCCATCGGAGCTTCTGCACCAGCTGCACCTGCTACTACTTGGCCCCGACTCGGACACAGAGGACGAGGTTATACTGCTGCAGCAGCAGAAGCCGCAGCCACAGCAAGCTGTAGGGCAGCAGCAGCTTCTGGAGCAGTTGATCAAGGTGCGCTGCTACAGCAGCAGCGCATCAAACCTGCAGCACTCTTGCAAACACTCCAAGACAGGCCTATTACTTAAAATTCATCCGCTTAAGACCTGTATTCAGTGTCTGCTCTCGGGCCATGCTGTATGATTCCATGCAGTATGCTGCTGTCTTTTGGCAGGACCTGCGATTCGCTTCACATTACTGTATCAACAGTATCCTTGCTCTATGTTCGCTCGCAGGCCTCAATACTGCAGCCAAATGCTGCCCTTGCGGCATTCCACCCCAACGCAATCACCAACCTTACTGCACCCGTTCCTGCAGGCCTCACTGCTGCAGCCAAATGCTGCCCTTGCGGCATTTCACCCCAACGCAATCACCAACCTTACTGCACCCGTTCCTGCAGGCCTCACTGCTGCAGCCAAATGCTGCCCTTGCGGCATTTCACCCCAACGCAATCACCAACCTTACTGCACCCGTTCCTGCAGGCCTCACTGCTGCAGCCAAATGCTGCCCTTGCGGCATTTCACCCCAACGCAATCACCAACCTTACTGCACCCGTTCCTGCAGGCCTCACTGCTGCAGCCAAATGCTGCCCTTGCGGCATTTCACCCCAACGCAATCACCAACCTTACTGCACCCGTTCCTGCAGGCCTCACTGCTGCAGCCAAATGCTGCCCTTGCGGCATTTCACCCCAACGCAATCACCAACCTTACTGCACCCGTTCCTGCAGGCCTCACTGCTGCAGCCAAATGCTGCCCTTGCGGCATTTCACCCCAACGCAATCACCAACCTTACTGCACCCGTTCCTGCAGGCCTCACTGCTGCAGCCAAATGCTGCCCTTGCGGCATTTCACCCCAACGCAATCACCAACCTTACTGCACCCGTTCCTGCAGGCCTCACTGCTGCAGCCAAATGCTGCCCTTGCGGCATTTCACCCCAACGCAATCACCAACCTTACTGCACCCGTTCCTGCAGGCCTCACTGCTGCAGCCAAATGCTGCCCTTGCGGCATTTCACCCCAGCACAGGTGCCCCAGGGGCCTACCAGCTGCTGCTCAGCTGCTTGCAGGACGGCTGCCTGCCTGCAGCGCAACAGCTGCTGCTGCTGCAGCTGCTGCACAACATGCAGCAGCAGGCGCAGCTGAAAGAGCCACAATGTGCAGCTGTGGCACCTGCCAGTGCACCTGGCGGCAACACCTGCCACAGCAGCAACAGCAGCAGCAGTGATGCTGCTGTTGCTGTCCTGGCCTGGCCTGACTTTGTGTTTCACAGGCTGGCAGGCCTGGCTGTGTCAGCGGAGCCAAACCCAGCAACTGCAGGTGAGGGTGTAAGCCTAGGAAATGCCTGTTACATTTGGTGTCAAGCAAGGACATTTGCAAAGTGCAATGCAAGGCCACCACAAAGCAGGTATGTGTTGCTTAGGAGCTGATGCTGCGCTAGTCAAACACAAACTTCACGGCAAATTTCTCCAGCAAAGCTCGTCAAGTGTGTTATGTTGCTCAGCTGGCGATTCGGCTGCGCTTGGCTGCATGGGCTGGAGTTGAATTCAGGGGCGTAATGAGGTATGCCTGCCTCCTGACGTTTGCTTGTACCGCATCTTCTGTGCGGGTTTGCAGCTGTGTCTCTGCGGCTGCTGGCCACTGCTGCTGCCAGCTTGGCTGCTGCTGCTTCCAAAACGAGCACGCCCACAACAACAAGCCCACCACCGCAGGCACTGCTCATACCTCTGAAGGCGGCTGCAGCTGCCGCAGCAGACGCAGCATCAGCTGCTGCTGCAGCTGCCAAGGCCTCAGCTAACCCAGCAGCAGCAGCAGCAGCAGCAGCTGCAGCAGGGGCTGTGAAGCCAGCTGGATCGGTGTGGCTGGAGCAGCTGGGGCCTGCTGGCATTGCTGCCTTGACAGATCTAGCTGTCAGGTGCGTGCTGGGCAGGGCAATCTGCAGGTGGCTGCAGCTTAATCAAACAATCACTTACACCTTTTTCTAGCCAAAGGGGAACCCCCTCCCAAACCACCTGGCTACAGCTTGTTCATGCATACTGCTGTGTATCAACCCATGCGAATACGATAGTGTCATTGCTGCCAGCTGTTCACACACAGCCCATGTGCACCGCTGTACCCTGTAAGCACTACAACAGCATGCATGGCAGGGCGTCGATGCTGGACACGCTAAATGCAGCTGCATGTCTGCATTTCGTCCAACTTTCAAAGGACAGCGTGCACCAGGCAGAGGCGCGAACAACGTACAAACAGACGATTTCATTGGCTGCTTGAACCAAAAAACCAAAGTAAAGGAGGTAAGGTCACAACTTATGATGCTGTTGTGACACTGCTGCACTTGCAGTTGTACCCTTCTGCCAGGGCAGCCCCAGCAGCCAACCTTGGCAGCAGCAGCACCGGCCAGCAGCAGCAGCAGCAGCAGCAGCAGCAGCAGCAGTGGCAGCATGAGCTTCCTGCCTGCAGAGGTTGCTGCGAGCCTGCTGCTGCAGCTGTTTCCTTGCATCCAACACCCGGCAGCAGCTGCAGCTGTCATTGGGTCCCCTACATGGCCGCCAGCTTTGCAGCACAGCAGCAGCAGTAGCAGCAGTGGCAGCAGCGGCAGCACTGCAGATCTTGCCTGGCTGCAGCAGCAGCTGCAGCTGCTGGTGAACCCGGGCATCCCTGCATGTGCTGCTGCAGCAGCAGCAGGTGCTGGCAGTGCTGACAGGCAGTGCAGTGCCTGCTGCCAGGCAGGGTTTGTTGTGCTGCGCAACCTGACCACCCTGGTGGCATGCGGCTCTTCATGCAGTGCAGCAGCACTGTGCGCAGACAAGGGTCTGGCAAAAGGTAAGAAGCGACTGAGGGCTTGTGTCTCTGCTGCAGGACCTCATTGCTGCCATCACGCCACCTGTGTACACAACATTTGATGTAAATCAAGCCTGCACTGTTCATACATGAACATATGTCTCTGCTTCTTCTGCCACAGGGCTTGTGTCTCTGGTGCAGGACCTCATTGCTGCCAGCCCCAGCAAGACCAGCCGCCAGCTGGACTGGTCAGGCCAGCACACGGGGTTTAAGCTCACACCAGCAGCAGCTGAACCCTGCAGAAACCCCACCACAGCACACACTCTGCACCCCACTGCAGCAGCTGCACCTGTTGCAACAGCAGCAGCAACACCTCCAGAGGGACTACTGCAGGGCCTCATTGGTCAACTTGCTCAGGCCAGCAACAGCAAACCACCAGCAGCAGCAGCAGCAGCAGCAGCAGCAGCAGCAGCAGCAGCAAGAACAGCCCTGCAGATGTCCAGTTATGAGGCAGCACTCAGCACAACAGCTTACAACCTCTGGCTGCAGCAGGCAAACCTGAAGCCACCCGACAGCCTGTTGGCAGCTGCACTGCAGCTGCTGCTGGCAGCTCTGTCACAAGGTGGCAAGCCAGCAGCCGCACAGCTGTATGCATGTAACGTTAGTGACGTGTTAGAACGGCTGTGCGGCTTCAGCACGCCTGAGGTGTTGGGCCTGGTGGAGAAGGTGTACAGTCAGCTGTGTGTGCTGAGCTCTCAGCTGAGGGATGAGGTGATGCAGGATGGCAACATTACAGCACTGACAGGCATAGTCAAAGCAGCAGCGGCAGCGGCAGCAGCAGCAGCAGCAGCAGGAGCTGTGCCGGCAGCAGCTGAGCATGCATCACTCTTGGCAGCTGCCAGCAGCGCTACAGATGCAGCCGTGCTGGTCATCGAGCCAGCAGCAGCAGCAGCAGCATGTGTAGCAAGCAGCAGCAGCTATCCAGTCAAGCTGCTGCTTGCAGCGCTGAGTAGGCTGGTGGCTGCAGTAGATGCTGTACCAGGAGCTGACATAGTCAGGTTCACACATCCTGCAGCACCGTTCAGCGCTGCCGCCACTGCTGCTGCTGCTGCTGCTGCTGCTGCTGCTGCTGGCAGCTGCAGATCAGCAGCAGCTAGCGCCCGGCCAGCTGCTGGTGCTCCTGCTGCTGCTGCTGCTGCTGCTGCTGATGTAACAAGACGTGTTGTTGAGGTGGTGGGAGATGGCAGCAGCTGCGGGCTGGCTGCTGCTGTGGCGCTGATGGTAGGGCAGCATGGCCTACTGCTGAGGGAGGCAGCTGGGCGGGTGGGTCTTCTTGAATTATCTGAGTTTCACATGCGGCTCTGCGCCAGTCAGCTAGGAATGTGGTGTCCTGTGGTGTAATAGAGGTGCTTTTGAAAATTCTTGGTGAAGAGTTGAATCATTTTTGTTTGTTCGTTGAGCAGCAAAAAGTGTATTGATCAATGACACAAAAGGTGTCGTGGCTGTTGAGGTGGTTGCTGGTGTGGCAGCCTTGCTGGGTGTAAGTAGGTGCTTGGCGTGATTACTCACACGCTTGCTCCAAAGCCAAATGTTGCGTCCTATCCATAACCACAGTTTGTGACTCACTCAGACATGATATATTGCAAGTAACATGCTGTAAATCTTTGCCCTGCCTGCATGTCTTTGCTGCCACTCTGGGCCGCTGCAGGCGCATTTGAGGTCTGCCCTTTGCAATATATTGAACGGCACACTATTGGCTGTGCACCCTGCCCTGCCTGCAGGTCTGTGCTGCCACTCTGAGCCGCTGCAGGTGCATGCAGCAGCTGGATGCTTTGTGTAATGCCGCACTTGCTCACCTCAAGTCCATCTTGAGACTGATCCCCGGCCTACACTTGGTGATGCTGTGAGTTGATAGCTATCCACCCCTGCCCTGCCTGCAGGTCTTTGCTGCCACCTTAAGCCGCTGCAGGCGCATGCAGCAGTTGAACACCCCGCAGCTGCCCAAAGGAGGCATCTGGGCGCAGCTGGGGCCACAGGCAGTGAGGCAGCTAGAAGCCCTGGCTACAAACCCTAGCATGCTGCCACAGCTACTGCTGGGCACTGGACTTGCAGGAACAGAGGCGGGAGATGCTAGCATGAGGGGTGCGGCCAGCAGCAGCAGCAGCGGCGGCGGCGGGGTTGCTGAGACTGCAGCAGCTGATAGTGCGAGTGCTGTTGTCAGCAGCCGTAGCAGAGTTGCAGGATCCCGCACTGCTGCTGCTGCTGCTGCTGCTGCTGCTGCTCCTGCTGCTGCTGCTGCTGCTGGGGCTGGTGGTGGTGGCAGCAGGGCCCCTGGCAGGCGCAAGGCAGGCAGCGCTGCAGCGGCTGCTGCGGCTGCTGGCAGCAGTGCAGTGGCTGTGCCAAGCGCAGCTGCAGCAGTTGCTGCTGCTGAGTCTGGCTCAGCTGCTGCTGGCTCAGCAGGACAGACTGCTGCAGAGCATGATGCCAGTGGCTACGATGAAGATGGGCTCAGGTGAGCACAACCACATGTCTGTGCTGTGGCTCATGAAATGATGGTGCCGTTGGGTCATGGTGGCCCACATGTAACTGGGCAGTATTCTCTCTCGTATGCTGCAAAGCACCATCTTGGTTGGTACTGTGGGTGGCAGAGGACACGAGGATGCTGCTGTGTGTTGTAACCGGCACAGGTGATGCATGTAGCGGACGAGATGCTGCTTGCAGGACTATATGCTGCCTGCCTTGTGAGCTAGATGCCAGCAGCAGCAAGTAGCGCAACCATAACTGCAGGAATACAGCTCACCTGGCCACTTGCTGCTACACGGGTGCCCCATTGCAGCAAACCAACACAAAATTGTTTTTGCTGCTGCTGCCTTTCCTGCAGGGAGGTGTGGAGCAGCGGCCCCTCTGCCGCAGCAGCAGCTGCGCGTGCCAGCTGGCGCCGCTTCAGCCTGGGGCAGATGCTGAGCTGGAGCCAGAGCAGCAGCGACCTGGAAGTCAAGCTGCTGCTGCCTGCAGGTGCGACCAGCAGCAATGCCTTGCAGCAGATATACCCTCTCTATTTGGAGATGCATGCATGCATGTGGCACTGCCTGGGCCAGTTGCTGAGCTGGAGCCAGAGCAGCAGCGACTTGGAAGTCAAACTGCTGCTGCCTGCAGGTGCGACCAGCAGCATGGTGCAGGACTAGATGTTGAAGCATGCATGCATGTTGCACTGCCTGCAGCAGTTTGAGCCAGAGCAGTGCTGCCTGGAATTGACGCTGCTGCTGCTGTGCGGCCACCAGCAGCCCGTGCTACATGCAGCTGCAGCTTTGTCGAGCACATTATCCCACACCGCAGTTTGCTGGTGCGGCCAATTAGGGTTTCGTTCAATCCATGCAAATGCTGCTGTCGCATCAGACAAAGTCTCTGTATCCATCAGCCAACAGCGGCTCACCGTGCGGCTGCTGTTTTCATGCACCCATAAATTGTTAGGCCTCCATCCAAAGCCCGCAACAAGTGATTGCAATAACCTGTGATGCTGCTGCAGGCACCCGCAAGGACGAACTCTCAGTCAGTCCCCAGCGCATGACAGTGCGGCTGGGCTGGGCTAGCCGTGTGCTGGATGGCCCCTGGCTGCTAGTGCCTGCATTAGATTACATTTATGACGCCCAGGCTTTACGCAGTTTATGCACACTGCTGCTGCCGCACACATGCTGCACATGCACGCTGTCCTGCAGGCACGCGCAAGGACGAAGTCTCAGTGTCCATCAGCCCCCAGCGCCTCACTGTGCGGCTGGGCTGGGCTGGCCGAGTGCTGGACGGCCCACTGAAGCAGCGAGTGAAGGCCAGTGAGGCATGCTGGGCTCTTGGAGCTGTAAAAGTTAGCTTGCAGGAGATGCAGGCCCGGCTGCCAGCACAGCAGCAGCAGCAGCTGGAGCAGGAGCAGGGGTTAGGCGTGAAACGGGGCGTAACAGGAGCGGGTACAGCACGAGAAGGAGTGGCAGAGGGGCGAGCGCCAGTGCAGGCTGGGGCCAGCTGTCAGTCAGAATTTGAATTTGAATTTGAATTTGTGGAGCTGCTGGTGGTGCTGCCGAAGGAGGACGGGGGCCACTACTGGCGGGCGCTGTGTGAAGGAGGAGAGGAGAAGAGCCACATGCAGGTGAGCGCTGTGCTGCAACTGGAAAGTGGATCATGTACACTTTGGGATTGATGATTTGAGCACTGCAGCAGGACAGGCCACTTGAGAGAGTGTGGCGGGCAGCATGCCGCGCCCGCACCACACAAGTGTTGAGGCATGCTGGTTGTTGTCCAGCCGTCATCGCGCCTGGATGGGACTTGGTGACAGGAAAGGCGCATGACTTAGATAGGGGAGTGGCCTTCAGAAGGGGCAGCATGCTGGAGTCCTCAGCGCTCTCCACACTGCATACTCCCGCGCTGACGTCGCTGCATCTTGATGCCCATTGTTTTGTCATTTTGACGCATAACAGGTACTGCAGGAGGCCTTAACCAATGAGGACGATGCACGCGCCTACTGTAGATGAGCTGGGCCCCGCATGCCTCTTTGCCACTCTCCACACCACGCGCTGTGACTGTTGTTGACATGCCTGCCTTGTGCTGCTGCCTATCCATCTCCTCACACACTGGAACCCTGCTGCACAGGTGTTGCAGGAGGCCCTCACAAACGAGGACGATGCCCGCCACGCGCCCACTGTTGATGAGCTGGGCCCTGAAGCAGCAGCACTGCTGGAGGAGCTGCGGGAGCAGCAGCAGATCACAGCCGCTGATGCTACTCATCAGCCTCCCTCTGTAGTGCTTGCAGGCGCTCTTTCACCACCCCACATTTACATTAACAAACCCTAAACCTGAACATGCTGACAAGCCTGCTTGTTGCCGCTTACCAACTGTTACCGCCTCTGCTTGCTGCAAATCAACAGGTGCTGCAGGAGGCCCTAACCAACGAGGATGATGCGCGCCATGCTCCTACTGTAGATGAGCTGGGCCCTGAAGCAGCAGTGCTGCTGGAGGAGCTGCGGGAGCGGCAGGCGATGATGTCCAGCGGGCAGTGGGATCCTGAGCGCAACTTTGACGACTTCAGGCTGGTGCTGGGAGACGCCATGCTTTGAGCACAGGCGGGACACTAGAGGTGTGCTGTTGAGTTCACTTTGTTGCTGTGTGTGTGGGGGGGGGGTGTGATCAGTCCTCCCCAGCTTGGGCCCGCAGAAGATCCAGAAGCTTTAGGGCTGCGACGACTTCAGGCTGGTGCTGGGGACGCCTGCTGTGAATGGTTGAAACCGGAAGTGTGAGGTGTTCAGGGTACAAGAGCCTCTTTTACTCTAAACAACTGCTGTGGCAGCTGTTGGTCAGCAGGTATGGTTTGGAAGGGAGCAATAGGCTGGTGTGTGTACTACCACCCCCCCCCCCCCCCCCCCTAGTTGGGCCTAGTGGAAGGCCAAGTAAGGCCTGGGCATTGGCGGGAGAGGAGCGCACCGCAAGCTTGCGTGTAGCTGCAGCAGTGGTATTTGTGATATAGTGCTGTAAAAATGGCTTGCTAATGCCTTTTCTGATCGTTTGCTGTCACAGGAGGATAAAGATCGATCAGGCGGTTGGTACTGCACCCAGTGCAGTACTCAGCTAGTACTGCAGACCTGGAAGTCGAAGCAGGGACCTCCTGCTGGCTGTTGCACCCTGTCATTGCAAAATATACACAACGTCAATGTCGTTGACGGTTGTTTTGCTTACTTTGCCGTCACATGCGTGCAACCTGCCCACGGCACTTTCCTCGGCGGTCAATCCCTGGCGGGTGTGAAGTTTCGCCGAGGCGTTGCATCCGAACACGTGGAAGCTTAAAATGTACCAAAGTACATATGGCTTCACTTAACACACATATATAGGTCGTTGCAGGCAGATCAAAAAGCACCTGAATTTCCTTGCTCGCCTGCACTCCACAGCTCGGACACGCTTTGACAGCAGTAAGGGGTTTCACAACCGCTTTGTACAGAGATTAACAGAAAACCCCTCAAGCGCATTCTGTCATTGCAAGGAGCTTAGGAAGGCAACCGTGGCTGGCTGCAGCCTGATCCCATGGGCAGTGATGACAGCATCGCAAAGTTTTTTGGAGAATGGCGGCCAAAGTACTTGCAGGTGCGTGCAAATCCCTTCAAAATGCTAAAGATGCATGGTTGTTATGATTTGAATCGACAGTGGCGTTCTGGTGCAGTGTTGCTTAGCAGACAGCCGGTTGCTATGTACCGCCGCAGCTCAAAGCCAGTACCGCAGCACAGTGCGAGCCCCATGCTGCATACTGTCAGCTAGACAACAGGTTTGGCATCACCAAACAACTCGAACCTTAACAAAGCAGCAAGTTCTGAGCAGTTAGACCAACCATCCAGGTCGTGCCTTTACTACCAGGCACATCTTCACCACCTGACCATGCCCCTCCCTGCACCTGCACACACCAACCGCTGCCACACCTCTAAGCCTACCACTGTCCTGCCACCCATATCACTGCCCGCTTTCTTTCTCCTGTGCACCACCCTGCACACACCCTCTCTGCACCACCCTAACCCCCAAAAACCACCACCCCCAGGGCCCCCTCATTCCTGCAGGCTTTGCTGCATGCGTGGTCACCCACCCAACCGCCCCCTGCTTGGTGTCAGAGGATGGCAGCAGCCTGAGCTTTGGTGAGGTGGATGCAGCAGCAGCAGCGCTTGCGCGGCGGCTGGTGGCCCGAGGAGTGGGCAAGGACAAGGCAGTAGGCATCCTCTTTGACCGGCAGCCGGCTGTGGTGGTGTCCATGATTGCAGTACACAAGGTGGGTGCAAAATACAGGTGTGAGTTGTATGGGCAGCAGCACTGGGACAGCAGCGGTACCACATTCGCAGTAGGACGAGGCAGTAGGAATTCTGTTTGATCTTGTGTGACCGGCAGCCGGCTGTGGTGGTCTCCATGATTGCAGTGCACAAGGTGGGTGGGTTTGAGTGGTGCAGGCAGCAGTTGCTGCTACCTTATTGACTGGGACAGGAGCGGTACCACATGCGTTGCCGGGCACAGCAGTAGGCACAATGTTTGAGTTGCAGCCTGCAGTGGTGGTGTCCGTGATTGCAGGAGGGGCAGTACACAAGATGTGTTGTATGGGCAGCACCAGGAGAGCAGCGGTACCACATGCGTAGTAGGACAGTAGAGTGGGCCCTTTTCAGAAGTCAGCCTGCAGTGGTGATGTCGCACGTTGCAGTGCACAGGGTGGCTGTGAGTTGTGCTGACAGCAGCTGGGAGAGCCGCGGTACCGCATGTGTAGCAGGATAGCCAGGAGTACCAGGCGTCATAGGACCTTACCATACCAAGCTTGCCCTTGTCCTTCTCTGTATTGCTCACACGTCAGCACAGGCATGAACAGGCTTGCCTGGTTCACAAGGGAGGATCTTAGCCTGTCAGCGGTACCGCACCTTGTGTGGACAGCTCTACAGCGACAGCTCAGCATGCAAGTTGATCGGCGGTGCGCTATTCAACAAACATGGACATGTGTTGCTGCCGGCTGGCCATCTACCTTGCTGATCCGCACAGTTCATGGCGGTGCTGCTGCTGCTGCTGCTGCTGCTGGTGCTCAGCCCCGAGTTAACTCGGGCTGGCGGCTGCCACCGCCTCCTTAATGTCGTCTTCCCTGATGACCACTGCTGCAGCTGCTGCTGCTGCTGCTGCTGCTGCTGCTGCTGCTGCTGCTGCTGCTGCTGCTGCCTCACCCGTACTCCTCCATCCAGGCTGGCAGCTGCTACGTGCCGCTTGACTTCGGCTTTCCTGCTGACAACTGCTGCTGCTGCTGCTGCTAACCCTGCTGCTGCTGCTGCTGCTGCTGCTGTTGCATTCAACTGCTGTAGGCTGGCGGCTGCTACGTGCCGCTCGGCCCCGGCTTCCCTGCTGACCACTACTGCTGCTGCTGCTGCTGCTGCTGCTGCTGCCTTTCTCTGCTGTAGGCTGGCGGCTGCTACGTGCCCCTGGACCCCGGCTTCCCTGCTGACCGGCTGTCCATCTACCTTGAGGACAGCGAGGCACTGGCACTGCTCACAGAGCCTGCCCAAGCACAGCTGGCCATGAGCCTGGTGGCAGGACTGCCACTCAGCCCTGAGGTGCGGGGTTCTGTTTAACTTGTCTGCAGTGGGTGGCTATCCCCATAACACAAGTTGAAACTACCCTTGCCCCACTGCACTGCATGTTTTGAGGTCTTTCCATCATAAGGATGTGCGGTGTGGTTGTGATTGTGTGCCATTGGCTGTCCATCTACCTTGAGGACAGCGAGGCACTGGAGCTGCTCACGGAGCCTGCACAAGCGCAGCTGGCCATGAGCCTGGTGGCAGGACTGCCGCTCAGCCCTGAGGTGCGGGGTTCTGTGTGGTGTGCCTGTAGCAGGTGGCTATCCCTGCATAACACACGCTGGAAGTATCCTTGCAGTTGTGCTGCATGTTTGAAAGTACATCCATCATCAGGCTGTGTGGTGTGGGAGTGATTTGTGATTTGTGATTTGTGGTGTGGGAGTGATTTGAGCCTGGTGGCAGGACTGCCGCTCAGCCCTGAGGTAAGTGCTTTTGTGTGAATTGCCTGTAGCGGGTGGCTATCCCCATAACACAAGCTGGCAGTACCCTCACACTGTGCTGCATGTTTTGGAGCTTTTTCATCATAAGGATGCGTGGTGTGGGTGTGATTGTGTGCCATTGGCTGTCCATCTACCTTGAGGACAGCGAGGCGCTTGCACTGCTCACAGAACGTGGCCAAGCATAGCTGGCCATGAGCCTTGTGGCAGGCCTGCCGCTCAGCCCTGAGGTAAGTGCTTTTTTGTGACTTGTCTGCAGTGGGTGGCTATCCCTGCACAACAAACGTTGGAAGTACGCTTGCCCCATCGCACTGCATGTTCTGGGGTCTGTCCATCTCGCGCATCAGTGATACCTTTGCCCTCACGCCAACTTGGGGTTGAACCCCTGCAGACGTTTCTGCAGATAACTGAACACACCACCGCTGCCAATCCTGCTGCTGCTGCTGCTGCTGCTGCTGCTGCTGCTGCTGCTGCTGCTGCTGGGCCCTGTCCCTTACTCCTCGCAGATCATCCTCTACAACGACCCCACTGACCCAGCCTCCAGTGACACCTCCATCTCGCTGCCAGACCCCACCACCATCTCAGAAGACGACCTGGCCTACATCATGTTCACCAGCGGCAGCACAGGCAGGCCCAAGGGCGTGATGATCCCACACAGGGGTGTAAGGGACCTGGTGGCATTCAACGTGGAGCACTTTGCCCTGGGTGAGTTTGGAGGTTTGGCTGGCCTGCAGCTTGCAGCATGTGATGGTTCTAGCCGGCGTGACCTGTTGTTGCTGCTGCCATCCTGCAGACGCCTGCAAGGTCTTCTGCCTCAACTCCACCATCCATATCACTTTTTCACATATCTTACACCTCTGCTGATGATGATGCTGTTGCTGCTGCTGCTGCTGCTGCTGCTGCTTTCAGAACCCCACAGGCTCCTCCCATTTGTTCTGCTCTAACTTCACGGTCTGCTTCGGCTACTAAGTCATGCAACCCTCCGCTGCTGCTGCTGCTGCTGCTGCTGCTGCTGCTGCTGCTGCTGCTGCTGCTGCTGCTGCTGCTGCTGCTGCTGCTTCGACTCATACGTCACCTACGTCTTCGCTGCTCTTACCCTGGGGGCCAAGCTGGTGGTGCCCTGCCCTACTGCCCACCTAAACCCCTTCGGCACTTACTTCTGCGTTGCTGCTGCTGCTGCTGCTGCTGCTGCTGCTGCCACCCTGCAGACGCCTCCGATGTGTTGTGCCTCAACCCCACGGTCTGCTTCGACTCCTACGTCATCCAACCCTCCGCTGCTGCTGCTGCTGCTGCTGCTGCTGCTGCCACCACCCCGCAGACTCCTCGGACGTCTTCTGTCTCAACTCCACGGTCTGCTTCGACTCCTACGTCACCTACGTCTTCGCTGCTCTCACCCTTGGGGCCAAGCTGGTGGTGCCTAACCCCACTGCCCACCTGGACCCATATGGCATGGCAGCACTCATTGCTGCCCAGGGCATCAGCTGCATGGAGGTGGTGCCTGCACTGGCCTCGGAGTACCTGGATGCTTTCAGGGAGGCTGGGGAGTCCATTGCCTGCCTGCGGTGCATGCTGACAGGTGAGATTGTGACATAGAGTGTTGAAATAGTTGTAGGTTTGGTGCACTCTGCAGGGCAGCAGCAACAGCAGCGCCCTTCACCCCCTGACCCTTGGCTTCACGCTGACGCTGCTGCTGCTGCAGGTGGCGAGGCGCTGACGCCCAAGCTTGCCGAGGAGATCTGTGCCATGCTGCCAGGCCTGCACAGGGGCGGCCTGTTCAACAGCTACGGGCCCACAGAGGTCACCGTAACGGTAAGTGCTGTGCTGCCTGTATTGTTGAAGTCTCAATTGTTTCCAACCTCAATCCTGCCTGGTCAACAGCCACAGGCCTGCAACTGCACCAGCGTATGCAGACAACAGGGGTAGTGGAAACATCACCAGCAATGCTACCTACAGGTCACTCTGGCATCTCTAACCTACGGGCCTGCAGTTGCTGTCACTGTGGCGCCGCGGTGGGGAACATGCACCACAGTGTGCGTTGCAGCAAGCATCATCCGGCTAGATGGATCCTTGCTCAACAGCTAAGGCCGCACAATGGTCATCGCCAAGTTGAGATCAGCCCGCAGCTTTTTGAGCGGTGAATTTGCAGGCCCCAACGATTCGCGCTGTTCGGAGGTGGGACTAGCTCACTTGCATCCCTGTCTCACTCAAATGCAACTCATGCAGACCAGCACCGGGCAACATCAAGGCGCCCTTTGACCGCATTCCCCTGGGCAGGCCACAGATGCATGCACTGCTCACAGCACTGCTGCCATGCCTTGACAATGCCTCTCCACTTGCTGCAGACCATCACCGGGCACATCAAAGCGCCCTTTGACCGCATCCGCCTGGGCAGGCCAGACCACAACGTGCACTGCTCACAGCCCTGTGGCCATGCCTCGAGTGTTCTTTTCCTGTCGCTGCAGACCATCACCGGGCACATCAAAGCGCCCTTTGACCGCATCCCCCTAGGCAGGCCAGACCACAACGTGCACACCTACGTGGTGCTGCCTGACACGGCACCAGCAGGCAGCAAGGGAGAGGGAGAAATCAGTGCAGCAGCAGCGGAGGAGGAGGAGGAGGCCCAGCCAACACACTGGCGGCTGGCAGAGGTTGGAGAGCCGGGAGAGCTGTGGCTGTCAGGTGAGGTGACTCTTGTGTGTGTTTTGTGTTTCGGTTTACATCTTTATAGGTGGCAGCGGGAAACACTTGCATAGCCACAGCTTGCACGCCTACGTGGTGCTGCCTAACACGCCAGCAGGCAATGAGGGAGAGGGAGAGGGAAACATCACGCCAGCAGCAGCGGAGGAGGAGGACCCCCAGCCAACGTGCTGGCGGCTGGCAGAAGTTGGAGAGCCGGGAGAGCTGTGGCTGTCAGGTGAGAGAATGATTTTTGGCTTTCAGGTGAGAGACTATAACCTTTCAACTCTGCCCGGCCTGGCCTGCAGCTAAGAGCCGGGAGAGCTGTGGCTGTCAGGTGATGACGGCCGCAGATGAATTCACGCAGCGAGGGACACCTGGCATACAGAACAGTGTGCCAAGAATGGTCAGCAGGGAGGAGAATATACTGAACTCTGCAGGCCGTGCCCATCTGCGGCTGGCGCAACCAAGTTGCTGCTGCTGCTTACTGTATGCTGTGTGATCCACTGTCGTCTGGCCTGGCTGTCAGGTACTTTCGCTTACACTGCAGCTGCTCACAAGTTTGGGTGGGCTGTGTCTGCTGCCTGCTTCCCTTCAGGCCCCCGCCTGGCTCGCGGCTACCGCGACCGCCCCGAGCAGACTGCAGCCGCCTACGTGCCCAACCCCTGGTGGCAGGCCTCCACTGCTGCCCTGGACACCAGCGACCCCGCTGCTGCTGCTGCTGCTGCTGCCCTGCGACTCATCAAATGTGTCTGCTGCCTGCTGTCTGCTGTCTGCTGCCTGCTGCCTGCTGCCTCCTGCCTGCTGCCTGCTGCCTGCTGCCTGCTGCCTGCTGCCTGCTGCCTGCCCCCTCTCAAACCCTCTCGCAGCTACCCTCTCTTACTGCTGCTGCTGACGTCTTTGTGTTGCCTACCTGCTGCTGCGCAGGTCCTCGCCTTGCCCGCGGCTACCGCAACCGCCCCGAGCAGACTGCAGCCGCCTACGTGCCCAACCCCTGGTGGCAGGCCTCCACTGCTGCCCTGGACACCAGCAACCCCGCTGCTGCTGCCCTGCGGCAGCACTACAAGCTGGCGTACCGCAGCAGTGATCTGGTGGTGATGGGTGCTGATGGCCAGCTGGAGTACCTTGGACGTGCAGATCGCCAGATCAAGATCAACGGCGTGCGTATGGAGGTCAGCGAGGTTGAAGCTGTGCTGGCGGGAGCTCCAGGTGAGCACTGTGATGTGTCTTACTGTTAGTGTATTAGTCTGTTAGTTCATTTTTCGGCGGCTAACATGTATGGTGTGCACATGGAGGTCAGCGAGGTGGATTGGTGCTGGCGAGAGCTACAGGTGCGGCTATCAATTCTCTTTTTGGCTGTTGTTTGTTGTTTAAACGTGCTGACTGCCAGATCAACATCAATGGTGTGCACATGGAGGTCAGCGAGGTGAAGGCGATGCCGGCAGGGGCCTAGGTGCGGCTGTTACTTGTCACATGGCTGTAATTGGCCTGCGCTCAAGCATTGGTAAGATGCCACATATGTTTTAAGTTGCCAGTTCCGCCTGGCGTTGCCGTCAGCCTGATGCACGCACGCTCCTGCTGCTGCTGCTGCTGCTGCTGCTGCTGCTGCTGCTGCTGCTGCTGCTGCTGCTGCTCCTGCTGCTGCTGCTGCTGCTGCTGCTGCTGCTGCTGCTGCAGGTGTGACGCATGCAGCGGTCAAGCCTTGGAAGGATCCTAATGGCTGCTACCGCCTGGCCGGCTATGTGGCCCCTGACAGCATCGACCTGGCGGCTGCTGAGGCGCACTGCAGAGCCAAGCTGCTGCCAGCAATGGTGCGTGTTTTGTACTTGGGTAAATGTCTAGGTAATAAATCTTGCCTCGCAGTGTGTGCAGCAGTAGAAGGGATGCTGTTCCAGTTATGGACAGGCCGGGAAGTCAGCGGGTGTGGAACACTGATGGCTGGGAAGTACACTGCTTGTAGCATGCACATAAGCTCTCCAGCTCCAATTGCCTGGCTGGCTACGTGGCCCCTGACAGCATCGACCTGGCGGCTGCTGAGGCACACTGCAGGGCCAAGCTGCTGCCAGCAATGGTGCGTGCAGCTTTGGCTCAATGGTATGGTAATGAAACCATGCGTGCTTGAAACTGTTGTGTTGTTCATTGCTGGCAGCTTCATGTGGCAGGCTTCTTTGTAGGAGTGGACGGGCTGTTTGTGCAAGTTGGTAGCTAAATGTGTGACATACGCACAGCTGCATGGCCCCCCACAGCATTGCCTGGCTGCTGAGGCGCACTGCAGAGCCAAGCTGCTGCCAGCAATGGTGCGGAACATTTCGTCACGGACTACATGCGTGTTCTGCAGCTGCCACGTCTCCTGCTGGCAGCTTCAGGCTGCGGGCGTGTAGCTTGCACATGTGCTGGACAACACGTGCTCTCTTGTACTGAACTACCAATCACTCTGAGTGAAGCAAGCATTCATACCTGCGCACTGCGCAACATGGCCATTGGTATCTTGTACTTTCCCTCATACCTTGCAGGTGCCTGCAAAGCTTGTGAGCCTGCCGGTCATGCCGCGCTTGCCCAACGGCAAGACTGATGTCAAGTCCCTGGCAGAGCCAGAGTGGGGCGTGGTTCAGGCCAGCTCTGATGCTGACAGCAGCAGCGGCGGGGCTGCTGCTGCTCCCTCTACTGACATGGAGGAGCTGCTGGCTGACATATGGGCGGGAGAGCTCAAGGTAAGCACGATCTTGTCCAAATGTCGGTATAATTCGGAGTTGTCAAGCATGTGCCTTCTACTGACATGGAGGAGCTGCTGATTGACATCTGGGCGGCAGAGCTCAAGGTAGACACATTTAGTTGTGCATGAACTTGTTTGATAGAAATTGATTCACAACCACATGTAAATGTTACTTGTTGAACACATTTTGTAGTTGCCGCAACTGCCTCACAGTCGGAAACTGCAGCACATCTCACTAGTGCTTGGATAGACGGCACTTCACCTGTGAATTCAATTTCATCCCGTGCAGGTGCAGAAGAGCCGCTTCAGCATGAAGAGCAACTTCTTCGAGCTGGGCGGCAACTCGCTGCGCGCGGGGCTCGTCAACTCCAAGATACGCCGCGCAACGGGCGCAGACATCTCAGGTGGGCGCCCAGGCCTTGGTCATTTTGTTATTGTTCAAAAAGATACAGTTTGTGCGCACGCTTGGGCTAGCTGCTGCTAGGTGTGGGCGCAGGCACCTCTGGTGGGCGCCTGGGTTGGTTTGTTTGAGACAGCAGGGATTAGTTTCCTGGAACAACATAACACGGATGTTGTTTGGTGCGGCTAACTCTGCTGAATTGCAGCCCGGATCATCAGGTTCTGCTACAGCTTGCTCAAGGCATGCTGACCGGGCCGGCTACTGCTTCCACACGACTTCTCTTGCCACTGGCATATCCTTGTTGTGGCTCATACCATTCAAGATGGTGTCAAGACTTACATGTTGCTATCCTCTCTTGGAATGCGTTCTTACGCGATATTGCGTCTGCTGCAGGCCTGCTGATCTACCAACACTCCACAGTAACAGCCATGGCCGCCGCCATCGAATGTAGATGCGGCAAGTACGCCTTCACTGACCATGCCTCATGCCATGTTCCTCTGAGATTGAATTGTCTGTGCCGCAGGCCTGCTGATCTACCACCACTCTACAGTAACAGCCATGGCCGCCGCCATCGAATCCCAATGCGGCAAGTACGCATTCACAGACCATGCCTGATGCCATTTAACTTCAAGATTTATTTGTTATACTGCAGGCCTGCTGATCTACCAGCACTCCACAGTAACAGCCATGGCTGCCGCCATCGAATCCCAATGCGGCAAGTACGCATTCACAGGCCATGCCTGATGCCATGTAACTTCAAGATTTATTTGTTTGTGCTGCAGGCCTGCTGATCTACCAGCATTCAACTGTAACGGCAATGGCAGCCGCCATCGAATCCCAATGCGGCAAGTATGCCTTCACAGACGTCGCCTCCCGCCAGGGGAGCTTCAGCATGATTGGGGCCGGATCCTGCTACCAAAACAGCTTTTCCACAGCAGCAGACCGCAGCGCAGACAGCCGCAACAGCCTGTGCAACAAAGGCTGGGCAAGCATGGGCCAGTCTGCTGCTGCTGCTGCTGCTGCTGGAGGTGGAGGGTTTGGCGAGCTGCCATGCTTCAAAGAAGAGGAGGATGGAGGCTATGGGAGTCAAGGATTTGGCAGCAGGGCGCTGCCGGTGTGGCTGGCGACTGCGCTGCAGTTTGGTGGGCTGTTCCTGCTGGGAATGCTGGGATACGTCATCGCCTGCGGCTTCCTGGAGGCGAGTGTGACATGTCACATGTTACGCTATGTCACGTTCAATGTGTCATTCATAATGTGATTGCAGAAGTTTGGTGCTTGCAAGACCATGCAGCTGCAGGCTGGCGGGCTGGTCCTGCTAGGCATGATGGGCTAATCCATCTCGCATGCGGCCTCCTGGAGGTGAGATGCTGGTTGATTTGTGAAGGTGAGGCAACATTCTAGAGTGATCCATCGCGTTCAGGTGGGGGCTACAGTGCAGGCTAAACTCGACTGCTTTTGCTCCTGCTGATGCTGTTGTGCTGCCTTGCTCTGTCCTTTTCGTTCTCTTTTGCAGGCTGTGTGCCTGTTTGCGCTGCGGCGTCCGGTCATCCTGCTGGTACCGCTCTACGCCTTCTGCCTCGCCACCGGAGGCGTGTTCACCCTACTGGCCTGGTCAGTGGCCTTCAAATGGGCCCTGCTGGGCAGACCTAACAACAAACCTTTGGCCGCTGCTAATGCTGCCTTGCTGCTGTGCTGCCCTGCTCTGCTGGCTGTATTTGGTTGCAGGCTGTGTACCTGTTTGCGCTGCGGCGTCCGCATATCCTGTTGGTACCGCTCTACGCGTTCACCCTGGCCACCGGCGGCATGTTCACCCTGCTGGCCTGGTCAGTGGCCTTCAAGTGGGCCCTGCTGGGCAGGCAGAAGCCCGGCACACGCGCCATATGGAGCCTGTATTATGTCAAGTGGTGGCTGGTGCGAAGCACAGTGAGGTTCAGCCTGTCATACATCTACGTGCTGGTGCGGAGGACGCCCATGTTTGTGTGGTACCTGCGCGCCCTGGGCTGCAAGATTGGGAGGAATGTGGCGATCGACTCGCCAAACATTGGAGATTGGGACATGGTGGAGATTGGAGACAACACAGGTGGGTGGCTGATAGCGCTATGCATTTTATTAGTTGTGCTCTTTGTTGATAACAGCCCCCAGGAGAGACGTTTGGCTGCAGTGTTTGTGACGGGCGGCCGTGTTGTGCGCTTGACTTCCGCGCGGCTACCTCCTTGTTGGTGCCACTGCTGCTGCACGCTTGCATTGCATCCTCCAGATGCCACGCAGCAAGGATACCCACGTCAATTTGCACGCTGCTGCTGCTGCTGCTGCTGCTCCAGTCATCGAGGCTGACTCCTTCATTGACGGCTCCAGCTTCCACGCAGCAGCGGAGCCGGGAGGCAGGGGCACCATGGTGAGCAATGCACACGCTGCATGCAGCCAACAATTGGCTGTTGATACTGCCTATGCTGATCATCAAGAGCACACTAACTTGAGCCTGAGGCGGCCACACCACGAAGGCTATAGTGTCACTTGTTGTGGTGCAACCTGTCTAGCAGGAAACACACTTGCCTAATGTGCACGCCCTGAGATATCCTACAAACAACACTGTATGCCCACTTCGTGCTCGCTTTGTGCTCAGGTCGGCCACGTGAACATCGGCGCAATTGCGGCTATGGTGACCACCAGCATGAACTCACACCGCACGGCGATGCCTTTCTGCGTTCCTGCTGACAACAAACTGCTGTTGTTTGTTATGTGCTGCACGTTGTGGGCCGCGTGAAGATCGGCAAGGGAGTGACCATGATGCCTACCAGCATCCCCCGGCTGTGTTATGTCATGTCATTGAAATGCCTTTTTGCAACCTTGCTTGCAGGTTGTGGGCCGCGTGAAGATCGGTAAGGGAGTGACCATGATGCCCACCAGCATCACCCGGCGCTGTGCTATGTCATGTCATTGAAATGCCTTTTCTGCAACCTTGCTTGCAGGTTGTGGGCCGCGTGAAGATCGGCAAGGGAGTGACCATGATGCCCACCAGCATCGCCAGCCATGGCACTGCGGTGCCTGATGGCTTCATCATGACGCCAGGCACGACCTCGCAGCGCCTGCCTGCAGGGCCCTCAGGTGAAAGGTCGCGTATGCTTGTGGTAAACAGGGCTGCTGCATTGCTGCTCATGTTGGTCTGAGGTCTGCAGCTGCAGCTCTGCCAAGCTGTTCACTAGGCGACACTGTGACAGGCAGTCAGGTGTGTTGACAGGTGTGTTGAGCTGCGCCAGCCACATTTATCTGGTTGCTGAGAGGGTGTGTTGCCAGGGTGTGAGGTATGCGCCAATGATGCCTGATGGCTGCATGTTGACGCCCCCGCACCATCTCGCAGCGCCTGCCTGCAGGGCCCTCAGGTGGAGGCACGAGCATGTGTGAATAATAGGCTGCAGAACAACTGATGGTGCTGAAGATAGCTAGTGCAACAGCTGCCCTTGCAGTGTGGCCTTCTGCCACGCACCAGCAACTCACACAACCCGCTGCTGCTGCTTGTATTGCAGCTGCTTGTATTACTGCTTAAAGCACACGCCGCAGCAGATGCCGCAACGCCTGCCAGGGTGCGCTGCGAGCACACGGTGCTGCACCTGCAAGTCAAACAGACCACCATACTAACAGACTGTCTTTTGCTGCTTCTACTTCTGCCTTGTGCTCCACAGATGCTGAGGCGCACGCCAGGGTGCGCAGCGAGCACGAGGTGCTGCACCTGCAGTCAACTAGCCACCCAAACTAATCAGATCTTCTGCTGCTTGTGATGCTGCCTTGCCACAACATGTTGTGCATCTGTGCAGATGCCAAGGCGCATGCCAGGGTGCGCAGCGAGCACAATGTGCTGCACCTGCAAGTCGACTGGACCACCATACTAACAGACTGTCTTTTGTTGCTTCCACTTCTGGCCAAGCCTCCACAGATGCGCAGGCACATGCCAGGGTGCGCAGCGAGCACGAGGTGCTGCACCTGTGGCTGTGCATGGCCACTGTGCTGCAACTGCAGGCACCCAACAATGTGCTGCTGCCTGTTTTGCCACTATTTCCACACACCGCCACAGACCCAAGAGGCACGCCAGGGTGTGCAGCAACCGTGATGGGCTGTCCCTGCCAGCAAACTGAACATCTGCTGCTTTTGCTGCTGCTTTTTTGCATGGCCAAACAACAGATGCGGAGGCGCATGCCAGGGTGCGCAGCAAGCACGAGGTGCTGCACCTGCAAGTCAACTTGCCACCCAAACTAATCAGATCTTCTGCTGCTTGTGATGCTGCCTTGCCACAACATGTTGTGCATCTGTACAGATGCCAAGGCGCATGCCAGGGTGCGCAGCGAGCACAATGTGCTGCACCTGCAAGTCGACCGGACCACCATACTAACAGACTGTCTTTTGTTGCTTCCACTTCTGGCCAATCCTCCACAGATGCGCAGGCGCATGCCAGGGTGCGCAGCGAGCATGAGGTGCTGCCGCTGTGGCTGTGCGTGGCCACGGTGCTGCTGCAACTGCAGGCACCCAACAATGTGATGCTGCCTGTTTTGCCACTATTTCCACACACCGCCACAGACCCAAGAGGCACGCCAGGGTGTGCAGCAAGCGTGATGGGCTGTCCCTGCCAGCAAACTGAACATCTGCTGCTTTTGCTGCTGCTTTTTTGCATGGCCAAACAACAGATGCGGAGGCGCATGCCAGGGTGCGCAGCAAGCACGAGGTGCTGCATCTGCAAGTCAACTTGCCACCCAAACTAATAACATCTTCTGCTGCTTGTGATGCTGCCTTGCCACAACTTGTTGTGCATCTTTATAGATGCCGAGGCGCATGCCAGGGTGCGCAGCGAGCACGAGGTGCTGCACCTGTGGCTGTGCATGGCCACTGTGCTGCAACTGCAGGCACCCAACAATGTGCTGCTGCCTGCTTTACCACTTTTTGCACACACCGCCACAGACCTGAGAGGCACGCCAGGGTGCACAGCAAGCGTGATGGGCTGTCCTTGCCAGTAAACTGAACATCTGCTGCTTTTGCTACTGCTTTTTGCATGGCCAAACAACAGATGCGGAGGCGCATGCCAGGGTGCGCAACGAGCACGAGGTTCTGCCGCTGTGGCTGTGCATGGCCACGGTGCTGCTGCTGGTCTTCGTGTCGTCCTTCGCCTGGCTGGGCATCGTGCCAAGCATCCTCATCTGGTGAGCTGCTTAGAGTTCTGATATGTGGGGTTCGGGGGTCAAATCTAAGGGTTTAGGCTGGCCATGCCCATTAAGACCCTACCACACAACAACAAACCCATGCTGAGCTAGAAACGTGTGCAACAAGCTGTACATCCAATGCACCTCTGGTGAGCTGCTTAGAGTTCAGGGTATAGGGTGTTTTAGTTTTGTTGTACGTTTAGGGTTTGTTTGATCAGTTGTTTGTTTGCCAGCCCTTCGCCTGGCTGGGCATCGTGCCCAGCATCCTCATCTGGTGAGGCGATCAGGGTTTGAATACTGGAGGGTTAGTGGCAAACTTCAATAGTTTGGGGTTGAACTGCAGCGTTGACCAGGCATCAGTCTGCAAGCTTGTCGCCACCACCTGCAACCTCATCAGTAAGTCGATTCAGTCTCACATGGAGCAACTATGAGCCTTTCGTTGGCTCTGGATGGGGGTTTCCACTCCCTGGTTGAGTGGAGTGTGTCACGTAACGTAACAACTATGCACCTCTGCTGCCTATGCAGGCTCTTTTTTGTGGAGACGCTTGTGGGCCAGCACTACGGCAGCTGGATGCCACAGCTTTAAACCTGAGGCTGGTGATATGCATAACGTACTTTCGTGCATCTCTTGTGACCTTTGTGCAGGCTCAAGTTTGTGGAGATGTTTGTGGGCCAGCACTACGACAGCTGGCACGACGTCATCATTGCTTCCCGCACCTGCTGGATCGGCGGTGCTTACACCGAAGGCCTCGGCAGCAGCGGCCCAATCTATGACACTTGCCACAAGCTCTGGTGGACAATGGCCTTTTCGATGCTCATTGCTCCTGGCGCGGCCTTTGTGTCATCTACCATCTACATGTGGAGCATGATCCCGCTGAAGTGGCTGCTGGTGCCACACACGACCGAAGAGAAGATGAAGAACGGTGAGCCGTGCCGCAAGCTGCGTGTTGCGTGCTGCTGCTGCTGCTGCTGCTGCTGCTGCTGCTGCTGCTGCTGCTGCAGCTGCTTTGGTCATGCTGCCCTACCGCCGCCCAAACCAACACAGCTACTGCTGCTGCTGCTGCTGCTGCTCTTGCTGTTGCGGCTGATGCCCACAATGCTGCACCTGCTGAACAAACAGGCGGGCTGTGGCTGGCATGGCGCCGCCACCTGTTCAAGTGCCTCATCGCCGGCCCCTTCCAGTCCATCATCTGGCAGTTCACCAGCACCCAAAAAAATTGGCGTTGCAACTGCATTATCACATGAATGTATGCGCATTGATCCATCCATCCCCCTGACCTGCTGCTGCTGCTGCTGCTGCTGCTGCTGCTGCTGCTGCTGCTGCTGCTGCTGCTGCTGCTGCTGCTGCTGCTGCTGCTCCTCCTGCTTAACTAACAGGCGGGCTGTGGCTGGCATGGCGCCGCCACCTCTTCAAGTGCCTCATTGCTGGCCCCTTCCAGTCCATCATCTGGCAGTTCACCTCCACAGAGATCTACAACGCCTGGCTGCGGGCGCTGGGGGCCAAGATTGGCCGGCAGTGCTGGCTCAGTGAAATGTTCCGCTGCAGCGAGTTTGAGCTCTTTCAAGTGGAGGACACCGCGAGCATGTGCAGGTAACGCTGCCGCCAAAAGCTGACAGCTTGTTTTCTTCCTGTAAACAGGGTACGTGCGGCGAAAACGCCTGGCATGCACTGTCATGGAGGCGGCCGTCTGCGCTGCAGCTAGTTTGAGCTGTTCTATGTGGAGGACACTGCGAGCATGTGCAGGTGAGGCTGCTGCCAGGGAGTTGCCAGTTCATGGTGCTTTGGTATCTGTGTGTGCCGCTGTAGTATTACTGCCTGCCTGCCTGCCTGCCTGCAGCATGGTCACAAATCATGCGCGCTTCGCCTGGCCGCACCGCTTGAGTGGTGCTGGGAGGGGCCTGTGGCGTCCTGCAAACAGATCATATGAACTAGTGTGCATTTACACCTGGGTTTCCTGCCTGCCCACACTGTCCACCTGACTTGAGTGCAGCATGATCACTGTCATTGGAGCTACCTCAGGCCGCCCCGCCCCTGTGGTGCTGGGAGAGGCATGTGCCTCATCGCAAACAGCTGACATCGGCAACTGTTGTTCTGAAACCTTTGATTCTGACTGACTGCTTCCCACCTGCTGCATGGTGGCCGTCTTTGGTGCCACGCCTGGCCGCACAGCCCCCGTGGTGCTTAGGGAGGCGTGTGTGGCTCCTGCAACATTCAAACACTAAGAGTGGTTTGCCAACCTTTTTGTCGCCTGCCTGCAGCATGGTCACTGTCATTGGAGCTACCTCTGGCCGCACCGCCCCAGTCGTGCTGGGAGAGGCCTGTGACGTCACAAACGACTGCACGCTGCTGCCAGGCACCACAGTGGGCAAGAACGCCTGCCTGGGCGTGTTCACTTATGGCGCACCCGACCAGCACTTTGAGGACTACTCCATCACCCTGGGAGGCTTCAAGCTGAGGTGAGCATGAGGCAGCAATGTACATTAAGAACACACTTTGGCAGTGTTTTGGCCTTAACAATTGCTGACCAGCACTTTGAGGACTAGTCCATCACCCTGGGAGGATTCAAGCTGAGGTGAGGATATGATGATGCATGTTGCTGCAGCAAGCTGTTGCAGCTTTTGACAGTTTGAGTTGCTGAACAGCAATTTCAGGACTACTCCATCACCCTGGGAGGATTCAAAATCAGGTGAGGATGTGAAAATGCATCTTGCTTCAGCAAGCTTTGCAGCTTTTGACAGTTTTGAGTTGCTGATCAGCATTTCGAGGACTACTCCATCACCCTGGGCAGCTTCAAGCTGAGGTGAGAGTCAGGCAACAGCTGGCGGTCTAAACAAGCTTCTGTAGGTTTTGGCACACTGAGTTGCTGGGCAGCACTGTGAGGATCATTCCAACACCATGCAGGGCTTCAAGCTGAGGTGGCACTGCTGCCCCTGCTGTCGACTGGGGGAAGTTTTTTGTTGGTTTAAGCTTTGCACCGATTCATAGCTCAATAAGCTTATAGTTTGCAGCTTTATGCTGGTCATCAGCCTCTCTGCTGGACCCAAACACCAGGTGATACACTGGCGTGGCTATGTGTATTGTGTAGTTTCATCTGCTGCAGGGGGTTTGGCGCAGGCGCTGATGTAGAGGCGGCAAGTGCGAGGCAGCTGCATCCCGCCTGCTGCTCACCTGGCAGTACGCGTTGTACAACATCTTGAACCAATCACAGACGTTCAAATGCATCTGGTGTGCCTTTTTCAATTACTCTGCAGGGCTGGCGGTGCAGGTGCTGACGTGGAGGCCGGCCTTGCCTCCGGCAAGTTTGAGTCCGCGGCCTCCCGCCTGCTTCCCCGCTGGCAGTACGCCCTCTACAACGTGCTGTACATCGCCTTCTCCAACACCATCTTCGTGACAACCACTTCCATGATGAGTCTGCCAGCCGCAATCCTTGGCTTCTACGTGCTCTTCCATTACGGCTACTTTTTGGGAGCTGCCTGGGCGCCGTTCTTCCTGGTGTTTGGCTTCAGCGTGTTCCTGGCGTACCTGGCAGGCTTGAAGTGGCTGCTGATGCCCAACAGTGCCGGGATGCGGCCCATCTTCAAGAGCGTGGGCGCGGCGTGCTGGCAGCTGCTGTGCATCAACGCGCACCTGTACGCAGACTTCAACGGCTTCAAGGGCTCACTGGTGAGTGCATTGTGCATTGGCAGTAGCAATTCCAATTGTTTAGGGATGTTGGGGGGGGGGGGGGGCAGCTGCTGTGCATCAACGCGCACCTGTACGCGGACTTCAACGGCTTCAAGGGCTCACTGGTGAGTGCATTGTGCGTTTGTACACATTGGCAGTAGCAATTCCAATTGTTTAGGATGTTGGGGTGAGCGCGGCGTGTTGACAGCTGCTGTGCATCAACGTGCACCTGTACGCGGACTTCAACGGGTTCAAGGGCTCACTGGTGCGTGTCTGCTGTGGACATGATTGTGTGAGAGAGAACCAATCACATGCTGGGCCTGGCGAAGTCTTTTCAGGCCAGTGTGCAGGCAGCATGGTTCTGCTGCAGACCGCCAGATGCCCTCAACGTGCCTTGCGATCCCCATTTGCTGCCCTACCTACAGTGGCTACAGTGCCATTCCCTGTTTGCCTACCTCAACCCGCCTGCCTGCCCCAACCCGGCCTTTTCTTCCATGCCTGCAGCTGTACAACTGGTGCCTGCCCCCCCCCCCTGCCTACACGTGTCTTTCTCTTTTGCCTACCTCAAACCGCCTGCCCCAACCTGTCTGCCTGCCTTGTGCATGCCTGCAGCTGCACAGCTCGGTACCTGCGAGCCATTGGCAGCACAGTAAGCAAGGATGTCTTCTGCACGGGTGGATTTGTAGCATTTTGCCTATTCTGATCATCAGAATCTGATGTCAGATATTGCCCTGGCTGCCCTGCTTTTTCCCCTCCCATCCCGCCTGTTTGTCTGCAGCTGTACAACTGGTACCTGCGCGCCATGGGCAGCACAGTAGGCAAGGATGTCTTCTGCCTGGGCAGATTTGTAGCATTTTTGCTTATTCTGATGTCATGTTGCCCTGGCTGCCCGTGCTGCTTCCCCTCCCATCCCGCCTGTTTGTCTGCAGCTGTACAACTGGTACCTGCGCGCAATGGGCAGCACAGTGGGCAAGGACGTCTTCTGCCTAGAAAAAGATTGAAGATGGGGCGAACATGTGTCTGCCTGCCTGCCTGCCTGCCTGTTTGCCTGTGCAGCTGTACAACTGGTACCTGCGCGCCATGGGCAGCACAGTGGGCAAGGATGTCTTCTGCCTGGGCGGCGTGGTGGCAGAGTACGACCAGGTCAGCATGAGAGACACAACTGTCATAGATAGATAGTGGTTGTTACATGGTGTTACATGGTGTTACCAGGTCAGCATTGGAGACACAACTGTCATAGATAGATAGAGGTGTTACATGCCGTGTTACATGGTGTTACATGGTCAGCATCGGACACTGTGGCGAGGCACGCATCCCTAACCTGTGCCTATATTGTCCCTAGCCGTCCCTAAGTGATGCAGCTGCATCCCGAAGCTGTCAATGGAGAGCACGCGGATCGTTCATCATGCATGCTTAGCCAGCGCCTGGCTCGGCCCTGCAGCCGTGTGCCTTCCTGCAAAGTTGCTGGCTTTGAGTTGTGATGCATGTCACCTACCAGATCCAACATTACGATGTCTGCATTTTGTTTTGCCCGTTCACTGCCCTGCATACACGTACCAATTGCATAGGTTCAAAACCTGCCTGCCTTAACTTGCCTGCCTCAACCTGCCTCTTTCTTTTCTATTTTGACCGGCGTGTGCTGGCTGAATACCACCAGGTCACCATTGGAGACGGCACTGTCATCGGAGACGGAGCGTTCCTGCTGACACACACAGTGGAGGCTCGCCACGTCAAGGTTCGGCCCATCACGATCGGCAAGCAGGTCACGATTGGCGCGCTGTCCGCAGTGCTGCCGGACGCTGCGATGGAGGACTACGCCACGCTGCGCGAGATGTCACTGGTGAGCTGTTGTACATGTGTTTGGCGGTTGCATGTGGCAGGCAATGTGGGTAGCACAGAGCAAGGGAGCATCGGGTGCTGCTATGTTTGAGAGGGGATAGTTACATGTATGTGGTAAAGAGTCCCATGTGCCCCCTCAGGTGTGGCGACACAGACAGCTGCCACCATGCCATCAGCGGATGCCCTAGGCTATCTACTACTGTCACCGGCCGCCACAATGCAGCAGGGTCCCTGATTGTGGAAGCAATATACAAAAGCTCAGGCGCTAGTGCTATTTTGCTGACAGACGTGGGCATCCGAAGACGGTGGCCAGACGGCGAAGTCCCAGCACGCCTGCCATGTAACCGCTACCTGCGAGACACTGACCTCCCCACAAACATGCCCCCAGCTCTGCGCAGTGCACTGCAAGCCTACACAGGCAGCATCCCTGACATTCTGATGCAGAAGATGGACGGCATGAGCAGTCAGATGAATTACGTCATTGCAGAGATCAAATACTGCAAAGACACAGACCCAGAACCCCAGCGGCAACGCGCACAGGACCAGCATGCCGCGCTGAGAGAGCTGTTTGCTACACACGACCCAGACTGCAGAATTACAGTTGCGCCGATTCTACTAGGGGTGACTGGGGTGATATACAAGGAGACAATAGACACAATGGAACACCAACTAGGGGTAGAAGGACCACGATTAGCAACACTGGCAAAGAAACTGCACTTCTCAGCGGTGACCAACATGCAGAAGATATGGAGGCAACGTAAGGCGATCATGACGGCAGCAAGGAAACGTACGGGCGCAAGACCAGCACAGCCAAACCCAAACCCCGCAAAGAAACGAAAGCACGGCACCGGCGAGCCAGACCACCGCAAAAAGCCACGGTTTAGATGAGCGCACGACAGCGATACACCCCGCTTGTGCCCTAGGGCGCAAGTGGACAGGTAGAGGGTGTGGAGCCCAGGGGCGCTGCCCCTGGCCATACACACCCTCTTAGCCTTAACTTACCCAGGAGCTGCAGAGCGGCCTGGGTAGTCACTCACTCACTCATAGTTACATGTGGGTCCTGGAACCATCTTAGATGGTATGAGCCACAACAAGAACACATGGTCTGAGACCAGAAAAGGAGAGTGAGCACCGTAGAGCACAATGCACACCCTTGTTTGCAGCAACACGCCCTGCGGCATCATGATGCTGGTGAGCCTATTACTACAAGCCCGGGATTGCTGTTGCCTGTGCATCAGCCAGTCTAGTGCGCTGTTGGGCCTTCACATGCTTGCGGTGCTGCCGGATGCGGCCATGGAGGAGCACGCCACGTTGCGGGAGATGTCACTGGTGAGTGGGGTTGGGGACATCAGGCAACCTGAGCCACCTGAGGAACCTCCGGTGCTGTGATCTGTTTGTTGGTGTGCAGGCCATGAAGGGCGAGACGGTGCCGGCTGGTGCCACACTGCGTCATACTGCAATGCGACTGTCACCGTAAGGTTCGTATACGATGAGCTGATCAACCTCTCCCGCTGTTGTCTGCCTATCTGCCTGTGTGCAGGTGATGAAGGGGGAGACTGTGCCTGCTGGTGCCACCTGGCAGGGCGTGCCTGCAAGCCTGGCGATGCCCTCCATCAAGTTTGCTCTGTGAAGCAGGAAGTTCGCGCTGTGAAGCAGAAAGTTCGCGCTGTGAAGCAGAAAGTTCGCGCTGTGCAGCAGGAAGTTCACGCTGTGAAGCAGGCCCAGAGAAGGTTGGCATTGGGCTTGCTGTACTTTCCTGGTTCTTGGAGTCTCTGCCCTCTGTTTGTTGAGGAGTGGGTGGGTTGGCGAGGAGGGCAGGAGTGGTACTGTGAGAAGGGAGGGGTGGCAGTGTGGGGTGGGGTTGGGAGGGGAGGGGTGGGGTGGGGTGGTACTGTGAGAAGGTTGTACTGTGGCGTGGGGAGGGGTTGGGTGGTACTGTGAGAAGGGCCAGCGGTGGGCTGGCGAGCAGGGGAGGGGTGGCACTGTGAGGCCCTCACATTCGGAATGCCATCCCAGCAGCGCCAGGCATTGGTGGCACAACGTTGCCACAACCACCACCATCTTCACCATCATCACCAGCTGCCGCTGCTGCTTGCAAGATGGTGTTGGCGTTGAGGTGTAAAGCCCGCATAGCAGTGTGCTGTGGTATGCCGTGGTGTGTGCAGCTGCAAAGGCGAGTGGTGCTGTGCAGCCCACGCTGCCTGACTGGAGGTGTCATCATGGCTGGGTAGCACAGTCTGTGCTGTGTTAAGCCATGCTATGGTCCGCTGCATGGTAGAGAGGCATGTGCTGTCAGCAGCATCGACTTCTGGCAGCAGCCTTGACATCACCGCTTGCACAGCGTAGTACACGATCTGTGTCGTGTACTGGTTAAATGTTGGTGGTTCAGTTGCTGATCGTAGTTAGTGGGGTTGCCAGGTTTTTTCCAGCTGTTGGATGCATCATGCTCGGCGGGCTGGCTGCTGCTGGTGTTGTTGTCATTGCTGCTGTTGAAGAGGAACATCCCTTTCAACTCTTGCTGTTTGTTTGGTAGGAAACTGCATATCAGGCTTACAGCCTTTGTTAGGTACTGGCAGCACCCTGCTCAATGGCTGTGCAGAACCAATCTAAATACATGCTGCTGCTGCTGCTGCTGCTGCATGTGCTACCTTGAGAAGTTGTGCTGAGCATGCGCACTTAAAGTCAGCGCGCGTGTACATGCTGCAGCATCTACTGTTGTGTTGCTGTTTCAATCACTCGGCAGACGCCACCCGTGCATAATGCCTGCTACATGCGGAAGCAACCCAATGCACATCGACGCATGCTCATGCCAGTTGCTGTGTGCACAGCTACGCGTTGTACAGCAGAATTTTGGCAAGGCCGTTCTCATGCATTTGGGGTGAATTGGCTGTTCCAGCACACAGCTTGTCTTCTCAGAAGAAAGAAGGCTTCTTTCTGCACCCCTCAGCGCTTTGTGTGGCGGTCTTGCAGCCACATGCAACCCAATGTTCTCCTTTCCACGCAGCCATACTGGTACTTTGCTCAGCAATAGTCTGTTTGGCAGCCCACAGAACCCCACAGCATAGTTGTGTGTCACTTTGAGCCAGCATGTGCGTCTGCACTGGTGTGCATGTTGTGCAGAGTGTGCCTGTTGAAATGCTACCCGGCTTGAAACTACATTATGTTGCAGTGCGCCAGTTGCTTTGTTGTGTGAGCTAAAGGCATAGCAGCTATGGGAGCGTCTGCAGGTCCTGTGCTCTTTACAAACTACCTATGGGCACTAGTAGTGCCCTCTGTGGGGCTTCTGCATGCTCTCTGCTTGCCTCAGTAATGCAGCGGGACAGGTGCTGTGTTACATGATGAAAAGCACAGCAGCTTTCGGCGTGTCTGCAGCCCCTGCGCTCGGATGCACTATAGATACTAGCTATGGGCGCTAGTAGTGCCCTCTGTGGGGCTCCTACTGGCTCTTAGGCCCCTCTCAGTAACACAGTGCTGTTGCTGTGCCTGGCTTACACCAGTACTGCTTGCATTGTTTGGCTGTTTAGGAGAAACGTGTTGTTGCCTTGCATGCTTGTTGTTAGATTGTGTTGTGCTTCAGGCCCGTGCGACTGTAATAAGTATGTGCATCGTCTGCTGTAGGCTGCCTGACCTTTGCCCCTTGCCTCGCTGCCACTGCATTGTTTCACTATGCACCATGCTGCTAGAGGTTGCGCGAAGAGTAAATGTGCACCGCTTCAAATGGCTGTGCCGCTGCTTAGGTTGTTCATGATGTTACGAGGATTATGCAGCTATGCGTCGTTTCTGGTGTTGCTCAGCACAGTTGGGCTACTACCTCGTAGATGCATCTAGAGCTGTTGTTGCGTTGCCTTGCTCAGCAAAGGCATGAAGGCTGACGCCTGTGCCTGATAGAAGTCACCAGTTGTTGCCTTGCATGCGTGTTTTAGAGTTGTATTTATTGCTCCTGAAAGCCAGGGTGTGGATGTCTGCACTGTGCTGTATCCTGGTTGAGCTGCTGCCCATTGCGGCGCTCCCATGATACACGGTATTAATCATACGCACCGTGCTCCTTTGCTTGCGCCTTCGTGAGGTCAGCACTGCTCTAGAGTCGATGCAGCACTTGTGAGGTTGCTCAGGTGCCGCAATGCCTTTTGCTGCTATGTGCTGTTGCTTGGTGTTATGCATGGCGTAGTTGGTGGCATACTGATGGTGCTACTGCCGCCAAGTAGTAATATGGTGGCTGTATCTATGCCCTAAAGCTTGGCATACCTTTCCGCATGCTAAGCCTTTGCTGACATGCTGTGCATTCCTGATAGGTGAATGGCTAGTCACTTTTGAAGCGTAGCAGACTCTCTTTGTGGGTGCGGACAATCAGGCTGTGTGTGTCAGCTGTGTTTTCGCTTGCTATGTGCAGCCAATATGCACTGCCCTTGGACGTAGCTCAGTAATATGTTGCCCTTGTGGCATGCTGCGCTCCAGTGCTACTTGTGTGGCTGTTTTTGCCCCACAGCTTGCACGTATCTCTGGGAGCCACGTTTTGAAAAGCTACTTGGGATACTGGCACTTAAAAAGCAGCCAGCTGCATTGCTGCAGCCTTGATGCAGCTAGCTACCCAGGCACTGCTCTTGTTGTAGCATGCCCCGCAGGCTGATCGTCAGTTTGGGTTGGCAGGACTGCAGCTCAGTTTCTGCGGCAGCCACCACACCTTATGTGTGGAAAGTGCTTGTCAGTTCATAGATACAGCAGACACCTGTAGAGCTCTGTCGTGTTGCAGGCTCCAGCCTGTCTGGAATGTTGTTTCAATGCAGCTCACAAGGGCACAATGAAGTTTGGGCACACTGCCATGCTTGCTTTCGCTGATTGTTTGCTTGACTAATTGCCGTGTCCGGTTCAATGCAATGTGTTTGTACTGCTTCTGGTGTGGTGCTGCCCCAGAAGCACGCACGCCATGTGTGGCACGGCACGCTTTGTTCTTGTTCGTACACTTCCGAATGACACCATGGTTTCAGTGTGGAGGGCAGTGTTGGATTTATGTGTTGGGCTGCACCACTCGTAGTAGATCGTGCCTCCAGGCTAGCCTATGCATGGGTAGCAACAGGTGCCAGCTGGCACATGCAACAGCACCTGTCCAACTTATGAGGGACGTTGCATGTGTGTCTGAAGTGAGCGGAGGGGTTGAGGCCCTCATGGCATGGTGTGCTGGCAGCAGAAGCTTTTGATTAAGCCGTCGACTGGTGGTCAGTGTGCACAGGGTACATGCTTCAAACACAATCTATGTTGTGCTGCATGTCTGCAGCCGGTTTGCCAGTTGCAAAGTCGACTGTTGAGTTGCATGTTGAGCTGGCGTAGTACACCAGGGTTGTTACGGAGTGGAAGAGTGTCGAAGTCAATAACAGAGCTCACTGCCTGCTTTCAGGACACGTACTAGTTTAGTAGCTGCCACCGGGTGGCATGCTGGTGTTGATTTGGCAACAGCCGCTGCTGACGGATCAGGACTGAATACTGCAGCACTGAGCCCCGGGTTCTGGCAGAACTAGCAGGTGCTCTATCATTTTATAATTGGCAGAGAGGGCCGTTGTCTCTGCCCTGTTGGCAGCTGCAGGCTGTTGTGTACAGTTGTCCCTGTGTGAGTGTTCATGGCTGCTGCACAGCATCTCAAGGATGTAGTTTGAAGAGCTGAATGCATTTGCATGTTGTAAGCAACCACCGCCAGTACTTGAATCTACATGTTTGCTTGAAACTAGATTTCTGGTAACCAACAAGCCTACATGTTACACAGCTGTCGTCAGACAGCCAGATCGCAAGAATCGTATTCTGGAGTCCCTGCAGCAGTTTAGGCACGTGCTACGTAATAGGCGCTGAGGACATGGCAGTGCATAGCCGGGGACATACTACTTGGCCAATGTCAAACAGCTGTATAGAAAATGAGCCACCACAAGACCGCATTAGAGGCCCACATACACAAAGCTGAACCAGCATGTGAAGAAGCATGGTTGCGGCAGCAGTGTGCTTGGTCAATAGCCGTGTGCGTATTAAAGAGAGCGCCCAGGCATGCACTAGTATCGCAGCAGCACGATGCAACAGCCTCAGTATGTTACAGTGCCAGCGCCAGCGCCAACTGCGGTGGTTTCATTTATCCCAATGCATACGTGCGTCAACACGCGCGCCACCAGCTGCAGCTGCTCCTGACACCCACCAGCTGGCTCACCCACTAACACCATTCGACCAAGCCATGCACAAATTGGCATCATCACCCACACACTCCCTGCTGCGACAATGCACACGCACCCCTCCAGCCTCATCCACCCCACCCAGCAGCATCAAACCCACCAGACCCATCAGAAGCACCAACGCACCAGCATCATCATCAGCAGCAGCAGCATCAAAAGCCAAAGTTCTTGTCAGGGAACATCGCAGGTGCGATCAGCGCCCAGCTACACAGCAGGCCAGTCACCCACTTCGCAGCCAGCGCCACCAAAAACACTTCGGCCTTAAACGCTTACAAGCAAAAGTCCCTGTCAGGGAACATCGCAGGTGCGATCAGCGCCCAGCTACACAGCATGCCAGTCACCCACTTCGCAGCCAGCGCCACCGAAAGCACTCCAGCATTAAAACCCTTAGAAGCCAAAGTCCCTGTCAGGGAACATCGCAGGTGCGATCAGTGTCCAGCTGTACAGCAGCCCTGTTACCCACTCCGCTCCCGTCTTCACCCACACACTCGTCCACCCCACATCCAGCCGGTCCCTCTCCTGCTCAACAGCACCCCACCCTGTCATTAGCATAGCAATATACATGCTGGCCAGCGCAAAGATCAAATGGAAGAAGGCATAGTTGTAGCTGATCGGCGCATAGTCCTCGATCGCTGACCTGTCGGCAGCAGCAGCAGCAGCAGCAGCAGTGCCCTCGCGGCTCGCGCTGACCTGGCCGGGTGCTGATGATGACTCAGCGAGCGTGTTATTTGCACCCGCCACTGCCTCGGCGTCGATCAGGGGAGTGCCCATGGCGCCGTCATCGCTGGCGTCATCTTCGTCATCGAGCATGAAGAGGCTTGTGTTGGAGCCTGCAGCAGCAGCAGCAGCAGCAGCAAGCAGTCACCGCTGTGCCCATGGCACCGTCATCGCTGGCATCATCTTCGTCGTCAAGCATGAAGAGGCTTGTGTTGGAGCCTGCAGCAGCAGCAGCAGCAGCAGCAGCAGCAGCAGCAACAAGCAGTCACCGGTGTGCCCATGGCGCCGTCATCGCTGGCGTCATCTTCGTCATCCAGCATGAAGAGGCTTGTGTTGGAGCCTGCAGCGGCAGCAGCAGCAGCAGCAGCAGCACCCAGTCAGCGGTGTGCCCATGGCGCCGTCATTGCTGGCATCATCTTCGTCATCAAGCATGAAGAAGCTTGTGTTGGAGCCTGCAGCAGCAGCAGCAGCAGCAGCAGCAGCAGCAGCAGCACCCAGTCAGCAAAGCGATGCCGCAACTATCACGGGGAGCTTTGTCAACTAGACAATGTATCCACCCAAACACCTGCTGCTCCGCGACTGCTAGCACGTATGGTTGTATGACCACAACATAACAACCGGACAGCTGTCGCAACCGCGCACCTGCACGCAACGCCGAGTGCACCACTAGCATGTCCATCAGCAACCTACACAATCACAACATCAGGCAGCTAGCAGACCCACGCACCTGCGCGCAGCGCCGAGTACACCACTGACAGCAGCGTCACCAGCATGCCAATCACCAGCGTGCTGCCACTCGCCGCATTCAGCCGGTGCCCCAGCCCGTTGCACTCATAGTCCCTCGGCTCGCTCTGCAGCGCGCTGTAGCACAGGTACATTATGTACAGCGCGGTAGTGCTGCTTGGGAAGAGGCTGCCGTTGCGGGCCATGGGCAATAGGGATAGGCCGGAGAAGCCGATGCACAGCAGCAGGCTTGCTGTGATGAGGAAGACGTTGAGTGAGCAGGAGCCGGCACCCGCGGGCTTGAAGAAGTAGAACAGCACGCCTGCAGGGTGCAGCAGGAAGGAAGGAAGGAGATGTTATGTGTAAGTGGCATGGACAAAGCAAAGTTTGAAGCGCCGTATGGGCGCAGCTAGTTGAGCACATGAGTCTGAGCGTGCACAGCAAGTAAGCAAACTATCCCATTCAAGCGACAGCAACTTGCACAGCACGTACGGCAGCAGCCGTAGCAGAGGCCGGTCAAGCTAGCAGCACAAGCCACGCGCACTGCGCAGCTGCACACGCACTGCACAGCTGGAGACGACAGCAACCCTCTGAAAAGAATGATCTGCAGCCGCACGCCTCACCTGAAATCGCCAGCACGCCAGCAAGGCATGTCACTGTCAGGCCCAGCAGGCCGTACAGCCACAAATTGAGCACATGTAGACCGCATGATGCTGATGTCCTGCATAACGAGTAGCTAAAACCACACGCCGCACCTGAAATCGCCAGCACGCCAGCGAAGCATGTCACAGTCAGGCCCAGCAGGCCGTACAGCCAGCGCTCGTCCTGCTCGCCGTGCGCCACCCAGGCGTCGTTCCAGGACTGCGTGAAGTCCAGCAGGATGATCATCTGGATGATGAGGAACAGGCCGCTGCCAAAGCGCGCGGCCCAGCCTGCAGCAGCAGCAGCAGCAGCAGCACCAGCAGAGGATCATGTGTGGGCTGGAAGCACTGTGCAAGCTGTGGATGAGTTATGGGAAGGATGATCATCTGATGATGAGGAAGAGGCCGCTGCCAAAGCGCGCGGCCCAGCCTGCAGCAGCAGCAGCAGCAGCAAGGGGTATGTTGGTGACATAGCGCTGCTGGTCTCAGATGTGCTGCAGAACACACAGTGAGCAGTGCACCCAGAGCACAAGGGGCGTTTCTAGAGCCACGAGGTACAGCTCAGCACCACCAAAAGGAGCAAGCAATGCGGCACCAGCATGCTGCTCATTCTGTGAATGCTGCTGCTGCTGCTGCTAGCAAGCGCATGACCATGTGGCGGCATGCTGCCGCTGCTCCACATGCAAGCTTTTGACGGTGTCCTGAGCCTGGTGCCTGGTGTCCTTTGCGCACTGCTGCTGCAGTCCGCTGCCGCACTGCCACAGTTCCTGCTCAACCAGCTGCTGTTGCTGCTGTCGCTGCTTAACCAGCTGCATGCAAACCAAACACTGTTGCGGCGCTCTGCCGCTGCTGCTGCTGTTGCTGCTGCGAAACAAGAGCCAAAGCGCGCCCGCACGCACCGTACGCCTGCACCAGCCCATTGGGGAACAGGAATGGCAGTGCGTTGAAGGCGATCCACACCACCAGCTTGATGACCCAGTTGCCGTGCTGCAGCAGCTGCCCGCGCCGCTCCCCCTTGTACTTCACGCCAAGCAGAGCCGCAGACATGCAGCCGAAGAAGAGGAAGTTCCCCATGCTGATGCGGTACACTGCCTGCTGCCCAAACCACTTGTCGCTGGGCTCAAAGCCAGTAGCTGCCCTCATGATCCCTGCAGGAAACATAGCAAGAATAGCAGAGCAGGGTAGAGAGTATGTCTGTGAGTGAAAGTGGGCTGTGAGGGTAACAGCGGTGGTTTGCATGCTGCTGCTGTTGCAAAGTGTGCAGCAGGAGTGCAGCTGCTGATTGCTTGCACTGCAGCACTGATGTGAGCAAAAGGGTGTAGACAAAGCAAGTCGCTCCAGCATGCCGCGCTGTTGAGCAGCAGCACCAGCAGCACCAGGTGCAAGCACAAGATGCAGGAGAGCTACAGCAGGAGGCAGCCGTGCAGAGAGCTGCCTCGGCGGTCAGACGTACATGGTATCTTCTCTATCAGTGGCCTGGCAAAGTCCCGCATGATCCAGGAGATGACGATGGCCAGGAAGAACAGGAAACTGTAGGCCACCCGTGCGCTGCGCTTCATGCAGGCCTTCGAAAGGTTTGTGCATGTCCAACATGCACAGTACCCTGCCATGTTGGCAGCGCACGAGCCTAGATATGTAGCCACGAACATGGTTGCTTTCAAGGGGCAGCTAAGGCCCTGCTGCAAGCTTGGCTGCCCGACAGCAGCTTAAGCTTATAATAGTCACAAAAAAGCGTTCTCGACAGCCTCGACGGGCCTTTCGTGCACTTTGATGACTTCAGACTTGGAGCCGAAGCCCCTAGTGTTCTCCTGGCAAACTCAGCACCTACAGACAAGCTGAAGTATAAACAAAACATCAAGCCTCAGCCTGTGGACCAGCACAGATACGGGTGGAGCCCCCGCCAGACTAACAGTCCACAAGACCTAGCCCACTGTGCCTGGCAGTGCCAGGTCAGCTTCAACTCCTCACGCTTAACCGGGTCTTATGAGGAGCTGCCAGCCCTGAGCAGGTCTTAAGCGATGCTATTTCCATCTGTCCCTACACCAGGGTTCCATACAACAGCAGCAGCCCAAGATTTGCAACATCGCGGCCAGTTAAAGGTCACCCACTCAGTGACTGGGTGCCTGGCAGGCTGGGACATGAGCTGTCATGCAGGCGCCACAGAGCTGTGGCAAGCATCCACGCAGAATAACCAGCCTAGTTGGCCAGCATGCGACTGGCTGTCAGGCTGTAAATTTAATGTCATCAGACCTCTTAGAAGCACGAGTGTGTTACCTTGGTCCCAACCTTAAACTTAGTACAACCTGTTTGGTAATCAGCACCCGCGCTGATTAACCTGCACACAAGGAAGTTACTGCAGCAGGCGGTGCAGCCGCTGCTCAGCACCAAAGCATATAATGCAAGCAGCTCAGCGCACATTGCGGCGATGCGACACAGCTGGCTGCAGCTGTCCAAACACACACCAGCGTGCTTCGGCATCCTGGCTTTGTCTAAAATTCGTCATTTTACACACAACGTGTGTTATCACAGAGCACAGCACCACCACGCAGGGCTCGCAAGGAAGGCCCCTGCCCCCCCCCCCCCCACCCCTGCTATCCGAAGTCACTCATCATCATCATGTTACCCATCAAGCCATAGCATCAACGCCATCGGCCCCGCGCCCCAATGAAGCGGCAACAGTTACAAGTAATCTCTACCCTAACCGCGCGGCTACTGTGCCATGGTGTATGCACGCACACTGAGGCATGGATGGAAATGCACTTCAACACAGATACGCACATTCAGCAGTCAACCTTGAATCAAGGGGCTGAGCCATATGTCATGGCACATGCGTTCACGCAATTGCAAGTAAGGGCTTCATCCGTTGTATGGAAGATACACATGCCCAGCTCACCAGTAAAGTGTTCACTGCAGCAGCAGTGAGCTGATGGCAATTTTGGAAGCAAGGTGAGAGAACGTACACCACGTTGTGCATGCGTGATGGCCTAGCAGCCCTGCTGCTTGCAAGCCTATGTGCACAGCCACTGGTAGGTGAAGCGTCAAACCCAAATGCAAAATCATGAACACAACATGCAGATGCTTGCAATGCAGCTGACATCAATCACGGAACAGGAATTAACAATTCCTGCAGAAGCTGTATGGGCCGGCACACTTCTCGCACGCCTTTGCTGTCGGGTACAACTCCCCTTTCGCAAAGAACGCCGCCACAAAGGCGCCATCGCTTGCACGAGGCGCAGCATACTCCAGTTTGACGCCACCGTACTTCTTTTTTGTTGACTCATTGACCAGTGTGCAGCTGCAGCTCTGCACCTCGCAGTACACTTTGTACACACCATCTGGCACTTTGACCACAGACTGTTTCCTGCAAGCCGCCGAGCAGCTGTCAGCAAAGGCCTTCCATCGCAGCTTGTAGCCGTCCTTCGTGTGCTGGTTCATGTCTTTTGAGTAGTCCTTGCACTTCTGCGCTGCAGCTGCTGCTGCTAGTGGGGCGGCTGTTTGAGCCAGCATCATGCGGCGCTGAGCTGCATCGGAGCTGAGCTGGCCGATCTCAATCGTGGCCGCAGCTGCTGCTGCTGCTGTGGATGTGGCTTCTGCTGACAGTGTAGAGTCCGGCACATGCATCCAAGCGCTGCAGGGAAGGTGGAAGACAGCGGTAGCAGGCTGAGTGCATGTCTTCAACAGGGTGTCGGGCAGCACTGGTGTGCTGATGTGACCTTACCAAATGCTGCAAGCCTGCTGACAAAGCAACACACACTATGACTTCCTTGACACAGCATGGCGGGACTAACCTCTGGACTACTGGCGACATGTTTGGGCAGTAATTTCTGCTGGCAGTTAGAGACCTGCATCAACCACTGCTAGCTGCATGTGTGCAGGATGCAGGCTCAGCTGCAGCTGCAACTGCAGGTGATGTGAGCTGTGCCTCTGTGCCAATGCCTATGTACGCTGCTGTTGCCTAGCAAGAATGCAGGGGACTCTGTGACAGCCTAGCTCTGCATGCACATGCCCCAGAACACACTTGACATGAATGTAGTTGGTCAAGTATCATACCTGCTGATTGGTGCTGCTGCATGCCATGCATCACGGACTTGCACGTGGCCTGCCAGGCTGCCGACGAAGCTGTCAGGCCCTGCAGCATTTGCTGTTTGCACTGTTGCAGCTGCTGCTAGCAGCAGGAAGCAGCATGCTGCTGCTTGCATCCTGTGTTTGTAGGACATCATGTAACCCTGCAGGGGTATTGCCAGGTCAGAACGGGGCAACGAGCAGCAGCAGCAGGCCAACACCCCCAACATGGCATTTGCACACCTATGTGCTGCAAGAAAGCCATGCTGCTAGTACCAACTAGTGTGTAAGACCCTGATGTTGCCATTTGTTTTGCATGAAGCGCATTGTACACCCTTTAAAGCACCTGTAGCAAAGCCACCCAGCACGCACCATCAGGGAGTGACTCTGCTGCCCAGGTTGCTGCGTTGCTACCCACGGCAAAGACTGATAAAACGAAGTGCGCAATCTTGATGTTGCCGTGTGCGTTCGATCACTGCTTGCGACGATGTGGTGAAAGCACGGAACAGTCCGAGCTGTGAAACGAGAGCACCGTTTACGGGTCTACAAGTAAGCGGGTACGGTACTTGCCATGCTATAACGTGATGTCAACGGACTTGCATGTGGGTGGTATGGTCACTGACACGATGGCAGTCGCCCTGACACCAGCACTGTGTCACTGCTCGTGCCTTGGGCACCGTGAGCCTGGTGAACTGCTCAAAACGTCTGAAGGTTCTTAAAAACCTTCTTAAATTTGTAATTGTACGGTACTGCACGGCCTGGCTACTGGAGACATGACCAGTGGTGCCATGTCAACTGCAGCAAGTGCCACTTGCCAGGCTAGCTTGCATACACTCGTGAGAACACCCCAGAGTGCAGCTTGCTGGAGTTCATCTGGTCCCACGCGTACCATCAATTGCCTCTCATCGCTTAGCCAGGATGCTGGCAGTCCATTGCAAACTCTGTAGGCCTGTGCATTGCACAGCTGTGGAATCAAGCGCCGGGCCGCCGCCGTGTGTGCGGCACACTGGCAGGGTGCCGCTCCCTAGGGGCCTCCAACTGCTGCTGGCTACTGCTGCTTCGTTTACTGATGTTGAATGTGCACATCAGGGTATATATGCTGCTTCAGCGCTCAACCAACTGCAGCAATGCCACCACGCAGTAGTGGTTGGACACAGCTGTGCTGGTGACAACAAGCCACGCGCTGTGCCAAGACGAGCTGCAATGCTGCTCGCTGGCATCCATGCATGTTCTGGACACCCAAGTGCAAATGCTGCAGGTTCGCTGACAACACAGTGGCAGAAGAGGTGTTTCTCGACTTGCAAGTTTGAAAAGGGACAGATAACAACTGTGCCCCGTGTGTCACAGGTTTCAGGTACCCGCCCTCACTTACCTTGCTGGTGCTGATCCATCGATTTGAGGGCGTACAGAGGCATTTCGCCGGGGTTACAGACTGGGCCGAGCTGAACTTGAACCAGATCGCTGTCAGTCCACTGTAGCAGCGCACTGGTTTCGTTTTTGGTGACAAAACAGCATGCCGGAAAGTAGCTGAAAGATTTTTTGACAGAGCACCATCTGGTGCAAGGAAAACGCAACATGGACACGGGCCAGGCCAGGATTCGCGAGCTGGAGGAGCAGCTCGCTGCTTCAAGAGCAGAGGTAATGGCGCTTTCTATCGGTGTTGTGAAGCTCGCGCTTGCCGTTCATGTTGCTCCACGGTGAGCAGCTGCTGAGGTCCTGCTGCTGCTGTTGTTGGTGCTGCAGGCCGATGCTGCGAGGATCACCACAGACAACCTGCTGGAGGTGCGGGTCAAGCAGCATTGCTCTACAGCATGTTATGGGCCGCGCTGCTGGTTGCTGAGGCAGCTGCTCAGCGGCCTGCTGCAAAATTTGCCTCAACAGCAGCAACACAGCATGCATCCAGCTGGCAGCAAGCATGCTCCACCACTGAAAGCGCTTATCCCCGCTTGCACATACATGTTTGCAGGACTATGAGCGTCGGTTCCAGGTGCTTGTCAGCGACTATGCCAAGCTGCAGCAGGAGCACAAGCAGCAGGCGTCTGAGGTGGAGGTGCTGTCAAAGGTGAGCAGCAGAAACAGCTGTACAATCGCACTGTGGTCATCTGCCACACAAGAGAGTTGTGAGAGAGTTTCAGGGGCTTCTCAGGTTCAAGCAGCAGTATAGATTAGGCTCCTGGTGGTTAGCCTAACAGAAGCAGCAGCAGCAGCAGTAGGTGCAGGCACATCCCAGCAACATCAGCAGCATCTCAAACCACGCATGACAACCGCGCTCCTGAGCAGCACACTTTCAGCCTGCCTTGTCTCACCCCATCAATCAACCACCGGCCTTTGCTGGGGTGTCTGCCGCCCTTTTCCTTGCAGGAGCTCTGCAGCTTGCGAGCGCAGAACAAGCAGCTGCAAGCAACAGCCAGCGAAGCCACCTCAGCATCACAGGACGCATCCAGCCGCGCTGCCAGCTTGGCAGCAGACAACCAGAAGCTGCAGGACGCTCTCCTGCAAGCACGCAGCAGCAGGGATGAGCAGGTGGAGCAGGTGGCCAACCTGCTGACTGAGGCAGCCAAGCTGCGCAGCGAGGTGCTGCGGCTAGACAGTGAGCGGCAGGAGGCTGCAGGAAAAGCAGCGCAGTGGGAGCACAAGTACAAGGCGCAGGAGCAGGTGCGGCGTTGGATCAGGTTTGCTGATGTTGTGCTGCTGATGGGGCGATGCTGCGGATTGTGGTTTGGTTTAGCTGCGTTCAGGTGGTGGTGGTTGCAACGCCCACCTCTCGCGCATGCGCAGTTGTGTGTGTGCTTGCATGCATTGTCAGTCGTGCTGCTGTCAGCTGGTGCTTGCTGCCAAGGGTCACAGCAGCAGCAACAATGCACAGCATCAGCAACACACGCGTGCTGCTGGCAACTTTTTGAATTGGCCGCTGCGCTGCTCCTGCCGCAGCGCTTTGAGCTCGTCGAGGATGCGTGCCAGCAGCTGATGGAGCAGCAGCAAACACAACAATGAATCTCATGCACACCGCCAGGCCAGGCCATGTCCTGCTCACTGCTGCGATCCTGCTTGTTGTCGTGCCGCAGCGCTTTGCACACATCGAGAAGACGTACCAGCAGCTGATGGAGCAGCAGCAAACACAACATTGAAATCATACATGTACCATGCTGCTAACTGCTGTCTGTGTTTTCCTGCTGTTGTGCCGCAGCGCTTTGCGCACATCGAGGAGACGTACCAGCAGCTGATGGAGCGGCAGCAGGCAGCGCAGGCAGAGGCGCGGCAGCTGGGCAGCAGCCATGCGGGCGAGCTGCGGCAACTGCGGGCGCAGCTGGCAGAGCGGGAGGCTGACTGCGCACGTCTAATGGCTGCTGAGGAACTGTACAAGAAGCGCAACGAGGAGCTCTACAAGCAGGTGCGTCACGCTGAACCAACTACTTATGAACAAACTGCGCTCATTCTGTAACTAGATGCATTGATGCGGCAGCTGATGCGCAATGAGGAGCAGTTCTGGCGCGTTCATCTCGGTCAGCAAGCATATGCGTTCAGCAAGCATATGCATTTTGTGTTCAGCAGGCAGCTGCTCTGTCCTGCAGTGTGGACTTCTGCTCCAACCCTCACCTTGATCCTGTCTTGTGTTCCCTCTCCTGCAACAGCACATCGTACACTGCTGCTGCTGCTGCTGCTGCTGCTGCAGTACACCGAGTTTGCCACCAGCCAAGCTGAGCGGGAGAGCCTGCAGGCCAGCAGCCAGGCCAACATGCAGCAGCAGCTGGAGGCGGCTCGCGCGGCAGCGCAACTGTGAGTGCTGATGCAGCATGGCGCAAGGCAGCAGCAGCAGCATGTCGCAAAGCAGCAGCAGCAGCAGCAGCATGGCGCAAGGCAGCAGCAGCAACAGCAGCAGCATGGCGCAAAGCAGCAGCAGCAGCATGTCGCAAAGCAGCAGCGGCGTGCTGCATGCCACACAGCAGCAGTGCCGGTGGTGTGTTCCCACACCATACTGCAGTGCAGCATTGTTGTGCCGCACTACAGAGGCATCCAGGCACGCCTGCAGCACTCCAAACTTCAAACTAGCAAGCTCAAATATGGCGTAATGCTCATTCTAACTTATCTCTATCTCCATTTATGTTTGCTTGCAGGTCGAATGAGCAGCTGGGTCAGGCTCAGGCGCGCATGGCAGAGCTGGAGCAGCTGCTGGCGGCAAGCAACGCAGCACTGGCCATTGCACAGGTGCGGCTTGTGTGACAGATGCCGCAGCACAGCCACGCCAGGGGCTGAAAGAGCATCAGCAACAGCGCTGTGAACCAACATGCATACTGCCTAGGCTTGTTGTCATTGGCACTTTGACTATCGCAGACAGTGAGGTTGTGTATGGCGCTCAAGCGTGTCATTGCAACCGCATGCGCGCACACGCCGGCTGCCGCTGTTGCTTGCTGTCTTTCTTCTGCTGCTACTCCTGCCTGCACATAAACAAAGTCTCCGTTGCATCCCCACGTGCAGGCAAACCACGAGGAGACGTGGCTTGCTTGCTCACTGCCTCTGCTGCTGCTGCTGCTGCTGCTGCTGCTGCTGCTGCTGCCGCTGCCAATGCCCTTTCCATTTCACCCCGCAGGCCAACCATGAGGAGACGCTGCGTGCCAGCCAGGAGCTGGCAGCCAAGCAGCAGGAGCTGGCGGAGGCACGCAAGCGGCAGCTAGAGGCGCTGGCAGGGTCAGCAGGTGCGCAACACGTAGCTTCAAGTCTGTTTATGTTCACAGAACTATGAAGTTATTGATGGTTTTTGAGGGTGGGCGCAGGGCACTGCAGAGATGCAGGGTGCAGGTGCGCTGCAGACAGGTGGAGTAGGGCAGTGCAGCACTTTGCACTGCTGGTGCGCCGTACCAGGCTGCATATCTGCTGACCTGTGGCTGGCATGTCACTTGTGTACTGTGCAGGCGCAGCAGCAGGCCAGTGGCCCACATCGCCCGGAGCACTTGCAGCAGCAGGCGGCTTTGGCAGCCCAGGCACCCCTGGCTTTGCAGCAGCAGCAGCAGCAGGCATGCCAGCAGCGACGCCAGCAGGCTCTGCAGCAGCAGCTGCAGCGGTGGCCAACCAGGCGCCAGCGCAGATTGCTGCGGCGCTGCATGCGCAGGGCAAGACGTATGAGGACTTGGTGCACATGTATGCAGACATGGTGAGTCGCTTGCTGCAGCAGGAACGGCGTTTTGTGACGGCTGCAGGCAGTTATGCTTCCTCAGTGGTGAACGCCTGTGTCACTCTTCAGTCTTTGTTGTCCAGTCCTGCAACCTTGCGCCCTGTCTGTCCTCGTGCCTGACATAAAGCATGCGTCCAACATCACGACATTTGCTCAGTCTGTGACTGCTGGGAACTGTTGAGGGCCGGTGTGCCGGGCGCTCCCAGGTGCTTTGGCATGTCATGACGTAATTTGTCAATGTTGCAGGCCGACGCGTTCCGCTCAGAGCACAGCTCGCGCCGCCATCTGGAGCGTTAGCTGGGCTCGCTTTGCATACATGTTACAAAGTTGACGTTGCATCTCCGTGTCGTATTTGTTATTCATGGCTGGTGCAGGCCGACGCGTTCCGCTGGGAGCACAGCTCGCGCCGCCACCTTGAGCGCCAGCTGGACGCACTGTGCAGCAGCGTGCAGCGCCGCATGGCGCAGGCCAGCCAGCAGCAGCAGCAGCACGAGGCGCTGGCAGCGCAGCATGCGGCGCTGGAGCGGGAGCTGGCGGAGGCGCAGGGCCACGGCCGCATGCTGCAGGCACAGGTTGGTTTTATTGACGTTTGAAGTTTGAAGTCAGCAGCTGGTCCGAGGTGCATGCTGCAGGCACAGGTGGGTGTGTCAACACAGGTGCAGCTGCTGCCATGCGGTGCATGCCCGTACAATCTATGCTTCATCAGCAGTCGTTGTCGCAGACGGGTGTCAAGCTGCAAGCTTGCGAGCCTGCGCTGTCTATCGCGGGACCCTCCAAACTACAGCGCAGAGCTGTGCTGCTGCGTCAGACGTTCTTTCTGTTTTGCAAGACTGATCTTGGCGTTCAGCGCAACCATGTGTGTTGTATCTGTTGCATGCGCTAGCTGGGCCTGCTGCGCCAGGGGCTGGCAGCAAAAAGGTCTGCACACCACCATGTTCTGACCATAGTTGTGTGTGTGTGTGTGTTGTGTGCGCTGCCTGTGCAGCTGCGTGAGGCGGCTGCGCAATCAAATGACTTGCAACGCGAGCTGGGCCTGCTGCGCCACGCGCTGGCTGACAAGGAGCACATGTACTCTTCAGCTTTATCTCATGGAAGCTTTGTGTCTGTTGCTGTGTGTGCAGCTGCGTGAGGCCGCTGCGCAATCGAATGACTTGCAGCGCGAGCTGGGCCTGCTGCGCCAGGCGCTGGCAGACAAGGAGCGGCAGCTGGCGGTGCTGCTGGCAGAGACGGAGCGGCTGCAGGGACGCCCGGTGAGCAGCAGCAGCAGCAATGCCAGTAGCACTGAACAGCTCTTGCGTTGAGGCATCCCGTCAACATGTTTAGCATGAAATTATGCTTTGGTTGCTGCACTGCTGGCGGAGACGGAGCGGCTGCAGGACTGGCCGGCGAGGAGCAGCAACAGCAGGTGCAGCAGCATTTTAGTGTCGTGTGTTGACAACAACTGCCCGTTGTGAGCATGCTCTGATGCACCTATGCAGCAGCTGGCGGGAGAAGGCTGCAGGGCAGCAGGCCGTTGATCACCAGCAGCAGCAGCAGCAGGAGGAATAGCAGCAGGATCTGCAGCCATGGTTGAACCATACTGTCTGTATCATGAAATTGTTGCGGCGATCTGCTTCTGAGAATCTGCTTGGCTGCTCTTGTTGCTGCTTTGCTGGCTGCAGGTGCAGATGCCTGTTGGCGGCACACCGCAGCACGGCGGGCGGCTGACTGCGCAGGATGTGATCAGCAACGACCTCATCAGCTTCAGCAGCATGCAGGTGGGCTGACATGCATGATAGCGTAGTGTAAAAGAGAGACAGCAAGAGAAGTGGTTACACGCAATGATTTGCATTTCAACTATCAAATTGATGCAGCAACCTCATCAGCTTCAGCAGCATGCAGGTGGGCTGACATGCAGCAATGATGGAGTGTGGCACATCAGGGAGAACGGTACCTACTTACCATGGCTCGCATTGTCACCAGTCACACTGATAGCAATGCAGCGTCTTCAACTTTCTAGCGGCATGCAGGTGGGCTGCCTGGCTGCTGGCTGGCGCTGCCAGTGCAGTGCATGATGTAGTGCTGCACAGTTTTGACAGTAACACCAGCGCAGATGCACAGCAACGCTGGTGCACACATGTTGCATGCATGCTGCTTCCCCTCCACCTTGTATACCAACGTGTCCATGTTCTGGTGTTTTTATTCTGCAGGAGCTGGTGTCAGTCAACACCAAGCTGCAGGTCGTTGCACGCTCAGTGGCAGCACACTTGTGAGCGCCTAAATCAATCTGCTGCACGTCGTGTATGCTGCATGCTGCAGGAGCTGGTGGCAGTGAACACCAAGCTGCAGGTCGTTGCGCGCTCAGTGGCGGCTGAGGCTGAGCGCACGCGCGAAGAAGTGGCGGCAGAGTACAGGCAGCGCTGGGAGGGAGAGCAGGCCACGCTGCAGGCAGAAACGGAGCGGCTCAAGCAGGTGTGTGGCAGAGGGGCCTGGAATGCGCGTGTATTGCTGCAACCTTGGTTGTCATTAAAGTTGCCTTGCTGGGAACAGTGTGTGCAGTGTGCATGTGCTTGAATTGGTGGCGAGCAGGCCACGCTGCAGGCAAAAACAGAGCGACTCAAGCAGGTGGGCGGGGCACAAGGGGCTGGGTTGGGTTGATGTGCTGCAGCCTTTGAGTGTCTCTGTAATCGCCTTGCTGTTGAAGTGTGTGCTGCCTACATGTGGTCGCATTGGTGTCCAGCAGGCCACACTACAGGCAGTGACGGAGCGGCTCAAGCAGGTGTGCCGGGCAAACGGGGACTGCATTACGCGTGTAAATGGCTTGCTGGAAAAACGTGTGCTGTATGCATGTGGTCGCATTGATGTTAAGCAGGCCACGCTACAGGCAAAGATGGAGCGGCTCAAGCAGGCGTGCTGCAGAGGCGCCTGTTTTGCTGCTACTCATTGCTGCGACTTTTCAATGAAACCATCTGGCAAGACCATGCCACATCTCCATGTGTGCTGCTGGTCATTGTCCAATGAAATGTTTCTGCTGTTTCTGCTTGCAGCTGTGCGCGCGCCTGACAGCAGAGATCGAGCAGCATCGCACCCGCCCAGGGCAGCAGCAGCAGCAGCGCAGTCCTGGCAGCGGCGCAGGCCCATCCGCAGACTCTGCGGCAGCAGCAGCAGCGGCAGCGGCCAACAACGAGCAGCTCGCGACGCTGCAGCAGCAGCTGGCGGACGTGCAGCAGCAGCTGGAGAGCACGCATGCGGACGCAAACAACACAATTGGGTTGTTGCGGCAGCAGCTAGCGGAGGCGCGTAGTGCAGAGGCTGCTGCGAGGGGCGAGGCTGCAGAGGCTCGTGGTGCCCTGATGGTGGAGCGGGCGCAGGTTTCGAACCTGCAGCTGCGCATGGATGACATGAGAGGGTATGAGGAGCACATGCGGCAGGTGCGGTGCTGAGTGAGTGTGTAGCTGTGATGAAGTTGTAGGTAGCATGCCGTGACCATGTGCGCAGCTGGCATGGACGACAAGAGAGGGCATGAGGACCACACGCGGCAGGTGCGGTGCCGGATGAGTGTGAAGGGGTTATGGAATGCATATGCAGCATGCTGTGGCAAATTGTGCAGCTCGCATGATTGACATGAGAGGGCTTGAGGAGTCCCTGCGGCAGGTGCGGGCCCGCATGCAGCTGATGATTGTGGGCATGTTGTGAACACATGTTCAGTATAGGGGCCTGCGGTGGGACAGACGTCCTGCACTTGGGCCAGCTGCGCTGCAGAAGTTCAAAACAATTGCTGTGCAGCATCATTTTGTGCGCCTACAGCTAGTTGTGTGTTTTGGAAGGCCAGCTGCAGGAGCTGACGCGCCTCTGCCGTGCTTGTGTGCGCTGCAGGTCAAGGACAGCATTGAGCGCGCCAATGCGAGGCTGCGGGAGGAGGTGGATGCGGTGCGTGCCATGTGTATACTTGGTTTTTGGCATGCATGCCAAAGTGCAGCACAGCGCATTCGTTCTCCTCTAGGCGCCAATCCACCCCTTTAGTCCTTCCCGTAGTGCCCAGACATCAACTCCAGCCTGCACACGTAACCGTTTGGCTTGTGCAGGATGTTGTACAGGATGTTTCTGAGCTAATAAGGCTTGTCTGGTTGTGAGGCGTGCTGTGCAGCTGCAGCCACACGCATGTGCAGCTCACTCTTCACTCCCCACTCCTGACCCGTACGCTGCTGCTGCACGTGCCTTGCACGCAATTTGCACACACTTTTGCCCGCCCAGGCGCACGAGAAGCTGCGCCACGTGCAGCAGGAGCACGAGGCAGCGCTGCGGCAGCAGCTGGTGGCCACAACCGTGTGGCTCACTTGTCACCCCTCACCTTCTGCTGCACCCGTTTTGCACATGTCTCTTCATGCTGTTATTATGCAGGCGCACGAGAAGCTGCGCCACGTGCAGCAGGAGCACGAGGCAGCGCTGCGCACTGCGCCCTGCACCCTATGCTGATGGACATCTGTTGCCACTCTGCCACACCATGATTTATCTTGCAGGCGCACGAGAAGCTGCGCCACGTGCAGCAGGAGCACGAGGCAGCGCTGCGGCAGCAGCTGGTGGCCACCACGCGCCTCAGCCTGCTAGAAGCAGCCAAGGGAGAGGCAGAGGCAGAGAGCCGCAAGGCAGCTGAGGGCCGCACCGCTGCGCTGACGGAGCTGGCGGCGCAGCAGGCTGTGGCTGGCGAGAAGCAGCGCGCAGCTGAGGCGCAGGCTGCACAGCTGCAGGTGCGTGCGCGGTGATAGTGGCTACTGCTAGTGGGGCGGGATGATGTAGGGCCAGGGCCGCCGGGTGTGTGTTTGCTTGTGAGGCGAAGGAGGCACAGATGCAGGTGTGTGGCTGGTGGTGGTTGTGGTGGTGACCCCTTCTAGTGGTTGGAGATGGTGTAGGCTGCTGAAAGCTGCACCGCTGCGCTAACGGAGCTTGCGGCGCAGCAGGCTGTGGCCGGCAAGGAGCCGCGCGCTGCTGAGGCGCAGGCCGCACAGCTGCAGGTGCGTAGCTGGCGCGGGATTTTTCTGGGAGAGCATTGGGGTGCGATTATCTGTGCAGCTGCGAGCGCCTTTGCTTGTTGCCGTCTCTGTCACAGCTGCAGGTGCTTGGCGCGGTAACATCTGGCGGCGAGGTTGATGCGGCCGGCTGGCTGTTTGTTGACCATTTTGTTGCTTATATGCGGATGCTTGCTTGGACTCCTTTGTTTAGTGCGTGCAGACGAGTCTGGCAGACCTGCGGGGCTTGTTGGCGCTGTTGCCTGGTCACATGCTGAAGCCTGCGTGTGCTGATGCCTGCGTGTGCTGATGCCTGCGTGTGCTGATCATCTGCATCAGCCGGCATGCATGCTCGCATGCAGGCGAGTGTCGCGAACCAGCAAGACGTTGCCGTGTGGCGATATGCTGATGCCTGCTTGTGCTTTCATCTGCTGCCATGGGTGCAGGCGAGCGTGGCAGACCTGCAGGGCTCGCTGGCGCTGTCGCCTGGCCACATGCCGGTGCCTGCGTGTGCTAATGCCTGCATGTGCTAATGCCTGTGTGTGCTGATGCCTGTGTGTATGCTTGCGTGCAGGCGAGTGTGGCAGACCTGCAGGGCTCCCTGGCGCGCGAGCAGGCCTCACTGCGTGAGGCTGCAGCCAGCAGGGCCAAGCTGGAGTCGCTGCTGCAGGAGCAGCAGGCGGCAGCAAAGGCAGCTAGTGGTGAGGCTGAAAGGGGTGGTGGGGGTTGCAAGCGCTGTTATAGGTTGAGGGTGTGTGGCTGCGTACATTTCAGCAGCACAAGTGTACCATTGTTCAGCGGGCGGCGGCAAAGGCAGCCAGCGGCGAGGGTGCAGGGTGTGGCGCAGGTTGCAGAGGCGGGACTTTCTGTATCAGTACCGCAGTATATCCGCAGCTCAAGTGCTTTGTACAGCTGTACGTCAATGGTGGACGAACAGCGTATCCAGCTGAAGCCTACAAACTCTGCAGATGCTGGGTGCTGGGCTTCTTGTCCCGCTGAGGAGACAATGATGTTGTGTCTCAGCATCGTTGCTTCTGCTGCTGCTGCTGCTGCTGCTGCTGGTTCCTGCTGCAGACAAGCTTGCCGCGGCTGAGGCGCAGGCTGCTGAGCTGCAGAAGCAGCTGGAGGCAGCGCAGGCTGCTGCTGCAGCAGCACAGGCAGAGGCAGACGCCGCAAAGCAGCAGCTGCAGCATCTACAGCAGGAGCAGCAGCAGCAGGTGCGTGGTTGGCACTCTTATGACAGTATCAGCAGGATTGTGCGGTGCTGGGAGGCAGGCTGCATCTGCGCATCATGTCTCCTGCAAGCAATTGAAGCATGGCAAAGCAGCTGCAGTGCGCGCTGTCACCTTGCATAAGCCTGCACACAACTCACAACAAATGCTTGCTGCTCGGTTTGTCCCTTGCCCTGCTGGCGTGCAGGCTGCGCATGCTGCTGCGGCACCAGCAGCAGCAGGCCGCTTTCCATGTCACTCACTTGCCACTCATACACCTGCCCACTGCGCTTCGTTCTGCGTTTTTGTGTATATGCAGGCTGCGCGTGCCGCTGCAGCGCCTGCGGGCAGCCAGCAGCAGCAGGAGGCTGCGCTGCAGAGGCTTGAGGGCCGGCTCAAGGAGCGCGAAAGTTATGCAGCAGAGCTGGAGGGGCGGCTGGCTGAGAGTGAAAAGCACAAGCAGACGCTGCGCGAGGCTGTCGAGGTGGGTTTGTTTGTTTTTGCTGGTTGTTGGTTACTGCACACGTGAGGAGCAGGAGGGCTATGCAGCAGAGCTGGAGGGGCGGCTGGCTGAGAGCGAGAGGCACAAGCAAACGCTGCGCGAGGCTGTCGAGGTGGGTTTGTTTGTCTTTGCTGGTTGTTGGTTACTGTACATGTGAGGAGCAGGAGAGCTATGCAGCAGAGCTGGAAGGGCGGCTGGCTGAGAGTGAAAAGTACAAGCAGACGGTGCGCAAGGCTGTGGAGGTGAGGGTTTTGCTGGTTCTGGTAGTAGATTTGTGTATGATGTTGTTGCGCAATTGAAGGAGCAGGAGAGCTATGATGCTGAGCAGGAAGGGCGGCTGGTTGAGAGCTGGTGGTTGGTGATCGTGCAGCAGGACATGGCCGCGATGTTATGCGAGAGGGTGCTTTTGGAGAGGTCTCCAGCAAGCTGGTGGCTGTATGGCCGGCGCAGGAGGCGGTGCAACAAACAACTGATGGTGCTGTTGCCAGCATCCGTGCGGCATCTCAGCTGATGTGTAATGTTTTAAATGATGAGCAGCTTGGTATTGCTATTACCAAGCGTGAATCGACCTGCTGTTTACGATGCTAAGTATGGCTGTTGCCTGTGGTGCAACCCCGCCTGCAGGAAGCGAGCAAGGCACGCGCGCAGCTGCAGCAGCAGATGCAGGACGCGCAGGCGCAGCAGACGCAGGCGCAGCAGTCGGCCGTGCAGCTGCAGGAGCAGCTGCAGGGCACTGAGGCGCGCCTTGCAGCAGCCATTGCGGTGAGCAGCAGTAGGACCCAGCAAGGCTGCCTGCTCTCCTTTTGTTTCTGGCTGCTAGCGCATGCTGGAGTGCATACAGGCCGGCCTTAGGTCTGCTTGTACGTGTGTCTGGTGGGTGTTGCGTGATGCTTTCTTCGGCAGCGTACAGCCCTCCCATGTTGGTTCTGATGCAAGGCAGTCAGTCCTACAAGCCGGCCCGTCAGCTGCAGCAGCCGCCGCCCCCCCCCCCCCCCCCCCCCCGGCAGTCACCGCGCCACTTTCTGCAGCAATCGCTGCTGAAGCGTTGATGTCTGTTCACTAGTTGGTGACGCTGCTGTCTTGTTTTGCGGTGCGTGTGTTGTGCAGGAGCGCACGCAGCTCAGTGCCACGCTTGAGGAGGAGCGCAGCCGCAGCAGCAGCGAGGTGGCGCGCCTCACGCAGCAGGCGCAGGCAGCGCAGCAGCAGGCGGCACAGCTGCAGACGCAGGTGCGACAGGCAATGGCCAGGCGCTCTGCGACTGCGTGCTTGCGTGACTTGCCCTCTCTGCGCTGAGTCTCTGCGATCTGCCCGCACCTGTCGCCAAGCCCATGCCCATCACCAGCAGCTGTGCGGCCATCGTCTGTCTGCTGCCTGCTGAATCATGCTGCCTGCTCTCTGCTTGGTTGCTGCTGCCTTCTGTTCCCGCAGCTCTCCCAAACCCACTCTGACCACAAGAAGCTGCTCGACCAGTACTCTGCAGAGATCCTCGCACGCAACACAGACTTCTGTCTTCTTCTCATGTGGTCACTCACTGCCGTCTGCTCTGCGCCGACTTGTTGCGTTGTGCCCGCAGCTGTCCCAAGCCCACAAGAAGCTGCGCGACCAGTACTCTCTCTGCTCCTTGCTTGCTCACTGCCGCCTGCTTCTGCTTGATTTCTGCTGCCTTCTGTGCCTGCGTCTGTCCCAAGCCCACTCAGACCACAAGAAGCTGCGCAACCAGTGCTGTGTCTGCTTCGCGCGTGTGCTTTGCGCGTTGTTGCTTACTGCTGTCTGCTCTGCGCTTACTCACTGCCCGCAGTTGTCTCAAGCCCACTCGGACCACAAGAAGCTGCGCGACCAGTACTCTGCAGAGATCCTCGCACGCAACACAGACCTGGCAGCCCTGGAGGCAGCCGAGCAGCACGCAGCGCAGCTGCAAGCACAGCTGGGCGCTGCGCAAGACGCATCAGGTCAAGCGCTTGCGGCGCAGCAGCGCGGCGCAGAGGAGGCTGCGGCGGCAGTGGCTGCGGCCGCTGCTGCGAGAGCGGAGGCGGAGGGGCGCTGCGCAAATCTGCAGTCGGCGCTGGATGCGATGAATGTGCAGCTGCGGCAGCTGGCGGAGAGCCAGGCCGGCGGCTTCGCGCTGAGTGCAGACAGTGAGTGGCTTGGTCGCTGGGTGCTGCGCGTGTGTTGTTCCTTTGGAGGCCTGGGTGCTGGTGCTGCTGGTGCCATGTGTACTAGACTGTATGCAGACTGTGGTGTCGCCAGGTTGGCGCTGCAGGTGAGTGATGACCCTATTTAATCATCAGTTTGCTGGCAAACATGCAGTCGGCGCTGATGAGATGAATGTGCAGCTGAGGCAGCTGGCGGAGAGTCAGGCTGGTGGCTTCGCACTGAGTGCGGACAGTGAGTTGCTGCGGCGTTTGCTGCTGCCAGGTGTTTCAAGTGCATGCAGCCTGTGTTGCCAGGTCAGCGTCGCGGCGCAGTTCAGTGAGCATCTTAAGCGCAATGCATTGCTGGGGATCCTGCGCATCGAAAACGCTGCCGCTTCTGCACAGTGGCTGCACGCACCGACAGCCACACTACTCTTGAATATGTATACACAAGGTACGTACAGTCATCCACTTTACTCACACGTGCACACCGCTCAATTGCTGTGCCTGTGCCTGTGCTGCTGTTGCTGCAGCCGAGGCAGTGGTGAAGGCCCTGGAGCAAGCCACGCAGCGCGCACAGGCAGCAGACCGCATGCGGCAGGAAGCGCAGGCCGAAGCCGCTGCCGCAGGGCGGCTGCGCGACATGCAGGCGCGGCAGCTGGCGGCTGCCAATGCGATGGTGGCGGAACTGCATGGGCAGGTTACACGCTTGGAGCGCGACAGCGGCGAGGCGGTGAGATTTCATCTTACATTTGACTTGAATTTTATGTTGGTGTATAAGGTTTTTGGGTGTCATTGCAGCAGCTGGCGACTGCCAATGCGATGGTGGCGGAGCTGCATGGACAAGTCACACGCTTGGAGCGCGACAGCGGCGAAGCGGTGAGATGCTTGTGATTGTTGATGAGATGTGTATTTCACTGCTGTTTCAGTCTTGGCAGCTGGCGGCTGCCAATGCAATGGTGGCTGAACTGCATGGGCAGGTTACACGCCTGGAGCGCGACAGCGGGGAAGCGGTGAGATGCTTGCAATGCGGCTGCCGGGCGGCTGTTTTGGATCAAGCATGATGCAGATGAAGCTACGTGCGTGCATGCTTGCTTATGCTGCCTCTGTACGAGTGCGTGGCAACGCGTCAGTACCGCACAACTTGTGACGAGCATCCTGATCCTGTGCATCAGCAGACTCAATGCTACACATCCGCTGTGGCTTCATTGCCTCACCGCCTGCCTTCTGCTGCTGCTGCTGCTGCTGCTGCTGCTGCTGCTCCTGCTGCACAGGTGCGTGAGCTGGAGCAGCTGCGCAGCAAGCTGGTGGCACAAGACACCGCCAACGTGCAGCTGATCCAGATGGAGCAGAAGGCGGCAGCAGCAGCAGATGCAGCACGTGCACAGCTGCGGCAGCTGCAACACTCGCTGGCCCCCATGCAGGCGCGCGTGAGGTGAGCACTGCTGGCCTCCTCAAGGCCTGCAGCCTGATGTATTGTGTTGTGCGCGTGCGCGTGTGTTGTTGTTGCCTGCGAGTGTGCAGAAGTTGTGTGCGCCTGCCGCAGCTGCAGCACTCGCTAGCGCCCATGCAGGCGCGCGTGAGGTGAGCACGGCTGGCGCGTCCCTCACAAAGGCGAAAGGCAGCTTGGCTGGCACGCTGTATGCTGGGCCTCGAGCAATGTGCTGTTGTTGGCTGTTGGTTGAACGGTCAGGGTTGCCACCTCAGAGAGCACATGCAGCTGCGTACAGGCACACAAGCCATCAGGTGGCTGCGTCCTCTCTGCAGTCAGCGTTGCCGCACGGCTCCTCCCTCACGTTTCTTTTCCACCATCAATTCTTGTGCCTGTTTCTGTTTTTGTCTACCAACCAGTGAGCTGGGGGCCGCGCTGCAGGCCTCATATGGCGAGCTGGGGCTGGCCAAGCGCCTCACAGCCCTTCAACCATCACTGCCACCGACTTTACCGCTTGTCTCCTGTGTGTTAAACATGCATTCTGCAGCGAGCTGGGGGCAGCGCTACAGGCCTCTCGGAGTGAGCTGGAGCTGCCGCAGCACCATTCAACTGTTTCACCAACGCTACCACCGACATTCTGCACTGCTTGTATGTCCCTGTTGTAGTGAGCTGGAGCTGGCCAAGCGCCACATGACACTCCCACATGACTGATTAACATTCCTATTTGTGAATATGTTGTATCTTCGCAGCGAGCTGGAGGCCGCGATGCAGGCCTCACGGGGTGAGCTGGAGCTGCCCAAGCGCCATGCTGCTTTCTCACTACTCCAGCCCTCCACCACCGCTCTCAGCAACTTTTTGCCTGCTATGTGTATCTTGCTGCAGTGAGCTGGAGGCTGCGCTGCAGGCCTCCAAGGGCGAGCTGGAGCTGGCCAAGCGCCACATGACACTCCCATGTGACTGATTTACAATCATGTGTTTCTTGTGTATCTTTGTAGTGAGCTGGAGGCCGCGCTGCAGGCCTCGAAGGGTGAGCTGGAGCTGGCCAAGCGCCAGGCTGACACCTGGGAGCGCCAGGCCACACACCTCACGCGCAAGCACCAGGCGGTGGACAAGGCGCTGTACGAGAGCCTGCAGGTGCGACTGTGTTTGGGGAAGGGGCTGCAAGAAGTGAGTTGATTGGAGTGGGTATGCTACATGGTTTGTGCCTCTGCTGGCTGCTTGCTCGCAAGCACCAGGCGGTGGACAAGGCGCTGTACGAGAGCCTGCAGGTGTGATTGTGTGTTTGGGTGGGGGACAGCAAGAAGTGAGTTGATGTGTGCGGGATGCTACATGCTGTGTTCCTCTGCTGGCCTTTTGCATGCAAGCACCAGGCGGTGGACAAGGCGCTGTACGAGAGCCTGCAGGTGCGCTTGTGCGTGTGGGTGGGTGTGGGTGCGGGGAGACTGCAACAAGTAGGTGCGCCCTGTCATGTTTGCCAGCAAAGCTTTACAAGGGCCTGCAGACGCGCCCAGCTGTGGTGCTGCTGCTGCTGAGCCTGATGCCAGCGGACATACTTGTGTTGTGACTGGCCGTGGTGACTGCACGCTGTGCGTTGCGACCGTGCTATGTCGTTTTTCTGCATGCCTTCGCCTTGCGAATCACATGTATACACCGCTGCTGCACATCACACTTGCCACCCCTTGCAGGCCGACCACGCGTCAGCGCTCGAGCAGCTTTCCGCAGCCTGTGCCTTTCTGACTCCTCGTGCACCGCTGCGCCACGCATCACACCTGCTTTTTCCCTCTCCTCTTGCAGGCCGACCACGCGTCAGCGCTCGAGCAGCTCTCAGCAGCACAGCAGGAGGCCGCAGCTGCAGCAGCTGAGGCAGCAGCCAAGGCCTCTGCTCTGGCTGAGCTGCAGAAGCAGGCTGAGTCAGCGCAGCGGGCGCTTGCTGCTGAGCGGCGCCAGGTCAGCGGCCTGAGCAGGGCACAAGAGGCGCTGAAGCAGCAGCTGGCTGAGGCACAGGTGAGGCTTTGAGGGAGAGGCAACGCAGGGGCAGGGGTGGGGCAGGGCTGGGGCTGACGCGCTGGCTGCAGAGCGGCGCCAGGTCAGCGGCCTGAGCAAGGTCCAAGAGGGCCTGAAGCAGCAGCTGGCTGAGGCGCAGGTGAGCCGACTATTCAATGTCGTTGATTGGGAGTTGGCGGGGGCAGGGGTCAGGCTGAGCTGCCGGCATGTGCACTTGGGTATGCAGTGCTGTGAGCTGTGTGTGAGGCCAGAGGGTGCGTGTGTGGCTGTGCACAGCGGAGTTTGGTCTGCTGCTGGAAGCAGGCTGAGTCAGGGCAGCGGGCGCTGGCTGGTGAGCGACGCCAGGTCAGCGGCCTCAACAAGAGTCAAGAAGCGTCATTGGCTCAACCACCTGCTGCTGCTGCTGCTGCTGCTGCCAGGCTGCCGCCGAGGCATCGTCATCTGAGCTGGAGGCATCAAAGGCATCACTGGCTGAGCTGCAGGCCAAGCACGAGTCGCTGCAGAACATGCACCGCAACAACACCAACACGGCCAAGAAGATCCAGGCCAAGAACAAAGACATGGTCAAGGAGAAGGCAGAGCTGCAGGTGCGATGCGGCAACAAGGAACTAACATGATGATACATGCATTTTTATATTCTTCTTCTCTGGAGATGGATCTCATGGCTGCCAATAACACAGGCATTGTGAAAGGCAGAGCTGCAGGTGCGGCACAAACAGCGCTAGTAGGATGGCCACTTGACTTTCATACGCTCGGCTTGAATGTTCACAAGCCATGCTGACGGTCTTTATACCAGCGAGGATAAACAAAGGCACAGCTGCAGGTGCGGTGCGGCGCCACAAGAAATGACTCCAGTGATTCTTAATTCCCAGTCAACAGCATGCAGTCATGTTACCGTCCTTCACGTCCCATCTGCTGAAACTCTGTTTGCTGTGCTGCGCCTGTCCATCTGTTTTTGCCACCTACAGAAGCAGCGCTGCAGGGACTTTTACATGTTTCGCCGCCTGCTGACATTGTGTTCTCTGTGCTCTGCATCTGCGCATGTGTGACGTCTTTGCCACCTGCAGAAGCAGCTGGAGGAGGCACAGGCAGCGCTGCAGGCAGCGCAGGCAGCAGCCAGCAGCGCCAGCACTGCCGCAGCACCGCAGCAGAAGCAGCTGCAGGCCATTGCCGGCAGGCTCAAGCGCGAGAATGAGGCAGCTAAGAAGGTGCGCAGGCAGGCTGCATGCAAAGGTGTCACGTGCCAGCAAGCTGCTGTTGCACTGCTGGATCTGCGGTTATTGCTTTTTTGCATCCTGGGATGGTGAACGGCCCATGAAGTGCAGCAACCGGTTCCAGACATGCAGTGCTCCACAGCTGTCTGTTGCTTTCCCCGTGCTTCGTAGCATCCCGCTGCAGTGCGTTGCCCTCTGATCATAACTGTATCTTATGTTGTCATCTTGTTATTTCTGTTATTTTGTCAAACAGGAGCTGGAGGAGCTCAAGGGCCAGCTGGCGGCAGCAGCAGCTGGGAAAGAAGAAGCAGAGAAGCAGCTGGCAGCAGGCAGGGGCAACCTCGGCAAACAGCTCAAGGAGGAGCGGGAAAAGGCAGCAGCAGCAGCAAAGGAGGCTCAGGAGCTGCAGCAGAAGCTGGCAACAGCACAACAGCAGCAGCAGCAGCAGCTGCAGCGCGCTGCGGCGGCAGCCAAGCAGCAGCTGGCGAAGCAGCAGCAGGAGGTGCAGCAGCTGCGGCAGCAGTTGGAGGTGCTGAAGCAGCAGGTAGCACAGTATGAATCCATGCTGGCTGCTGTGCGTGCAGGAGCAGACGTGCTGCTGCCAGCAGCAGCAGCAGCCCCAGCAGCAGCAGCCCCAGCAGCAGCAGCAGCAGCAGCAGCGCCAAAGCTTCGTGCAGGTGCAGCCGATTACACCCCAGGCAAAGCAGCCGCACAGCAGGCAGCAGCACCCCAGCAGCAGCAGCAGCAGCAACAGCAGGCGCCGCCTAAGCCAGCAGCCAAGCGCAAGATCAAGGCAGAAGCCTCCGAAGGTGCTGCAGGAGCTGCTGCACCCACAGAAGCTGCAGAGTCAGCACAGCAGCCAGAAGCTGCTGCTGCAGCAGCAGCAGCAGCTCCTCCTGTGGCTGCTGCATCTCCTGCTGCTGTGCAGCCGGCTGCTAAGCGTGCACGCGTGCAGCCTGGTGCAGCACAACAGCAGCAGCAGCAAGCTGAGCCGGAGCAGCAGCCAGCAGAGGAGCCTGCTGCAGCAGCTGCTGCTGCTGCTGAAGGCATGGATGTGGACACCCAGGAGCCAGCCAATGCTGCTGCTGCTGCTGCTACAGAGCAGCAGCAACAGCAAGATGCTGCTGCTGGTGCTGAAGAGGAGGGTGAGGAGGAAGAGTTTGAGGAGGAAGGGGAGGTTGCTGAGCAGCAGCAGCAGGCTGAGCAGCAGCAGCAGCAACAGCAGCAGCAGCAGCAGCAGCAGCAGGCGGCTCAAGAAGAAGAGGATGAGCTTGCAGGCTTGCTGGATGGAGATGAGACAGGCGGGGACAGGGGCAGGGCAGCATCTGCGCAGCCAGAGCAGCAGGACGCTGCTGCAGCAGCAGCAGCTGCAGATCAGCAGCAGCAGCAGGGTGAGGATGCTGGCAGGGAGGATGGGGAAGTACCGAGTGCAGAGGAGCAGCAGCAGCAGGGTGAGGATGAGCAGCAGCAGCAGCAGGAGGAGGAAGAGGAGGAGCAGCAGCAGGATGAGGAGGATGAGGACATGCCCTCTGAGGGTGATGCAGCTGCAGCTGAGGAACATGCACAGCAGCAGCAGCAGCAGCAAGAGGAGCAGGATGCTGCTGCAGAGCAGGCTGAGCAGCAGCAGAGCCTAGCACAGGAGGCTGCAGGGGATGGTGAGGAGGGTGAGGACCAGCAGCAGGGCCAGGAGGAGGGTGAAGAGGAGGAGGCTGGGGCCGAGGCCATGGAAGGTATGGCACACGGGCTGGGTATTGTAGAATTGAGTTTGGGTTGGTTTGGGTCCGTTGCTGATCTACCTGCCAATGACAACAGCATGGTGATTTGAGCTGGAGTGTTTACAAGGTCATGCCAAGCCGGCCAGAGAGTAAACCACCGTCAGCTTGCCGATAGCAGCGCTCGGCGTATGTTGGCCTAGCGCAGTTGTGGTGGCAGCTGGATGCAGTGGTGCACTGCCGTGGTGCACGTTGCTGCGGCAGCTATGCGACTACCTGCTTTGCCGGTTGCCTCACTATCTGCTGCCGCCGCCGCTGCTGCTGCTACTGGTTATGTTGCAGAGGATGGTGAAGATGCTGCTGCTGCTGCCCCTCAGGGCACCTCCCCGGCACCAGAAGCAGCACTCAATGAGGAGCCTGCAGACGAAGCAGCAGCCGCAGCAGCAGCAGCTGCAGCTGGTGACGCTGGAGCTGCTGCTGATGCAGAGCAGCAGCAGCAGACGCAGGATGTAGGTGATGACGAGGATGATGAGGAGGATATGCCAGGCGGCAGTGACGACCTTGGCGAGGACACTGCTGCTACTGCTGCTGCCGCTGCAGCTGATGAGGAGGGTGAAGCAGTGCTGGAGGCTACACAGAAGCTTGAGGACGCGGCACAGCAGCAGCAGGACCCCCTAGATGAACTGTTGGCACTTGCAACAGGACAGCAGCAGCAGCAGCGGCGGCAGCAGCAGCAGCAGGACCCCGTGGACGCCGCGTCGGCATTTATTGAAGAGCAGGGTGAGGGTGATGCAGGCACTGACAGGTGGCAGCCGGATGATGGCGATGCCCTGGACATGTTTCTTTTTGCAGCTGGTGGAGGCAATGATGAGGAAGCCGCTGCTGCTGCCGCTGCCGCTGGGGATGATGACAGCATGCAGCAGGACGCTCCTGAGCAGCAGCAGCAGGCTGCAGATGCACCAGAGCCGGCAGCTGCTGCAGCTGCAGAGCCTGATGCTGCAGGGGCCCCTGAGCAGCAGCAGGAGGCAGCAGCAGCAGCAGCAGCAGCACCAGCCAAGAAGGTCATCAAGGCTCGCAAGCGCCAGTCAGCGGCCAACACGCCAGCTGTAACGGAAGGTGCCAGCAGTGACGTCAACGCAGGCGCTGCAGCAGTGGCAATGCGCAGCAGCAGCACCGGCGGCGACGGCCCTCGCTCGCCTAATGCACGCCCACTGCATTCACAGCAGCAGCAGCAGTCGCAGGGTGGTGGTGGCGGGGCTGGCCGCAAGCACACTCCCATTCAGTTTGCACTTGCAGGAGCTGCTGCTGCCGCTGCTGCAGCAGCAGCGGAAGCCGCCACGCCAGCTGGCGCCGACTCCCCTGCTGCTGCTGCTGCCACGCCGCCTGCTGGTGCGGCTAGTGGCACACCGGCAGCAGCAGCAACAGCAGCAGCACCAGGCAGGGGTGTGTCGCCTGCAGGGAGGGGTAGGGGCGCCAGGGGTGCTGCTAGGGGCCGGGGCAGGGGCAGGGCACGCACCACACCCCCTGGGGGGCCACCCTGAGGCGGTTTAGTTGGGCTCAGCTGAGGGGGTTTAAGCAGGTCGGTTGGTTGCCACATGGAAGCTGTTGCCTATTTGCAGCAGCGTGTGCCTTTTTGTGTGATTCTGACAGGGCGCTTCCGGGTGATGCCACTGCATTTGTGAATGGGCGCCCTGCCTGTCTGGCAGGCAAGAGTCAACCACAGGCGTGTTGCAGCCTGCAGCTTCAACGAGGTGTAGTTGTAGGCAGTTGCAGAGGGGCGTGGCTGGTATATGCTGCAAAGATGGCGCAGGGTGGTGCATTCTTAATGCCTGATTGGCAATTGGTCAGACAGGGACCACCTTATGTACTGCGAGCACTGTGCTGCTGCGGACGGCAGATGACTGGCAGTGACGTGCTTTGCTTCTAATAAGAAGGACTATTCTGCAAGTGTGCGATCCCACCTGCGATGCTAGCACGCGGTGTCACTAGCAAGACGATACGCCGTGTCACTTGTGTCAAAGGTGGTGGTCAAGTAGCCGGCTGCGTCGCTTGCAGCGGCACAAACAACCGGTTTGACTACGTGCATATATCACCAAAACAATCCAGAGCATGGCAGTGAACGATGAGTTTAGGTCCGAACGCGTACACACTTGCTGTGGCGCTGCTGCTGCTGCTGCTTCTGTCTGCTGATCACGTCGCTTGGGGGCAGGAATCGTGTCCGGTGCAGTATGGTTTTGGCAGCAAGCCTATGCTGTTTGGTGGGCTGTATGAAGCAGGCCGCTGCACGAGCTTCTCAGGCTGCCAGCCAAGAGACGACTTCTGGTACGTAAGGTCGCTAAACGTACAGAAGTATAATAATTAGATGTATGCTGTACGCTGCCTGCAGCTGTGTGGTTGCACCTGACAGGAGCAGCAGCAGCAGCAACATGCCTCTTCATCCCTGACTTCCCGTTGCCCCTGGTTGTTACCAACATGCAATGATGCAAGCTTCGAGAAAAATCAATCAGAGTCTCTTAACTAGATCCTTACCTGCTTGCTGCTTTCACCAGGGGCAAGCGGTGTGAGTACAGGCCTGGTTCAGCCTGGGCCATTTGCACTGCGGAACAAGCCAAGCGAAGCTATGGTGAGGATGCAAGCACTGCTAGAGACCTGTATCAAAAGGTCTCTACCGGCATCAGCACCACTGCCCACAGCAGCAGCAGCAGCAGTAGCAGCAGCAGCAGCAGCAGCAACAGTGCACAGCAGTAGGCAGTGTGTTTCTGCCAGGAAAGCTCACACAGCAGCAGCATGCGCAGCACTGCTGGGACAAACAGCAGCTGCACAGGCGGTGCAAGTACAAGCCTGGGCCAGCCTGGGCCATTTGCACCATAGAGCAAGCCAAGCGCAGCTATGGTGAGACAGCAACCATAATGAGGATTTCAGCAAATGCCACAAGCAGCAGCAGCAGCAGCAGCACGTTTGTTTTTGCCAGTACAGTCAGTTCTGCAGCAGCAGCAGCAGCAGCAGCAGCAGCCCTCCTGCAACCTGGCTTGGACAACCAGCAGCTACGCAGGTGCAGTAGACGTCATCAAAGCCTTCAACCCCGGCTTGCTGCAGGCATGGCACTGGCACTAGCAGCAGCAATTGTCATATGCCCCTTGAGCTTCACCCAAACACGGTATCAGCAACAGGAGTTGTTTGCTTGATGCATTCTGACGAGTGCGCAACCTGCATTGACACCAACCTATACTTCATAAAAACCTGTACCGCCACTGTTTCACACCCTTTTCGCTGCCCAGACCTTGTGAAGAATCTCGGAGGTGGCGGCATCTTAGACCTCTCCCCTTGTGACTTGCTGCCTTACCTGAGAGGCCGCACCACCTGGCTTTTAGGAGATTCCCATGGCAAAACATTTTACCGGGCACTGCAGTGCTTCCTCATTGACTTTTGGGACCACACAGAGTGCCAGGCTAGCCCTGTGGCTGAGGAGAACTTGCTGCTGCTAAGGCAGCCGGTGAAGGAGGGCTTGAATAACTGCATCCACCTGCTGGGGCAGGGAGGCGGCAGGATATGCATGGTGGAGGCGGTACTGGGAACAAACCTGGTCAATAACACAGAGGTGAGCCGCAAAGATCGAGGTTTGTGGCGGCATCTGCGTGTTGTTTTGAGTGGTTCATTATTAAACGGAAACAACATCATCTCTGGTGCTGTAGTTCCTACTTCAAACGCGCTATTGGTCTTCACTTCTACAAGTAATTCAGATGTGCCAGGTGTGCATGGTGGAGGCGGTGCTGCACACAAACCTGGTGAATAACACCGAGGTGAGCCGCAGACAGTTGTATGTTCTGTGCGTGTGTTTAGGTTAGCAAGTGCAGATGTGCTGGATCTGCATTGTGGAGGCGGTGCTGGGAACGAACCTGGTGAATAACACTGAGGTAAGCCGCAGATAGTTGAATATTCTGTGTGTTTTTGGATCAGCAAGTGCAGATGTGCTGGATCTGCATTGTGGAGGCGGTGCTGGGCACAAACCTGGATAAAATCACAGAGGAATAAGCAAGAAAATGTTACTTGATTTCGCGCATTTCGGAGTCAGCATATGTAGTTGTACCGTGGGTGCATGGTGGAGGCGGTGCCGGTCAATCGCACAGGAATGCGCTGCATCAAACTTGCAACCATATCAGTGGTGCCTGCCACCAAAGTATGTTAGGCAGCGCTGTGTGCTTGTGCCTGAGCGTGTGCTGACCATTGCATAACGCACGTGTAGCAGCCTCGTATGCGGCTGGTGCATTTGCCTGTGCTGCTACCTGCATCACGACAACGTACAAGGTTTTTCAACAATCGCCTGCACTACTTGCTCCTGCTTCATGCCTGCAGATCGCTGAAGGGGGCGTGCTGCCGCTGCTCCGCAAGAACTTTGCTCAGAAGAGTGACATATTCATAGTGAACTTTGGGGCGTGGCACCGCCGCAGCAGCGGCGACTGGAGCGATTACTACACAGCAATGCATAACCTGGGCAGATACTATCAGGTGACAACATGCCCATTGAGAAACAGCTATCATGATACATAGTAGCCTGTGCTTGTTACCTTGTGGCGGCAGCACACAAATCACGTTGTTGCATGGTTGGAAGCATATGCGGCACTGTCTTGTGTCAGGGTGTTGTGGTAGTGAGGAAAACAGAACAGCCCATGGCTTTTGCTGGCCTTCGTTTCAGTGCGGCTGCTGGTGCTGCCGTTACTGTGCAACCCATCACATCAACATGCTTGTGCTCCTGCGATCCTATTGACATCACTCCAGCCAATGCATATACAATATGTATGCTGCTGCTGCTGCTGCTGCTGCTGCTGCTGCTGCTGCTGCTGCTGCAGTCCACCAAGGGTGAGTGGCCGCACCTACTGTTTCGGCAGAGTGCAGCGATTCACCCAGAAGACAAAGCCAACAAGAAGTGCCTGGAGGTGGAGGGTGAGCTTGGACACACCTGCTGGCAAATCGTGTGCCGTATCACATGTATGACAACATATAACATGACTGTTGTAACACTTGCATGAAGGGCTGTGTGTGCACTGTGCTGGGAGGTGGAAGGTGAGCATGGACACACCTGCAAGTGTGCCGTATATGGCAGCATTGGACGTAACTGCTGTAACACTTGCATGAAGGGGTGTGCGTACACTGTGCTGGGAGGTGGAGGGTGAGCAGGGACAAACCTGCTGGTGTGTGGTGTGGTTGGCATATGTTTCCACTGTCCACTTGCAGCGAAGGCTGTGCATACGAGTGTACACTTTGCTGTAGAGTATATTGTGGGTGTCAGTCGTATCTTGTGTGTGGTGCTGCAGGGTGCGCAGCACCAACAGCAGAGCAGCCAGGCTGACGGCAGCTGTGCTTCAGTGAAAACGTCGTGCTGCTGGAGCATTACACTAACAGTGCAGCCAACAGTATCTGCACCTGTGTCGCTGTGCTGCTGCGCTGTCCTGCAGGGTATGCTTACTCTCCAGCAACCGGCGAGCTGATAATGAGCGCAGCCGCAGCAGCAGACAAGCGCACTCAATGGGCACTTGGGACGCCTCTGATGGAGGCTGCTGTCTACGTGCTTTCAAAGTGAGCTGAGCACCGGGGGTGCAGCAGCAGCGGCGCAGCTCCATGGCGATGACAGCACTGTGCAGCAGCGGCAGCAGCACAGGGCTATTGGCCGCAACTGCAGCGGCGGGGGCAGCAGCTTACTGTCATGGCAGCAGTTGTGTATGTGCTGCAGCAGTATGTTTCCATGCAACTGCTGTGTTTACACCGCCAGAGCTGTGAGTGCAGTGTCGGCAGAGCCTACAGCACGAGCAGCAGGCCCGGAACGTGCAACCACACGGTTTGGGGAATAGCTGCACAAAGCTGTGAGTGTTTGAGAATATTTAAGCTTGTGAACAACTTTGAAGCAGAGAGACAGAGCACAAGTGCATGTCAAGGCCTCAGATGCAGTTGCTAGACCCAGCACTCACCATGCTGTGCTGGGGTGCATTGTGGTGCAATCCTTGCAGGTACGACCTGCCCATCATCTCTGCAGGCTTCAACATGAGTCTGCTACTGCACAACAACCAACAAAAGGAAGTTTGTAGCCAAGCAACTCACACTACATGTGCTGTGCTGTACTGCTGTGTGCTGTGCAATCCTTGCAGGTACGATCTGCCTATTATATCTGCAGGCTTCAACATGAGTGTGATGCTGCACGACAACCACCCGGCCGGCCGCTTCACTACGGTGCTGGACTGCAGCCACTACTGCCACCCAGGGCTGCCGGAGGTATGGATTTCAGCATTTTAGCATTTTAGCATTTTAGCATCTAGCATCGTACGGATTTTGGCATGAATGATGTGTGCTTCTATATACTCTGGCTTCAAATGCAATAGCAGCTGGACTGCAGCCACTACTGCCACCCAGGACTGCCTGAGGTACGCATATCAGTTTGCACTCTTGTTGGTGGTGGGCGGAATCTGTTAACTGCCTTCTTGTTAAACCATATCATTCAAACCAATGCCTGCTTGAGGTGCATACAGTGGTGGTTGCAACGCTGCTATGCAAGTTCTGGTTGCTCTTTTACCTGCAGCACAGCTGTACCACCCAGCTTTCCCTACACGCTGCTGCATACCTTCATGCTGCAACATGCTGCTCAGTTGCCTGCCGGTATGCTTCGTGCTGCTGCATATTTGCAGGCTGGGGTGTGGTACCTGTTTGAAACCTGCACGCTGCTGCATCCCTGTGTGTTCATGCTGCAACACGCTGCTGTATTTGCCTGTCGGCGTGCTTTGTCTTTCTGCATGTTTGCAGGCTTGGGTGTGGTACCTGTATGAGACACTGCGTAAGGGCCAGGCAGGCATTCAGCCTCTGCTGGGGCCAGCAGCAGCAGCAGCAGCAACCAGATCCACAGTGCCAGCAGCAGTAGTTACTGAAGCGGCAGCAGCAGCACCAACGCCAGCACCACTAGTAACAGCTGCTCCCTCAGAAACATCATCATCAGCAGCAGCGGCACCTGGCCTGGTTGCAGTACCGCCACCAGCAGCTGCTGCAGATCGGCGCCCCATGCCTCTGACTGGGACTGCTGGAGCAGCGCGCCAGGCGCAGCCAGCAGCACCACCACCAGCAGCAGCAGCAGCAGCAGCGGCACCGCCGCCGCGGCCGCCAGCAGCAGCAGCAGCAGCACCGGTGAGGTGGCCGATGTTTTGGCCGGTCAGCAGACCAGCAGCAGCTGCAGCACCTGCAGCAGCAGCAGCAGCAACAGGGCGGCGGCCGCTGCAATCGGCGTATGACCCTGCAGACTCTGATGTGTCAGGCAGAACGCCAGCAAGCACCAGCTTCGGAGACCGGCAGCAGCAGCGGCGGCGGCAGGCGGACGAAAACCCAGATCTGTATTACCCTGGGGTAACAGACCTTGGGCCTGCAGCTGCGCCTGCTGCAGCAGCAGCAGCAGATGGAAGCTCCCGTGTGCAAGGAGATGCGCCTTCTGCACCGCCGGCGCCGCTTGGTCCGGGGCAGTTTGTGTGCTTGCCGAGCAAGCTGCGGTTCTAACTATTCTGGGGCAGTGGCAAGCAACGGAAGCAACAGAAAACCACATGGACACAGTGTGCTGCATTTGTCGCCTGCTGCTCTGTTTGCATGATCCCTAAAAGTAGCTGGCCAGTCAATGAGCAAAATGCTGAACAGTGCTGAGCTACGAGATCACCATGCGGCCGTTTGACGGCTGCTGCGGGTTTGAGGTGTGTTACTGCTGCCGGATTGCAAGCAGCAGTGCTTGGGGTTGCATGCAGCAATGCGTGCGGGTGCATGCAGCTGTGCACGGGGTATCTATTAATCTATTGTTGCTGTTGTTGTGTGCTGCGCTTACGTCGGTTGCCTAGTGCACGATGCCGACGCTCAATGAAATCGGCTCATCTGTTTGCAGGCGTGTGTGCATTGCTTTGTACAGTTGCATGCTAGCGTAGCAAAGCGCAGCACACCTTGCATAGCCAAATGTCAAAGTATACAGTTGCACAGCCGCCTGGTAGCAATTCACAAGGATCCATCTACCATTAGCATGCTGGGTATTGTGAAGAATGCATTATCTTGTTGCAACAGGTGCACATGCTGTGCATCCACTGAGCGGCTCATGTGCTGTGCACACCAAGAAGCTGTCACTGGTGACATACCCATATACGGGGGGCAGTGCCTTCAGCTTTACGTAGAGTCTTGCCAAGTGACTCATACTATTAGGTGATATTGTGCACACTATTCAAGTACTGCATTTGCAGGCTGCAAAAGCCATGATATCTGGATGATGTTGAAAGCAGTATTGTTGCAGCAGCATTGCACGCGCACCATGCTGCTGTGTTGTTGGAAGCTTGGCAAATGGACCGCTGCAGCAGCAGCAGCAGCAGCAGCCACCAAGTTGAAGCAGTGGTGGATTGAAGACTGGCGGATCAAGTTAGGCTCCTGTATATTGAACGTTTTGCTACAAAGGTGCAGTTGACAGACATCATGGCGTCTGACTGTTGCTTACTGCAGCAGAATTCGTGTTGAGTCACTCAACAAGCTAGCGGCTAGCTTGTTGCATGATGCATGCCAAGGTTGTGGAGGGTTGTATGTGCTGTAACAGTGTGCTACATAGCCACTTGCTGTAACCATTTCAATACATTTCAGCAACAGGCCAGCCTTGCAGTGCTGGCAGTTACGACACAGTTCGAAAAGCCTTAGTGTTGCGGGGTGGTCTAAGCGGTTTTGGGCTGGGCGAATCTAAGGCCCAACGGGTGAACTTCAAGTGACCGACGTGAAGGCGTTACTTTTGCCGATTACTTCTCGCCGGCCCTCATCTAAGCACAAGGAGCCCATGCTTAAAGCAATCACAACTCTCTGTATAAAAGGACACACTATTCTGAAGCACCATATACACCCGAACTCGTCGAGTAGAACAAGAGCACAACGCGCCCTTTCGTAACAACACATAGAAAGAGCCCCGACAACAACCCAACAGCTTTTGTGAAAAAAAAACCATTTGTCCTTTTCATCTGAGGCATTCACATAGAGTTCTTCTGCACGTGCAAGAAAGCCTAGTCAGCATGGCCTTTCGCTCGGCTGCAGCCCTTGCTGCCCTGATCCTCTGCAGCATGACGCTGCTCGCAACGGCAACCAGGCCTATCGCGCAGGACACAGAAACGCAGGTGATCACATCATCGTATGTGTTCGTGCCAGCTGCTCGTGAATGCCAACAGCTGCAGCTAGCTACAGCCAACTGCCTTTGTCAACGCTGGTTCTTTGACCAGCAAGCGCTGACCATTACACACTAGCTACAGAAGACATTCACTCCCTCAAGTTCTAAAAACTATGTTTGCTGTTGTTTCTGTTCCTTCAGGCTGCACTGCACCGCCAGGCTGTGCGTGGGCCGGCACCGCATGTGCTGCTGCAGCCAGCTGCAGCAAGGAAACTGCTGGCCAGCACGCCCACCTTTGACAGGGACCTGGAGGACCGCTCGAAGGCAGTCACCAACCCGCTGCTACAGTCTGCTGACAGGAAGTTTGAGGTGAGGGCATCTTACTCTGCTGCTGTTGCCGGCAATGCGTTGATTGTGCTGCAGGCTGTGCGGCCTCTGCATTGACAAGCAAGCGGCAGGCTGAATCGCTGTGAGCACATGCTTCTGATGCATTGCAGCAGTGAATGTTTTGGTGCTGTGTTTGATAATGCTGTGCTGTGCCCAGACATTTACCCGACTGCATCAAGCATCCTGCTGCTGCCATTGCTCGTGCTGATGCCGTCCCTCCTGCTGCTGCTGCTGCTGCTGCTGCTGCTGCTGCTGCCAGGCTGACCAGGCTGCTGATGGTGTCATTGTCGGCACTCCCTTCCGGCGGCTGCTTGCCAGCACGCCCACCTTTGACAGGGGCCTGGAGGACCGCTCGAAGGCAGTCACCAACCCGCTGCTGCAGTCTGCCTACAAGAAGTTTGAGGTGAGGGCATATTACTCTGCTGCTGTTGCCGGCAGTGCCTGTCAATGTGCTGCAGCCTGTGCAGCTGCTGCGTTGACAAGTGGCAGGCTGAATCGCTGTGAGCATGCACATGCTGCTTCTGATGATTGCAGCACTGGAGGTTTTGGAGCTGGGTCTGTGCATGCTTTTCTGTGCCCAAAATCTTACCAGAGTCAGCACTAATCATGCTAATGTCGTTGCTGCTGCTGCTCCTGCTGCCAGGCTGACCAGGCTGCTGATGGTGTCACTGCCGGCACCCCTTTCAGGCGGCTGCTGGCCAGCACGCCTACCTTTGACAGGGACCTGCAGGACCGCTCTAAGGCCGTCACCAATCCCACACTTGAGGCTGCCTACAAAACCATTGAGGTGGGTGCAGCCCCATATGCATTACATTACATTACATTACATTACATTACATTACATTACATTACATTACATTACATTACATTACATTACATTACATTACGTTACATGCTCCACTCAACGAGGAGTGGGAACCCCAGTCAAGAGCCAACATATGCATGTGTAATTCGTGATGTGCACTACTGTAACATGGTGCAGCACGCGTCTGCTGTGCCAGCAACACACTGAATCCACTCCAGAGCATGCATGGCGATCGCTTCACATCATGCTGCTGCTGCTGCTCCCGCTGCTGCTCTGCAACCCTGTCAACCTCGGTATGCCCAGGCTACTGCTGCCACTGGCGACACCACTGAGGAGGCCCTCCCCTTCAGGAGGCTGCTGTCTGATCGTGACCGCAAATTCAAGGAGACAGAACGCCAGGACCACGCAGCTCTGCTGACTGCCAACCCTTTGTTGGAGCAGGCCTACGAGCATTTTGAGGTGAGGCCTCAGATGCCGCCATCCATGTGCGTGTGCTGTAAGCTGCTTCTGCTGTGCGTGGTGGTGTTATACCAGTATATGAGCTTACTCAGTGCAGGTGTGCTGCGCTCCTGGTGCAATGTAAATGGCTCTGCAGTGCTCGGCCAACAGCACACAATGTGAGGCTGCTGTTGAGTTCGAGCTTTCGCGTCGGCTGTGCTACATCTCCTGCCCAGAGCCTCTCACCTGCTGCTGCTGCTGCTGCTGCTGCCTGTGATCAGGCTGCGGCCCTGCCCTTCAGGCGGCTGCTGGCCAGGGACAGCACCAGCGACAGGGAGCTGGAGGACCGCTCAGCACTCACCACCAACCCCACACTGGCCGCGGCAGTCAAGAGCCTGGAGGTGCGTTGCATGGGCTGGCCTTTACACCACATCAGAGAAAGTGACAAATGGCTGGAGAATGTGTGCTTGGGTTTTGGTGAATGCAGCTGAAGCAGTGCATGCTTCAGTGGCAGCGCTTATGAGCAGCAGCTGCTGCTTGCAAGCAGAGAATTCAGTTTAGCGGTGTACATGCAGCACGCACTTGCAGGATGGTCCACGACTCTTCCTGCATGTAACCTAGCACCCCCTGTGACTCTATGTTCTGTTATCCCTGCCCATATGTGCTGCAGGCTGATGCCAGGCCTGATGCGCTGCCCTTCAGGCGGCTGCTGGCCAGGGACAGCACCAGCGACAGGGACCTTGACCACCGCTCAGCACTCACCACCAACCCCACACTGGCCGCTGCGGTCAAGAGCCTGGAGGTGCGTGCTGGGGCTGGTCAGGTCATGAGATGTTGCTCCACAGCGTAGCCCGAAACTGGACAAGTGAACCTGAGAACTGCTTGGGGAAGCTTTGCTACCTTGGCACGTCTTTCCACCTGAAAGTCAAGGTTTGCTTGCCAAATCAGCTGCAGTCTGGAACTCATTCTGGGGTGGTATATCTTCACACTTTGTGGTACGGCATTTGATGCTTCCTGCAAGTAGCCTAATACCTTTCCTGACTTGGGGGTCTGAAATTACTGCGCATGCGCTGCAGGCTGATGCCAGGCCTGATGCGCTGCCCTTCAGGCGGCTGCTGGCCAGCACACCCACCTTTGACAGGGACCTAGAGGACCGCTCAAAGGCAGTCACCAACCCGCTGCTGCAGTCGGCTTACAAGAAATTTGAGGTGAGGCTGCTGCTGCCGCTGCCGTTGCTGCTGCTGCTGCTGCTGCTGCTGCTGCTGCTGCTGCTGCTGCTGCTGCTGCTGCTGCTGCTGCTGCTGCTGCTGCCGCCGTTGGCAATGCGTTTTGTGCGCTGCAGCCAGTACGGCCCTCTGCAATGAAGTCTTGAGACACTTGCAACCAATCGGCTGCGCATATACACATGGCAACTGCGATGCTTTGTAGCTGTGCAGACCTCGTGCTGGGTATGTTAATGCTGTGCCCAGACCTCTGCTTGTTAATTGCTTGACGGACCCTTGTGCTTGCTGCTGCTACTGCTGCTGCTCGCAGGCTGATCAGGCTGCTGATGGCATCATTGTTGGCACTCCTTTCAGAAAGCTGGCTGCTACCGCCTGACACCACTCCAACCAAGGCATCTGCATTGTACAGCAGCAGCCAGACGTTTGACAGTGTTGCGGTCCATGCTGGCATGTGCGCTTGACAGTTGATGGTTGTATGGTTACATGGGCCAGCATCAGGGTGGGTAAAGCTTCTGTTTATGGCTTGTGCAGTTGCGTGGGATGGTGGATCCTTGTGTCTCAGCTGCATGGCTGCTGCTGTTCAATGGTGCGTGTTTGATTTGCTCATTCCTGTGCAGCTCTGCAGCAACAGACTGCGCACATCAGCAGGAATATGTCAAATATACTGTGCAACGCGCCCGTATCACATGTTCACAGCACAAAGTAATGTGTGGCGCAGTGCCGCCTGGCTCAGTGCCTCTGGCCACTGGCAATCAATCCTGGATTGCTGATGCTGCTGAGTGAAGTATTGCAGAATTGAGATGGAGACTGGTTGCATGCTGCTTTGCTGCGACACTTTGCTGTCCTAAGTCAGCGGCAAGTCTGCCGCTGCACATGCTACTGGCATGGCAGCCCTGTGTTGTACTGTTTGGTGGGTTTGTCAGCCATTGTGCATGGTGGCTACTGTGCTTCACGCAAAGCCGCCTTGTTTGCACTGCCTTGTTTGGCAGCACATTTGAGTGGCTGCAAATCAGTGCAGCTGTTGTGCTGCCAAATGGTACAATGGTAGCATTACCAGTGCTATTGGTTGTTGACCAGGCTACGTGGCGGTGATGGTGCGCGGGTGGTTTCGACCGCCCAAACAACGAAGGAAAGACTGGGCACAATTACTACTATCCCCCATGAGCGGACTAGCGGCTCGCTGGGCTAGTGCCCGGGGTCGGGTTCAGTCCCGAAAGTGTATTGTATTGTATTGTATTGGTGAACTGCTTGTTGCATTCTGTCTGTGCGTGTGTTTCTACAACTGCCTTATATTATTACATGCCGTAATGCATGGTCACCGAATATCTGGCAGCGTATTCAAATTCATGCAAGTCAGGTTGCACGGATTTTTGGATGTATGGTTTGTCATCTTGTGATGGTGGTGTGGAAACAGGTTGGCACCCTTGTTGCATGCATGGAGAAGTGCTTGTTGCTGTTTGCCTGATGGTACATGGAGACGTGCTTGTTGCTGTTTGCCTGGCGGTACAGTCACACGACTGCCTTGGATGTATTGCCTGCTGAAATGCATGGCCACAATGTCAGGCGCTGTTTTGCTTCCATGCAACTCGGCTTGACTAGATGTACGTCAGCGGTGACACATATGTATCTGATGGGTGTACATTGGGGCTTGTCTGACATACGCATGCTGTTGAAGCAGCTGGATCGAACCCTTGCCTATGCGTGCATTTTCCTGCAGAACACATGTTGTTGTTCAAACAAACTGTTGGTGTGGGGAGCCTTGTTCTATGGGCACAGCTGGTTCAGCCACATGTTGTGCGGTGCTGACTGTGGCTCATTGCCAAGGCTGATGGGCTTGGCTGCTTCAAAGGTCGTTTACAATTTTTTGTTGAATGCATGTTGACACTATGTTGTGGCTGCATGTTGTTTTGTCGAGACTGCGAATGCAGCGGCCAGTACCAGTGCAAAACTGGGGCATTAATGATGAGTTGTGGCTGCTGCAAAAGGCCCACATGCCTTGCTGGAACCGTTTTGCACGGCATGTTTCTTTTCACAACTGCTTCTCACTTGAGAGTCCTGTCTGGTCACAGTACAGATGCTTGTGCAGCTTGCTGTTCTTCTGGTTTCATGCACTCGGCCGCAATGCAGCGGCTGTACAGGCCTTGATATGCCCGGGCACCTATGCTGGGTCATGCACCAGTCCTAACAAAGTCGTTGGCTGTAGGCATCAGCATGTGTCACGGCAAATATCTGTAATTAACACATGAACGCTGCTGAGCTGCATTCATGTGCCGCGGCAGTGCTTATTTTTAGTCGCATGCACAATACAAAACAGCTACCCAACCAGTCATACTACATTGGTTGATGAGTTGTTCTTCGATGTTTCCTCCCCCTATGAGCCTCTCGTTGGCTCCTGACTGGGGTTCCCACTCCTCGTTGAGTGGAGCATGTAATGTAATGTAATGTAATGTAATGTACATTCCCGTACTATTGGTCAATATAGACTGCACGAAGCAGCAGGCAAGGCTGCCACAGCAAGTACAGCTGACCAAAGCAACCACATGCAGTGCACAGCACAGCTGCAGCAGTCACACAAGCTCCGCCTTTAGCCGCAGCCACGAAATAGATCACAAACCTATCTGTTGCCTTGAATGCCCTACAACTTGTGCTGAGCACTTGTGCATGTAAGGCCCTGGTGTGAGTGTGTGTGCGGCTGGTGCTTGCGTCTGCTGTGGCGTTGCGGTGCTGCTGCCTGTGTTCTGCCAGAACAGTGTCTGAGCTGGCAACTGCTGGCTGGGGGTGCTGCATGTGGCTGCAAAAGAAAATGTGGCTGCAAAGCACTTGATTTTTGGGCCACAGCATGGACAGCTGGGAAAGGTTGGCATGCTTCCTGCTGATTTGACTGCTGTGTTTGTTTTGTTTGCAAAACCAGGCCACTTCAGGCCACTTTGAGGCTGCTGGTGTTGGCGTGCTGGGTCGGCCTGGAAGAGTGGTTTGGATCTAGTCAGCAGGGATCTTGCAGCAGACATGCAAGTCAGTGCTGCCCCAACTAGACAACAAATTATGTAGATTTTTATGTTTATTGTCCTGCTGCAGCAATTTCTGCTGTAACACACACATTTTGACACATACCTTTTCCCCGCCTTTACAGTGGCCTTGAGGAAGCTTCCAATGCATTCTCCACTCCAGCGAGGCGCGGGGCTAATGCCTGCTTAGTTCAAGACATGTAGCTATGGCTTCAGAGGTATTGAAGTTGGATAAAACCTGTAAATGAGCTGACGATGGCTGGCTGCTGCAACAACCTGGGATGTAGCACTGCTTGAAGCTGGACAGCTGTCCAGCACCTAGCCTGCAGGCGCTGTCCGGGTGCCAGTGCCGCTAGCAGCAGAGGCACGTGGTTAGGCGGCAAAGCGGCTCCCTACCACAGCTAATATTGCAAATTCGAATGCATTTTATGAACGATAGAGACCTCTAGACCGTCTGAAAAAAAACCGTCTCGGCGGTTTTGGGCTCAGCTGATCTAAGGCCCGTCGGGTGAACTTCAAGTGACCTGCGTGAAGACGTTACTTTCGCCGATTACTTCTCGCCGGCCCCCATCTAAAAGGCAGCAGCGCGAAGCTAATCCCCTGACACAGTCTATATAGCAGCACACTTCATGTTGAACACCTATAAGCAAGGAATTCGCCAGGTACAGGAACAAAGCACCACCGCCCTTTCGCAACAACACAAATCGCGCGCACCGACAAACTCCAAACAGCTTATATATAAAGGTATTTACAAACAATATAATTGCGTATTTGGAGCTTGCAAGTTTATACTGTGCAAGCAAGGAAACCTAGTCAGCATGGCCTTTCGCTCCACTGCCAGCTCTGCAGCCCTTGCTGCGCTGATCCTGTGCAGCATGACGCTGCTGGCCGTAACAGCCAGGCCTGTTGCGTCCAACAAACAAACGCAGGTAATTTCAGCATATTTTTCAATTCGCGCAGTTTGGTTTGTGCATTTTGCTTGTGTACGCTGACAGCTGCAGGTAGCTACAGCCAACTACCAGCCTGAACGCTGGTTCTTTGACCAGCAAGCATTGACCACCATCAGCTTCTACACCACCCAAGCACTGACTCAAGTGTCAAATTACCGCTGCTAATGTTGTTGCAGGCTTCTCTGCAGCACCAGACTGCATCTGGGCCATTGTCCCTTGGCAGGCTGCCTCCGCCTGTGCTGCTGCAGCCAGCTGCAGCAAGGAAACTGCTTGCCAGCACGCCCACCTTTGACAGGGACCTTGAAGACCGCTCAAAGGCCGCAGCAAACCCCACACTTGAGGCTGCCTACAAGACAATTGAGGTAGGTGCCGCCTTTTGTATGGCATGCACACGCATCCAAGGTTGCTGTGAAGTTGGCATGCATGCACACATGCACACGGGGCCACTGCAAGCCAGGCCCTTTGGCTGGAGCTGAGCTACGGTACACACAGCACATGAACTTTTTGCCTGTGCATGGAGCGTGTTTGTGGCTGCAATCAATCGTTTACAGAAAATCATTGTCATGCTGGCTGCGTCAAGCTGCCCTGTAGTTGCAGGCTGCGTGCAAACTGTATGCTGATGTGTGCCAGCAGCACCACACAGCATCTATAGAAGTAGCTACTTCAAACTGCATTTTCAAGTCACACCATGTGACCTGCTGCTTCGCCGCTGCTGCTGCTGCTGCAACCTGTCACGCCCTGTATAGCAGGCTACTGCCGCCATTGGTTCCTCTACTGACCGCGCCCTCCCCTTCAGGCGGCTGCTGGCCAGGGACGACACCAGTGACAGGGAGCTGGAGGACCGCTCAGCACTCACCACCAACCCCACACTGGCCGCGGCAGTCAAGAGACTGGAGGTGCGTTGACGGGGCTGGCCAAAGTGATAAGCAGAAGCCACAGTGTGCACATTAGCATGCATTTAGTCACCATTACAGATCTTGCACATCTGCGGCACATGTTTCGCAGAGGCAGCCGTCATGTGTGGCACCAGTGATGTGCTGGTCACTTGCTGCGGGTGATGCGGTGTTGGTTGCTCAGTATGACAGCCACAACTGCCTGGGACGCAACTGCTGTTGCAGCGAGCATTCGTGGCTGGCTGGAAGTTCAAATTTGCTTGCTGAACAACAAAGAGTGCTGCAAGTCTCTTCGCTACTGTGCATTCATTAAAACCATTATAAGGTCTAGCACGATGGTCCCTGCTTCCTGCTGCATGTAGCCTAGCACCTCCTTTGACGCTGTCTGCTATCTCCGACCATGTTCTTGCCCATGCAGGCTGATGCCAGGCCTGATGCGCTGCCCTTCAGGCGGCTGCTGCCCAGGGACAGCACCAGCGACAGGGAGCTGGAGGACCGCTCAGCACTCACCACCAACCCCACACTGACCGCGGCAGTCAAGAGCCTGGAGGTGTGTTGCATGGGCTGTCCAAAGTGATAAGCAGCCACAGTGTGCACATTAGCATGCATTCAGTCACCATTACAGATCTTGCACATCTGTGGCACATGGTGCGCATACCAAAGAGGCAGCCGTCGTGTGTGGCAGCAGTATTGTGCTGCTAGCAGACACCATTGCAGATCTTGCACATGCTCATTTGCTGCGGGTGATGCGGTGTTAGTAGTTGCTCAGTATGACAGCCACAACTGCCTGAACCGCAACTGCTGGTGCGGCGAGTCTTCCTGGCTGGAAGTTCCAATGTGCTTGCTTAACAACAAGCAGTGCTGGAAGTCTCTTCGCTACTGTTCATTCATCGGAATCATTCTAGGGTTGAGCACGATGGTCCCTGCTTCGTTCTGCATGTAGCCTAGTACCTCCTTACGCTGTATGCTGATTCCAACCATGTTCTTGCCCATGCAGGCTGATGCCAGGCCTGATGCGCTGCCCTTCAGGCGGCTGCTGGCTGCTCTGGCCAGGGACAACACCAGCGACAGGGAGTTGGAGGACCGCTCAGCACTCACCACCAACCCCACACTGGCCGCGGCAGTCAAGAGACTGGAGGTGCGTTGCACGGGCTGGCCACCTCTGCACGCCATTTACAAAGCGGCATAAAGATGGACGCTGTATATATGTCCTGGGCATGTGCAGCTCAAACTGTGCCTGTCTCAAAGGCAGCGCTGACATGTAACCGCAGCCAGTGCTGCTAACTGATCGCAGGTTTCAAGCAGCACCAGATCAGTATCAAGACAGCCAGTAATGTCATTCTCAGCCTCTGCTGCCGCACCTCTCGGCAACAAGGCAACCCGCTGAACAACGAGCAGCACTAGCATTCACGTTGCTGTTGTATATTACAGCAGCTCTTGCACGGTGCTCCCTGATTACTCCAGCAAATAGCCTGGTGCCCTCTGTCACAAAACAGCACGGTGATTCTATGTTTTGTTATCCCTGCCCATATGCGCTGCAGGCTGATGCCAGGCCTGATGCGCTGCCCTTCAGGCGGCTGCTGGCCAGGGACGACACCAGCGACAGGGAGCTGGAGGACCGCTCTAAGGCAGTCACCAACCCGCTGCTGCAGTCGGCCTACAAGAAGTTTGAGGTGAGGGCTTGACGGGTGTTACTGCTGCCTGCAATGCTTTTTGCGTGCTGCAGCCTCTGTCTGCTGCGTTGGCACACCTGAAGCCACGTTGCTGTCTGCACGCACAGGCTACTTGTAAGCTTTGTGACAGTGCATGCCTTGGTTCTCAATGTGTTCAAGCGGTGATGTGTCCAAGCCTCTACTTGTTGACAGCGTGACCCAACCTTACGCATGCCGCTGCTGCTGCTGCTGCTGCCAGGCTGACCAGGCTGCTGATGGAATCATTGTCGGCACTCCGTTCAGGAAGCTGGCTGCTGCCGCCTGACACCACCCCACCCGAGCCATCTGCATTGTGTAGCAGCAGCCGGCTGTTTGATAGTGTTCCGGTAGCCCTTGATGGCCTGTGTGTCTGACTCATGGTTGGTTGTACGGATGAGAATATGGTGGGCATAACTGGTGTTTACGACTTGCGCAGTTGCAACTCATGGTGGGTGCCCGCGTTTCAGCTGCATGCTTTCGTCCGATGGTGCGTTTTGCTGTGCTCATTCCTGTGCAGCTCTGCAGTCACAGACTTGGCAACACCAGCAGATGTGTGCAATACTGTGCACCGCATGTTTGACGCGCTTTCCACGCGCATCACATGTTCACAGTACAGAGCAATGTGTGGCGCAGTGCCGGCTGGATCAGTGCGTCTGGCCACCGGCAATCAATCCTGGATTGGTGATGCTGCTGAGTGAAGTGTTGCAGAACTGAGATGTTGCATCATGATGCTGCTTTGCTGCGACATGCGTCGGGACATGCAGTTTTGAGGCTTACCGTAGCCTCTACATGATGCCGCACTGGCTCAGTATCACAGTACAGAGCAACGTGTGGCTCAGTGCCTTTCGTCACTGAGCTTGACCAGTGATGCTGCTGACGGCGATGTTGCTAAACTACTTATTGCTTGACTGTTTGCTGTGAGCCATGAGATGTTTTGAGACGTGTCCAGGCTTGCTGTAAAGCTGTAGCACCATTGCTGCCCTGTATGGCATGCACCGGTTTCAGCACCGCCCCTAACCATGCCAGCTGCAGGTTACAAATGGCTTGTTGTATGCTTGCAGTGTTTGGAAGTGCTTGCTGCTGCATTGACAACTCGGCAGCATTTGCTGCACATAATTTCTGTATGTGTTTCTGTGCAGAGGTAGCAGCACCCCGACCGCTGCTAATGCCAGGCCTACAGCGGTGGGTGGTTTGACTTTCGTGGTGGAAGTCACCGATGACTTTGTGCATGCTTGCATGTTGGCGATGTGCTTGTTGTTGCGTTGTTTACTAAACAGCAGTTGCTGCACATACTTGCTGCACAATTTTGCTGTGTGTATTGCTGTACAAAGTTAGCGGCATGCTGCTGCTGCTGCTCCTCAGTGCATGACGCATGGCGTGAGGCATGGCATATGCCAGCCCTCTATTCAAACGTTTGATGCTTTGGCAGTGATGGAGCTTTGTGGCCACTGTGCTCTGAGCAAAGCAACCTTGTTTGGCAGCGCATTGGGATTTTGCATACCAGCGCGGCTGGTGTGCTACCAAATGGTGGTGGTGATGGTTGTTGACTAAGCTATGTGGCCGTCATGGTGAACTGCTTGTTGCATTCGGTCTGTGCGTGTGTTTGTACGACTGCCTTACATCATTACATGCCGTGATGCATGGTCACTAAATATCTGGCAGCGTATTCAAGTTCATGCAAGTCAGATTGCATGTATGTATGGATGCATGGTTGGTCATCTTGTGATGTTGGTGTGGGTACAGGTTTGCACCCTTGTTGCATGCATGGGGAAGTGCTTGTTGCTATTTGCCTGGCGGTACAGTCACACAACTGCCTTGGATGTATTGCCTGCCGAAATGCATGGCCACAATGTTTGGCGCTTGTTTTGCTTCCTTGCAACTCAGCTTGATTAGACGTACGTCAACTGTGACTCATATGTATCTGATGGGGGCTTGTCTGACACACGCAACTTGTTGAAGCAGCTGGACTGAACCCTTGCCTATGCGTGCATTCTCCTGCAGAAAATATGCTGTTGACAAACGTATACTGTTGATGCGGGGAGCCTTGTTATATGGGCACTGCTGGTTCAGCCACAAGTTGTGCTGGGCTGCCTGTGGCTCATTGCCAAGGTTGATGGGCTTGGCTGCTTCAAAGGCCGTCTGAAAGGCACTGATACCATGTTGTGGCTGCATGTTGTTTTGTCGAGACTGCTTGCAAAACTGCAGAGCCGCCAGGTGGCAGTGCACCTGCTTGTTGCTGCTGCTGTTTGATGCACTTGGCTCCGTAGGGGCTACAGAGGTGGCCCGCTGCGGCTTTACATATGTGCCATGCTGCTTTGGCGTGTTGATGTGATGCCAGGGTTACCCAATTGTTCTCAATGCAACGGAGGTGTTCTGCACATAGCTGCATGTGCTTTGCCATGCATCAGTTCCACACAAATGTACCTTGGCACTGGATTGTTGGCTATTGCAGAATACCACCCACTGATCAAAGAAGCTTCACGAGGTTCAAAGGCACTGTTTGAAGAGCTGCAGAGTTGCAGTGCTCGCAGCTGTTATGCAGGGCTGAAAGGCTTGTCATTGGGCGCCCGCAGGTTGGAGGGATGCCGCTGGCACGTTTGACAGGTTTGTAACATAGGTAACATGCTGGTATGGCATGGCCGGGCCTTGAACTTGAGCACCAGGCATCTGCCGGAGGCAGCCTTGCTGCCGCGAGGGTGCACACGCGCCAGCCATGTACCACTGTAGACGCTAACTAGCGTAAATAGCCGCCCCATACTCTTGAACTGCCCAGCAAGCTCGCGTGTTACACGGATGGCCTGTGATGGGCCAGTTGATAGCCTACAGCCGCCAACATGAAAACGCCTTGAGCATGCAAGTGTGCGGAACGTGCACGTGTATGCTTCCACACAGCGTGGAGCACAACAGACTGCGATGCCCCCGTACCTTGCGCAACCACTCGCTGTTACTTGCGCCATACAAGTCCCCTTTCCCGCCCAACAGCTTGTGCATGTGTCACGTCACAGCTCTGGCATATTGATTCAAGAGCTGCTCAGCTGCATCCATGTGTGCTGCTGGCAGTGCTCAACTACAGTTGCATGCATTGGGTTTCAATATCAGACACGACAGCGTGTACAAGCTATCACTACTCAGTCAAAGATACTACAATCCGGGACAGCAAACTCATAATAGACTGGACACAACCACTGCTGCTCGCATGAGGCAAAATAGCCACAGCAAGTACAGCTGACGACGGTAAAACAACGTCAACAAGCATCTGTAGCTGCAGCAGTCACGCACACGCACAACTGAAGTGCTTTCCAAGACTGTCAACAGCTCTCTGCGCTGGTAATCTCAGTTGCATACCCCGCAGGACTGCTGCATGCTGGTCAAATGACTCATTCAAGCTGCAGTGTCCGTGCCAGCGCAGCTGCAGCTGCGAGTCACACCTTCAACTGCAGTGCTTTGCAAGACAGGCAACAGCTCTCTGCGCTGGCTCCTCAACTGCGTAACCCCGCGGAGCTGCTGCAGGCAGGTCAATAACTCATTCAAGCTGGTTGTCTGTGCCACGCCCCTTCAGCATTTGCAGCTGACAACAACGGTCCTTTGAAGCGCGTTTGACATGCGCTGTCAAATCATTGATGTGTTGAGTTGCAGCAGGCAAGCGGATTGAGTTTAGACCCGTGCACATGCCAGAAGCATGCCACCAGCAAACAAGGCAGGCACGCCCACACATGTCTTTGAGCTGATCACCTGCCGCGTAGCCGTGCTGTGCTAGTGATAATAGGCTATGCAAGGCTATCCACTAACAATGCTCTCGTACATCTCTTTGCAAGGTGATGCAACATGATGAATCCGTACGCAAGCCTGCTGTACATGCACAAACGTATGCATACCCTGCCAGCATCCTCACTTGCCCTGAGGCCCAAACTTCACACTCAGGCTGAACCCACTGCCCTTGTTAAGAGCAAATGAAAAAGGCAAGCTGAAACCCTTGCCCTTGCTGCTGACAGCAACAGTGGATGGTGCCGCAGCTGGCTTCGGAACAGCAGCAGCAGCAGCAGGAGTCTGGCGTGCAACAGAGGCAGCGCGCAGCGTTGCTGGTGCCACAGGATTGATGTTGAAGAAGTGCTGGGACAGCCACTTGGCTGTGCCTTTAGGGTGGCGTGCCAAGTTATTTTTAAGGTCGATGTAGATGATGCCAAACCGCTTCTTGAAGCCTGCGTGTGTAATAACAAGTGTTATAACAAACAGGGGCGGCAGCAGCAGGGGCAGAAGCAGCAGTTGAGCAGCAGGTGGCTGATGGGTTGACACGCATGTGGAATGTTGCTGCCATATATGCACACATAGGTATGCTGAGGCTCGTCAGCTTACTGCCTGTGCAGCAGCAGTGCCAGTGGCTGCATGCTTGGGTCGGCCGCGGGGTTTGATTGAACATGCGGCGTCTAGCTGTATAACACATGCTATCATGTCACATTGTTATGTCACATTCCACGTAACGCACCGTCACGCCACTCGAAGTTGTCCATCCAGCTCCATGCGTAATAGTTGCCAACGTTGACGCCATCCACGCTCTTGGCAAGGCACAGGTTGTCAAGGTAGGTCCTGTGAGCATGCCGGCAGCAGCAGTATCAGCAGCAGAGTCAAAAGCATCAACCTTGCTGCAGCCGGATGTGCATGTGATGCAACATTACTGCCCAACAGTGCACAATCTGTGGTGCAGCAGCCAGCTACAACTGTCAAAGAGCAAACGTTGAGCCAAAAACACTCACTTGTAGTAGTCCTGCCTGTCTATATCGTCCAGCACGGCCGGCAGCGGCTTCCACTCCTCATCAGGCCCGCTCAGGCCGTCCCCTCAAACTGACCAGCACGCCAAACTCAAAACACGCAACAACTGTAACCCTCAACAGTCGTGCCGGCTGCATCTGTGTCAGGCCGTCTCTGTTACAAAAGACACAGCACTGCCAAAATCAACTGCCAAAAACACTCACTTGTAGTAATCCTGCCTGTAAACGTCGTCCAGCACAGCCGGCAGCGGTTTCCAGTCCTCATCAGGGCCGCTCACGCCGTTCTCCGTGATCCAAAACTCGGGGCCGTTATAACGCTTCGCCAGCCACTGCAGAGTGAGGCGCAGGCCGTCTGGGGTCTTGAAGAGCCAAGGGGCGTTGGAAGGGATGCCGGGAGAGATGAATTGGCCGCCAGTGTTGGCTCCCACGTCATATGTCTGCAGGACGGGCAATAAGCAGCGGGGGTAGTGATATGGTATCTGCTGGTACAGTGGCTGGTGTGATCTTTAGGTGTGCATTGGAGGGGATGCCAGGAGAGATGAATTGGCCGCCAGTGTTGGCACCGACGTCGTATGTCTGCGGATGAGCACACAGCAAGAAGTGTGTTAAGTGACCGGCTGAGTTTGGTGACATATTTGAGTTTTACTGCAAGGCGGGCGTTGGAGGGGATGCCGGGAGAAATGAACTGGCCGCCCGTGTTGGCACCGACGTCATATGTCTGCAGGACAGGCAATGTACAACGGGAAATATTATATAAAAACCTGTTTATTTTAGTTGCATATTTAATCTTGAGGCGTGCGTTGGAAAGGAAGCCTGGGGAGATGAATTGGCAGCCCGTGTTGGCGCCGACATCGTACGTCTGCAGGGTGCAAAAACAGGACGGCGAGTTTAATCTGCTGCTTGCTTGGGGAAGCGATATATACTGATTGCCAGGTTGACCCAACATTATACCGCAACAAATTGTAAACTCACCAGATCCTTAGATGACCCGGAGGCTGGTGCCACACGTAGCAGCCGCAGTAGAAGTTCATGCTGAAGATAACATAAAAATGTATAGCAATGTAACAACATATGTAACAAAACTCACCAGCTCCTTGGGTGAGCCAGGGGCTGGCGCTCACACGTAGTAGCCGCAGTAGAAGTTGACGCTGAAGAAGTCAACAAAGAAAGACAAAAAGTAACATGTTATGTCACTCACCAGCTCCTTGGGTGAGCCGGGGGCCGGGGCCCACACGTAGTAGCCGCAGTAGAAGTTCACGCTGAAAAAGTCGATGGTGGTGGCCCGCAGCAGCTTGCTCTCCTCGGCCGTGAACTTGGGCAGCAGGGCGCCCTGGGTCTCCTTCATAACCTGTAGAGACAGCAGCCGTGGCGGCGGCAACATGCGCGCTTATCATGATTAAGCCCAACATGATTAAGCCCAACATAAGTTCTGTCACTTTCAGACACATGCAGACATCTCCTCGCACAAGATGTGCATGGACGTATGTGTTGATGCCTGCAACATAAAAGCTATATGCTGTCAGCAGGTCCCACCGCAGGGTAGTCTAAAAGGTATGGCTGATCTGTCACACAAGTCTGCATGAGATGTGTGATCCATGAAAGCTGAATTATGTATGTATATGTACTGTTATCAGCGCTGCTCACCGCAGGGTAGTCTCCAAAGTACAGTGGGTCTGCCATCCAGGCATACTGGAAGACCATGAAGTTCTCGGCAGCAGCCACATCTGCAGCAGACAGCAGCAGCAGCAGCAGCAGCGGCAGCGGCAGCAGAGAATGGGCATCATGGCTTGTACTAAATTGCTGTGCAGGCGGCTGGTGGTGCCCTGGAAGCAGCTGAGGTGGTGATCAACAATCAAGGATTTGCAAGTAGTACTCATGAGCAGTAGCAGCAGCAGCAGCAGCAGCAGCATCGTTGGCCTCACCTGCGGGGTTGTTGGGGTCCTTGGGGTAGCCCCACTTGCCATCCAACGCAATGCTCACACGGCCCTTCTGGGCAGCATACTTGGTCCTGCAAAGCACACAGCACGGAGGGTCACATCAGGCAGGGGCCATGTCACAACCTCTGCACAGCTGCATGAAGAGTGTCGGTGCTCACACGGCCCTTCTGGCCAGCATACTTGGTCCTGCATCACATGCAGCTTGGAGGTACTGCGGGCATGTCAAGCAGCAGGCGCTCATCAGCATCAGCCATCACCATCAGAGTTGCTGACGCCTGTAGCTCTGCCCCAGGTCCCATGGCTGGTGTCAGCATGTCGAGTACAGCTGATTGCTACATCTGGACCCCCATTGCAGCCGCACAGAAACACCTGTACAGCTGCAATGTCTTGGCATGTGCCAGCAGCACGACGCTCCAGGTCCCATGGCTGGTGTAAGCACTAAAACAACGCATATCCCTACATCTGGCCCTTCACAGCTGCACAGACACGCACCTGTACAGCTGCATGGTCTTCGCATGTGCCAGCAGCACGTTGTGTCCGCAGGTGTACTTTGCCCCCAGGCCCTTGTTGGCCTGCGGCGCAAACACATCCACCTGGTAGCCAAGCTCGCAGATTGAAATGACCTCGTTGAAAGTCATCCACTGGTCCACAATGTCACCCAGATGCTTAAAAAGTGTGTCGGCATAGTACAGGAAGTCCTCCTGGATCTTAAGGGACAGGAAGCCGCCATACTCGTCCTGAAGCACTTGCGGCAGGTCCTGCAGCAGCAGCAGCAGCAGCGATGCACATCATGTCACCCAGATGCATGAAATGTGTGTCGGCATAGTGCAGGAAGTCCTCCTGGATCTTTGGAGATAGGAAGCCGCCATAACTGTCCTGCGGCACTTGGGGCAGGTCCTGCAGCAGCGGCAGCAACAGCAGCAGCAGCAGCAGCGCGCCATGCATACGCTTGAACTCCCAAGAAATTCACCAACAACAGGTTTCATGCTGCCAGCCCCTGACTGCCATCACCATCAATGCTTCCACCACTGCTGCCGCCCTGGCTGCCAAAGGTGTGACGACCACCCTGGCTGCCGGCCTGGCTGCTGCTGCTGTTACTTTTGTTGTTATAACAACCGTTCAACTGGTTACTCGGCTCACCCAGTGGTACATTGTCACTGCGGGCCGGATGCCTGCTGCCAGCAGTGCCTTGATGAGGTTCCTGTACCAGTTCACACCAGCCATGTTGACAGCACTGCCCGCAACACCAGCTGGGATGATGCGCGTCCAGGCGACGGACAGCCTGCAAGGTGCAGCAGCAGCAGCAGCAGCAGCATCACAAACGTCAACAGCTGGGCAGTGAATGGCGCAGCTGCATGCACCACCAACAGTGCTTTCACCAGTTGCCTCCCATCCCACTCTTGCCCAACACGCGCGCGCGAGTCAGCAGCAGCATGGGAACATATGTAAAGTTGCAGTGCATGTGTCATTGTGATAGCAGTGGCGGCTCTGACACTGCTGTCAAGGGGTCCAGCCAAGGGGTCCTGCCTCTAACTTGGCATCGGCTGCTTGCCTGTGATTCTTCAAGCCCAGCTGCTTCATCAGCATGTGACAAACAGCATCAATTGGCACATTGACAGGCAGCCCTTTCACTACACTCCTGCCACTGTGGCAGCACCAGCCGCTTGCCTGTAGTTCTTCACGCCCAGCTGCTCTATCATATCGGTACAAGTGACAGGCAGCCTTTTCACTACAGCCAAGGAGTACTAGCTCTATGGTCACACATCCGCTGCTTGCCTGTAGTTCTTCACGCCCAGCTGCTTTATCAGCATGTGAGACAGCTTCAAATGGCACAAGTGACAGGCAGCACCCGTTCACTACAGCCAAGGGGTACTACCTCTATGGTCAACTATGGTCAACACCAGCTGCTTGCCTGTAGTTCTTCACCCCCAGCTGCTTCATCAGCGTGATGTCCTCCGCCCAGCGGTTGTACATGTCACACGCCACGTCACCAGTGGTGTTGTCCGCAATCTTGCCTGCAGCAGCAGCAGCAACAGCAGCAGGATTGGGCCGCATGCTATAAAGTTAGCGGGTGGCATGCAGCAGGCTGCTAAGACTGCCAGCCACAGCAGGAGCGGCAGCAGCCACCTCCTGTGACACTGCTGTGAGTGGCCTGCTACTTTCGTGATTCGGCGTGAGGCGCGCACTTACATGCACAGCTGCTGCATTGGATGCGGCAGCAAGGAGTCTAGTACAATGTCCGGGCTCATCACTTTCAAGAGCAGCAAGCGAGCAAGCTGCTAGGCTGCATGTGTCTCCAGGGACAGGTAAAAGAGAGCACAGCTGTAGGCTGCTGTAGCTGCTGTAGCAATGCCATCCTGCTCTGCCTGCACACCTGGCGACTGTGCAAGCGTATCCCAAATAGAAGGGGACTTGCCATCAGCATCCCATCCGCCTTCTACCTGCGGTTTTTTGAAGCATGGTGCCAAGAGCAACGGCAGCAGCAGGAACATCAGCGCACAACTGCAGGATGATGTGTTCGTTTTGCCGCCATGGTATTGATGGCGGTTGCGCAATGATCTGCTGCTGGCTTATGCTGCAGACTCTCGATAGGCAGCTGCCCTGAACTGCACTGTGCATCACTTGGACCAGCATGCACTGCAATGTTCTACATCATCATGCAACAAGTCAACTAACTGTCACGGCTGCAGCAGCAGTCAACGAACTCTCACTGCTGCTGCTGCTGGATGCATCGCCCATACCTGATATGCAGATGTTGCTGTGCCCCAATTGATGGTGTTGCGGACTGCTGCAGTGCAAGCATCAGGTGCCTGGAAGCAAAATGGCATAAACAGCAGCATGTCGACAGTTCGTTTCAGTGATGCCTGCTATTGCGTAATGCCGCTCGCCCGTGCAAAGCCGTGAGACTATCGTAATCTATACACATAACCAACCATCTTCACAAGGCGCTGGTAGCGTCGCTGTGTGCAGAGTTCCACAGTAGGCAACTACAGTCAGTTCGCGCTCAAAAAGGCCCTTGACTGCTCGCTGCTCACCGGTGACAGTGCTGACACAGTCACAAGCATAAAAGCAACAAAGCAGGCGATCCTGCCTCCGGCATATCGCTGGCGCTCCATCCTCTGTCCGAGATGGCCTGTCTCGATGGTGGGGTGTTTCAGCACATATACTGTATATTATCACAGGCAGGTAAGAAAGAACTTTAGTAGATGGGTGATCGTGCAGTGAGGTGAGTTGCAAGAAGAAAAAAGAGTGTCACTGTCTGTCCATACAAAACAACAAAGCCTAGACACGCGGCAGTGAAACCGATCCCAGTATTATATCATTCATTTCCAAACCAACTTGTTTCAGGCCACTTCTGCGTGTTTGCCGCAGTCAGCGGTACGGTCTACGATGTGGACCCTACCACATGCAGAGCATGTTCCCTCACCTTGACCCAACTACAGCTGTAGTGGACTGAGAAGCCAAGCAGCACGGATAACGCATCGTCTACAAATAAATACATTAATCGATGCTTGGATTCCTTATTTCACTGGTCACCATGCCAGTCAATGGCACTGCAGTGGCACCACATGTACATGTCGGGCGGTGCAGCGGCGTGCTTGGCTATGCCTCTTGATGTAGGCTGCCTGCGCTGTCAAAACATGCGTTTGAACAGGTCAAACACAAGCATGCACCTCCAATCATTGCTCCAACTCATGTCAGGGTTTGGCCACCTTCGCAGCCTGCCGCAGCTGCGGCCGCAGCCTGCCGGCGGGGTGGGTGTTGATGGACAGCCTACCCTGTATGACTGCTCCTGTACCTGGTACCTTCTGTCTGTGACATTTGTGTACCGGGGCTTAAAAACAGTAGTTGAGTTGCTGCAATGGAAGAGGCATGCTGCTGATGAATCGGCTGACTGGGCTGCCAGCAGCAAGGGACGCATCTGACGTGGCTAGAAGTTGAGCAGGCATCTATGTGTCTCTGGCCGCTGTGCTGGTGTCTATGAGCCGTAAACTATCTCGAACGTGTATATTGGTTCAATTCGGCCCGTTCGACCAAAGCGAGGCAGTTCTAACGCACGCCCACCACCATTCGCCCAGAACTCGCCTGCTCATCGCGCAGTACTGTTGAACACACCTTGTGTGCATTTGTGGTTCAATGAAACGTATTTCTAGCACATGCGCGTCACGAGGAAGGCTGGTGAGGCACCAGCGGATGCACTCTTTGGCACCAGCGTACAAGCAAACGCTGTGATATATTCAGCCCGTTCCGCACCTTTCTTGTGCCTCACTTGCAATCCGCATAACCTCATGCGCCTATGAAGCGGCAATCAGGCTAGTTGGCAGTGAAACGAGCGATTGCCATTTTCACAGGCTGGCATGCTGATCACATGCCTGCTGCACTGCTGCTGCACCATGCTCTCTGCCTGAGCAGGTTCCTGCAGCCAGGAGCCTCGGGCGATTGAAAGTGTTACGTGTCAGCAACGCTTTCAAGCGGCCAGTGGTGCAGCCGCCTGTTGTGACGCCAGAGGAGAAGACGCTGCAGTCAGTGGTGGAGACTGGCATCAGGTGAGGCCTGGCAGCAGCTGCAGCAGCAGCAGCAGCAGCAGCAGCAGCAGCAGCAGCAGCAGCATGCTGCAGTCAAACTGGCTATGTGGCAGTTGTGCAACTCGACTGTACAGCTGTAGCACCATCACGTTGCTGCCTGCCTGCCTGCTCGCTGGCAGCTCCGTTGCCCTGCAAGCAAGGAAACTCTGCCATAGCACAGCTTGCCAAGTTGCAGGTGACCTGAGCTAGCCAGCGCTGTCTAATTCCTCTAGTGTGGTATAGTTGGCAGAACTTCAATCCACACAGCTACTGGCGCATGTAGCTGCACGTGCACTCCTTGGGCCTTGCCTAAGCTGCCGCATTCTGCGCTGCGCCCCATGCCCTGGTTGCAAAACACTGCAGGGGCAGCATCGCCATGGCAGCAGCCTACGCCCTGCACCTCAACCTGTTTTCACACTTGCATTTCGAAGCCAGCCACATCTTGATAGGCATTCAAGCAGCTACTCCTTGCCTTGCAATGGAAGCAGCACTACTGATGATCAGCAGCAGCCTGCCAGCCACCAAGCAGGCCAAACCAGCAGCAGCAGCAGCAGCAGCAGCAGCTGGGCCTGGCCTGTCTGCAGCAGCAATGCAGGAAGCAGTCGAGTATGTGTACCTGCACAACATGCGGTACAGTTTGATTGGTGCGGCGGGCGGCATGCGCAGGGCAATGCTGGAGGCGGGAGCGCAGCTGAGTGATGACTTGCTGGCTCGTGGAGTACTGCTTGGCTGCAGCAGCGCCTGGCTGGCTGCAAGGTGAGCATATAGAGATTTATAAAGCAGCAGCAGCAGGCTGCAATGAGCAGTGGCCGTGTTGAGCAGCTCCAGCAAACAACCAGCAGTGCTCCTGCATTGCTGTGTTGTCGCTAGCACAGTGTTGTTGCTGCTGATTAACGATCTGCTGGCTTGTGGAGTACTGCTTGGCTGCAGCAGCGCGTGGCTGGCTGCAAGGTGAGGCGGTGTGGAGTTGAAGGGAACAGACTTTTGTACAAGGTTATCATAGTAGAGAAAGCAGTTGTTGATGAGCAGTTGTCAATGTTGTGGAGCGGCTGCAGCCAGCAGCCAGCACTGTGATGTTGCACCATCACAACCGTCATTCCTCAGACATGCACCCTGCTGCTGCCACCTTGCTGCTGCCACCTTCTTTCTGCTGCTGGACAGGTTCACGGAGGCTGGAGTGTGCGAGCAGCCGCTGCTGCTTGGAGCAGCCCCTGCAGCAGCAGGCAGCGCATGCGGCCTGGGATCTGAATGGCTGGCAGCAGCAGCCATCTGCTGCATGATTGCAACCCGCTACGACTTCCATTCCAAGACCAAGACCACCAACCTACAGCAGCAGCGGCAGACGGCGGCTGCTGAGGCCGCTACAAAGAAGCAGCTGCTGCGCTACGAGCCAAAAGCAGTGCAGGAAGCTGCGGCAGCAGCGGCGGCTGCAGCGGCAGCAGCAGCAGCAAGTGACCCAAACTTCGCATCATATCTGAGTTCAGCAGAAGAAGAAAGTGAAGAGTTAGTGGCAAAGCTGGTGCATGGTTGGCTTGGGGCTCGCTTTGTGGTGGGCCAGGCGTCCATGTTTGCTGCGTTCATAGCAACAGACAACCTGCTGGCCTCGTTCGCTGCTGGCCTGGCAATGACGCTGGTTGCTAATGCATGCTGCGAGCGGTACTTGCGGCTCAGCACATGAGGCGTTGCAGCCATGGCAGCAGCAAGAGCAGCAGCTGACCTGACTCTGCATCAAACCTGGGTTCAGCAGAGGAAGAGAGTGAGGAGTTAGTGGCAAAGCTGGTGCATGGCTGGCTGGGGGCTCGCTTTGTGGTGGGCCAGGCATCCATGTGTGCTGCGTTCATTGCAACAGACAACTTGCTGGCTTCTTTTGCTGCTGGCCTGGCGATGACGCTGGTGGCCAATGCATGCTGCGAGCGGTACCTGCGGCTCAGCACGTGAGGAGCTGCAGTCATGGCAGCAGCAGCAGCAGCGGCAGGCATGGCACTGGTACCTGCAGCACAGCAAGTCAGGTGCGTGAGCAGCTGCAAGCATTGGGAACGCAGCAGGAGGCACAGCAGCTCGCTTTGTGGTGGGCCCGGCGTCCATGTTTGCTGCGTTCGTTTCAACAGACAATTTGATGGCTTCATTAGCTGCTGGCCTGGCGCTGACGCTGGTTGCTAATGCGTGCTGCGAGCGCTACCTGCGGCTAAATATGTGAGGAGCTGCAGCCATGGCAGCAGTAGCATCAGCAGCAAGCATGGCAGCGGCGGCGGCAGCAGCAGGCATAGCAGCGGTACTTGCGGCTCCGCACGCGAGGCGCGGCAGCCATGACAGCAGCGGCAGCCGGCATGGCAGTGGCAGCAGCAGCAGCCGGCATGGCCGCGGCAGCAGCAGCAGCACTGCTGGCAGCAGGCTAGCAGCGGTACCTGCGGCTCAGCACGTGAGGCGCGCCAGCAGCTGCAAGCGCCGTGGCAGCTGCAGCAGGCAGCAGCTGCAAGCATCATAGCAGCTGCAAGCATCATAGCAGCTGCAGTGGTTGAACAAGCATATGTTTGGCTGCACAGCTGCGAACGGTGAGCACGGCTATGGCTGCTGCCGCATGCTACTGGCTGTGATGCTGCAATGCAGTTGTGCACAGACAGGCCTGCTTTGGGTTTGCTTTTGCCTCGACGCAGCAGCAGCGCATGCTGCAGCTGTTGGACAAGGTTGGAGTCTTGTTGCTGTGTTGGTGTGCGGTGATGTGTGTACTTTGGATACACCGTGACTGACGGAAACAGGCACAGCACAGCATTGTGCTGGCATTCACTTGTGTACCGTTGATGTGGTCACAGGATGTATATTGCCACCTGACGCAGGGACCCATATAACTGTAGTATGACGGATTGTGCGACTCCATGGTTGTATCTGGCTCAGTATCACTCGTGATCATTTGTGCACCGGCTCACCCGGCAATGACTGTACAGTACTAAGATGCCCAATTTTGTGTCTGTCAGAGCATCTGTATGCCTCTTGTGACTTGCAGCGTGACCTGCAGCCTGTGCATCAATGAAAGCTAACCAGCACCACGGTACAACAGCCTGTTATTCTTTGTACTATGCCAACTGGTTTGATTTACGCTGCTGTGGCTGATAACTACTAGCTATTAGGCGATGTGGGGGTTGGGACCTGTTTTGCATGCACGACATAGTTGTGAGATGTTTTCACATGTTTGCAGCGCCGCGGCACGTTACCCGCCAACTCTGTCGGTGATATCATGGTGGTGTGAGTCCTCTGTGACCTATTCTTCATGGCTGCTGCCATTCTACGTGACAAGTGCTGGGATCAAGCAGTGTGTGTGCAGTGTAACTATGTGTTACTTTGCTCGGTGGCACCACCCTCAGATGCCAGCCAGTGCACATGTTGCGGCGCAGTGCTGTTCAGCTTTGCAGGCTGTTCAACAGCTCAGTGAGCTTCACATGGCGCTGGTACCAGTCGTTGAATTCATTTCGTTGATGAAATGAGCAGCACTGGTGGATGTTCATCAGAAGGTTTGCATCCCGTTCCTTATGTAGCTTGAAGTTCAAGCCTTGAACCTCCCTAGACGGCCTTGTGTGTAACAGTTATATGCGCAATGACGTCATGTATCATTGCCTTCCATGCAGACTGCACACCTTGATCTGAGGCAGTTCAATGCTGCACAACAAGCATGCCGCGCGTGGCCGCAAGATGCCAATGTATACGGCAGTTTGCGATCATGATGCCCCTGACTCAATTCGAATGAAACCATGACAATTCCCGCCCAAAATCGCGCCCAACATCTCACAGAAGCCACTGCATGAAAGGGAGCTGCGCCGTGTGGATGGGTGCAGTAGCCGATTCAGAAATTTTCACATCATGCGGTGCATAGTGGCTTGAGCCGCAGTCTGATTCTGCTTGCACTCTGGTTCTGCTTGCACAACTAAACAATCAGCCGGCCGGCTGACAAGACAGGTGTGGTCAAACAGCATACGGCAAACAATGTTCTCAAAGACATACACCATCAGGGAGGTCAAATCACCAGCATGCCACTGACACGGCATGCTTTCGTTTCAATAGGTCACAGCATGTCCGCAATTCAACCACCTTATTCTCATGGATCAAATGAGGATGGCAACACACCACAAGCGGCGCCACCGTGACCGTAACAAAACCGTGGTTGGTCAAGTCATGTGCTAGTGCCGTCATGCAGTCATGTACATCATGCCAGCTGGGGGCGGAAGATCCAAGCACAAAACGCTACTTTGCTGTTAAGCAATGCTACAAAGCAATGCTACAAAGCAATGCTACAAAGCAATGCTAAAAATCAATAACAAAACATAGTCAATGTATCAAATGCCATGCTACTGGGGGTTACGCGTGTGCATTGTCCGGCCTGCAAATCCACACCACAGGCGAGTTGATCACGCAAAACAAACATCATGAAATGTTTTCATGCTATTGGCGGTTAATCGCCAACTTCGCAAAACCGCGCAGCTTTTGCGCCATGCGCAGCTCTTGAGTCCAAGCATGCCGGCTGACACATGACTGTGCAGCTGCTGCACACATGAAGGATATTGCACTCTGGCCTAACTCGCTGCGTTGGGCCCTCACCAGAGACACACTACACACCAAGCGCAGCCATCCGAGGATTCTGCTGGACGCGGCCAATGCGGCTCGCATAGGCAGAGGCTCAGCATGTGACCTTGCCCTGGTTGGCTCAGCACGCCAGCTTGCTCCAGTTAGCTCAGCACGGCACCTTGGCCCAGTCAAAGTCCATGTTGCCGCGCTTGAAGTTGACGTCGCCAGAGTCAAGCGGCTTGAAGGTGCGCTCGTAGTCAAAGTCAAACCTGGGCAGCAGCAGCAGCAGCAACAAGCGTCATTCCATGGACTATAAGTTGAACTGTAATCTGGAGCATGTTTTGGCAATACGGCCAGAGGAAGCGCAGCTCATTGTGTTCATTACGCATACGATTGACATGCAATGCTTGTGTGCAGCAATGGGTCCCCTACAGTCGTGCTGCCTGCAACATACTTGGCATGCCTTGGCGGCTGCACCAGATGCTACAACAGCAGCTGACAACTGACAGGTCGCCACTCACCTTCCCTCTCCCTTTTCATCCATACGCCGCGCCACTATGGTCTTGACATTCAGCACATTCCTGATCTTGATGCACTCGCCGCACTGGATGCCTGTCTCCGGCCCTGCAGCGATCCAGCCGTACTGCTTGAAGAACTCAGAGTCGGAGCTCTTGCCCTCTAGGGGGCACATGCAGTACAGGTTCTGCACATTGGGGTAGCCGGGGTGGCTGCCGCGTTGAGTCTGCAGCAGCAGCAGCAGCAGCAGCAGCAGCAGAGCTGGTGACGCAAAAAAACAATACAGCTGCTCGTGCCAAGTAGTTGCTATCTCATCACAGCATTGCACTCCACAACACTGCTCAGTGCACCTGTTTCAGCAGGATCCCGCAGCTTCACAGCTGTCAGGCATTCAGCTGATGATGCTTCTGGCAATCACTTGTGTTGCACAGCATTGTGACCTTGCTTCAGCTACTCACCCTGCCATCTGGGAAGTTGGCGTTGTCATAGATCTGCCAGCAGCAAGACAGCGGCAGCAGTAACGGAAGTGGACATCATCTAACGATCATTCAATCATGTGCTTGCTGACATCAGAAACTTTGAAGCTTGCAAACATCAGATACGTAGCGCATGCAAACACGCACCTGCGCGTGCCAAACAGATCATGACAAACACATAGCAGACTGCCACCTGCCTCTCCAATAGGCTGTCCACTTCAAAACACATGCAAAATCCTGAGCAAACTGCTGCACGCCTGTCTGACATGCAGCCTGCACTCACATGGTAGTTGGCGTTTGACCGCTTGTTCAAAGCCACATTGCCACCTGCACAACGGCAACAGGCAATCAACTTCGAAGGTTACCATGCAGAACCACGTCATTCTGCACAAGCGTACCATGCAAACGCTTTCCAAACAGAGCGTGCACGTTTAAGCGGGCAGTTGACAGCACATGCTGGCACGATTGCTGCAGCAGTGCTTGCTGCAGCACTGCATGGCACACTGTGCATCTGCCAGTGCGTGACAAAGTGATCCAATGCATCGCCACGCACCCGCAGTAGGATCTTGTGTGCCAGTAACAGGGGCATCTTTGGTGCCGCTAGCAGGGGCATCTTTGGTGCCGCTTGCAGGATCATCCTTGGTGCCGCTTGCAGGAGCATCCTTGGTGCCGCTTGCAGGAGCGTCTTTGGTGCCCTAGCAGGGGCATCTTTGGTACCGCTTGCAGGAGCATCCTTGGTGCCGCTTGCAGGAGCATCCTTGGTGCCGCTGGCAGGAGCGTCTTTGGTGCCGCTTGCAGGAGCGTCTTTGATGCCGCTTGCAGGAGCGTCTTTGGTGCCGCTTGCAGGAGCATCTTTGGTGCCAATGGATGGAACATTTGTCGCGCCACTGGAGGGAGCGGTTGCTGCCGCAGGGATGTTTGCTTCGCCGCTTGCAGGAACAGGCCCTGCAACAGGAACGGTTGCTGCCACAGGGATGTTTGCTGCAACAGGAGCGGACTCTGCGCCACTGGCAGGAATAGCTGCAGCGCCTGGGACATTTGCTGTGGCAGGGACGTTTGCTGCGCCACTTGCAGGAACCGTTGTTGTGGCAGGAACATTTGCTGCGCCAGGAACAGCTGCTGTGGCGGGGACATATGCCGTGGCAGGGGCAGCTGCTGCACCAGGAAGAGTTACAAAGCCAGGCACTGCTGCGAAGCCAGCAGCAGCCACTGCGCCAGAGAGGTTTGCTGTGGGTCCATTCTGCCACTGCCCAAACTGCTGGGGCTGAGCAGAAACACGCTGCTGGTGATTGTTGTGATCATCATGGTGGTCCTGATCATGCTTTTGGCGCTCTGCTTCATTTCCTGCAAAGTCTGGGAGCCCGGGAAGGTCACGCGGCCATTCGGGCTTGCGACCTTGGCAATGGAACAGCAGCAGCAGTTGCAGGGTTGCAGGAAAGTCAGCAGCAGCCTGCGCATGGATCAATTTACTGGCCATGGCATGCTGCTTGCTGGGTTGTGGCACGCTGTTGCCAAGCTAAGACACCATGATGATGCTAGCTGGCCGGCCAGCATAGCATGCTGTTGTATATGCCATGCTGTGCTGTTTGCTGAGTCATGGTCTGCTGTTTGCTGGCCCACGCCATGCTGCATGCTGGTCTATGGCATGCAATCTCCAGGCCCATATTATGCTGCTTTCTGGTCCATCGCAGGTTCTTCGATTGGTCCAAGGCATGCTGCAATAGCCGAGACTGCTGGCAGAGCAGGGCCCTGTTGCAACTTACTGTCTGCTACACCAAAGTCCCTGGCTGCCAGCGCCAGCTGACACAGGGCACCTCCACAAATAAAGACCAGAGGGAGAGCGTAGAAGAGTTTCTTTGCCATGGTGTAGCACTGCTTGGCAGACGGCGAAGGTAATCGGCAGTGGCAGTCTGCAGGAACAGCAGCAGTGAAGGGTCAGCACAGCAGCGTGCCGCCAGAGCCACTCGACTTAGCATGGTTGGACTAGGATTGAATCTAAATGACATTGACAGCAGCTGTAAGTACGCTCAATGGTGCCTTTGCGAGTTTGTGCTGTTCCCGCCAAACCCACCTGTTGTTTCCCCACCAGATCAGGGCAGAACGTAAAGAAAGTGAGTACCACGCCTGATGCTTTGCTCGCGTTTACATGCCATCACGGTTGAGGCCCGTGTCTGTTAATCTTGTAGCCGATGGCAGGTGGGAACCTTGGATTTTATGCCGTGGCGAGAAGGGAGGCCGGGTGACCACACGCGAACCCTGCCGGGCCCTTATAATCAAGAAATTTGGTCTGCTGTGCTGGGTTTGGTCTTGCTGCAAAGCTGCAATCGTCCGACTCATGTTCGCAGTCTGACGCCTTGCTGGCAGTCACACATGGAGGTGTGCTGGCACCAGTGGATTTTGATGCAGGGCAACATGCCTGTGTTCAAATAACACGTTGGCACCTGCACAAAGCGACCGTGATGTTGAGCAACGTGCAGGTTGAGCTGACTGCCAGGGTAGCCAGTGATGGTTGACTCTCTTACATGTGCCCCACGTCAGGTAGCCGCCACAAGCAAACACTGTGCTTGCGCGATCCTGCAGCATGCACAAAGTAACACAACGGCATCATGTGGCTAGCATGCACTGAACACAGAGCTTGCAGCTGAACCCACCGCAGCACATGCCTTGCTGCACCTGCACTTAGCAACTCATCAAATGAGTCATGATCAGGACACCAGCCACCAGAAGAACACGGCAATTGTGACGCTGCATGCTCTCAACAATCCACAAGCACTGCTTGCTGTTGTTTGCAACCACACCATGTGCCCAAGGTCATGCCACTGCTGCTGATACATCGGACCACAGACTATGCCGACCCTGCGCCTGCTGCTGCTGCTCCTACACCATCCTGCTGCTGCTGCTGCTGCTGCTGTGTTGGCAGCAGCAGCTCGTGCAGCTCAAACTTGGTGAGGCACTGCGGCGCAATGGCTGAAAACACATTGGCGGCTGCCTCTGCATCTTCGTAGCCCGCCACTGAGGTGGGCGCGCCTGCTGCTGCCAGCTGCTGCATACTGCCCTCGCAGTGCTTGGTCTCCCGGATGATCACAGGCTGCGCCACATCCAGCCTGCAGGACAACAGCAGCAGCGACGCTTGTTGACAGAAAGATGAGCAAGTTGTGTTGGGCAAGTGACATGCAGAAGCAACTGCATGACTCCTTCAAGACGGCAATGCATCCGCTTCACTGAGTTTAGTGTTTCTTGATGAAAGCCATACTTCCATACTGCAGCTGGCGGGTGGTGATCTGTGATACTCCATTGCACGCATGCAGTTCCGTGCTTTCTGACATGGCTGCACCACGCAAGCGGGCAACTCTGCGTTTGACGAGCTGAGCTAGACAAATGCGGCGGTTGTTGCCAACCAAATACAGTAGCCTCAAACCACCAGCTCACCTGCAGAGGTGGCGCACCTCCTTCAGCCGCACCAGGCAGCCGTCCACACTCCAAGACACCAACATGAAATGAAAACATCGACACGCAACCAGTGGCCGCCTAACCCGCAGAAGCTGCGCGCCTCCCTCAGCCGTCCACTGTCCAAAGCAATGACTCATTGCTCGACATAAAGGGAACAAAACAAACCAGCGGCACTGCCACCTGCAGAGGTGGCGCACCTCCCTCAGCCGCACCAGGCAGCCGTCCACACTCCAGGACACCAACATGAATGAAAAGCATCAGCACGCAACCAGTGGCCCCCTAACCAGCAGAAGCCGCGCACCTCCCTCAGCCGTCCACTGTCCAAAGCAATGACTCATTGCTCGACATAAAAGGAACAAAACAAACCAGCGGCACCGCCACCTGCAGAGGTGGCGCACCTCCCTCAGCCGCACCAGGCAGCCGTCCACACTCCAAGACACCAACATGAATGAACCAGTGGCCCCCTGACCAGCAGAAGCCGCGCACCTCCCTCAGCCGTCCACTGTCCAAAGCAATGACTCATTGCTCGACATAAAAGAAACAAAACAAACCAGCGGCACTGCCACCTGCAGAGGTGGCGCACCTCCCTCAGCCGCACCAGGCAGCCGTCCACACTCCAAGACACCAACATGAATGAAAAACATCAGCACGCAACCAGTGGCCCCCTAACCCGCAGAAGCCGCGCACCTCCCTCAGCCGTCCACTGTCCAAAGCAATGACTCATTGCTTGACATAAAAGGAACAAAACAAACCAGCGGCACTGCCACCTGCAGAGGTGGCGCACCTCCCTCAGCCGCACCAGGCAGCCGTCCACACTCCAAGACACCAACATGAATGAAAAACATCAGCACGCAACCAGTGGCCCCCTAACCCGCAGAAGCCGCGCACCTCCCTCAGCCGTCCACTGTCCAAAGCAATGACTCATTGCTCGACATAAAAGGAACAAAACAAACCAGCGGCACTGCCACCTGCAGAGGTGGCGCACCTCCCTCAGCCGCACCAGGCAGCCGTCCACACTCCAAGACACCAACATGAATGAAAAACATCAGCACGCAACCAGTGGCCGCCTAACCCGCAGAAGCTGCGCGCCCCCCTCAGCCGTCCACTGTCCAAAGCAATGACTCATTGCTCGACATAAAAGGAACAAAACAAACCAGCGGCACTGCCACCTGCAGAGGTGGCGCACCTCCCTCAGCCGCACCAGGCAGCCGTCCACACTCCAAGACACCAACATGAAATGAAAACATCAGCACGCAACCAGTGGCCCCCTAACCCGCAGAAGCCGCGCACCTCCCTCAGCCGTCCACTGTCCAAAGCAATGACTCATTGCTCGACATAAAAGGAACAAAAAACCCAGCAGCAGTGCCGCCTGCAGACGTGGCGCACCTCCCTCAGCCGCACCAGGCAGCCGTCCACACTCCAAGACACCAACATGAAATGAAAACATCAGCACGCAACCAGTGGCCCCCTAACCCGCAGAAGCCGCGCACCTCCCTCAGCCGTCCACTGTCCAAAGCAATGACTCATTGCTCGACATAAAAGGAACAAAACAAACCAGCGGCACTGCCACCTGCAGAGGTGGCGCACCTCCCGCAGCCGCACCAGGCAGCCGTCCACACTCCAAGACACCAACATGAATGAAAAACATCAGCACGCAACCAGTGGCCGCCTAACCCGCAGAAGCTGCGCGCCCCCCTCAGCCGTCCACTGTCCAAAGCCATGACTCATTGCTCGACATAAAAGGAACAAAAAACCCAGCAGCAGTGCCACCTGCAGACGTGGCGCACCTCCCTCAGCCGCACCAGGCAGCCGTCCACACTCCAAGACACCAACATGAAATGAAAACATCAGCACGCAACCAGTGGCCCCCTAACCCGCAGAAGCCGCGCACCTCCCTCAGCCGTCCACTGTCCAAAGCAATGACTCATTGCTCGACATAAAAGGAACAAAACAAACCAGCGGCACTGCCACCTGCAGAGGTGGCGCACCTCCCGCAGCCGCACCAGGCAGCCGTCCACTTGTCGCAACAGCACTTCTCGAACAGCAAGGAGCAAACACTTGTTTCACAAATAAAATCCAAGAAAACAGCAGCACATAACAAACAGCCGCCTCACCTGCAGAAGTGGCGCACCTCCCGCAGCCGCACCAGGCAGCCGTCCACGCGCAGCCAGAAGCGCAGCAGCACCAGCCAGCAGCGAGGCATCACCCGCACCTGAAGCAAGCAGCAGCAGCAGCAGCAGCAACAGTAGCAGCAGAGGCACAGGGACATCTTCAGATGCAGCGTTACCACTGTTGCATCAGACTAACAGCAAAATAGAAAAAAATTACGTTGTAACATAGACAGCGCACATGGGTGGTGTCCCACTGCCCCACCGGAATGGTGAACTGGCACACGCCGTTGGCGTCCAGCTTTGAACCACACAGCAACATCATGCACGGCATGTAACCTGAGATATGTCAGAACCAACAAGCTACACACTCACCTTGACGGTCAGCTGGCACACGCCATTATCATCCAGCTCTGATTCAAACAGCAACAGTTACAAAGCACGCAGAACAAGCAGTTGAACAGGGGTTTACACCCTACCGCCGCACCTTAACTGTCAGCTGGCACACACCGTTGTCGTCCAGCTCTGATTCATACAGCGGCACCTCGGCATAAAACAGGATGGGCTCATCCTTGCTCATCAGCATGCGGCGGTCGATCTGGCTGCTGCTGCGCTGCCACTGCGGCAGCTGCTGCTGCTGCTGCTGCTGCTGCTGGGAGGTGCTGGCGTCGGGTGCACTGCAAGCGGCGGCAGCTGGTGCTGCAGCAGCCACTTGCTGCTGCTGCTGCTGCTGCTGTTGTTCTGTTCCACTGTTGTTGCTGCTGCTGCCGAAGTGTGGTGGCGACAAGCTCAGGCTGCCACAATACGACGTCGTGTAGGTCCAGTCATACTCCAGAACAACTGCCTGCTGCTTTTCAATCTCCTGCAAGCGTGCCGCCTGCCACTCCCTCGCAAGGTTCACTTTCAGCGGCGGCAAATCATCTGCCTTCCACTGCTTTAGTGCATCTAGCGCATTAAATTGTAACACAACACCTGAGGCCTCATGCCTGAGCTGCAGGCTGCTGTTGCCAAAGCAGATCTCAGGCAGAGTGAGTACGCCTCCCAACTGCTCTGAATACTGATCCATGAGGCTGCTTCCTATGATGGGGGCTGTGCGGGCGGCCACGCTCCAGCCCCTTACACTGTATGACTCCTCATGCACGCGGCTGGCACGGGCAAGCGGCTCCATGCTGCTGCTGCTGCTGCTGCTGCTGCTGTTGGTGATGGTGGTGGTAGTGGTAGTGGTGGTGATCCGGTTGCTGCTGCGTTTGCTGCTGCTGGCGATAGGTTGGGCGGAGGGTGCTGGCTATGCAGCAGCAGCAGTGAGCGTGTTGCTGCTGAAGCGATACAGCTTACAGCTTCTTGGTGTGCACTGCAGCCTGCTCGTGCAGTGGCTGCGTGTGGATAATGCTTTTGTACTATATTTGATTGTAGATCAAGTGCATCTGCTGTATGTGAGGCCTGCAAGCGTGGAAGTGTTCCAATCAGTTTGGGGCAGAACAAGACAGCGTTGCTGCTGAACAGCACTGTTCATGTAGTGATCATCTACAGCCAAGAACATGTCAACAAAAACGGCGACTGAGAGCAGCACTCAGACGCAGGAGGCATTCGTGCAGCAGCGAGTTCAAGTTAGAACGTGCCATGTCACTTGCTCCTATACACCGAAGTCGCCAATGGCAACATTGAAACGATCAACAAACGTTTTTAGATTGGCCGATGAGCTTCTAGTTTACACATCAGCTTTCCAGCCACCTGAGTGACCCCAGTGCTTCTGCCCTCCCTCTGCTGCTCAGGATCCTTGCACCGCAGCGTCAACTAGAACCACTTGTGACGCGTTATTAAACTTCATCGCTTTAGTCGCTTTGCGTTATCGTCTGTAGACGCTGCGCACCAACAGCAGCACTGCAACAGCAGCAGCATAGGAGCAGCAGCAGCAGCAGCAGCAGTCACTCCACTGCACCACACCTCGAACATGTTCTGCAAGTGCAGTAAAAAGCAGTAGCATACACAGAGCAAACGTCTCTTGGCGGTCTCTGGTTCATAACAGCAGGCTGTAGCAGAAGCAGCAGGAGCAGCAGCAGCAGCAGCGGCAGCAGCAGCAGCCATGTCACTCGTGGGGCTGCTGTCATCCATGGCTCGCACACGCTCAGTGCCCAAGCGAGGGTGGAAGGTGGGCAGACTGTAGTTTCCTTTTGAAACTTGGGACGCAACGTTTGGCTTGGTGTAGCTTCAGCATTGCAGTATGCGCTTCGAGCAGGCGCAGATTCATGTCGGAGGCTGCAGCCATGCAGCATTGCTGCGGTTTGAGCAGCACCTGGCACCCGCTGTGTGCATTGCATTACCGCAGCTCACTTCACACCACTCGCCACAGGTGGTCACTGGCAAGCAGCAGCGCGAATTTGACAACATCACCACCTCACCTCACCACGCTAGGTGCCGACTGGGCGCCCTGCATGTGCTGCCTGCCAGGCGCAGTGCGCCTTTATCCCTCATTTCTGCAGGTGCTGACTGGCAAGCAAAGCGGCAACTTTGCAAGGGCACCACCTCAAATGACCGCAAATTGCACCAAACACTGACAATCACGCTGTGTATTGCACCCCACGGCTGCTGTTACCCAGGTGCTGACCGGCAAGCAGAAGCGCGACTTCAACAAGGGCAAGCGCGCCATGCAGGCAGGCTTCATGGACAGATACAAGAACTTTGTGCTGGTGCCGAGCATGCTGCCACAGTACAAGGTTCCAGAATTTCCGCTAGGCTTTGCTCTGAAGCCGTATGTAGCCCGCACAGCGCCTAAAGAAGGCGAGGAGAGACGGCGGAAGTGATTCAGCTGCGCAGTGGCAGCAGCTCTGAGCGAGTATACTGCAGGTGCAGCAGCAGCAGCAGCAGCAGCGGCAGCAGCGGCAGCACTCTTTGAGCGTGCTGGGCTGCCGCTGGTGGTGCCCAGCATGCTGCCGCAGTACAAGGTGCCGGAGTTCCCGCTAGGCTTTGCGCTGAAGCCGTATGTGGCTCGCACAGCCCCTAAAGAGGGCGAGGAGAGACGGCGGAAATGATGCAGCTGCGCAGTGGCAGTGATGGTGATTGAGTGGATCTTGCAGGCGCAGCTGAAGCAGCAGCAGCAGCAGCAGCAGCAGCAGCAGCAGCAGCAGCAGTGGCAGCAGTGTTGAGCATGCTGGGCTGCTGCTGGTGGTGCCCAGCATGCTGCCACAGTACAAGGTGCCGGAGGTCCTTCTGGGCTTTGCGCTAAAGCCGTATGTGGCTCGCACGCCTCCTAAAGAGGGCGAGGAGCGGCGGCGGATGTGATGCAGCTGCGCATTGGCAGTGATGGTGATTGAGTGGCAGCAGCAGCGGCGGTGGCGGCAGCAGCAGCGGCAGCCGCGGCGGCAGCAGCAGTAGCCGCTGCGGCAGCAGCAGCTGTGTTGCAGCGGCTATGCTCAGCGCTGAAGCCGTGTGGTTGGCAAAGCTCCTAAAGAGGGCGAGGAGAGGCAGCGGAAGTGGCGCAGCAGTGCAGTGGCATGACGTCGATAAAGTGGATCTTGCAGGCGCAGCAGCAGCAGCAGCAGCAGCAGCAGCAGTAGCAGCAGCAGCAGCAGCAGCAGCGGCGTCAGCATTATTGATCATGATGGGCTGCCGCTGGTGGCGCCCAGCATGCTGCCGCAGTACCAGGTGCCGGAGTTCCCACTAGGCTTTGCGCTGAAGCCGTATGTGACCCGCACAGCCCCCAAAGAGGGCGAGGAGAGACGGCGGAAGTGATGCAGCACCTTACACATGCAGCACCACGGCAGCGGAGAGCAGCAGCAGCAGCAGCAGCAGCAGCAGCAGCAGCAGCGATAACAGGCGCGGCTGCGGAGACCTTGTTGCAATGGCTCAGCTGTGCCTCAGCTTTATGCCGGGAGCACGAGAGCCTGCCAGTGAGGCAAGGAGGGCAGGCAGCGCTGATGCGGTGATGTGATGCGGCTCTATACAGCACAGCAGTGGCGACGCCGTACGCGACGCGCATGAAGCATAAGGTTTTCAGCCACTGCAGCTGCTGAGGCCCTGCAGTTGAGCAGGGACGGTTTGTTGCCCAGCACAGGGCCGACGCCACAGCAGCAATGGTGCTCATGCGCACGTAGCAGCACTGCAGGTTGTGGCGACTGCTGCGGCATGCAGCGCCATGAAGCATATGGGGCCTACAAGGGGCAGCAGGCTATGACACCGGGAGTGGTGTTAATCAAGGTATTCTTGCTGCGTTGCAGCAGCATGTGTGTCTGCCCAGGCTCAGCATTCCTGAGCAGGAAATGTGTGTGGCAAATAATGGGAGAAGTGGCGGGCAGGCTGAGTGCATTTGAGTGTTGCAGCTGCCAGCCTCGTGCCTTCGTCGTGGCACTTTTGGATGTTGGGGTGACATTTGCGACAGGGAAGCATGTACACGCCTTGTGTCCTCTTGCACCAGATGTTATGAAGCTGCTGCTTGAGCAGGCAGAGTTGCAACATAAAGTTGCACCGGCCGCGGCCTTGCTTATAGGGTCTGTCACGTGACACACCCTATAAGCAAGGCCGCGGCCGGTGCAACTGCTGTGCACAGCAGTCCGCCATGACATCATCATCATGTTACCCATCAAGCCATAGTCCGCCATGACAGTAGCTGTCACGTGATGGGTACCACCCACGCGTTGGTAACGCACTGAGGATGATTACAGCGGCCCACATGCGGGTGTACACCAGGGGCTCCACACGCTTATTGGCCATCTGTCACAGGCTTCCGAAAGCAGTCTCGCTGTCAACAGCCTGCGGCTTCTGCCGCAAGCACATGAAGCACAAATGTAAGCAGTGCAGCAAGATCACCTTGACAGCACGCTGTGCACTTCAAAGCCACATGTTGCAACGCTGCTGGTATGCAGGCGCTGCAGCACCACACGCGCGACAGTGCACAACAGTACAGCACAATGTAGCATGATCGCCCGTCAACCGAAGGCCATTGCTGTGCCATATTCAACGGCGCGAGCAATCATATCCACAGAAACAGTTGACACGCAGCACATTCTTAGCAGCAGTGCCTTGCGCTGCCTTATTCAGTGCACACGCGCTGCACGTTAACAACATTGCTGCCGGCCAGTAGCGCTGATGATGGCTGCTGTGCACTGCAACACAATGAGGTTGCCAAGTTCGAAATCCACCAATCATTGTTGGCCCACATAAGTTTTGTAGCTTGAATCCCCGAGCACAAGTTGAATGTGGTCATGTGCGAGCCAAAATGCCACTATGAACTTGCGCTTGCGCCTAGCCAAAAGCCAGCAGCTGCAGAAGCACCAGAAGATGCATAACAAACAAACACGAGCATGCCTAGTGCTGCACCTTCTTTAAGAGAACAGCTGCACAGCTGTTTTTACTGTACTGTTGTCTCTGTCCCTGCCACAAGGCACTGTTCCCTGCATCGCCCAACAACTCCGCTGCACAGCCATAACTAGGTCTGCAGCAGCGATGGCTTCAAAACATGTCCAAAAAAAGTCGATTACTCTGAGCTTTGCACACCGCCTGAAACGCCTCTGCTATAACACATGTGAGCGCTGCAGCATTTAGCTGGTAGTGTTGCCGGCAGCAGCAGCAGCAGCAGCAGCAGCAGCAGCAGCAGCAGCAGCAGCAGCAGCAGTCAGTAGGGTGCTGTTCAGCTGCTGCCCTTCCCTCGCCGCACTGCCTCCACTGCTTCCTCTGCCAGGTCAGCATCCAACCTGCAGCAGCAGCAGCAGCAGCAGCGGCAATAAGCAGCAATCGCACGGTCAGCAAACCTCCACAGCAGCCGCATCAGCTGCAACCACACGCAGGCTGCAGCAAACCGTACCTGCACTACATGGCAGCATTGCTGCTGCGACTGCACATAGCGGTCGCGTTGCCAATTTGATACAATTGATTCATCAGAGGGAGCCATGCACTTATGTGTGTCGCGATCAGTGCGCATGCATGCATGCATGTTGAGCCTGGGAGTGCTGCTGCTGCCGTACTGCTGCTGCTGCTGCTGCTGCTGCTGCTGCTGCTGCTGCTGCTGCTGCTGCTGCTGCTGCTGCTGCTGCTGCTGCTGCTGCTGCTGCTGCTGCTGCTGCGCTGCCACTCACTTGCTTTTCAGCACTGTCTCCACTACCTCCAGCTGTCTATCATCTTCTAGCTGCTTGCCAGCCTCCTCCAGCTGTGTAATCAGCTGTTCTTCTGAAATTTTGCCATTCTGGGCATCCTCTGCAGCTGCATATACGGTTTGCATGACGCTCATTGTGAGAGGGGTGCGATTTGGGATGAAAATAGTAGCTGGCAAGGGGTGAAGGTTGCTCTGGCCTGCTGGCAGCACACGCTGGCATCAAGCTCATCTGGTGACCTGCTGTGTTATGGCAGGGTTATGCCGTGGGACCCAGCTGCTTTGGAGCATCGGTTCCTTTTTAATCGGCACGCCGTGTTTCATGGCCACTAAGTTGGGGAGGTTTATGGGGAAGGACTACTGCTAGACTTGCTGGGCGTGCCCCTGCAATCACCTGAGTCGCGAGGACCAAACTCTACGCGCCTTGCCTCAGAAACGGTTTTGTGGAGACGATCGTTCTTACTCTCTAGTATAGGCTAGTGCTCAACGCCAGACAAGCTCTGCAGGCCGGGTCGGAAGGAGCGGGGAGGAGGGGCAAGGCTCGCCCCAGGGCGCAGCCATGGTCTACGTGAGAGATGGTGAGCCAGTTTAATCGCTTCGTCCGCTACGATTTAGCTCCGCGGCTTCAGGCAGACCCATCAGTGCCCAAGGTCCTGCAGCTGCTGTCCCTGTTTGCAGCCCACAGCCTGCATATGTTCTGCCCAATGGATTAGCTCTGGAATGTGCTTGCATGCCAGCTACGCATGCGTGCAGCATGTGCGAGGCTGCTGAGCTCCCTGGCATCAATAGCAGGGAAGCTGTTGCACACAGGAGCAGTGCTGCTGCCTGCAAAGCTCCAGAACCATCCAGCACAACCCACATTCAGCAGCGCTGACGCCCCTCACTTCAATCACCACCTTATCAACTCACAAAACTGCTGTTGGCTGCTTCACACCGCTGCTGCCTGTGTTGTTTGCTGCTGCTTTTGACTCCTGCAGGCCAGGTGCTGGAGAAGCGCAGCCCTTGGCGCTTCAGCATCATCGCTGAGCTGTTCATGGCAGCCATCAGCCTGCTGGTAATCTTGTGAGTGGCGCAGCACCTGCGATATACATACATATTATGGTTATGCAACACGTTTGGGGCTTGTGATACAACAAGGTACAGGGGCGCGGTTTGTGCACACACGTGTCCTGCAAGACGCGCTGTGCGTTGCTCAGCAGTACCCCCTGTCCTGCAAGCAAACGCAGCTGCAGACAGTAGCTGTGCTTGATTCGCACGCGTGATGCCCGGACGCTTGCTACGCTCACAGCAACACGAGCGCAGATGCACATTTGTGCAAGATGTGCTGTCAGCCGCACTCCCTGTCCTGCAAGCATACGCAGCTGCAGACGCCAGCAGCTGCTACTCTGCTTAAGTGACAAGCACACCAAGCAAAGGGCTGCAGCAGCTTGCAGGACAGTGACCATGTGCTGATGCATGCCCTTCTGATGTGTGTGGGTTTGGCCTTGCGCAAATTGTTCAAAGTGTGCGTGCCCTGCAGCCACACTGCACTCGCCTGCTGAGTCCTGCGCTGCTGCTGCTGCTGCTGCTGCTGCTGTTTGCTGCAGCTTCCAGTCCATCTTTGACCCTTCAGCCGTCAGCAGCATGCGCAGCAGCGGCGGCAGCGGCGGCAATAACAGGCGCGGAGGAGGCGGTGGCAGTGGCGGCAGCGGCAGGAGGGGCGGCAGGATCGTTGGCATGGACAACCTGCAAGCAGACCACAGTGAGTGCACAGCAGCAGCAGCAGCAGAAGACGAGCTCCTTACTGTTGCAGCCGTGTGGTGTTTGCTGCATGCAAGTATCAGCATCAAAAGCACACAAATGTATGAGTTTGAGCAAAGGCAGCAGCGCTCTGCTTGTGATTGTTGCACCTGGGTACTGTCACTGTGGCACTGCCTTGTTCTAGACAGTCTGTCCATTCCGTGTACATGTGTTTTACCATCTGATCACCGCGTGGCTGTTGCTGCCCTGCCATTGTCGCTTCTGGTTTGTTTTGTGTCGTGCTGCTGCAGCTGCTCGCTGCGGAGGTGGCGGCTGAGGCCGGTAAGGGCACTTGCCTAGCTGCCAGCTAGCACAGCAGCAGCAGCAGCAGCTGCTTGGCGCAGCAGCACCACAGCTGCTGTGCTGCTGTGCAAGCTGGTGGCAGCAAGTGCCTGTGCCACACACGGGTGTGGCGTGGGGCTCCAGTTCCAGGAGGGAGCTGCTTTGCTGAGAGGCGTCACTGGTGCATGCTGGCAGGAGTAATCCCCTGGCTGGATTACTATACCTGTGTGCGCGCTGACGTGGCGTCTTGCTCGGCACCTGGAGCCTTCTAATTGATTTTGGGTGCAGCTCGCGCAGCTGCCCTTGCATGCGTATGAAGCACTGACATGTATGCATGGCGCACACCACAAGGTGAAAATCATGTGGTGTGCACATGCATGCAGCGATGCTTCTGCCTGCACTGGTTATGAAGCCGGCAGTTCAATGCACTGTGTGTGCAAGCTGCCCGGTGGATCTCTTTACAGTGCAGGCGGCGCATGCTCTCTTTACAGAGCGCTGCAATGTGTGGGTTGGATTGGGTGATGGTGTCTGCATGTAGCAATGCAGCTGGGGTGCATGTGTCGCTAGCTGCCGCCGCTGCTGTTTTTTGGCACCTGCCTAACTTCTGTAGTTGTGCAGGCAGCAGCAAGCGGTGGTCAAGCACGTGTGTCACATGCACCCAGCTGTGTCTCCTTTGCTCTGCTCCTGAAGCTGCCAGCGCAAAGCACCTCCTGTGTGCAAGCTGTGTAGTGGACCGTCAGAGCACAGGCTGCATGCTTTTTCAGTGGTTCTCCTCAAGAACCTCTCTCTTTCTTTCTGGTGCAGGGCGGGTGAGGTGTATGAGGAGGTGTGAGAGGTGTTTTGCACGACAGCTGGTGGTGATCCTGTGACGATTCCCGGGTACTGGGCGTACATTGCACTGACTGTGCATTGTGTTGGTGGGCTTACACGCTTACACAAAGGTGGGAAACTGTCGTGATGTGGTGCTGCTGCGGCACATGGATAACATTGTGCACATCATTCAAGGTGATTGTTGCAGCCAGCCTGGCATCAAGTTTGCGGGCATGTATCTGCTGGTGCCAGGTTTAAATGGTATCTGCACATCTGTACCATGCCACTATGAGCACTCTTTGCAGATCGCTGCATGCCAGGGGTTGCACCTGCGGTCCTGCTGCCTTTGCACTCTGCAGCAGCGGCTCTGTTGGCGGTGCATGGTTTGGGCTGCTGGATACGAACAGCAAGCAACAGCTGGAAAGGCAGCATTGCTGCAACAGCATATGTTTGATCTCCAGCAGCATGCTGCACTTGCTGGCCATGGTGGTGTGGCAGGCACAAGTCGCAGACGTAACCATATTCATTGTCATGGTTGAGGTGTAAGCATAAGAATGCTTGTTACATTTGGTGTCAAGCAAAGACATTTGCAAAGTGCAATGCAAGGCCACCACCAGAAGTAGAGGATGCCTAGCGACTTGACACAGCAAAGCGCCTGAAGTCCTGACACGACGCACCTGGTTACGTGGTGTTGAATAGAGTAATCAGTGAGTGACCAACCATGACCAGAGCTTGGACGGTGAAAGCATGTGTCCTCGGTGCTGTAAACATTGAGTGCACGATGGCATTGTTACATGCATCTGGGTGCAATCCCTCTGCCAATGTTTGAAGCTTTCCCTGCAGACAGTCACAACACACACCACCAACATATGTGCGGCCGCAGCACAACTCAAGGCCGGTACTCAGGTCGGACCTGTAGTACGGCAACATGTAAATCCGTCAACACAGCATAGCTCAAGCCACCCACGGCTGCAGAGGCTGTTGCACCATGCAAGCATGTGATACGGGCTCATACAAGCATGCAAGGAACGATGGAGCAGAACAAAACACCACCCAAGTATCCACATGGTGTTGGCCCAAAACCAAACTGATGAGGCGTGCCGCAAACGTTGTATGATGTGATGTGTTGAGTGCCTTGTCAAGCTGCTGAGGCAGCTGTCACGGTAGGAGTATGTTGTTGAACAATCAAACAAAACAAAACAACATCGACATCAAACACGCAGTGTTGCCCCTAACCCACATGTCTGGACGATGCAATGATTGTGGTGTGATATGGCATGTTGTGTACCACATCAAGTGTACATCAAGCTGCCGTGGCAGCTGTCATGGTAGGAGTACGGTGTTGATCAATCAAACAAAACAAGCCACATCCACATGCGTGCAACATTGCGCAGTGTTGCCCCTGGCCCACATGTCTGAACGATGCATTGTGGTGTGATATGGCATATTGCGTACCGCATCAAGTGTACATCAAGCTGCTGAGGCAGCTGTCACGGTAGGAGCACGGTGTTGGACAATCAAACAAAACAAGCAACATCCACATGAAACACGCAGTGTTGCCCCTGGCCCAAACGTCTGGGCGATGCAATGATTGTGGTGTGATAGGGCATGTTGCGTACCTCATCAAGTGTACACATCAAGCTGCCGTGGCAGCTGTCATGGTAGGAGTACGGTGTTGATCAATCAAACAAAACAAGCAACATCCACATGAAACACGCAGTATTGCCCCTGGCCAAAATGTCTGGGCGATGCATTGATTGTGGTGTGATATGGCATGTTGCGTACCTCATCAAGTGTACATCAAGCTGCCGTGGCAGCTGTCATGGTAGGAGTACGGTGTTGATCATTCAAACAAAACAAGCAACATCCACATCAAAAACGCAGTATTGCCCCTGGCCAAAATGTCTGGGCGATGCATTAATTGTGGTGTGATATGGCATGTTGCGTACCTCATCAAGTGTACATCAAGCTGCCGTGGCAGCTGTCATGGTAGGAGTACGGTGTTGGACAATCAAACAAAACAAGCAACATCCACATGAAACACGCAGTGTTGCCCCTGGCCCACATCCCTGGACAATGCAATGATTGTGGTGTGATATGGCATGTTGCGTACCGCATCAAGTGTACATCAAGCTGCTGAGGCAGCTGTCATGGTTGGAGTACGGTGCTGAACAATTAAACAAGACAAGCGTGCTCATCTCTGCTGGAACAACATCTAAATGACTCCAGCAGCACAGCACCGTTCACGCGCTATAACCAAACAGTGCATGGTACCAAGCACAAGTGTAGGTGTGCTCATGTAGCAGTGCTCAAACGTGCAGCAGCCGTCATGGCAAAGGGTGACGCAGCAATAAGGGTGCAGCACAACATGCTTGACACAAGCTGGTTCACTGTGACACAATGACGTCATATGGGCTGTTAGGGCTCATGAAAACACCATAGAGCAGCAGATGCGTATACAATGGGTTGCATCCTGCCGGCAGTATGTGTGCTGTCAAGATAGACGATCAACTGGCCAAGCCAAAAGTATGTATGCGTTGCTGTCAACATAGAGGTACAAATTGTTGAGCCAAAAGCAGGTATGCAGTGCATGATTGAAGAGCTGTAACCCCCTCAGCACGCGTGGCCTCAATCTTGTGGCGTTGTAACAAATGCAGCACCACCTTCAGCTGCAGCTCTAGCAGCGTCATATCATGACAAACCACCATTTTATTCTGCACAAGCCTTCAGCAGCTGTGCAGCAAGTGTAGACAGGTGGGGAGTTTCGGCCTGTCTTTGAACAAGCTCAGGACATTTAACCACATACAACAGGCCATAGCATAACCTGCAGGCTGCACAAGGTGCAGGCAGCATGTACATATCTGACCCCGCACACATGCGGCTCACAAGACGCATCCCTCGAGCATCCTTTGTTATGCAACAAGAAGTGTGGCACACATCTGTCATCTCATACATGACAGCCGCTGGTTGCGGCAACCTGTGCTGCCGCAGCAGCTTAGCACTGCTGGCAGCGGTGTACAGCGGCAGCCGATCACTTTCTGTCGGGACACATGGCAGGATTTTGCTCGTCGCACTGGATCTTGATCTTTGTGCCAGGGTTCATGTCCTCCTGCGGTGCAGCAGCAGCAGCAGCAGCAGGGGCAGCATTTCAGCAAAAAAGGCAAGTGACACGGCATGTTTATTGCTCATCCTGCAAACAGTTTTGGCGGCAGCTGGCAAGCTTCAATGTGACGCGTGAACATCAGCGCAGCTACAGCGCATGGCGACGCCCCAAGTGTCGGTGGCGACGCCTTTCCACGCAATCAATCAAAGTCACGGCCTGGCTGGACACCCACAACACAAGAGCATGGTTGCAACCCCTAGTAGCATGCTGTAATACCTGGCAGACATTGTAGACCGCTGCGTATGCAGGCGCGCACCTGCAGGTGCTTCCAGGCATCATCAAGCAGGGGCTGCTGCAGCTGGGTGGTGCCTGTGGAGAGGGTGTTGCTTCCCCTGCCATAATCCCACTTGTACTGCGGGAAGAGGTTGTTTGAATCAGCCAGTGTCTTCCTGCCGGGAGCAGATGTAACCTGCGCGGCACAGCAGCAGCAGCAGCAGCAGTGGGCAAGGGACAACCATACGCAGATGTCGACAGCACCGCAGCCGACTCATGCCGTGAAACAGACGACATGCTTGCAGCCAAACGCAAGCTTTGACGAGCATAATCAGGTCGCGTAGCGCAAACGCAGGCGCATCAATGCAAATATTTGCAGCACATGTGGCCTCACCAGCATGGGCCTGGTCCTGGCGCCCAGCACAGCCACGCTCAGGCTGATGAGCAAGGCGAAGAACAGTTTCCAGCGGACAGTGGACTTCATCGCCGTACGTCGCTGTTTACTGCCTTTGACTGGTGTCGAGTGTCGACAAAAGGGTTTCCGGGAAGTCTAGTTTGAAGAAGGATGTGCTTTGTCAGCTTTTGCTGATTGTCGAGCAAGTTCAAAAACGTCTTGATGCGAGTTGTGCATGGGATCAAGTACCGCACGCAGCTGGCATGCCAGTTGCTGCACGTAGGTGACAAGTGACGGTCCAACGTTTCCAGCTCAGCAAGACGCCGGTGCAGCGCCGAGTACATAATCGAGGGGTCATGGCACAAGGCGTTTGGAATCATTGTCGTAGACATCTACGTAAGTAAGAGGTTGCAGGCGCAGTTTCATCTACAGTTTCAGCTATCACCTGCTCCTCCTCCTCTGAGGAGCCTCCTGCTCAGTCTAAGCTCCAGCTGCAAATTGGCAGTTGCAACTGCAGGGCCTGCAGCAACCACTGAAATGTGCCAGCGTGCTCGCCACGCATAGTCCGGACTATGATGGATCCGTTGATTTAGCGTACCACGCTCCTGTTGGTCCCAGCGTTACAACAGCACATTCTTTGCGCAGTGCAAAGTATAACGCGGGTGTATAAAGGTTACACACCTCGCCTGTTTGGGAGCCAACGCCAGGCTCATGTTGTACCCAACGCAAGTATGAGTACTCATCAATACATTAAAGAGAGAGCCGAAATACTACAAACGAGGTTTCAAATGAAACCGGCGGCTGATGCACAAACCAGGCATAAGCTGCCCTTCCATCCCGTCGAATCAAATACTCGCAGGTCACAGAATGCAACATCACGAGTACTCACATGGCTAGAAGTGGTCAAAGGTGCTGGTGCCGAGCATACACAGAGATGTTACTGCTACCTTCAAGCCTCAGCTGGAGGGCTGCATGTCTGTCGAAGGCAACGCTCAAAATCCAGCACCACCAGCACCTGCCAGCTGCTGTCACCATCATCATCCCTACTGTCTTCATTGTCATCCGTATCCCAGCAGCAAGGGTCAGCAGCAGCACGCTCCAGCTCGCACCATCTGTTGTGTCTGCTGCTGCCGCTGTGACTGCCTCCGCCGATGCCGCTTCCTATGCTACAATTGCTGCTGCTGCTGCTGCTGCTGCCGCTGCTGCTGCTGCTGCTGGTGCTACTGATGTTGCCACCATTACCTTCACCAACAGCACCAGCACCGCCGCGGGAAGTGCTACTGCTGCTGTCGGCACCTTGGCAGCTGCCAGCTGCAGCTGCTGCTAGCTCCGCCAATTGGGGTGGCAGCACACACCCATCAGCTGAGACTATGACGTGCTGGCAGCTTGCAGTGACCGCTGCAAAGCAGCTGCTGCCAGGCACCCGCAGCCCCTGCAGCAGCTGCACAGGCTCCCTGTCTGCATCAGTGCTGCTGCTGCTGCTGCTGCCACTGCTGAGGCCACGAAACAGGGAAACGTGGCCACAGTCAGTTCTACCAGCAGCAGCAGCAGCAGCAGCTGACTGCAGGTTCAGCAGGTCATCATGCACAGTAGCCCCCAGGTACAGCTGCACGTTGCAGACATACACTCCTGGGCCCGGGTGCTGATTTAGCATCTGCTCTTCACCCACAAACCACTCGCCCAGTTGCTGGCGTGCGGCACTGCTGCTGCTGCTGCTGCTGCTGCTGCTGCTGTTTACAGCGGTTTGCTGCGCCTGTGCTGGCCTGTTGTCGACACTCTTAATGAACGCACTACTGCTGCTGTCACCTGTGTCACTGAACAGCAGCCCCTGCTGCTGCTGCTGCTGCAGCAGCTGTACTGCTGCTACTAGGCGGTACAACCTGCCCAAAGACTTCCTGACAGCGTCTATGCGGCATGCCGCCAGCATCTCTCGGATCTGCAGCAGCAGAAAACAGCAGAGAGTGCAAGCGGCAGCAGTAGCAGCAGCAGCAGCAGCAGCAGAGCATAAAAGAGGTAGAGCAGGAGCCTCGGCTGACCTATGTGCGTCTCACAGGCGGCTTCACCTTTCATGTCGGTACCGCACAGCTGCACTCATACTGCTGATCTAAGGCATCAAGGCCATGCAGTGTTATTATCAGCTGGTGATCTAAGGCATCAAGCCCATGCAGTGTTATCATCAGCTGATGATCTAAGGCATCAAGGCCATGCAGTGTTATCATCAGCTGGTGATCTAAGGCATCAAGCCCATGCAGTGTTATCAGCTCACAGCACCGGAAGTGAGCATAGTACTGATGCGTGTCAAGCGTCGCTGCAGTCAAGCGTTCCTGCTTCCTGCCTTCGCACACTAGCTAGCAGCATACCAAGAAGCCCAACCCTCCTGTCTGTGCCAGCTGTTAGCGTATAAAGCACACTGGCTGCACAGATTTGATGGATGCTAATTTGCAGAGCAATGGCTGGTTTGTTCACTCACCCGAGTGGGGCGCAGGGTCATGTCAGTGTTGCTATGCTATGGCGTACATCGTAACATTTGATGATGGCCGGTTGATCTTCACACACACCTTACATGAACACACCGCGCCGGCTGTTGCCCAGTAACAATGCTGGCTGTGCGCTTATGACAGCTGCTGCCGTTGCATGAAAGTGCTGCTTGATTGCACACACACCTTGGATGATGACACCACTCCCACTGCCCCTGGCTTAGCCGCTAACAGGGGGAATGCACTGGTAATGATGCACGCTCCAACATTGTGTGAAGAAGACTGTACGTGCACAACTTGCTTCTTGCAATCATCCTCGCTGGCAGATAGACCAATAACCACCGCTCTCGTGCATGCCGGTTGTTGCATAATGTGCATGCTGGATGCATGGCTGTGGTTGCATGCTGGATGCATGGCTGCCATGCAGCAAGATGGCTGATGGTTCTGCATGCGTACCTTGGATGATGACACCACGCCCACCGCCCCTGGCTCAGCGGCTCCAACAAGCTCTACTATGCGGATGGGCAGGCCAGCGGCACCGCACAGCTGCTGCAGCAGGGCACTGTCTCCAGCAGCACGATAGCCTGTTCAAGCATATTCAAGCAGCAACAGCAGGTACCGGCTGGTGCAGTGATGGGGAGAGTTGAACGGACAGTGCTGCTACGCCTGAACATTGCAGTTGCATTACTCGAAGCTCACAGCGGGCGGCACACATGGCATGACATGCATTGTTAGTCACAGCACGTCACCTGCCAAAGTGCAGACAGCACTGGCTGTACTGTTTAGCACAGAACACACCAGTGATTTTGATGCCGGACCCGCATGTTGCTGCTTGTGTCATGTTGCTTCGGGCCTGGGGCCAAGCAGTGGTTTCTGGCCTGGTAGCAGCGCTGCAAGTGCTGGCACTGGCACACGACCTCAGACACCCATACACACTACACAGTTCAAGCTGCTGCTGCTGCTGCTGCTGCTGCTGCTGCTGCTGCTGCTGCTGCTGCTGCTTACCAAAGCGGTAGTTGACGCCTGCCACCACCCCAGCTGCTCGCAGCTCCTGCTGCAGCAGCTGCACAAATGCTTCGGGGCTCATGGAGCGGATGGCAGCAAATGGAATGTAGTGCTGACGGACAAGAACCAAGTCCTGCTGTTGCTGCTGCTGCTGCTGCTGCTGCTGTTGCGAAGGGCTGGTGACTGATGGTGTTGCATGTGTGCTGCTGTTATGTCTGCTGCTGGATGTGCCGGCATCATGCTGCTGCTGCTGCTGCTGCTGCGAGATCTGTGCAGCCCACAGGTCCAGTACGCGTGGCCTGTCACAAGGAGCAACAAGTGGCTTGCGAGGCTGCCAGCCCAGCACTGCTCCCATGCCACTGAAGGACAGCAGCACAGGGCTGCCACCTAGTGCGCATGCTGCTGCTGCTAGGGACTGATGGCCCTTGTGCAGGGCATCAAACTTGCCAAGGCAGACTATAGGCTTGAGCGCTGGGTTGGGATGGTCGTGGCCTACCAGAACAGAACACAAGACGCGGCAGGTCCAGCAAGAATACGGCCGGTCAACGGCTGCTGTGCTGGGCTTTCTAGCGGGTGGTCAGAATACACTAGGTTTTGCGCAGAAACTTCTCAGATACTGGCAAGGAGAAAAGTATGTGCAAGGTTATATAGCGCTGCTGCTGCTGCTGCTGCTGCTGGTGGTGGTGGCTCTTCTGCTGTTGCTGCTGCACTGCTTCTGCTGCTTCTGCTTTGCTTCACTGCCCCTGCTGAGCAGCTTGTTGCTTGACTACGCGCTCTCACCCTCCAATGAAGATTTCCAGTTGCCAGAAAACGTCCTGTCTATTAAAGCCGGTGAAGAACTTGCAGGCACTGCCGCTTGCAACCTTGCTGGTGGAACGTCGTCGAAAGCTGCTACCCGGCAATGCCTACGAGAGCTGTTGCGGATAGAGTAGATGACACGATCGTGTGTGCTGGATACATGTGCAGGGTGTCTATCGAAGGCGACTGCATGCCTTTGCTGCAGTGATACGTGGCTCATCGTCGAAAAAAGCCTTGTCACGCCATGTGCTCCTTGATCAGAATCAACTGTATGTTTAGTTTAGATTGTGTATCCTTGCGCAGCCTCAATAACTCGCGTTGATCACGGACACGTGGCCTGGACCAGTGAGGGTTGATGCTTCAAGCATTGCAACAACAATCAGGGACGCTTGAACCTGCAAAGTTTTCAATGTTCTGTCGATTAGTATCAACTTTATCTTGGCTGTTTATTAACAAGCTCCCCGATCACGCCCAAAAAACACAGCCTTTTATCAGGCCTCAGGCTGCAGAGTTGGGATCTACTCCGTACTTGGAGTGCTGCCCCAGCAGGTCAAAAACAATTCTTTGCGACTGGTTTTTTTATGTGGTTTGCCTGCTTTAGTCTGCAAGATAGTTCTGCATCCACTGTGCCAGCGATCAATTTACTCACAGCAGCTAGCTAGCGCGCTCTGAAAAGCCTCAGATGGCAGTCTTGTTATATGTAACTGAGTCGTATTTCTCAAAGGCGTTTAGTGCACAGTGGGAAAATGAGGAGCCTCGTGAACCTGATGCAGAGTGGACTCTGACCAGTCTCAACAGCTCGATCTGTGGACTCCAGCCAGGCTGTGGGTCCCTTGTCAAACCACCCCAAAGCTGTCAAAAAGCGCCATGCCGTGCTGAAGCTCCTAGTGCTGTTCCATTCTAACTCAATGGAACGAGTTGAGGTGCCCAGTCGCGTACAGTTTCATCCAGCAAGTACCAAGTCCGGCAGCAAGCCAGGGTTACTGTCACACGTCACCAGCAGGGTTGGGGTTCGCTGTTCGTTGGTACCTGCATCGCGCATTGTCCCCAAAAATGTTTCACTTTGCCACGTACCATGTTGTGAGGCGCTTTGGTTATGCATGCGGATCTGGCTTCATCGTCTCACGCACCGGAAGTTCCATGCCATTCCGCTGGCCTTTACGGTGTAGAGCCGCTGCAGCAGCGCCTCATACGAGTGACTCAATGACCAAAACACCTGAAATCTTGCGAGAAGGGCCCTACGTATGGTCCGTGGTGACAGACCACATCACTTCAGTGCGTCCGACAGGGCACCATCAGCAGCACGAGGACACACGCGCTGTCAAGCTGCCGTTGTTTGTAACAGTGCCAATGGTTACCAGTCCTACTGCTGATGCGCCTTCTGGACCCTTTCCCGTATGCGTGCTGCTAAATGGCTTCCAGGTGAGGACATGCTGCAGCAGCAGCACCAGCAGCAGCGGCAACAGCACCCAGTGGTGCTGCAACAGCAGACAGGTTGCGCATGTATCTCAAGTCAAAGACAAATGTGTGCTAAACATACAGCCTTGAGGAGTCTTTGTCCTCAGCTGCATATACGCCTACCAGTGAACTTGAGGCCAGGACGCCCGACAGCATGTGTTTGCTTGCCAGCAGTTGCTGTTTGGCTGAGATGCACGGCGCTGCCAGCTCTTTTCCAGCAGCGCATGCAAGCCTGCGCATGATGCATGAAAGCAGCCCCGCCTCTTTCATTCACACAGGGCCGGCACTCGCTGAATGGTCCAACATGATGCATGAAAGCAGCCCTGCCTCTGTCACACAGGGTCGGCACTCGCTGATACAGCTTGACGTCACGTGACATGCACATCGCGTGGCTCTTTGGACCTTCATCGCTGCATGCGTGCTGCTGTTGCTCCGTTCCTGCAAACTTTGTGTGCTGCACATAGACGCGTGCTCGCTACTACTTGCAATGGATTCATCATTTGTGTAGCACTGCTTGCTGAAGCACAGTTCCTGCAAACTCTTCTGGCTCCATGCAGGCGCGTGCCAGCTACTATGCGCCACTGGCACGCCGCCTGGCCTCCTGGGGCTATGTAGTGCTGCAGTACAACGCACCAGCCCTCACCATCATCCCAGATGCAGCTGAGATGCCTTTTCTGGGTGAAGCCGTAAAGTGGCTGCAGACAGCCAGCAGCGGCGACGCTGCGCAGCCAGCACTGCAGGGGTGAGCGTTATGCCTGATTAGGCACAGCAGCACACGTGCAAGTGTGAGGTGCAAGAGATTCGATGCAGGTCGAGGGGAGCAGGGTGGTGCTTGCAACAACTGCTGAATGCTGCTGAATGCCACACAAAGCAGTGGTGTTCTGTTACACGCCAGGAATGATGCACCAGACCATCACCGCAGCTGGTGGCTGGCATGATACCCCAGCAGGGGCCCAGCAAGGAGCATTACTGGCTGCATCAGTGCAGTCAGCCAGCATGCCATGGAGTACTGCCTTGCCTACCTGTACGCTGGCTTGCTTACTAAGCATGTAGTACATGTAGAGTGCTTACATGCATCATGCACTCGCACTGTCACCATCATGCCGTGGAGTACTGCCTTGCCTACCTCTACGCTGGCTTGCTTACTAAGCATGTAGTACATGTAGAGTGCTTACATGCATCATGCACTCACACTGTCAGCAGCATGCCGTGGAGTACTGCCTTGCCTACCTCTACGCTGGCTTGCTTACTAAGCATGTAGTACATGTAGAGTGCTTACATGCATCATGCACTCACACTGTCACCAGCATGCCGTGGAGTGCATACAAGCGGCAGAATGATCATCATCCGTGATTGAGACGCAGCTTCCACCACGCACACAGCCGGCTGTCCCTGCCAGCTTTTATCCAGACACGTTTTATGCGGTGTCCGGGGGGTGCACGGGTATGTGCATCATGACACGGCGCCCATGCCCAGCCTTCTGTGCTAGTTTCTTGTTGACAGGAACTTGCCTCTGTCGTTGTGTACACCCGGTGCGATTCTGCACATACTGTGTGCCATGCATACCACTGCTACTCAACACACGGTGCGCTGCGCTCAGTGAGATGGCTGCAGTGACTCACCAAACCCCCTCCTCATAAGAGTCACAGCTTTCCAACAGATACCCAACAGATACATAATATTTAGTGAATATGTTTCCTATCCAACATATCTTTTCCTCACGAGAGAAATTTGTGGCTGCAGGCGGGCTGATTTTGACCGGCTGGTGGTTGCTGGGCACAGCAGGGGCGGCAAGCTGGCTGCGCTGCACTATTCATCAGGCAGCGTAGCTGGGCTACCCATTCGCTCCGCCTTCCTGATTGATCCAGTGGACAACACCGCGTGAGCAGCCTTGGACATGATTTTCTTTGTTGAACCAAAGAGGGCTTGTGCTTGTGCAGCATGCAATGCGCGGTGCAGTGTAATGTTTGGTGCTTGGAGATGAGGCTGCATTATTACCTCAGTTCCATGCTCTGCATGTGTGTTGGTGCATGCATAGCAAGCGCTGCAGTGGATGGCTCGAAGGCAATGCACTACTGTTGATGCATATCCTGTGAGGCCCACAACAGCTAACAGCACAACATCCTGATGCCTTGGATATTTTGGGCCTCGTTAAGCAAAAAGACTTTTGTGACCATCCACAAAAGGCAGCATCGTTGTCCAGCTTGCATCCATCAGCATCGGGGCTGCTCAGACAGGACTTATATCTCTGGTGCTGCAGGTTCACTCCGGAGTCTGCTGACTACCCTTCTGCAAGCAAGGCCCTCAGGGCAGCTGGCCTCCGCATTGGCATGGCAGGTGAGCGGCGTCATCGGCATGGCAGGTGAGCGGCGTCATCGGCATGGCAGGTGAGGGGCGTCATCGGCATGGCAGGTGAGGGGCGTCATCGGCATGGCAGGTGAGGGGCGTCATCGGCATGGCAGGTGAGGGGCGTCATCGGCATGGCAGGTGAGGGGCGTCGTCGCAACGGCAGTGCAGAAACATCATTTCACGGCAGGGCAGGGGCAGCAGGGCGTCTGTCTCTGGTCCGTCACCTGCTGAACCGGCCGTTGCTGCTGCTGCTGCTGCCATGCTGCAATGCTGGTCCGTCACCTGCTGACCCCGGTGCTGCTGTCATCTTGCAATGCTGGTCCGTCACCTGCTGACCCCAGTGCTGCTTGCCATGTTGCAATGCTTTTCTGATACCTGCTGCTTTGCTCGCACGCATACATGATAAACTGAGAACTCTCCCTTACCAATTTGCAGCTGCCGGGCTGGTCAGCAGCTCCAACCCAGAGGGCAGCAACTGGAAGCTGTTTGAGGCCGCTGCTGCACCCGGCTCCTGGCTGATGCTGCTGAAGCGTGCTGGCCACACGACCTTCATGAAGCCACCAACAGGGGTGGAAGCGTGGCTGCTTGACAGGGTGTTTGGAGGAGGTGAGATTCCTTATCCATGTATTTTAATCGTTAAGGGTTTTCATTATTGTTGTTGTCATTATCATCATCGTCATCAATAATATCAGGAGTGGAAGCTTTGCTGCTGCACAGGGTGATTGGCGGAGGTGAGGTGTGGCACCTGCAGACAACAGCAGGTGTAGTCTTTGTTGTCAGCCCTGGATTTGGCCTCGCCCGCGCCATGCTAGTCATGTTTCAGGGTCAACTCTATCTCCACTGGCGTATTCGCCATGTGTGTTGCTGTACGCTGCAGGCCCCCTGCCCCGGGACACAGCAGTGTCACAAACTGCAGCTGCAATGCTGGGCTGGTTTGGCCAGGAGCTTGCACAGCAGCATTCTGGCAAGCAGCAGCACAGCAAGGCAGCTGCCGTAGCAGCTGTAGAAGGCAGCAGCAGCCCATTACAGTCAGTCACGGCTGGCCTAGGGGTGCCCTTAGCAAGTGCCGGGCTGCAGGCAGCAGCAGCAGCAGCAGCAGCAGCAGCAGCAGGCCTGCCAGCTGCTGTCAGTGGTGGCAGCTCAGGCATTGATCAAGCAGCAGACGATGCAGCTGCTGGTGGGCCAAGGTTGGCTGCTGTGTTTCAGGATTGGGTGGCAGCAGCTGGCTCTCAGGCAGATGTGGAGTTTTGGGTCAAGAGCTGATGATAAGTGGAGCAGGGCTGCTGTACGTGTAGTCGGGTGTAGGGGCTGGTTGCCATAGTGTAGCATGCAAGTGCGCTAGAGTCACTGGCCAAATCCGGTGCATCGTTGATGGACTTGGTGGTTGCCCAATGAGCCTGTGATTGGCTCGCATCGAGCTGTGTTCCCATCGTGTAACACACAACTCGTGATGTGTCAGATGTCTTTGTCTTGCAGGACACTTGTTGATGTATGCTGTTGTACACTTCCTGGGGGGCCCCTTCTTGCTATGTGAGTACGCATTATGTTGCATGCAATGATTGACCTGCAATGATTGACCTGCTTGCACGTTGTACCAATTGAATACTGTACACTTGCAAGCAACAAGTGTACAACAGCAGGCAACTGTCTTGAACCGTGTGCGAGGCTCTGACTTGGACAACATCTTCTTCGCCGCTTAGCCCGCCGGTGTACACTTGCAAGCAACAAGTGTACAACAGCAAGCAGCTGTCTTGAACCGTGTGTGAGGCTCTGACTTGGACAACATCTTCTTTGCCGCTTAGCCGGCCGCTTAGCCGGCCAGTGACAGTCACAGTCACCCCCCACCCACCCCCCAAACCTGCAGTCACCAGGAGCCCGCCCCAACCCATGCGCGCTCCTCCCGGAGCCCCACCCCACTCAGCCCAAACCCCGGCACCAAAAAGCCCGAATGAGGAAAGTTTTTTTTGTTACCAGGGGGACGGAATCTTACTGGCTCGCTACCACAGCAGAACTGGGCAAGCCCAATTCTTCGAAAGTTAACCGATTGAAGCACATAGCAGCTGCTTTACTCCCCTCATACCCAAGTTCAAAGCCCTAGTAGGGCCCTCTCGAGTGCCACAGTGGCGGCCCAAACTTGTTTTTACTCCAACGAAATAGGGAGCCACGGAGGCAGCTATCTGAGATAATGGTTTGCAAATGCTGCACACTGCCAGTACATACGGCGTGCCACGCCATACAGTGCACTACACGTGTACAGGCCTCAGGCAGTACCCCGGCCGCGGCAGCAGTGTGGGAGCACGGCATCCCATCTCCTGCGTTACCTGAATTCGAATGATGGAGAGGCATGCCACGGGCGGCCCGTGACAGGCTTCCACAGGCTTCCACAATGCATTGTGCATATGACAGCTTCCTAGGAACCCAGACCACAACACAGCCTGTGAGGCACAGTGCGTCACAGCCCCCTGCTGACATCAGCAGTCAAGTTCCAAGTCGCAACAGCACCAGTCATGGCACGGACGTCATTGTTAAGGACACGAAATTTGACAGCGTCATTGACACACTCTGACATGCTGATTCACTGAATATAGTATGATACCAACACCAATACAAATACCAATACCAAAGTATGGAACGGATCCACCTCAGGCACAAGCCCAGCGAGCCGATCTACCGCTCATGAGGGTTGGAAAGGTACTCAGTTCCTCCTTCATTACTTGGGCAATCGAAATTACCCGCACAAATTCAAACAGTGTTGAAATTTGTGACACGTTACAGACACATGCTGTCCTTGCTTCATCGTGGCACTCCGCAACCTTCAGATGTAATGAAATCACAAAAATTCATTTTTCAAACTGCTTTAAGGCCTGTTGCAGCACCCTGGTGTTTTCTACTTCTCGTTGTTACGCTCCGCTGCACACTCAACAATCGCACAGCTCCTTACTTTACCATGGTGGATACATTACTGCTCGTGAAAGCGACTGAGCGAAATGGCAGGGCCACGCGTGACTTCATCGTGCTGGAGACCATCACCTTCTTCAACCTGCACAGATGTCTGCAGTTCTGCTTCAAACCACGGCAAAGTGATTCCACCATCGACGGAAAGGTAACAGCAAGGTCTTGGGCTGCTGGTTCGTTTGCCAAGGCAACAGCAGGAGGCAGCAGAAGGCAAGGATGTTCTGTGCAGCCTGGTAGCCGGGCATCTGGGCAGGTGTTGTCACCACATGTGTGCACAGCATTTGGCGCAGGGCAGCACAAACATCTGCAAGCAGCACACCATCAAATCCGTAGCATTTTAAGTTTTTCCAAGTACGCTTCTCAAGCGGCAGCCACTGTGTTGCCGCAACTGCGCAGGCGTTCAGCTTTGTGTCTGTTGCCACCAGCAAAGCCGTCAAGGCAGCCAAGACAGCACAGCTCTTCAACATATACGGCCAGAGCGAGGCAGCCATTGGGGATGCATTCACCTATGAGGCAGATGGCAAGCAGTATAGGGTGGAGGTGGTGGACAAGCACAGGGCGGATGGCAGGTGAGAGAAATACAATAGATAATAGACAAGCATCTCTTTTTTGAAGCTCACTGCTGGCGTCCTCACGACAGTGACAGGCTTCATAAGCATTGGTGCCATTGCTGTTGATGATTGCGCAGCTGCCCTTTGAGCTGCATCAGCTGTTCTCACAGCCCATCACCAGCAGCACCAGCAGTGCTGCATCGCCAGCAGCAACAATGCCTCTGCAGCAGCCGCAACGCGCCGACATGCCACGCCACTTCCCCGCATCGCCTTCAGCAATACACACCACCTGCTGCACTGCCACACGCGCCTGCAGGCACTATGTGCCGCGGTGCATCGCCGGCAGCAACGCGCCGGCATGCCACACCACTTCATCGCATCACCTTCATCACTAATCATCACCTGCTGCATCACACGACCTACATCTGCCTGCAGGCACCACGTGCCTCGCTGCATTGCCGGCAGCAATGGCGCAGGGGCGCCTGCTGCTGACCTGGACGCCACAAACGGCAAGCTGCTGGCATGCCACACTACTTTGCGCAATAGTGGGCAACAACACCACCTGCTGCGCTGCCACATCTGCCTGCAGGCACTACGTGCCGCGCTGCATCGCCGGCAGCAACGCGCCGACATGCCACACCACTTCACCGCATCACCTTCAGCAATACACACCACCTGCTGCATCACACGACCTACATCTGCCTGCAGGCACCACGTGCCTCGCTGCGTCGCCGGCAGCAACGCACAGACATGCCACGCCACTTCCCCGCATCACCTTCAGTGCTAATCATCGCCTGCTGCATCACACAATCTACATCCGCCTGCAGGCACCACGTGCCTCGCTGCGTCGCCGGCAGCAACGCACAGACATGCCACGCCACTTCCCCGCATCACCTTCAGTACTAATCATCGCCTGCTACATCACACAATCTACATCCGCCTGCAGGCACCACGTGCCGGGCTGCATCGCTGGCAGCAACGGCGCAGGGGCGCCTCCTGCTGACCTGGACGCCACAAACAGCAAGCTGCTGGCATGCCACACTACTTTGAGCAATGATTAGCATTAACACCTCCTGCCGCGCTGCCACATCTGCCTGCAGGCACCACGTGCCTCGCTGCATCGCCGGCAGCAACGCACAGACATGCCTCGTCACTTCCCCGCACCACCTTCAGCACTAAGCATCGCCTGCTGCATCACACGACCTACATCTGCCTGCAGGCACCACGTGCCGGGCTGCATCGCCGGCAGCAACGGCGCAGGGGCGCCTGCTGTTGACCTGGACGCCACAAATGGCAAGCTGCTGGCATGCCACTCTACTTTGCGCAATAGTGGGCAATAACACCACCTGCTGCGCTGCCACATGTGCCTGCAGGCACCACGTGCCGGGCTGCATCGCCGGCAGCAACGGCGCAGGGGCGCCTGCTGTGGACCTGGATGCCACAAACGGCAAGCTGCTGGTGCGCCGCTTCAGCAAGCGCGGCGTGGGGCAGATCAAGAAGCCTCCGGCTATGCTGGCACACGTTGACACCAACGCTGAGCTGTGGCGGCGCCACATGAACACCATGCGGCTCGGCATTCGCTGGCAGTGAGTGCTGAACTAGAACTGCAACGGCTCTGCAACATTTGCACAAAACATGGATCTGCAGTAGCTGCAACGGCCTCAGTGCATGGAGCAGCTGCGGCATTCGCTGGCAGTGAGTAGCTGCAACGCCTGTGCTGCACGTGTTGGAGCGGCTACTGCTGCGGACAGGCTGTGCTCGAATGTTGCTGCTTCGCAGAATTCCATACTGTATCAACATAGCTGGAGTGCTTGGCAGTGAGTGCTGAACTAGAACTGCAACGGCTCTGCAACATGGATATGCAGTGCTGCAACGGCCTCAGTGCATGGCGCTGCCACGGCATTTGCTGGCAGTGAGTAGCTGCAATGGCTCTGCCGCATGTGTTGCAGCTGTATGCGTGCTGCATCACAGCTGTACGCGGGTGCGGCGAATGTTGCCGCTGCACACAGCGGTTCACCCAACTGTACCAAGATGACTGAAGTGCTTGACGGGAATGACCGCATATCGGTCTTGTTAGCAGGCATCAGCCTAGGGCGGCAGTTCCTTCTATAGAGGCGTGAGCGCTCTGTGCCCGACTACAGTTGTTGTGCTGGGCTCTTGTGCCTGGCTGCCGCAGATGCCGCTGTAGTGCTGCACCTTCACAATGTGCTGCTGCAGGCCCTGCCTGAATTTATTGCTGACTGCGCTGACGCAGCCATGTCTCTGCTGCTTGTCACTCCTGCCGCATGATGCAGCGAGGAATGGCTTGCTGAGATGCGGTCTCCTGCCGGCCAAGAAGCAACGCGGCAGCTGTTGCAGGAGTCGATGATGGCGTCAGCACGGTCTGATGAGGAGAGGGCAAGGATACGCAGTATGTTCTCTGCTGCAGGCCGGCAGCAGCAGCAGCAGCAGCAGCAGCAGCAGGAGAATGATGCCGCCAGTGCTGCTGCAGCTGCAGGAAGCGACGCAGGTGGTGGACATGACGCAGCAGAGGCAGCTGGGACACCAGCAGCAGCAGCGCCACTGCCAGCAGCAGCAGCAGAGGCAGATGCAGCAGAGGTGCGAGAAGCAGCAGCGACAGCGTTGGAACTGCCAGCACCGCGGGGGGTACCTGCAGCTTCCTCTCCAACCCCAGCAGCAGGCAATGGGCAGCAGGCACCAAGTGCAGCAGCAGCAACAACAGCAGCAGCAGCAGCAGCAGCCGCAGCCGCAGCAGCGGTAGTCACGGACACGCCTCAGGCCAGGAGTGCAGCTGCAGGCAAGCCAGCAGCAGCAGCCCAGCCCACCACAGCTGCAGCTGGTAACAACTCCATCCTGAAGTACTTCGCAAAGCTGCCATAGTAAGCACAGTAGGTGCGACGTGGTCCAATGAAGTGCAGTTTTTCGCTAGCAGTCGGCAAAGCAATGATTGGTGTGGTGTCATCATCACGTGGCTGGTAAACATTACGTCGCTCAGCTGCAGTTGGCATGCTTCTGTGTGCACCATGATCTGAGCTCTGCAGGCTGCTGCTAGCACTGACTTCTTCCTGGGGACCATCATGCTTTGTTGGATTAGCGAATGTGTCATTCTGGACATATTTATTGTACTTCTGCTGTGTAGATATGTATGTTTGGCAGCTCGTCTGCCACACCGTCTCGTGTTTGTGAATGAGTTTCTTCTCTGCAAGTCAGACAGCATGTGCTGCTGAGTAGGACAACACTGCGCTGTGCATGGGTGCTGTGGCGGCAGCTGACGTGTCGCATCAGCATCGCTCGCTTCCTCCGTTGCATTCAATTGAGCACGCTCACGCAGCTGCTGCTGGCAAGTCTAGCATCGGTAGATCTAGACAGACAGCGAAGTGCGTATTGGGGGGCAGTGGTTGACATTGTGAACCGCCTTTTGTGCCGTATGTGCGGCGCCCGGGTGATGTTCGATGCTGCATCAGTACGCTGTATTCAATGCATGCTGAGTTGTGCTCTTGTGTCTTAGGGGTGCAGACAGGCAAGTGCAGTTCTGGAGCTGCTTTCCTAGATGTGCTGCTGTGCCATCAGCAGTGCCAGCGTTGACAGTGTTTTGTAGCGAGTGTTCAGGCATTGCGGGAGGGCTTTGCTTGCCTAAAGGTTGAAGATCTTTGAATCAGGCGGTCGCCAAATGAGTCTGCCATAGCCCAACACTTTGATGGTGTTACCTTAAATTCATTCCGTGTCTGTGCCTTACTACTAGTAATTACATGTAGTACTTGCACGAAGCCAATCAACTGAGTGATAACGGCTGCAATCTTCAAGTGCTCCCTGATGGCATGACGTACCAATGGCAGCCCCTGCAGGCAGCAGCTAATGCATTGCCTTCTGCAGCAATACTTTCAACGTTCCACCTCACAGCTGCAGCTGGCAATCTGCGCAGCAATCCAGGTCCTCCGCACCACAAGGCGAGAACATTATCTCAATAACCGCATCAACATCCTCAGCAGCATTGAAATGAGGCCAATCACATCCAATATACTTTTAGTTGAACACCACCTACTGATGGCAATGCCCAGGACAGCGCCTGTAGGCGACAGCCTCGTATCTGGAGTCACTGGTGGCACCACTGTTACTGTAGCTGAAGCTTCAACCCCAGCAGGAGGCTCACAGCTGCGGCTGGCATTCTGCGCAGCTGTCTGTGTCCTCCGCATCATACGGCGAGAACATGCTCTCCATCACAGCATCCACATCCTCAGCCACATTCACACTACCCACCCAGTTGCACTTTGCCCGCAGCGCCTCAAGCGTTGCACTATCCAGTGCGGCTGCACCCGCAGCAGACGCACCACTGCCACCTCTCAGCTGACCTTGTGATGCTGGTGTTTGTGCGATGCGCGTGAAGCGGATGTTTGCAAGGCTGCTGAATGCCGGGCTGCCAGGGCTGCTGCTGGATGCCAGCTCCAGGCAGAGCTCGGTTTTCTTGGTGCCTGATGCTGGCAGGGTGAGGGAGCCGACTGAGAAGCCTTCCATCTTGCTCGCCTGCAGCAGCAACAGCAGCAGCAGCAACAGTGGCAGCAGCAATGGTAGTGGCACAGTTGCTCAGCGCTCACGAAGCAAGGCGTGCAGGATAATGAACATTGTACTGCAGCACCCAGTACTGCAAGGCACCAGTAAGATCTCTGGCAAAACTGCTGCTGACACAGGCTGTATGGCCACTGATGCAGTCACAAAGATGGCATTGTTATTTTGTTCTCCAAACAGCTGCAGGGCCCCACCTGGCGAGGCAGCTGTGCGGTGATGCTGGCAGCAGCGCCGCTCCTGATGGCCTGGTAGGTGCCAAAAGACAGCTTCACTGCGGCTGCTGCCCTTGAGGTGTACATCAGCGTCACATCATATGTGCCGGCTGTCATAACCTGCAGGGCAGGTGGAAAACAAACATGTGAGGAGCACCAGGTGAGTCCACGCTTTGAAGGGTGTAATCGGGTGCAAGCGGGTGGGGAGTCAGCTTGCAAGCCTGTTGGTGCAATGATGGTAAGATGCAGCAGCAATGTCTAACCACAGCCCAGCAGTCACCATAAAACCGGCAGCCCAGCACAGACAACCCTGCAAAGGAGCAAGCAGGCTACAGATGAGTGGTACCAGGTGGCTGAAAACACGGCCAAAATGCCCAACTGCACTTTGTAGCACACGCAGTCCCCAGGGCTGCTGCAGCCGCTCGCCCCCATTGCCATCAGTCTAACTAGACCAAAGACAGCAGGTGCGGCAACTCTCTGTTCTTTGTGCCAATACAAAACGTGCAAGCATCCTTCCTCAAAATCACCAGCAGGCCAGGTGATTATGAGAACCCAGAAGCAACAACATATGACGACGTACAACGCAACAAAGCTGCAACGCAATCACAATCTTGGGGCGCTCCCACCTGCACTTTGTAGCACACGCGGTCCCCAGGGCTGCTGAATCCACTCGCCCCCATCGCCAGCAGTGTTACATTGCCAGGCGTGCGCTCGTGCGCGCCAGCCGCCAGCACATTGCTTGCGAGGCTGCTGCCCAGGCCCAGATAAAAGGTGGGCTTGTTGAAGCTATGTGGCTCTGCAAGCATGGAATTCCACCAGCTGCGAGCTGCATCTGAGAGCTTGCTGCTGATTGCTGCTGCGATGGCTGGGGGTACTTCTGTCTGCTCGTTCTCAAGGTGGGACTCGTCGTCAAACCTGCAGAGTTGACGTTTCAGGCATGCAGCAGGCGCCCTCAGTTGTTAGGCATCATCACTCGGATGAAAAGCAGAGCTGGTGAAGATGCCAGCGGCATGCTGCTTCTTGCATTGTGCACTGCTCGCAGATTGCCCATGAACATAATCAGCTGCAGCTGCTGCATCTGCACACAGCAGTGTATTGTTGCCAGCTGGCTGTGCACTTGTTGCACATGCCGCAGCCACCGCACCTGTACACCTTGTTGTTCACGCCCACCCATTTGAACTCCTTGTAGCGTGCCCCCACACAGGCCTCAAATCCTGCCGGCCTGCTGGGCTTTAGGCTGGGCAGCCACTTCCAGATGTGGTTGGGCATGCCTCCCCTGTCATAGTTCAGCAGTGCTTGTCGCTTGTCCACCTCCCTGCACAACTCAGCAGGGCAGCATAGGCCAGCAGAAACTGGGTGGTGCTAGCTGGCATGCGCAACAAGTGTTCACTGCCAAGAAAGGAAGACAGCAAATATTTTGGGCTGCTTCACACGCCACCAGCATGCCTTTTCTGTACCGCGTTAACCAGCACAACCGGCCCACCTATCTGCTGTCAGTTGAAGCACTGCAATGGCGTCATTTTCAAAATGCAGCTTGTACTGCCCTCCTCAAACATGTCGGGTGTATCCCATCAGCACCTCAGCTGTGCCAAGGCAACAAAAGCACTAGCCACAACTCATAACATGCCGTTCTCAGCATGGCCACGCCTGTGAAGCAGCTTCGACTAGCATGTCGGTACCAGAAAACGCAGGTATCATAGGCTCACCTCTCTGCCGTCAGCAGAGGCACTGCATTGGCATCCCAGCACTGCGGCCCCAACAGGAACAGCACCCGCTCCTGCTGCTCCTTGGTGGCAAGGCTGGTGCCACGGCTGCCATCTGCACTGACAACAGCGCTGCTGCTGCTGCTGCTGCTGCTGCTTGGGACTAAGAGGTTTTTGAAGCTGCGGCCGTCCCAGGGCAGGTGCTTTGAGCTGCTGCTGATTCCTGCCAGGTCTGCCATGGTTGGCAGGATATCTGCAGCAGAGTTGGCAGGGAGCGGATGATACATGTTAGAGCCACCAGTCTGGGTAATGTATGTGTGACTGCTGCAACAAGCAATGGTGCAGGTGAGCTGACTGGTTACACTTGACAGCTGTGGGCAGCCATGCATGATATCTTTGGGAAGTGGTTTGTGTGATGGATTTCGGGGACAAGCGGCAGGTGCAAGTAGCTTCTACACCAGTAAAAAACGCAGGGCGTGCCACATGCACGCGCCGCACCTGTGATGTCCAGCAGGGTGCTGTCAGTGACGCCCGCCTGCCGCTGTACAGTGGGCCACTTTGCAAGAATATCGTCAAGTCTAGCCCAACCAACGACATATGACAAGCCCCACTCACCTGTTATGTCCAGCAGGGTGCTGTCAGTGACGCCAGCCTGCCGTCATCCATTGCAAAAAAGGAGTCACCCATAGCGAAGGCTAGTAGCATAAACTTTACCAAAATAGCCCCACTCACCTGTGATGTCCAGCAGGGTGCTGTCAGACACGCCCGCCTGCACCCCTGGGCCCTGCACAGCCAGGAAGTTCCTCACGCCGCCTTCAAACACAATGGATACCACAAGTGCAAAATGCACACGCATGCCTCACCTGTGATGTCCAGCAGGGTGCTGTCAGTGACAGCAGCCTGCCGTCGTACATTGCGCAGTCAAAAAATACCATCGTGAAGGCTAGCGCAACCAACGACATATGACAAGCCCCATTCACCTGTGATGTCCAGCAGGGTGCTGTCAGTGACGCCAGCCTGCACCCCTGGGCCCTGCACGGCCAAGAAGTTCCTCACGCCACCCTCAAACACCTCAGACTTGGTGCCAGTCAGGCGGCTGGGCATGCGCTTCTGCAGCAGCAGCAGCAGCATCAGCATCAGCATCAGCATCAGCATCAGCATCAGCATCAGCATCAGCATCAGCAGCAGCAGGTGCATGGTGTCTGGGCGTGTGAGCAAATATGAGCACGGATGTTGGCTGTGAGCAGCTGCAAAAAAGTACAGCACGTGCACTGGATGGGTGATAGTATCAGCAGCGACACTTGTGCACGGCAATGCAGCGGCGCGCGCAAGGCAACAGGACGGCAGCAAGCATGCCTGTGCACTCCAGCAGGGCAACACCATCGCATCTAAGCAATATCTATTGCCCAGACGCAGCATATACAGGTCACACCACACTCCATGTGCTGCTATCGCACCATGTGGCTCATTTTTCATTTCGCTTTTGCATCAAATTGCAGCCGCACCTTCTTTGGCTCATCTGGCATGAGGAAGCTGCCATTGTCACTCATAATCATCACGTAAGTGTTCTTGTCCAGCCCCGTGTCCTTGAGGTGCTTGAACAGCCGCCCCAGCACTGAGTCCAGGTACTCCAGCATTGCCCAGGCCTGCATAACACGTAACATTGTTACATTCATGTTACATACGTTACAAGACAGTTTGATGAGTGACGGGTGCTTGAACAGCCGCCCCAGCACTGAATCCAGGTACTCCAGCATGGCCCAGGCCTGCATAACATGTTACGTCGTTACCTATATGTCGTGTGACAGATGGTTGGAGAATAGGCGCTTGAACAGCCGCCCCAGCACTGAGTCCGGGTACTCCAGCATGGCCCAGGCCTGCGTAACATGTTACAGTGTTACAGATATGCTAGATGACAGTTGAACTGGGTGTTGAACAGCCGTCCCAGCAATGAGTCCAGGTACAACAGCATGGACCAGGCCGGCAGCAGCAGCAGCAGCAGCAGTAGCAGCAGCATCAGGCTGCAGTGGCAAGCTCTTGTTAATGTCAATTGGTTGTAAGGCGGGGTCGAGCGCGGCCACAGTCTACTGCTGGGCCATTCCCTGATGCCCGCCTGCCCTCTTGGAGCTGCTGCAGCTGCAGTGATGCAGTGATGCAGTATGAATCATCACCTGTTGCGTGGCTTTCTCCTACAAGCCACGATGCTATTGCCGAACTTGAGTTGCCGCACACATGCAGCTGGTCAGCATTGACAGTCAACATACTCTGTGCCGCAGGCTGTGCCGCTCTGCTACTCACGTCCAGTGTGTTCTCTGAGATGCCCTTGTACTTTGGCTCGCTGTAATACTTCACTTTGAACTCCGGGGGTGAGAACCTGACCTTCCTGAACTTGCCATCCAGCCGCACAGGAGTCCTGCAGCATGCAATTTTTATATATATAAAAATTACATTATTGTTCGCCTTTTTGAACTCGCGAGCACTGTGTCTGACAGCAGCACAGATGCGCAGTGCAAAGGAGTCCTGCAGCAACCGGCAGCGTATAGTCGCGGACGTACAGTTGCTGTGCAGTGCGGGTAGAGCACTTGCGGCTGCTGGCTGTGAAGCACTGCCCCTCCGCTGTGCCTAGCAACAGTAGCATGCACATACTGACACCTGCATGGTCTCAATGCAACATGCCGCCGTGTTGATGCTGTAGCCACTCACACATGGATTGCATGCGGCGCGTGGTATACGAAGAACGGCTGCTTGCTGCCTTGTGCTGCTGCTGCGCTGTGCTTGCCAAGAAGCTTCAGCACTCCATCCATCATCTTGATCTCTGTCTGCTCCCTTGCAGCCATATCACCCTTGAACAGCTTGTTCACAGAAGCAATGGCCACACTGCTGCTGCTGCTGTTTGTGCTGCTGCTGCTGCTGCTGGAAGTGCGGCTGGCGGCTGTGTGTTGCGCGGCGCTGCTGCTGCGGGTGATGCTTGACTTGCGGTTGACGCTGGCGCTGCGGCTGATGCTGCTGCGGCTGGCTGCTGCATCCACACCCGCTCCTGCTCCTGCTGCTGCTGCTTCTGAGATGGAGTCTGGCAGCACGTAGACGCCATTGCGGCTGCATGGAATGAGCAGAGCAAGCAGGGGCCAAGCGTTGAGCAACAGTGGGCTGGCATGTCACATGATAGCATGTGTCAATGCCGGATTAGCGCTACATACTCTACCACAAAGAGGTCACACGGCTGGCATGGAAAAAAGCACGCATGCTGGCACCAGCTGTTTTTGAGTTGAGCAAGTTCAAGCAGGGCGTGGCGTATGCTGCTGCAACACTTGCAGGCCACCGACTCTTCGGATGCATGCTGACTGCCAACGCAAAGGACTTGATTTTCCAGCTGTCTGCTCACTTTACTGGGCAGTCCTTGTTGGCGGCAGGCAGCTCTCCCTCATGGAAGCCCACAGACCACGGCTCATAGCCAGCCACCTCCCTGTTGTGCCACTTGCCAAACTGCGCGGTGCGGTAGCCTGCTGCCGACATCACCTCGCCTGCTGTGACCTCAGCTGTGTTCATGAAGTCCCAGCCTGCAGCAGCACCCGAGCCGGCAGGTACAGAATTGCTTGGAAAAAGGGAAGATTGAGCAGATGCTGCTGCTGTATGTTGCATCAGCGAAGGATACATTGCAGCTGTTGCAGTGTTGGAGGGCCAACACAGAGAACTTGCTACCTTGCAAACACCTGCTGCAAAGGCACTGTAAGCATATGGTGCACCAAAGATGGTTGGTATGTTGCCATCTTGCTGCCTCGCACCTGCGTGCACCAGCATGGTGCCGGTCCTTGGGTACTGCCTGCCAGTCATCAACGCAGCACGCGTCTGCGCGCACTGCGGCGTCACATAGAAGTTGGAAAAGAAGGTGCCACCCTTGATGAACCTGTCCAAATTTGGCGTGTTGACGTAATTGGAATTATGCAGCCCGATGTCATCCCATCCTTGGTCATCTGTCAGGATGACAATGAAGTTTGGCTTCTGGCCAGCTGGCAGGGCTGGGATGGGCACCTGCCCTGGTCGCACTACTGCTGGATCAGCTGCAGCAAACAGTGTAAAAACAGTATAAGACAAGATGTTGATGATTTGGTTTTGCAGTCTGCATGCCAGTAGTTGATGGCCCATGATGGCCCAGGATCATCCCAGGCCAGTGGCCTGCCACTGCAGTGTGTACTGCTGGTGCAGCGCCCAGGACAGCTGGACGGCCGAGCAGCAGCATGCTACGACATACACAACTTCAGCACAATAGTGATGATAATAACCAAGTGTAACAGAACCGATGATGAGCTTGATGATGCATGATTCGTTGCTACTGCACAGCAAGGAAGCAGCATGGACATTTTCCAGTTTCGCACCTGCGCAGGCGGCTCCCAGCGACACCAGCACAGCTGCGAACGCTATCAGAGTTGCCATTGTAAACTTAGTGAATTCTGTCAAGCCGTGGCTGCCATTGTAAGGATCATCCCGCGCAACGTTTGTGTGCTAACGTGCCAAACTCAACAGTTTCTGCAAGTATAGGATCGATGAACAACATTTCTTCAAGATGTAATAGATAGTTTTCCTCCGAAAAACATTAGCAAAGGATCCGCTTATTACCCTTCGATAGTGCCAACTGTGAGTGCAAGGAAACAAACACAGCACTGACAATCCGCCAAACACCGCGATTCAACAACGAAAAATTTTTAAGCCGCAGCAAACACGCCCTTCCTGCCAGAAGGAAGGAGTGACAAGCAGCAACAACAGCAGGCCTGGATGGTACAGCCATGCTGCAACTGTACTGCCTCCCACACATCCCACTCCTGTACGCTAAACAACACTAGCCCCACGCTGGTGAACGTGGTCCTCCCACACATCCCACTCCTGTACGCTAAACAACACTAGCCCCACTAGCCCCACTTGCTAGCCCCTTCACTCAAAGCGGCGCCCAAACATGCTCTCCAGCCAACTCATCAAACCTTGCCCATAGCCATGCTGAGCAAATCCACTGCTGCCAGCAGCAGCAGCAGCAGCAGCAGCAGCAGCAGCAGCAGCACCACGCCCCTGGCCCTGCATCCTGCACGCCTGCCGCGCTGGCTGCTGCCACACTCTGTTGCGCTGCGCTGCTGCCTGCTGCTGCTGCTGCTGCTGCTGCTGCTGCTGCTGAGAATCAACTGGTATCAGCTCCACCATAGCCCAGCGCATGTTCTGCTTGTACGTGTTGTCTGTAGCACTGAACCCCAGCTGCACAGTGCTGTAGTCTGTCACATGCAGCAGCCCTCCAGACACAACGCCCCACGCAGTACCTTGCCCCCTGCACAGCTGCTGCAGCCGCTTTAAGTCAGGATCCCAGCGCTGCTGCACCTCCAGTTTGTTGAGCTGGCTGCCCTCTGCACCTGCAGCCTCACCTGCTGCTGCTGCTGCACTGCTGCAAGCCGCAGAAGAAGCACCAGCAGCTGCAGGCTCGTCACCCTGCTGCTGCTGCTGCTGCTGCTGCTTGGCATGCACCGGCACAGCTTCTGCTGACAGTGTGATGGTGACATTGTCAAGGTAGCTGTTGGTCACATCAACCACCCAGGCCACCTCATAGCACCCAGGCGGGACACCTGCAGCAGCAGCAGCAGCAGCAGCAGCAGCAGCAGCAGCAGCAGCAGCGTGGCAGTGCAGCATTGCAAACGGTCCAAGCTTGATACAGCAAGCAGCTGGAGCACAGTGCTTTATGACTTGCAGCCTGAGTGAGTGCAACTCCAAGTTGAAACACCAGTATGTCATTTGAACCCCGCTCACCACAACCCCTCACCAGGAATGCTGACCTTGATGTCCAGCCACCACACGCTGTGCAGCACCAGCGCCACTACTAGCACATCACCATGCTATACAACCCTTCTTCTGGCATCAGCCGTACACCAACACCAGCCAAGAAGCATAACCAGCTGTTGGACCAGCCCACTAAGCAGAGAACTTGTGCTCCAGAGTTGTGTGAAAAGAGTTGCAGGATACACACTTTGCAAAGGCACAATGCAACATAACCCTCACCAGGGATGCTGCCTTTGATGTCCAGCCACCACACGCTATGCAGCACCAGTGCCATGACACTGTCAGCAGGGCTGTCACGCATGCCCTGCAGGCTGAAGTACTGGTCGTTCAGCCAGGCACACGACATGTGTGCTGCGTCCAGCCGCAGCTGCTGCAGCTTGGAGCACAGCCGCCGGTAGTCAGGCACTGCAATCAACACGTAGACAGCAGCAGCAGCAGCAGCAGCAGCAGCAGCAGCAGCAGCAGAGGACAGCAGGGAGGTCAGAGCACAACAGCAGGTTGCAGCTTGACAGGTTGTCCCGCATGCCCTGCAGGCTGAAGTACTGGTCATTCAGCCAGGCACACGACATGTGTGCTGCGTCCAGGCGCAGCTGCTGCAGCTTGGAGCACAGCCGCCGGTAGTCGGGCACTGCAATCAACATGTAGACAGCAGCAGCAGCAGCAGCAGCAGCAGCAGCAGCAGCAGCAGAGGACAGCAGGGAGGTCAGAGCACAACAGCAGGTTGCAGCTTGACAGATTGTCCCGCATGCACTGCAGGCTGAAGTACTGGTCATTCAGCCAGGCACACGACATGTGTGCTGCGTCCAGGCGCAGCTGCTGCAGCCTCGAGCAGAGCGGCCGGTAGTCGGGCACTGCATTTAGAGGTGGACAGCAGCAGCAAGCAGTGCGAGGACACACAAGGACACACGTATAATACGTCAAGCGAAGGTGGGAGCCCGTCGGGGTGTATGCAGCACAGCCGTCGGTAGTCGGGCACTGTGCAGGGAGGCAGGCAGCAGAGCACAGCCGTGCGTAGCAGGGAGGTGGACACTCTGGAACACTTAACGACCCAATTCAAGCCATAGCCCGGCAGATTGCATCCAGCAGGCGAGCACCATGGTGGTGAGGCATTGCAGCTGCGCATTGCAACTGCTGCTTGCCTGCAGGGCTAGGCTTGTGTAAGACGAATTGGCCGTTATGCGTTATGCGCTGCTCAAGAGCTGTTCACGTGCAGGGCTGGGCACCAGCCGAAGATCTCCTGCCGAAACACCAACAGCTGCTGCAATAAGGTGGCAACATGCACCTTGCGTGAAACATGCTGCATTCCAACACGCCGCACCTGCAGGGCTGGGCACAAGCCCCAGCTGCTGCACATGGTTGCAACCTCCACCTCACCGAACATTCATTACTGCTGCTTGTGATACACGCTGCATTCCAAAATGCCGCACCTGCAGGGCTGGGCACCAGCTGCAGCTGCTGCAACATGGTTGTAACATGCACCTCACAGAACACGCATCATCAATGACTGCATCTCGTGACATAACGTGTTCCTGCAAATTGTACACTGCCGCACCTGCCGGGCTGGGCACCAGCCCCAGCTGCTGCACATGGTGGCAACTTCCACCTCACCAAACGGTTAATACTGCTTGTGATAAACGCTGCATTCCAACATGCCGCACCTGCAGGGCTGGGCACCAGCCCCAGCTGCTGCACATGTGGCGCCCGCACGTACAGCCCCACATCATAGCTGGGGTGCACCTCCCAGCACGCCTGCGGGCGCAGCTTGGTCTTCATCTCGCCTGCAGCAGCAAACACGAAACAGGCATATGTCCTTGAGTATGTTTCGCCACACAAAGGAGTGTGTGCAGCCACATGCAGAGCGTGTTACAATGTGTTATGTAACAGTATTGTACAACTGTGTGGTTGGTGTCAAACACGAGCATGTAGAAGCTACGGGCGAGCTTCATGTGTTGCGTACAGCCACAGCCACCCTTCCCTGCCCTTTCCCTGTTTACCAGCACCCGCACCTTGTGTAGTCACCGCCACCACGTTGTAGCGCTGCGCAGTCGAGCGCAGCGCTGCCTCCAGCGTCTGGTAGCGGGCCAGCACCCCTGGCCAGCTGCTGCCATAGCAACTGCTGACCACTGCCTCCCAACCTTCCAGGGTATAGTCAGCACGTTCATGCAGTAATGTTATAATAATCAAGCAGTTGCAACTGCTAGTCACCTCATCACCACGTTGCTCTTTCCTGTTGCCCCTGTCCACTCCCCATCAGCACATACACACGCACGCACCTTCAGTCGTCACTGCCACGACGTTGTAGCGCTGCGCAGCCGCACGCAGCGCTGCCTCCAGCGTCTGGTAGCGGGCCAAAGTATCTGAGGGCTCCAGCTTGTGGTGCCCCGGGCTGGCACAGGAGGGGAAATACACCCAGCCTGGCACATGCGGCGGCCAGGACGCGTCTGCAAGCAGCAGCAGGCAAGCAGCAAGCGAGATAAGTGGTGGCAGACGGGTTAGGATGAGTGGTTGCGGCCGCGGTTCGATGTGTGGCTGGCTGTGTGGCAATGCACACCGGCAAATATGTGATGCTGTTTGTGGATGTGTGTGCAATGCAGAGTGTGTCTGCCGGCTCCAGCTTGTGGTGCCCTGGGCTGGCACAGGATGGGAAGTACACCCAGCCTGGCAAATGCGGCGGCCAGGACGCGTCTGTAAGCAGCAGCCGTGAGCCAGAAAGCGAGACCAAGAGATGAGTGGTTGTGGCCGCGGTGTGATGTGTGGCTGGCCGTGTGGCGGTGCACACTGGCAAGGATGTGGTGCTGCCCGTGGATGTGTGTGTGCATTGCATGGTCACACATAACCAGCAGGCACACATACACTAAACAACAATCATCTGCAAGGTCGCTGGCTGGAGCTGGCTCCTGCCACTGCCTGTACTGTACTGCCGCCTCCTTCGCGTACCTGCAGGAGAAATGCAACAGCACGAGCAGTGCCAGTGCATAGAATGCACACACACACCACAGAACAGTCACCTGCCAGGTCGCGGGCTGGTGCTGGCTCCTGCAGCTGCCGGTACTGCAGTGCCGCCTTTTTCACGTACACGCTGGAGCTCATGCAACAGCATGGGCCGCGCTAGTGCATAGTATGCATAGCAGTCACACATACCCAGCAATCACACATACAATCAATCAATCAAACAATTACACGTTTTTTTAGCAAGAGGTGAACCCAGAGGAGGGAGCCACTCCCAAACCACCTTAGGTGGTTCCTAACCAGTGAGTGCAAACCCACAAGCCAGGGCCAGATACGGCCAAAACCTTAAAAACAAAAGCACTTGCTTGGCATGTCTCTCAAAAAGTCACACATACACTGAACAACAATCACCTGCTAGGTCGCTGGCTGGAGCTGGCTCCTGCAGCTGCCTGTACTGCATCGCCGCCTTCTTCACGTACATGCAGGAGCTATGCAACAGCACGAGCAGTGCTAGTGCATAGAGTACACACAAACACCACAGAACAGTCACCTGCCAGGTCGCTGGCTGGTGCCGGCTCCTGCAGCTGCCTGTACTGCAGTGCCGCCTGTTTCACGTACATGCCCTGGCTGGGCTTGAAGCTGCTGTGGCGCCACGCCTGCTGCGGCTGCAGGCACGCTATGACTTTGCCGCAGGTGGTGAAGGCCTCAGCGCCAGCATCTGTGTTGATTGGCGCGCATTGTTTGATTCAGGGACACACAGGCAGCTGAGTTACACATTGTACACTTGATGTAGCAGCATGGGACCAGCGTCAGTGGCAATGGGCGTGCATTCCTTGATGCAGGAGTGTGCAGGCAGAGCGACACAAGCAGCTGATGAGTTGAGGCAGCAGCACGGAAACATGGCACAGGGGCATGCTGCTAGCAAGCTGCAAGCAGGAGAACGTACAAAGCAGCACTGACAGAAGAGGCGCTGCTGCCCAGATGGGTGCATACTGTGCACATGTACTGCTGGCACAGCGTCCTGCAGTCGTGCATTGCAATGCATGCAGCTGCGGCCCAAAGCAGCCTCATTGCAGTCACAGGCAGCAACGCGCACGCTCGGCTAACTCAATGCATGATGTGCGTTTCCTGCACACGCGCACGTGCAGCTGCACGCAGCTGGCGTGGCACCGACACCCCATTGCTGGTGCAACAGCAGCTGGCACCAGCTGGCACTCACCTTGTGTCAGCTTGGCCAGCTGCGCCAGGTCAGCATCTGCATGCTGCTTGTCTGCCTCTGCTGACCCGTCCTGGCCTTGATAAAACACGTATCCATCGATTTCTGCTGGCCGCGTTTGCTCTGCAGGCGCATGCACGTGTGCACAGCAAGTTAGCTGTAGGTGCTGTGGTGCTGCTGCTGCAAGCAATGACGGGGCACAGCAGGGCACAGACATTCCGCACACGCACCTGGAGTCGGTTTCATTCCAGGTATCACGGTTTCACCGTATCGCCTAACCAGTAGCTCCCTCCAAAGCAGCTGATCGTCGCACAAAGTGCGAATGGTGCTGCAGCAGCAGGCAAAGGCCGCAGCATCGCGTGCGTCGGGCCACAGGCACTGCAAAATGCCCCTCAAACATGCTGCAGGTAGATCCGTAAGGGGGCAGCCCGCAGCATCTTCAGCAGAGGCAGCCATGGAGTGCCGGGAGTTGAGGGTATCTGCACTGTCGCAGCTGATTCTGCAAAATTACGGCTGTTCGCGTACGCTTTGAGTCGTCCTGGTGGCACTTTTGATATGTCACCGATCTTGAGAGTGGGTTGTAGGCGTGCCGATGCCGGAGCGTTGTGTTTCTGCATTTGAATCGTGTCACAGGTAGGGTTGTCTTATTCTGAGCTTGTGGCCCAATTATTGCTTCCAGCTTCCCCATCTGTCATGCACAAGTGCATTCAGAGCAATTAAGCAGAGCAGCACGTCATGGCTGGCCTCCTGGACACAGACAGCTGTGCATGCCAAAGAGCAGTACTAGTGTTGCCAGCGCTGCCAGATTCATGCCATGTGCCCCAGTGGGGTGTGAGGCCAATTGGTATTGTTCAGAAATGGCGTTGATACAAAGGCTTGAAGCGAACTGAAGCATATTACGTGGTGGCTGTTTTCCCCACATTCCAAGAAACACTGGCAACGGTTGCAGTAACACTTGCAGTAACACTGTTAACTTGCCAGTGGCACTGCCAGCCACGGTGTTGAGTGATCATCAGGCAGCTGCGTCACGCAACCACCGCACACACATTCCTCTGTATGCATTAAACTGCACATCATAAACAACAAAATTTTCAGGAAACACCCCCACAGGTAAACCTGGTCAATGTCTGTTCATGGCTAACCATACATTTTACAATTCCTTGTTCAACATGTTGGTGCATGCACACTGTGCATTGCACAGCTACACAGCTTCTGTCACATGCTGACAAACACTATGGCGCCCACACCGTATCATCAGTCCGTGATGGGGCAGCGAAATAGCCCATGGAAAGGCTCAAAATACCTGCGTTCAAATTTTCAAGCATCTGCCAGTGTGCAGTTGGCTGTCTGTGCAGGATGCATTGTCAGTGGCGATACTCGCAACCAACCCTCACCACTGAAGACAAAAGTGCACAACCAGAATTGCCTTGTTGTGTGGACAAAACAGTTCATATGCATCCATTGCTGCTGCAGCTGTGACAACAAACAAGCCCCCTGTTCACAACTGTTGACAAGCCTGACCCCAAAAACCCAAAACTGTACATATGGCTAGCAAACAGCTTGTCACAAGATGTGTTAGTAATGTTGCTGACAGTAGGCTCAGTGTGGTAGAGAAAAGTACAGGGCTGTGGTTGTATAAGTTCCTCGAGCCTTCAGGCTGAAAGGAGGATGGCCCTTCAGCCTGAAGGAGGATGGCAGAAATATGAGAGAGGAAATTCAACGAAATTTGAAGTACACATCCTGCCACTGCTGATCAGCATGTAGATCAAATGGCATGCGTCATACACACCACGCAGCATGCTGGATGCTCCATGTGCACCATACCCAAACCCACCATCATTCCTACCAGGTGAACGGCACCGCACATAACAAACCCCGACACGCACCTCTCCAAGAACATGCGTCATTAACAAGACATGCGTGAAGTATCCCAGCAGCACGTTGCAGCTGTCACAACGTGGGGCAAGTTCACCAGCATCCTGCACTGCCTGCTCATCAAGCTGCTTGGCTGCTGATGCTGATGCTCCCAGCCAATGCGCCCCAGCACTTGCACGACTGTAATAGCACAGGCTGTGACTACATAATGCAGAGTCATCCATGCTGGCAGCATGTGGGCCCATAAGAGGCATGCCAGCAATACGTCTCTGGATATAGCATGAGAGCTTTGGTGCTCAAGGGTGGCAGTGTGTTTACGGTGCTCACTCTCCATTTCTGGTCTCAGACCTGTGTTCAACCTGTTGTGGCTCATCCAAGATGGTGCCAGGACCCACATGTAACTATCCTCTCTCAAAAAAAAATACGCCCGCCCCAGCCGCCACAGCAAATTGACGTTCCCAACCTCGGAACTGCCATATTGTCATTACTGCCATGTTGTCATTACTTCCACCACCACCAGCAGCAGCAGCAGCCGCTGCAGACCTTCCCAGCCCTACATTGCCCCGTCGAACAACGCCAACACCTCTGCCAGCAACAACTGTACACATCTGTACACATTTGAACCAGCCGTACACGGACTGCATCGGACAAATTGTGAGAGAAAATCTGCAGGCTGCGCTTGGTTTACACTGCACACTGCACACGCGACGCCGCCAGCATTGCCCGTCTAAGCTTGACATGCTCACAGCCATTTCTCTCCAGCAATGCGGCGCTTGTATGCATTGCTCTTCTCCACAATCACAGGCCCCTCCGACAGCTCTGTGTTGCACTCCTCACCAGCACCACCAAGGGCAAGCCCTTCGGCAACTGCAGCCGCTGTTGAACCTCCCGCCCACTTCTCAAGCTGCTCTGCCGTGCAACCGCCAGCACCACCACCACCACCACCACCACCACCAGCAGCAGCAGCAGCAGCAGCAGCAGCAGCCCTGCTCCGCGCCACGCGCTGCGCTGCAGCAGCAGCTGAGGCACCGCTAGAGGCAGCAGCATAGAAACTGCTGGCTGGTGATGCTGCCACACACCAGGACTGCTGCCGCTGCTGCTGCAGCTGCCGCGTGGTCATGGGCTGGTAGTGGCGCAGCCAGGGGCCCCTGCAGTGCCACAAGCAGAAAAATTCAGCATTACAGAGGTACATGTTAAATACATGTGGGTCCTGGCAAGTGTATGACGATGCCAGGCGATGCCGTGTGGTCATGGGCTTATAGTGGCGCAGCCAAGGGCCCCTGCAGCAACACCGGCGCAGAGATCCAGCCATGTGCAGCTGTAAGAGGGTGGCAGACATCTGTTTGATGATGGTGGTGGGACACAGTCCATGGTGGTCATGGGCTGGTAGTGGCGCAGCCAAGGGCCACGGGCAGCAGAGCAGCCACACAGAAATACAGGAATAACATGTGGGTCCTGGCAGTCATTCGATGGTGCCAGGCAGTACATGGTCGTCATGAGCTGGTGGTGGCGCAGCCAAGGTCCCCTGCAGTAACACCAGCAGTAACACAGCCATGTGCAGCTGTAGCATGGTGGCAGACAGCACATGGTGGCCACGGCCCTGGAGTGAGGCAGCCAGGATCCTTGCAGGTTGCCACATTTGAGCAAGCAGCAGTGGATCAAGTTGTGTTCATCTGTACAATTAAGGCAAACGTAACCGCAGTTGTGGTAGTACCACAGTGGTACATCAAACACCATAGGTAGTACTGCCGGTACAGATTACATTGGCAGGCGCAGCGCACCTGTAGTCCTGCTGCACATTGCTACGGTGCAAACAAGTGCAGCAGCAATAATAACTTCTAATACATCACAAAGGTCGGCACTGCATCAGTGTACACTGGCAGGCCCAGCGCACCTGTAGTCCTGCTGTGGGCGTGCAATCTTGGTGTCTAACAACATGGCACCACTATGCTGCTCCACATTGGCAGTTTGTGCTCACCTGTAGTCCTGCTGTACATTGCTACGGTCACACAAGTGCAGCAGCAATTTCAAATCAATACATTACAAAGGTCGGCACTGCATCATTGCCACTCACCTGTAGTCCTGCTGTGGGCGTGCAATTTTGGTGTCTGGGTCAGCCAGGCTCTCCTTCCAGTGAGCACACCAGCCGGCCACACTGCACAATATAGCATACACAGCGCAGCACAGCGCAGCAGAGACGTTCACATGAGAAACACATGCTGCAAGATAAACTGCAAAGCCTGGTGCCTGCATGCAAAGAACCTAGCCAGTTCCACTGCCCAGCATCCAAGCATAGCAGAGTGACACTGCCAGCGTTGCATCTGCGACAAAGTATGGAGACCTTGCAAGCTGCTTCAGCCACAAAAGGCCTTGACAACCTTGCAATGCGCAGTCCTATTCCATTAGCTGGTCACTTTGTCTAAAAGTGACATCTGGCGCACTAAGCAGGTGGGTAAAATTGATCACTCACCGAGCCACAGCAAGCAGCACTGTGTTGAACTCCGAGGGAAAGCCCAATGCCATGCACACCAGGGCGCTGCACAGCAACATGGACAAATGTGATGGATTAAACATGCTATTGAAGCTGCCGCATTGACAGCCCACCAGCAGTAGCAGTTCACGACCCTTACACACTGGTGTGCAACGGCATGATGCAGAATTGCAGGAGGCTTGCTGCATAGATAGCACATGCGCTGCTGGCCAGCAGCGCAGCCTGCACAAAAGCAGATAGATCCAGCATTGTGCTGTTGTTGCCTGCGGCAGAAATGCTTATGAGGGCACTGCTGCCTTGCTGGCAGTCCTCCTGTCTTGCTCACCTGTAGTAGTCCACGGTGGGGTGCAGCTTCTGTGACACAAAGTACTCATCATGCAGCACAGCGTCCTGCACCAAGCAGCATAGCAAGTCAGAGCAGTGACAATCCCCATCCGATGTCGAAGCAGCCTGCACAAGCTGTGGCGGATGCAGCTGTATGTGATCCGATTTTTTTTTGTAAACGCACGACGCAGTGCTGCTGACACGTGCCTGTGGCCCTAGGGCGGAACTTCAGGTTTTAAACACCTCGAAATGGCACCCCTGCAAACCCTGCACAGGTAATGAACACCTCCCCTATGAGCCTCCCATTGGCTCCTGACTGGGGTTCCCACTCCTCGTTGAGTGGAGCATGTAATGTAATGTAATGTAATGTAATGTAATGTAATGTAATGTAATGTAATTAAAACAGCACCCCTGCAAACCCTGCCCACCTGCAGCGCCAGCGCCACCTGGACCAGTGGGTCGCTGCCAGCAGCAGCAGCAGCCACGTCCTCAGACAGCTGCAGCAGCCACAACACGTACAGACACAGCAGGTGCGCAGCAGCAGCAGCAGCAGCAGTGATGTGGGAGTGCGACAAAGAAGTGCCAGGGAGAGGTGCTACCGCCACATCATGCTCAGGCAGCTACACCAGCCACGGGTAAGCTGCAGCAACTTGTGCTGAGCACAATGATACCCGCAGCAGCAGAGCTGACAAGCAGCAGCAGTGTGACCACGCAGCACCTCGCTTGATAGTCAACGCAAACCCGAGCCCAGCAGGGCTGGCAGCATGCTCAAGGCATCAACACCCGGTCATGCTGGGTATGTATGCAGCAAACATGTGGCTTCATATCTTAGTAGCCTGGTGTTGCTTACTCAGCCTTGAGGCCTAGCTGCATGCCTTGCAAGGCATGTTACAATTGTAACATATCGTGCAGCGCCCCACCTTGGGCATGATGATGCAGCGCGGGTCGGCTGTAGCGCCAAAGCCGGCCAGCTCTGTGTGGCACGCCTTCACCTGCAGCGCCACACACAGCCTGGCCTTCAGTAACATTGACACATGTTTGCTATCAAGACTACTGAAGATTAGGTGTGATGCCAAAGCCTGCCAGCTTCACCTGGCGCTCCTTCACCTGCAGCTCCAGCATACAATGTGGCCTTCAGCAATGGCAAAACGCGACAAGTAGCCATCATGATCCGTAAGATAAGGCGGGTTATGAGGAGTGTGTGTGTGCTGTCAGCCAGTATCGAGGCTGCCGCAGGGCCTGAATCACTACTGACTTGACCTAATGCATTGCTGGTTCATGCTGTGTCGTGCATGCAGGCCATGGCGCGCAGTGCATTGCTGCAACACGTGCACGCGCGCAGCTGTTTCAAACTTCCTCATCAAACACACCTGCTGCAGAAACCCTGGCACGTTGTCAGTGCTGCCGATCGCCTGCAGCATGTCCAGCACAGCCTCACCCCCCCCTCCATGCAGTGGGCCATGCAGTGCCCCCACGCCTGCTGCCATGGCCGTGTACACATCCACGCCGCTGCACATGATACAATGCAGTGTGTTGTGACAGCATTATGGAGCAGCTCATCAACGCAGCATGTATGCACGCAGCATGCCGCATAGCTAGGCGGCTGCTGCCACGGTGCCAGAGAAGGCGTCCTAAGCCAGGTCCCGCAGTGCATGACACACACGCTATCAACTATGTGCAAGCGACATGCAGTGGGCGTGCAGTGCCCCCACGCCTGCTGCCGTGGCTGTGTACACACCCACACCGCTGCACACAACGGAAGTCGCACGCCACAGTTTGTTATGACAGCAATGCAGAGGGGTTTGCGGGGCAGCAAGTCTGCACGCAGCATGCCACACAGTTGGCATAGGCTGCTGCCACGGCAAAACAAGCGGGCATCCTATGCCAGGCGCCGCAGGGCTGACACGCAACTCATGCTTTGCGCAACACCTTCAACCCCTGTTTTGAATCTCAGACACCCTCACCCCAACCAGCCAACCACAGGCCTCACCTGGACGCCAGGTGGCGCAGTGCAGCACTGCAGCAGCTCATGCCGTGCTCCGCATGCAGCAGCAGGAGCGCCTCCAGCGCGGAAACCATCCGCGGAGCTGGCCTGTAGGAGCTATCGCCCTGGGCTTGCAGCATGTACACAAAGTTTTCTGCATAGCCCATGGCTGCGTGGGGCAGCGTAGGCAAGCTGCCGCAGAGCTTGTGAAATGTAAGCGCGGCCAGCGTGGGCATCTGTGTTGTGATCACAGAGCACAGGCAGCATTGGCAACACGATGTTGTGCCGCAGAGGTACGAGGCCACAGTGGGACTGAACCAAGGCCCATCCGCATTTGCGTACATGTTTTGCGCAGCAGTGCATGCAAGCACAGCTGAGCCGCTGAGTCTGCCTGGCATCATTAAAATGGGGTGTCTTCAAATCCGGTTATGTTCAGTTTGGCCTGCAAGCTCTGCTGGTTGCGGCTGCTGGTGCACAGCCTAGAGACACCACACGATTGTCAATCCGGCACAACAGCAGCACCCACCTTGCCGAGTATGCGAGCAATCTGGTGGTCCTGCACCTCCGGGCTGCCGTACACAGACATGCCTGCAGACACGTAGGCAACAACTTCATGCTTAGTACGCATACTGCTACAAGTTGGGATGTGCTAGCAGGCAAGCTACGCTGTGCATACGAATCACACATGTGAGCTGCAGTTGCCGATCTTCCAAGCACACAGGTGAAACAAAGACCTCAAGTGACTGCCCTGCTGGACACATACATACACAGCAGCTGGCTTCCAAGCGCACCTGCAACCGCGGGGTTCTGGCTGGGGTAGCATGCCCCCAGAGCTGTCAAGCCAGCCATCATGCAGGCCATGGGGTGACTGCCAGCTGGCATGGCAGCAACGACAGCCGCCACTGTGCTGGGCACAAAGGCGTGGCGGGAGAGGGACTCCGCGACGGCGGCCAGCTGGGCGCTGTGAGAGCAGCAGCAGCAACAGCAATGGCAGCAGCAGCGGCGGCAGCAGTGGTATTGACAGCCGTCGCTATGCTGGGCACAAAGGCGTGGCGGGAGAGGGACTCCGCATAAGCAGCTAGCTGGGCCCTGTGTGAGCAGCAGCAGCGCCAGCAGTAAGGTGGTGGGTTGAACTGTGCTGGGCACACAGGCGTGGCGGGAGAGGGACTCCTCAAAAGTAGCCAGCTGGGCGCCGTGAGAGGAACAGCAGCAACAGGGGCGGCAGCAGCAGCAGCATGCTTTGACCTTCTGAACAAAGATAGCCTCGCAGTATTTCCAGCCAGTACCCACAACCTGGCAACCAAAGCAGCAAAGTATGGCAGGACTGTGCCCCCCAACTGGCAGGCAACGTAAGCAAGCATGCCACCTGATGGTTGCTGCGCTGTCCTGCTGATAGCTGCGTCTGCAAGCCGTACATGCCAAGCATTCAAGTCCCTCAGAGCCGTACATGCCAAGCATTCAAGTCCCTCAGAGCCGTACATGCCAAGCATTCAAGTCCCTCAGAGCCGCACCTGTCCGACAGGTCTTCATAAAAGAGCAGGTGATCTACCTCTTGGCAGCTCTACTAACCAGCCAGCAGCGACAACAGACAGCCTGAAAGTACTTCACAGGCACACGTGTCCGGCAGGTCTCCATAAACCAGCAGGTAAGCGGCCTCATGGTAGCTGCACTGCCCCAGAAGTTCGGTCGCAGAGACCCTAGCACACCAGGCAACCACATAAGCGCCAAGAAGGCACACCTGTCTGGCAGGTCACCATAGATAAGCAGGTAAGCAGCCTCATGGTAGCTGCACCCCCCAGCCAGCTCCCTGCAGCACCTACGACACCATATAACTCCGCACCTGTCCGGCAGGTCTCCATAAATCAGCAGGTAGGCCGCCTCATGGTAGCTGCACTGCCCCACCAGCTATTGAATGGGGGTGCCCCTGTAGGTGAGCAGCCATGTAGCAGCCAGCCTACAACACTAGGCGACCACGAGATGACAGCCGCACTGGTCCGGGAGGTTTCACAGACGAGCGGGTAGGCCGCCTCAAGGTAACTGCACCTAACAGCCAGCGGCGACAAAAGACCGCCTGAAGCACCAACACCAGTTTCACAGGCGCACCTGTCTGGCAGGTCTCCATATATGAGCAGGTAGGCAGCCTCATGGTAGCTGCACTGCCCCACCAGCTCTTGAATGGGGATGCCCCTGTAGGTGAGCAGCCCCTGGGTAGCATCAAGATTACTAATACTGCTGGCAGCAGCAGCAGTGCAGGTGTAGCTGCAGCAGCAGGTGCAGATGGCGGCGGGTGGTAGAGTTCGATTCGGAGCCTTGAATGAGGTGGAAGAGCACAAGGCTGGCATCAGGGTTCAGGTGTAGTACACCACAACTGGTGACTTGGAGAGTGAACTTGATCAGGACACGTACTACATAGTGCAGCACTGCTGCTCACATCAGTTGAAGTTATGTTGAAGACAAATCTACGGCATTTGTTACAGCATGTGTTGCTGCCTCGCATCGGGGGTGGTGTACGTGCCGCTCAGCTTTATCGCCACCATGCTGTTTTCTTGAGTACCAAACCGCACCAAGAGCTGTGCAAAAACAATAAAGCAGAGTCGGCTGGCACGCACCCGGGGTTGTACACGCGCAGCCGCCCTGCTACACTGAACTGAGGTGCACCAACTGCAGCTCAGGCGCTTACGGAATGTTACTTAAAGAAAAACATGTAGCTGGCACGCACCCGGGGTCATACACGCGCAGCCCCGCTCCGTCTCCCCCAGCCTTGATCTGCTTCAGGGCCTGCGCGCTGAGTATGCCGCTGCCTGAGATGCCCAGCTGCAGCAGGTGGCATGATAAATGCGGCGCGTTGCAGCACATTGCATCACTGTCAGGACAGAAATCTGATCCCATACTTTGCATTTGGTGTGCGGCAGTGATTGCGAGAACTGCTCTGTGCATTGCTTTGATGCTGGTGGACGCTTTGGTGACGCCAGCTGCGGCAGGTGCCATGGCAAATGCACTGCGTTATATGTTTGGTACGCTGTCAGGACCAAACCTGCCGCTGCCTGAGATGCCCAGCTGCAGCAGGTGGCATGGCAGAGCATTGCGCGGTATGTTGCTTTTGTGAGTGCACCGTCAGAACCAAACCCGACATCAGTTTTGAGCAGTAAGTCACGATACAATGTCAGAACCAAACCTGTCTGCCAGTGGCACTGCTGCCATAGCAGTGCTATGATAGCACCGCTTCCGCAGCACGTGTTGGTGACAGCAGGCTGTCACTCGCAGCAAGCTACACAATACAAACGCGGCAATGCGCTGGTTCGTAGGGCTGCGGCCGCTGCTGCTGCTTGCACCTGGAACTCACGGTGTACTCTGCCCCAGTCCTGCTGTCCAGTACAGTCAAGGAGTTGGTGCTACATCGCTCCTTCTCAGCACCGCCCATCAATCCATAGACACCATTGTAGTCGATATGAAGCTCCATTATGCTTACTTTCAGCGCGAATGAGCGACCCAGGTCGCGTGAAGACGTGCCGGGCTCGTATGAATGCTGTGCTGAAGGCGTCCGAGCATGATATTAGGATTAATTTTTACAAACATCCAGCGAATAAGACCGCTGATCGCCGCTCTGTACTACTTGCGCGCTTTGCCACGAAACCGTAATGGTGCGAAGATTGTTAGGCACGTTGCGATATCTCGTAACCTTGCCAACATCAGTGCTTCTGCGGGCGGGTAGTGCACAGAATATAACCAGTTAACCCACAAAAATATATATTTACACTGTAGGTGACGGCTTCAGCATCGCTGCTGGCAAGCCCAGCTGAAAGCAGAATGCTGAGTAAGACACCATCAATCCAGCCACAGCACACTGTCACATGCCAGAACACAATGCATTGTCCCTTTAGCAGTGCTTGGACTTCTCGATTATAGCCATATCACGCACCAAGTAACGCATCTAGAGCTGTGCCTCCACACATTGCACCTGATGTAACAAGCATATTATGCTTACACCCTCCTAGAGCTGTGCCTCCACACATTTCCAAGGTTTCCAAGGACCATGGGTTCCAAGGACCCATCAGCATCACCCCGTGCAGTGTGCATGAGCTGCAAGCAGAACAGCGTCAACTGTCTGTGCTTGCACACTGCAGTGCTTCACAGTCGGATGCAAAAGCACGCCTGCATGTAAACAATTGCTGATCAACACGCGCGTACATGCTTTGTGACAAAGGATGAGGTGGATGAAGCAACCAGCGCGTTGCTGCAGTGGCACAGCATATGCATATGCAAAGTGACAACAAGACAACTGCTGTGAGGCGCAACTACCGCCATGCTGCTTGTGGCTTGCATGGAGGCAATGCTGCTGAACGCACGGAACATCGCGCAAACGTGGACTGCCGCCCTGCTTGTACACTTCTGTGTGCACACCACATGCGCCCCCATAGCCACCACGTGTAGTGTCTGTGGATGTTAGGCAGCTCCTGCATAGACAACAGAACTGACCAGTGGATAGGGGTGGACAACAAAACGAGATCAAGCCGCTGTTGCATGCATAAAAGGCAACAGCACTGCACACGATTCTCCCTCAAAACCAGCAACATGAAAGGTACAGCCAACAAAGAAGCTTGACAGGCGTCTCGCACAGCCGTGTGTACATGGGGCCTTGTTATCAACATATCACACATGAAAATAGCAATCCACCTCCCTTGCTTTGGTCTCCATACCACAACACACATACAAGCACAGAGCACAGCAAAGCGTACATGGACATACACACACGAAGCTGGTCAGCCCAGTGAACAAAAGCATCTGCAAGTGCAAGAGGCTGCAATTCCCCACCACGCCGTAATCACCTTGCCGAAACACCTTTGTGCTGCAGCGGCTAACTGACCATCGCTTCAGAACAGCCAGGCTGCTGCGCAGGTGCCTCAACTCCAACACCCCCGCCAACTGATACCAAAAACAGCATGCGCGCCAGCATCAGAGGGGTATAATGTGCATAAAACCCCGAAGATACACACCAGGCATTTTCCAACATCAAACTCTGTAATCACCCTCGTCTGGCGTCCCTGCACACAACCAAGTGGTATATGCTGCGATAGCATCAAACATAGTCCAATTGCTACAAAAGTCAACTGCCAACGGCAGTGCTGAGATAGTCAACCAACAACACCCAAGCCCACAGCACATGCACAGAGGTGCACCCCTTACAGACTGCTGAAACAGGCACATGCAGAAGCATGCACCGCGGCTGCGCCTGCCACCGCAGTGCCAATGAAATAACACACCTGCTGCATCCAGGCGGTTGCAGCGTGCTGTGGCAGCATCGGCACAGCACAGATCACCATGCACACGCAAGATCCTGCCACTCAAAGCGCAAGCTGCACAAACTTCAAACCCGTGAAGCAACGCATAGACTGTGAAACTTTAAAAACCCCAGAAATGTATTGGCTGCTCGCTGCTGACCAGCACATGTGTAAATGTTGATGCTGGAGATGGTCAGCCAGCAAAGCAGCACAGAACAGCATGTGCAGCCTCTTTGGCCACCTCGATCAAGCAAGTAACACACCCAAATGCATGCAAACCGGCGGAACAATGCCGTGGTGCCAACCCTAGAGCGACGTGTGGTGGAAGCCTCTGGTAAACCACATGACACGAACAGACTTTAAGCATATGCGGGCGAACCAGCTGCAGCAACTATTGGGCCAAGTGGCCCCAAAATGAAGCAGCTGCCTGCCAAGTGGCTACAGCCGCGCGTTGGCCGACAGGCCACTTAGCCAAGTGGCTGCATAGTACACACACATGAGTACATACATACGCTTGAACAGTCATGCCTGCTGAAGCTGGCCAAGTGACCCAGCAGCAGCAGTGTGCGTGACACAGCACTGCATGTTGATGCAACTCACCAACAGCATGCAATGGCTGCAATTGTTAAACATACACAAGAGCCTGCCCCACTAGCCCCCCCACCCCTCGAGCAGCAGCCTGCCCACCACTTCTCAGCCAGCAGCCGGCCCACCACTGCTCAGCCAGCAGCCGGCCCACCACTCCTAGAGCAGCAGCCGGCACATTACTCCTCGAGCAGCAGCCGGCACACCAATCCTCAGGCAGCAGCCAGCCCACCACTCTTCAGGCAGCAGCCAGCCCACCACTCAGCCAGCAGTAGGCCTTCAAGATCCCAGCAGCAGCGCAGCAGCGGCATCACTTAGCCGCTTCAGCCGCTGCTCCAGCTGCGCCTTGCCATACAGCTGGCCCTGTGAAGCATTGAGCAGCACTGGAGCACCAGCAGCAGCAGCACGCTGCATCGCCCCCGCAGTCTCTATCATCTGCTGCAGCAGCAGCTGCAGTAGCTGCTCCTTCTGTAGATCCGCGGCATAGTGCAGCTCATCCTGCTGCTGCTCCTGCAAAGTCACCACTGCTGCCTGCTGCTGCTGCTGCTGCACAACCTGGGCGGCTGGCAGCAGCTCATGCACAGCAGCCTGCTGCTGCTGCTGCTCCTCTAACTTCAGAAGCTGGGCTGCTGCCGATGCAGCTTGCTTGTGCGCGCAGGCATCTGCTGGTGCTGCTGCTGGCACCCCATGCTGGCACAGCAGCGCTGCAGCTGCATTGCTCAGCTGCTGCAGCTGCTGCTCCAGGAGCTGCTGCTGCTGCTGCTGCAGCGCCTCAGCTTCCACATGTGCAGCCAGCTCATGCACTGGCAGCTTGCTGCTGCCAGCTGGGGTGCATGCAACGCCAACAACACCATTTGCTGCTGCTGCTGCTGCTGCTGAGCCTGTTGGTTCTGCGGGAGCTGCTGGTGCCAGTGCTGCTCCGCTGATGGCTGCAAGCTTCAGCAGCAGCGCCTCTGCTGCCTCCCCTACCTCTTTGTCTAGCAGCGGAGCCTGCTGGTCACTGCTGCTGTGCTTGAGGTCTGTAGAGGATGGCTGCAGCTGTTGCTGCTGCTGCTGAATGCCTTGAGTCACCATGTATGGATCTGTCGAATCCACTGTGTGCCCCAGTAGTGCCTGAGAGCTGCTGACAGCTGCTGCAGGCACTGCTGCAGCCAGCTGCTGCTGCATCGCCAGCAGTGCTATCTGGCCGTTGACAGCAGCAGCAACTGCAGGCGCAGCTATAACTGCTGCGCCTGCGGCTGGTGCAGCACCAGCAGCAACAGAGGGGTTGTACACGAGCACTGTGGTGGTGCCGCTGCTGCCGTTGAGCTTCTGCAGCTGCCACTGCACCTGCTGCTGCAGCCAGCTGTGCTCCTGCTGCAGCATGGTGTTGTCATCTTCCAGCGCCTGCCTGTACAGCTTCTCCCGCTCACGCGAGCGGTGCGCAGCCTCCCTGCAATCAAAGCAAAATGTAACAGATGTACGGATGTAAAAGATGTAAAACAAGATATACAGCTTCTCTCTCTCACACGACCGGTGCGCAGGCTCCCTGCGATCAAAGATAAAACATACACCAGACATGCAGCAGCAGGCAGCCAGGTGAGCAGCATGCAGCTCACATTCATCGGCACAGCAGGCACTGTGCCTGCACGCCTGCTTCAGCTTCTCCTGCGTCGTGCTCAGATATACATGTGCCACCAGGCACACATATCAACCAACAACCAAACACATTGTCAGGTTAGCCTGTGCGCCTGCTGCAGCCCCTCCTGCGTCCCTCCTGGTACAGACACGTATGCGCCATCTGGCACAACCAAATCCACAAACAAACCAAGTTGAACCTCAGCTTTACCTGCGCGCCTGCTTCAGCTCCTCCTGCGTCATCTTCTCCCCATGCGCCCTCTTGCGGCTAGACGCCGCGCTCGCTGCCGCTGCGGCGGAGTGTGCCGCCGCTGCTGCGTTGCCGCCAGACATCGCATTGGCGTTGCGGTAATAGAAGGCTGTGGCAGGCAGCGCTGGGTTGAGCGAGGCCAGACTGTGCTGCAGCTTCTTAATGGCTTGGCGCAGCTCATCATTCTCTTGTGTGAGGTGGTTCGTGGACTCCTTGCGGCGCGCACGCCGCACGCGCGCACTCTCCCTGCAGGAACGCAAGCAGCCAAACCAGTTGTTATTTGCAGGGTTTGTTTGGGGTTTAGGTGTGGCTTAATGTGGGAGGTTTAGGGCAAGGTGAAGGTCCCGCTGCAAGGATACTACAAATGCTTCGCCGCGCGCACTGACGTGCAGCTGACACATGTAGCAGGCAGGTGCATACTGCTAAGTAGACATTCCCAGCATGCACCAAGAGGTACCATAAACAATCAGTTGCTTGCCTTCAGCCCTCCTCGTATGCCAGCTGTTAACCCAATAGGCTGCAACGCTGCTGCTGCTGCTGCACCTCACCTTCGAGCCTTCATGCGCTTCTCCACAGTCGGGTCCCGGTGGGATGACGGCCCTGCGTCGTTGCTGCCTGCGACACGAGATAAAACAGGAAAAGAGTTGGTGCAAGTTTGAACAGCAAGGGTGCAAGTGAGCATGCTACAGCACGGGCGAGTGCTGCAGAAAGGCTGCCGCAGGCGCAAGCTATGCGCCAGACAGGAGGCAGGGACATCGGTTGCAAGTGGCGCAGTGCCGCTTTGAATCAAGCATTGTCCTCAACTGACAGCTGTCAAGCCATCGCAGGACCCATGTGCTTGCCGGAGAGCACTGGTAAACAGCAGCAACACGCCCACAGCAGCGCCGCACCCTTGCTGTGGCTCCTGTGCCTCTTGGCAGTGTCATCTGTATCACCTAGCTCATACTGCCTCTTGTGGCTGTGGTCGGCTGCGAACTGCAGCAGCAGCTGTGCTGCAGTGTCAGAGCCAGAGGAGCCTGCATCATCGTCTGAATCATCTGCTGAGGAGTCAGCTGCTGCGGTGCCTGCAGGGGCTCCACAGTTGTTGATCACGTCGTCTGGCTCGCCTGCCTGCTGCCCGGAGGTGTGATAAATATTCTCATCCATCTGCATGGCAGTGCTGGGCCCCATGCCTGCAAGGAGGGAGTGCAAGCATAACGCTGAGAGGTCAGCAAGGCCTGGCTTACGGGCAGGCGCAGCTGCTTAGCCAGTCACACCCACGCAGCTGCATGCAGAAGAATCAAGTCTGAACAGGCGTTTTGCATCAGTATGGGATGGCGCAAGCGAGACTCTGAGGCTTGCAGGACAGGGGTAGGTCGGTGGACGTGTAATATGCTGCTGTCGGCCTACCGGGAGCTCCAGGCCCAGGTAGTCGGTGAAAGACCTACACGATTTTAGAGACTTGGTCACCGCAACAGAAGCTAGCCAAGGTGGACCCAAACTAGACACGGTGGATTTGGTGCTGATCCGAGATAATGGTGCTGCTTGTCCTACCCGCTGACTGAATGAATAAATTTGATCTCCGACCGTTTGGCAGGGCAGTCGTATCCAGCTGCACGCACATGCGTGAGTATGACGAGGCTGGGTTCACTGGCGTGTCAGCGTGGCCACCACCGACGCACGTGCCGGCATCTCTGGCCTTGTAGGCTGCATCTGTATCGCTCTTGTGAGCATTAAGCATGCCTTCATAAGGCGGTGCCCGCAAACAGTGTGCCCTGACAGGGACTGCTAGCCTGCACTGCAGGCCCTGCACGCAAGCCACGTCAACCTCCTGCGTGCGACCAGCGCAACAGCTTGCAAACAGCTTGAAGCCACAACTCCCTAGATTGTCTGCGTGTCATTACCAGTGGCACAGCTGCCGCGCACTGACCACAATGGCTGCATGCAGGCCTCTAAAAGTGCAGCACAAGGCATGCCAGCTTCAGCCACCCCACCCCACCCCCCATCTGCAGAGCCATTGCCAGCCTCTGCTGCTGGCGCTGCGCCTGCAGCTGGTTGGCTGCGCTGTGCTATCCAGTCATTTGCTGACGCATCACGCCAACCTCATCGCCAGTCAACCCGTCAGCAGCTACACCTGGCGCACCACTTTGAACAGCAGTCCAGGGGTGCTGCTGCTGCTGATACAGGTGCTGCTGCGGCACATGCCGGTGCTCAAGCGCACCTGTTGCAACCGACTCTACATCTCTGGCCGCGGCTGCAACTGCCTCGGGTTGTGTAGGTCCCAGGCTGCTGCTGGGACCCCACACCTGTTGCTGCTCACGTGCCTGCTCTTCTACTGCCAACAGGCGGCTTGCCATACTTTGGCTGCCACTGCCAGACCCTGCTGCTGCTGCTGCTGCTGCTGCATGCCCAGCCGCTGCCCCTGCCAGCCCACTCGCATGCTCGGAGCTCCGCTCCTGCACCTGCGGCAGTAGCCCTACTCCTTCTGCCTCACTGCTGCCAGCAGCATGGTACTGATAGCCGCCTGAATCTGCCGACCCCTCGCCTCTCCTGCGGTCTGCTAGCAGCCTCTGGAAGCTCTGCATGCGTGTCAGGAAGCTGCTGCTGCTGCTGCTGCGGAGGCTGCCATCCTGCTGCTGCTGCTGCAGCGAGTCCAGCTGCAGGATCCTGCTGAACATGCGGGAGCCCAGCCCTGCCCCAGCTGCATCACGAGCCTCATCTGACAGCTTAATCTGATCACCCTGCCGCTGCTGCTGCTGCTGCTGCTGGGGTGCTGTGCGTGCTGTCACGCAGGCCATGCCCAGCGCAATAAGCGCTGTGCCTGCCACCCCAAACAGCGACAGGTGCTCGTGGAAGAAGAAGATGCCAAAGGCGTACGAGTACACCACCTGCAGCAGCACAGGCAAACATGCAGCATGCAAACGCAAGTTGCATGAGTGAGCGCCTCCCAGTTTTACTCCAAAATGTCTTGCCCCTGATCACTGACAGCATTCTGATAACAGTGCATCAGGCTGCAAAGTCCACCTCAGTTGGCGCACTGCGCAGCAGCTGCCATCACGCAACAAAGCTGTACAAGCTCCACATGCTTTATACAGATGCATTGCACTTTGCTTCAGCATCCATCCGCACCTGTGAGAAGTTGAAGCCGGCCGCCTTGCCAGCTGGCAGCAGCTGGGAGCCCCGAGTCAAAAACAGCTGCCCAGCAACCGCACTAACACTACCACACCGTCTGCCGCATACACTACCATGCAGGGCACCTGCAGAGCAGGCTCGCACCTGTGAAAAATTGAAGCCTGCCGCCTTGCCAGCTGGCAGCAGCTGAAAGCCCCGAGTCAAAAACAGCTGCCCAGCAAATGAGGTAGCGGCCACGCCCACAAGCAGCAGACCATCAAGCCAGGACAGCCAGGCAGCAGGACTGGGCCAGCGCAGCAGCAGTGGGACAGCTGAGAGCAGCATTGTGCTGGTGTGGAAGTAGAGAGCTACCACGATGGCTGGCTCTGCCTTGCCGACAAACCTGTGCAGAAGTGGTGAGGCAAAAAAGCAGTGCAAAGGCAGTGAACAGCGGTGTGGGCAAAGTGTGATGGCAGGGTAAAGGCAGGCATACAGGCGCTGTTAGCGTTGGTGTGCAGATTTGTCATCGTGCTGGTGTGGAAGTACAGTGCCACAACGATGGCCGGCTCTGCCTTGCCAACAAACCTGCGCAGTGGTGAGGCAGGGAAATGGGTAGGGCGGTGTGGGGGTAGTGTGGGAGCAGTGTAGAGAAAGAGGCAGGTGCTGCCTGTGGCCTGTACGCTGCTGAAACTCCCGCTAGTACTAGTACTGCAGAACTGCACACCTTGCCGCAAGCGCTGCTGACTGTGAGAGCACTGGCAGCGTTGCATGGCAGTGTTTGCCGCAAGATTAACTGAAACGTGCATTGCGCCAGTGCTGCAAATGATCAGGACCCACAGGCAGCCACCTGCTGCTATCTCTGTGAAGCCGCCTATCCCAACCCCACGATGCAGATGAATGCGCCGGTTGCAAACACAGCAGACGTGACGCCCAGCACTGTTCCCAGCACCCTCTTGGGGCCCCAGTCAGCGTAGCAGATGCCTGCTGCTGTCCAGTCGACTATCCCCACTACCCACCTAATGCAGATGAATGCGCCGGTTGCGAAGACAGCAGACGTGACGCCCAGCAGTGTGCCAAGCACCCTCTTGGGGCCCCAGTCAGCGTAGCAGATGCCTGCTGCTGTCCAGTCAACTATCCCCGCCACCCACCTGATGCAGATGAATGCGCCAGTTGCAAAGACAGCAGAGGTGACGCCCAGCAATGTGCCCATCACCCTCTTGGGGCCCCAGTCAGCATGGCCCCCGAATAGCATGGGCGGGTGTGTGATGAGCACCAGCCCTAGGATGCTCCAGGCACAGCCGGCAACACCCAACAGGCCCAGGGGCTCCCCTCTGTGCAGTACAACAGCACAAAATACAGCAGCACACGGAAATGAGGGACGATCAGCACCAGCCCCAAGATGCTCCAGGCACAGCCGGCAACACCCAACAGGCCCAGGGGCTCCCCTCTGTGCAGTACAACAGCACAAAATACAGCAGCACACGGAAATGAGGGACGATCAGCACCAGCCCTAGGATGCTCCAGGCACAGCCGGCAACACCCAACAGGCCCAGGGGCTCCCCTCTGTGCAGTACAACAGCACAAAATACAGCAGCACACGGAAATGAGGGACGATCAGCACCAGCCCTAGGATGCTCCAGGCACAGCCGGCAACACCCAACAGGCCCAGGGGCTCCCCTCTGTGCAGTACAACAGCACAAAATACAGCAGCACACGGAAATGAGGGACGATCAGCACCAGCCCCAAGATGCTCCAGGCACAGCCGGCAACACCCAGCAAGCCTAAGGGCTCACCCCTGCGCAGCACAGCAGCACAGTATAGAACATGAGCAAGAGGAGTGAGCGAGCATCCTGCTGGATACGCCATGGCCACCGTCCTACTAGTGTAAATTGATCCGCGCTGCAACACTACTGCTGGTAGAGCAGCCAGCATAGGCAGGTGCGTGATCAGCAACAGCCCCAGGATGCTGGTCAATACCAACTGGCCTAGCTGCAGACACGATTCATAGTTACACATCCACGCTGACCCCACCTGATGGCCAAGGCAGCCCCCGCAGCCATGCAGGGGTTGAGGAGGAACTGCCATGCATGCACTGCCCGCACCTGATGGCCCAGGCAGCCAATGCGGTCATGCATGGGTTGAGGAAGAAGAGCGTCATGGCGTCGGCCAGCGGCAGCATCAAGATGGCCGCGTAGAAGGAGATCATGGCCAGTGCGCCTGACGGCAGATGTGGTAACAATCGCAGCCGTGTTCGTGCAGCAGCAGCAGCAGCAGCAGCAGCAGCAGCAGCAGCAGCAGCAGCAGCAGCAGCAGCAGCAGCAGCAAGGGGCGAGGAGTGACGTGCATGGCGGGGTAGAAGGCGATCATGGCCAGCGCGCCTGCGGCGTAAGATGGAGGTTGCAGCCGTGTTGTGCAGCACCAGCCGGAGCCGCATCAGCAGCAGCAGCCGGAGCCGCATCAGCAGCAGCAGCAGCAGCAGCAGCAAGGAGTGAAGAGTGGCATGCATGGCCGCAGTCCGTAGGAGGAGATCGTGGCCAGCGCGCCTGTTGTTCTTCTGTACAAAGGTTTCCTGTACAAGGTGTGTGCAGCAGCCAGCAGGAGCAAATGGCTGCAGTCAGATGTGACGACAAGCGCCTGGCATTTCGCAGCATGCATCACACTGCAAATGCAGCTTGCTGCCGAATGCATTGGAAGCAACTGATGCACGCATATGGGCCACACTCATTGTATTGTCGCCAAACGCAACGTGCTCACCTGTAACACCTCTGGCTATCAACCAACCAACGTGCTCCCGCTGCCCAAACATGGGGTGAATGCCGCGGCTCTTGATGATGCCTGGCAGAAGCAGCCAGCAGCAGCAGCAGCAGCAGCAGTAGCAGTAGCAGCAAGCAGAAGCAGCAGGTGCATTGAGTACATGGGCTGTGTTAGATGCAGAAGAGTGTGCATCGCCATCCCAATTTCACGCCACATGAAGTGCTGCAGATGCGCGCACTGCTTTAGAGTCTGTGCAGCACAGTACACAGCATCCTGCTTTCTGCATTCTGTCACTTCAGCACTTCAGCCTAGATGCAGCGCAGTGCAGTGCCAACATGAGCAAGCTCCTCATGTGCCCTGCCACCGGCAGCTGCCGCACGTGCTCACAGGTCAGCCTGGCAGCACAACTAACGAGTCTTGCTTGCATATCATCTGTTGCAGTTACATCATGTTTGTTTGGCTGAATGTCTCACCTGTGCTGACTAGGAATGAGAGGCCGCTACGGATGAGAGTGATTTGCAGCACTGGCACCCGCCCCGCTGTCAGCTTGACAAACAATGCTGACAAAGAGAAGATGAACGCTGCACACAGCATGCAACAGCGGCCTGAGCTCCACAGCAGCCTGTATGGAATAACCACAGCAATTGTGAGGCATGATGTGCACAAGCAAGCAGCACAACCCTTCACTGCACAGCCACTGCACCCAGCTTCAGGTAAGTTGTGCAGGTTGTGCTACAGCACAGCTCACCTAGGGAGTGCAGCAAAGCCATGTTTAGCCTCATCTGCTTCGTCTTCTACTATGAACGTTACAGTTTCGGCTCTGCTGCTGTCTGCTTCAACTTGCAGGGCGGTGACATCATGACCAGGCTGCTGCTGCTGCTGTTCAAACGGGCTCTGCTCTGCCTCAAGATCAGTTGCTGCTGGGTGCAAAGGCTGTTGTGTGAAGCGAACATCGTCCTCCTCGTATGCTTGCAGGCGGTAACCGGCAGTGCTCGCGAGTTTGCCTGGCCACAGCACCCCATCCCAGTGCTGCTGTTCTTGATGAGCAGCACCAGGCGTCATGGTGAACAATGTGTGTATAGAGTAACTACAGGTCGAACTTAAGTTCGCGTCTACACAAATGCATCAGCATATGACTGAATGGCAGGCGGGTTTGTTTCCCGGCAGAAGTGTGACGTTCAAAGCTGGCTTGCGTGATCAAAGTCGGCAACATGCCGGCCAGCTGGCAGTCAAGCACCAAGCGAGTTTGATCCTTACATCAATCACTGCTTTTGGCATGCAAAACGTGGGCACCGCAGCTCCCAGCAGCAATACCATGCCCTTTACCATGTTCTCCGCCACCAGCCTGGCCCTGTTGCCGTAGCCCAGGTGGCCGAAGCGGTTGTGCCAGGTCTCCGCCGTCACCTTGGATGCTGCGGCTGCGAAGCTGATGCTCTTGGCGGCTGCAGAGCGGCTCTGGAAGTACGGGATGCATGTGGCAGGGTGCTCCTCTGCCGTGATGATCAGGTCATCGCCCTGGAAGATGTGCAGCCGGCCGGAGTAGGGGCTTGACTGGATGTAAGCGCCTGCCTTGGCGATGGCGCTGAAGGACAGCAGGTTGGCGGTGAAGCCGGGGATGTAGTGCACATTGCGAAGCGTTGTCTTGCGGTGGCCCGGCACGTCGATGAGGATCACGTCTCCCTTGCGCTGAGCCTTCACCTTGCTGCCGTCGCCCAGAGTGATCTCCATGCTGCTGGGCGTTGGGTTCTCGATCAGGGACTCGTAGCCGGTGACGCTCCAGGTGCAGGCTGTGTCCACAAACCACTCATCAATGCTGCCCACTGGTTGTGCTGCTGCCATCCACAGGACAGGCTCCTGGGACTTCTTACGGCTGCTGCCATTGGGTGTTGAGGGCCGGCTGCCGGTGTTGTCGGCGTGCCTGTTGAAGTGCACGTGCTTGGGCCTGTTGGAGCTGCCCTTGCGCTGCTCTGCTGCAATGCGTGAGCGGCGCACGGCGATGTCGTGGCCGGGCTTGTGGCAGCATAGGCAGCTACATGCGTGGTGCGTGCCCGCTGCTGCTGGCTTGGTGCCTGCTGCTTGAGGAGTTGTTGTTGCCGCCGTGCGTGAGGCGGCTTGAGGAGCCGTTGTTGCGGTAGTCAAAGGAGCTGCTGCTGCTGCCGTTTGTGGGGCGGAAGGAGCTGCTGCTGCCGCGGGCGGCGTAGTTGCTGCTGCTGCTTGATGTGAAGTAGGCCTGGGCCTGCAGCGGCTCGTCTGTGCTGCCGTCCTTGAGAAACTGCCACTCCATGAGCTTTGGCAGCATGTTCATGACGCTGGGCAGCTCCGCCGCGTTGACAAAGTGGCTTTTGGGTATGTCGAACATGGGCAGCAGGCCGACCACAAAGGTCTTTGCTACTGCTGCGTCAATGACTGGTGCTCCTGCTGCGTGCAAGTCTGCCTGCAGCATGCCCAGGCGCGCTCCCCAGCCCTGCACCTTCTCGCCAGGCCGCTGCTCAGCGTTGGCGAACGCCTTGGTTAGCTTCTGGGTCTGCGCGATGCTGCTGGACTGGTACAGCGAGTTCAGGCTGTCATACAGGTCCTTGGCGGTCCTGCAGTTCATTGTAAGCGCTGTGGTCTCGCTGTCCAGGGAGGACTGTATCAGGTGTAGCACCTTGCCGGAGTTGGGATCATCAGCTGTGGTGAGAGCTGCGAGCCATCCCTTGGCGTCTGCGTGTGCGTGTGCATGTGCCTTTTCCACTCTGAGTGGTGCACTTCACCAAACCGGACTCGCAGGCCGGTGGTGAGGCCGAGCTGGCCGTTCATGCTGAGCTAGCTGGGCTGCAGCTGGGGTGCTGCAGTCAGGTAGCTGGGACTGCAGCGATGGGCTGCAGCGCTGCAGCGTTAGCTGCAGCTGGCTATGGGCTGACTACGAACTGGCTGATACGGGTATTTGGTCTGGTGGTCGGGTCTGGTAGGCTCTGTGGTAGTCCACCCTGACCGTGTACTTGGGTTCCCGGTGCGGGAGACACGGAGGGCGCCTTGTTGCGGCACAGGGAGAGTCGTAGCCGGCAGGTCTCCTGCAAACGCAACGAAGGACAGAGCGGCGGTACCGAGGCTTAGGTGTACTCGATGGACAAATCTGATAGAGGCTGAATTGCTTTGACACCAAGCCTTGAGTTGGTTGATAAAATCTGGCTCGGGACAAGGGTAGCTGCGAAGCTGCACGCTCCACACCAAGCCCCTGTTGGCGTGCATGAAGGCCTTCAGCATGTCAGAATAGTTGCACGCCAACTCCATGCTCTCCTCCGGGGTCTCGGGTGCTGACGACGATGATGCCGCCGCCGCCGCGTTGGCAGCTGGCCCTTGCGAGCCGCCGTCCTGGACCTGCATGAGCTGCTGGATGAGCTTCTCAATCTGCAGCTTGAGCTCCTGCAACTCGCGGGCTTGCTCGGCAGATGCTGCAGGCGTCAGCTCCTGCATGCAAAGACAGGCAGTTATGAACACACATGAGACACATGAGACACAAGCTCAGCACTACATGTCATGCAGCGGGGTTTCATTGCAGTAGGTTGCGCGCATAACTGCCGATATAACCTATTACGTGACCTGAGCAGCATCTGCACTACATGCCTGCTGCGCGTAGCAAACAGCGAAAAAACAGGGTTCAGCTGTGACAGCCATGCTCGCTCATGCTGCTGCCACCCACCTGCTGAGGTGTGCAGTCCTCCAGTGCCTTGGCAGTGCTGCTGTTGCCCTGCTCGCCACCTGCTGCGTCCCCAGAAGCCTGCAAGCACACGTGACATACGACATGTAAGGGCACATGCTGTGGGTTGTATGGGGCAGCATGCATGTGACTGCTCAACATGATACAACTTGACATTGGGCAGATACATTGTTTGGGTGGCACTGCTGACACAAAGCCCAGGGCAAAAACTGTACCGGCCCGGACCAGTTTGAGCCATCCTGTGACAGCCATACCCCTTGCTGCTGCCACCCACCTGCTGTGGTGTGCAGTCCTTCACTGCATTGGTAATGCTGCTGCCCTGTTTGCCGCCTGCTGCGTCCCCCGAAGCCTGCATGAACACCACAAGCACACATACCACATAACATGTAACGGCATATGCTGTGGGTTGTATGGGGCAGCATGCATGTAACTGCTCAACATGACACAACTTGACATTGGGCAGATGCATTCTTGGGCTGCACTGCTGACAAAGCCCAGGCCAAAAACTGTACCGGCCCGGACCAGTTTGGGCCATCATGTGACAACCATGCCCTTCCCCTCCCTTGCTGCTGCCACCCACCTGCTGTGGTGTGCTGTCCTCCAGTGCCTTGGCAGTGCTGCTGCTGGCCTGTTTGCCACCTGCCGCATCCCCCAAAGCCTGCATGAACACCACAAGCACACATAACATGTGAATTGTAACATGTAAGGGCAGATGCTGTGGGTTGAACATTGACATGACGGTGAACATCACAAGCACACGTGACATATGACATGTAACGGCAGATGCTGTGGGTTAAGCACTATGTCACTGACATACAACCAGCCCCTGGCGGTGCCTGGGGACAAGGGACAGGGACAGTACTCGTCCCTTGTACTCCACCCAGGTTGAACTCCTTGGCAGCATGCATATGATCAGTCAGCAAGATACATGGGGCAGATGCATTGCTTGGGCTGCACTGCTGACACAAAGCCCAGGGCAAAAACTGTACCGGCCCGGACCAGTTTGGGGCCATCATGTGACAGCCATACCCTTCCCCCTCCCTTGCTGCTGCCACCCACCTGCTGTGGTGTGCAGTCCTCCAGTGCTTTGGCAGTGCTGCTGCTGCCCTGCTCGCCTCCTGCTGCATCCCCAGAAGCCTGCATGAACATCACAAGCACACGTGACATGTGAAATGTAACATGTAAGGGCAGATGCTGTGGGTTGAACATTGACATGACGGTGCCTGGGGACAAGGGACAGGGACAGTACCTGTCCCTTGTACTCCACCCAGGTTGAACTCCTTGGCAGCATGCATATGATCACTCAGCAAGAAACATGGGGGCAGATGCATTGCTTGGGCTGCACTGCTAACACAAAGCCCAGGGCAAAAACTGTACCGGCCCGGAACAGGTTTGGGCCATCAAGTGACAGTCATGCCCCTTGCTGCCGCCACCACCCACCTGCTGTGGTGTGCAGTCCTCCAGTGCTTTGGCAGTGCTGCTGCTGCCCTGCTCGTCACCTGCTGCGTCCCCAGAAGCCTGCATGACAAACACAGACACACACAAGTAAGGGCACGTGCTGTGGGTCGTAGGCCAGCATGCATGTGACTACTTCACATGATACAACTTGACATTGGGCAAATGCATTGCCTGGGTGGCACTGCTGACACAAAGCCCAGGGCAAAAACTGTACCGGCCCGGACCAGTTTTGGGCCATCATGTGACAGCCATACCCCTTGCTGCGCCACCCACCTGCTGAGGTGTGCAGTCCTCCAGTGCCTTGGCAGTGCTGCTGCTGCCCTGCTCGCCTCCTGCTGCATCCCCAGAAGCCTGCATGAACATCACAAGCACACGTGACATATGACATGTAACGGCAGATGCTGTGGGTAAAGCACTATGTCACTGACATACAACCAGCCCCTGGCGGTGCCTGGGGACAAGGGACATGGACAGTACTCGTCCCTTGTACTCCACCCAGGTTGAACTCCTTGGCAGCATGCATATGATCACTCATCAAGATACATGGGGCAGATGCATTGCTTGGGCTGCACTGCTGACACAAAGCCCAGGGCAAAAACTGTACCGGCCCGGACCAGTTTGGGGCCATCATGTGACAGCCATACCCTTCCCCCTCCCTTGCTGCTGCCACCCACCTGCTGTGGTGTGCTGTCCTCCAGTGCCTTGGCAGTGCTGCTGCTGCCCTGCTCGCCTCCTGCTGCATCCCCAGAAGCCTGCATGAACATCACAAGCACACGTGACATATGACATGTAACGGCAGATGATGTGGGTTAAGCACTATGTCACTGACATACAACCAGCCCCTGGCGGTGCCTGGGGACAAGGGACAGGGACAGTACTCGTCCCTTGTACTCCACCCAGGTTGAACTCCTTGGCAGCATGCATATGATCAGTCAGCAAGATACATGGGGCAGATGCATTGCTTGGGCTGCACTGCTGACACAAAGCCCAGGGCAGAAACTGTACCGGCCCGGACCAGTTTGGGGCCATCATGTGACAGCCATACCCTTCCCCCTCCCTTGCTGCTGCCACCCACCTGCTGTGGTGTGCAGTCCTCCAGTGCTTTGGCAGTGCTGCTGCTGCCCTGCTTGCCACCTGCTGCGTCCCCAACGTCGGAAATGTTTTGATCAGATGATTTAGGCATAAAGCAGTCTTGAAAGCTCATACACACGCCAAGCAACTTCCGTTTTAAACTTTGTTATTTGATGTTATTCGGTGTCAGACCTCGTTTCGCGCAAGAAATGGCCAACGTACGATCCGTTTTTCGCAGATGCCCAACTATGTGCAAGCTTCTAGCACTGACAGCATCAGCCCGCTGTCGACAAGACTTGTTGTGGACAGCTAACCTCATTACAAGCGTTAATGGGCACAAATGCAGCCTGCGCAGAGTCCAGAGGATGCCAAATGCATACATGCAGATGCCCACACATACACCAGGAGCATGATGCATGTGGTGCTCACTGTTGTTGCTGCAGCCAAGGCATGCTGCCACGGCTCTCAGGGATCTCAGCAGCTGCAGCAACAAATTGCCTGGTGGCTCACTGCCAGCAGCAACAGCCTGATGCAGCTCAACAAGTCCTGCCTTGATGACTGCGGCATGCTCTGCGCTGTCGCTGCTTTCAGTAACTGCTCGCAGCAGCAGCGCCTTGGCAGCATTGCACGCCCCAGCAAATGCTGTGTCTGCGTCTGTCCCTGGCATGCTCATTGCCAACAAATTCACAGCACTGATTGCTGGCCCTAGCAGCTGCGGCGGCGGCGGCGGCTCCACAGAAGAAGAGGGCACAGTTGCAGACCCTGCCGCTGCTTGTGACGGCTGCGCCGTGGCCTGCTGCTGCTGCTGTTGCTCTGTGCCGCCTTGCTCTAGCAGCACTGCCCTATTGGCTGCTGTTGTGCGCGCATAACACTGCCTGACTGGGCGATGTGGCTCATCATAGTGAAGCCCGCCTGCACAGGGCAGACAGCGGCAGCAAGGCGCAACACACAGCACAATATAATATCAGCATACAAGACCAAGAGAGGAGTTCATGTTGCGCGCACGCCCCGAACCAGTGGAACATGCGTGCCTGAGTTTTGATTTGGGTAGCATCAACTGCGGTGTGTGTCTCTTTGATGGAAGACCCTCGGCGCAGCAGATTCTGTTCTGCACCAAGCGCCCCTTGCTTAATGAACACGCACACGTGGTGCATGATGTGACAGCTGTTAAGCAGGCTTTAGATGAGATTACACGCACTGTTACAACACTGCTGCAGGGACGGCCCTATTGGGTCCTTGTAGAAGAGGAGTTTGCCGTATTCGAGTCAGACAAAAACGCACGAAAGCACTGAGTGGTATTCAACTTGCAGCTGGAAAGTTGTATACGCATGTACTTTGCCCAAAAGCAAATTGAGGTTCGCACTACTCACGCCACAGAGCGTTTTCCCTTTCTTGGGATCCATGGGTGGAGGCAGATGACAAGGTGGGACAGGAAGCAGCATGTCACAGCAGCTGTCAGCAAACTGCTTGACAAAGGCAATCCAGGCAACCGGTTTGCCCACAGGGAGCATGACTTGACTGGTTGGGAAGCGCAGCGGCCATCCCAGCGGCATGACACAGCGGATGCGATCTCACAAGCTTTACTTTGGTACTACAGGAATGCACAGGATGTGCGTGAATGCCGCCCATCTCCATTGGCATCAGACAATGAGCAAGCAACATCATCGCAACAGCCCTCCCGCAACAACAGAGCACCATCTACCGCACCCCCAAGCGCCAGCAGACGCGGCAAGCCAAGCGAAGCGGAGCTCCAGGAAAAGTTTGAGCAAACTCTTACACAACTTGGAATTGATTATTATGATCTAGTGCGTGGAGAGAGGGAGCCAGCGGCCAAGCTGTACAAAGTTTGGCGGCACAGCCCCAACAACCAGCACCTACTGGAGTTTCTGCAGTTGTTAGATGCATACAACAGTCGAGGGTCCAACATAACAGATCAAGCATCGCTGGAGCCACGTGTGACCCCCTTGCTCACCTAGAGCTGCGTCAATGCTGGCCTTGGAGAGTCCAGGGTAAAGCGCTTCGTAGCCTGCAGCTGCGCTGCACTTGGCTGTGAAGTTCTTGCCCCAGGTGTGCTGAGCGCGCGCATGCAGCAGCAGGTTGCAGCCTGGCGTGACTGTGACGCTGCTTACTGCCTTGGACCACTGCCCTACCAGCTGCCTTGGACCACTGCCCTACCAACATGCCAGAGGCGGCCTGTATGCAGCGCATGGCTGTCGAGCCGTTGGCGTAGCGGGCCCCAGATGTCCGGCTGGCGGGGTGATACCAGTTGGCTTTTCCAACTGCCTTACTGGCCAGCATGACGTCGCTGCAAGGTGGACAGTAACAGCAGCACATGCAACAGGGGCATGTTGTGTCAGCATGCTGATATATATTTGTGAATTGGTTTCACCAGGCTCTGGTTCAACAGGCTGATAGCCCTCTCCTGGGTCTAAAAGCAAACTCAGAGCATGTTGGGCAGCCCTCTTGAATCTTTGAATCTTCTTGAATCTTTTCCATTTTCCTGCAGATAGCTGCAAACCAAGGGGAAACCGGTCTTAAATGACTTCTTGAATCCTTGAATTTTTGAATCTTAGGATTTCAGGTTTTTTGGTACAGATTGAAAACACTTTTTTTGTTTTTTTTCCTGTGACCTCACATGTCAGCTCTTTCCTGGCCATGATTGTAAGATTCAACGATTCAAGCCAGGTCTAAAAGCAAACTCAGAGCATGTTGGGAAGCCCTCTTGAATCTTTGAATCTTTGACAAAAGTTCAAGCATCAAAAGCAAAGCCCAGCCTAAGCTGGTGATTGATAGGACTGCTGTGCTGGAACATGCTGTTTGAGAAATTCAGGCATGCTAGATGGCCAATTGAACATGTAGCTGTACATGAGTTGCCACTTAAGTGACCAGTCGCCCTTCCAACAGCGTTCTTTGTGGCATCAACAGTAACCCACACTCACTTGACCTCGACCAGTGAAGTCAGCAGCACACTTTGCCAGTACTGCAGCACCAGCAGATTGGTCTTGAACCGTGTGGGCATGGCACAGAAATCTGGCTTTGCAGCTGAATGAGCCACCTTGGCCTCCTTGGAAGATGGCCTGCCCCCCTTTGCGTCCCACCAAAACTCCATGAGCCGCATCACAGTGCGTGGTGTGCCAGGGAACAGAAGGTCAACTTCCATATCCCCAAGACTGTTATCCGACTGCTTCTACTGTATGGTGTGCTTCATGCTGACAGCAAGCTCCATGCTGTCAGCTGGGAAGCACAGGTAACGGCTGGCTTGCAGTGGTACCCTGTATTCGCACAGTAACAGCGCAAGCAGGAAGCAAGCAAGTCCAGGCAGTTCATGGTGTCTGAGTGAGCTATAGTTGACATACACCAGAGCTGCAAGCTGCAAGCCAGGGGGGTTAGAGGTGAGTAGACACAATGCTTCGGCGGTCGTGGCAATCCCTGTATCCCTGACACGGCAGAAGTTTGCCTCAGGCACATTGGCGTTCAAGCAATTAGCTGGTGCTGGTTGCTGCTTTTATTGTATAGTACCTGGTATTTGACTGTGGCTTCCTCCAATCCCAGACTCATGCCAGCTGCAATCGACTGTTTGATGCAGACCTCCCAAGCTGCAGCACCCTCCCCCCACAGTAAGTGCCAGAAGTCACAGGAGGCATGCTGTGCGCGCTGGTGCAGCCTGTGGAACGCCTCCAATCCCTTGGCATCCAGGATCTCACTGATGGCCTTTGCTGCGCCAGTGACAGGCTGCACCTGCCTGCTGCAGAAGGGTGCTAAAGCGAAGAAGGTTGTGCTGACCTTGCCTGCAGACAAAAACGTCGAGGCGGTCTGTTGCATCTCTTATGTATGCTGTCCACACTGCAGGCAGGAGCAAATGAGGCAAATGCGTTGGACGAAGCAGCAAATTTGAAAGTAGTGATGAAGGCCGCTGACGTGCTGCTATTGGCAGGAACATGCTGGCTGCTGGCTGCATTGTGCTGTGGCACCTAAATGTAAAACGAGGCGCACCTTGCTGCCCAGGTAGATTGCTGCTTTTGAGCAACGCCATGCTGCTGCTGCACATGCTGCTGAAGCAGCGCTGCTGCACAGCTGTGGCAGCTCTCAATTGGTTGCCTTGAAGGCTAATGAGGGCGCTCAACGCCATTGAAGGAATGGCTTGAAGTCCTTGGATGCTTATCTAACGCTGTATATCATGTAAATGGGCAGAACACGACTGCTTGGAATATGACACTGCACTTGCCGAGATCAGCAACCAATGATGTTTACAGCGTTACTTCGAACAATGTGCAAGGGCATAGATAGATAATTTTGTTTTCGACTGCAGGCAGGCGAGACACTCTTGCCAAGTGCCTTGGAGTCCGAAAAACCCCGAACTCCATCCACTAGCGGCTAACAGCCTGTCATTTTCTTGCCACTGTCTGTACCAATTACACAAACAAACATTGACACTACCTGCAAACGCACTGTCACAGCACAGAAGCACATTGAGCATTCTTGCGTGGAACGGTCCGAAACGCTCGCAGGCGCTTGGAAGCATAGTTGAAAGCGCCCAAGAAGAAGCATTGAGGCCGAAGAGCTGCGCACTGTCCTGCGAGGCGACGCTCGCAAGGTCTGACTACATCTGAGAAAGCTGAGCTTATCATATTGCAGGAGCCGTGAATCACTTGTTGGCTTTGAACAAGATGCACCCTACATGCTGCAGGGAGAACATGTCTACAACACCAGAGACAGTAGAGCTGAAGATTGTCGCCAAGGAGACCGAGGTCGAGCTTGTGAAGCAGCAGCTGCAGGCTGCTTCTGGAGACCGGGTGTTGCTGCTGCTGCTGCAGCAGCAGCTGACAGCACTGCGGCAGGAGCTGGCATCGCTGCGGCAGGAGATGGCATCGCTGCGGCAGGAGAAGGTGCTGCTCATGCAGCAGCAGCAGCAGCAGCAGGCAGGTGCGGCTGGGTCGCAACATTCCTGGTAACCCACATCAGCTGCTATTCAAGCAAGCTTGCAGCAACCATGGAGAGCAGCATTTCCCAGCTACCAGCAGTGCTACTGCATGCACCCACAACATGCCACTGTGCTTTCATGTTGCAAGCTTCTTTGTTTGACCTTTTGCTGAGTGCCTTGCCCGTGTGTCCTTCTTGCATGTACTCTCCATGGCTCCCACCCTCCTTCTTCTCTCGTCCCCACAACAGCAGCAGGTTAGTCATGCGTGTGCTTGCAGGGCGGCCATACATGCATGGCCTGCCACTGTGTGTGGAGCAGCCGCTAAAGCCCATGCCCCAGCAGTCCTGCTTATCAAGGGTCCCGCATGCAGCACCACCTGGCGCATGGTAGCCACCATCATGCTTGTTTGCAACTGATTAGAATCAGCGAGGCATCTGAGGTTCAGATCCATGTGAAGGATTTTGCTGCAGCCAGCTTTGTTGCAGCAAGTTGCTGCAACACTCTGCACTCCACTTGTTGCATGCAAGAGTGCCACACACACAGCACACATGCTGATATGTGTGTGCACTCTGCGCTGCCAAAAGACAACACAAGAGTGCCACATTACCATCCTGCTCCTCCTGATTTTTGTGTGCATACAATAATGCTCATTGCATGCAACACTGATGTTGACCTGTGCTGCCCTGCTCTGGCCTGCCTTGCTCCTGTGCATGCGCCATCAACTGCCATTCCTTGGCGGCCCTGCTTCACCACAACAGCACCAGGTGAGCGTTGGAGTTGAGCATTGGTGGTATGTCAGCATGCAGCGGCCGCCTGTGGCGCATGCCAGCAGTTGCTGCCAACTCTTCTGCAAGACTATGTGCTGGTCCCATGGGAAGGGTTGCTGTAGTATGAAATGCCACAGCAACACACACGAAGTAGTCTAGGAACACATTGATTATGCAAGCTGGGTGATTACATGCTGCGCGTGGCCACCAAGCAGCCCTTTGCTAGGGGTTAGTTACAGCATGCTTTTTGAGCAGTGTCATATGGCGTGTAAGGCAGCCGTGAAACCTCACGCAGTAGCATGCCTGATTGTCACCAGCACCGCCTGCACCCCCATCTGCAGCATGCTAGCTACCAGTATCATGTATGCTAATGATCAGCATCAGCAAAGGAGTCCGCCCAATGCATCGGTTTCCAGAAGCCAGGCGGTTGGCCCAGAGCTGCTGTAGCGCATGGCATAGGAAGCGGTGGCACTGCTTTGCGGTGGAGGCAGCTGCAGAGCTTCACCCTGGTCTGAGCACACCATCTGAGCACACCATCTGAAGTGCATTATGATCCTCACTGCTACCCTGCTGATGATTTTCTGCCATGCCTAATGCGGGCCTCTGCCCTCCTTTTCCTGTTGCACACCTGGCAGTCGAGATGACAGATGCCAGGCTGGAGGAAGCCCTGCTACGTGCATTGAAGAAGGCTAGGAGTGACAAGGTGTCAATCTCAAATTTTACTGCACGGGCTTGGGGCCACATGTCATCACGATCTGGCCTGAAAATGGAGGTGTGCTTGCCCAGCCTGCTGGAGAACGTTGAGGATGACACAGCGGCAGCAAAGCTGGGCGGCTTCCACTGGCACCCAGACCAACAAGAGCCTGCCCAGGCCGACAGGTATGGTCAACACCTATAAGATGGGGTGTTGATAAGCACAGGTGCATTGCTCGACACACAGCGCAATGGCAATAATGCTATGGCATGAATGGTATTCTTGTTATCATTGCACAGCCGCAGTAGTGTTGTTGCATTGTGGGATTGTTGTTCTGCCACACTGTTGCTGCCATATGCTTTGGTGTGCTTCACAGGTACATCCCGTACCTACAACAGCTCATCAGGCTGCCTGGCCGGACGGACTACCCGCTGCTGTGGCACCAGGCGGGTGACAGAGACAAGCACCTGTTGGATCTCGCAGGCTATGAGGACCTCCTTTACTACAGCAACATCACTGGCAACACAGATGCAGCAATTATCACCCGGGTCAATTACCTGACACACATTGTGCGTGGTGGGCTCTGTGTGCTGTTTGAGTTTAAGAAGGTGGTGAACGAGGCCTCAGTGTACCAGGCAGTATGTGAGCTAGTGGTGGCGAGCATTCTGAGCACGCAGTGGAAGCCGGTGGTGGTGCTCACAGACCTGATGGAGGATTGGCAGCTGTTTTGGATGAATGGTGCCACTGTGAAGCACATGCGGTGTCCCAGCCGAGCTGCAGCAGTGGTGGTCATTAAGGGTTGTGTGGACCAAGCTGCGACTGCGGCAGCCGGCAAAGAGCTGCCAGTGCAGCAGCAACTAGCCCCCCAGCTCGCACTGCCTGTTGAGCTGGCAGACCGCAAGGTGCCTGACTTGGCCCGCAGTGTGCAAGCTGCTGCAGGGGCTGCTGTGAACCCTGACCTGCTGGACCTGGCTGACATGCTGCCGGCAGAGGAGATGCAGGATGTGTACGCCCGTGTACTGTTGCAGCAAGTATCAAGGCTGCCAGTGTTCAGCACGACAGAGTTCAAGGTGGCTGCTGCCAGCATGTACTCTTGATGTCGTAGTTTGTCATGCGTAAGCTGTGTGATGGGAACATAGATATGCATAGGATAATTCATTGTTATATTAAGAGTGGTCTTTACCTTACCTACAGCAATGTGATAGCTGGATAATAGCAGCTGGTCCTTGTAAAGGTATTTTATCAGCAAGAAGTGTTGTTTGTACCCTCATGAACGGTAGAGTCAGCTCGCTGGGCTAGTGCCCAAAGTGGCCACTGGCAATCACTTTTTGTGCCGCATGATGCATTAAAAATCTAAACAATAGGTTTGGTTGCGTGTTATTACTGTGCATTCCTCATTGCATGAATGCAGTGCTGGCTGCTGAGTGAGTGTGGCTACGCGGATTCCAAACCAGTAGCACTATGCAGTGCTCCTGGTGCTCAAGGTAACCTGCGTAATTTAAGGGAGGGAGTTTGTGTAGCCAGGTCTGCCGTGACAGGCCTGGATTCCACCTTGCCCACGATTGCCCTATGGCCATGTGGGAGAGCATATCAGCCCATGCTTATGGTCAGGTTCTTTCTTTGCTCTGTATCGTTGGCTTTGCTCCAGTTCAAACAGTTGGACCTTTGACATTTGTTCGGCGTTATGGTTATTGCTGATCTTTGCTTCCATGTTTGTGTAACATGGTTCACAGCAGTGAAGTGCAGCTTCTTGGCCAAGCTGGTCAGGGCGGGCTGGTGACTCCAGGCTTCTGCATGTCATAGGGCACAGCAATGTCAGCAGAAGCAATAACGTTATCAATGAAAGAGCCTCGCCTGGTGCCGCCATGCGACCTGTCACATGTAATGGCCTTTACATGCTTCGGGCTTGAGGGTACAATGCGTTCCAAGGGTACGTGACGCGGCCCTTGGTAACATCATAGCGTTCAATGTCAGTTTTGATGCTACATTAACGTTATGGGAGTATCGATCGACTGACATCGACCGGCAGCAGCAGCAGGAAGCCCAGGCTCGGCAGACTGTTGGTGTTCTGTTCGATCACGTTTGCCAACGAGTCAGATGTGCAAGCAAGGTTCTGAATGTGCAATGAATACACTTGAGAGCTTTTTAGCAGACCTTCAATCACTGCTACCCAGCATTGCCAGTACTCTCTCAAGTTCACATTAGGCCTAGCTGCTGGGCTGATGCACTCCTCTGCAAATATACCAAGCTCTAAATCTCAGCTCGTTGCTCAGCCGTGCAGCCGCAGCCAGCGTTCCTAGCTGCTGCTTGCACATGGCGGCACTGCTGCGTAAAGCAGCAACACTACCAGGCGTGCAGGGTGAGGGCACAGTGTCTGTGATGCGTTGAGCATAGCCTGAAGTGTGTTATGACGTTGTATGTTTCAGTAGAAAGACAAGCTGCGCCTGCAGCGTGGCAGGATCACATCAGACAACAACATAGCACAGCACACCACTCCCATGCTTGTATCCACAGCTGGCTGACAACCCTGTGTACTGATGCCACCTCTTCACTTCCTTGCATATGCTGCAGTTTGGTCAGGATTAACAGCAGACGCGCTTAGCCGCCTTGATGTGTCTGCAGCAGCATCGCGCGTTGCTCTGGCACTGCAGCCCATAGGGTCACTGCTTGGGAAGTGCATTGCAGCTGTCATTTCACCAGCTACACAAGGGGTAGTAAGTGCAGCAGTGTCAGCAACTCAGCCAGCAATTCTGGATGAAGGCGCACTCAAGGGCCTCAAGCGGTTGCAAGAGCGTGCTGCGAAGGCTGACGTGGACCTGTGGCAGCTGCTGTGGTTGGGAGACACAGCTAACTGGGAGCAGATGATCACTCAGTCATTTGCAGCTGGCATGAGCCTGGAGCTGGAAGAAAGTACCATGCAACAGCAGGTGCGGTGCTTTGACTTCAAAGGGACAGCAAGCAGTCCAGCGTGTGTATTAGCTGTGCAGTATGCATGGTGTCTGATACAAATGCAGCCGTTGTAGGGCTTGGCAGGGCGTGGATATGGCAGCAGGATCAGTCATGGGGATGCTGTCGCTCCTCCCTGTGAATTCAAGGGGTGGGATGCCTGCTTTGAGGGTGTGGAATACATGCAGGCAGTGCGTGTCTGTTAAGGGCGCCATTCACCGTGAATAACAAAGTTTGTGTTTGGTTCACGCCTGATGGTTGCTGTGCTGCGTTGTTGCTGCTGCTGCTGCTGCCCTCCTCCTGCTGCTGCTGCTGCTCCAGCTGGTGCATGAGTTCCGAGTAGCATTGCTTATTGGGCGCCGGCTGTGTCTTACAGCTGAGAGCTCAAGTGTGGCCATCAGTATGAAGCATGGCATGCAGTACCGTGATGAAGATGGTGCATTGATGGTGCAGTATGCAGCCAACCCTTCTACAGCCGCAATACAGCCGCAATATGGGAGCACTTGATTGGCCTGGTGCAGCAGGTGCGGGTGCCTCGTTGGTGCTGCAGGCCCTGAGCAACTATGCTAGTAATAGCATATCAGCATTTTTGGCCATGCCAGGTTTACGGTACAGAGCAGGGAGATGGTGTTGAACTCTGTGGGCTGGGGCCATCCATATATGCCAGCTTCATGCACTCATACTTTTCTTCTTTGTTGCCGGCACCAGGAGGGTTCACTGGCCCACATGCTGCGCCGCGTCACTGGCCCGCTGCTGCACCATTACGCCCTGCCAGCATTCCAGCACGGCCCAGACCTTGCCTGGCTGTGCATGGCGCCGTAGTGAGGCGCAGGCACACAGATCACAGCTGCTGCAAGACATCAACGCAGCCAACACAGCTCTGTTTGGGCAGCTGCCTAACCCACCACCAAGGCATGTGCTACTGCAGAACACGGTGAGAGTCCTGCAAGCTGTTGTTACAGTGGCTTCTTGCAGCTTGAAATTGCCAGGGAATGAGTGCCGGGCAACAGCCCTAATGACGACACCGAACAACAGACTTGGCAGCTGGTGTGTACTGCGTGGTTGAATCGCTCTCTGCTAAGCGTCGCCTCGTTGCTAGCACATCGACAGCAGCTATCCATCAAGCGTTGCCTCGTTGCTAGCACATATCGACAGCAGCAGTCCATCATTAGATTGCATGTATTCACGCCTCCGCGGAGTTCTTGTATAAAAAGTGATTGGGAGACACTCAGTGCTGTGCTTGCGCATCCGCAGCTTCAGTCCAAGGAGTTCAGGAGGTGCGACGAGGCTTCTACCATTGCTCCTTGATTCCACGGAGTGTCAACACATTAACACGTTCCAACATCCATTCATGGATGTTGAAACGCCGTGCTTCGGCCATACAGCAGGAGCCGAGTTGGCAGGGGTGTCCGCCATGCAGCAGGAGCTGGAAAGCATTCAAGCTAAGCTGGAACGCCATGAGGCTCGGTTAGAGCAGGTCAGAGCTGGCATTCACGATGCGAAAGCGTCCAACAACCGTGAGGAGTGGCAGCAGCTGCAGCAGGAGAATGTCGAGTTGCTGGGGGTCATCAGAGAGTTGCAAGCCAAGGAGAACAGGCTGAGCAGCCAGTCTGGTGAGTCATGAGAATCTCAGGGAGACCCTCTGTACAGCAGCAGGAACCCCAGTTTGGTTGGTGCAGGCAGTGTTGTTGCTGGCAGCTCTGCATGTCGGTACACAGTGACACGGAGCCTTGCTGATTATGCTGGGCGCTCTTGAAGCCAATGCACACTGACCGACAAGGCGTTTCCACTGTTCAAAATCAGCCGGATGACTGGGAAGCTGTAGCATTAGAATGACAAGCCTTCAAAGGCGCCACTGAAACTAGCTGCAGATGCGCTGACTCGATCAGGGTGTCCATCAGGCTGTCATTATGCGCTGCGTGCAGCGTGGGTGGAAATGTCTATTGTTTGCCACCAGAACCATAGAATTTGGCAACAGCTCAGCAGATGGTTGGATCTTGGAGATGCAAGCAATCCTGGGGTTTCACACCTTGCTCACAACAGGCATGCTTGCCAGTGCAAGAGGATTGCTGCTGCATTTGAAGCAGCTGTGAAACCAAGCAGAAGCAGTCTTAGCCATGACAAGTGCTGCATGCATCACCACATGCAACATGCCAGCCACGGTTGCTCAACTTTGGTGCTCACTCAAGGGTGTGCAGCAGCACCCTGCATGGCCCCTGGTGGACAACCCGGTGTTGCTATGTTTTTCCTATGGTGCTGTAGCAAGTGCTTTGCTGCATGCATGCAACCCCTTCAATGCACACGATGCCTGCTTGTGTCCATGTTGATGATGCATGCTGCGGTGTGGAATGTATGCCCCCTCCACGCTTTGCTTTCCCACCCCACCCTTTCTTGACCGACATTGCACATCTTGTGTTGTTGTCCACCTCTGCAACACCCTCCTGCATGCTCCTGTGCGCTGCTAGCCACTGTGTTGTCATGCTGCAAGCTTCTTTGTTTGACCATTTGCTGATCTCCTGCCCACGTGTCCTTGCATGTGCTGTTCATGGCTGCCACCTGGCTTTTTCTCTCGTCCCGCAGCAGCAGCAGCAGGAGGAGGAGGAGGTGAGTCATGCATGTACTTGCAAGGCTGCCAAACCAGCGTTGCTAGCAGCTGCTTGTAAAGCAGCTGCTAAAGCCCATGCCCCAGCAGTCCTGTTTATTAAGAGCACTACATGCAGCACCACCTGGCGCATGGTAGCTACCCTCATGCTATCTGTAACCGATTAGAATCAGCGAGGCGACTGCATTTCAGATCCATGTGAAGGCTTTTGCTGCAGCCAGCTATGTTGCAGCAACATAAAACCACAACACTCTGCACTCCCAATCATAGCATGCACCAGTGCCACACACTCTGCACAGGTCAATCTTTGTGTGCACTCTGCGCTGTCAAAAGACAACACAAGAGTGCCACATTACCATCCTGCACTCCTGAATGCTGCATGCATAATGCTGATTGCATACGCCACTGATGTTGACCTGTGCTGCCCTGCTCTGCCCTGCCTTGCTCCTGTGCATGCGCCATCAACTGCCATTCCTTGGCGGCCCTGCTTCACCACAACAGCACCAGGTGAGCGTTGGAGTTGAGCATTGGTGGTATGTCAGCATGCAGCGGCCGCCTGTGGCGCATGCCAGCAGTTGCTGCCAACTCTTCTGCACGAGTACATGCTGGTCGCATGGAAAGGGTTTTTGCAGCTTGAGCTGTCACAGCAGCATGGAGAAGTCTATGAATCTATTGACTGCACAAGCTGGGTTATCACATGCTGCGCATGCCCACCAAGCAGTGCTCTGCTAGGGCGTGCTGGCAGCCACCTGCCAGAGCAGTGTCATGGGGCATACTTTGAACACTTCCACAATACCAGGCAGCCCCTGCAGCACCATCCTGCATGCTCCTGTGTGCTGCATGCCACTGGGCTTTCATGCTGCAAGCTTCTTTGTTTGACCTTTTGCTGAACATGGCCCTGCCCGCGTGTCCTTCTTGCATGTGCTCTTCACGGCTTCCCATCTGGCTTCTCCTCTTGTCCCTGCAGCAGCAGCAGCAGCAGGTGAGTCATGCATGTGCTTGCGATGGTGCTTGTGGCAAGGCTGCCAAACCAGCATTGCTTGCCACTGTGTGTGAAGCAGCCGTGCAACCCCATGCAACTGCAGTCCTGATTCTCAGGCGCACCAAATGTTGGCAGCCAGTATTATGTATGTCTGCTAGCAAGCAGCATTAGCAAGGCATGTAAGGCTTTGCACAACCAAGTGAAGACTTTGCAACAGCCGGCTTTGTTGCAGCAATGTAAAATCTGCAGCAGTAACACAAGCATGCAGCACAGCTGCTCGTTGCTCGAAGTCTATTCAACTGCCCTTTCCCCCCTACATTCTTCCCTGTTTCAGTTAAGCTTGCTGTGGTGGGTCCGTTTTCAGGCGACCAAGTGGAGGAGCTGAAAGCCAGGGTTACTGCCTTGGAGACACAGCTAGGTGGGTGCAAGCTCGCAGCACATTGCTGGAGTTTCTGGGGCTGGTGGTAGTGAGAATTGTAGAGATGGCAGCAGAATGATGTTGCATGCATGACCTACACATGTGGCACAGTTTGCTTGCACTGATTTGCTTTTGGGTCAGCAGTGTTCTTAGGTGGCAGTGCGGCAGGGCAAGCACGTGTTGTTCATACATAACAAAAACCCTGCCTTGTGGCGGCAATGATGGATGTGCATCAGACTGTGGCCTTAGGAGTCAAAATGCCTTGAGGCATTCACTCTCATGCTGTTGCTGTGTGCTGTGCTTCTACACGGAACCTGCGTGCCCTTGCATGTTCCGACAAAAATCACCCTGTATGCGTGTGTGTTAACCACCAGGTGAGCCAGGGACTGATCAGCCCCATGACAGGATGCAGCTTAGTGACCAGCTGGCATCCAAGCTGCGTGTTTGGTGAGTTGTATGAGCAAGCGTTTATGTGCAACAACACAACATTGAACGTTTGCAGGCCATGCTTGTTACAGGCCCCTAATCCAGTAGCAGCTTGCTCTTGCTTTCAATATCAGCCGACTGGAAACATGTGTCAGTTGGTCGCCCATGAACTGCTGACTTCCTGCTCACATGTTGTACTTTATACTTGTTCATGCTTCCACGTCGCTCACCCAGTTTCTTGCCTCATATTTTGCAACCCCCCCCCCCCCCCCCCTTGCTTGCACAGAGCATGTAGCGAAAAGGCCGAGGCACACAAATCCTCTGAAAGTTGCCGAGCCAGCGGTCTGGCTGATCCTTGGCGACCCAGAAGCTGAGCAGAAGCTGGATCAGCAGCATCCCCAGCCTCAGGGCGGTGCTAGCGGTAGTCAGACTGACAGTGGTGGCGGCAGTGGCAGTGATGGGGGATCCCTGGATCAAACTTCCAGGAGCCATGGCCTCACAGCCAAGTCCTCTGTAGGCGTAGCGGCTCTTGTGGGCCCCCGTGTTGCACTGACAGCATTGCACAACCTGCCCTTGGGCAGTGCCGTTGGCTACACAGGGCAGCTTGTGCAACCCCGCAGTGCCGCCGCTGGAAGCAGCAAGCTGGGGTTCACTGTGGTGAATACTTACCCAACAAAGGACTTGGCTGTTCTGTCAGTCTGCCACATTGAGCAGCAACAGCAGCAGCAGCAGCAACAGCAGCAGCAGCAGCAGCAGCAGCAGCAGCAGCAGGAGTCTCCTCGGGGTTGGTTTACGATTTATGATGGAGATGTACAAGGTCTTGTGGGCACCACGCTCTGGCTAGCGACATACCACCTTGCCCTGCAGCCAAGCTTGCCTGAATTTGACACATGCTTAGGCCTGATGCGTGCTCACCCATTCAAAATATGCGGCAAGGGAGAAAAGCTGTTGTACAGCGCGACAACGTACAAGGGTGACGGTGGCAGCCCATTGCTGACAGCTGATGGGGACATTGTAGGCTTGCATGTTGAAGGTGTAGATGCCATGTCAGAGAGCGTGCAGCTTACAGAGGCTGAGCTCTTGAGTGTTGAGAAGCAGCAGCTGTGCCTTGCTTCTTTGCTAGATGAGAGCATGAGGGAGCAGTTGCGGCAGCACCAGTAGAGGCAGACACGCCTGTTCTTTGCGCTGGCTGCATCATTTCGGCGCATGTGTACGTGATTGTCATATGTTGAAACAGTATTTTGAGAGAGAGTAGTACATGACTTAACCATTACTGGGTCCCCCTACCACTGCTAGGGCTTAAGGTGGTGGTGCAGTCTGGACTTACCTGTTGCATCGGAACACGTGAAAGGGCATTACAGTTGGTTCAGAAATATTGTTCAGGCGACCGAACTGCGACGAGGGGCATCAGACGCATCCGGTGTTGTCGTGTGAAAGTAGCGATGCAGCTTGAGGAGCACTTTAATATGCTAACTAAGGACGTTCAACGACTGTTATGAACCGACAGCAGCTAGGGAACCACAAGGAGCAAGCAGCAGCAGCAGCAGCAGCAGCAGAAACCAAGCAGTAGCAGCACACCAATGCTGCGCGCTGTGCAGAAGCTACCCGGTGTTCAAGGTGATCTGCAAATATACAACACACGTACGCCTGTTAGCATGCCTCGTGTGGCTGCAGATGTGCTGAATGCGCCCGCCTCGTCTCTTGTGCTGTCTGCAGCCTTCAGCAGCAGCCTCACCTCAGCAACAGATTCTCAAGATATGGCTGTTGCACAAAGCAAAGTTTCTGCAATATTGTTTTCTGTGGCAGGGCTCTTGGGCAGGCAAATGCAGCCGCTGCAGCATTTGCCTGACAGCATCAACATCAGCAGTGCATCCCAGCGTGCTGCTTTGCAGCGCCTACAGCAGAGGGCTCAACACGCTGGAGTGCATGCCTTTGATATAATCGTGAACGGTGACCTGCAGCAATGGGAGTCTATGATTTGCGCAAGCTTGGCTGCGGGCACGTCGCTGCAGCTGCTTCCCAGCACCGTGCAGGACCAGGTATGTCAGGTGTTGCTGGCATCAGCTCCTAGCCTGTTGAATGTACTGGCTACTAACTCCCCCACAGCTTGTGCAGGAACTGCGGCTACCACTGTGGCTTGGCCGCACTCTCGCCCTGTCTTCAGAGGAGCAGGCCACTTGCAAGCGCCACATTGAGTACAAGGATGCTGATGGCAGGATCCAGCAGCTGCAGGTGAATTAACAGGCGGTACTTAGCTTCTCTCAGCAGCTGGGTGTGGCGCCATCTCTCTGACCGTTGATGCTCCTGTGCAGGTTGACCTGGCTTTCCCTGCAAACTCTAGGACCATCACCCGCCTTCTGGAGGCGTGGTGGGGCTGCAAGGTGAACTTCAGTACTTGCCTGCTCACTTTGTGTACTAGGACAGCCTGAAGCTCTTCAAAATGCACAAACCTACTGAAGATGCAAAAGAGCTGGCAAATGCTTGCAGAAAGCATATGCTGTACCTTGGTGAAAATGCTTCAGGTTTTTGCTTTCAGATGGTAACCACCTCCAAGTCCAGAACCTGAAGCATTTTCACCTGCCCGTCGCAGGGTGGGCGCCCTCCTGGCAGCAGCAAGAGAGCAGCAGCAGCACTTGCAGGCACCTCAAAGCCGCGGTTCAAGGCCATGCCAGTCAGCTTCAACAACGCAGTGGAGAAGGTCATGTACCTTGAAGCTGAGCTGCTGTCGGCGCTCAAGGAGGTCAAGTGAGCACCATCCCAAACTACGCCAGCTTTTTGCTGATGCTGCATGTGCCCATGTGTGGTGAAGGATGCTTGACTGCCAGCTGGCATTGTATCTCTCCTATACCAGCGGCAGTCCAGCCAAGTTTACTTGCCCTCTTGCTGCTGACCGTGCGTTGCCTTACTGTGTACTCATGCCCTGCCTGCAGTGCTCAGCAGCTCGCCCTCAAGGAGCGCGGCAACCCCATGTGGTTTCATCCCAGCAGGTTGGCCAGCGGCGGGCAGTTCGCCACAACCAGCGCAGCGTTCCGGGCGCGGCAGGCTGCACAGGCCCTGCTGGCCACAGCTCAGTACCTGTACATGGGCTCGCGCCAGGCTGAGACAGCGCGGGGCACCTGGGATCACAGTTCTGTTCCAGGGCTGTCAGCTGAGCCACCAGTGTGGGCTCTAGGTCTCAGCGGGCTGCTGAAGCAGTTCCAGGCCACTCTAGGCACAGGGTTTGCTGCAGTGTACTACCACTGCAAAGGCTACATGGACTTTGGCACGCCAGAGTACCATGACATCCTGCCGGCAGCCTGCAGCGGCCTGTGCCTGGCCAGCATCACTGCCCTGGCCTTTGCTGTGCTCATGTACCTGCAGCCAGTATCACCAGCAGAGCCCATTATCAAACAGCAGCGGGGGGCCGGCAGTCCCTCCAGCAGCAGCTGTGCAGGTGCAGCCAGCAGCAGTGGCGGTGAAAGCAGCAGCAGAAGGAGGAGCAGCGGCAACATCAGCAGCAGCAGCAGCGGTGGTGAGGGTAACATCACTGGCACTCAGCACACTCTGAACAATGCCATGGGCTTCACCCTGCCGTATGGGGGGCTCCAGCATGTTGCCAGCTTTGACGAGGTCACCCCAAGCATGGTCAACTCCGCTCTGGCAGGAGCCAAATTCCTGGGCAACAGCTTTGACAAGTCCAAGGGTGAGATGTGCTTCTGGGTCTTATGAACGTCTGTTCACTGAAAAAGCCAAGTCCTGAAGTAGCAGTTTGAACATGACTATCGATGACAATAGCCACTCACTGCATACAACAACGCCAAGAGCTTGTGTAGCTGTGCCGCGCCTTGCATTTTTGAATTCTGAATAACCGCCTTTTCAGCCCCTGCCAAACCCACATCAGTGGTGTGCTGACACAACTCTTAATCAGCCTCTCTCCACACACCCTTATATATGGAAATTCAAGAATTCAAACAATCAAGATGAAATTGCAAAGCACTTTCCAATCAATCCGCACGAATCCTTGAATTTTTGCCTCTGGCCCCAAATATTCAAAAGTTCAAAGCAGACCAGACGGTTGCTGCACCCAGTTTGTGCATGTGTGCAGCTGTTCCAGGAGTGGCTTGGTAAATCAGGCAATGCTTGCTTGCACTCTGCTCGCAGGCACCAGTGCTCCTCCAGCAGACCTGATGCAGCAGCACAACCGCCCGAGTTTGTACGGCTTCCGCTCCATGCATGCTGGCGAGGTGTTCCTGATTATGAGGCAGCTGCTCAAGGCCAGCCTTCCCAGCGACTTCTGGGAATGGTGAGTTCTCCTGCCTGTGTCATTGTGAGTCTGCAGTGACCTGCAGCTGGGTGCTCTGCCAGGGAAATGATGGGGCACTGCAGGCTGTGACAGGCTAATGCTGACCTGCCTGTCCCAAAGGAGCTGCTATGATGCTGCTGCCACTACGATGCCACATCCATCCTTTTTGTATTGATGCATGTGCATGGGGTTGCTCCTGCAGGTACATCGCGCGCTGGGCGCTCTGCAGCAGCCCAATCCTGGCGCACCTACGTAGAGAACTACTTGTTTTGCTTTGGGCACCGGCTGCCCTATAAGCAACATGCTGGCAGAGATGTGCAGACTGTTACCTTCAAGCTGTTACTGCTGGGCTGGTAAGCAGCCTGCCTGAGATTGTGCACTGGGCATGAGCGACTTGCCTGTGCGGCTTGTGCAGTGGTCAGCTGGGAACAACTTCTGCTCCAGCATGCTGCCAGTCTGTTTAGATGGAGACAATAGTTGACCAGCACTGCCCCTGACCTGACCTGCTTTGCTGCTCCGCATGCTGCAACAGGTGCCCCACCCTGGCCAACAGCGGCGTGGTGGCCGGCTTGGATGAGGCAGGCAGGGCGCAGCTGCAGCAGGCCACAGAGCTGGCGCAGCTTTACGGCCTCAACAAGTGCACGCCAGACCTCTGGCAGTCCATCATCGACTGCGTGGAGGCAGAGGGCAGCCTGAGCGGGATGCTGCGCAAGCTGACTGTGCCGCTCATGCACAGCGGCTATCAGCTGGCATCATGCAGGGATGCCTGCGACTGGCAGTACCAGCACATGTCAGCAGCAGAAGCAGACGCGCACCTGCAGCAGCTGCGTGCGAGCATTCATGCCAGCAATGCAGAGCTGTACGGCGCAGACAGGCTGCCCTCCAAGCCTGCCTGCCCAGTGCTGCTGCAGAGCGTGGTGTGCTTGCTGGTTGCCGATTGGGATGCCATCACAAGCAGCTTTGCAAACCCAGCAGCGCACAGCGATGCGGTGCTAGCGACAGCCGCAGCAGCTGCTGCATCTGCTGTGCAGGCAGCTGCAGACACAGCGAGGCACGTGGCAGCCGGCAACGCAGCTGCTGCAGATGCCAGTGCAGCTATGGCAGACAGTGCAGCAGCTGCTGCGCGCAACAACACCCGCCTTGCGCTTGCGCTTGCGCAGGAGGCAGCAGCAGTGCCACCAACACAGATGGTGGGTGGTCCAGCAACGGGGCCTGCACAGCCAGCAAGAACTGCAGCAGAGCCAGCACGCACTGCAGGCACTGCAGCCGCGGCAGCAGAGCCAGCAGCAGCAGCATCACTCGAGTCAACAGCAGGCGCGCTGGCACAGACAGCAACAGCATCGCCAGGCCCTGCTGGCGCCAGCACGCTGCGGCATGGTGCTGGCTTGCTGCTGCTGGTACCAAACAGCAAGCTGTGGCGCCAGCTGTCCAAGCCGCTGTGTGCTCTAGGTGGCAGCTGCAGCGTCCGCAGCACCACCTACAGCCGCTACACTGTTGCTCAGCTGATGACCAAGGAAGGGCTGCACATGCAAGTTGGGCAGCAGCAGCGCGTGCAAGTGCGCGTGGCTGCTGAGTTTGTTGCTGGCGGCAGGCCGCTGAGCGGCAACTGGGCCAAGCAGTCGTGCGATGTGTATGTCTGGCCTGGCGAGACACTGCTGCTTTGGCAGCAGCCTAGCCACAAGCTGGGGGCCAAGTTTTGGGGCGATGCTGCCAGCTATGCCTACCCTGCTCTGTACAGCACCTTCACAGAGGAGCGCGTGGCGGCTGCAATAGGTGAGACAGCCTGGCATTGTCGTTGGCTAAGTTGCACAGATTGGTTCTTTTCTGATTGTAGTCCCTGAGATATTTCAAGAACTTGTGCAGGGTTCTGCTGTTTCTGTGGGTCTGATACACTTTATACAGCTTCTGTGCGTTGCTGCTCTGCTGCTGCTGCGCTGAGCCTTGCGCGCGTGGCAACAGCTCTGAGTGTTCTGCCTGCAGCTGCGTGTGTGTCTTCTGCAGCAGTGCCTTGGCTTGGATGTGCCGGGCTGCGCTGTCATGCTTTGCCTTCTTCTGGGAAGTAGACGAAGGCCCTGTGCCGCCGCTACCGCTGCTGCTGCGGTCATATCTCAGGCTAGGCTGCTGCTGCTGTTGTTGCTGTGCACTGCTGGTTGCGAATTGCTGCTCAGGGGCCACCAGCAGCCTGTTGGTAAGCTCTGCTTCTACCACCCTGCCATCCGTTACTGCATCTCTGTTCCTGTAGAAGTAGCAGAGCACCTGCCCCAGGGCATCGGCCATGTCATGCTGGGACTCTCGCGCTGCCTGCCATACCCTTACATCATGTTTGCGCGCTGCAAAGGCATTGTCTTCTCTTGGCTCCAGCAGCTGTCGCACAGCATTTGCTGTGCTCACTTTGCGGAAGAATCGGGTCATCTGCTGCCAATTTGGGATTCCCAGGAACTTGTAACGCTCGCTGGCATTCAACACCCGAACAGTCTTGCCTCTGCATAAAAAGTACGTCACTATTGCCTGCTGCAACTGGAGATTGAAACAATGCCCTTCTTGGCGTCAGTGTCCCAGGGCTGCTCTTCAACCAGGATCCAGTAGTCATTGCATTTCAGTGCTGCCTCTACGTTGTCTGTGATTGTGTCCAGATAGAGCTTCACCTGATCTGTGCTGCGCATTACCTGCTCGTGCACGTCCAGCAGTTTGTGTCAATTCCAGTAGACAATGGTTTGCGATGTGCTGTCAAAGGCGCACACGCCTGCATTCTGGGTCCCCGGGTCTTGCTTAGGCAATACTTCCCAGGAGGTTTGGGGCTGCTGCGTAGCATGTGTGTGTATGTTGTGTGAAGCCGATATCAATAATGCCTCTTCTGGCACCTGCACCTTTGCATTGCCTGCAGGCGCCCTGCAGCTGGATGGCGCGAGGCCGCAGCAGCGTGCTGCCGCAAACACAGCTGCAGCAGCAATCACTGCAGTGCAGCAGCCGCAGCAGCCAGCAGCGCCAGCGCCAGTGCTGCTAGAGGCAGCAAGGACAGCACAGCCCCCCATCAGCATGACTGCAGCCCTGGACTCAGTGTCAGACCTCTCAATGGCTTTGAGCAGCGAGGCAGATGCTGCGCATGCTGCTGCAGTAGCTGCCGTGGTGCCTTTGCTGAGGGTTGCAGCAGACCCAGCTGTGGCAGCAGCCATTAAGCACGGGCTGAAGCAGTTGTACGCAGCAGTGCGCGAGGGTGCTTCAGTGCCTGAGGCTGTCCTGCAGGCAATCACAGGCAGCCTCAGAGGGCTTGCCGTGCCAGCGTGTGGCACCACTGCTGCCATCCCTACAGCAGCACCAGCAGCAGCAGCAGCACCTACCAGCACAGGCAAGAAGCGCAAGCATTGCACTGCCATCATGGCAGCAGCAGCAGCAGCAGCAGAGGTGGACAACAGCAAGAAGCAAAAGGTGCAGAAGCCTCCTGCAGTATCTGATGGCCGGCCTGGCGTGTGGCTTGATGAGGATGAGGCCGGGGATGATGCGTGCTGGGTGCAGCTGGGCGATCACGTGTTCATGGAGGTTGATGCAGACACCTTCATGCGCGACCCAGCCAGCTTCAAGGTGGCAGCAGCAGCTGCTGCTGCTACTGCTGAAGATGCAGGTGGTGCCGCTGGCAGCAGCTGCAAGCGCAACACCAACAAGAGCAGTAGCAGCAACAAGCGCCGCAACAAGCACAGCAGCAGCAGCAGCAGCAGCAGCACGCACCTGATTTGGCTGTTCCGCGTGGAGCGTTTTGAAGGCAACTTCATCAAGGGCCGTTTCTACCAGAATGCTGTGCTTGACCTTGCCCAGCCCCTGCAGTTGCAGCGCAAATTGCAGGAGCTCTGCAGTGACAAGATCAGCAGCATTCTGCATGTTCTGCAGCCCTCTGAGACTAGCAGCAGTAAGGCGCTGGAGACACTGACTAGAGTGGAGGCGGAGTGGCTGCAGGAAGTGCAGCTGAGACTTAGCTGAGACATGAGTGTTGAGCAGTAGTGTGGGATGAGTGTGGGCTTTATGCATGTGTGTCTTGTCACTGCAGCTGGCTGTGCAGTGAGCCGTGGCAGGACATTTTGGAGGGTACTTGGCTGTGCGGCACAGCAGCACCCAACCCAGTTAGGGGCATTCAATGCAGGCCCTGTGTGACTGTAACACTACGCCACATCCTTTTTGAGTGCCTTTTGTTGGCTTGTGATTGAGAGCGGACAGCAGTGCACAGTTGATAAGAACAGTGCTTGTTGCGTGCTACTGTGGCTGCCTTCAGCCCGGCCTGGGACAGAGCAACATCAAGCAACGCCTTTCAAACGGCGTCTTCACATGATCCTGCAAAGACTAAACTGCGTCTCAGCGGCTCACGTGCGTGCTCCTCCTACCCCACGCTATCAGTAAAGACCTAGCCGTGGTATTTGTTAAACGCACAACGCTGCGACACTTGGCTTGTGCCCTCAGATGTGTGGCCTGGACCTTAGAACTCACTGACTCACTGACTGAGTCAGTCACTCAGTGAGTTGTATGGCAATGGCATATGCTGATGCACCACACGCTCCTGCATCAGACCAAGAACACACCAGACATCCTGATCGGGTACCCTGCAGCCAGCTGCCGCGCCAGCGCTGCTTTGCTGGCGCAGTAGGCCTGGATGAGCTGCAGGTGCTCTGCAGATGGCTGGTACCTGCTGCTGTTGCTGCTGCTGCTGCTGCTGGTGTTGCTGCTGCTGCTGCTGCTGTTGCCGTTTCTGCTGCTGACACCGGCTTGCTGCTGCTGCGCTTGCGAACGCTCTATTGTTGCTGCACATGCATAGGCAGATTGCTGTAGGTTGTTAGCCAGCTCACCCAGCCTGTACACCAGAAGCTCACCAAGCTTCAACTGCTGCACCTGTCGAACCAATGATGCCAGACAGGCATGCTGCGATTGGCCTACTGCATCTGCTTGCGGCTGCTGTGTGCTGCTGCTGCTGCTGTTGTTGTTGGCTTGCCGCTGCAGCATGCCTGCTGCTGCAGGTGCAGCAGCGTCATGCAGCACATTCAGGGCCACTTTCAGCCGCCCATCAACACCAGCAGCATCAACGGACATGTTTGCAAACCCATTGCTACTACTACTACTGCTACCTGCTGCAATCAGCTGCTGCTGCACTGCCTCACCCAGCTGCTCGCACTGCAGCAGCTGCTGCCCATTGCCCCCAGCTGTCAGCTTGCTTTTTAAATAGTCAAAGTAACACGCCGCCATGTCCTGCAAGCTGCTGAAGACAACCACTGCATCAGCAGGGTTTGGGGAAGGGGTAAAACCCCACAGCAGCAGGAAGGGCTCTGCTGGCCAGCTGCCATAGCTGATGCAGACCTGCTCCCCAGCAGAAACTCCTTCAGGCCCTGAGGCAGCACATTAAACAGCAGCAGCAGAAGCAGCAGGCAAGTAAAACCCTAGCGTCGGAAACGGCGATGAGTGTTGCAAGGTTCAATAAGGCAAGGACAGCAGCACAGCGCAGGGCACAAAGGTGGGTGCTGCATGCCCTGAAGTTGGCTGATGTGTGTAGCCTTTACTTGTACAGCATCATACTTTACGTGAGTTTGCAACTCTGCTTTGGGCAACTCCAACCATTAGGCAGCAAACCCACCTGCAACTAGCTGAAAGCAGCTGCTGCTGCTGCTGCTGCTGCTGCCTCCTAGCCCTGCAGCTGCTGCTGCGTCATCCCTTACCACCTCAAGCGCCGCGCTAGCCTCCTTGCTCTGCTGGTGCAGCCACACGGCCGCGTTGCCTGCAGTGCTGCTGTGGTTAGCCATGTCTATGCCAGGCACTCTGTTTCAGCAGCCGTACCCTGACATCAATGCTTGTATATATCATATCAGCTCACTCTAAGCTGGCCGCTGCAGTGCATCAGCCAGTCAAGAGCCAACCCACCTGCAACAAGCTGAAAGCAGCTGCTGTTGCCGCTGCTGCTCTTACTGCTTCCTAGTCCAGATGTTGCTGCGGCTTTGTCTGTGGCCGCACCAATCTCTTCCTCCGCGCCTGGGCAGTGCTGCTGGTGCAGTTGCACAGCTGCATTCGCTGCGCTGCTGCTGTGGTTGGCCATGTCTATGCCAGGCACTGCCACATGGCAGCCTGAGGCAGCATCCAGGAAGCACCTGCTGTGCAGCACCTGCGGCAGCACACAGACTATGCACATGGACATTGCTGGTCAGCAACAGGATGTGCACCGACTACACAAGGGATCGAAGCCAGCCAGTGCAAGCCACATGGCAGCCTGAGGAAGCATCCAGGAAGCACCTGCTGTGCAGCACCTGCAGCAGCAAGCACAGAGATGAAGTCAAACACAAAGCTGATGTAACCATGGCCAGTAATGATTATGAACACATGTGCACCTGCTGTGCAGCACCTGCAGCAGCACACCACTCAATGCGGCATGAGGCAATGTGTGGGGCCATGGGCAGTGCTGATCAGCAACAGGATGTGCACCACATACACAAGGGACACCGGCGAGCCAGTGCAAGCCATGTCTACGCACTGCCACACGGCAGCTTGAGGCAGCATCCAGCAAGCACCGGCTGTGCAGCACCTGCAGCATCAAGCACAGAGATAAAGTCAGATGCCAAGCCATTGGAACCATGGCCAGTATTGATGAGGCAGCATCAAGGAAGCACCTGCTGTGCAGCACCTGCAGCAGCAAGCAAAAGAATTGATGTCGAATGCCAAGCCATTGTGGCCGTGGCCAGTACGAATTGATGAACACACTTGTGCACCTGCTGTGCAGCACCTGCAGTAGCACACAATTCATGCCAATAAAGCCATGGGCAGTTTGGATCAGCAACAGGATACGCACCGTATCCTACATAAGGGACACAAAGAAGCCAGTGCAAAGACAATGTCATAATGGCTGATGCTGATGCATCAGCAGGTCAGCGGCTCTGGGGTTTTTTCCCATCCACACAGAGACCCCACAGCCAAGCACACATGAATCCGAGTGTGCTTGCCGCCCCGGCCCGGCCTCTCCACAATCCCACTTGCAACCATTAATATGGGCCAATCACCAGAGGTTGAGCACGCAGGTTTTGAAAAAAGCATGCAATGTACGCGCAAACATGAGGTGCTTTGAGCCGTGCCAGGCCCCACCTGCACCGCCCACAGGAAGTCCTGCCAGTTGCACCCAATTGCTGCAAGTTGCTGCTGCTGCTCAGCAAAGCAGAGCTCTACGGAAGACTGCAGCCTGTGCACTGCCTGCAGCAGCAGCAGCAGCAGCAGCAGCAGCAGCAGCAGCAGCAGCAGCAGCGGCACCGCACATATGCCGTGTCACTGCGCCACTCACAGCAGCAGGTCAACTGCATAGCGTGCAGACATCGCTATGCCAATGGCATGCGCGACCTGAGCATAGGCATGCTGGTGAATGATCATCATCGTGCTGCTGAATGTGAAATTCACCTTTTCCAATGGCGGCAATTGGCATAAGAACACACTGTATGTCTAGCATGCAAGTTCAAGCAACAGGCGTTTGTGCACAAGCAGCAACAAAAATGCTCAAGCACACGCGCCTGCTGGCTGCTGGAGCAGGTGACACGCGCCTGTCATGTACTGAGAAGCACCGGCAGCAGCAGCGTTAGCAAGTGCAGCAGTCTGCTGTGGGCAGCAATCGTGCCCAGACCACGGCTTCCTATAGTGCAGGCAGCCAGGACAGCCAAGACACACACCTGTATTGTGCTTGGCAGGAAAATCACTAGTGGCGGCACCATTGTACCTACACGCTGAGGGAAGGGCCTAATAGGAAACAGCAGCCGAACCCTACGAGTGTTACAATGCATGACGACACCGAACAACAGACTTGGCAGCTGGTGTGTACTGCGTGGTTGAATCACTCTCTGCTAAGCGTCGCCTCGTTGCTAGCACATCGACAGCAGCTATCCATCAAGCGTTGCCTCGTTGCTAGCACATATCGACAGCAGCAGTCCATCATTAGATTGCATGTATTCACGCCTCCGCGAAGTTCTTGTATAAAAGTGATTGGGAGACACTCAGTGCTGTGCTTGCGCATCCGCAGCTTCAGTCCAAGGAGTTCAGGAGGTGCGACGAGGCTTCTACCATTGCTCCTTGATTCCACGGAGTATCAACACATTAACACGTTCCAACATCCATTCATGGATGTTGAACCGCCGTGCTTCGGCCATACAGCAGGAGCCGAGTTGGCAGGGGTGTCCGCCATGCAGCAGGAGCTGGAAAGCATTCAAGCTAAGCTGGAACGCCATGAGGCTCGGTTAGAGCAGGTCAGAGCTGGCATTCACGATGCGAAAGCGTCCAACAACCGTGAGGAGTGGCAGCAGCAGCAGGCGCTGGAGCTAGAGTTGCTGGGGGTCATCAGAGAGTTGCAAGCCAAGGAGAACAGGCTGAGCAGCCAGTCTGGTGAGTCATGAGAATCTCAGGGAGACCCTCTGTACAGCAGCAGGAACCCCAGTTTGGTTGGTGCAGGCAGTGTTGTTGCTGGCAGCTCTGCATGTCGGTACACAGTGACACGGAGCCTTGCTGATTATGCTGGGCGCTCTTGAAGCCAATGCACACTGACCGACAAGGCGTTTCCACTGTTCAAAATCAGCCGGATGACTGGGAAGCTGTAGCATTAGAATGACAAGCCTTCAAAGGCGCCACTGAAACTAGCTGCAGATGCGCTGACTCGATCAGGGTGTCCATCAGGCTGTCATTATGCGCTGCGTGCAGCGTGGGTGGAAATGTCTATTGTTTGCCACCAGAACCATAGAATTTGGCAACAGCTCAGCAGATGGTTGGATCTTGGAGATGCAAGCAATCCTGGGGTTTCACACCTTGCTCACAACAGGCATGCTTGCCAGTGCAAGAGGATTGCTGCTGCATTTGAAGCAGCTGTGAAACCAAGCAGAAGCAGTCTTAGCCATGACAAGTGCTGCATGCATCACCACATGCAACATGCCAGCCACGGTTGCTCAACTTTGGTGCTCACTCAAGGGTGTGCAGCAGCACCCTGCATGGCCCCTGGTGGACAACCCGGTGTTGCTATGTTTTTCCTATGGTGCTGTAGCAAGTGCTTTGCTGCATGCATGCAACCCCTTCAATGCACACGATGCCTGCTTGTGTCCATGTTGATGATGCATGCTGCGGTGTGGAATGTATGCCCCCTCCACGCTTTGCTTTCCCACCCCACCCTTTCTTGACCGACATTGCACATCTTGTGTTGTTGTCCACCTCTGCAACACCCTCCTGCATGCTCCTGTGCGCTGCTAGCCACTGTGTTGTCATGCTGCAAGCTTCTTTGTTTGACCATTTGCTGATCTCCTGCCCACGTGTCCTTGCATGTGCTGTTCATGGCTGCCACCTGGCTTTTTCTCTCGTCCCGCAGCAGCAGCAGCAGGAGGAGGAGGAGGTGAGTCATGCATGTACTTGCAAGGCTGCCAAACCAGCGTTGCTAGCAGCTGCTTGTAAAGCAGCTGCTAAAGCCCATGCCCCAGCAGTCCTGTTTATTAAGAGCACTACATGCAGCACCACCTGGCGCATGGTAGCTACCCTCATGCTATCTGTAACCGATTAGAATCAGCGAGGCGACTGCATTTCAGATCCATGTGAAGGCTTTTGCTGCAGCCAGCTATGTTGCAGCAACATAAAACCACAACACTCTGCACTCCCAATCATAGCATGCACCAGTGCCACACACTCTGCACAGGTCAATCTTTGTGTGCACTCTGCGCTGTCAAAAGACAACACAAGAGTGCCACATTACCATCCTGCACTCCTGAATGCTGCATGCATAATGCTGATTGCATACGCCACTGATGTTGACCTGTGCTGCCCTGCTCTGCCCTGCCTTGCTCCTGTGCATGCGCCATCAACTGCCATTCCTTGGCGGCCCTGCTTCACCACAACAGCACCAGGTGAGCGTTGGAGTTGAGCATTGGTGGTATGTCAGCATGCAGCGGCCGCCTGTGGCGCATGCCAGCAGTTGCTGCCAACTCTTCTGCACGAGTACATGCTGGTCGCATGGAAAGGGTTTTTGCAGCTTGAGCTGTCACAGCAGCATGGAGAAGTCTATGAATCTATTGACTGCACAAGCTGGGTTATCACATGCTGCGCATGCCCACCAAGCAGTGCTCTGCTAGGGCGTGCTGGCAGCCACCTGCCAGAGCAGTGTCATGGGGCATACTTTGAACACTTCCACAATACCAGGCAGCCCCTGCAGCACCATCCTGCATGCTCCTGTGTGCTGCATGCCACTGGGCTTTCATGCTGCAAGCTTCTTTGTTTGACCTTTTGCTGAACATGGCCCTGCCCGCGTGTCCTTCTTGCATGTGCTCTTCACGGCTTCCCATCTGGCTTCTCCTCTTGTCCCTGCAGCAGCAGCAGCAGCAGGTGAGTCATGCATGTGCTTGCGATGGTGCTTGTGGCAAGGCTGCCAAACCAGCATTGCTTGCCACTGTGTGTGAAGCAGCCGTGCAACCCCATGCAACTGCAGTCCTGATTCTCAGGCGCACCAAATGTTGGCAGCCAGTATTATGTATGTCTGCTAGCAAGCAGCATTAGCAAGGCATGTAAGGCTTTGCAAAACCAAGTGAAGACTTTGCAACAGCCGGCTTTGTTGCAGCAATGTAAAATCTGCAGCAGTAACACAAGCATGCAGCACAGCTGCTCGTTGCTCGAAGTCTATTCAACTGCCCTTTCCCCCCTACATTCTTCCCTGTTTCAGTTAAGCTTGCTGTGGTGGGTCCGTTTTCAGGCGACCAAGTGGAGGAGCTGAAAGCCAGGGTTACTGCCTTGGAGACACAGCTAGGTGGGTGCAAGCTCGCAGCACATTGCTGGAGTTTCTGGGGCTGGTGGTAGTGAGAATTGTAGAGATGGCAGCAGAATGATGTTGCATGCATGACCTACACATGTGGCACAGTTTGCTTGCACTGATTTGCTTTTGGGTCAGCAGTGTTCTTAGGTGGCAGTGCGGCAGGGCAAGCACGTGTTGTTCATACATAACAAAAAACCCTGCCTTGTGGCGGCAATGATGGATGTGCATCAGACTGTGGCCTTAGGAGTCAAAATGCCTTGAGGCATTCACTCTCATGCTGTTGCTGTGTGCTGTGCTTCTACACGGAACCTGCGTGCCCTTGCATGTTCCGACAAAAATCACCCTGTATGCGTGTGTGTTAACCACCAGGTGAGCCAGGGACTGATCAGCCCCATGACAGGATGCAGCTTAGTGACCAGCTGGCATCCAAGCTGCGTGTTTGGTGAGTTGTATGAGCAAGCGTTTATGTGCAACAACACAACATTGAACGTTTGCAGGCCATGCTTGTTACAGGCCCCTAATCCAGTAGCAGCTTGCTCTTGCTTTCAATATCAGCCGACTGGAAACATGTGTCAGTTGGTCGCCCATGAACTGCTGACTTCCTGCTCACATGTTGTACTTTATACTTGTTCATGCTTCCACGTCGCTCACCCAGTTTCTTGCCTCATATTTTGCAACCCCCCCCCCCCCCCCTTGCTTGCACAGAGCATGTAGCGAAAAGGCCGAGGCACACAAATCCTCTGAAAGTTGCCGAGCCAGCGGTCTGGCTGATCCTTGGCGACCCAGAAGCTGAGCAGAAGCTGGATCAGCAGCATCCCCAGCCTCAGGGCGGTGCTAGCGGTAGTCAGACTGACAGTGGTGGCGGCAGTGGCAGTGATGGGGGATCCCTGGATCAAACTTCCAGGAGCCATGGCCTCACAGCCAAGTCCTCTGTAGGCGTAGCGGCTCTTGTGGGCCCCCGTGTTGCACTGACAGCATTGCACAACCTGCCCTTGGGCAGTGCCGTTGGCTACACAGGGCAGCTTGTGCAACCCCGCAGTGCCGCCGCTGGAAGCAGCAAGCTGGGGTTCACTGTGGTGAATACTTACCCAACAAAGGACTTGGCTGTTCTGTCAGTCTGCCACATTGAGCAGCAACAGCAGCAGCAGCAGCAACAGCAGCAGCAGCAGCAGCAGCAGCAGCAGCAGCAGGAGTCTCCTCGGGGTTGGTTTACGATTTATGATGGAGATGTACAAGGTCTTGTGGGCACCACGCTCTGGCTAGCGACATACCACCTTGCCCTGCAGCCAAGCTTGCCTGAATTTGACACATGCTTAGGCCTGATGCGTGCTCACCCATTCAAAATATGCGGCAAGGGAGAAAAGCTGTTGTACAGCGCGACAACGTACAAGGGTGACGGTGGCAGCCCATTGCTGACAGCTGATGGGGACATTGTAGGCTTGCATGTTGAAGGTGTAGATGCCATGTCAGAGAGCGTGCAGCTTACAGAGGCTGAGCTCTTGAGTGTTGAGAAGCAGCAGCTGTGCCTTGCTTCTTTGCTAGATGAGAGCATGAGGGAGCAGTTGCGGCAGCACCAGTAGAGGCAGACACGCCTGTTCTTTGCGCTGGCTGCATCATTTCGGCGCATGTGTACGTGATTGTCATATGTTGAAACAGTATTTTGAGAGAGAGTAGTACATGACTTAACCATTACTGGGTCCCCCTACCACTGCTAGGGCTTAAGGTGGTGGTGCAGTCTGGACTTACCTGTTGCATCGGAACACGTGAAAGGGCATTACAGTTGGTTCAGAAATATTGTTCAGGCGACCGAACTGCGACGAGGGGCATCAGACGCATCCGGTGTTGTCGTGTGAAAGTAGCGATGCAGCTTGAGGAGCACTTTAATATGCTAACTAAGGACGTTCAACGACTGTTATGAACCGACAGCAGCTAGGGAACCACAAGGAGCAAGCAGCAGCAGAAACCAAGCAGTAGCAGCACACCAATGCTGCGCGCTGTGCAGAAGCTACCCGGTGTTCAAGGTGATCTGCAAATATACAACACACGTACGCCTGTTAGCATGCCTCGTGTGGCTGCAGATGTGCTGAATGCGCCCGCCTCGTCTTTTGTGCTGTCTGCAGCCTTCAGCAGCAGCCTCACCTCAGCAACAGATTCTCAAGATATGGCTGTTGCACAAAGCAAAGTTTCTGCAATATTGTTTTCTGTGGCAGGGCTCTTGGGCAGGCAAATGCAGCCTCTGCAGCATTTGCCTGACAGCATCAACATCAGCAGTGCATCCCAGCGTGCTGCTTTGCAGCGCCTACAGCAGAGGGCTCAACACGCTGGAGTGCATGCCTTTGATATAATCGTGAACGGTGACCTGCAGCAATGGGAGTCTATGATTTGCGCAAGCTTGGCTGCGGGCACGTCGCTGCAGCTGCTTCCCAGCACCGTGCAGGACCAGGTATGTCAGGTGTTGCTGGCATCAGCTCCTAGCCTGTTGAATGTACTGGCTACTAACTCCCCCACAGCTTGTGCAGGAACTGCGGCTACCACTGTGGCTTGGCCGCACTCTCGCCCTGTCTTCAGAGGAGCAGGCCACTTGCAAGCGCCACATTGAGTACACGGATGCTGATGGCAGGATCCAGCAGCTGCAGGTGAATTAACAGGCGGTACTTAGCTTCTCTCAGCAGCTGGGTGTGGCGCCATCTCTCTGACCGTTGATGCTCCTGTGCAGGTTGACCTGGCTTTCCCTGCAAACTCTAGGACCATCACCCGCCTTATGGAGGCGTGGTGGGGCTGCAAGGTGAACTTCAGTACTTGCCTGCTCACTTTGTGTACTAGGACAGCCTGAAGCTCTTCAAAATGCACAAACCTACTGAAGATGCAAAAGAGCTGGCAAATGCTTGCAGAAAGCATATGCTGTACCTTGGTGAAAATGCTTCAGGTTTTTGCTTTCAGATGGTAACCACCTCCAAGTCCAGAACCTGAAGCATTTTCACCTGCCCGTCGCAGGGTGGGCGCCCTCCTGGCAGCAGCAAGAGAGCAGCAGCAGCACTTGCAGGCACCTCAAAGCCGCGGTTCAAGGCCATGCCAGTCAGCTTCAACAACGCAGTGGAGAAGGTCATGTACCTTGAAGCTGAGCTGCTGTCAGCGCTCAAGGAGGTCAAGTGAGCACCATCCCAAACTACGCCAGCTTTTCGCTGATGCTGCATGTGCCCATGTGTGGTGAAGGATGCTTGACTGCCAGCTGGCATTGTATCTCTCCTATACCAGCGGCAGTCCAGCCAAGTTTACTTGCCCTCTTGCTGCTGACCGTGCGTTGCCTTACTGTGTACTCATGCCCTGCCTGCAGTGCTCAGCAGCTCGCCCTCAAGGAGCGCGGCAACCCCATGTGGTTTCATCCCAGCAGGTTGGCCAGCGGCGGGCAGTTCGCCACAACCAGCGCAGCGTTCCGGGCGCGGCAGGCTGCACAGGCCCTGCTGGCCACAGCTCAGTACCTGTACATGGGCTCGCGCCAGGCTGAGACAGCGCGGGGCACCTGGGATCACAGTTCTGTTCCAGGGCTGTCAGCTGAGCCACCAGTGTGGGCTCTAGGTCTCAGCGGGCTGCTGAAGCAGTTCCAGGCCACTCTAGGCACAGGGTTTGCTGCAGTGTACTACCACTGCAAAGGCTACATGGACTTTGGCACGCCAGAGTACCATGACATCCTGCCGGCAGCCTGCAGCGGCCTGTGCCTGGCCAGCATCACTGCCCTGGCCTTTGCTGTGCTCATGTACCTGCAGCCAGTATCACCAGCAGAGCCCATTATCAAACAGCAGCGGGGGGCCGGCAGTCCCTCCAGCAGCAGCTGTGCAGGTGCAGCCAGCAGCAGTGGCGGTGAAAGCAGCAGCAGAAGGAGGAGCAGCGGCAACATCAGCAGCAGCAGCAGCGGTGGTGAGGGTAACATCACTGGCACTCAGCACACTCTGAACAATGCCATGGGCTTCACCCTGCCGTATGGGGGGCTCCAGCATGTTGCCAGCTTTGACGAGGTCACCCCAAGCATGGTCAACTCTGCTCTGGCAGGAGCCAAATTCCTGGGCAACAGCTTTGACAAGTCCAAGGGTGAGATGTGCTTCTGGGTCTTATGAACGTCTGTTCACTGAAAAAGCCAAGTCCTGAAGTAGCAGTTTGAACATGACTATCGATGACAATAGCCACTCACTGCATACAACAACGCCAAGAGCTTGTGTAGCTGTGCCGCGCCTTGCATTTTTGAATTCTGAATAATCGCCTTTTCAGCCCCTGCCAAACCCACATCAGTGGTGTGCTGACACAACTCTTAATCAGCCTCTCTCCACACACCCTTATATATGGAAATTCAAGAATTCAAACAATCAAGATGAAATTGCAAAGCACTTTCCAATCAATCCGCACGAATCCTTGAATTTTTGCCTCTGGCCCCAAATATTCAAAAGTTCAAAGCAGACCAGACGGTTGCTGCACCCAGTTTGTGCATGTGTGCAGCTGTTCCAGGAGTGGCTTGGTAAATCAGGCAATGCTTGCTTGCACTCTGCTCGCAGGCACCAGTGCTCCTCCAGCAGACCTGATGCAGCAGCACAACCGCCCGAGTTTGTACGGCTTCCGCTCCATGCATGCTGGCGAGGTGTTCCTGATTATGAGGCAGCTGCTCAAGGCCAGCCTTCCCAGCGACTTCTGGGAATGGTGAGTTCTCCTGCCTGTGTCATTGTGAGTCTGCAGTGACCTGCAGCTGGGTGCTCTGCCAGGGAAATGATGGGGCACTGCAGGCTGTGACAGGCTAATGCTGACCTGCCTGTCCCAAAGGAGCTGCTATGATGCTGCTGCCACTACGATGCCACATCCATCCTTTTTGTATTGATGCATGTGCATGGGGTTGCTCCTGCAGGTACATCGCGCGCTGGGCGCTCTGCAGCAGCCCAATCCTGGCGCACCTACGTAGAGAACTACTTGTTTTGCTTTGGGCACCGGCTGCCCTATAAGCAACATGCTGGCAGAGATGTGCAGACTGTTACCTTCAAGCTGTTACTGCTGGGCTGGTAAGCAGCCTGCCTGAGATTGTGCACTGGGCATGAGCGACTTGCCTGTGCGGCTTGTGCAGTGGTCAGCTGGGAACAACTTCTGCTCCAGCATGCTGCCAGTCTGTTTAGATGGAGACAATAGTTGACCAGCACTGCCCCTGACCTGACCTGCTTTGCTGCTCCGCATGCTGCAACAGGTGCCCCACCCTGGCCAACAGCGGCGTGGTGGCCGGCTTGGATGAGGCAGGCAGGGCGCAGCTGCAGCAGGCCACAGAGCTGGCGCAGCTTTACGGCCTCAACAAGTGCACGCCAGACCTCTGGCAGTCCATCATCGACTGCGTGGATGCAGAGGGCAGCCTGAGCGGGATGCTGCGCAAGCTGACTGTGCCGCTCATGCACAGCGGCTATCAGCTGGCATCATGCAGGGATGCCTGCGACTGGCAGTACCAGCACATGTCAGCAGCAGAAGCAGACGCGCACCTGCAGCAGCTGCGTGCGAGCATTCATGCCAGCAATGCAGAGCTGTACGGCGCAGACAGGCTGCCCTCCAAGCCTGCCTGCCCAGTGCTGCTGCAGAGCGTGGTGTGCTTGCTGGTTGCCGATTGGGATGCCATCACAAGCAGCTTTGCAAACCCAGCAGCGCACAGCGATGCGGTGCTAGCGACAGCCGCAGCAGCTGCTGCATCTGCTGTGCAGGCAGCTGCAGACACAGCGAGGCACGTGGCAGCCGGCAACGCAGCTGCTGCAGATGCCAGTGCAGCTATGGCAGACAGTGCAGCAGCTGCTGCGCGCAACAACACCCGCCTTGCGCTTGCGCTTGCGCAGGAGGCAGCAGCAGTGCCACCAACACAGATGGTGGGTGGTCCAGCAACGGGGCCTGCACAGCCAGCAAGAACTGCAGCAGAGCCAGCACGCACTGCAGGCACTGCAGCCGCGGCAGCAGAGCCAGCAGCAGCAGCATCACTCGAGTCAACAGCAGGCGCGCTGGCACAGACAGCAACAGCATCGCCAGGCCCTGCTGGCGCCAGCACGCTGCGGCATGGTGCTGGCTTGCTGCTGCTGGTACCAAACAGCAAGCTGTGGCGCCAGCTGTCCAAGCCGCTGTGTGCTCTAGGTGGCAGCTGCAGCGTCCGCAGCACCACCTACAGCCGCTACACTGTTGCTCAGCTGATGACCAAGGAAGGGCTGCACATGCAAGTTGGGCAGCAGCAGCGCGTGCAAGTGCGCGTGGCTGCTGAGTTTGTTGCTGGCGGCAGGCCGCTGAGCGGCAACTGGGCCAAGCAGTCGTGCGATGTGTATGTCTGGCCTGGCGAGACACTGCTGCTTTGGCAGCAGCCTAGCCACAAGCTGGGGGCCAAGTTTTGGGGCGATGCTGCCAGCTATGCCTACCCTGCTCTGTACAGCACCTTCACAGAGGAGCGCGTGGCGGCTGCAATAGGTGAGACAGCCTGGCATTGTCGTTGGCTAAGTTGCACAGATTGGTTCTTTTCTGATTGTAGTCCCTGAGATATTTCAAGAACTTGTGCAGGGTTCTGCTGTTTCTGTGGGTCTGATACACTTTATACAGCTTCTGTGCGTTGCTGCTCTGCTGCTGCTGCGCTGAGCCTTGCGCGCGTGGCAACAGCTCTGAGTGTTCTGCCTGCAGCTGCGTGTGTGTCTTCTGCAGCAGTGCCTTGGCTTGGATGTGCCAGGCTGCGCTGTCATGCTTTGCCTTCTTCTGGGAAGTAGACGAAGGCCCTGTGCCGCCGCTACCGCTGCTGCTGCGGTCATATCTCAGGCTAGGCTGCTGCTGCTGTTGTTGCTGTGCACTGCTGGTTGCGAATTGCTGCTCAGGGGCCACCAGCAGCCTGTTGGTAAGCTCTGCTTCTACCACCCTGCCATCCGTTACTGCATCTCTGTTCCTGTAGAAGTAGCAGAGCACCTGCCCCAGGGCATCGGCCATGTCATGCTGGGACTCTCGCGCTGCCTGCCATACCCTTACATCATGTTTGCGCGCTGCAAAGGCATTGTCTTCTCTTGGCTCCAGCAGCTGTCGCACAGCATTTGCTGTGCTCACTTTGCGGAAGAATCGGGTCATCTGCTGCCAATTTGGGATTCCCAGGAACTTGTAACGCTCGCTGGCATTCAACACCCGAACAGTCTTGCCTCTGCATAAAAAGTACGTCACTATTGCCTGCTGCAACTGGAGATTGAAACAATGCCCTTCTTGGCGTCAGTGTCCCAGGGCTGCTCTTCAACCAGGATCCAGTAGTCATTGCATTTCAGTGCTGCCTCTACGTTGTCTGTGATTGTGTCCAGATAGAGCTTCACCTGATCTGTGCTGCGCATTACCTGCTCGTGCACGTCCAGCAGTTTGTGTCAATTCCAGTAGACAATGGTTTGCGATGTGCTGTCAAAGGCGCACACGCCTGCATTCTGGGTCCCCGGGTCTTGCTTAGGCAATACTTCCCAGGAGGTTTGGGGCTGCTGCGTAGCATGTGTGTGTATGTTGTGTGAAGCCGATATCAATAATGCCTCTTCTGGCACCTGCACCTTTGCATTGCCTGCAGGCGCCCTGCAGCTGGATGGCGCGAGGCCGCAGCAGCGTGCTGCCGCAAACACAGCTGCAGCAGCAATCACTGCAGTGCAGCAGCCGCAGCAGCCAGCAGCGCCAGCGCCAGTGCTGCTAGAGGCAGCAAGGACAGCACAGCCCCCCATCAGCATGACTGCAGCCCTGGACTCAGTGTCAGACCTCTCAATGGCTTTGAGCAGCGAGGCAGATGCTGCGCATGCTGCTGCAGTAGCTGCCGTGGTGCCTTTGCTGAGGGTTGCAGCAGACCCAGCTGTGGCAGCAGCCATTAAGCACGGGCTGAAGCAGTTGTACGCAGCAGTGCGCGAGGGTGCTTCAGTGCCTGAGGCTGTCCTGCAGGCAATCACAGGCAGCCTCAGAGGGCTTGCCGTGCCAGCGTGTGGCACCACTGCTGCCATCCCTACAGCAGCACCAGCAGCAGCAGCAGCACCTACCAGCACAGGCAAGAAGCGCAAGCATTGCACTGCCATCATGGCAGCAGCAGCAGCAGCAGCAGAGGCGGACAACAGCAAGAAGCAAAAGGTGCAGAAGCCTCCTCCTGCAGTATCTGATGGCCGGCCTGGCGTGTGGCTTGATGAGGATGAGGCCGGGGATGATGCGTGCTGGGTGCAGCTGGGCGATCACGTGTTCATGGAGGTTGATGCAGACACCTTCATGCGCGACCCAGCCAGCTTCAAGGTGGCAGCAGCAGCTGCTGCTGCTACTGCTGAAGATGCAGGTGGTGCCGCTGGCAGCAGCTGCAAGCGCAACACCAACAAGAGCAGTAGCAGCAACAAGCGCCGCAACAAGCACAGCAGCAGCAGCAGCAGCAGCAGCACGCACCTGATTTGGCTGTTCCGCGTGGAGCGTTTTGAAGGCAACTTCATCAAGGGCCGTTTCTACCAGAATGCTGTGCTTGACCTTGCCCAGCCCCTGCAGTTGCAGCGCAAATTGCAGGAGCTCTGCAGTGACAAGATCAGCAGCATTCTGCATGTTCTGCAGCCCTCTGAGACTAGCAGCAGTAAGGCGCTGGAGACACTGACTAGAGTGGAGGCGGAGTGGCTGCAGGAAGTGCAGCTGAGACTTAGCTGAGACATGAGTGTTGAGCAGTAGTGTGGGATGAGTGTGGGCTTTATGCATGTGTGTCTTGTCACTGCAGCTGGCTGTGCAGTGAGCCGTGGCAGGACATTTTGGAGGGTACTTGGCTGTGCGGCACAGCAGCACCCAACCCAGTTAGGGGCATTCAATGCAGGCCCTGTGTGACTGTAACACTACGCCACATCCTTTTTGAGTGCCTTTTGTTGGCTTGTGATTGAGAGCGGACAGCAGTGCACAGTTGATAAGAACAGTGCTTGTTGCGTGCTACTGTGGCTGCCTTCCAGTCAGCCCGGCCTGGGACAGAGCAACATCAAGCAACGCCTTTCAAACGGCGTCTTCACATGATCCCGCAAAGACTAAACTGCGTCTCAGCGGCTCACGTGCGTGCTCCTCCTACCCCACGCTATCAGTAAAGACCTAGCCGTGGTATTTGCCAAACGCACAACGCTGCGACACTTGGCTTGTGCCCTCAGATGTGTGGCCTGGACCTTAGAACTCACTGACTCACTGACTGAGTCAGTCACTCAGTGAGTTGTATGGCAATGGCATATGCTGATGCACCACACGCTCCTGCATCAGACCAAGAACACACCAGACATCCTGATCGGGTACCCTGCAGCCAGCTGCCGCGCCAGCGCTGCTTTGCTGGCGCAGTAGGCCTGGATGAGCTGCAGGTGCTCTGCAGATGGCTGGTACCTGCTGCTGTTGCTGCTGCTGCTGCTGCTGGTGTTGCTGCTGCTGCTGCTGCTGCTGTTGCCGTTTCTGCTGCTGACACCGGCTTCCTGCTGCTGCGCCTGCGAACGCTCTATTGTTGCTGCACATGCATAGGCAGATTGCTGTAGGTTGTTAGCCAGCTCACCCAGCCTGTACACCAGAAGCTCACCAAGCTTCAACTGCTGCACCTGTCGAACCAATGATGCCAGACAGGCATGCTGCGATTGGCCTACTGCATCTGCTTGCGGCTGCTGTGTGCTGCTGCTGCTGCTGTTGTTGTTGGCTTGCCGCTGCAGCATGCCTGCTGCTGCAGGTGCAGCAGCGTCATGCAGCACATTCAGGGCCACTTTCAGCCGCCCATCAACACCAGCAGCATCAACGGACATGTTTGCAAACCCATTGCTACTACTACTACTGCTACCTGCTGCAATCAGCTGCTGCTGCACTGCCTCACCCAGCTGCTCGCACTGCAGCAGCTGCTGCCCATTGCCCCCAGCTGTCAGCTTGCTTTTTAAATAGTCAAAGTAACACGCCGCCATGTCCTGCAAGCTGCTGAAGACAACCACTGCATCAGCAGGGTTTGGGGAAGGGGTAAAACCCCACAGCAGCAGGAAGGGCTCTGCTGGCCAGCTGCCATAGCTGATGCAGACCTGCTCCCCAGCAGAAACTCCTTCAGGCCCTGAGGCAGCACATTAAACAGCAGCAGCAGAAGCAGCAGGCAAGTAAAACCCTAGCGTCGGAAACGGCGATGAGTGTTGCAAGGTTCAATAAGGCAAGGACAGCAGCACAGCGCAGGGCACAAAGGTGGGTGCTGCATGCCCTGAAGTTGGCTGATGTGTGTAGCCTTTACTTGTACAGCATCATACTTTACGTAAGTTTGCAACTCTGCTTTGGGCAACTCCAACCATTAGGCAGCAAACCCACCTGCAACTAGCTGAAAGCAGCTGCTGCTGCTGCTGCTGCTGCTGCTGCCTCCTAGCCCTGCAGCTGCTGCTGCGTCATCCCTTACAACCTCAAGCGCCGCGCTAGCCTCCTTGCTCTGCTGGTGCAGCCACACGGCCGCGTTGCCTGCAGTGCTGCTGTGGTTAGCCATGTCTATGCCAGGCACTCTGTTTCAGCAGCCGTACCCTGACATCAATGCTTGTATATATCATATCAGCTCACTCTAAGCTGGCCGCTGCAGTGCATCAGCCAGTCAAGAGCCAACCCACCTGCAACAAGCTGAAAGCAGCTGCTGTTGCCGCTGCTGCTCTTACTGCTTCCTAGTCCAGATGTTGCTGCGGCTTTGTCTGTGGCCGCAGCAATCTCTTCCTCCGCGCCTGGGCAGTGCTGCTGGTGCAGTTGCACAGCTGCATTCGCTGCGCTGCTGCTGTGGTTGGCCATGTCTATGCCAGGCACTGCCACATGGCAGCCTGAGGCAGCATCCAGGAAGCACCTGCTGTGCAGCACCTGCGGCAGCACACAGATTATGCACATGGACATTGCTGGTCAGCAACAGGATGTGCACCGACTACACAAGGGATCGAAGCCAGCCAGTGCAAGCCACATGGCAGCCTGAGGAAGCATCCAGGAAGCACCTGCTGTGCAGCACCTGCAGCAGCAAGCACAGAGATGAAGTCAAACACAAAGCTGATGTAACCATGGCCAGTAATGATTATGAACACATGTGCACCTGCTGTGCAGCACCTGCAGCAGCACACCACTCAATGCGGCATGAGGCAATGTGTGGGGCCATGGGCAGTGCTGATCAGCAACAGGATGTGCACCACATACACAAGGGACACCGGCGAGCCAGTGCAAGCCATGTCTACGCACTGCCACACGGCAGCTTGAGGCAGCATCCAGCAAGCACCGGCTGTGCAGCACCTGCAGCATCAAGCACAGAGATAAAGTCAGATGCCAAGCCATTGGAACCATGGCCAGTATTGATGAGGCAGCATCAAGGAAGCACCTGCTGTGCAGCACCTGCAGCAGCAAGCAAAAGAATTGATGTCGAATGCCAAGCCATTGTGGCCATGGCCAGTACGAATTGATGAACACACTTGTGCACCTGCTGTGCAGCACCTGCAGTAGCACACAATTCATGCCAATAAAGCCATGGGCAGTTTGGATCAGCAACAGGATACGCACCGTATCCTACATAAGGGACACAAAGAAGCCAGTGCAAAGACAATGTCATAATGGCTGATGCTGATGCATCAGCAGGTCAGCGGCTCTGGGGTTTTTTCCCATCCACACAGAGACCCCACAGCCAAGCACACATGAATCCGAGTGTGCTTGCCGCCCCGGCCCGGCCTCTCCAGCAGATTCCACAATCCCACTTGCAACCATTAATATGGGCCAATCACCAGAGGTTGAGCACGCAGGTTTTGAAAAAAGCATGCAATGTACGCGCAAACATGAGGTGCTTTGAGCCGTGCCAGGCCCCACCTGCACCGCCCACAGGAAGTCCTGCCAGTTGCACCCAATTGCTGCAAGTTGCTGCTGCTGCTCAGCAAAGCAGAGCTCTACGGAAGACTGCAGCCTGTGCACTGCCTGCAGCAGCAGCAGCAGCAGCAGCAGCAGCAGCAGCGGCACCGCACATATGCCGTGTCACTGCGCCACTCACAGCAGCAGGTCAACTGCATAGCGTGCAGACATCGCTATGCCAATGGCATGCGCGACCTGAGCATAGGCATGCTGGTGAATGATCATCATCGTGCTGCTGAATGTGAAATTCACCTTTTCCAATGGCGGCAATTGGCATAAGAACACACTGTATGTCTAGCATGCAAGTTCAAGCAACAGGCGTTTGTGCACAAGCAGCAACAAAAATGCTCAAGCACACGCGCCTGCTGGCTGCTGGAGCAGGTGACACGCGCCTGTCATGTACTGAGAAGCACCGGCAGCAGCAGCGTTAGCAAGTGCAGCAGTCTGCTGTGGGCAGCAATCGTGCCCAGACCACGGCTTCCTATAGTGCAGGCAGCCAGGACAGCCAAGACACACACCTGTATTGTGCTTGGCAGGAAAATCACTAGTGGCGGCACCATTGTACCTACACGCTGAGGGAAGGGCCTAATAGGAAACAGCAGCCGAACCCTACGAGTGTTACAATGCATGACGACACCGAACAACAGACTTGGCAGCTGGTGTGTACTGCGTGGTTGAATCGCTCTCTGCTAAGCGTCGCCTCGTTGCTAGCACATCGACAGCAGCTATCCATCAAGCGTTGCCTCGTTGCTAGCACATATCGACAGCAGCAGTCCATCATTAGATTGCATGTATTCACGCCTCCGCGAAGTTCTTGTATAAAAAGTGATTGGGAGACACTCAGTGCTGTGCTTGCGCATCCGCAGCTTCAGTCCAAGGAGTTCAGGAGGTGCGACGAGGCTTCTACCATTGCTCCTTGATTCCACGGAGTATCAACACATTAACACGTTCCAACATCCATTCATGGATGTTGAAACGCCGTGCTTCGGCCATACAGCAGGAGCCGAGTTGGCAGGGGTGTCCGCCATGCAGCAGGAGCTGGAAAGCATTCAAGCTAAGCTGGAACCCCATGAGGCTCGGTTAGAGCAGGTCAGAGCTGGCATTCACGATGCGAAAGCGTCCAACAACCGTGAGGAGTGGCAGCAGCAGCAGGCGCTGGAGCTAGAGTTGCTGGGGATCATCAGAGAGTTGCAAGCCAAGGAGAACAGGCTGAGCAGCCAGTCTGGTGAGTCATGAGAATCTCAGGGAGACCCTCTGTACAGCAGCAGGAACCCCAGTTTGGTTGGTGCAGGCAGTGTTGTTGCTGGCAGCTCTGCATGTCGGTACACAGTGACACGGAGCTTTGCTGATTATGCTGGGCGCTCTTGAAGCCAATGCACACTGACCGACAAGGCGTTTCCACTGTTCAAAATCAGCCGGATGACTGGGAAGCTGTAGCATTAGAATGACAAGCCTTCAAAGGCGCCACTGAAACTAGCTGCAGATGCGCTGACTCGATCAGGGTGTCCATCAGGCTGTCATTATGCGCTGCGTGCAGCGTGGGTGGAAATGTCTATTGTTTGCCACCAGAACCATAGAATTTGGCAACAGCTCAGCAGATGGTTTGATCTTGGAGATGCAAGCAATCCTGGGGTTTCACACCTTGCTCACAACAGGCATGCTTGCCAGTGCAAGAGGATTGCTGCTGCATTTGAAGCAGCTGTGAAACCAAGCAGAAGCAGTCTTAGCCATGACAAGTGCTGCATGCATCACCACATGCAACATGCCAGCCACGGTTGCTCAACTTTGGTGCTCACTCAAGGGTGTGCAGCAGCACCCTGCATGGCCCCTGGTGGACAACCCGGTGTTGCTATGTTTTTCCTATGGTGCTGTAGCAAGTGCTTTGCTGCATGCATGCAACCCCTTCAATGCACACGATGCCTGCTTGTGTCCATGTTGATGATGCATGCTGCGGTGTGGAATGTATGCCCCCTCCACGCTTTGCTTTCCCACCCCACCCTTTCTTGACCGACATTGCACATCTTGTGTTGTTGTCCACGTCTGCAACACCCTCCTGCATGCTCCTGTGCGCTGCTAGCCACTGTGTTGTCATGCTGCAAGCTTCTTTGTTTGACCATTTGCTGATCTCCTGCCCACGTGTCCTTGCATGTGCTGTTCATGGCTACCACCTGGCTTCTTCTCTCGTCCCGCAGCAGCAGCAGCAGGAGGAGGAGGAGGTGAGTCATGCATGTACTTGCAAGGCTGCCAAACCAGCGTTGCTTGCAGTTGCTTGTAAAGCAGCTGCTAAAGCCCATGCCCCAGCAGTCCTGTTTATTAAGAGCACTACATGCAGCACCACCTGGCGCATGGTAGCTACCCTCATGCTGTCTGTAACCGATTAGAATCAGCGAGGCAACTGCATTTCAGATCCATGTGAAGGCTTTTGCTGCAGCCAGCTATGTTGCAGCAACATAAAACCACAACACTCTGCACTCCCAATCATAGCATGCACCAGTGCCACACACACTCTGCATAGGTCAATCTTTGTGTGCACTCTGCGCTGTCAAAAGACAACACAAGAGTGCCACATTACCATCCTGCACTCCTGAATGCTGCATGCATAATGCTGATTGCATACGCCACTGATGTTGACCTGTGCTGCCCTGCTCTGCCCTGCCTTGCTCCTGTGCATGCGCCATCAACTGCCATTCCTTGGCGGCCCTGCTTCACCACAACAGCACCAGGTGAGCGTTGGAGTCGCATGCATTGGTGGCATGTTGGCATGCAGCGGCCGCCTGTGGCGCATGCCAGCAGTTGCTGCCAACTCTTCTGCAAGACTATGTGCTGGTCCCATGGGAAGGGTTGCTGTAGTATGAAATGCCACAGCAGCATGGAGTATAAACCTATTGATTATGCAAGCTGGGTTATCACACTGCGCGTGCCCACCAAGCAGCGCTTTGCTAGGGCGTATTTCCTTCAGCGATGATTTTTCCGCAGTCTAGAGTGAGCAGTGCTTTGCCAGGACATTCTTCATAACAGCACTCTCATGGAGCAGTGTCACGAGGCATGCTTGAACACTGCCCAAGTACCTGGCAGCCCTGCACTACCGCCCCAAACCACACACTTATCACCATTGATCTGCTGACACTCCACCTGGTGCTGTGACTGCTGTTCTTCTTTGGTGGTGCATGGCTGTCATGTATGGCCGCCATTTCAACAATTTGCCTAAATAGGCGCAGCAGCAGGAGCGGCAGCAGCAGCAGGTGGGTTGCGGCTGTGCTTGCGATGGTGCTTCTTGCAAGGCTTTCGGCCATGAGCAGCCACTGCATGTGGAGCAGCGATTGTACAACATGCTCCAGTAGCAAGAGTACCACATAGGCAGCATGCAGCATGCCCTGTGCATTCTGCATCGGTGCTTTGCTTTTGCTGCGCCGCTGCAGTGTGGCGGCTCCTGTGTGAAGCTCTTCAGCACACTGCGTGCCTCGTGCTGCGTTTCCCGCCCCTGTGCATGAACCCTTCATGACTCCCTCCTGCATGTCATGCAGTTGTGCCTGCAACATGCACCCCTGTTCCCGCAATCGTCTGTGTTCTCGCATGCCCCTGCTGCCTTGCCTGCAGGTGGGCCTAAGATGCGCACTGCCATGGATGATATCATGGCCGTGTACTGTGCGGCAGGTGCGTGTGTTGACCAAAGGAGCTCTTGGCAGTGACCATGAGCATGTCAAGGCTCATTAAGGCCACACCCACTGCCCAGTCATTAGGCATACCGTTACATGCAGGCCCCACGTGCATTCTGTGTTGCTGTGGTGTGTTGCTGTGGTGTGGGTGTTGCTTGTAACAACATAGCCAGCAGGTTGTTTGGTGTGGTTGTTGTTGCCGTAAAGTTGCCACTGCTGCCACCGCTATTCAGTATCTTGCACACGACCAGTTGCATGAGCCCATGTGAGTTATGAAGAATCAGTTTGTCATGTTGCGCAGGGGACTTCCCTGTACTTCGCTGGGTCCCACCCTTGCTGGTGGTGTTGGTGACCTTGGTGCTGCTCATCACTGCCGTGCTGAAGCATGGTTGGGCAGCTCTGACACCCACCCCCTTTTGGGGCTGGTTGGGGTTTTGGGCTGCCTGGAGAGCTGCGGTGACAGCTCTGGAGCTGAAAGCCCTGGTTGTGGCTCGTTCAGCTGCTGGCCCAAGTTCTCAGTTGGGGCACAGAAAAGCCTGAGGAGTTGAGGTGATGGTGATGATAATATTTGTCCTCGTGGGTGGCATGGTTGTGCTGCTGTTGTACAAAAGCGGCGCCTTAGCTCATGCCTGAACGGCGTCTACCCCTCACCAATAGAGAGGCAATAATAGTCGTAGTTTCCGCTCCGTTACGGGGCGCGGTTGCCGATGCCGATAAGGTATGGCTTACAAGAAGACTAAATTTATTATGTACAATTATGCCTGAACGGCAAGACACTTGCCCAACACTTTTGGGCACTTTTGGGCTTGCCACTGTGCTTTTGTCAACTGCCAGTCAATCAACAGTACAGATCAACTTTGCATATAAATTCATGTATTACTAGATGCCCATGCATACTTTTGGGCACTTTTGGGCAAGTAGTCCTTTGGATAGTCCTTACCCTCTGCTACAGCCTGTGGATGGGCCCTATCTGAGTGCATTGTGCAGATAGTGTCACATTTTGCATAGTGCAGCCACTGCTGTGCATGGCAGGGACTGAAAGTGGATGTGACAGCTGGCAGCTGCTCCCGCCCTGGATGGCACAGTCAAGTTTTGCATTTGAGAGACTTGTGAGTGGATTATACCGATGGTTAACCAATCGATAACCTTTTGATTGACCTCTTGGTCTGTTTTGGTGACTGACAGGGGCAGGTATGTGAAGTACTTGGCTAGACCTTGCTCTAGCAGTGCCAAATCTGCCTGTGAGTGCTAGGCAGATCGGCCTGACACTGCTATTCTCCATTGGAAAAGTTAGATAGTACCTAAAAACGTTCATTGACGCTTGAGTGAAGCCCTGTACTCCTCCACAGCTGAACTACTGCCCAGCAGTTGTATGAGTGCAGTTCTGGCCGCCAAGTGCGACAGGCAGCAGCTGACACTGCTGACTTTGGTTACCAACCGGTCCAGCCTCCAGGCAGCAAGCACGCTATCAGTAAAGACCTAGCCGTGGTATTTGCCAAACGCACAACGCGGCGACACTTGGCTTGTGCCCTCAGATGTGTGGCCTGGACCTTAGAACTCACTGACTGAGTCAGTCACTCAGTGAGTTGTATGGCAATGGCATATGCTGATGCACCACACGCTCCTGCATCAGACCAAGAACACACCAGACATCCTGATCGGGTACCCTGCAGCCAGCTGCCGCGCCAGCGCTGCTTTGCTGGCGCAGTAGGCCTGGATGAGCTGCAGGTGCTCTGCAGATGGCTGGTACCTGCTGCTGTTGCTGCTGCTGCTGCTGCTGCTGCTGGTGTTGCTGCTGCTGCTGCTGCTTTTGCCGTTGCTGCTGCTGACACCGGCTTGCTGCTGCTGCGCCTGCGAACGCTCTATTGTTGCTGCACATGCATTGGCAGATTGCTGTAGGTTGTCAGCCAGCTCACCCAGCCTGTACACCAGAAGCTCACCAAGCCTCAACTGCTGCACCTGTCGAACCAATGATGCCAGACAGGCATGCTGCGATTGGCCTACTGCATCTGCTTGCGGCTGCTGTGTGCTGCTGCTGCTGCTGTTGTTGTTGGCTTGCCGCTGCAGCATGCCTGCTGCTGCAGATGCAGCGGCGTCATGCAGCACATTCAGGGCCACTTTCAGCCGCCCGTCAACACCAGCAGCATCAACGGACATGTTTGCAAACCCATTGCTACTACTACTACTGCTACCTGCTGCAATCAGCTGCTGCTGCACTGCCTCACCCAGCTGCTCGCACTGCAGCAGCTGCTGCCCATTGCCCCCAGCTGTCAGCTTGAAATAGTCAAAGTAACACGCCGCCATGTCCTGCAAGCTGCTGAAGACAACCACTGCATCAGCAGGGTTTGGGGAAGGGGTAAAACCCCACAGCAGCAGGAAGGGCTCTGCTGGCCAGCTGCCATAGCTGATGCAGACCTGCTCCCCAGCAGAAACTCCTTCAGGCCCTGAGGCAGCACATTAAACAGCAGCAGCAGAAGCAGCAGGCAAGTAAAACCCTAGCGTCGGAAACGGCGATGAGTGTTGCAAGGTTCAATAAGGCAAGGACAGCAGCACAGCGCAGGGCACAAAGGTGGGTGCTGCATGCCCTGAAGTTGGCTGATGTGTGTAGCCTTTACTTGTACAGCATCATACTTTACGTGAGTTTGCAACTCTGCTTTGGGCAAATCCAACCATTAGGCAGCAAACCCACCTGCAACTAGCTGAAAGCAGCAGCTGCTGCTGCTGCTGCTGCCTCCTAGCCCTGCAGCTGCTGCTGCGTCATCCCTTACCACCTCAAGCGCCGCGCTAGCCTCCTTGCTCTGCTGGTGCAGCCACACGGCCGCGTTGCCTGCAGTGCTGCTGTGGTTAGCCATGTCTATGCCAGGCACTCTGTTTCAGCAGCCGTACCCTGACATCAATGCTTGTATATATCATATCAGCTCACTCTAAGCTGGCCGCTGCAGTGCATCAGCCAGTCAAGAGCCAACCCACCTGCAACAAGCTGAAAGCAGCTGCTGTTGCCGCTGCTGCTCTTACTGCTTCCTAGTCCAGATGTTGCTGCGGCTTTGTCTGTGGCCGCACCAATCTCCTCCTCCGCGCCTGGGCAGTGCTGCTGGTGCAGTTGCACAGCTGCATTCACTGCGCTGCTGCTGTGGTTTGCTGCTGTGGTTTGCTGCGCCAGTGACAGGCTGCACCTGCCTGCTGCAGAAGGGTGCTAAAGCGAAGAAGGTTGTGCTGACCTTGCCTGCAGACAAAAACGTCGAGGCGGTCTGTTGCATCTCTTATGTATGCTGTCCACACTGCAGGCAGGAGCAAATGAGGCAAATGCGTTGGACGAAGCAGCAAATTTGAAAGTAGTGTTGAAGGCCGCTGACGTGCTGCTATTGGCAGGAACATGCTGGCTGCTGGCTGCATTGTGCTGTGGCACCTAAATGTAAAACGAGGCGCACCTTGCTGCCCAGGTAGATTGCTGCTTTTGAGCAACGCCATGCTGCTGCTGCACATGCTGCTGAAGCAGCGCTGCTGCACAGCTGTGGCAGCTCTCAATTTGCCTTGAAGGCTAATGAGGGCGCTCAACGCCATTGAAGGAATGGATTGAAGTCCTTGGATGCTTATCTAACGCTGTATATCATGTAAATGGGCAGAACACGACTGCTTGGAATATGACACTGCACTTGCCGAGATCAGCAACCAATGATGTTTACAGCGTTACTTCGAACAATGTGCAAGGGCATAGATCAATTTTGTTTTCGACTGCAGGCAGGTGAAACACTCTTGCCAAGTGCCTTGGAGTCCGAAAAACCCCGAACTCCATCCACTAGCGGCTAACAGCCTGTCATTTTCTTGCCACTGTCTGTACCAATTACACAAACAAACATTGACACTACCTGCAAACGCACTGTCACAGCACAGAAGCACATTGAGCATTCTTGCGTGGAACGGTCCGAAACGCTCGCAGGCGCTTGGAAGCATAGTTGAAAGCGCCCAAGAAGAAGCATTGAGGCCGAAGAGCTGCGCACTGTCCTTCGAGGCGACGCTCGCAAGGTCTGACTACATCTGAGAAAGCTGAGCTTATCATATTGCAGGAGCCGTGAATCACTTGTTGGCTTTGAACAAGATGCACCCTACATGCTGCAGGGAGAACATGTCTACAACACCAGAGACAGTAGAGCTGAAGATTGTCGCCAAGGAGACCGAGGTCGAGCTTGTGAAGCAGCAGCTGCAGGCTGCTTCTGGAGACCGGGTGTTGCTGCTGCTGCGGCAGGAGCTGGCATCGCTGCGGCAGGAGATGGCATCGCTGCGGCAGGAGAAGGTGCTGCTCATGCAGCAGCAGCAGCAGCAGCAGCAGGCAGGTGCGGCTGGGTCGCAACATTCCTGGTAACCCACATCAGCTGCTATTCAAGCAAGCTTGCTGCAACCATGGAGAGCAGCATTTCCCAGCTACCAGCAGTGCTACTGCATGCACCCACAACATGCCACTGTGCTTTCATGTTGCAAGCTTCTTTGTTTGACCTTTTGCTGAGTGCCTTGTCCGTGTGTCCTTCTTGCATGTACTCTTCATGGCTCCCACCCTCCTTCTTCTCTCGTCCCCACAACAGCAGCAGGTTAGTCATGCGTGTGCTTGCAAGGCGGCCATACATGCATGGCCTGCCACTGTGTGTGGAGCAGCCGCTAAAACCCATGCCCCAGCAGTCCTGCTGATTAAGGGTCCCGCATGCAGCACCACCTGGCGCATGGTAGCCACCATCATGCTTGTTTGCAACTGATTAGAATCAGCGAGGCATCTGAGGTTCAGATCCATGTGAAGGATTTTGCTGCAGCCAGCTTTGTTGCAGCAAGTTGCTGCAACACTCTGCACTCCACTTGTTGCATGCAAGAGTGCCACACACACAGCGCACAGGCTGATATGTGTGTGCACTCTGCGCTGCCAAAAGACAACACAAGAGTGCCACATCACCATCCTGCTCCTCCTGAATTTTGTGTGCATACAATAATGCTCATTGCATGCAACACTGATGTTGACCTGTGCTGCCCTGCTCTGGCCTGCCTTGCTCCTGTGCATGCGCCATCAACTGCCATTCCTTGGTGGCCCCTGCTTCACCACAACACCACCAGGTGAGCGTTGGAGTTGAGCATTGGTGGTATGTCAGCATGCAGCGGCTGCCTGTGATGCTTGCCAGCAGTTGCTGCCAACTCTTCTGCAAGACTATTTGCTGGTCTCATGGAAAGGGTTGCTGTAGTATGAAATGCCACAGCAACACGAAGTAGTCTAGGAATCCATTGATTATGCAAGCTGGGTGATTACATGCTGCTCGTGCCCACCAAACAGCGCTCTGCTAGGGGTTAGTTACAGCATGCTTTTTGAGCAGTGTCATATGGCGTGTAAGGCAGCCGTGAAACCTCACGCAGTAGCATGCCTGATTGTCACCAGCACCGCCTGCACCCCCATCTGCAGCATGCTAGCTACCAGTATCATGTATGCTAATGATCAGCATCAGCAAAGGAGTCCGCCCAATGCATCGGTTTCCAGAAGCCAGGCGGTTGGCCCAGAGCTGCTGTAGCGCATGGCATAGGAAGCGGTGGCACTGCTTTGCGGTGGAGGCAGCTGCAGAGCTTCACCCTGGTCTGAGCACACCATCTGAGCACACCATCTGAAGTGCATTATGATCCTCACTGCTACCCTGCTGATGATTTTCTGCCATGCCTAATGCGGGCCTCTGCCCTCCTTTTCCTGTTGCACACCTGGCAGTCGAGATGACAGATGCCAGGCTGGAGGAAGCCCTGCTACGTGCATTGAAGAAGGCTAGGAGTGACAAGGTGTCAATCTCAAATTTTACTGCACGGGCTTGGGGCCACATGTCATCACGATCTGGCCTGAAAATGGAGGTGTGCTTGCCCAGCCTGCTGGAGAACGTTGAGGATGACACAGCGGCAGCAAAGCTGGGCGGCTTCCACTGGCACCCAGACCAACAAGAGCCTGCCCAGGCCGACAGGTATGGTCAACACCTATAAGATGGGGTGTTGATAAGCACAGGTGCATTGCTCGACACACAGCGCAATGGCAATAATGCTATGGCATGAATGGTAATCTTGTTATCATTGCACAGCCGCAGTAGTGTTGTTGCATTGTGGGATTGTTGTTCTGCCACACTGTTGCTGCCATATGCTTTGGTGTGCTTCACAGGTACATCCCGTACCTACAACAGCTCATCAGGCTGCCTGGCCGGACGGACTACCCGCTGCTGTGGCACCAGGCGGGTGACAGAGACAAGCACCTGTTGGATCTCGCAGGCTATGAGGACCTCCTTTACTACAGCAACATCACTGGCAACACAGATGCAGCAATTATCACCCGGGTCAATTACCTGACACACATTGTGCGTGGTGGGCTCTGTGTGCTGTTTGAGTTTAAGAAGGTGGTGAACGAGGCCTCAGTGTACCAGGCAGTATGTGAGCTAGTGGTGGCGAGCATTCTGAGCACGCAGTGGAAGCCGGTGGTGGTGCTCACAGACCTGATGGAGGATTGGCAGCTGTTTTGGATGAATGGTGCCACTGTGAAGCACATGCGGTGTCCCAGCCGAGCTGCAGCAGTGGTGGTCATTAAGGGTTGTGTGGACCAAGCTGCGACTGCGGCAGCCGGCAAAGAGCTGCCAGTGCAGCAGCAACTAGCCCCCCAGCTCGCACTGCCTGTTGAGCTGGCAGACCGCAAGGTGCCTGACTTGGCCCGCAGTGTGCAAGCTGCTGCAGGGGCTGCTGTGAACCCTGACCTGCTGGACCTGGCTGACATGCTGCCGGCAGAGGAGATGCAGGATGTGTACGCCCGTGTACTGTTGCAGCAAGTATCAAGGCTGCCAGTGTTCAGCACGACAGAGTTCAAGGTGGCTGCTGCCAGCATGTACTCTTGATGTCGTAGTTTGTCATGCGTAAGCTGTGTGATGGGAACATAGATATGCATAGGATAATTCATTGTTATATTAAGAGTGGTCTTTACCTTACCTACAGCAATGTGATAGCTGGATAATAGCAGCTGGTCCTTGTAAAGGTATTTTATCAGCAAGAAGTGTTGTTTGTACCCTCATGAGCGGTAGAGTCAGCTCGCTGGGCTAGTGCCCAAAGTGGCCACTGGCAATCACTTTTTGTGCCGCATGATGCATTAAAAATCTAAACAATAGGTTTGGTTGCGTGTTATTACTGTGCATTCCTCATTGCATGAATGCAGTGCTGGCTGCTGAGTGAGTGTGGCTACGCGGATTCCAAACCAGTAGCACTATGCAGTGCTCCTGGTGCTCAAGGTAACCTGCGTAATTTAAGGGAGGGAGTTTGTGTAGCCAGGTCTGCCGTGACAGGCCTGGATTCCACCTTGCCCACGATTGCCCTATGGCCATGTGGGAGAGCATATCAGCCCATGCTTATGGTCAGGTTCTTTCTTTGCTCTGTATCGTTGGCTTTGCTCCAGTTCAAACAGTTGGACCTTTGACATTTGTTCGGCGTTATGGTTATTGCTGATCTTTGCTTCCATGTTTGTGTAACATGGTTCACAGCAGTGAAGTGCAGCTTCTTGGCCAAGCTGGTCAGGGCGGGCTGGTGACTCCAGGCTTCTGCATGTCATAGGGCACAGCAATGTCAGCAGAAGCAATAACGTTATCAATGAAAGAGCCTCGCCTGGTGCCGCCATGCGACCTGTCACATGTAATGGCCTTTACATGCTTCGGGCTTGAGGGTACAATGCGTTCCAAGGGTACGTGACGCGGCCCTTGGTAACATCATAGCGTTCAATGTCAGTTTTGATGCTACATTAACGTTATGGGAGTATCGATCGACTGACATCGACCGGCAGCAGCAGCAGGAAGCCCAGGCTCGGCAGACTGTTGGTGTTCTGTTCGATCACGTTTGCCAACGAGTCAGATGTGCAAGCAAGGTTCTGAATGTGCAATGAATACACTTGAGAGCTTTTTAGCAGACCTTCAATCACTGCTACCCAGCATTGCCAGTACTCTCTCAAGTTCACATTAGGCCTAGCTGCTGGGCTGATGCACTCCTCTGCAAATATACCAAGCTCTAAATCTCAGCTCGTTGCTCAGCCGTGCAGCCGCAGCCAGCGTTCCTAGCTGCTGCTTGCACATGGCGGCACTGCTGCGTAAAGCAGCAACACTACCAGGCGTGCAGGGTGAGGGCACAGTGTCTGTGATGCGTTGAGCATAGCCTGAAGTGTGTTATGACGTTGTATGTTTCAGTAGAAAGACAAGCTGCGCCTGCAGCGTGGCAGGATCACATCAGACAACAACATAGCACAGCACACCACTCCCATGCTTGTATCCACAGCTGGCTGACAACCCTGTGTACTGATGCCACCTCTTCACTTCCTTGCATATGCTGCAGTTTGGTCAGGATTAACAGCAGACGCGCTTAGCCGCCTTGATGTGTCTGCAGCAGCATCGCGCGTTGCTCTGGCACTGCAGCCCATAGGGTCACTGCTTGGGAAGTGCATTGCAGCTGTCATTTCACCAGCTACACAAGGGGTAGTAAGTGCAGCAGTGTCAGCAACTCAGCCAGCAATTCTGGATGAAGGCGCACTCAAGGGCCTCAAGCGGTTGCAAGAGCGTGCTGCGAAGGCTGACGTGGACCTGTGGCAGCTGCTGTGGTTGGGAGACACAGCTAACTGGGAGCAGATGATCACTCAGTCATTTGCAGCTGGCATGAGCCTGGAGCTGGAAGAAAGTACCATGCAACAGCAGGTGCGGTGCTTTGACTTCAAAGGGACAGCAAGCAGTCCAGCGTGTGTATTAGCTGTGCAGTATGCATGGTGTCTGATACAAATGCAGCCGTTGTAGGGCTTGGCAGGGCGTGGATATGGCAGCAGGATCAGTCATGGGGATGCTGTCGCTCCTCCCTGTGAATTCAAGGGGTGGGATGCCTGCTTTGAGGGTGTGGAATACATGCAGGCAGTGCGTGTCTGTTAAGGGCGCCATTCACCGTGAATAACAAAGTTTGTGTTTGGTTCACGCCTGATGGTTGCTGTGCTGCGTTGTTGCTGCTGCTGCTGCTGCCCTCCTCCTGCTGCTGCTGCTGCTCCAGCTGGTGCATGAGTTCCGAGTAGCATTGCTTATTGGGCGCCGGCTGTGTCTTACAGCTGAGAGCTCAAGTGTGGCCATCAGTATGAAGCATGGCATGCAGTACCGTGATGAAGATGGTGCATTGATGGTGCAGTATGCAGCCAACCCTTCTACAGCCGCAATACAGCCGCAATATGGGAGCACTTGATTGGCCTGGTGCAGCAGGTGCGGGTGCCTCGTTGGTGCTGCAGGCCCTGAGCAACTATGCTAGTAATAGCATATCAGCATTTTTGGCCATGCCAGGTTTACGGTACAGAGCAGGGAGATGGTGTTGAACTCTGTGGGCTGGGGCCATCCATATATGCCAGCTTCATGCACTCATACTTTTCTTCTTTGTTGCCGGCACCAGGAGGGTTCACTGGCCCACATGCTGCGCCGCGTCACTGGCCCGCTGCTGCACCATTACGCCCTGCCAGCATTCCAGCACGGCCCAGACCTTGCCTGGCTGTGCATGGCGCCGTAGTGAGGCGCAGGCACACAGATCACAGCTGCTGCAAGACATCAACGCAGCCAACACAGCTCTGTTTGGGCAGCTGCCTAACCCACCACCAAGGCATGTGCTACTGCAGAACACGGTGAGAGTCCTGCAAGCTGTTGTTACAGTGGCTTCTTGCAGCTTGAAATTGCCAGGGAATGAGTGCCGGGCAACAGCCCTAAACCTGCACCATCTTGCACCATGTGTCAAACTGTACCTCTGTGGTTAATGCAGAATCATCATCAGCACATGCATAAGCGTTACCTGATGAAACATGCTGGTGCTGCAGGTAGATCTGCTGTGCTGTGATGTTGATTGCATCAAGCTTTCCCATGCCAACCCAGAGGCACGCGCAGAGGCTGGCATGGGCTCAGCATTGGCAAGTGTGATATCAACACTGCAGAGCACGGTGACTGTGGCTGCAGCCTCAGCACATGGCAATGACACCGCTGCCAGCAAGGCTGCTGCTGTGTCAGCAGCTGTTGCTCGAGCCGCGGCTGTTTATGCTGAGCAGTTCCTTGGCGCAGACACAACCCCTGTTGCAACAGCAGCAGCAGCAGCGGCAGCCAGCGGTTCCGGCATGGTGCAGCCTGCAACAGCCAGCGGTTCTGGTGTGATGCAGCCCACAGCAGCAGCCAGCGGTTCCGGTATGATGCAGCCCATAGCCGCAGCCAGCGATGTTGGCAGGCAGCCAGCAGCAGTTGATATGGGTGCAGATGTAGATGATGCATTTGGTTGTGAACCAGACTCAGCAGTGCTGGCAGCACAGCCTGTGCTAGCAGCAGCAGCAGCAGCAGCAGCAGCAGCAGCAGCAGCAGGACCTCCTACAGTAGCAACTGGCGGGCGCCACCCTGGCCAACAGCGCCTGCAGACACAACTGGTGCGCAGCCAGTGCTGACCAGTGCATCACTGCTTCCAACTTCACCCTCCCAATGCCCCTCAACTCCAGACGACTTGGCAGCAGCAACAGCAGCAGCACATCAGTCAGCAGTGGCGCATGCGGGCATTGCAACATGCCTTGCGCAGGGACCCCAACCAGCGCTGCTACCGCGCGGGTCTGGCTTGCTGGTGCTGCTAGGCAGCAGCTGGTCAGGCAAGGCTCAGCTGCTACCAGGCGGGAAGGCATCTGTGGCTGGGCAGTCCTTCACCCACTTCAGCATAATGCAACTAATGTCACCCGAGGGCCTGCTGCTGCGCAACGGCTCAGCGCAGTCTGTGCGTGTGCGCGTGGCTGCTGACTTCATGACAGCAGCCACAGACAAGCAGCTGGTAGGGCAGTGGTCCAGGACAGTAAGCAGCGTCACAATCACGCCAGGCTCTAACCTGCTGCTGCATGCGCGCGCTCAGCACACCTGGGGCAAGAACTTCACAGCCAAGTGCAGCGCAGCTGCAGGCTACGAAGCGCTTTACCCTGGACTCTCCAAGGCCAGCATTGACGCAGCTCTAGGTGAGCAGGGGGGTCACACGTGCCTCCAGCGATGCTTGATCTGTTATGTTGGACCCTCGACTGTTGTATGCATCTAACAACTGCAGAAACTCCACTAGGTGCTGGTTGTTGGGGCTGTGCCGCCGAACTTTCATAGAGCTTGGCCGCTGGCTCCCTCTCTCCACGCACTGGATCATAATAATCAATTCCAAGCTGTGTAAGAGTTTGCTCAAGCTTTTCCTGGAGCTCCGCTTTGCTTGGCTTGCCGCGTCTGCTGGCGCTTGGGGGTGCGGTAGATGGTGCTCTGTTGTTGCGGGGGGGCTGTTGCGATGATGTTGCTTGCTCATTGTCTGATGCCAATGGAGATGGGCGGCATTCACGCACATCCTGTGCATTCCTGTAGTACCAAAGTAAAGCTTGCGAGATCGCATCCGCTGTGTCATGCCGCTGGGATGGCCGCTGCGCTTCCCAACCAGTCAAGTCATGCTCCCTGTGGGCAAACCGGTTGCCTGGATTGCCTTTGTCAAGCAGTTTGCTGACAGCTGCTGTGACATGCTGCTTCCTGTCCCACCTTGTCATCTGCCTCCACCCATGGATCCCAAGAAAGGGAAAACGCTCTGTGGCGTGAGTAGTGCGAACCTCAATTTGCTTTTGGGCAAAGTACATGCGTATACAACTTTCCAGCTGCAAGTTGAATACCACTCAGTGCTTTCGTGCGTTTTTGTCTGACTCGAATACGGCAAACTCCTCTTCTACAAGGACCCAATAGGGCCGTCCCTGCAGCAGTGTTGTAACAGTGCGTGTAATCTCATCTAAAGCCTGCTTAACAGCTGTCACATCATGCACCACGTGTGCGTGTTCATTAAGCAAGGGGCGCTTGGTGCAGAACAGAATCTGCTGCGCCGAGGGTCTTCCATCAAAGAGACACACACCGCAGTTGATGCTACCCACATCAAAACTCAGGCACGCATGTTCCACTGGTTCGGGGCGTGCGCGCAACATGAACTCCTCTCTTGGTCTTGTATGCTGATATTGTGCTGTGTGTTGCGCCTTGCTGCCGCTGTCTGCCCTGTGCAGGCGGGCTTCACTATGATGAGCCACATCGCCCAGTCAGGCAGTGTTCTGCGCGCACAACAGCAGCCAATAAAGCAGTGCTGCTAGAGCAAGGCGGCACAGAGCAACAGCAGCAGCAGCAGGCCACGGCGCAGCCGTCACAAGCAGCGGCAGGGTCTGCAACTGTGCTCTCTTCTTCTGTGGAGCCGCCGCCGCCGCCGCAGCTGCCAGGGCCAGCAATCAGTGCTGTGAATTTGTTGGCAATGAGCATGCCAGGGACAGACGCAGACACAGCATTTGCTGGGGCGTGCAATGCTGCCAAGGCGCTGCTGCTGCGAGCAGTTACTGAAAGCAGCGACAGCGCAGAGCATGCCGCAGTCATCAAGGCAGGACTTGTTGAGCTGCATCAGGCTGTTGCTGCTGGCAGTGAGCCACCAGGCAATTTGGTGCTGCAGCTGCTGAGATCCCTGAGAGCCGTGGCAGCATGCCTTGGCTGCAGCAACAACAGTGAGCAGAAGGGCGGCAGCATGGACCTGCTTGCAGTTGCTGGGCCGTGCGCAGCTACAATGCATGAAGGTACAGCAGCTGTAGCACCTGAGCAACAGCAGCAGCAGGGTGTTGGAAGCAAGCGCACAGCGCATGCCAGCATCACTGCTAGCAGCAGCAGCAAGAAGGCAAAGTTGCAGGAGCGGCCACCACCAGCTGATGCCGACAGCAGACTTGGGCTGTGGCTGCCAGGTAACTTCTATGTGCAGCTTGGTGATACAGTGTTTATGCAAGTGTCTGGTCCAGCAGCTGCGGAGGACCGCTGCAGTTTCATTGTCAACACCAGCAGCAGCAGCGGTTGCGGGAGCACCGCTGGTGGTGACAGCAGCAGCAGCAGCAATGCTGCAGAAGCGCTGTGTTGGATTTGGAGGCTGGAGGCTTTCACAGCCAGCACGGTGTCGGCCCGCTTCTACTACAACGCATCTCGCTCGCTGCATGCGCCGCTGCTGTTTCAGAAGAAGTCACAGCCACTGCAGCGTGAGGGGTTGCAGGGAGTAGTGCACACTCTGATGCCTGGCGATGTGCTCACTGCTCTTGGGCCGGAGCTAGCAGCTGAGGTTGACGAGTTGCTGTTTCAGGCTGTAGATGAGGGTGAGGAGTGAGCAGCTAGTGTGGCATCTAGCTGCAGGAGTGCATGTACATGCATGCAGGGCTGGCTATAAACCGCACCACTCAGCCAGCAGGTGGTTCTGGCATTAGCTGGCACTACAAACGTGCCCAGTGAGGCAGCCTCTCCAATGGGTGCGCCCACAGCTGGAGCTTTCATGCAGCAACACAATGCAGTACGTTCACTATACAACCCCGCCAAGCAACAGCAAGCACTGCGATCTGATGGGATCAGGAAGAAGATGAAGATAGGGTGGATTGTACAGGGGCTTGTTTAGTCTCAAGCCGACAAGGGACATACGTCCCCAGCGCACCAGACGCCTGCTCCGGCGTGCGCTCTTCCGCACATCTCGATCCGCCTACTTCAGGTGAAGGTAAACCTCCCGAAACCACTTCACCGCAATCCTGCCCGGCAGCTACGCTCATGATGGGATCAGGGCCCCCGAACAATCTGCAGTCAGGCACTCTTCTTGTCTGTTGCGGAGAAGCCAGCATCAAAGCGAGCCAGCCGCCGCTTCAAGTTGTCGTTCTCTGCCAGCAGCCGGTCGTACTCCCTCTCCAGCCCCTGCAGCGCAGGCGCAATGATGGCAGAAGTGTGCGTCGATGCATGTACACCGCACTGCGTCAGACGGTGGTGTAGTGCTGAATGCAAGTGATGCTTTGCTTGACACGCTGCGGTATGTGGTGGTGGGGCAAACGTTTCACGACAACGACAGCTCCCACCAGCAAAAAGCTACGCAGAGCCCTGCATGCATCTCTGACCTGCTGCACGCGTTGCGCTGAGAGTTTGGTGACACCTGAGAATGGTGACTGGTGTCTTGACCTGCTGCTGCTGTGCCTGGCTACTAACCTGCGACTGTGCCTTTAGTGCTGCAGCGTTGCTCGCAGCGGACTTTGCCTCAGCCTGCACACAGCAGCAGCAGCAGCAGCAGCAGCAGCAGCAGCACACGTGTCATTGGATGGTGGGCTGCAACATCCCCGGTGCTAGCCTGAGTATGTGGGTGCCACCAACAGTGACATCCAAAGCGTTTGTAACACAGCGCGTCATCAAGCGCCACCATGCTGCATTTGCAAACAAGGCCGTCGGGGACGCCTGGTCCTGCCTGGTGCTGAACATACACTGCAGGCCTCCGTGTTTGAGTACATTGCTGTTCACCTGTGCTGCCTCCAGCGCCTCCTGCACCCGTGCCTTGTCACTGATGAGCTTGCTGACCTCTGACTTGTCGCCACGCTGGCTGCCGCTGCTGCTGTCGTCCTTGCTGGTGGCACGCAAGTACTCCGACTGCATGCCCTTGGCCTGTACAGCAAGAAGGATTGTTGGGCAACAACACGTAGCTTGTCAGCCAGGGCAATGTTCGGATATCCAGGTAGCCAAGGATGCCTTAACACATGGGGTGCGTCCAGGTGACACACACGCATGCTAGATGTGTGAGCATTCCATTGAGCATCGAACCCTTAGATTCAGTGCAGCTGCTGCATGCTGAGGTGGGATGGGAGCCATTGCTGTGCCGTGCTGCTGCTGCTTCTAGTGGCCTAAACCTTTGCCTCGCACCTGCTTCTGCAGCACCGACAGGTTGAGCTCTGCCTTCTGCGCTGCCTGCTGCTCATATGCAAGCGCCCTGCAGCAAGAAAAAGCAGACACCAGCAGAGCACTCAGCAGGTCACGGGTTTGAACCCCATCTGCAGCATGCAGTCAGGCATGCCAAGCGGTGTGGTGCACGCCAATACCATGCAACTACTTGCCAGAATCCTGCAAGCAAGCAATCTGCCGTTTGCTGTTGTGAAGTCAACAGTACTTGCTGCTCGCACAACTACTGATTTACTACTGCAATTCACTGCTTTCTGCGTCCTGCAATTTGCTGTTGTCATACACAAGCAAACATGACCAGTTGCTTGTACAAGTGCATGTATATTGGCAGTGGCACATCGTGCAGCCCACCTGTTGAGGAACAGCAGGGCCAGGTTGGCCACCCCCAGCACCACAGACAGCAGCAACATCACCAGCTGCTGACACAAGTGCATAGATCATCGCAGTGGCACATCGTGCAGCCCACCTGTTGAGCAACAGCAGGGCCAGGTTGGCCACCCCCAGCACCACAGACAGCAGCAACATCACCAGCTGCTTGCACAAGTGCATAAACAATCGCTCTGGCACATCGTGCGGCCCACCTGTTGAGGAACAGCAGGGCCAGGTTTGCCACCCCCAGCACCACAGACAGCAGCGCCCGCAGCTCCTCCACTGTCAGTGCCAGGGCCCTGCGCAGCAACAGGATAAAACGCGAGTGTTATGGCAGGATGTGAGGGCATCTGTATTAGACGTGTGGTGTCTCACCAGCATGTCCTTGCAAGTATTTGCTGGTAGGACCACAAGAGGGAGCATGGCATGCCGGTTGACCTTGCTGTGTGCCAGCTGGCTACTTGCTGGGAAATGAAGCAGCAGACGCCAGCAATCAGGCGGATACATAAACTAGGATGCAGCGCAGGAGACGCATGGCTGCTGTACTCAGCAGTTGTGCCGTGTAGGCACACTGTGCACACTCAGCTGCGAGCACTTGTGCTTCTTGTGCCTGTGTGGCACGGCGTGCATTGACTGCTGCTGTTGTCCTGCCGCATGTGCACAGGCGCTCACCTGTCACCGAACTGAGCGCCTTTCAACGTTTTACTCACGCCCAGCAGCTGAATCACACTAGATGCAGTCATGGCTGCCACTGCTGCAGCGATGGTGTACAGGGCAGTTGACACTGTGGTACTGCTGCGCGTAAGGGACATCAGGGCTGCGACTTGTTTGGAGATTGCTTTAGGAGCCAGTAGTAGTAGAGACAGAAGGGTCTGACCCAGCATCAGCACAGCAAGAGGTAGGATCACAGCCAGGTCCATGTTTGCTCTCACTGCTGCTGGTGCTGGGATATTGCTGTGATGTGAAAGCTCGGCAAGCAGGAAGCTGGAGTTACCGAAACTTTAGAGTTGAATCGGAGTGATATGCGTCAGTGTCCGGGTAGATCAGCCAAGCAGCGGTCAGCCAAACAGGTACAGGTGATTGCCGCTGCTTTCGTGGAGCTGGACAGGTATCGCAACGACTGCATACAAGCACTTCAAAGAAAGTTCAAACATTTTAGTAAGCAACGCAGCTGTCACGGCACGCAAGAGTTTGCCGAGGGTTTGTGTGGGAACAACGGTTGTTTGAACAGTAACTACAGCTGGTACAGATGGCGGGCATGTGCCGCTAATGACCTTGAGGGTGGACGGGTTATTTCATTGGGTGCTACATCAGACAAGAAGCAGCTGACTTCGAGGATTGTCAACAACGTTGGCCCAACAGAAACAGGCATCTCAAGTACAAAGAACTACGCAAATGCTGGTTTCTTTGGTTGATCGTTCGTTACTCATGTTTACCGGAGCACCAGCTGCCGTGGCACAACGCGGCCAAGACAGCAGCAGGAGTTGTTGATGCAGCAGCCACTGGGAACATGTCTGAGGCAACAGCTGTCTGCAGGTTGGGGCAGCAGGTGCTGCAGCAGCAGCACAAGGACCACCCACAGTTCTTCAAAATCGGTTTGCCAGGCATCCAGGTGTGTGGCTCTTCATGTCAGCGACAGTGGCGTACACACTCTCTTGGTCTCTGTGACAGACGCTGCGAATGGCGACAACCCAGCCTTATGCACCTCAATCATAAGCTTGGCTTGTCTCGAGCAGATATCAAAGGCTTGCTTATCATTTTGCCACCACCAGCATCTGATTCGGCGTCAGCTGCCCACAACAGCACTGCTTTTGGCTTGTGTGTGCATCCTGCGGGCGCGCCTGCACTGCCTGACCTGCAGGGAGTGGAGGCAGTGCTGCATGTGCTGCATGACTGCTACGGGTACGACTACCCTGGAGGACTGTTCCTGGCAGCAGTTGATGTGATGCTGGAGAAGGCGACTGCGGTGCAGCCAGTGCAGGAGCTCCTGCAAGCAATTGCAGGTGGGGCTGCAGGAAAGCTGAAGTACTGGTACAGCAGGGCAGCGCTGCACATAGCAGTGTAAGTCAGCTGAAGTGTGCATGTGGCTGGTACTTTGCATCAAATCATTGCATGAAGTGCATGAATTGTGGCATCAACAGCAGCCCTCATCTGCCATGAACTGGCGTGTTCTTACACAGCACGCCTGTCTGCCGCCCTTTTGCTGCTCTCAACAGATGGCAGGCAGCAGCAGGTGCAGCGAGCCAAGGGACCTGCTGCGAAAGGCAGTGCAGCAGCAGCTAGCAAAGCACCACAGTCTGCATCACTGGCTGCCGCAGGGGATGCTCACAACGCCTTGCAGGCCTCTCCTGCAGTCAGCCAGCAGCAGCAACACCCGCAGCAGCAGCAGCAGAACCAGCAAGACCTCCATGAAGAGATGCTGGCGCAAGAGCAGGAGCAGACAGGGCTCCGCAGCAGTGGCGGTGATGACGGCAGCAGCTGTGCTGGCACTGCCAGTGGCATTGCGGAGATGTCTGTCAAGGGCTGGGCAGCAGCGACATCCTCAGCACGTGCTCAAGCTACGCACTCGAAGCACAGCAGCCCTGCTACTGCTGCCAAAAGCGCAGGAGCCTTTGAGCTGCAGCCTCCGTACAGCATCAACCTGGCTGGCACACGCCAGGTACGCAGCCGTGGCAGCAGCAGCAGCCTCAGCAGCAGCGCGCATGGCGCAGCACCAGCTGCACCGGCCGACTGGCTGCATGCTGCAGGGCCGGATGCAGCGCAGCCGCTGCTCACTCCCACATCAGCAGGGCCTGTGCCGCCACATCAGCTGGGCTCCCCAAGCCCTGCTGCTGCTGATGCTGATGCTGATGCCTTTGCCTGGCAGTCCCAGGCCAGGGTGGATGAGGCACCCGTACTGAGCACTGACAGGCAAGGTGCAGGCAGCAGCGGCGTGAGTGGTAGGAGCGCAGTCAGCAGCAGCGGTAGTGCTGACAGCAGCAGCAGCCACAAGAAAAGCAGCAGTAACACAGGCATGAGCATGGCGCTAGAGGAGCGTCTTGCAGCAGCAGCTGATGCCACGGAACTGCAGCAGTTGCAGCGCAGCGGGGCGTGGGAAGCGCAGGCTGCAGCGGCAGCACCAACAGCAACCGCAGGGTATGCTGTAGAGGAAGTGTTAGAGCAGCAAGCCAGTAGCACATGGGAGGCTGCAGCAACGCCAGCACGGCCTTCGCCGGCAGCAGCAGCAGCAGCGGAGTCGCCTGACCTCCCAGACATCTCACCAGATGACAAGGCACGGCAGGATCTGCTGCTGCGGCAGCGGCGCCAGCTGCAGTCGCTGCTGTTCTCACCTAGCGAGCTGTCTGCCTCATATGCTGGCTCCTTGCTGGCATCCCCACAGCAGCAGCGGCGGCAGCTGACTGCATCGCTGCTGCAGCACCCGCTGCAGCAGCTGCAGCAGCAGGAGCTGCAGCGAAGCTCGGTGCTGCAGCGGTCGTTCCTGCAGCGCAGCAGCAACCTGCAGCCATCGCAGCCAGCAGCTATGCCTAGCCGCCTGTCACCCCAGCAAGAGCAGCAGCAGCAGCAGCCAGCGCCCCAGACAACAGCGCAAGAGCTGCAGATGGCATCACCTACGGCATCTCCTGTTGCTGCTGACGTCTTGGCTGGTTCGCTACCACTCGCAGTGCAGCAGCAAGGTGCTAGCCACCTATCTCCGCAGCTGCAGCAGACCTCTGACCCCAACTCAATGCAGCGCTCGTCTCGGCGGTCGTCACAGCAGCGGCGCTGGCAGCAGCAGCAGCGGCGGCAGCAGCAGCAGCGGCAGCAGCAACAGCAGGAGGCGGTGGACGACCTTGCAGGCCTGATAGAGCCTGTGCTGCATGACTCTGCTGCTTGCAGTGAGGTGCTGTCAGAATGGCTGTCAGATCATGGCTCAGATGATGGCGGGAGCAGCAGCAGCAGCGGTGGCTCTGTGCAGGGCCCTGCATACAAGGGGCTGCCTGCTGCTGCAGCAGCAGCAGCAGCAGCAGCTTCCGCTGGGTACGTTGGCGGTGCTGCTGCACTGCCTGAGCATGCTCGGGCATGGCTGTATCCTGAGGTAGGCCTGCAGCAGCAGCAGCAGCAGCAGCAGCTGATGCTGCAGGGCGATGTGGGTGCTGCATATGCTGCAGCTGGCCTCAGCAGTGCTGGAGCACCTGCACCTTGGCCAGTGCCTCCCTACCAACTCCACCAGCAACAGCAGCAGCAGCAGGCAATGCTGCAGCAAGCTTTTCCTGCACCTGCTACATCAGGGCACTCTGCAGGAGCCTCTCACAGCCGCAACACAGGGCAGACCCAGCAGCACTACAGCAGCAGCAGCCATGAGGTCAGCAGCCACAGCAACAGCCGTGGTGCTGGCAGCAGTGGCAGCGTCACTCAAATGGCGCCAGGTGTGCCGGGAGGCTTCCAGCAGCCTCCGCCACTGTCACCTATGCAGCAGCAGCCGCAGCACTGGTTACCCGGGCCGCAGCAACAGCAGCCACAGCAACAGTGGCTCCCAGTGCTGCCGCAGCAGCAGCAGCAGCAGCAGCAGCAGCAGTGGATGCAGACAGCAGTGCAGCAGCCACAGCAGCTGCTTGGGTCTGTACCCCTGCAGCAGCAGCAACAGCAATACATGCAACATCAGCAGCAGCAGCAGCAGCAGCCTCGGCCTAGCCGCAAGCTCGGCGACTGGCTGCACACGCTAGCTGAGATTCAGCCAGACGCTGATCTGCTTGCTGCTCATGGCTTTGATGCAGAAACAGCTGCTGCTGCGGTTGCAGCAGGTGGTGTGGGGCGCAGGCCTAGCAGTGCAGCATGCTCAATGCTTAGCATGGATAGTGCAGTGCTGTTGGAAGAGGCTGCCTATGCTGAGCGCAGGCAAAGCCGGCAGCAGCAGCCACACATGCAGGGGCAGCAGCAGGAAGAGGGGCAAGAGGACGAAGACGAGGCACATGAAGCAGCAGCTGCGCAGCAGGAGTATGGTGCTGACGAAGAGCAGCAGCAGCAGCAGCAGCAGCGCCAGATGCTCGATAGCGTTGTTGCGCAACTGGAGCAACTTGCCATGCAGCAGCAGCAGCAGCAGCAGCAGCCACTGCAGGCAGAAAACGAAACGCTACACGCATCACAACAGCAGCAGCATGTAGCTGCTGGGCAGGAGCCTGCCACACCTGGTGGCCCGCCTGGAAAGCGCAACACATCACAGCAGCTGCAGCAGCGACTACTGGATGAGCAGTGCACACCAGCAGGCCAGAAGGCCGCAGCTGCTGCATCAGCCACTGCCGCTGGCACCAACACACCAGCTCCCCTGCCTGCCAACACCCCAGCAGCCTTCACGCAGGCAGCCGCCAGAGCAAACTGGCAGCAGCAGCAGCAGCAGCAGCAGCAGCAGGGTTCAGCTGTCCTGGCAAACCTCAACCAGCAGAGCTTGGAGCTGATGGGACTCAACCTTGAGCAGAGCTGGGACCTGCTGCGCCGTGGCTCAAAGGACCTACTAGCTAGCCTGCAGCTACAGCCAGCAGCCGCCGGTGGCTTGCCGCCGCTTCCACCACCAGCAGCAGCAGCAGCAGCAGCCAGGGTAAACATTGCAGGCATCCGCCGGAGCATGAGCAGCGAGGCAGCAGCGGTGCGTGCAAGCACCGGCAGCATCTCGCGAGCAGCGTCAGTACGCAACTCTTCTGCCGCTGCTGCTGCTGCTGCCAGGCTGTTCAGGATGAGCACATCTCTGGCAGTCAGCAGGGAGCCTAGTCAGATAGATGCTAGCACACTGGGCTGGCTGACAACAAACTGGACCGGCAGCACTGGCAGCAACTTGGTGAGCACAAATGTGAGCCAGCTGCTGCTGGAGCTTGAGGAGCAGCAGCCTGAGGCTGTCAGGGCGTGGGGCAGGCTGTCAGGATCTAAGCTCGCTGATGCAGCAGCAGCTGCTGCTGCAGCCGCCGCGGCTGCTGCTGATGAGGAGGAGGAGGAGGAAGAGGAGGCAGATATGCTGCTGAGGAGATCGCAGGAGCAGCAGCAGGCTGCACTGGTGAGCAGCAGCAACAGCAGCGGCTCGACAGCAGCTGCAGCTGCAGGCAGCAGCCACGCTGGCGTGGCATCAACAGCAGCAGCTGGTGATGCTGGCAGCAGCATGCAGGCTGCTGCCAGCCCCAGCAGTCTGGCAAGCGGTAGTGCAGCAGCGAGGACCAGCGACAGGGACATAAGCTTTGCAGGTATGATGCCAGCAGATGCGGAGGCAGCAGCAGCGCAGTCAGATGCTGCCACAGCAGCTGCTGTGGCATCTGGCAGTCAGGACTCCCTGGGCAGTATCAAATCGCGGCAGCAGCAGCAGCAGCAGCAATCGTACATGCAGCAGTTAAACAGCAGCCATGATGCTCGCCTGTGGCAGCTTGAGCAAGAGGAGGCACAGCTAGCACATGAGATCCAGCAACTTGAACAGCAGCAGGAGCTCCTACAGCAGCAGCAGCAGCCTAGTGCGCAGCAGCTGGCGTTGGTGATGCCTTCAGCAGGCTCAGCCGCAGGTGCAGCTGCTGTAGCTACTGAAGCCTCAACAGCCGGTGCAACAGCTGCATCTGCTGTGACATCAGAGAGGTCGTACGTTGAAGCAGCAGAAGCAACTGACTTCTGTGTGGCAGCATCACCAGCGCCAGCTGCTGCTGTGCAGCTGTGGCAGCGGCACAGCAGGGAAGCAGGTGCAGCAGCAGCAGCACAGGCAGCAGACCGTGCAGCAGCAGCTGCTGCGGAGGCAGTACAGCAAGCGTCTGCTGCTGCAGCAGCGGCAGTTGCAGGCGGATCACCATGGCGCGGCCTCACACTGAGGACCTCTGCAGCAGCAGACACCTCTGCTGCTGCTGCTGCTGCTGCTGCTGGATTCAGCTCAAAGACAGCACTGCTAGGTTCTACTCCAGCCAAACCCACAGCAGCAGCAGCAGCAGGCAGCTACCCATCATCGCCTGTGGTGCAGGGCATGTCTAGCAGAACAGCCAAGCTAGCTCGCAGCCCCACAGCTGCTGCTGCTGCTGCAGGTCCTCGTGCCAGTGGCCGCAGCAGCATACTGAGCAACCCGCTATATGCTGAGTGCTCTGCTGAAGATGCTGCAGGGCTGCCTGACCCTCTGTTTGAGCAGCTGCAGCTACCGCCTGAAGAACAAGACAGCAGAGCTGAACTTGATGCAGCAGCTGCAGCAGCAGCAGAAGATGGTGACTTGGACTTGGAGTCGGCAGTGCAGCGGCAGCTGCTACAGGAGAGCATGGCAAGGGATGGCGGCAGCAGCTGCAGCGGCAGGGATGGCAGCAGCAGCAGCTGCAGTAGCCAAGGGCGTGGCAGCACTGAAGCCGCAGCGGCTTACTACCAGCAGCAGCATGGGCAAGAGCAGTACCAGGGGGACAGCCCGAGCAGCATCAGCAACAACAGCAGCAGAGGCAACAGCGTTGGGAGCAGCACACCGCAGCACGCTGCTGGGTTTGAGGCGGAGGACAGTGACCCGGCAGATCAGCAGCAGCAGCAGCAGGCTGCCACACCTGAGCGCTCCTATCAGCAGCAGCAGCAGTCTGACGATCGACTACAGCAAGCACTGTTTGGCGAATCCAGCACGTCACTCACTGTGCTTGGGCAAGACAGCGCTGCTATGCTTGCTGGCATTGTAGCAGAGAGCAGCAGCACATATGCGGCAGCAGGGTCCGATGTTGGTCGCCAGCAGGCTGGGAGTGCAGCAGCTGGCCCTGTTTTGCACCCCATCTTGGAGCATGAGGGTAGGCTGGGTGAGGCTGAGGGCAGCAGCATCAGCAGCCAGGCAGGCAGTAGTGCTGCACAGGCGCTTGGGAGTGCATGGAAAGCAGCAGCAGCAGCAACAAGCGCGTCGCATGTTGAGGCCAACGAAGCTGCATCAAGCGCAGCTGCTCCAGCAGCAGGGTGCTCAACAACTGAGGCTGGGACAGTGCAGGAAGCTGGCACCATGCTGATGTCAGCAGCAGCAGCAGCAGCAGAGCCAGTGCTTGATGCGGCTCAGCTGCAGAAGCAGCAGCTGCTGAACTCTGATGATGTCACTGTGACCATCACAGCACACCTGCCACCGACACATCAAGGCGCTGCAAGCCCACCTAAATCACCCAAGTCACTTGCAGACACAGTAGGTGTGGTGCTGGGGCAGAGCAGCGCTAGCAAGCTGTTTGGATCTGCAACAGCCGATATGCAACAGCAGCAGCAGCAGCTGGAGCCGCTCATTGCTCTCAGAGCAGAGGCAGCCCTGGCACCCCTGCTGGGGCCTCATGCTGAGTCAGCAAGTCAAAAGGGACAGCAGGACCTCGCGTGGCAGCTGCAGCAGGTGCAGCAGATGCATCAGGCCCAGCGGCTGGCATGGCAAGAAAGCAAGGCGGAGACAGCAGAGCATGTGCAGCTGCAGCAGCAGCAGACAACGCTGCAGGACCAGCTGGTCGCGCAGCAGCAGCTGCTGCAGCAGGTGCAGCAGATGCTGCAGAAGCAGGAACAGATGCAGCAGATGCTGCTGCAGCAGCAGAGCCGGCAACAGGATACAACTGTACTACATCCGCAGCAGCAGCAGCAGCTGCAGGCTCAAGCGGTAGGTGATTCGCAGCCGACTCCTCAGCCAGTACAGCCGGCACAAGCGCCGCTGCAGCAGCAACAGCAGCAGCACGAGCAGGAGCAGCCACAACAGCAGCAGCCCGTGCAGAGCTGTGACCAGCTGTCGCAATCAGATGAGCAGTGGCAGCAGGAGCAGCAACAGCAGCTCGAGCGGCAACAGCAGCAGCTTGAGTGGCATCAGCATGAGCAGCGGGAGCTGGAGCAGCCACAGCTGCTTGGCCAGCAGCAGCGGCAGCGTGGGTGGCAGCAGCATGAGCAGCAACAGGTACAGCAGCAGCAGCTTGAGCAGCAGCAGCAGCAGCAGCAGCAGCTTGACCAGCAGCAGCAGCTTGAACAGCAGCTTCATCAGCAGCAGCAGCTTGAGCAGCAGCAGCTAGAAGAGGCGGTAGCCAAGTCACCGATGCTGCAATCCCTCAGCATCAAGACTGTTGGGGGTCTGCCGGAGTCAAAGGTGCAGCAGCTGCTGCAGCAGCTGCGTGAGCGGCGCAGCAACAGGGGCGTATCAACTCCTGGCCGTGCTGCTGCTGCTGCCACTCAACTTAGTGTCTTAGATGAGGCTGCTGTTGCTGCTGCCAGCAGCTCAGGTGCAGGCAACCAGGCACAACTCAGAGCTGTCGGTGAGGCAGGAGCAGCAGCTGCTGCTGCTGCTGGGCCCTTTAGCCAGTCGCATGTCAGCAGCGATGAAGTTGTGCATGGCAGCGTAACTGCAGGCTCAGAGCACTTCTACTACGGCCATGTCTATGCCATGCCTTCAGCCGAGCCCTCATCTACAGCAGTAGCTGAAGCAGAAGCAGCAGCAGCAGCAGCGGCAGCAGATATCACGCCGTCATATGGGCCGGCAGCTACTAGTATGCAGGCAGCTGTGGGATCTGCAGCAGGGCCAAGTGTTGTTGGCGGTGACTCGGGGGTAGTCAGCCAAGTGCAGCGGTACCGCCAGCCGTACAACCAGCAAGGACAACGGCAGCAGCAGCAGCAGTTTGCAGATGACGGCTCCATGTGCTCTGTGGCAGTTGCAGGCGTGCTGATGTTTGATGCCAGCAGTAAGTGCAGCTCTGTGTATGTAGGGGAGGGTGCTGCTGCAGGTGGCGGCAGTGCGGGCCATGTCCCTAGCTCAACCGGCAGCGTCCTATGCACTCAGGCAAGCCATGTGCAGCATGCTGGTGCTGGCGTGCCAGATTCTGCTGCCTCTGTTGGATTCAGTGAGGCAGAGCAGTTCAGCTGCTCAGGCTTTGACGGGGAATATGCGGCGCCAGCAGCAGCAGCAGCAGCAGCAGCAGGGAGGAGCCCGTACCTGCAAGCCTTGGCAGCTGGTCAAAGGACATTCCATGCAGGGGCAACACAGCAACAGCAGCAGCAGCAGGGGTCAGTGGCCTCTTCATGCTTCTCAGCGCCTGCCCAAGCATCAGCAGCAGCCATGGAAGGTGGTGCTGACCAAGGCTGCCTCATCTCACCCGGCAGTAGTAGGCGCACTACAGGAGCAGGCGCCGCACCGGCAGCAGCAGCAGCAGAGGAAGCAAACCTCGCACAAGGCCAGACAGCTGCAGCTGGTACCCGGGCTGACAGCGCAAGCGGAGGCACAGCAGCAACATACTCAGTAACCACCGGCTCCTCAGCTGCTGTTGCAGCAGCAGCAAACTGGGGCAGTGAGTCACCATGCATCCCTGAGGAGGGGTCTGCTGCTGCTGCTGCTGCTGCTGCTGCCGCTGCTGCTGCTGGCATTACAGGCAGCCGGCCGTCTACTGACACTGCAGCAGGAACAGCAGGTACTGTAGGCACTGCAGACTGCAGTGCTGGCACCCAGCAAACTGAGGGCTCACTCGCTGCAGGCAATGTGTCGCTGATCACTGCAAGCCTACAAGGCAGCATGCCGGTGTTTGGTGGAGGGCTGTCAGCAGCAGCACCCTCAGCAGCAGGCGCAATGCACACCACACTGACTGCGCATGCAGTAGCTCCGCCAGGCACGAGTGCCACAATCACACCAGCCACCACAACCACTACTGGCAGCAGCAGCAGCAGCGGTGGTGCCGCTACTGCCAGCTCAGCGGCAACAGCAGCAGGAACTGCAGCAGCTGAGATCGGGCCGGCAGGCGAGTGGGGTTCTGAGTCGCCAGGCGACCCTACAGCAGCAGCACTGGCAGCTGGTGCTTCGAGCAACTCAGCAGCAGCAACAGCAGGGTCAACAGACGTGGCAGCAGCACCGGCACCTGCAGGGGAGTCGTTTGATACAGAGGCGGCTGCTGCTGCAGCTGCTGCGGCTGCAGGCGTGTGCAGCACGGTGCCATCAGTAGCAGGAGCTGACGTGGCAACTGCTGCAGCTGTTGCACCTGCTGCAGTTGCTGACGCTGGAGGGACGGCCTTGACAGCCGCCGCTGATCAGAGCAGGGGGATTGCATTTGCAGCAGCAGTGCCGGCGGCAGTAGGTGTGCCAGCAGCAGCAGCAGCAAGGACAGCAGGCAGGCATCACCACCCTGCAGCAACTGATGTATCAACCATTATCGGAGCATCTCTGAGCCCAGCAGGACCCGGCAGCAGTATCGACACCACAGCAGCAGCAGTGCAGCAGCCTGCTAGGGCCTCAGCAGCAGCTGGGGTGCGCTGGCATGCAACAGCAGCAGCAGCTGCAGGGGAAGCAGGTTCAGGGGTTGGCAGCACAACCCCTATGGCTTTAGCCAGCACCCACAATAGCAGGAACGTCAGCAGCACCGGCCGCAGCGCAATCAACAGCAGCATGGGCAGCACGCAGGCGCAGTCTGTGCAGCAGCCTCAGCTGCAGCAAGCAGCAGGAGCGCAGCTCCCAGTGCTGCAGCAGCAGCAGCAGCAGCAGCAGTGGAGCCCGCTGCGTCAGGGCTGGGTGCCACAGCAGCAGCAGCAGCAGCAGCAGCAGCCGCAGCCTGGCATGATTTGGAGCCCCGGAGATAGCAGCACATATGGTGAAGCCTATGTACAGCAGCACCACCCTGCTGGCCTCACGCTGCTGCAGCAGCAGCACCTGCAGCAGCAGCAGCAGTACCAGCAGCAGGAGCACTTCCAGCAGCAGCAGCAGCAGGGCCAGCAGCAGCAGCAGGGCCAGCTACAGGGGCAGGCTGAGCAGATCCAAGGCTCGCCAAGCAGCATGCTGAACAGCCCACCACTATTGCTTGACAACCATCGGCAGCAGCAGCAGCAGCAGCAGGAAGGTGGCAGGCAGCAGCAACACGACGACGGCGTGCAGCAGGCGACGCCGCCGCAGCAGCAGCAGCAGCCTCAGTCAGATCTGGGACCAGATGGCTCCGTCATCTTGGGCACTTCACTGCTGTGGCAGCAGCGCATCAGGCCTCTGCTGGCTGCAGCTGATGCTGCTGCTGCAGTTTTTGGTGGCGCCAGGGATGAGGAGGCTGCAGTTGTACTGGAAGCAGTCACATCACTTGCTGTGGCGCAATGCAGCAGCCCCAAACTGTCTGCATCAGTGCACGCAGCACGGGCCAGGGCGGATGCAGCAGCAGAATACGAAGGTGCTGCTGCTGCTGCTGCTGCTGCTGCTGCTGCTAGAGGGTTCATGACAAGCCCTGGTGAGGTGCCGGAAGCAGCAACAGCGCGGGAGATAGTGAGGATCGCTGCCAGCAGGATTGCACCAGCACCTAACAGGCAGCAGTGGAAGCCGGTCGGTATTGCTGCTGCATCTGGGCAGCAGCTGAGCCGGCAACGGCAGCAGACACAGCTGAGCCAACAGCAGCAGCAGCAGCAGCAGCTGAAGAAGAGGGTGTCCTGGTCTCCACCTCAACAGGCAGTAGCAGCAGCAGCAGCAGCAGCAGCAGATCCTCTGCAGCAGGACAGCGTGATCAGCTTGCAGGCCTTGGTGGAGCAGCTCGAGCAGCAGCCAGCTGGACTCTTGCAGACTGATTTGCAGCAGCAGCAGCAGCAGCAGCAGCTGGTGCGGCCCGGCTCTCCAGGCTGGAAGTCGCAGGTGCAGCAGCAGCAGCTGCCAGCAGCAGCAGCAGCAGCGCCGCGTGCAAGGTCAATACCAGCACCTCAAGCTCCTGGTGTGCTGCTTGAACCCGAAGACAGCTTTGCAAGTGGCACTGGCAGCAGAAGCATAGCCAGCAGAGCAAGCCCTGAAGTGCAGCCTGCAGCAGCAGCAGCAGCAGCTCCACTGCAGAATGGCAGCAGCAGTAAGGGGCGTGCTGAGCCACGGCCAGCAGCTAGGACAGCAGCAGCCAGAGCAGCAGCAGCTGCTGTTGCCAAGGTCTCTGAGCTAGCTGCTGCTGAGCGGCCCAGCATCAAAGCAGGCCTGGAAACTGCCATGCGCATCAAGCAGCAGCAGCGGCAGCCAGGTGCCGTGCCTAGCAAACAGCCAGCAGCAGCAGCAGCAGCAGCAGCAGCAGCTTGTGCTGCTGCCGGGTCTGCTGGTGTCCGGCTAGCTGCTTCTCCACAGTTGCAGCCGCAGCGCAAGCAGCAACAGCCGTCTGGGCTGCAAGCAGGTGCTCTGAGGCCCCTAAACAAGCAGCAGCACTGTACAGCAGCAGCAGCAGCAGCAGCACCTGCTGCAGCCGCCTCCAGGGCAGCTGGCTCTGCTGCTGCTGCTGTTGTGAGGCCAAAGGCAGCGCTTGTGATCAAGCCACAGCAGCAGCAGCAGCAGCAGCAGCTGTCCATCTATGACAGGCCCCGGCCCCAGGGCTACCTGTACAACAAGGTGAAGGCAGCAGCAGCGTCAGAGATGCAGGCAGCAGCCAAGCGCATGCAGCAGCAGCAAGGTGGAGGCAAGCGCATTGCTAAGCCTGCGTTGCTAACAGCTGCTGGCAGCAGCAGCCGCAGCAGTGCCAGCCCTTCGGCAGTACCAGGAAAGCTCCAAAGCCACAGCCAACTTCAGCCCAGCAATAGCACCGCTATTGGAGTATCAGCAGCGGCAGCACATGGTGAGGATGCTGCAGCAGCTGCACACAGATATGAGCTCGTTGTGAGTCCTGACAGCTTAGCCAGTGGGCCGCATGTCTCATGGGCCCCAGAGCTGTCAAATCTGTCTCCAGATGCTCTCATGCCTGCCCCAGTGCCATCTGCCAGCCCAGCTATACCAGCAGGTGCAGCAACAAGCAGCAGGCAGGCCTGTACCAGCCAGCGGCATACGGAGGAGGCTCACACATCTCCTCTTCCAGGGTTCAGTGCGGCAGTGTCAGGCAGAACCCCACCTGTAAACCCTGCGAGTCGGTCGCATGGGCTGTCGCTGCGGCAGGGCAGGAGCAGGACGCGTGAGGACCGAGGCAGCGGCAGTAGCCCAGCAGCTCAAGATGCAGCACACCACCAGCAGCAGCAGCGTACGGCTGATCTGTCAGCACCAGCTGGCCAGACTGGTGTTGCAGGGCTGCGGCTCAGCAGGAGTGGCCCAAGAATCTGCAGCATAGAAGATGAGGAGGCAGGCTGCGCAGCAGCTGGTGCCGCAGCAGCCGTAGCTGCTGCTGCCTCCAGCTCACTCAGCAGAGGATGGCCAAAAGGCAGCAGCAAGCAGCTCAAGCAGCAGCAGCAAGGTGCGGTTACAGCGGCTGCTGCTGCTGCTGGCAGGAGGGGCGAGTCAGGCAGGACGCCGGCTGGTACTGTGGCGGCAGTGGCAGCGCTGCGTGCTGCTGCAGCTGGCTTTGGAGACAGGGGCTGGCAGCAGCAGGTGAGGCGCCTGGTGCAGCAGCTAGTGGCCAGCCAGCGCCTTGCTGTATACGTTCGGCAATGTGTGTATCGCAACAACAAATCTGCAGCCAGTGACACAGCCAAATTCTACGAAGAGATGCACCAGCAACCGCACAGGGGTTAGATTGCGTGCACGTCGGCTTGACGGAGCATGCTAGACGTGAATATCTGCACCACCTGACATTGCTTCTGACTGATGCTGCTGCTACTGCTGTTACTGCTGCTGCTGCTGCTACTACTACACCTCTCGCCTGCAGGATGTTGCTGCTTGGCTGGGCCAGCTGCGGCTGGACCTGCTTCCACACGAGGCCTCAGCCCCGCTGCTCAGCAACCCCATCCGCAACGGCCTGCTGCTCTGCGGCATCGCAGCAGCACTCACTGGCACCCCGCTGCCAGCTGTAGCACAGCCCGTGCGTGACATCCCCACTGCGCGCTACAACCTGCTGCACGCCGCAGCACACCTAGGCATGGTCGGCTGCGAGTTTGCGGCAGCGGCGGCTGCAGCAGCTGCTGAGGCAGACAGGGCAGACGCGCTACAGGCGAGCTCACCAGACCAGTTGGGGCATGCGGCACTAGCTTTGGCCCGTGCAGATGCAGCCAGCCCTTCTGGCAGGAGCAGGAGCCGCAGTCGAAGCAGGAGCGGCAGCAGGAGCAGAAGCAGGAGCAGGGGCAGGCAGCAGCAGCACAGCAGATGCCGCAGCCCCAGCCGCAACTGCAGGCTGCTGCTGAGAGACAGCACCAGCAGAGACCAGCTGGAGCTTGCGCTGCTGCCTGACTGGGGCAGCGCAGCAGCAGTCAGCAAGCTGAACACCAGCAATGGGCCGCTAGCAATCATTGATGCTGCTGCAGCGGCTGCAGCTGCGAGGCACTCTTGTGCGTCGCCTCGTGCGCGGCGGCAGCGGCGGCTGCAGCAGCAGCAGCAAGGCTCGCCAGACTGCTGGCCAGACTGGCGGCAGCAGCGGCCTGGCAGCCCTAATATGGGCCCTGGAGAGCTGCTGACTACTGTCTGTTGTGACTGCTTCACTGCAGCAGCAGCAGGAACCAGCGGCTGCTGTGAGGATCAGGGCGGCGGCTGTTGCTGCTGCTGCTGGGGCTGTAGCATGCTGCCAGCTGGCACAGTGCTGGAGCATGCACTGTTTCAGCTGCTGGAAGCAGTACTGGCAGGCGAGCCGGGGGCGATGTGGGGCCTGCTGTATGCGCTGCAGCAGCGCTGCCCAGTACCTAGCAGCCCTGCAGTAGCTACACGCCGCCTGCACCCACAGCAGCGTCTGAAGCAGCAGCAGGCTGGCCTCATGCAGCGGGATGCTAAAGGTCCAGCAGCATTGCCAGCACTAGCAGCTCCTGCAGCAGCGGCAGCAGCAGCAGGCGATGCAGTGCCTGGGGGTGCCGGCTTTGCAGGCTTTGGATGTGGCAGCAGCCTGCTGACTGTGCGGCCCCTGGTGGGCCCCAGCTGGCGCAGCTTCAAGCTGCCTTACTCGGCACGAGACCTGAGCTGGTGAGTGCTGCGATGCATTTGCATGCATGCTGCTGCTCCAGGCTGCGGTGGCACATTTCAGTTGTTGCAGTGACAGCAGGGCAGTTGAACCGTGTCAGGGTATGGCCCATGAAACTTGTCGCAACAGCCTCAAATGGTGTGGTTGCTGCTGCACTTATTGCTGTCTTAGCCATGCAGTTGGTGACATACGTTGCGGCCAAGATGGTTGATGTGCGGCGACGGCACCAGCTTGGTCACATGTGCTTCATGCATCGAAAGCCATGAATCGTCAAAGCCAAAGTGTTCAACTGTACATTGGGTTCAGCACTGCCGCCGCTGCTGCTGCTGGCGAGCACAAGATTCAGCGCAGCTCTCACCAGCTCAAAGCACGTCCTGTGTAAGGCATCTTGAACCTGCGCCAGCTGGGGCCCACCACTGCTATTGCTGCTGCTGGCCCTAACACATGCATGCATATATTTTCTTAGAAGCGCTCACCTGCTCTAATCTCATGCTGAGTAAGGCAGCTTGAAGCTGCGCCAGCTGGGGCCCACCACTGCTGTTGCCGCTGCTGGACCTGACATATGCATGCATAAGCACGCATTGCAGCACTCACCAGTTCAGATCTTGTGCCGAGTAGGGCAGCTTGAAGTTGCGCCAGCTGGGGCCCACCACTGCATTTTCTGCTGCTGGCCCTAACATATGCACGCATACATTTACAGGCTGCTGCGCTGGCCAACATGCTCCTGCCCACAGCTACCTTGCCCCTGTTTTGCTGTCTGCCTGCGCTTGCCTATGCTGCCTCCCGCAAACATGCCAATCTGCAATGGCGCCGTAGCCTGGAGCAGCAGCTGCTGCGCTGGATGCAGTCGCTGGACCTGATCTCGCGCGCTGACGTGGCAGCAGGCTTTGCCAGCATCATGCCCAGCCTGGCATCTGGCGTGCTGCTGTGTGAGGTGGCAGCGGCAGTGGCGGCTGTGCCGGTGGCTGGTGTCACTGAGCGGCCGCTTACTGCCACTGCGCGGGCAGCGAATGTGGCACTTGCGCTGGAGGCAGTGCGGCACCTGCCTGCGCTAGCTTTGGGGTGAGTGCTCAAATCTTTTTGTTTAGTGTCGATAAGGTTGCATGCGCCAACACCTGTTGCACGGGAGTGCCAATGTGGCACTAGCGCTGCAAGCTTTGCGGCACCTGCCTGGCCTGGCATTAGGGTGAGTGCTGATGTAGAATATGTTGAGGGTATGATTGCACAGTGCATGCATGCGCCTTTAATGTAGCTAGCAGACATGGCGGCCGCTGAGCGCCACTGCGTGGGCAGCGAATGTGGCACTGGCGCTTGAAGCAGTGCCACACCCGCCTGGCCCGGCATTAGAGTGAGCGCTGATGTTGATTATGTTGAGGGTATGATTGCACAGTGCATGCATGCGCCTTTGATGTAGCTAGCTGACATGGCAGCCGCTGACTGGCACTGCGCGGGCTGCGAATGCGGCGTTGAAGGCAGTGCGCCACCTGCCTGGCCTAGCATTAGGGTGAGTGCTGATGGTGAATGGCACAGGTGTGCTTGCACAGCGCATGCACGCGCCTTTGACGTAGCAGACATAGCGGCCGCACACTGTGATTGCCGCTGTTGCCAACTCATCAAGCTGCTCACGCGCTATCTCCGTGTCTGCTTGCCGCTCTGCCTGCAGGCCCCTGGTGCAGCAGCATGAGGAGGCACTGCTGCTGGGGGAGCGCGGAGCAGCAACAGCGCTGCTGGAGGCGCTGTGTCTGTGGCACAGTGCCGACAGCAGCAGC